>OY292394.1:7236780-8601419 GCA_958496205.1 Idaea biselata
AACTTTTGAAAGTGGGCGAAATAGTTCAAAAATCTAGAAAGTGTATTCCGCTGAAACCACACCCGCACCCAATAATCAAAGCCTCAGGGTCCGCCACTGGTCCATGGACAAACATAAAAACAGACACTAAACTTTTATGACACATTCAGCGGCCACAGTGACCTATGGTATCGTGTATCGGAACCTTTCGAAATATATTGAATTATGTTAGGTAGGTATACTACCATTTCTTTATCCCATTCCTTTTTGTATGAAGTGAGTTATTTTAGAGTTTAAGAATAGTTTATTTATGACACTGTAGTTTATCAGATTAACCTAATAACTTCAATCGTGGCTAAATCATATTGACAGGAAACTTAAAACGGTTTTCAATGGCACGGACCTTTGCCGGTGGGGACTTGGCTACAGTTTTCAATGGCACGGACCTTTGCCGGTGGGGACTTGGCTACAGTTTTCAATGGCACGGACCTTTGCCGGTGGGGACTTGGCTACAGTTTTCAATGGCACGGACCTTTGCCGGTGGGGACTTGGCTACAGTTTTCAAAGTTGGAAAACTAGACAATAAACAAAACTTTTCCCACAGTCTTTACTTTTTTTTAAGTTATATTTTGACAAGCAGAGTCCAGCGTTTCACTCGCGAAAGTCCCGATGACGTGGGAATATCGGGACCAAGAGTAGCCTATGTCCTCGATAATGTAGCTTTCTATTGGTGAAAGAATTTTTAATAACGGTTCAGTAGTTTCCGAGATTACCCGGAAAATACATACCTACCTACCTACATAATTGTTACAAACGTTAACCCACCTCTTAATAATAATAGTATAGAAGTATAAATAAAGCTTAAAGTTATATGGCATACTTAATTTTAATAATTATTTCATAATTTAAATGTTCCCTTGGTCAACGAATCAGCTATAGTACCTAGGTAGGTAAGACTGACTGTAAGTAGGTAGGTATTTACTTACAGCCGTATTAGGAAAAATGCTTTTAATATTATCGTTTTACTGTGGTTTTACTAAATTACTCAAGTAGGTATTTGATTACATAACTAAATAAATATTGCACGACGTTACACACAGCGCAATCTAGCCCCAAGCTAAGCACTAGGCTTGTACTATGGGTACTAGACAACGGATACACTACATATTATACTTTTTTTTTTTTGTAAATACATATGTATCATACATAGAAAACACTGAATATCCCATGTCTTCGGACCGTGATGAGTCCTAGGACATGTTGGTTTCCGCAAAACTGTTTGCACACGCTAGTTGCCTGGAATTAATATCCGCCACATCCTACTACTTTCTAGAGAAAAAACTACACCTTGTTGTACCTAGGTAATTACAGCGCTCGCGCCGTCAGTCAAACTGGACTGATAGTTAGAAACATTTGACTGACAGAAAATTACCTATTAAACTCGAGGGAATTTGTATTGTTAAGGTCAATAAAAACCGTTAATTGTAACCCAGTCAAGAAATACTACTAAAACACTAGATAAAAATGAGTAAAATATCTTTTTCATTAAATATTTCTTGGTCTTATTTTAAATTATGATCTCTTTTAGTCTTATCCTAGTCTTTTTCTTTTATTTTTATGTATAATAAACAAGTCAGTGATAATTAAATATTTTTATTAACCTTAACAACTCAATTTCCGTTGCATTTGATAAGTTTTTTTATTAGGTATGTTAAAAATATATTATTTAATCTCTAAGGTTCGGTACTTGCTACTTGAAGTCGGTCTCTTTTAAGACTTTTTATTAATTAAAAACAATTTTTAATTATTTTTTAATATTTAAGTACAAAAAATCACATTGAAACTAACAAATTACCATACCTAATTAATTGAACTCACTTTTAGATTTTACAATAAAAAAAATTAAACGCATACCAATCATCATCGCGAAAAACCGAAGAAGAATCTAAAATAATTTAGTTTTAGCCATGATTTCATAACGTAAACCTGTTTGTTTTTTATAAATATGTAGGCACCTATATTCAATCTATCAATTATAAATTCATATTATACCTAATCTAAATAGCAATTTGTATTGAATATTTAGCTACTGTGAAATTTAAAAGCTTCTCCATACAATTTTGCTACTGTAATCACCAGATCAGTTATAAAGTTTTGATAAAAAATAAACATAAATTGAAGCTATTACTACCGTCTCGAATTTCGCTTACAAATTGTGTTAGAGATCGACTTTATAGTTCATAAAACGAATGCGAGATAAAATGTATACATAATTAACATTAACGACTCCAAAACTATTATGGCTACCGGAAAATACTAAGAATAAAGACATAAAAATAAATATATATGTAGATTTGTCGATAAAGGTTTTTAATATTGAATAAAAGTGGTACCGGTGTCGAGCCGACGTTTAAGGGGAGGCTCGAAAGTTTTTTAATTAAGCTTCTAGCAGGCGCGTACTCGCGTAGCTACATTTTATGTGTGTTGGCCGCCGCGCCGAGAGTTACGGCACGCCGCGCCTTCCGTAACTCCCGCATAGTATAAAGGACCTACCACCTATCAAAATTTGAAACACAATACAGTTACTTATTGATTTACTCGTATAAGATTCAATTTTTTGTCATCCAGGGCGTCCAGAAGGATTCACAGGTCGTGGGCTGGAATACTCCAGAAAGCAGAATATTGAGAGCGCATTGTTTTAAAACTCATTAAGATTAAATTTGTTTTATGAAAAAAGTTCGTGGTTTTTTTCTTCTTCTTACTTTTCCCAATATCAATACAGCATGTCATTGATCTCCACTGTAATGATGCCGTCAAGTTTTGGTTCACTTCCTTTCTATGTTCTCAAATTTCATCTTTGAGGTTAAAGAAGAAATGTTGCTCTTCTCTAAGAGCAACACACAACACAAGAGTAATTTCCAGCTGTTCTTGTACTTGCTTGGTACAAACACTGAAAAAAAAAGATAGATATAAATAAATAAGTGTTAAAAAAAATCTTACCTTACCCTGTCATTTGTGCTCAACGAGTATTTCAAAGTGAATTTTCGTAAACACAGCCTCCCCTTAAATAGAAACCCGAGATAAAGTTTGGGTTACATTTCCCAGTTAATTGCCATAATGAGGCGGCACTCTTACATCGAAACATTCTTATTTGGGTGGGCATAGAGTATAGAGCATTATAATTATGTTTCTCTTTTCTCATAATTCCTTTAAGTGTAACTTACACTTAATTTATTTTACCGTCGACTGAGTGCGTACGTTAGTTTGACATCAATGATTCAATTAGCAGTGATGACTTGATGACTAAACTGCTTATTTAAGAGCCCGTTCTCTAATTTGAGAATTAAGACATTTTTTTAAACAATTAAAAGTAGAGGTGAATATAAATTTAGTGTAAGTGTCTCTATTGCACAAAAAAATATTTTTTATCTTACGATTTTGTATTAACGTAAGAATATATAATTTGATGTAACAGTATTTTAATAATAATAGATGGAATGATTTTGTTGAATACGATTATCTGGTTGATATTTTGATAATTAAAAATTCTGTTTTGAAAGGCCACGTTTTGGAAAGTAAACGGGCTCTTACGGCGAAGGAATGATTTTTATTATTACTTTGAAGTAGCTGCGTCCTGCGATTTTATTTGTAGATAAATAAAAGTCCGTGATAGATTTCGAGATAAAAATGTGTCTTTGGCCTTTTCCAAATAAATAAATATTGCACGAAGTTACACACAGGTCAATTTATCCCCAAACTCAGTAATAAGCACTAGGCTTCAACTATGGGGTACCATATCTCCATCATTTTCTGTCTATGGCAAAATAAACCGCAATCAATCAATCAAACAATGCAGTAGCTACTGTAGGTAAATAATTAAGATCTGACATACACATTTACACGTTGCCGCTTTTGTAGTGAAAAAGTTCGAGCGCATAAAGTCGGACTTTACACACAACAAGTGCAACGTGTGAATGTGTGTTTTGGCCATCACTTGACTTTGCCAAAGGCCTTTGGCCTCACCAGGCCTTTTTTGGCTTACCAGGCGTTTGTGGTGCGGGTCTTTACATGCTACCTGGCTTGCGTCATGCATGACTCTTGGCCGAACGGCGTGGTGTTTCGTCAGTTCCAGAAGGATTTATGGTTTTATTATTATTAAACCTGTACCACAGAATACATTTATTATTTATTATTATTATTTATTTTTTATTTAACAAAATTTCGTACAAATGTGTTAGTCTAAAGTAGTTTAAGAAAGTGCCAATAAACCCAAATTGGGTTTGTCTGACATAAATAGTACAAGCCTGTACCTACCACAGTTTAGCTAATCGGCGCTCTAACAGTTGCCAATGTTCATACAAATTTGTTTTCCGGAATGCAGAGAGCGTCGGGGAACAAGTTGTAGGGTTGCCTCGGAACTAAGGATATGATGCTTCAATTTTAATTTCTTAATAAAAAGCGCTTAAAAAGGGGTGATGGAAGGAAAAATCGAATCCATATTTGGTTTTGGTTTTGTTTGGTCTTAGTTAGGAGACAAACGAGGTGGCAGAACAAAAAATGTGCCGTTTTTGCATGTTTTATTTTTTATTGCATGTTTTACCTATTGGAACAAAAGTAAAATATCTTAGATTATATAATATGATATTAGTAGTTTAAAAAAAAAAAAAAAAAAAAAAATATATATATGTATATATTTTAATAATAAATAGCAGAGCGGAACCCTTCGTGCACGAGTCCGACATGCACTTGGCCGGTTTTTTATTTCTGCCCTGGCTTGCGATACCGGCCTCGAGTCCCCCGAACTTAAGGCACTTTAAGTGTGTACTTACAATCACATTTCTAGGAAACGGAGGCAATAAATCGTGTCGATTTTCAATTAACAAACAATAGTGCAAATTAATATCGTAATATAATCGGTAATTACGCGAATACCTCAAGATTATACAGTTGGTAGCAGTAAGTAGTCCGCTGATGATTATGTGGTTCGGTAATTTACGTCCCTCAACGAAAATGCGATTGTTACGTACGACGCTATCGCCTAACAACTTAAGGTGGAAACATATGTACCTGACGTGTCGTGTCGTGATGCGTCAGTAGACTATCGGTTTCATATATTTTGTACGATTAGAGACACATTTGTAGGTCGTGTCGTATCGTGACATAAATGTGTACAAAATATATGAAACCGATAGGCTACTGAAACATCACGACACGTCATGTCAGGTAAATTGCACACTAGTGCACAGAGGACATTGTAGCGGTTGCGGACATTGTAGTCGTTGGACCCAAGCAGTTCGGGATCGCTACTTGTCGCGTCGGGAAGTTGACATTGGGAGAGGCCAATGTTCAGCAGTGGACGGATAAAGGCTGATATTATGGTGATTTTATGGTTTATTCCCAATCGGGCCATTCTTTTTTCCTATTCGGGCCAAAACAAAATTTCGAATACCTAATCTTTTTTCCTCAACAGGCCAAAATGTTTAAAGTACAAACAGCAATTATTCGTGTATTTTACATATTCGCCTTTTGTTTTTTTACATTTCGTTTGTGAGCTAAAAAAGGTCTCACAAATCCTCTTAGGGGGTCTAGATTCTAACTCAGGAGTTTTTCAGACTATGTATCCGTAAAACTAGGAACGATACATCATCTTGCATTTAGGAAAAAATACTAATTCGTCGTACACACAAGAAGCAGAAATTCCGAGAAGCATTTTTCAAATCGCATTGCTGTAATCAGGTTTGAATTATACATAGTTACATTGTTGTAATAGCTGATGATTGATTTAATTGATGGTTAACTTCATAATAAACGATATTAACGGATTTAATTGCGTTTTGTTTTAAACGCGATTTTTAATTCTTTTATTATCGCTGTGGGATTCGTTTTTTTATTTAGTATCGAAACAGTGGATTCGACCCACGTGGGACAAGTTTAAGGTTTCAATTTTACTGGCCTAGTTCAATATTTAATACCTAATAAAACTGATTTCTTCGTATAAACATCGACCATCATTCAAAACGCGTACGTGGGCCGTAGAACTGTGAAAATGTAGATATGGCAAACAAATTAATAATAAATATTAACGGACATTACACGGAGTTAATCAAAGCATTGTTTAAGTAAATAGTAGCGAAATAAATATCGGTTGGACTGGCTCTACTTCAATTTTTACAATATAACTTTAGTATAGTTTAATTGAAAAAAAACTCGGTCACATAAGAACACACTTTACCTATCAAAAAACTTCTGTGCATTAATAATATTTGTTAGGAGAGTAAAATTATTTGGCTGGGACTAGACTGGAAAGTCTAATACATTCTAAGCTCTATCCAATCAAAGGTTATCTACTACTTATTCAAAATAACAATTTAGCTCATAAAGAAATTCATAAAACATTTTTATATCGTCACGATAATTTTGTCTCGACGTACCGTTATCAGTTATTTGTAGTTATGACTTTACAGAGAGTGGGACCCTGATGCGCGCGGATTATTCCGTTTATTATTTACTCTCTTAACTATAGTACCTATACGGCTAGTCTTTTGAAATTTGAAAGTTTACAATAACTATTCAAAAACGATTATTTCAAACCTCTGTTTTTTGAAACTTATCACAAATATAGGTAAATTGTGCAGGTATAAATATTATGTATGTGTTGCTAAGCTTGTGCCGGGATATACAAACAGTAGGGAGTTAGGTAGTCAAACTACATAAAGTATGTAGCTGTGAAGTCAGAGATTTTTTAAAACCATCGATGGTAAGCAGGCCATCGATGTATTAAATGATCTCGATTAAAATTAACCTCATTTTTCGGTTTTAATCGCGCGTTTTATTAGTTTAGCATTGTTTCAATGCTCAACGTTTGGAGAGCAAACGTTGAGCATCCTCGTCTATCCTGTAAAGATCTGGAAACGTTGAACATTGAGGAAATGCTAAAAAATTATAAACACCACGCAACTAAAAACGAAAAGTAAGTTTAATTTCAGTCCAACAACTCGAACACTATCTATAAAACGACTAGAAGTAATAATTTCGCGCGCATCAGGTATCCTCTTTAACTCATTTTACAATGTTAGCTCTGAAATGCTAGAAATGTAATAAATGCGAAAGTTCATGTGGTTGTTTGTTACTCAGAAGCAACTGGGTGTTTTTTTTAAAGCTGTAGTGCAATTGCCCAATATCCGATCAGACGTTAAAAAAGGTAAGTGGTCTAAGATGTAGCCACTTACATTCAAGGTACCTACCTAAATTACAGCGGTTAAACTAGTCCCGGCTTATCTTCCTTAGTGGCTGCACAGTCCTACGGATCGGATTCAGCTTAAAAATGGTTATAGCCGTTAATTTAATTATTTTCATCCTGATAATTGCGCGGAATCGGGAACTCAAACAAGTGAATCATAAAAATTTAATACGACATGTTTTACAGAAATATTTTAAGCTACAATAAAATATTTAGGCAACAATAAAAGTTTAATTGTGACATTAGTATTAAGTTTTACGATCTGTAGCGGTTTTATTATTCGCCGAATTCACAATTAAAAGTGCGTTCGGTGTTTTTAATTGGTCGATTTTAAAACCAATCTGTGCTGATATGGTGTCTGTGGTAAAAAAATATAGTTAGGCATCTGAGTACCTACCTTACCTATAAATTAGTTGAAATACTTTGTTATAAATAAATAAATAAATAAATTCTGTGAACAACACACAGCGCCATCTAGCCCCGTGGTAAGCGACTAAGCTTGTGTTACGGTGACTAGACAACGGATATAATACTTATATTTATTTTTCTTTTGTAAATACATACATATTATACATAGAATGTTATTGTTTATGATGGGTACCTAGATACTTTCATCAGAACACACTCTTCAAATTTCAACTTTCTACCATCAGCGATTTAGTCTGTGCGTTGATAAATCAGCCAGTCAGTCAGGATTAAGCATTTAATCTTACTAATATCTTACTTAATAATAATAATATAATATATTATAATATTATAATTATATATATACCTATATATTATATATAATATAATATATATATAAAAACATTTCCATATTACCACTGTATTCATTGATACACATGATTGGCTAAAAATCAATAGGCAAACTTTTTACACTACTTTTAAACAAAGTATTCCTTATTACTTATATATAAAATATAATATACAATATATCTTACTAATCTTATCTTATCTTACTAATATTATAAATGCGAAAGTAACTCTGTCTGTCTGTCTGTTACGCTTTCTCGCATAAACCGCTGAACCGATATTAATGAATTTTGGTAAAGAGATAAATAGGACCTTGGAGAAGGACATAGGCTACTTTTGATCCCGTAAATCCCGCGGGATCGAGACTTACGTGGGTGAAACCGCGGGGCGCAGCTAGTATACCTATATAGCCTTATTAATAAACTTGGAGTAAAGAAGGAGTAGTGAGAACATGATTTGTCTATTTCCGTGACCAGAACTTTCAAAGTTGACAGATAGAAACAAAAAGTGAAAAAATAATTCCGACCATACCTACTCCACGTTTATTAAGGGCCCTATTCTGAAAAACTGAAAATCCATGTCGGGCGCATCGAAAATTGTTGATTATTTCATGACGGAATGTCGTAGAACTTTTTTTTGTGTACAGATTGTAGGCGACATTGTTTCCGATATTTTAGTGCAGTTTCCATACAAATATGTCGAAACGTATTGAAGCCTATCGACATTTTAGCCAAATCAGACATTTTTTGTCTAAAATTTGGATAGGCTTTGCACCAATAGGAGGTTCTTGTCTTAAGACTACACCAAAATGTAGGAAATAATGTCACCTACAATCTGTGCACAAAAAAAAGTTCTACGACATTCAGTCATGAAATAATCAACAATTTTCGATGAGCCCGACAGGGATTTTCAGTTTCAAGGTCGTTGGCGTATATACTCCTCTTAATATTCCTAACTTTACTAATTTACAAAAGCGTGAAAGGACCTTTTTACCCGACTGCCAAAGAAGGGTTATTATTATTAGGTAGACTAAAATTAATTCAATTCAAAGTGCATGTTTATATGAAAAGATACGAAGGTAAGTACCTACTTATAATCTTTTTAAATTGTCAATAAAATGTTAATTGAGAATAATAATTGCAATAAAAATTAAATGTTATTGCACCGAGTGTATCAGGAGGTCAGGCTTGTATGATACCAGTGGATAGTACCTACTGCAAACGAGGGGAGATTGAAAAGTTACTAAGAGATGGGGTAGGATGGTGTAAGATTGCGCAGTTTGCAATCAACAGGTGACAAAATCTAAAATATAAATATAATTTGAGTTCAATTATTAAATACAAATAAAATGTCCAGAAATAGTATTTCAATAACGAAAAATTGCTAAAATTAAAAAAAAAAAATTGTTTTTTGTATTTTTTTTTTATATTTTACACACACAGCAATCTAGCCCCAAACTAAGCACTACGCTATGAACTATGAATACTAGACAACGGATATAGGTAGGTACAACATAATATAATAGTTTTGTTAATAAATACATTATGACCAGAGACATCTTTTACAGATATATCTCTTATCTGTGGAATGAAAAATCAGCATTAAGTCCTATTTTTCTATTTTTAAGAAACTTAAAACACAATAACAGAACATACAAATGAATATAACGAAATTAACAACTAATAATTAAAGAACACAGAAATAAAAATAAATAAATTGCATTGCATAATTAAAAAAAAAGCTAAAGCCAACATATTTATATTTATTTGTTTATGTCCAGCAATAAAAATAACACAGGATTTTTGAAAATTCTCACAGCTAGTTACATATTTAAAATGTCTTGCATTGGGAACGACACAAACGCCATGTTACTGGTAGAGCGGCTAGCCGCTAGTCGTCACGTCAACACTGTGAACTTTTCAATCCCCCCTTTCAAAGTTATTATAAACCATTGTTATCTTATATTGTTTTTCTTACAACTTGCAGTCGATGCGTGATCGATTGTTTACAACAATGTACATAATAATATAATTATTTTTAATTGGTTGATTGCAGACCGCGAGCGTCACCTTAGTGGCTGATATTTCGGCTTTCTATCCGAAGGTCTCGAATTTGAATTTGGATAAGGATCATTATCGTAATTGTTATTTATTACCTAGTTGTTTTTTATAATTGAACGACCCTTAAAACGCAAATTGTAGGGGGTAATATTTGCTTATAAATCGTCAGGTAACGAATTGCCGTATAGGTAGTGGTAGGTGTTCACAAAGGGGTCCATAGACCGCGCCACTTATAATTTCTATTAAGTTAATGCCACGTAAAAAGACTTTTATTAAACTTAATATCAAATTAAGAGCTTGAAAATGCAATTAGTTCGTCTATAAAATAATAAAAAATAAAAAAAAACCGACTTCAAAGAGCATAAAATAACCTCACCTACATACAGTGCCACCGATTTATCTGTTGTGTAAGCTGAAGTCGGGACCAACTCGGGACTTTCACCTTTCAAATAAAAAAAGAAAACGATTATTTGAAGAAATTGTAATGCTTTCCAAATACCCACCCGAGAGGACGGAATGTAAAAAAACACTTTTAAAATACATCAAAAAAATAATCATCAAAATCGGTTCATAAACGACGAAGTTATCCGCGAACAGCCAAAAAAAAATATGCGGTCGAATTGAGAACCTCCTACTTTTTTTGAAGTCGGTTAAAAATAAGTTCTCATATCATGTAATTTACCTTCCTCGTTTTATAAATTAAAAACTTATTAAGATGTTAAAGCACACTAACGAGCTTCTGTGTGATTAAAACTGGTAATTCAACTTTTTCGCCCTCTCTTTTTGTTCTGCTGTTTATTTATACTTTTGTCCCTTTCATGAAGCAATTAACACAATACGGTAGCTTTAATAAACCAAGACGTGTAACGTTGAAGTTGTGTAGAAACAACACCTCGTCTGAACTATTGAGAGACCAATTTATAACGTACGTATTTATTTTTTGACGTTTTGATACCTCTTTTAATATTTAATATTTGATAAGACGGTAGTTTCACTGTAACTTTTTAATACATTAGAATGGCAAATCACATCTCAGTCGGCACGCGAAGGACATGAATTCGCGTGGCCTAGCCACATGTAAGTTTGTGGTTAATTTGATGTTTTATTTATTCCACGTTATAATTTATATACATATCTTTGGTAGAAATGGTAAGTAATGGTAGAAATTAGTCGCCCTCATTCTGGTTTTATGTCAATGTAACAAGGTTCGTGTGGACAGTTGTTTTTTTTTTTTTACGATATCTACCTACCTATTTTTTTCGTTTTCATTTTCAGTCATTAGCGGTTAAGTTATAGAGGTAAAGGACGACTGGACGATGAAGTTAGAAACTTAGTTTTTAAACTTACACGAGTTCCGTCCATTATTCATTATTCATGTCATGAGTCTTCTCGCGATCACAGCCGGTGTAACCTGTTGCTCGAAATATCGCGGTATTTTATTTAAGAATTACATAGAACGCGATCTAGACCAAGTAGTTCTAAATATAATAACGACTAGGTAATGTAATCGGCCGCGCGACTTGGTGATTATTCCAGAAGCACCCCCCAGTGCCCATGTGTTTAATAAATAAGAGCTAAATTCCCGAAACACGACCAATCGTCGATTAAAATTGAATACACTTAATTTAATAACTTTCTTATTTTTAGGGAAAAGTTGTTGGCCCTTTGTTGCAACAATGTGCCCAATTAATCACACTCTAATGACTATCAAACCTACATTTACTGCGCCCTTTCCAAAATTATCAGACCTAGAGATGAAAAGACTAATTTTACCATTTCACCCATTCCAAAGTTATCCGACCTAAAAATGAAAAGACTCATTTTACCATTTCACCCATTCCAAAGTTATCCGACCTAGAGATGAAAAGACTCATTTTACCATTTCACCGATCACGACAAACACACCGCACACTCAGTGTGCTAGAAGGCTAACTTATGATGAATTATTGCAAAACATATTTTTTGCTGCCTAGAAGGTAGGTAGACGTGTGAAAATGAAATATTATGCGTTCCTTGCTTTGTTTGCGGAATTACGCTGCGGAAAATTTATTCCGAGACTAAATAAAACATTTACCTAACTCTTTAATAAGGTTTTCATTACATAAACTCACCTACCTACCTTCCTGTCTTATTTATAGCTTTATGTTTTCTACTACTTTATACTGGATCGTCTAGGAAATGTGTTTGTAATCATCCCACAATGGAGGTAATCGAGAATAAGGTGTAATTAAAATGTCGCTGCGGTACAATTTTCGGATATAATTGTAAGAGTTGTCTTCATGACTGTCTTTGGCACAATTCTTTCGAACAATTTTATAAAAAAAATGTTTATTTTGTTTTTTTTATGTTTTTTTTTCTTTTGTTTTTGTACAATTAAGCATAATTAATATAACATTATTATATAGTAAAAAAGATAATCCGTTTACACAAGGGTTTTTACTGGGTCCGTGGATTGGGGCGTGCATGTGAATGGTCCATTACCGCGGCTAACAAAGTTGCAATAATTACTTATAGGTAAAATGTAGTAGATATCGGAAATTTACTGTACTTGTAATTGATGAGCGGTTATAAAAAAATAACTCAACAAAGCGAATTACTATACCTACCTATTGAATAATGATTTTTTTTTAATTGCCGGTTTTAGGGTTCAGTGGGTGGAGTTTTATTACGTAAATAATTTGCAAAAAACTGCAAACTACAAAAAAAAAAAACTAAAACAAAAAAAAAAACTAAAAAAAAAAACAAAAAACTGCAAACTACAATTCCTTTTTAATCACTTAAAATTTTAGATGAAGATAGTTCAGTTTAGGGGCGGAATTTAGTAAGGATTAATGAGGCGACAAAAGTAGAAGTAGGAATAAGGCAAATATAATTCTTGAGAAACCGTGAAGAGAGGTAAACCTGTGGGGAGAACCTTGTCTCATTTTGTTTACCTATATTAAACAGAAAATGAATAATTAAATATCTTGTTATAGGTGTATAATTAATACGTAGTTATTTTGGTTTGTTATTTGGTATCGTTTTTGTTAAATAAAGGACCTAAACTGCAAATATCTAAGTACAAAACATCGTCGTAGAAAAGCATGAGCAGATCGAACTTTGCATAGAACGAGTGTGTGAGAATCCAACCATAGACTCGTATTAGAGTCGTAGCTAGACTAGAGGTGTCTATGGCTCCAAAACAGTAACTCTATCAGGTATTCCAATTGATTTAAGGCCCTGTTTGAAGTATTAAATACTTAAATATATAATTCAATTTGTTTATTAATTCAACTAGAATACAATCAATTTATGTAAGTTATTCATGTTATCGTCTTTTTAGTCGATAATATATCTTAGTCTTAGATTTCACATTTCAGTTCTATAGCATAATGTCATGTAACTTAGTAATGTAGGTATCTAATAATTATTATGATAAATGTTAATGTAGGTAGTCATAAAACCTAAGCCTAGAATAGGCAGCCTAGAATATAGCCATATTTTTTCTAGGCAAGCATGTTTGATCGTCGCTTCCTGATCATGCAATTTTTCAGATAATCAAGTTGTAATCCACCCTCAATCTGATGCTCAGAAAACTCAGGAGTTTTCATGGTGGGCGGTGGGCTCAGTTTTTTGTTAGTTAATCGAATCGTGTTCCACTTGTTGGATTTCGAAGTATACAACGCCCTTTCTTTAAAACAGGGTTGTTCAATAGTGTAAAAACAAATTTGAAACGGTTCAGTAGTTTTCGAAGGTGACCTAAGCTATTCGAAGTGACCTAAACTATTTTTTTTTAATAAGCATTTAAGTATTGTCCTCTTCTTCTTTATTAAAAGTACACTTAGTTATACTGCGATGGTTTTCTCGTCGTAGGGCGTTTAGCGACACTGAAGGTTTTACCTATTTATTATTTATCATAGCGCCTTAACAATTTACGCTATCGCCACTGTTTCTCATTGAAACGATTGGACACTAATTAATGCAATCGTAATTGCGTGCGAGTCGAAGTGATTGCGTTTAGTTCAATAAGTAAATTAAATAGGGATTATTCTTTATATTTGACGTGTGTAGGAGTGTTTCTGTTGAAGTAGGTGTACTATAGCGAATTTATCTTAATTTGGTTTATGTTAAATTCGTTTTAAAGACCAGATTTTTCTTCTGTTTTCGCGATGTTTCATTTTTCGGTTTTAAGAGGAGTTTATACGCCAACGACCTTGAAACTGAAAATCCCTGTCGGGATCATCGAAAATTGTTGATTATTTCATGACGGAATGTCGTAGAACTTTTTTTTGTGCACAGATTGTAGGTGACATTGTTTCCTACATTTTGGTGTAGTTTTAAGACAAGAACCTCCTATTGGTGCAAAGCCTATCCAAATTTTAGACAAAATAGGCAGATTTGGCTAAAATATCGATAGGCTTCAATACGTTTCGACATATTTGTATGGAAACTGCACTAAAATATCGGAAACAATGTCGCCTACAATCTGTACACAAAAAAAAGTTCTACGACATTCCGTCATGAAATAATCAACAATTTTCGATGCGCCCGACATGGATTTTCACTTTTTCAGAATAGGGCCCTTAATCGCGTGGTGTTTATTAGTTTTAGCATTGTTTCAATGCTCAACGTTTCGAGAACTTTACAGGAATATTTTTCGTTGACGCACGTTGAATCGTCGAGTATTGAAACAATGTTTAAAGTAATAAACACCACGCGATTAAAACCGAAAAGTAAGTTTGATTACAATAGTAGGTACCTACTAGTTGTTAGTTGTGTTCCGATACGTAGACCGGTGCAGCCACTAGGAAGACGGGTCGAATCTTGTACCATTGCTGTCTTTTTCTTCTAGATGAACGTGCTCCATCTTAATCGCATTATTTACCATCAGGCGAGATAGTGGCAAAACGCTCATCTATCGTGTTTAAAAAAAGTACCTACTTTTAGACCAAATTCTGTTTTTAACTGACTTCCCATCAACCGTACCTAAGTGGAGGTTTCTTAATTCGTCACTTTATTTTTTATTTAAAACTAGCTGCGTCCCACGGTTTTACCCGCGTAAATCCCGATCCCGTGGGAATATTGGGATTAAAAGTAGCCTATAGCCTACCTCAATAAATGGAATTTCCAACACTGAAAGAATTTTTCAAATAGGACCAGCAGTTCCAGCTAGTTTTAAACAAACAAACAAAATATTTCAGCTTTATAATAATAGAGATAGATAATAGATTTTAGGGTTGTTTGGTATTCTGCTTTTTTATTAAACATCCAAATCTGTGTAGAATTGAAAAACATCATAATCCTATAATCAGTAATGGGATTATCGCACCTTGAGTCAACGTGTAGTAACTCACATTTCGTTTCTTTTGTGCGTATAATTGGCTCAGTGTGAGCAGCGGGGGTGAGCTTTGAGCACTTCATATTTGAGCATTCAATACGACGGACAATATGACGAACAATTATGTTTTATTAATATTGAGTGTACTTTAAATGCAATGGTGGGCTTGAATACAATTAGGTTCGAGGAAACGGCACTTCCTTTGCAAAAAATTTCGGCTTGAGTGTGTTTGTTTTGATTATTTGCGTTTGTGTGTGTGTGGGTGTTAGTTATGGAAACTTTCAAATAAAATAAAAAGAATAGTGTTTATGTACCTTACTGTTTCATAATGTCAATTACTAAAGAACAAGGAAATCGAAAAAAATCGCGCATTCAAACGAACGAAACGAAAATTTTCGAATCATAAATACATTGAATTTGATTCTTTAATGAAAATATTGATGTTAGCACAAATAAAAAACTTAGTTCTAAGGAATTAAGTTAAATTTAAAGTAGTTCGTAAATTGTACACAGTTTATAACATCAATGTAAATAAAAGCTATTAATAAAAGAGAAATCATGACAATGTTACGCCTTATTTCCAAATTAACTATACCAATTTAATCTCAAAATGAACTAATACAATTAAATACATATTGGTACATTTGGCATCACATGTCTTCGAAGTGACGTTTCATAGAAGACTCGCAGTTTGTGTCCATTGTCAACTGATTGTTGTATTGTGGGCCACCCATCCGTGCGGACCTGTCACTCAAACAAACATGGGTTTACTTGTTACTTTTAAACAATGAGATGAAGTGGTATTGTGAACTTAAGGGTAGGAACGAGGTAACTCAGAAATGGATGATTTTGAGAATTTATTCAAGAGTATATTTGTTTGACGACCTCTGTGGCGCGTCGTGCGAGAGCGCGACTGCAATGCAGGAGGTTGCGGGTTCGATTCCCGCCGGGTGCAAGTATTTATGCTTAAAAAATA
The DNA here is from genome assembly GCA_958496205.1 of Idaea biselata. NCBI lineage: Eukaryota > Metazoa > Arthropoda > Insecta > Lepidoptera > Geometridae > Idaea > Idaea biselata. The sequence continues at coordinate 7,253,106 of OY292394.1, forward strand.
AATATTTGTGTCTGGTCTGGGTGTCCTTCTATGTATAATATGTATGTATTTACAAAAGAAAAATAAATATAAGTATTATATCCGTTGTCTAGTCACCGTAACACAAGCTTAGTCGCTTACCACGGGGCTAGATGGCGCTGTGTGTTCGCAGAATTTATTTATTATTTATTTATTTATTTATTTAGAAGTTATTTATTCAATTAGACACAACATACATATATTATTAAAAAAAAACAATAAATAAGGTGAAAAAAAATCAAACAATACTTAAACTAAAACTTAGATCTAAAAAGAAAAAAGCTCGTCGTCGATGACACCCTCCCGAGACATGGTCCCCAAGATGCGAGAGTGTAATTAAATATTATTATCATTATTAGTTCTATTACACAGTTAATCTAAAACTGAATTAAATATATTAAAAGTAAGCATAATAAATAAAAGTACAATTTCTATTGACTACGCCCATTACGGCCAAAAGTGCCTATAGTGGTTATGAGTATATTTATATATTTTAGAGTTTTTGGCAAATTGCTACTTATGGCATATATCGTTCAATTATTATGGTACCTAAACATAAATAATGATGCACACGATCTTTAATCTAGCACGATGAAGTTTGCTCATGCGATTTTACGACGATTAATGCCGAGGACGAATTTTGAGGTTCCCTAGTTTGAGAGAGAGATACATCTCTCTCTCTACCTTGCAACAGAGGTAGTTTTTTTAAACTAAGTTAGAATTTGTAAAAGAATGAGAAGCAGTAACGTTTGGATTAGGTTAGGTACCCATCATAACTCAATCTCTAACACTCCGTTTTAGAAGAAAACCTGTGTCCCACTTCTTCTTTATTTGAGCAGAAGTTTTATTTTCCTATCAGAAACTACAAAAATATCATTGACTCGAAAATGCAATGTTTGAGTTGCTACATTTCCCTCCGCCTACACAACCAAAAATTACGGTACGTTTCTGCAATTTTATGCACTTGAAATGTGTACAATGTAGAGTCAATCGTTTTCGTATTTTGAACGTAGCACAATAGTTTACGCTTTTGACAGACAAATAATCCTTATGATGGATTTGTCACGGGAATACAGGGATTTGGGATAGACAAGCAGGTGTTTTATGAATTTTAATATTGATTATGGGAAAGAATTTTGTGTGCTGCACGGTGTTTAAGTTCGCGGTCTTACTCGCCAGTCAGTAGATACAGTGGAGTTCAGTAATGGTTATATGAAACGGCCCGTTATTTCATACCAAAAGGCAGGATATGAGTTGATAAATATAAATTAAACCCATTACTTCTTCTTTTCGTGTAGTGGTATGGCTCACCTGAGTTTTTAGGTCGCCCTAAGCCCTCTAACTTGACTTAACGACTGCTTTCAGAGATAACATTACTTATAAACGATGACTAAGTTTATGTAACGTTTGTCTTTTAGTGTGACAATAAGTTTCAAAGTTAACAGACAGTGAAAAACGTTGCATAAACTTAGTCATCGTTTACAAAAATAAATAAATATTGCGCGACGTTGCACACAGCGCAATCTAGCCGCAAACTAACCACTAGGCTTGTACTATGGTGATGTTTATTTATTAATCTTTTCCTTATCTTTTAGTACAATGACTTAAGTCAAGTAACTTTGCAGGCTTCAACTGAATCGTTATTCATCATTATCAATTTCACCCTCTACTTCATTGTACTTAGTACCGTTAAAATACCCTTTCCTACTAATTGCAAGTATTATCACAACATTTATTTTACAGCCCGCAAAAATACTTGTTCACGCACTCTCCTAAAATAGACTCTATTACAGCGTGTCATGGTATATAATCGTATTCTTACAACTCCTTTGGTTGAGTGTACCACGACCATACAAAAACATAATGTACGTAGGTGTGTGTAATGCATGTAATGTATGTAAAAACAGTTGCAATTATAACGAGGTAGATAATGGGCAATTAAACTGACATTGTGAATGCAACCGTTATGTGTCAGTAGGGTGACTATCGTGTGGATTTTTTGAAGATGTTTTAGGATGTCCATAACATTGACATTATGTTGACCTTTTATAGCACCAACTTAACTAGTTATTCACAAAAATATTATGTCAAATAATTTACATTAAAATCAAAACACAAATAAAAATAAGACTTAAAACCTATCTATCCTACCTCTCAAGACTACATTGACCTATGGATCCTAGTAATTGCGCGAAAGTTTGCAAGTGTATCTTTGATACTCTTTTACGCCAAAACTACTGAACCCATTGCGATGAAACTAAGAAAGTAGACAGTAGGAGACCTGGAATAACACATATGCTACTTTTATTCCGATATTCCTGAGGAGGAACTTACGCGGGTGAAACCGAGGGGCGCTGATAGTCTGAGATGTAATCTGAATATTTATATCTGTAATCTGAAGTCGGGCAGTTTTACGGAGTAGATCCAGTTTGTTGTATCATTCCGAAGGTTCACATCAGATTTTCACCAACTTTTTATGGGACCAACTGAAGCTTATACCTTTCTAATCACAAAAGAACCATTGCAATGCGGATCTCCAACGGCTGAAATATCCGCTAACATACAAAAAAAACAGCCAAATAGATATAACCTCCTCCTTTTTTGGAAGTCTGTTAATGAAGTCGATCATTTATCAAATTAATTTCTCAAATCACGCAATCCTTATTATTCAATAAAATAAATTCCTTAACTTACACTAAGAACGATACCGTGATCAAATCATTTGTATACTAAATACACTTAACGAGTGATGCGACCCGGCTCGTGGATTATACTCGTATTATCGATAAAAATCCGGATCAAATGAAGTATTCAGTCGGTGTGAAGTTTTTTCTCGGTGTTGACAGAGACGCAATCAATAAATCACTCGGTACAATAAAGAATTCAATGTGTGTTGATTGTGCATATTGGGAAAGCTTTTTAGTAAACGATAGAGATGTTTGGGTGTCGATATTTGTGAGAAAATAATATCGATATTTTTGTTCATGGCACAAAGTAAATAACATAGTTCAAATGTCAAATTTTGTTAGCTTCAAAACCATAAAAAAGCATAGCATAGAAATGAAATAGAAATAGCATGCGCTCAGTAAAAACCAGGGATAATGAGGTGATTTAGGTCCAAGTTTATAAAAGTGTTCTACAACCAAACCACCGATGAAGATGTTTTAATTCCATGTTCCATAATATTATTTTTAATGCATTTTAAGTTAGGTTTTACCTGCATTACCTAGGTACTATTCTTATATATAAATATCAGGCACTAGGTACCAAAATATTATATGTGCAGATTTGACCTTGTAGTCCAACAACAGAAACGCTATTATATTAGTAAGTAATATTTTATAAATGAGAATAACTTTACAAAGTAATAAGCGTATCAAATAAAATGTTTAACCTTGTACTTAATAAACTGATCCCTAATCAAAGGTCAGGATTTATTTATCATAATTATCGACATCGATAAAATTCTAACACGTCTATTTGATGAATTCAAGAGGTTCTTTGGTGGTCTGCCGATGCTTTGATGAAATATGCCGAATCATGGCACGCGATTCAAATATGACGATAATATGACTCTTGTGTCGTTATACAATTTTATCGATAGGTCAACGACGTTATGGGCGTCTCTAAGTTTCGTGTTATAAGGTCGAAGGTTGTCTGATTTGCTATGAAGATACTGTCATATTAAATTTGTTTTTTGAGAGATAAATCGGTGTCTATTAAACTGTTATTATAGTAGTACTGATGTGAGGTTAATAAAATATTGTTAGGTAGTTCACTCCTAGCCAGTGTGTGGCAATTAAATTATATATTGTGACGTGACTTTTGGTTTTCTGCATAGCTTTCTAATTGTATGTAAGCAAGCAATATATCATTTTACTCAAATTGTTTATTATATGACTATATGACACACTGTTCGCCATAATGAGGTGAAAAGTTCATATTTTGCTTAGGTACTTTACTTAGGTATTTATTTTTGGTAAATAAGTTTCTATACAAAATTCTAAGTATGTGCCTCTGACGACGCCGGCTTTTTAAGCTCTACCCTAATTGCCTGTCTCTTAAGATCATTAAATAATACAATTTTCTTCGTTATCTTTGAATTTACTTACAAAGGCAAAATATAAATAATAATTCCCTGATTTAATAATGTTAACTATTTAGTACTTTGCGAAGCTCCTTACAAGAATAAAAGGGATGAAAGTATGCAAATTGACGACAAAGACTTGAGACACGAAGCCTTTGAACTTGTTCTATGAAAATTACACTTTATTCCTTTGCACAATAGGTTATGTTTTAGAGTAAATTTGTTCAAGTTATGTTCCCTTTAGTTAATAAACAAGATCCATTGTTATAACTTCATTTGCTTGTGATCGGTTTTTTCGTTTTGGGATATTGATTCGAAGTGGCTCGTTGAGAATTTTTACGATTTATCGTCTCCGAATATTTTCTTAGATACTTAAATGTTTATTGAGTTAAATATCTTTAAATACTTGGGTATTCTCAATTCATATTAGCAATACCTGGATATTAACTCCATATTCATTAACTATTAAAACATCTACTTAGGTTTGCAATGGTTATATTATATTGATGCACTCTGTTAAGCGTTGGGCCAACACCCGGTTGCGATGCAGAAGATTCCGGGTTCGATTGACGCCGGGGACAAGTAGTTATGCTGACCATTGATTTCATGTTTCATTATTGTTATAAGTTTTCTATGTGTAAGTATAATATAAGAGGAGACTCCTCGCGACAAAGACATCCACGCAGACCGAGAACTAACATTTATTGTATCTATAGGCATCATACAGATTGTGGTTCGTCGGCGGTAATCGAATCCCCAACCCATCACTTGCGGCTTTTCCTGCCACGGAGGTCACTTCTTTCTACCTTCTTTAGTATTTGAATAAGATTAATTAATTAGCCGAAATCAATTTCGTTGCAATAAAACGTTGATCATTAATAACCGAACACAAATGAATAAAAACTCAACTAATAATAAATATTTTGTGCAAATTACACCATTTAATATCAAGGTCTATAGTAATAAAGTTAATGTGTTAGTGATTTCTGTCTGTGGGGGGTAATTTTAGTGCAATTCTGACCCAGCGGGGCTCTCCGCCGACTAATGTAGTCAAACCATTACCAAGTGCCTCAATAAATAATATCTCAATCTGTGGTTTTATTTAATGATTATTAATATATTTGGGATTATAAAACGATAGGTCGTTACTAGCGATTGTGATTGACTAGTTGTGACGTCATCACAACGTCCTTAGGGATATTTAAGTTAAGTTTAAGACAAAACATATTATTGCATGAAATAACGTTCACGTTTCATCGCAACATTAAAATTGGAGATTATTTTGACACCAGGAATTATCTCATGTCATTCATGACATTTTGACACTGAGATTGAGAATGATAAACACATAACCCTTCTATACGACGAACGGGCAGTCAGGTAAAAAGAGTATATTGACATGTAGGCATAAAGGAAAGACCCTTTAAAAATAATTTACGCATCATTTCCATAAGCAGAAGATTGTTATTATGTTTATTTATTTATTTTAATTATAACGATTAGGTACAATTAATTACAATTATTGAGGACTAGCAGATTCCCGCGGTTTCACCTGCGTAAGTCCCGATCCCGGGAATATCGGGATCAAAAGTAGCCTATGTTACTCAGGGTGAATGTAGCTTTGAATGAATCTTTGAAATCGGTCCAGTAGTTTCTTAGATTACCCCCAATATACATACATACATACATACATACATGTTACCAACGTTACCTCTTTATAATATTAGTATATAGATAAATTTAAATTAATAGCAATAATAATTTAAATCATGTTGTTGCACTTTCAACAGTTTTTGATATTTTGACAGTTCATAAACAGGTTTAAAAGAGCTTTTAAACATGTTAAGGAATCGTTATGCAAACCGGCCTTAGACTTCGGAACATTTATAAGTCGCTTAATAATCCAGGGCCAGTATCGATCAAGAGTATGACAGGACCACGGGACAGGACCGACTGATTTAAAGATTTGATAACAAATTACTATAGATTAGTTTAATTTCAACAACAGAAAAAAAATATACATTTGTAGTAAATATAAAAATAGTATTTACTATTTTCCCCATTTTTTGGACCAAGTTTTGGCTCGTCCCATACAGTGAGATGCTATCTGGGACGATTTCAACGACTACTCAATATTCAAACTGAACCTAACCACTACATAAACGACTCTATATACAAATACCTACTCTATACCTACACTTTACTCATAAAACATCTCAGCGGTTCGCAGCGGGACCCATCGTAGTGAATGCCGACCCTAAACTACTTAATAGGGTGATAATTGCCTGGCTGTTACCCTCCCGGCCCTCCCTAAGGAGGATAATGTATGAGGGTAGATATAGATAGGTAGGTAGGTATAGGTTATTTACCTTCCAACCTATTTGCTTGATATAAATTGTAGGTTACTTTTATAAAGTGTATTGAGCTAAATTAAGAGATTAGGCCTCCTGAGTGCATTGCATTAGGCAGATATTATCATGCGTTTTGAAGTTGGTAAGTAAAATGTTTTTTTTATAGATATTTAAGTAATAGACCCGGTCTTTCACCCTCGTTAGTGAACCATGGTTTGGTCTTCAAAAAATTAATTCGAGAGAGCTACAAGTGCCATTGACACGACTAAGAAGAAGAGTGAACCATGAGAAAACTCAGAAGTTTCCACGGGCAGGTGGCTAGCTCAGTCTTTCCTTGATTACTCGAATCGGGATCGACTCGTTGGGTTTTAATATAAAGTAACACGAAGATGCTGCGCTGGATGTGTGGAGTGCACGAAAAGACCGCGTCAGAAACTCCCACATCAGGGGCAGCCTTCATGTCAGAGATATTGCAGATACATTGCAAGAATGTCGCTTACGGTGGTACGGTCACGTTCTACGAAAACCAGCTAGTAATGTGGGTAACAAATGTGTTGCTATGGCGCCCCCCCCCCGCCCGGCCGCGGCAGATTGGCAGAAGACCCAAGAAGTGCTGGCTTGACGTCTTAAAATCTGATATGCGTGCAAATGGCCTCACTACGCGGGATGCCGAAGATCGTGCGAAGTGGAGACGTTAAAGTAGGAAAGCGGACCCCGGGCTCTCGAGAGGGATGCAACCGGGAACATCGCTCGGATGATGATTAGCTAATTATTTACCACAAAAACATTCGCTCTGTATAAGGACACATCTATATGTTTAAAATGCTTTGTCCTGAGTGACTGACTGATTGATCTATCAATGCACAGCCTAAACCGCTAGTAGAAGGCAGAGGCAGCCGGAGCAAACGTCTCGTTCTTTATATCCAATCGAATATGGTAAGTTTCGTATCCCGAATTTAGTGCACTCCGGACAAGCACTGTGGACTGCTTACCGCCGAGTTCGATCGTGTGGCAAGCACTGCTAACCGCACTATCGAATTTGGTCCGTAGAGCACGAAATTCAGGGTGCGAAACAAACCCGCAGCTTCCCAAAACCTTTAAATTATTCAAAAGAATGAAACCAAAAAATAATTAACAAAAACAAAAGACGACTTAATCAAGAATTCCTCTAATATTTACAATCTTCCAGCGTTAGGTATTGTAATACCTAATACCTATCTCTCATAATAACTTGGTATATTGTTTAAATTCATTATAACTTCTGCGTCGGGTAGATTGCTTAATTTTCTTTAATATTAACTTGTACGCGGACCCCTTTTTAATTAATATCGACAAAATAGTCGACTCGACCGCCATTGCTCTTTGATAACGTTTTTAGGGATGGGTCGTTGATTTATCGATAAGTTCATTAGTACCTAATAATCACAGCAAAATAGATTATTTTTTAAATAAATTATTTTTCTTTTTAAAGATTTATTGTTTTTCTTTTTACTATAAAGTGATTTTATTATCTAATGACAAATGCTCGTACAAAAACCGTTTCCCGAAACTGTGTTCTAAATATACTTTAACACTTTCTGTATGTAAATAGTTTATTTGCAAAGCGATCCCTTACTTACTGTGTAGCCCCGGTATAGAATATAGCTATATACCCTATCTCATCGTGTGGTCGTAAAAAGCTACTAAGAAATTTGGGGGAAACTAGGTACTTGATTCCAAAAAGGGGTGGTATCAAACAGGCTGTAAAAATATTGTTAAATCTATTTGCAGTAGTTGTGGTTAATAACGACTTACTGTGCCGACCCCAAAAAAATTTGGAAGTTAAACGGACCCTGGGCCACCGGGAACATCGCTCAGATGACAAAGATCTCTCAAAAGCATCCGATGAGCGTCGATCAGCAGTTAACACAAAATAAACTAACTACGTTTAAACCAAAATATCGACAAGCGTGTGTCACACCACTTCAAATATTAATTTCAAAATTGGTTTAAATAAGCATTACGCCGCTTGTTAGGCCCGGTCCAAAATGAACTCATTAAAACTATAAAAGCAGCGGTAATTAAGGCCGCCCACCCCCTCGCTGGGTTCCATTACCCCCTTTCCGACGCCCGGAGGGTGGGTTCAGACCTCCATTTCACCCCCCACTTTCGAACAAAAATAAAGGATAAAGAAAATATCTGGATGAGACTTTTATTTAGTTTTTAGACAAGTATGTTACATCTTCGTCATCTCTTACCATTGGGTGAGATAAGGTCAAATGCAAGCCTATCTCATAAAAAAGTAGTTTTATAACAAAAAGCTCAATACGTTATAAAGGGCAACTCAACTGAATATGCTAGGGTAAATGCGACAAATAATAACGAATTTATGTTGTCTAGACGTCCCAAGAGTACCTACATCCATTTGGTTAGTAAATTGTGATTGGACCTATAAAAAAAATTGTGCTTGAAACTAATTTTCCTTTTAATGTTTCTTGTGCACTTTAACGGAACTAAATTCAATAAATAATGTTTTGGGTATAATAATAATAATTATGCTTCATCTAACCTAATAATAAAGAAGGAAAGATTTGTTTATTTGTAACGATTAAGCTCTGAAACTACTGGACCGATTTCAAAACTACATTATCGAGGAGTAACATAGGCTACTTTAAATCCCAATATTCCCACGGGATCTGGACTTAGGTACGCGGTTGAAACGGGACGCAGCTTCATTATGAATGTGTTTACAATAAAACAGGATTATAAGTAGTATATCCGTTGTCTAGTACCCATAGCACAAGCCTATTTGCTAAATTTGAGGCCAAACTGCACTGCAGGTATATAACGTCCTGGAATATTTCTTATTTATTAATTGTTTTGCCCTATTAGTAGTTCTAGTATTTCTCTAGTTCAGTGTGAGAATGGAGCTCGTCGGAGGCTTTATTGCCGGCGACATTACGGGCCGGGGACGCGCGGTAATTTTCAACTAATAACCTGTTTAATTTTCACTGCCTTTTTCATCTTTTATGAAAAGCTTGTTTATTTTAAATTGCGTTGTGGGAGAGGGATTGTTTGCGAGTTGGGTTTTGAATCGACCTACGGTTTCGAGCTTGAATTGCGGTTTGTTTGTTACTTTTGTAACCATTGTTATTATTGTTCACAATTAAATGCTAATTGAACAGTTTTCGAGACCTATATTAATATTCGATGTGAAGACCTGTAGATTAATCAAAAACCTCCTTTTTAGTAGTAGTCGGGTAAAAGTTTTTTGCGTGAGGAAGTTAGGTACAAACTTACTCTTTTACTTACTTACTCACAAACTTTCACATTAATAATAATATAAGTAGGACAAACGTGAGTAATCAATCAATCCGTAAATCTCTTCTAATTAAAAACAAATCATCATTGAATTTATTTCGTTGAGTTGAAACGAAAAAGGTTGGAAGAAGTCAGACCCCGCGCGATAAACTGGCCATTAACCGGATCAATCGAGGGACGATCCGTTATCGATAATTCGATGGACACAGCGCCCTGCACATCACTAGCGGGATCTCTTTATTGATTTTTGATTTTTCCTTTTTGATTTTACCTTAAGAATTTTTTATACAAGTTTGGACATTTGAGTTTTAATTCTAAGAACCAGAGATTCTTTTAAGATATTTTTTTTTATTGGCTTGCAATAAAAAAAAAGTAAAAAAGGTTACAAATAATTGTATCATATCGTCAAAATCGTATGTTTTCTTATTTCATATTTGCCACCGTATCACTATCAGACCACAACTGACTAGAAGATATGTCTGTGTTCACACATTGTGATACTGTGCAGAATAAACTGTGACTATAAAAAAATCTCATAGGCGGTAGGCGGCTACTTCTTATGATTTTTATTTCTGGAAGCAGGATAATTACAAAATCTACAAGCAAAAGTGTTTTACTCACGTGACTCTGGGAGGTTATTCCTATAATAGACTTGTCAAAAATATAATTTCAACATCATTGCAATTGGAAACAATAGATTCACTCAAAATGGAACTATAACTTGCAACTCAATTGCAATCGAAATTTGAATCAAATTGTACGAATAAAACAGTAATTTGACAAACGTCAAATTTGAAATTATAGCTCAATCTATAATTTCAAATTTGACGTTTGTCAAATAAAACTGCAATAATATTGAAATAATATTTTGGATTCCTAATTTTAATACGAAAATTGACCATCAAGACAGAAAACTATTGAGCTTAGCAAAATACTCATCAGGCAAAATAGGCCCGCCTTTTTAAAAAAAATATTTTCTGACGAAACTGTCGGTCTGTGTGTCTCATAGTAAATCACTTTATCAGAGGTTATTCTGAGGTGATTTCCGAAAATCAATCGAACCCGGATCGGATAGCAGTTGATGTATGGGGTGAAGACAACTTACTCCCTTCGGCCACTTCGACCGTCTACAGAGCCGTCGGCGTCGTATCGCTAAACTTCATTTGGTCGGGTGTATTACATCTGATGGACTAGCTACTAATAGTAATTTATTTATTTATTAGGCTAGTAAAAAAGGATTACCAATAGTATATACCATCTTAAATCACTAGGTAAATTAAATTAAATAATTAAAATAAAAAATCCAAAAATGAACCCCTAGGTATGGTACCCAAAAGGCTGGCTGCATTGCCCCTTTGGATAGCAATACCTATTCGTTGGCCAAAGTAGCCGCCAGCCCTTTGGTCACCAGAAGCTACTAATAAAACAATACAACACTTAATAAAAGTATTAATATATCGTTGCAGTCAACTTTTAATATCAAATTTGACGTTTTTCTATGATTTTTTCTGTGGAGAATATCTTTCCCACACATTTTTGAGGGAATGAAGTTTCGATTGGCCAGTTGCAAGTTATAGTTTCATTTTGACTGTATTGTTTGTTTCCAATTGCAATAGTGTTGATATGGAATTTTGGACAATTATAATACAGGAATAACCCCCATGAACCCCTATCTTAAAATAAAATTGTCTCAAGCATGTGTCAGCTCTGTGTAATTTAAAGTATATTCTAGGCAAACCCCTTATTAGGGGTTTGCGACTTTTTCGAATGATAACTATTGTTATCATTCGAAAAAGTCGCATTCGATATTCATTAAAAATCCAAAATTGGCTAAAATGGAATAACGTGCCAGAGTGCGTGTGATATGGATGCCATGTGTCAGAAAAGTGTTGTGAAAAGAGCTATAATAACACCTACCGCGCTGTGATATCACCTACCTACCTACCGCTTTAGAAAAATCCACACTTAAACGGTCACCCATCGAAGTATTTACTAAAGCTACTAGGCTCCTGGCAGCATCAGTACCTCTCGGTTGTTAACAAATCCATACAAATCCGAAATTCTCATCAAAATTCTGAACAAATGTTATCACATGTCAAATCACAACTTGATGTGCTTGATGAATGAATGTTTTGTGATGCTAATACCCAGATTAGTATTAAAACTACCCTCCATTCTTACAACCAAAACAGCTTAAGTACCAACTCAATCAAGATTAAAAATAAACCCTATGCCACTGTGAAAGAGTATAGAATGGAAAAGTTGCGTGGGAGAAGTAATGAGGCATAGTTTAATAAATACACGTGTACGTACCTTATCTATGATTAGTTGTCGTCATATCGGAGGGGGTTTTATCATCTCCATGTTGTTTGATTAAGGGTTAAGTTAAATTGTGTTCGGATGATTTATTTTCTGTAATTGATCGTTTTGTGAGCTTGTTATAAAAGATTTCTGTTTAGATTATATGTGTTTGTGTGAAAAAGTTTTGATCAAAGATTTTGGCCTTGCTTGATTACTATCTTTAGTTAAAAATCAAAGTGATTGGACTGAATTGAGATAATAATTTATGTCCAAAGATTTAATTTTTATATTAGGTACAAGATTTACAAGGTACCTATGGAGGGTTAGAATCGCAAGAAATAAATATTTGGTTAAATATATTGGTCAGCGGGTTATTTATATGTTAGAGTGGGATCATGTTCTAATAAATACCAAACCTATCCAGTTTTAAGGTTTCCATTCCAAAAAAATACTGGATTATAACTCACAAGCTTCAGCGTTCGAGATATTCTACCTTTCTGCCTTTTTGGCAGCATTAATGTTAAATTTAAATCGAGTTTCTTACCCAGCCAGAAATGTGAAGAATATGTTTGAGACATTTTAAGCAACACAAGATCGAAATAAAATTCAATTCCCGGTTTCAATCGCGTTGATTTTATAATATTTAGCATTTAACACATGATCGTAAGTAATTCGTATTCGTACAAAGTGATGTAGCGTTATAAAAGGCGGGCCAATAAATTGTGCAAATATTCTGAACATTTAGTAGCGTCAACTGAGCAAAGGGCTCCGTATTAACATTCCGTGATTCCGAGACCAACTCGCCTTCTTCGTTCCTCGGATATCTCAATCTGCACAGACTATTGCAGTCTTAACAAATTGTAGACAATTTGACGAAACGTCTTTTATCAAGGTCAAATGGTTATGTAACTTAACAATATTAAAATTTCATTAGTCGGATTATAGAAATGAAATGATTTATTGATTCAGGTACAAATAGATGGTATGCCTACATTATAAAAGTAATATCTATTTAGTCCTAACACGTGGGCATACAAACTGGTAAACTTAAAAATAATCGTAATTTTTTTTATTACATTTTTTATAGTGCGGGTAGGCTACCGACAATTCCTGTTCACTTTGCAGTACGTCGTTGTGGGTATGGTATGGTATTTAGTTATTTGATAAAATAAAATAGGTACATTCAGCAGATCTTATTAAATAACATCGCTTTACTATACTTTTAGAACTCTTGCATGTAGAGTGACCTGGCAGAAATCGTCACATTCTCATACTATGCGATATGATAGTATCGAGCTTGTTTAAACAATAATTTAGTAAGGAGATACATATTTACGTGTTCTAAATCGCGTAATTTTTACTTTTTAATTCTTTAATCTCGACGTTTCGACTACCTATGTAATAATAGTTTTGATCTCAAGGAGGTGGATTATGTGTTCCAATCGTGTTAGAAGAGCGCGAGTCCCACCAACTTTTAGAGGTAAACTGTGGTGTTAGTTTAAAAAGTTTGTTTTACTTTGATTCAGTGCTTAGTCTACGAAATAAGCTTATACTGTGTCCAGTGGTGGTTCCAACACGAATCGCGGATTTTTCCAATGGTTTTATTACAACAGAGTCGACTTGACAATAAGCCAGTATATTATCCCAGGGAGTTGTTTCACAGAAATATTCAAATTTATGACGTACGCTACTTCGATGACGCCATTTTTCTGTTTTAGGTGACTTTGTGTGACTTGAAGTTGTTGCTTAGCTAATGATCGGATAAAATATACAGGTTAACAGGAGGTATATTTTATTAGTAGGTAGGTAGGTACGTACTACTATACAATAGATATATAAAACAAAGTTGCGTTAGTTTGAAATGTAATAATGCGAGAACTATTGGACCGATTTTTATGTCTGATTTGTTAAAGTAGTTGTTTAGAAAAGGATAAAATAATTAAAACTTAAGAAAAGTACCTACCGGATAAATAAATAAAAGATTTACAAATTCGTCATACATCTCGTAGTAGGTAACGAGTGAGCGAGTCCATACTGTTAATAAATAGTGTAACGGCCGAGTATTGAAACGTTTCTCAAAATTAGAGCAGATCTTTTAAACTCAAAAATTGATTAGTAGGTATGACAATTTTTGAGTTTAAGATTTTGGATTAAGAAGCTGCTCAATTATTTCAGTAACTCTTAAAATTATGAATGGCGTTGGAGTATTCGGCCGTAAGGCGCTAAGGCAGGGGTTTCCAAACTGTGGGGGGCGCAGAGGCATTTACGGGGGGGGGCGCGGGTCACCTGTGTAGTTAACAAATTAAAACCTGATTTAAAATTGTTTCCTTAGTCGGCCAATGTTATCTTAATCATGTTAAGAACTTATCAGCCTCTACCTCCTCCTCACAGGCGATATCAAAGGTATATGGTACAACTTGCCAAATACCTTTTGTATGTTTGGATTTTTTTTATGGTCGAAAGGGGGGCGCGCCTCAAATAAGTTAGGGAACCCCTGCGCTAAGGTGACAACAAAAACATCAGTTAGCTGAAAAATTATATTTAGCTTTGGATTTGGAAATCAAAGGTAAATTTTACGTAATACCTATACCTACATACTAAATAATTATCAACAATACAGAGCACAGTCCAATAAAAAGAACAGTTAAGATAATAACGTAACTTGGAAATAGCGTCGTTGGTATCTAGGTGTGGGTAATTATGCGCAAACGCAACTTGATTCTGAACAAAGATTTATTGGAAAATTGCAAGCGAATTCATTAGCACCTTCGTGTTTGTGCCTACATACTGCAGCGCCCTGCGGGTTCAATTGCGATTACAGTCTGGTATAATACAATAAGGAGTATCTAATGATCTCTACCTTAACAGTAGACATCAGAAGGAAGACAGTTGTAAACAGACACTGTGGTAACGTTACCACAAACTCAATGATGCTTTTTAACCGATTTCGAAAAAAGGAGGATGTTTTGTCGGGCAGTTTTACTGGGTGGGTCCAAATTGTATTGTAGTTTGGCTGCCCGAATTTATATTCCATCACAGATAGTCTGTGGCACTGTATGTAGGAGAGATTACGTTTCTACAAATATCGGAAATTCGCAGAAAATTAAAAACCGTATTTCTTACGAAAACATACTAAAACGCTACTAAAAATTTAAAGATCACTCAGGAAGGAAATAATCGAGTAGCTTCTAAATTCAACATTAGTGAGGGATTTTTGAGGTTAAGAGTTGCTTAATTATTTACTGAGCACTCAAATTTTGAGTAGTGTTTCTGTTCTCCGTTAGAGAATCTAAGTGTAAGATGTAAAAGCTGCTGAAACACTGAAATCTACGCCAAACTAAAACGTCAACGCCTCGAGACAATCGAAAATCGAATTTAAATCGTTTAATCGATACCTTAATAGATTCAATTCTTGATTCCGCTCCAATTGTACGTGTTCATGTTGTGATAAGTGTAATAGTGAGTTAATTACCTCTTGATTCATTTCATTACACGACCGCGCCGACTATGACCCGATTGTACTGCGCCACCGACTTATCTCTTCAGGTGGACTAAATCAGAACTTACTATCAACTTGTACAATTTCGTAGTTCGGTAGTAGACTAGCGCCACCGCTGCCTGCATGGATAACTTTGTCGGAGTGAACACCACTGCAATGGCAGCATGATTAATGTTGTTTAATGCATTTTCGCATTTAATCTTTAATTGATTTCTACAAGTTGAGATATTTTTAAAGAGAGGCGCTGAATATACCTTTTATTTATTGGCTCTTAGTTTGTTTATCTATTCTTAATAATTTACCCAATCTTGTGGAAATGTTGGGATGTAAGTAATATGCGTTATTCGTGCGCTCGATCGTTTTTACGTTTAAAGTTTCCGCACCTATAACATATATTTTTAGTAGGATACGGCCGAATACAGAAACGCTACTCAAAATGTAAGTTTCTACCTAATCAAATAAGCAGCGCTTATTTATAAATAAATTATATTTAGAAGCTGCTCACTATACGATCTGGCGTTTTAGTCATAGTCTACAATTAAAAAACAAGGTATAGTTTTTCTTTTTGCAATTATGCTAATAATACTTAGCAATGCAATACAGACATTAAGAAACTATGTCAAAATCAAGTTACTGACATTGAAACTGACAAAATTTTTAAAACAAACTTATTTTAACTGGCCTTAAGTCAAGTGATGCCTCTACAG
Organism: Idaea biselata; assembly: GCA_958496205.1. Classification (NCBI taxonomy): domain Eukaryota; kingdom Metazoa; phylum Arthropoda; class Insecta; order Lepidoptera; family Geometridae; genus Idaea; species Idaea biselata. Next base: position 7,269,369 of record OY292394.1, read on the forward strand.
AGGCGTATTGGAATTATTTCTCGGAATAAAGTTCTACCTCATTGAACGATCAATTAAAAAAATCTCAAAAAGGCAGACATACACATTAATCAATTAATCGTTAAAAATATCTGTAAAATATTTGTTTACAAGCATAAAGACAATTTAAAAAACATTTCTCATTCGAAAGGCGCGCCAGTTATGGGCACGAATCAACCAAAACAATTACTTAATGTCAACGAAAAAGATAATTTAATAATTGTTGGCGATGATTTATGATGGGTCCCCGCCCACCTGGGGTCCCTGTATTAAAATAACCGATACTTCTCAGAGATTTATTTATGCACGCTCAAAGTTACATCTCACTCCGTGCGCCCGTCATGCATTTGTTAAAAGAACACGGTAATAGTCCCTCGAACATTTCTAATGTCTCAATTTCAGAAAATTATCAACTGATTCTCAACTTTACGATCTAGTACTTAGAGCTCAGTTTGATACACAATTGAAGATGCAAGAGCTTTCATCTCTACTATATGAAAGTCCTAAATACGGCAAAGGTTTACGTTCCAAATGAAACTGTAACTATTCCTAGCGTAGGTCACTAAATTGAGAATCACAATGAGATACGTTTAAATTATGTCTTGTTTAATGAGTCGAAATGTACTTTGGTAACAAAAGTCGTAACTGCAACAGTGTAGGTTGAAAATGAGAATGTAGCGACGAAGTAATTGAAGCTAAATTCGCCTGAAGCTCAAATAGAGTTGGGATGGTATTCGGATGTCAGAGTCTGCGAGATGTTTTCACTGAGAGAACACAGTCATGTAACTAATGCGGGGAATCTACATATCATTAAGAGATGTAGGTTGTTTATACGTGTGTACTGCTTTGTTTCTTGTATTTACGATTCGATTTATTCGTATTTATGACATCGATGCGTGCAGTACATTGCTATTCAATGTAATGTGCTTGTGGAATAGGCCTTTGAGACGCCTATTGTATCGTAATATTATGGAAAGAATTTATAGATATTTCCATCGTTGTATTAGAAAACGTAAAGGGTTTATTTAAATGTCGAGAAGCCACCGGTGAAGGCTCTTGAAATTCAATGTTGTGGGTATTTCGCGATATCTGCTTGAATGGGAATCTACTTTGTTGATAATATACACAGCAAAATGGTTATTTCCGCAGGCGTACTGTGTTCTAGTGTCCGGCGACTACAGTCAGAACAATCGCAGACTTTCTCAGCCAGGGGCAATAGGCAATAGGTAGGTAATAGGCTGCATGGGCATCTCTAAAAGCAGTTAATTAGGTTGTACGAGTGAATCATAGAGTACCTAAATTAAAAATGTTTTATACATTTTATTCAAAGCTCATAGGACGAGTGATCAGGTAAAGTTACGGTTATTGTGGAAGACTTGCAATTACCCGTAGTCCCTGACATCAAGGCGAGTGAGGAACCGGTGGAGTTTTAGTGGGTAAACCTATGGCTTCCTACCACCATCAGGTCATAGGGAGCCCCACACACCGCGAGAGTGGCTTGATGGTGCTAAAGGCACGAGTTGGCAACGGGCGACATGAGGCGGCAGCGGACGACGTGTCGCGGCTACACTACTGGTTTCTATGTATTTCTATAAAATTACGTACGCTCGCTCGACGACGCTTTTTGGTTACGGTTACGGCAGATTACAGAAGATATTTCACTGGAGATTCGTATGCAGAAGACCACAACCAAGCCACATGAAACCTCCCCTTCTGTTTGTTAATATAGTTATTTATTTACCCAATAGAACATAGGTGCTACTTATTATTGCTTAGCCCCTAACCGTGCTTGACATATCTTTTGAACTTTATTTTTTGTTCCGGAATCTGTCACCATAAAATACATTAGGTATACGCATCCGAGCGTTGCTGATAAGGCTGTGTCGAACGCGCCTCCATATTAATGATACCTAACTGAAAATATTGCCGTGTTCGATGTCTGTTTCCATTGTTATACACGTATCTACCCCACAAGCATTTTGGCTTCGATTGAAGTTTAGAACAAGGCGAAGGCGAAAAGTGCAACTAAGTAACTATGGCAGCAGCAGTAGAACATACACCGCTATTATGGATTTTGAAAATTTTTTGCTTGTAGATTTGTTTATAGTTAAAACTAAGGATGCTTTCTAATAGCTCTTCCAAAGAGTGTTTAAAAACTTCATCCGTGTAGGTATACCCATTACTAAAAGAATATAACAAATAGACTAAGTAAGTAATTCTAATTGCAATCTTTTGGAGTGACGATGTTGTATAAACAATCATACATGCCTGGCATGGTTTTAACTTGGATGGGTCACCGATAATGTGTCTCTTAAATCTTTCCTCGAGCTCCTCCGTGCTTCGAAAGGCACGTTAAGCCGTTGAATACGTTTGCAATCTCTTATAGCAATTGACAGATAAAGCTAGTAGCATTAGGGCAACCCAAACCACACGTAAAAAATAAGAAGAAGAAGATACGACAATGCAAACAAACCGTATCACAATATTTCACGTGAGTTCCCATCTCATACGCAGTCTTCAGGTGAACATTATAAATGATTACTTGCCTCTGGAACAGCAGATCAGACACGAGGGCCTAATGACTTGACTACATTGTTCAAGATGACGAACAATACATAATGAGCAGGAAACTAAGATATCGGTTACATTTGATTTATTCTTTGTTATTCAGGTTATGATGGTGTCACTGGCTGTGTCCCGATCACGTGAGAATTTGCAAAAAATGCCCGCAAGTCTTGATCCAGTGAAAAACAAGAAGTTTCCACGAGCGGGTGGCTGGTTCAGTATTTCGCTGATTAGGTACTCGGGTTTTACCTGTTGGATTTCAAAATAAAGTATACCTCGATCTTCGTTTGAGCTATCAAATAGTGAACTCCAAGTTTTGATCAGTTCAGTAGTTTTTGAATGCATAAGTAACAGACAGACATGAATTTTAAATTCTACTGCCAATCCTGAGGATCCTAAGATCATTTTTCTCCGTCATTATTCTCAACTAGCTGCGTCCTGCGGTTTCACCCGCGTACCTCCCGATCCCGTGGGAATATCGGGAGTAGCCAATGTTACTCAGGGTGAATGTAGCTTACTAATGGTGAACTAATTTTTGAAATAGGCACAGTAGTTTTTGAATGTATTTATTGCAAACATACACACACGCACACAAAAAACCAATCTTTCCTGTTTATAATATATAAAGATATGATTTGAGGTCACTCGTGTGTAGGTACTACAATATGTGTCTACCAAACTTGAGATAGGAAGGAAAAGCTACGGATTGTTGGAAAAAATCAAAAATCTGATATTTCTGCTCTCTATTTGCATAGGCATTTGTCCAAGCCGGTCCAGTGCTCAAGGCAAGCAGGTCCCAGGTAGCTGCAGCATCACAATCACACATTACATCCAATTATCGAGTTGTAAACAGCCTCTCTATCGTTGGGGCTAATGTTTTGTGTAAGTTTGCTCGGCCACACGCAGTGCTCAGGTGTTTTGGGGGTTTCGTCTAGTTTACACATGCTTGCTTGATGTTTGAAACGATAAGTATGAGGCTTACAAACTTTCTTGATAAGCCTATGGTAAAAAAAAATAGAGGGATGTCAGTTTAGTCAGCCACTATACCTAATGCCTGCTGAAGTAAGTATATCGACCTGACCTAAATGACACAAGATGACAATACCATTACGTTTATATCGACACACTATTGCCATTATATCGAGACTGTGACAAATTTGGTAGACTTCAATAGTATCGTAATGGTATCTCAGTGGAATTGCAATAGTAACCATGGTAACCAACCTTCTCTGTCTGTCTGTCTGTCTGTCAAGTCTGTTAAAAATCCATCCTATCATTAGAGTTTTGACAACTATCGAGACTCCATCAGTGGCATCTCAGTGGTGTCTCAGTGGTGTCTCAGTGGTGTCGCAGTGGTGTGTCCATAGAATAGTTAACATAGGAAACTGCCAAATGTGTCAAATACACGTCATATATGACGATTAATATTCTATCGACACACTATTGAAACACGATTGCGGAGCGTAATACCGACCCTGGGCACGTATGCAACAACTAAAACGCATCAACAATGCCTCAGCATTGTTAGACGTTTCTTGGGTTTTCGCGATGCTGATATGAATTCAATCAAACCCATTTTAATCGCGTAGCGAAGTTTATTATATTGGGCATATTTCAGCGCATGACGTTCCGAGGTTTTTACAATAATCTCCTCGACTCGAAAGACACGGGGTTTACTCGCAAACAGGAGGTCTGGAAAGACCGTTCCTTTGGAAAGACTGGCGGGAATGAACGCGATTAAAACCGAAAAAATAGTTTAATTTCACATTGTTAGATTTTTTAAAAACAGTTCAACAATTTCAGAAAAATGGCGTTAAAGTAAAGTTTTGCTTAAGCTTTTGAAAAACTTCTCATTAGTAATTTCTTGCAAAATTACCAACAATTGCTGAACCGACAGGTTTCAAGTACCTTTATCTAACAATGCCGAAGCATTGCTGAGATATTTTATATAGAATACTTTCTCTAGTTTCGTCGACGCAGACTAAGGTAGGTACTATTAGGGCGCGTTAATGTTTTTAAAAGGCGCACAGCGATTACCCACCTGACATGGGAAATTAACGAATATACTTCCTCCTTTTTGCTGAAATGCCTTGAGCAATAAAAACAAAAAGAAATAACTAACATCTGATTATTCCAATGAACTAAAAACTGCACGTTTATTCGCATGTAAACTTGTCTCTATACATTCCTAGGTAGGTACCTAATGAATGCTATAAAATTGTCTAGAAGCTCCGGGTTACGCGTCTCGAGACGCTAACCAATCGACCATAGACGAAGTAAACAGACGTGTTTGAACACCGAACCTCACAGTTGTTGGACTTAACGAAGATTAAGTGTTGTATGAATAACCCGTTATCAGAGGCTTGATAGACTAAGTAATGGATAATTTGCCTAGTAGGTACCTGAAAAAAATGAAGTGAAACTGGACAGATGGCATCTCGAGAGTCCGGGGCCAAGAAAGAAAAAAAAAAGGAACGAAGAAGTGTTGGCCATAGGTACTTAAGGGAAAATTTGTATTTATGAAAAATATTGTTGTTTGAGCTCACTTGGCGCAGATGGTTAGTGCGCCCCGATAGAGAATGGGAGGTCGCGGGTTCAAATTCCGCGGAAAGCATCGGAATAATTTTGGTTAATTTTGAAGTTTTTGGTTAAGTTTGTTGTTTGTTGATAATATTAGTTGTTATAGCGGCTACAGAAATACTACAGAATAAATAATACAGAAACTATAACGGTTAATGAGATACAACCTGTCAACAGACGAACAGACAGCGAGTCAGTCTCATTAATAGGGTTCCGGTTTTACGTAAACGAATATACACGTTATACGGAACCCTAAAAAGCTGCCGGAAGTAGACTTCACTTTGTTATTGGAAATTCAAACGGCTATCGTTCGAAAATCGAACAAAACTGTTGTTTCCACCGAATGCGTTTGAGTTTTGAATGCAAAGGCAATGCGCCTAAAATCGTTCAGCCAACTGTGCTCATGCGATGTGAAACTGAAAACCTCGTCTGTCTGGTACTTTTCCAATTTCCCTGCGATATCGGGTGTCCGCGCGAATGGCTCAATACCTAGGTACTTGTGTACAGTTTTTATTTTTTTTTATTTTGTCTGATAGACAATTTGTGTGCTTTTTTTCGGTTTTTTAATTAATATTGCTTGGTCGAATTTTGGTGTAAGTATCTAGCTACTTTTGTTGGGAATCTGATTATTCGCTCAGACGATAAACGACCAATTTTCAGTAATTGATATACTAAGCCCATTTTAAACGTTTTTTAACTGTTAAACAATATTTAGAACTACAAGACGTAAATTCAAACACGAAGACTACTGTAACTGGAAAGTTATCGAGAATTACATTAGTGAAACCACGGGACATAGCTAGAGTATAACCAATATTTTTAAATTAATAAATTGTGTAAACTGGACAACGGATATAAAACTTATATTTATTTATCTTTTGTAAATACATCTTTCTCTTTGGTAGATCCTTCATGGCTAAAGATCGCGACAACCAGTCTTCTTCATCCAGCGGTTTGTAAGCCATCCATTTATTACGGTCTGCACTCTGCAGCCATTCGAACAACCTCATCAAACCTGGATGATCTCTTTGGTGTCATCTGGTCTGACCATCTCATATGGGATCTTCCATGTGACCTCCTCTACGTTTGCGCTGATAATCAGTTTCTCCAGATTCTCATCCTGGCCCCTAAAAATACAATACATTGGTAGGTACCTATTTCATTATTTATTTGGGACAAAACACAGCTTAAACAACACGATTTATCTTATCATATACACAGAGAGATAGACCCATATGTAGCTATGGATCTATAATTAAATTACAACATACATTTGTATACAACAATTTCATTAAAACATAAATCACGAAACTCCCAACCAAACTCAATATAGAAACCTACCTAATAATAAAAAGAAAAACATTCCGCAACCAAAGCAAACTCACGATTTAGTAAATCCCATAAAGCCATTAGGAACCCTTCCCACTATACCGCACGATAAATACGATGTAATTCGCAAATATAGCGCGATATCGCATAGTATCGCATTACGGGCGTGTGTCGATAATACAGGCCACGCGACGATTATGAAATCTGATGTCCTGTTCGAAGATGTAATGGGGAATAGATTGTAATACAGATGCGACACTGTAGTTTTGTTGTGTTAGGTGGGTGAGTCGTTTTGTTTCCTCCATATTATTTTCTGATCTATGATTTATTGAGTGTTATCTACACGTTAAGAAATATGAATTTTAGAAATTTGTTATTGTATATTTATTCGTAAAATATTATTACAGTAGGTAAGTATACTATATTTAGCTCTGGTTTCTAGCTATCGGTTTCACCCCCGGAAGTCCCAATCCCGAGAGAATATCGAGATAAAAGTAGACTATGTATTAATCCAGATCTCCAGCTATCTACATCCCAAGTTTCATCATAAACGGTTAATCCATTTTTGCGTTACAAACATGCTCGTTAACGTACTAACACAAACTTTCACATTTATAAAATTAGTAAGATTAGTCGACAAAAATATATTTTTTAACATACCTTCCTATTTATCACAATCTATATTAATCTCTCTAGCTATATACATTACAAATAAAACAATGCTCAAATTAAAATTACTAAAACTAAACAATAAAACATAAAACATTGTCTACAACAAATACAGTGTCTATTTTTTACTCTATGTCACATCCCTCGTTAAGGGTGCGCTACCCTTGTAAAAGTCAGTGTGAATAGAGCTAATCCTTATCACCGCCGGGGGTTAAAGTGAATCAATTAAAGATAAGCAAATATGCTCCATTGTGCCCCACTCCGATTGAATTTGTAAGTGAGAAAACGGAAATTAACTTTTGTGAGGGTACAGCGATACGTCATTGTGACGCACCCTAGAAATTATTATAATCATGAAAAAAATTGGCTTTTTATTGTCCAGTTTTTTAATAAAAAATTGACTTGCGTGGGATTGTCCTGATTTCGCTTTTATGATTGACGCCACTTTTAATTTGTAGTAGGTACCTACTAGGGTATAGAACCGGGAAATCCCGGGATTTCCCGGTTCTTTTGTTGTTTAAGAGAACCCGGGAATAAAAATCTGAGAACCGGGATTTTCGGGACTTTCGGAAAAAATATACTTCGTGTGATGGAAAGCAAAAATAATGTATTTTTTTACTATTTTTACACTTGATTCTTATTTTCTAACTTGTTTTTATATTTAAACCATATTTTAGTAGTAATTGACCTACTTCATTTAAATGATTAGTCTGATTTTAACTAGATTTTATGCCAGATACTACTAAATGATGTGAGACTACGCAATTATGTGATTTTAGAATTTGATTTGGTCTAGCTAATGTTATTGATTTATGACGTAAAAAACCGGCCAAGTACGAGTTGGACTCGCGCACAAAGAGTTCCGTACCATTATCACAATTGGGTACGGAACTCTAAAATGAACACTGGACCAATCGAAATTCGTGAACGCAATGTCTTTCAATGCAATTTCTACTACTGGTACGAGTATATTACTAGATGGCACTAGTGGTAAAAATAAATCGCACTAATGTTGTTGTTGATATAGCGGCAACGGAAAAACATCATGTATAAAAATTTTAACTGTCTAGCTATCACGGTTCATGAGATACAGCCTGGTGACAGACAGACGGACAGTGGAGTCTTAGTAAAAGAGTCCAGTGTTTACTCTTGGGATACGGAAACCTATAAAAGATTATTTATAAAAAAATAAGCTAAATACAGCATCGTACATAACAGATGTTACAAGCAAATCTTAAAGCATCTTACAGAGGTTTACACAAAATCCCGAAAGTACCGAAAATCCCGGGAAATCCCGGTTCTTTCTTAGGGTGGTACCGAAAATCCCGGTTCTCTAAAAAAATCCCGGTCCTCTATACCCTAGTACCTACTAAGAAAGAGCGGTGTTGGTCTAGTGGTAGACTTTAATTCCGATGGTCGTGGAATCAAAGTCTACCATGTTGATAATAATTCTTAACTTGGTAAGAGTTTGATGTCTGTTTGAGCTGCTAAACGACGCGCGACGATGAGGTCTTAAATGTACCACGATTACCTAATGGGTAGAAACAGCATTGGACCGAGCTCCTTTATTTATTAAGAATCTTATTCTGTACCTACCAGTTTTGTTTCAAAGTTCTGTATTGTTTCATATTTAGGTTTTTTTTAGGGACTTCTCATACTTGGATGCAATTTATAATTGATACAAGCATCACTATAATGATAAAAAAAGTGATTCCGATATATTTCCTCTAATATCCTTACCCAAACTATTTCTCCCACACACCCAAAAAGGCCAAAACTAATAAAACTTAACACCCTCAGAGCCCACACTGAATTATTCATAACTTAATTAATAACAACTAACCCCAACGATTATTCATATAGCATTAATAACCATTATTATATTATTATCCCTAAGGATTTACAAACCGAACATTTCATTAATAAAAAACTGTAATGCGCGTCTACACGAGTAAGTCCCGGATTTGATTTGTTTGATTTTCTCACCGTATTATATGACGGAGGTATAATAAATTGTATTTGTGTGGGAGTTTTTGTTTAATTGCAGCCTGATCGTTTGGTTGATGCATTAAGATTTTAGGATGTAGTAATTGGTCGTGTGAAATGTCAATATTGTACAGAAACACTAACCCTGTTACTTATAAACGATGACTAAGTTTATGTAACGTTTGTCTCTGTCTGTCGACTTCGAAACTTCATGTAGGTAGAGTGCGTTTCATCTTTAAATTCCTATGCCGTCATGTTGGTAGCAAAACAAAAAAGTGAAAAATACAAAAAAAATAATGCGCCACCTTGAATTAAGGAAGATTTGTATATAAAGAATGAATAAACGAATCTTCCTGTATAGGTTTAGGGTATAGCACATTCAAGATAATAAGGCAAGACTTTTTTGTTTTGCTACCAATATGACGGCATAGGTAATTAAAGATGAAACGCACTATAACAGTGAAAGACAAACGTTAGATAAAGTTAGTCATCGTTTATAAGTAAGGGGGTTATTCTATAGATGAGAGTTGTTTGGAACCCATTGGGGAATTTCCTGCTGAATTTTCATTGTCATGAAACCTAGTGAGAATGCGTGTTTAATTACGGTGAATATTAATGAATTTTCCACCGAGTGTACACAATAGTGTACGTACAATTATGGTGAAAATATGTGTTAAATTTGGCCTTTGTTTTTCAACTTTTCCGAATTAATAATCATGCACGAGTCGGACTTTGATAGGGTTGTGGTGAGAGAGTTTTCTGATAATTTCTGTGTTTCACACTTAGATGAAAACAAAAATATTAGATACGGTATATTCTTACATTGCGTATTCGAAAAATGAGTTAGAAACACCTATACATGCATTTTCATAAAGTTTTGTTTAAAGTGCTATTTAAAAACGTTTGTCTTTAAGAATGATTCAGGCATTTGTAAATAAGCAAAAATGCATTCTTATGGATTTCAAAAAGATAATCGCAGTGTGACAGCACGTGCTCACGCGGCAAAGGTTCGACATACGACTGAGGCTAGTGCGTCAGGTAGACGCAATTTTATCGTCTCATTTTCCGAGACTAGGTAACGTCTCTTCTGTTTTTTGTTTTCATTTAAGGTTTCACATGCAAAATTGTAGATAGCCACGGATGGTCTACAGAGCGCGTGGCCTCTTTTTATTGAACCATTGTTCAAGCTAAGTTAATTGCAACCAAATGCCGCTATTCTGAAAATAGCAACTATTAGCTGTACAATAACATTGTATCACTGGCGCCACCTATCACAGAGACGGAAGGGGGCGTATCATAAACTGTCACGTTTGACATTAGGTGCGCGAGCGCCGGCCGGCGACGCGCTTTGATCGCACGCGAAGCGCAGTGTAGCAGAGAAAAAACAAACGGTTTTTTGTTTTAAAATTTATGTTTATTTTATCGACCACCGTAAAAAAACGAATGCGAAGACAATACTGAAATATGACAAGGGTTTTTTTTAATAGATATTCCTATACCTAGCCGATAAATAAATTTTAATTATATTTAAACCAAAAATTGTCTTTAAACCATATAAAATAGACCATCTACCAGGTGCTGAAATCACCTTTTCATCACAAACTCCTAACTTAAAAATCCCCTCCTATTTTAAAGGTGGTTAAGAGTCTAGTCTAGGTCTAGAGACCCCTAGCCCAAGAAATCTAGTGGTCCTAAAATAAAGTGCTCGTGAGATCTAAGGTACCTACTGTGCCCAGAACTACTAGTTTATTGTGTATACCTATATTGAGTTCAGGTTGACCCGAAATCAATGACAATTTATTTCTATTCGTGACAAAAAAACTTAGGTATAATAAAACTATTTAAAGATAAAAGAATTATCCTTCGAAAGTGCCCATTCTCAAAGACATATTTTAATATTAGGCGTGTTTGGTGACCCCAATGGATATGGAATTATCTGCTTAGACAGCAGGGGGCGGTTGCCGCTAGCGTGTCCGAGGCCTTGCTACAGACTTAAGAGGATAGTCTCCATTCTCCTTCTCCATAAAAACTTAGTTTAAATTTTCCTCCCTGGATACAGACATTAGAGCAAATATGTTTATGCCATAAAACCTACCTATATCTGTCATGACAATGCATCTACCTTTTTATTTATTTTTATTTTCTAATTAACATAATAATAAAAAATAAAAAAATGAAAAAAATAAAAAGGTATAGCCACGACAGATTATAGTTTTATGGCATAAACATATTTGCTCTAATGTCTTTATCCAGTGAGGAAAATGTAAACTACGTTTCTATGGAGAAAGAGAATGGAGACTATCCTCTTAAGACGTTAGGGCGTTTTAGTGTCATGTGGGTTTGCTCACGCACACGGGATGTTGATACAAATTCCTCACGCATGCGGGGGAATTTGAATCCCGCTTGCGTGAGATCGTAAGATACTAAAAACCCCCTTACCAAAGATCCTTGACGTTTCGATCGAACGATACGTTTGCTATATAACTCCTATACAGTTCATACTACCGCTTCTATCGGTACCTCTATACACACTGACCTACACGATTTTCGTCTATCAGTTCATTATTATTTGAATTACGGGCCTAGATCACGTTGCTTGTAGATAATTTTAGATTTAAATTACCTTGGCGTTTCAGCAAGGGGTCACTGTTGTAGATTATTCTAGATTTAAATTACCTCGATGCTTCGACACCGACCGTGGTGCTATGATAGAAGATTTCAAATAATAATGATGGCCTATCGCGGATACGTCAGAAATTCAATGAGTTACATTTTCGGTAAACATAACATAATGATTAGAAAACGGTGAAATTCTTTGGTAATTACTACTATTAGATTTTTTGGTAATTACCAAGGAATCTCACCGGTTTAAAATCATAATGTTAGGTTAACCGAAAATCTAAGTCTAAAGTTTACATGAGGATCGCAAAATCATAAGTTACGAACATATATTTTTAATGATTGGCCAAATATTTAGCAGCTACCTACACTGAATTATAGGTAGGTATCGCATTTTAAAAATTTAAAAGGGCTATAAACCAATAAAATTGGAATAATCTTCTGTCTATTACTTCTTACTTGATAAGATAATTCTTATCCAATGTGTTTACACCTCAACAGACCTCAACTTGGTTGAAGGCGGGGCTCACCGTCACCATGTCAATAAATATCTCAATAACACTGGGGTGAGAGTCACCCTTCAACATAAAAGCGTAATATATCGCTCCTTTAAACGCAGATAAATATTATCCGAGGCATCGCTTACTTCTTTATTTACTGCTAAGATGTGTTTAGTGAATATTTTGAAGGGTTAACTGTGTTATTATAAAGATGACGCCTTAAGACTGCAGTAGATATGAAGTTTAAAAACCTAACGGGGTCATTTATTCTCGCGTATTATTTTTCTTAGGCATGTAATTCAGGGTTAGGAGGCAAATGATCCCCTTCGAAACTGGACCTGGATCCAATCGCCCCATCTCTAATTTGATAGGTAGTTACTTATAGGGTCTTAATGCATCTAATAATTGGTAGGTATGCGATCCAAATATTTTATCAAATAGAATAGTCTCATAAGGATAGTCACCTCGAAGATACCAAGATTGCAGTGGAACAATTTCCGATTCATCTTTGTTAGTAGCTGTACCCATCTCTACATATTGGAACACCAATACAAATTTAAATATCAAAGTATACATTTTTAAGTTTTCAACTCGTCATCTCTATCTTTAAATAATATTATAAGATGTAATTTACTTTGGGTCAGTGCCACAAGTCAGTGTCTCAGAATTTTAGATTAGAAGGCAGTCGCTGACTTGGTCGAAATTATATGGCACTGGCGTCACTAAATCACTGATCCAATGAAAATAATATAGATCGATTATATTATCAGAGCAGGCTACCTTCATGCCTAGGTAGCCTGCCAAGGCAGCCTGCTACATCTGCAGCTAATGTTTTGTAGGTACAAAACATCGTCAATAATTCGAATAATTACATTATAGTGACAGTGAAACGTTCAACCAACAATTTGTTTAAAAAATTCAAGTTTCAACCATTATTTACAAACCCATCAACGTCAAACCCAATAAGAAACACAAACGTAACTTTTTGCGCAAATAATTTTCATGGATCGCTCACTTTTATAAACATAACTTTGTACTGCTATTTCTTCAACATCGCATGCAATTGATTAGTTTACCCCACGTAATGCAAAAAAGAAAAAAAAGCCCCGAGTTAGAAAAAAAGTCGTAAAGTGCTTATTTCATGACGAGTGGTTACCATTAAAAGCAAATGAAAAAGCATTACATTGATCTAACAACGTAATAGAATGTTGGAAAAATCGTTAATGGTCATTTTAAATTGCAATAAATGTTAATTTTATTTGTAAATAAATTAAGCAGTAGCAATTATAAATAGATTTGTGTGTGTTTTTAAACAAGTTAAGTCAGTAGGTATAGTAAAGTTGAAAGCTAATTGTTGGTTCTATGCACTTTTATTTTTGTGAATATCTTCGTACTTCGCAGCTTTACAATTAAAGTAATTTGATTAGTTTGGGGACTTTTTAATTCTGGTGAAATATTGCAAAAGAACTAAAGCTCTGGTGAAATATTGCAAAAGAACTAAAGCTCTTAAAATAATAGAAAAAAAAACAGTATCCCTAAAATTTCAAGTGGCATTTCAGTATTCGTTTGTAAGACGGTCGCTAGAAGCTGTAGCGCTGTTGAAAGTATGTAGATACCTGCAAGAAGAACAAGTTCCTTGATAGTAACATCAAAATACCTAACAAGAAACTTATCCTGACGTTATCCAAGGACTCAGACAGAACAGAGAAATCAATACAATACTAAAACTTAGGAGGAACTATACTCAATAAGTAAAGTAAGTAGGTTGGTACAGTCGCACCCATAACACCGGCAAAGCTAAACTGTTAAACTGCACTTCTGAAGTCGACGTCTGAGAAAACGGTTTACTATCTGGTAAACAGCTTTCAGTAACTACAAAGAGAGTCGATCGGTGTACTGTCGTGTACAGAATGATTAAATAAATATTGCACGACGTTACACACAGCGGATTTGTTCCCCAAACTAAGCACTAGGCTTGTACTATGGGTCTGGACAATAGATATTACTACATTATTAAACTTATTTAAATATGTGTGTCTGTGCATATATAGGTACATAGTTATTGACAAATACTACATTTGACTTGCAGAGTAGTTTTTGCTTTTTAAAAAAATGCTTTTATAAACTTTAGTAGGTTCCCGGCGGGATCCGAACCCATTTTTTCATTTCGAAAGCATGTTTTTAAAAAGCATTACCTAGTTCCTAACTTCCTAACCTAACACCAATAAATAACGATAAGAACCACTTATTTCAAAATGTTTAGGTTTTTTACTAGAAAATTTGCTTTTTCTTAGAGTAAAACAACGTTGTTCTCGAGAATTCATGATCTTATTTTGTTTTGACTGCTATTTCTAAACTAACGAATAAAATATTAAATTATCACAAAACTCGTTAATGCAGTTTAAAGTTAATTTATCATAAGCCGCGTTTCCCATTGGGTTACATTTTGGGTACGGAATCCTTAAAACGAAGAATAGCTGTATGCCAGTTGCATGCAATTCGAAATGTGACGTCACTCGCTCCACAGAATTAGAACAGCAATTTTGCTCGCGAGTGTAGTGGGCGGACACTTCTCCGGTAGTATTACAGCGTTTCACGGTAGACATTAATTGAAGTCAAACAAAATCAAACAAATATATTAGTGTCACGTAAAGTTTATCGCTGCGTCTCAAATGAAGCTGTAAACATATACAGCGCTCGTAAAATACATAGTAGCGATTACTAACATACGGTTTAATTGTGAAGCATATTTTAAAATTATGCCGTTTTCGGTGTTTTAGCGGGAAATGGAGTAGGTGTAATTATTAATTGCTTTGAGCTTTATTATTGTCATTCGAGATGTATGAAGTGGGACCAGGAGAATTATTTTTGAATCGCTCGTGCTACTTAGGGCGATTGAAATGGTTTGATTTCTGCTGGTTTTCGTTCGATATCGGACTCCTGATTTTCGTCATAAAGTTTGTACCTAAAGTGTGTGAGTTTAGTTTATACTTCTATACTAATATCATAAGGAGGAAAGATTTATTTATTTGTTTGTTTGTAACGAATATGCTCCGAAACTACTGGACCGAACACAAAAAGTTCTTTCACCAATATTCCCACGGGATCGAGACTTACGCGGGTGAAACCGCCGGACGCAGTATTATATATTTTAAAACGAAGAAAGCCTTGTCCTTTATCTCTTTAACTATTAAATATAATCCTGATCGTGACTACAGTAGGCTATAAAAGGGTCAACCAAAGTTCACGCCTGCCATTCTAAAATGTTACTTTTATCAATATTGAAAAGTGGAGATAGGTAGTACGTAGGGGAGAGAGGGGCAAGACGGGGTTGCGGGCAAGACGGGGACTTGGCCTTAGAGCACAAACCAATTGACCAATAACAGTCGTAAAAACGCAAAAAGGTGCGACGGGTAGGGGGTCATAGTATGACGCAGTGATTGAGTGATAAAACCACGAGCATTTTATTTTTTTTAGAAAAAACTGATTTTTGTCGATCACCTTGTGATTTTCACATTTTCATTAGATCGTGGCAGCATGAGACACAAGAGCATTTCAGATTAGGTTTAAAGTGATTTGTTTGTGGCAATGACTACTACAACAGGTAGGAACTTGCTTATCTTCGTATTGCATGGCAGTTTTTTTCTGTACGATTTTTAATTAAAAATGACCGGAGTGGGCATGATGGGGTATAGGGTACCACATCCAAAATAGTTTTGAAAAAATTATAAAGATGAAGAAACTGGCAAAGGAAAATAAGCACAAGAAAAGAACAATGAGTACTTAAGAAAATTGAGATGACTATAAACCAAAACAACAATCACTAAAAAGAAAAGGTCCAAAAAAGTATTGGTTGAGTCATCATTATACAAAAGTGACTCTACGAGCCTCGGTATTTGAACTACGATAAAGTTTATGCTGCTTTTGCTGTATGCAGCAAATGGGCTCACTGTAGCTGTGTTGGTATGATCAATAAAGACAATGAAGCACCTGTAACTTGTTGTATCCCATTATACCCCTAGGGGGTACCCCATTTCACCCCGAGGGTAGGGCAAGACGGGGTGTTAGGCACTTTCCTAGTTTTTCACTGTTTTTTATTAAATCCATATTATAATGAGGTTATAAGTACTTAATTATTAAATACTGATTGCCAACGAAGATTAAGTGGATAAAAAAAGTTTTGAAAACACAATACTGTCAATGTTATTGAGCTTCAAACCTTAAGGTCCCCATCATGCCCCCCTCTCCCCTACTGTACGTCTACGTTGTGGGTTGCATTGAGTAATTTATTATATTAGTATCTGGTCATATTTGTGTCTGGTCTGGGTGTCCCTCTATGTATAATATGTATGTATTTACAAAAGAAAAATAAATATAAGTATTATATCCGTTGTCTAGTCACCGTAACACAAGCTTAGTCGCTTACCACGGGGCTAGATGGCGCTGTGTTGTTCACAGAATTTATTTATTATTTATGTAGCCGGCTACAGTCCCTCATCCATTGTGACAAAATTTCAGCTTGAAACTTTTTAACATTCTAAAAGTACCTGGTATCTAATAATTTACTTACTTATTTACTATTTCAAATAAATAATAGGTACCGGAGGCAAAAAAAAAACAAATTATTAAATACCTAGGGAGAAATGCATTTTGCTATTTTGAGTGGTACACAATTTTATTAATGGAAAAAGATAATAATAGAACATAACTTATGTTAAGGTGCGGTTTTGGTCTAGTGGTAGATATCCCGACTTTCATTCTGAAGATCATAGTTCGAATCAGGGTCGAACGCACACCGATGTCTTTTTCTTTTAAGAAAAAATGTGTGCGCTATTAACATCGCTTTTACGGAGAAGGAAAACATAGCGAAGAAACTCGCGTCTTATAATCACGTAGAATGGCTTAATTTTGTGGCTAAGAACAGAAAACGCCTAGCGAAACCTTTTTAGGTAAAGATCGACATTCTAGATTCAAGAATCTGATCTAAGGCTAATATTACCATAGTTTATCTAATTAGTTAGTACGCTTCGGCGGTGTAATACAATGCTAATAAGCCATTATTAAAGGTACTTATCTACTACAGTTTTTGAAGTTTATTTCATTAATAAAATAAAACAAATGGGTTCGAAATTTAAACACGTGTCATTTGGAATGCGTTAGATACCTTTGTTACCCAACAATACCACACTTTTCACAGAAAATTAAGTCATTTTGATATCAAACAGCGATAAAACTAACCGTCCAAAACATGATAATCTTTTTAAAAGACAGATGTCAATGTCACATTTCTACCGCTACAGTTTTGACATTCGGTCATCTGTGAATCGATAATAGTAACCACTTCTAAACGCGTATCTTAACATAATCGGTTCACATGTCTTCGAACGGAGAACAGCTATGTTCACACCGCTTCATTTTCTGAGGTTCGTGCGGTGTGAACATAGGTGTAATAGCATTCGTTGACAGCGGAGCGAGGCTCGCTAACTGCCGTGATGGGGGGCGAGTATTCGGCGCTACAAAAGCGACATTTTTTATAACATTTTGTCCGTTTGTCATAATAAATTGAATAATAAAGTTTAGAGATAAGGTATTCTAATGACGGGGTCGATAAGCCGTGAGTCCAGTGACACCTTCGCTTAATTGAAATTTATGTTTTCGTCGGAGAGCGCTTTGTTAGTTTATGTATCTACCGGGCGATTGCCCTTACTACCGGCTTGGATTATTAAGGCTCGAACAAAGTCGAAAAAGTGAGAGAATTGTGAATTTAAAAAAATGTTAGTGAAGAAAAACTATGATAGATAAACTGTTATAATGCGTTTCATCTTTAATAACCTATGCCGTCATGTTGGGAGCAAAACAAAAAAGTCTTGTCTAAATATCTTGAATGTGCTATACCCTAAACCTTGAATACAGGAAGATTCGTTCATTCATTCTTTATATACAAATCCCCCTAAATTCAAGGTAGCACATTATTTTTTTTGTATTTTGCACTTTTTTGTTTTGCTACCAACATGACGGCATAGGAATTTAAAGATGAAACGCACTCTAATAAAAATATAATTATAGCCTGTCAGAGAATTGATAAACGAGTTCTTACTATGCACTTAAATTACCAAGTAAATCTTATTTCTACGAGATATTTTTTGGTTTTTATTATTCAAAATTAAAATGTTTAAATTAAGTACATGAAAATCAAATCGATTTCAATTAATTATTATAGATAAGCAAAGGCATATTGCAACTGTCTTAATCTAATTATCCTATACCCTATTTCAGAAACATAGATCAAAAATGTAAACAAAAATCTCATACAATAATTTGAAAGTGACAGCTCTTTATTTACTTTTTCATTTTAAATTGACAGTTCCTTGTTTACATTTTGATCTAATTTTCTGAAATAGGTTATTATAGACAACTAAAATAAAGTAGCACTTTAAGTTCGTTAATATTTCGATGTCAGTTACGGTCGAAATAAAAGATATTACGTAACGTAACGTAAAACATTAATCCATACATACATCCTGGTAAGTTTTTTTTAAATTTCAGACTACGTTCGGACGTTTTCGTTCATTTATATTTGTCATTTTTTCTTTAGAAAGATGTGTCAAATCATAGTTTTCATTATTTTTGATACCGAGAACTGATAGTAGCACAAATTGTTCGATTCGAACATTATTATGCACACAAACTTTTCGGTTTCGTTTCGAAGCGCTTCCGAAGAGCTTCCGGCGTAGATTAGAGAAATACTTTATTCGTGTGTAGGTACCTATAGAACCTTATCTTAATTTCTTAATTAAGCTCCCGGGGCACGTATTAACTTAAGTAACTCTTAAGTAATTGTCTAGAAACAATTATTATCTTGATGAAAACAGAGGTTAACGTTTTATTTAATTTTTTAAGCAAATTCGGTTAATGTTTTATTAATTTATACAATTAAATGTTTCGAGTTTTCTTTGTGAATTGGGCTCGTTTTTCATTTAGAAACTTTTACAAGTGTAATTAATTATATTAATTGTTTGAAAGAGTTTTGAAAATCATCCTACTAATATTATAAATGGGAAAGTTTGTAAGTGAGTAGGTAATTTTGTAAACTACATAGTATGTTTGTTATAAGTATACACGCATACACGCATATAAGCAAAACTGCCCCGATATTCCCTCTTTTTAACCCCCGACGGAAAAAGAGGGGTGTTATAAGTTTGACGTGTCTCTGTGTCTGTCTGTCTGTGTATCTGCCTGTGGCATCGTAGCTCACGAACGGATGAACCGATTTAAATGTAGTTTTTTTTGTTTAATAGGTGTCTTTTGCGCGAGTGTTCTTAGCTATGTTTGATCAAAATCGGTTCAGCCGTTCATAATATATGTTAGTTGAAGCTCGGAAATAAAAACCGAATGTTTTTTATCCAGATATTTTCACGGGATCGGAACTTACGCGGGGCGTAGTTAGTTCATTAGTATAAAGGGGAAATAGGTAAATATATTCGTTTGGGGATAGATAAATGTTGTTTGTTAAGTTATTATATTTTATTTCTTATCTGTTAGATGCGTCAGAATCTAGGGTTAAAAACAAACTCTTCAAACAAACCAGCTTTTTAGGCAAAAGCGCAGTACCAGCTTTAAATGTACCTACCTACGGAGATTAAACCCTAATATAATTTCGTGTGAAACGGTAACTATGAAGTTTGCAGTCTTAATACAACCTTTATTTGCAAACCGAAAACCCCTACCTAAAAGGCAGCATAATAAAAACGTACCTACTCTGAAACTTCTATTACCAAATCAATATCTCATCGCGTTAAATTTGCATTCGGCAGTGAGTGGCGATTTCCCAAGCGAGCTGATATCGAACGAACTACTGAATTACCACCCCGCCGCTCGCGTATCCAAATCGAAAATCAACTCTTTTTATTCACACCGTTATTTGGGGGAGTATTCTGGGTAATGTAAATGCTGAAATTGGTTCGAGATGTAAAAATTATCGGAATTATTCTTTCGCTTTAAAGAAATGTTAATTCAGTAATCATAGAAAATATAAATTTCTAATTTCATGGTCGTTGGCTTAGTTGGTCTAATATGTTACATACATTTTTTTAATCGTTTTAAATCCAGGTCGAGTGCGAACGAATGTTTATTTCTTTAAGACTAAATAATGTGTGCGCTATTTTAATATCGCTCTTACGGTGAAGGAACACATCGTCAGGAAATTCGCGTCTTAAATTGACTTACAATAAGCCAATTATGAGGTTACGTGCAGAAAAAACCCAGCTAAACCAATAGGTAAACCTTTCATACCAGTTTTCTTATACTACTCTGTACATTTCCTAGAGGAGCCGTCTCTATCTTTCTTAATATATAGACACCCGCCGGTTCATGTCGGATTTTACAGATAGCTAGAGCTAAGTATCTATATCTAGTTTTACAAATGGCAGATCGACATTTGACGGATTTATTCGGTCAGTTTTTAAAACAAACCCTAAGATTAGATTAGATTGGGTTTTTTTTTAATTTCGGGCGTTAAGCGATTTAAACTTTTACATCGTATTTTTCCTCAAAACCTTCCAGAATAAGCCATTCGGTCTGAATCGTTTCATTCGAACGATTTTTGCATAGTAAATGTGTAAATGTAGGCGTATAAGATTTTATTGCAAAGGGAATTCTATTCTGTAGAATTAAATCCGTTTGGTTTGACAAAAGAACGGTTTTTACGTAATAAAAATATATTGGTGTTTGCATTGCGCGAGTATTCTAGTTATCGGGGCTGTTTCTAATGGTATTAGCTGAATTCTTTCTTTGGTAGGTCTATGAATTTTTTTGCCAATGTTACTATAGTTAGGCTTTTTTGATTTCTGACTATAATCTTACGTTTTGGTTCCTTGTATTTGACAGTTTGTCTTCAGAAAGATGTGTCAAATCGTAGTCTATAACTAAAAAACGAAGAGGCATTTTAGACAGTCACACCACAGTTTACCTAGTAGTTGGAGGGCGTCGGCGCTTGATAGTTAAACCTAGACTTAGAAAAATTTTGAAATTGATAAATCCATAGAAATTTTCCTCGGTGTGTAATTTCCCACAGCACGTCTCTTTAATATGGCGCATGGTTTAAATCTATCAATTTTTAATAAGCATTTTAGTACTAAATTCCCTAAGGCTCCCTTGCAAGCAGGCAAGAAAGGAATAGCATGTCTTGAGCATCCATGAAGTACGACATCTATCGGTGATACATAGTTGAAAAAAATAATTATGAACTTCATGTGAATTACATCATCAAGGAGCATTTATGATAAAGTTCGTATTTCTTAAAAATAACTATACCTACCTACTACTACAGGTAAGTAAATGTCGTGTTTCAAGGATAGTCCGACATTTGGCATTGTAATTTGCTATTCCGTCTTTTAAAGACATCTAAAAATTAAGAGGAAAGTTTATTTAAAGGAAAGACAAATATGTTTATGCCACACAACCTATATCTGCCATGACCGTAAAGTTTGTACGCAGAAAAGAGTCGGTATCTATAGCCCTTAAGATACCTAATTATAATTGTAAGTAAATATCTATAATTATATCTTTATAAGTAACTATCTAAAATATCTATAATGAAATAATAAAGAGAGAATATTAAAAAAAAACTGGCGGAATCCATATTACATAACTAGTACTTAATAATTCATAAAAATCAAAAATAAAATTAAAATAATCAAAAAAACTAAACAAGCACAAACATAAGAAAAGGTAATACGCAGTGAGACACTCTTTAGGCACTTCAAATTATTCATAGGTTAATATATAATTAAATAGCAGATTCCCGCGGTTTCACCCGCGTATGTCCCGATCCCGTGGGAATATCGGGATCAAAAGTAGCCTATGTTACACAGGGTAAATGTAGCTTTCTAATGGTGATTTGGTGGTGGTGAAAGAATTTTTGAAATCGGTCCAGTAGTTTCGGAGATTACCCCCAATATACATACATACATACATGTTACCAACGTTACCTCTTTATAATATTAGTATAGAAGTATAGATATGTACCATAGGTACAGGCATAGGTAGGTATAGGTAGTCTAGGTAGGTATATTAGTTTTCGTAGTCGTAAAAGGAAATGATAAAGATCTGAAAATCACAGTATAATTTTATGACCCCTTTACATAGCTTAAATGGATCGTCATGTAATGCGAGTTACCATTATCTAAAGCTAGGTATATTTAAGGGCACATTATGATAATTTTAATGTATTATTGTTTTTATACGTAGGTGCACTAGCTGCGTCCCGCCGGTCGCACCTGGATCGAGATCGAAACATTTTGTGTCAGTTTTTTTTAAGTCTTTACTATATGGTTGTCTTCAGAAAGTGTCTGTCTACAACTAGACTAACACCGCTCCACTTGTAATATTAATGTGGTTAGGGTTAGGAAATTATACAAAAGGTAAGGGATTTTGAAAAGTGGGCAAATCTCTATAATTTGTAAGGAGTGGACAATTTGTGTCCAAATTTCGAAAGGGGGCAAATGCCGAACATATTTTTTCATTACATTAAGGTACTTAATATAACTGATATAACTGAAAATTTATAACTAATAAAAAACAACTGGTCCTAAAATTAGGCCTGTTCAGTCACTAAGGCCACAACGTAAAGCACTCATCTAATCAATATAACTAAAATTACACCATCTCCAACTGCTCGTAATGATGCTAAGATGGCCTACTAATATTTTAAAGTTTGTGTGTAGGTATGTGTGTTTGTTGCTCCTTTACACAGATAATTAATATTCATACGAGATCGAGACCTAATTGGGTAAAACCGCGGGGAGCTATATAGGTATCAAAATCCTACCAATACTATAAAGATGAAAGTTCATTAGTATGATTGGTACTCCTTTACGCAAAAACGACTGCACCGATTGCGATGAAGCTTAGTATGCAGATAGCTAGAGATTTGGAACGCATATACTTCATCTCGGTATTCCCGCGGGATCGGGAGCCTTATTTTTGAATCGCTCGTGCCACATTGGACGATTTAAATATCTCGATTTCTCGATATCGGACTCCTGCGCCGAGTGGTTGAGACCACTCGTTGCGGTCGTGCGATTCACATAGAAAAGTTACCCACATCGAACGTTACTCAGTAGAAATCGAACTATTTAAATCGCCCAAAGTGGCACGAGCGATTCGAAAATAGAGCCTCGGGTCTTACGCGGGTGAAACAAAAGGGCACAGCTAGTAATATTAAAAGCCTTTATTTCTTTAACATTTTTCATGGAAAACATAAGGATCACCAGTCCTAACAAGATATAAACAGATTTCCTATTCTATCCAACAAAATGCTTCACTGAGACCATTACGTACATTCAGCATAGAAATGGTGAAATTATTCTTATGACAGACAACACTAGAATAAGGCATTGTTTTTCTGAATTTCTTTCTTTTTTGTCTATTTGAATAGGTTAGAATAGGTTATGTAGGTTAAAACGTTGTTACATATGCGCTCAATCTAGGTACTTAGACTATAACAGCCGAATACAGAAATGCCACTTAAAAATTGAGGAATACTTAAATAATTGAGCAGCTTCTAAATTCAAAATTATTGTATAGAATTTTTTTAGTGAGCTGCTCAGGCTCACTAGTTTAACTAGAACTCAATTTTTGATTAGCGTTTCATCAACGTAAAGTCTAAGCCAAGGGTTCCACAGATGCTATTGCGCGCTTTCCCGATTTATTTTACAAAATCTTCAATTGTTTTTTTTGGAAAAATCAGGTAAAAAATTACATACTTACCCCAAAATAAAGAGTAACTACTACCTAAGTATTTAAGTTTATGTTCATTTCGAAATGTAACCGCAAGGGGGCGTTAACCGGAAATACGGTACCGGAAGTGAAGGAGCCATGTATCATTTGTAGGCGTAAGGTATAAATAAATAAGCAGTCGGTGTCAGGAATTCTGTTGGTGTGTTGTTGCCACTTAGGGAGACCCGAAAGTTAGTTCTATACTTAAGTTAAACAGGTGTGCTTGATCAATGACTACGTTGTTTGAAATAGAGATACGAGTAGTTTAATACGTGATCCAACGGCTTTCATTCTGAGAGTCGTGGGTTCGAATCCAGACCGACCGCGCACCAATGTCTTTTTCTTTAAGAAAAAGGTAGGATATGTGCGCTAATAACATCGCTCTTACGGTGAAGGAAAAACATCGTGAGGAAACCAACATGTCCTAGGACTCACCACGGTCCGAAGACATGGGATATTCAGTGTTTTCTATGTATCATATGTATGTATTTACAAAAAAAAAAGTAGAATATGTAGTATATCCGTTGTCTAGTATACCCATAGTACCAGCCTAGTGCTTAGTTTGGGGCTAGATTGCGCTGTGTGTAACGTCGTGCAACCTTACTCCCCGTTTATTAATAACGGTGTAATAGTAAAGACACAGCTAGTTACAAATAAATGTACCTACTAGAAACAAGATTACACAATGTAGAGAGCTGAAAATTTAGAGTATTTTTTTCGAAATTCCCACGGAATCAGGACTTACGCGGGTAAAACCACGGGACACAGCTAGGCTTAAATAAATGTAGGTACCTACTAGAAACAAGATTACATAGGTACCTAATCTAGATGAACCGCCTAAACAAAAGGCTCGTGTAGAAGGCAGCAGAGCCTATCTTCACAGTAGACTGGCTGTCAGCGGTAAGGGGCTACCTAACCCCGGATGCGCTATAGAAAGTGTTCCTAAAGCCACACTTGTTAGGTTAGATTACGGAGATATTGAGCGAGCGAGCTGAGCGTCGCGTCGAGGGAAAACCCGACTGCAATCCAGGAGGTTGCGGGTCCGATTCCCGCCGGGCGCAAGTATTTTTATGCTTAAAAATAAATATTTGTATCTGGTCTGGGCCATTTCTACGTATCATTATGTATGTATTAAAAAAAAGGTATAATATGTAGTAATATCTGTTGTCTAGTCCCATAGTACAAGCCTAGTGCTTAGTTTGGAGCTAGATTGCGCTGTGTGTAACGTCGTGGAATATTTATTGATTTATTGAGCGAGCGAGCGGAGCGTTTGTGATTCAAGCCTGGGTTAAGCTCAGCTTCTCGCCTGAGCGATGTTCTCGGTTGCATCCCTCTCGGGAGCCCGGGGTCCGCTTAGCACCAAATTATTTGTGTTTGCAGTTATCAAATTGCACATGCAAATCTGTTCAGTTCGTCCGGTCAGATGGGACAGAATTGCTTAAGGCCTTCAGGTCATTCCGTGGGGTTTTTAGTGCCATTTCGTACACTCATGTATGTTTGAAAGTAGTGATGTACTTTCGAGGAAGGTAAGTGAAATAAAAGAGTTATTAGTTATTTCATATCCTTCAGGTAGTGCCAAAATGTTGAGCTTCCGAAAATGTTGAACTTCCCAGAATGTTGAATTTGCCAAAATGTGGAATTCACAAAATGTTAAGCTTCCCAAAATGTTGAATTTGCCAAAATGTGGAACTTCACAAAATGTTGAATTTCCCAAAAATGTTGAACTTCCCATAATGTCGAATCACAAAATGTAGCTATATGTCGTACAAGAAAGTGTTCTTATAAGGCTTTCGCATTTAATTTTACGGACCGGAACCCTAAAAAACCGGCCAAGTGCGAGTCGGACTCGCGCACGAAGGGTTCCGTACCTTTATCTATACAACAGATTTTGTTTTGAAAGATAAATTGCGGTTTACGAATTATGACATTTAAAAAAAACTACTTACTAGATCTGGTTCAAACCAATTTTCGTTGGAAGTTTGCATAGTAATGTACATCATTTACTTTTTTTAGTTTGATCATTCCATTATTTTAGAAGTTACAGGGGGGAAGTGTTAGATGGTTTGTTCCCAAACTTCCCACTGCATTCTTCCCACTGGTGGGAAGAATGAGACTTTCCGAAAAATAATTTCCCGTTGCTCCCACTGGACACTAAAATGGTGTCAGTGGGAATATTGGAACTATAAAAAT
Organism: Idaea biselata; assembly: GCA_958496205.1. Lineage (NCBI taxonomy): Eukaryota > Metazoa > Arthropoda > Insecta > Lepidoptera > Geometridae > Idaea > Idaea biselata. The sequence goes on from OY292394.1 coordinate 7,295,603, forward strand.
GAATTATTCCCAAACTTCCCACTGGTGAGAGAAAAGATAGTGCGAAAAAAAAATCATTTTTCCTACCGATTATCCATTTAGTGGTGTCAGAGGTTGTTATTAAAATAAAACAAAAACATTATCTTATCAAATGTGGTATATAGTAATTCAGTCATTAGATAAAAGAGCCGATATGAATTTCAGGCATTTTGGGGTCTAAGGTATTTTGCCTTAGACCCCAAAATGCCTGTAATTTAACATAAAGTCGTAAGTGCAGGTCGGTAATTTGACTTAAAGACCTATGTCCCCGGACGGCCCACACTTATAGGTTAGATGAAAAAAAAAATATTTTGAGTTTCAGTTATACTTATAAGTATGTGGAACCCCAAAAATTTATTGTTTATTTTCTATTTTTGTGTGAAAATCTTAATACGGTTCATAGATTACAACTACTTACCAAGTTTCAATAGTATAGCTCTTATAGTTTCGGAGTGACATACGGACGGACAAACAGACAGACAGACATGACGAATCTATAAGGGTTCCGTTTGTTGCCATTTGGAAGCTGGCCACGATCACGCTTAACCAAATGTAAAAAGGCAAGTGCGAGTGCAACCGTGGTATACAGTAGGTACAATCAGTTAAATAAAATACATTTGTTTCTATTATTTAATTACGTCTTAAAGTAATCACGAAACCAAATTTAAAACCGATAAACTCGATAACTACGGAACCAACAAATTGTTCAACGGACGTTTCTCAATCCATTTCCCACGATAAAACAAAAATAAATTATTATAATATCTAACATTAGAATTTCAAAGCGGGGCTCCTAAAACAATTTAATCTTAGTTCAAACAAATCAAATACCATAAAAAACATAAAGCTGCCGACACTTAAAATGTTTGTAAAAAGTTGTAGCAAAAACCACCCTTAGTGGCGCTAACTTGGATAAGGGTGAAAACAAAATATACAGTAACTATCAGCTAGCATAGCTCGCCGACTTTACAATTTACACTCTCTGTTTCCAGTTTTGCGTAAAAATGGTCCACTTTCATTGCAGGTCAAGTTAATTTGTATTATTATTATGTACATAAGGACTTCTAGAATATACATATTTGTTTGCTGTGTTATAAATTTATTAAATGACTAGCCATCCATAGTACCGACACTATGGATGGATGGAGTTTTGAACGGTAACGCCTAATTCAATCAATTATGATTGTTACAAAAATTATTATATAACGGGGTATTCACCATGTTTTAACTTGTTTTTTGACGGAGTTTATAATTGTTTGCATTTAAAACCTTAATTTCCCTTTGAGACTTAACCCCACTTGTCCCAGCCAGAGTTCGTTTCTTTTTAAATCTAGATTCTGTTAATCCTTCAGTTTCATATAACTATTAATACTTATATGTAAGCAAATAACACCATGTACTTACAAAGCCCTGGAAGTTCATAATTACAAATCCTGGAAGCCGCCTAAAATCCTATGTTCTAAAGTGGGAAACGTGGGAAAGTGGGTAGGGGGCGTCCATAAATTACGTGATATGTTTAAGGGGGGGAGGGGGTCGAGTCAAATCTCATCTAATCTTACGTTGGTGAGAGGAAGGGTCTCGGCAAATACACGCAATTTTTTTTCTGATTGAAACAAAAAAAAATATACTATTTTGGTCCATTTAATCCAGATTGTACACACTGAAAAAAAAATTCTGCTACCGGAGCTGTATTTTACTGCTCCAGTAACTGAACACACTCTACAGTTTACACGAAGCAAATTTTTACTTTTCTTTTCACAATAACAATCCAACGCGTTTACGTAAGAAACCCACATTTTGAAAAATCTCACGTGAGATTGGAGGATGGGGGAGGGGGTTGAATAAAATCTCACGACATTTCACCGGGGGGGAGGGAGGGACAGAAAATTTCAAAAAACACGTCACGTAATTTATGGACGCCCCCGTAGTGGAAATCTTTGCTATACCTATCTACAGCAGGTACATCTAATAAATTGTTTTCAGTTTTACGTTTTTTTTACATTCAAATTGCACGATCGTTAGTACATCGGTCGATCGGTGAGTTGTACAGTCTGCGCTTCCCCTAACATGGACATATTCCTACAGTCACACTATAAAACTTTGGGCCAATATTTGAAGAGCGATTAAATAAGGGTGCCTTGATTGATGGATAAATGATATTTGGTGGGTTTGTTGTTAGCTTAGTAATTCTACTCGTTACTTAATTTTTGATATGACTTTCTAATGCTGGAACATTGAAATTGTGTACTAGCTGGGTCCCGCGGTTTTACCCGCGTAAATTCTGATCCCGTGGGAATGTTCGCCTATGTTACTCCTCGATAATGTAGCTTTCTGTTGGTGGATTTTTTTTAAGTCGGTCTAGTAGTTTCGAAGGCTTTTCGTTCCAAACAAACAAACAAAAATGTTTTCTTCATAATATTTTGTATAGATTAGTTTAGTATACTAGAGGTGATGTCTCTATGATATCTCAAACATATCCCATCTTACAAAATATGAGTTTTACTGTATTAACTATAGTCCTTACTGCTAGTATTCACTAAATATTGAATAAATAATCTATACTAATATTATAAAGCGGAAGAGTTTGTTTGTTTGAACGCGCTAATCTCAGGAACCACTGGTCCGATTTGAAAAATTATTTCGGTGTTAGATAGTCCATTTATTGAGGAAGGCTATAGGCTATTTTTGATCCCGATATTCCTACGGGATCGGGACTTATGCGGGTGAAACCGCGGGGAGCTGCTAGTTAAGAAATAACTAGCATTTAGCGAAGATCCAAAATACTTTGCAAAAATGAGTAGGTTTTACACATTTTTCCAAATAAAAAGAAAATACGCCAGGCACACTCATTTTAGTTTCTCCTGGTGGGGTTATGTCTGTTTTTCATATGTAACATCTAGGTAGAGCTTTGGGAACATTAATACTACCTATACGCAGGCAATACATTCGCCAATGGCAAATATCTAGCTACTTACTAATACATAATCCTTAAACCAGTAAACATTGCAAATGTAAAACAAACAGACGAAGGCACAAAGGTGTTCAAACAACGCCTCTGTGTCGGTGAAATGAAAGGTTCCGCTAATCGGGGCCGGCTCTAACGGTGCGGTAACATTACCCTCGCCCACTTAGCCATCGATGGGGTACTTACCTACGTGTAATTGTGGTACAATTTTATGTACGCCATAATCTTTAGTGAAAAAGTTCGCCTAGGCCATGCGTAGGCTGAGATTTGCACCCGTATTGCGCCGTCCGTGTATCCCCGTTATAGAATAGGGTTACACCATTTCTTCCCGTGGGTGTCGTAAAAGGCGACTAAGAGATCTGAGGGAGATAAGCAAATCTTAAGTTCTCTCCGCGCGGTGGCGGGTAAACTGCTTGGTCCCTAGGAGGGTTGATGTCAGGCAGGCGGCCGACCGTAAAAATATTGCCAAATCTATTTGCAGTAGATAGTCAATGATGAGTTGATGACTTACCTACTGTGCCGACCCTAAATTATTTGGGGTTTAAGCGGATCCCGGGCTCCCATCAAGGATGCAACCGGGAACATCGCTCAGATGAGAAAAATTGCACCTAGGTGCAAAACTAACAGCCGAATACAGAAACGCCACTTAAAATTTGAGGTAAGTATACCTATATAATTGAGCAGCTTCGAAATATAAATTTCGTTTTGGAAATGAATGATTGACTTTTAGAGCTGTTGAATTGTTTAAGTAGAACTCAGATTTTGAGTAGCGTTTCTGTATTCGGCCGTAAGCTTCTTTTATACCTTTTGTGTACGGTGCTCTTTGGGAATTCAACATTTTGGCACTAAAAGCTAAATGAGAAATAAACAACTTACCTACGTGAGTCGAAGGAAGTGATACTAAGTACGAGAATGTCTATGTGAGGTGAATTGAATGCTAAATCTTCGAATTCAATTAAACTATTAAAAATTTAAATGTTGTGTTTATTACTTTTAGCATTGTTTCAATGGTCAACGTTTCGAGACCTGTAAAGGTCTGACAATAATGATGAGAGCCTTCACCTGCTATGGTCTTAAAACGCTGAACATTGAAACAATGTTAAATATAAAAAACACTACGCGATTAAAACCGAAAAAAAAATAAGTTTAAGTAATTAAAAAAAATGCTAATCGGTGTTAGAAAAATCTAGTGCTAGCTAGTTAAGTCATTCAAAATATTAAAAACAAATTAGGTAAGTGTCACGTATTATGAACACTTGAAACTGTAAGTGTCCGTGTGAAAATGCGTCAAACAATGTGTCAACCAGCTAACGATCTGTTAATAGATTCTTAAGTACTTAACAGCTGTTTTTTACGTAGGAAAAAAAATGAGTTTCCGTTCTCTAAGTAGGTAATTTTGTAGCGGAAAGAGTGTTTTAGCGAAGTGGCGCTTAAGAGATAATTTAGATGACTAACTATTTTTAAACACACATTGTGACTGATACTATGTATTTATTTAACCCTATAATATAAAATAGGTAGATATATTTGAAGAAAAAAGTAAAACATGTAGTACCTAGATGCGTTGTCTTTTGTCTTGTACCCATAGCACAAGCCTAGTTGCTTAGTTTGGGGCTAGATTGAGCTGTGTGCAACGTCCTGTAATATTTATTTTAAAAAAGAAAAACTGGCCCAGCGATTATAATATTAAAAACAATAAAACATAATCATATTTTAGATCTGTGTATGAACAATATTCTGTACGTGGTCCTGTATAAACAAAAGACAATCGAAATGAAAGAAGGTATACTTATAAAAATTTAAATTTCATTTAATATCTTTTGGTTATTAAAATAATAGTATCCTACGGAATTATACATTACCAAATGATTATCTTTATTTAGGTTGAAATTCCCTAAAAACCTCATTTCCAGTGAGATAGTACCTAACCTATTATATCCAAAACTTCCTCAATTCGCCTATTTACCTAAGTTATGTACTAACCTACGAAAATTTCGAGACAAACATCCGGTCGGGTGCTGCAGGAAACCCATTAGGTATGTTACATCGTACGTCACCGACTCACTGCTAACCACTAGTGATGTCAATCCTGTATGATACTCTAGTATCGATAAAATCGATGTCGACTACTCCTATCGATAATATTTTTTTAAGTTTTTTTAAAACAGAACAAGTAGATATAATAACTATAAAAGAAACAAAATACACTAGTGGTGTTAATTATGTAGGATTTAGTCTAGTATCGATATCGACTACTCTTATCGATAATATTTTAAGTTTTGCTTTTTATTAAGAACAGAACAAGTCACTCTAAAATAAACAAAAATCATCTTTAGAGGTCTTACATATAAATACAAAAGGGGGTAATTGATATCTGCGCATTATGAGATCCGTTTTTGATTATCCTTTTTTTATTTACAAGGTACAGTAACTTCTTATTAGTTTCTTAAAAATTTGATAGTGATCTTTTAGATACAGTAAATTGTAATTACTACCTATTGAATATGCTCTTTATGTAAAAGGTTCTTACTAACTTTTCATCACAAACTTTAAGAGTTGGAATCGACTTTATTGGTCATTAAATTTCTATGTAAGTCCTTCGCGTAAAGTGCTCGCGAGGTCTACTTTTCGCAGAACCACTAGTATAATATTAGTGATAGACTATACCAGTGTATAATAAAATAACAATATCGATAAACACCATCAGTTCACGTCACTATAACATATTAGAATGCACGTCGTCACATTTTCTAATCTAAATTCAAATTGGCGCAGCCCGGCTCGCGGCGGCCCGCCATTGTGAAAACGACTATATTTTTCCAATTTCGTCCGGAAAACTCGCGCGTCTGCCACTTTTGCATACAACATTACCATATACACACGACTAGACAGTTTTGAACCTTATTTTAAATGAATAAAGTGTTAGTTTAATATCTCGACAGAATAAGCCATAGTCAATGTTATGTGTTCGCATTTTTTTTGTCATCCCTTTCTAGCTTTTGTGACGTTTCATTCAAATTGTAAAATTTAACTCAATTCGATTTATTGAATAAAGCAATAAAATTCTACAGATTTCAAATATCGATAAACTGTTGTCACAGCTCTAATTTAATTCGACTAACAAAAGGTTATTTTGTAAGAAAAAATGAATGCGTCAAATCCAGATTCCGTGTAAATATCGGGGTAGATAGCCAAAGAGAGAATTCTATTTAGAATACGAATTCGAATTAGGTAAGTTTTAGACTACCTGATATTTAGGCGAATCGATACTAACCCATCTCAATCTTAACAATATACTTCTGACATATGAAACCTGAAGGAAAACATTGCAAACAGCTACTGCGGTAAAGCTTTTGACGTTTTTCTCATCATTCAGAAATCAATAAAGTCTGAAATTAAAATAAAGTCTATTTAAAATATTAATGGCATTATTCGGTTTTAATCGCCTGGTGTTTATTACTTTTCACCGCGCGATTGAAACCGAAAAATGTCTTTAATATTCATACAACATTGCGAAAACAGAAGAAAATTCGGTTAAGTCTTATTTATCGATCGTTCGTCTAAAATTTATCGATACGACAAATTTAATAATTGGTTTGTTCGTAAAAAGCGACTAACCTCTCTGGTCTACAGAACTCTCCATACATTCGATACTGATCCAGAATACAACTTGAAATAATAACTATCGTTTTGGACCGGGTTTTGTTTTAGTTTTGTATGTGACATTTGTTACGTATTCAACATGGCGCCGGGGACGACAGAGAGCCCCTCCCTTGTTTGGTTAGCGAGTTTTCAATGTTAAGGATGTAGTAGATAAAAAGTTGTTCCTGGATGAGACTCGATACAAAAATGAGGAGAATTTTGATTAATCTTAAATTTATTTCTTTTTAATAAGCTATTGTATAGCTTTTATCGCGGGCTTTGAGCTTTGAATGAAAAAAATTCGTAACGAAAAAAACCTAACACCGCCTACCATGGCAACGCGGTATAAAACCAAACAATAAAATTGTAATTGCAAAAGTTTTAAGCTACTGCATAGTGCATAGCTTTTTTCGCGGGCCTTGAGCTGGATTGAACAAATTTCGTAACGAAAAAAACCTAACACCGCCTACCATGTTGACATGGTAACCATGGTAACCAACGTGGTACAAAACAAAAAAATAAAATGATAATTGCATTTTTTTTTTAAATTATAATCGGCCGAGCGTGAGCACAGTTAATTATTTTAATTTTTTTTTACAAATAAGCCGAGCTACATGGTAACCATGGCAACGTGGTACAAAACAAAAAAATAAAATTATAATTGCATAAGTTTTTTTTTTTTTTTTAGAAATAAGACGAGCCGCGATCGGCCGAGCTACATCGTAGGCGTAATTTTAAGCTATTGCATAGCTTTTATCGCGGGCTTTGAGCTTTGAATGAAGAAATTTCGTAAAGAAAATACCTAACACCCTCCACTCTGCCTACCAGGGCAACGTAATACCAAAAAAAAAATTATAATTGCATAAGTTAATAAAAAATGCTATGCAATAGCTTTATTTTGTATGTAGCTCAAGGCTATTTTATATAGAAATTGCGGACTAAGTGTCTACGTGCGACTTGCGTGATCTACATAGTTGGAATAGACGTTGGGGTACCTAACCTGCCTACCGACCGACCCAAAGACGCGAGTTCAAACTCGCCGCAAGTGAAAATTTTTAATTGCGTATTTTTCCTTAAAAATATTCTAGATAGGTACCTACACCTACCTAATCTTAAATAGTAAGTATGTAGATATAAACCTAAATTGTTATTTTTTTATAGCGCAGGCGATAAGTACGTATATAGGTCAGCGTTTTACCACTATAAAACCTAAAGGTAATAATCGATGCGATCTAAGATAAAGCATGCTAACTTAGAAAGTAATTGTACAGTCAGATTACCAATTAAGTAAATAGCACGCAAAATAATTGTGCTTGCTGTATACGTCTTGGTAATCTAACTGCAAATCCAAGCAATCCGGTGTTGTTGGCCAAAATCAATCGGCATCAAAGGTCTCGAGATCGTTGTTGGGGTTTACCTCGATTTTGAGACATCGTACATAAAGACCAACACTCCGACCGAGTAATCTACCCAGGGAGTGGTGGCTAATCTACTGGCAAACAATGAAAAAAAAACAGGTACCTAACTCCAAAAAGAGTTAAGAATATTTTTGTTGTAATCATCCAGTAAGCTTTATAGCAGCGATAGCGAACCTCTCGGTCCTTAAAATAAGACATCCAACTCGAAGATGCTCATATTATTTTATTTTATTTTTTATTTATTTATGATTATTTGCATGGGGCACGCTGGATGTGACAATCGAGGCGCTATTGTCTTCCAAAATAATAACGAAATATGGCGCTTCGAGTGTGAGTTTTTTTTCTCTTTTCCAATGTCACGAGGTACTGGGCTTAAACTTTTATTTGTATATGGCGTTTCAATAGATTTAATATAATGAATGACAGTAGGTACGTGATATTGTAAAACATTTTTTTTGTTGTAGAACTATAATAAATAACTACTGGCTCCGCGCACTTCGTGTCGCTATCGGTATTTTCGAAGAGCCACGATGACGCCATGAGTTTCTTTATGTGTGCTGTATTTATATATATTTCGGTCTGAGACCGATATGGCCAATTTGGAACAGCCAGGGTCAAGTTTTTGTATAATATTTCAAGTTCTAGAATATTTCAAGTTTTGGCGTCGTACATCTGGTACATCTTGCCAGTATCAATTATTTTGCATGAAATTGGCCCGATCGGGCTCATAGTTTCAAGTCAGGGGCTACGGTAAAGCGGTGGCAACTTTACCATAACCTTCAAGGAACTTTTGGAGGGAATGAATGAAAGTCCATGTTTAACACTCAATTTTATTTTCACTACACTTGTGCACATTCACGGAACTAAATTGAGAATACCACCAAAATTACACAATTTAACCGGGTTTACAACATAGTTTAACCAAAAATAAAATTGGAGCATGACATGTTGTCTCCGCGTTCCCGCCAAAAAACATGTGTACTGTAGGTGTGGTTTATTTTAGGTAAAATGTCAGTGTCAGTATATTTTAAGCTTACAGACCTGCACAAGTGCACAGCCGAAGCCGTCATTGAAATAACAGATAAAAACAAACAATAATCCAAATTGTCTCACGATAAACACACTAATAATAAGCTCTTAGCTTGCATTAAGACACTTACAATAAAAAACTGGTTAAATAAAACCATTAATTAGCAATCTCACAGGTTTTCAAAATGTGCCGCCTTCACAGAGAGCCGTAATAAATCCAACTGGCCACTAAGGAAAAAAGAAACGCGCGGAATATGAGCGTTCCAATTTTAAATGAACGCGGGACCAATAAACAAAGAAGTTCTTATTGTAGTAGAAACAATAATAAATTAATAATAAGTTGCTTTTAAAGTTTGACTTATTTATTTTTTTCCTGTAGGTGTATGGATAACAATGATTTCAATATTTTTATGCTTTCAATACCTTGAACCTATTGAAAAAAGCTTTGTCCCGAATAACTGACTGACGTAGGTGAAACTGCGGGACACAGCTATATTTTAATTATGCATGAAAGTTAAATAAATTCGAAATTCGAAAAATTGAAAATTTCAAAATAACTTACGAGTCGGACGTGTATAAATCGAAATTCGTAAATTAAAAGCTTCCAAATTCAAATATCGCGCGCTTAACTCCGAAATTGGTTTATTTTTTGTTTCATAGCGGCGAAGGGCAGGGGTAATGAATCGTTGGGTCCGGTGTCACAAATAAATACTGGCTACTGGTTAATTGATACATTATAAAGGAGATCTTATCGCACTCTAAAGATGCCGCCGAAAGGGACCAATCGCGTGTTTTCGGAACTCGGGATTCGGAATTTAAATTTACTTTTTAACAACTATTTCTTAGGAAAATCTTTTGGCTTTTTTATCTACTCACCCATTAAAAATCTTAAGGGATCATAACTTCATTAGGGATTCTAGCTTCTTAATGGTGTATTAATTTGTTCCTTATAAAATAAACGGCCTACTTGGAGGCAGTAAACGTGCTTAATGTCGATACAACTTAATTATATTAAAATTATATAATTATGTTTGTTATTTTATTAGTTACCCCTATGTCAAAAGTATTTTAATTTGACCGCCTCTGTGGCGCATCTGCAATGCAAAAGGTTGCGGGTTCGATTCCCGCGTGGTGCCAGTATTTATGCTTAAAAAGAAGTAGGTATTTGTTTCTAGCCTGGGCGTTTTCTATATCATATTTTGTATGTATTTACAAAAATAAGTAAAATAAAATAATATGTAGTACCTATATCCGTTGTCTAGTACCCATAGTACAAGCCAAGTGCCAAGCTTAGTTTGGGGCTATATTGCGGTGTGTGTAATTATTTTTTCACTAGATTTTGTTACTCCTAACGAAAACATAATCTAGAAATTCTTTTAATACCAAATACTACAAGTAGTACTTAAGTAAGAACTATGTACAAGATGAATTGAAATAAAATGAATAAAATGTAAAATATTTGTGTGTGGTTATATCACTAGAATTTAACGCAATAGAACCCAACGGATACTACCTATATAATAATATGTCCTTAGCTTTTATTGGATGTTTCTCGCGAACTGTCGGAATCGGAGAATTCGTCGTCTGATTATCCATAGACAGCATAAATTAACAAAGAGCGGGTAACTACTGTGTGTGGAAAAACTAAAATCGGTCTGGACACTTATTCTATCCTATAAGTCTGGACAAGTATTCTATAACGAAATCGTCTCAACATCGCTTCAACATTGTTATATTTTTTCGAAGGCGATTTAACATTATTTTTTATTTTGCAGAGTTTCGCTACAGCTTTTGACGTGTTAGTAATTTCTAAGATAATTTACCAATAATAGCTGAACCGTTTTAGAGAAAAATCTAGCAATGTTGAAGTGATGTTGAGACGATTTAGTATTAACATACGTGTCCTGATCACCGGTATCGAAGTGTTTCGCTTCGAAGAAAAAAACCATAAAACTCAACTTTAACAGAGTTTTATCGATGTAACTATCAACCACCCACATGTCCACGAAAATGGTCAACAGACCACTTAGAGTATACTTTAAACATGTACTTACTCATAAGATATCAAAAGAAGAACAATGAACACTTCTCTTAACAAGCCACCGTGCAAAACACAGACAAATTTAACTTTACACCCAAACCTCACTCTAACTCAACGTCTTAAATCGCATAATCGACTGGCATACCTTCGTTGAATCTTTGTCAGCTCATCCCGATAAAACCAATTTAAGTGGAGCTTTGACAAATGTAAGTTGGAGTAGAATAACTGGTTCAAAAGATACTGGGCAGGTGTTTAGTGCATTTGAGATAGGCCGGCGCGAGCGGCGGCGCGAAGAGACCTGCAGCATTATTCTAATAGGCTATTAACATATAATGCTGCTGATTGGATGGATGCAAGCGGGCAGATGTGACATTTACCTGTAAACTTGGATACTCAACAGTTTATTTAACTATTATTCTAATCTTATACTTTAATGTAAAAGTTTCTTACAATATTATGAGTTTAAATTAAACTCATTTTTCAGTTTTAATCGCGTGGTTTTTATTATTTTAAAAGCATTTATTTCAGTGCTCAACGTTTTGAGACCTTTACAGGTCTCTTTATCAGGATTGACCACGCAATTAAAACTGAAAAATGAGTTAAATTAAAATCCAACATCGCGAAAACAGAAGAAAAATCTAATCTTTTAGTAAAGTACCTAAGTAAGTTAGCAAGTATTTTTGTTACTCCTTCACCCAAAAATTGCTAACCCGATTGCGATTAAGTTTGGTACGCAGGTAGCTGGAAATCTGGATAAATGCACATTCTACGTTTTATCCCGATTTTCCTACAAGATCGGGACCTACGCGGATAAAACCGCCAAACGCAACTAGTTGAAAATAATTAACGCACTTATCGTTTTCTAATTTAACTATCTACATTGGTGGCTCACTTCAGTAAATGTGCACAATCCGTTAATTACCTACGTACAGTAAGCAAACAAACTTGTACCATTATTTCCTACTTACTTAATAAAGATAATAGTCAGGATTTAATTAATTCGTTGACATTTACCGCTAACTGATCGCACGTTATCGAAATTTCCACGTGACAAAACAATCGAATGTTGCGCGCCCCTGACACCGCGATGGCGCGCGATACGGTAGCAAATAACGCGACTTTCTCGCAATTCACCTTACCTCACACTAGCTAGATACACGCAAAATATTTCCCTAATAACTATACAAAAACAACATTCAAAATTAAACCTTAAAGTCTAAAGCCAACAGTATAAATTAGCATAAATCGTATTGACGCTTAAACTATTTCGATTTAAATTAAATTCCAAAACTGAAAATCGATTTTCCATTTTCAAAACGCTCAATGTTGAATCTAGTTGCATCGGAAACTAAACTTTGTAGCCAGGACATAAAACTTAAAAATTATACGTTCGAAATTTGAATTGATTTCGGAATGCTGTTAAGAAAATTCGGTAGTGTTGAGGAAAACTGTGTTTAATAGCATTTGAAATAGAGATTAATTTCCTGTGACTGGTAATAGGTTTATCATTACGGATGCATGGACAGAAACATAAATGGCATTGTAGGTGCACTTCCATGCACCACGGTTTATAGGAACTAAGCTGGGGGGTGGCTTTATACTATGGAGAGAGCTTACATCTAATAAGTGGAAATATCTAACCAAAAAATGCACGAACAGCCTAAAAACTACATTTTTAGATTGAAAGGGTTATATGAAATGAAATGGTTTTAGATGAGATCCCGCATGACTTTCGGGATGAATTACCTATTTGATCTAAGCTAGTATTTTCTATTTATAATCATACTAGCAGCGCCCCGCGGTTTCACCCGCGTAAGTCCCGATTCCGTGGGAATATCGGGATCGAAAGTAGCCTATAGCCTTCCTCAATAAATTGACTATCCAACACTGAAAGAATTTTTCAAATCGGACCAAAGGTTTCTGAGATTAGTGCGTTCAAACAAACAAACTCTTCAGCTTTATAATATTAGTATAGATTTAGAAGCAGGTAAAACTAGTAGTAGTAGTAGTACAGAGTATTAGTAGTATGTAGTATTAGTAGGGCTCGACGGCCTCTGTGGCGCGTCGTGAAGGTCCGACTGCAATGCAGAAGGTTGCGGGTTCGATTACCACCAAGTGTATTTATGCCTAAAAATGTTTCTAGTTTGGGGGTGTTCTATATAGCCTAACTATCTCTATGTATTTACAACAAAAAAAGTAATAACATGCTTGTAATACATCCGGTGTCTGTAGTAGTACAAGTACAAGCCTAGTGCTTAGTTTGGGACTAGATTGCGTTGTGTGTAACGTCGTGCCATATTAGAAGCAAAGTAGTATAAGTACAGATTAGCAGTAGTACAAATTAGCAGTAGGACGGATTAGTAGAAGGGCGGATTAGTAGTAGGACGGATTAGCAATACGATGGATTAGTAGAAGGCCGGATTAGTGGTAGGACGAATTAGTATAAGGACGGGTTAGCAGTAGTACGGATTAGTAATAGTATATTTTCTGTGGTAAAAGAGAAAGCCGTCTCCACTCCAGTGACCCTAGAATGTAGTCGTGTGCATTCGAAATAATAGGTCCTCACTGGGAGGCATTGAGACATCAGCGTCTCGAGTCGCGAGCACACGACCGACCGACCGACGGTGCGTCTTATTAGGGACGCAGTCATTAGATGAACACGCAAATTGAGATTTATACAATTATCCCCTTTGAAATTAAACTTTTTACAGGTTGAATCGGGTGGTGTTTATTGCTTTGAGCATTGTTTCAACGCGCAACGTTTCAAGAACTTTACAGGTATCTTCTTCAGGATTATACTGAAGAAGGGACCTGTTATGTATCAAACACAATGCGTTTAAAACCGGAAAAATGAGTTGAATTTCCATCCAACATCGCGAAAACAGCAAAATAAATAATTTAAGCAAAAAATTACATTTATTCTAATGCTAAACTCCTTGTCACAAATAACGAACAATCAAATCTCGAGGAGTTATTTGCACAAAGAGCTCCAGAACGTGGCAACTGTTACCATTTCCATACAAACTTAATACCATAATTTCGGATTAAGATTTTACTTTTATAGGGTCCCCACTATAAAAGTAAAATCTTAATCCGAATAATATCGATATTAAGGTAGAAAACTAAATTTTTCATAATTTATTTTGGTATTAAGTTTGTATGGAAATGGTAACAGTCGCCGCGTTCTTAATCAAATCAAATATATTTATTCTTTAAAAATGATGTACCTAGGTATATGTTACATGAAAGTTTGAAAGGTCGAGATTTTACTGTGGTTCCGGAACGCGCCCTCCGATGAGAAGAAACCACAAGAAACTTGTATGTCAAGTATTCTTGGCGCAAGGAGTATGTATCGAGTATTATCTGCCGTGTAGCCCCGGCATAGAACCTGCCGTGTAGCCTCGGCGTAGAATAGGGCTACCTCATGTCTTCCCGTGGGTGTCGTAACTGTCGTAAAAGGCGACAAAGGGATCTGAGAAAGATTAGCAAACCTTAAGTTATCTTCGCGCGGTGGCGGATAAACTGCTTGGTCCCTAGAAGGGATGGTGTCAGGCAGGCAGCCGACCGTAAAAATATTGCCAAATTTATTTGCAGAAGGTATGGTTAATGATGACTTACCTACCGCGCCGACCCCAAACTAATTTGGGGGTTAAGCGAACCCCGGGCTCCCAAGAGGGATGCAACCGGGACATCGCTCGGAAGAGAAAATTATTTGCGCAAGGCGGTTGTATAAGCATTGACATGGAGGTCGAATATATTGGTGTGTTCTAAATTCAAACACCAAAATAGTGATTATAGCCTTTTTATTTAAGTACTGGTTTTGCTTTATTTTTATTTATATACCTCTGTGCGGTTTCAGTAAATAAAATAAGCTAAGTATTTAGAGTAATGCCGGCCTTCCACTGCGAGCGAAGCGGAGTCATTAATGACACATTAGACTCCGCTCCGCTCGCAGTGAAACGCCGGCATTATAAGAACGGTATAAAATAGTATAAAAACTACATGATTTAAATAAAGAACTCGGTATCTCGCACAACTGTCTTACCAACCAACTCGGAACAAACGTCTCAATTCGAAGTTTGAATTATTTAAAAGCCATTAAGTGCCGGCTGGAGTTAAAAGCCACTAATCGTAACGTTTCCGCCACTACACGAGTATCATTATCGCTCTCCGCTTTATCTACACTGGCTGGGACTTTTATATTTTACTTGGCTTTTTTTTTGGAGACAGTCGTGGGTGTCAATGTAATGGTGGGTTTTATGATGGCTTCTGTCTGGCTTCTTATCACTGAAATGAAACTATACAAGTACGCTTGAATGAGGAGGAACACTAACTTTTTATCCCGGCAGAGGGCGTTGGTCGACTAATCTTAGGTTTGAATTAAGAACTGTCAAACAGGTGATTTTTACAACTCTCGGCGCCAAATTGGCCATATCAGTCTCAGACCGAAAGAAAAAAAACTCGGCGTTTTTATTGGTGGGGGACCATCATCAAAAAAAAAAAGAACATCCGACCCCAGCGCCATCTGCTCACAGCTTTGCGTGTGCCACCCCATTGCTATACCATACAAAATGACATTAGATCTTTGTGCCGATTTGATTTGCCCCATGTTGCGCTGTTGTCGCGCGTTTTCTATTGAAAGTGATGGTGACCGTCTCCGGAACTATTAGTTATATGTTATTAGTTTTTTTGACTGAGAATAAAAAAAAAAACAATCTAGCCCAAAAAGTATTTGAGACAAAGATACATTTTAATACTTTAACCTCTTTTAAAGGCACTGAAATAGCGTATTTTAGCGTACGTAAGTACGTGTTTTTGTGAATAACACTTTTTTGTTTCTTCGGAATTCTGCCCAATTCTCACATGATTCTTACACAAACCATCTCTCTATACACTATTGACACAAAAATAATCACTTGATAATCTCGCGGAATTTTGAAGTTAGTATGGGTAAGAAGCAATAAGCATTCTCGAGATGTTTTCCTTCACCGCTACATACCTTAAGAAGCCATCATGTAAACCTACCTCAAAGTATCTATTAAGAAGCGCTAACAGCATTAGTGAAACATCTTAAAAATACTCTTCCGTTTTGTGACAGAAAGGTAGACGCACACGCGGCAAGGAGGGAGAGTGCTGCGCGGGCGCCCGCGCCGCGCCTTCAGGATGTTGACATTTATCTACTAACTTTTATTAGAGGTGCTTTTAATTTGTTTATTTTTTTTTAGATTTTATGCTTTTGTATCAGCATTATTATAAGTACGTAGTAAGTAATTAGTGTTTGTTCGAAATGCAATAATATTATGACAGATGGCGATACGAAGTGCGCAGGGTCAGCTAGTAATATAATACAAATAAATAGCTCTAAAATAAGGAATGTAATGTTAATCAACTACAATTATTATTGTTCCACAGTGTGTTCAATTCACTAATTAGTTAACTAGGTAGGTAGGTATGCGTATTATTATTTTACAAGAAATATGTTTCAAGCATGGTGTTTTCCACATCCACAATTTTACTACATTTTAAATTGAAATTCACTCGCGGCGAGGTTCGAACTCGTGTTTCTGCGTTTGCGTCGCAGCGTGCTAACCATTGCACTAAACGAGTTCTCACCCGAACTGCGAATTTAAGAATATGTCCCTATTGTTATATTTTACTTTTAACATGACAACTAACCACTCCGCAAGCCAAAGAAGAAAGAAAACTAGTCCGAATTTCGACTCTACTCGAATTAACACATTAAAACAATATCCAAACTCATCACCTCATTAGTGGAGTAGCAAGTTCGTTAAACACCAATAAATTACGTCCTCGTGTCATGTTCAAACAAAAAGATTGATCCGTTTATAGCGATCAGTTTGACGGACGGTGAAGACTGATGGACTGACGGTTTACGAGCGTGTGAAAAGTTCGAGTTTGAAGACTTGGCGCCCGCGCCTTACCGTATTATGTGATACCTACTTCCAAATATTAAATATGATATATACTCGTACAAGTGCGCTGTATTATGGAGGTCATTGATAGTACATATTGGTTGCCTGGAAGAGATCACCCTTAAGCGGTAAGGCCGCCCATTGGGCCGCCCATTGGGCCACACTAGTTTTTAAGTTTTTTCTTTGTTATACTTGTATTTTTTGGGTACAAAAAAGCGTTTATTTATCTATCTATCTACATAATATCTCAATACCTACAAAAATCATTAAAAAGGCTTTAATCTTTACTCGTGATTATAATCAGCAAAAACGCACTAACAATTTAACGTCATTAAACGTTGATTTTAAAACAAGATCGTTATCCAACAACCAAATCATTAAATCGTCCAAAAAAAACGTGTAGCCTTTTAGAAACTTTATTAAAAACCAATTTGCAATTTGCCAGAACCAATCACAATAATTTTTATCTTTAATTACATTTCACGTCATTTTAAAAGAATGGCATAATTATTACGATTTTAAAATATACAGCGTTATTGGCTCATTTAGATGCCGTGTAGCCCCGGCATAGAATAGGGTTACCCCATATCTTCCCGTGGGTGTTGTAAAAGGCGACTAAGGGATCTGAGGGAGACTAGGTAGCAAACCGTAAGTCCTCCACGCGCGGTGGCGGATAATTTGCTTAGGGGGATTGGTGTGAGGCAGGCGTTAGGGCGTATGCATATTGCCAAATTATATTTACAGAAGGTATGGTCAATGATGGATGACTTACCTACTGCACCGACCCTAAATAATTTGAGTCTTAGCGAACCCCGGGCTCCCGAGGGGGATGCAACCGGGAACATCGCTCAGATGAGAAGAATATTGGTTCATCTGGGTAAGCAAATCTCACTGTTAAAACTCAGCATAATCTGGGACAACCATTGATCTCAACCTAGATATGTATCAGAAGGAAGACAGTTGAAGAAAACATAACCAATTCAATGGTTCTTTTGACGTTTTAAAAGTCATTCATCTTCTTCATGTTATCACCCTCATCAATTGTCATTTCATTTTTACGATGGACGGTACAATATTCGCAGCGTTTCAGCGGCTTTTTATATTTTTTTCGCAGTCATCACCTATACTAATCTTTTTGCTAACTAACAAAATTTGGCACAAATACCTATGAAAATCCCAGAAAAAATTAGGAACACACCTAAAATTATTTTTGACTCACAAATTGATTATTATGGGCCGTTATGACACGGATATGACGAACTTCGCGTAAAGTATGAAAGCAAATTCATGCATATTTGTTCAATAAATTACCAGCTAAAGAATAAATACTTACCCCCTTACTTATAAACGATGATTATCAGACGAACAAGTTATGTAACGTACATTTATGTCTGTCAACTTTGAAACTTCATATCACAGTAAAGAACTAACGTTACATAGTTTATGCATATATTAATCATCGTTTATAAGTAAGGGGGTTAATTTACATATCATTGAAATAACCTCTACTCTACCTTTACTAGACTAGTCTTTATTACGATTTTTGACCTGTTAAGCAGACATGCTTATTTGAAGTTATTAAAAACATACCTAGTAACGATGAATCAGTAACCCTGTATATAGATTGATATCCAATTTAGTACTTAAACACGAACAAATAAAGTTTAAAATGACTCAATAGCCCGTGAGGTAGTTTATTTAAGATAAATCTATCAAAATTATGTTATTTGTCTGGTTTATTGTTCCCAAACCATGGGTTACTGCAGTTACGCCCATTTTGGAACAAAAAAAGTATAATAATTATGGTAGTCTTTTGTTTGTCATAAATTTACTGTTTTTGTTACTTGGCATTATTATATTAATTAACTTTTTTGTCTTTTCGAGTAGAGTTTTGTAGGAAATGGTTTTATTTCAAGTGAATGGAAAAGTAGGAAAAAATATTGGAATTTTGGTCTACAAATAAAGAACAAAGTACCTATACCTACTAGGTAAACTGTGGTACAAATACCTACCTACCCCGCCCCGTTACCCTAAATGTAGTTGTTTATTTGACAACTTACCCCCTTACTTATAAACGCTGATTAACAGCTGCATAAACAATGTAGGTATTGTTTGTCTTTTACTGGGACATGAAGTTTCAAAGTCGACTGCCAGAGACAAACGTTACATAACTTAGTCATCGTTTATAAGTAAGGGAGTTAAAGTAGCCTCGAGAAAATGTCGAAACAGAAGAACTTACTAACTTGGAATAACCCAATTATTTCACTATTTAACCGGCGCTTTCAAAAGAAAGAGATTGAAAATGATAAACACATTTTTGTCATTCAAGATCATAATAATATCTTAGCGATAATTATCTCACATAACATATGAAGGTAAGCAACATTTACTGAGAAATACATACTTAAATTAATGATTGTTTAATTTGTATTAAAACCTTCTTATTTGAGCTGAGTGCCAAGTTTGAGACCAAAATAATGGTAACGAGTATGGAATAAATACTAATTTTGATGTCTTATCAAGTTATCAGATGGTTTTTGAGGACACCGACACCAAGCTTTTTAAATTCGTTTATAACAAGATCATGATCGAAGGTAAGTCGATTAGGTAAGAACTAAGAAGCCGGTGGAGGTTGGTTGGTATAAATAATAATTAAATATGGCAGGACGTTGCATACGGTGCAATCTAGCCCTAAACTTAGCAACTAGACCTTGTACTATGGGTACTAGACAACGGATATACCTACAAAATATCATACTTTTTTTGTATATATACTTAAGGGCCCTATACCTGCTAAACTCAAAATACCTGTCGGGCTCATCGAAAATTGTTGTTTATTTCATGACGGAATGTCGTAGAACTTTTTTTTGTGTATGGATTGTGGGTGACATTGTTTCCTACATTTTGGTGTAGTTTTTAGACGAAAACCTCCTATTGGTGCAAAGCCTATCCAAATTTTAGACAAAAAATGTCTGTTTTGGCTATAAATGTCGATAGGCTTCAATACGTTTCGTCATATTTGTCTGGAAACTACACTAAAATGTCGGAAACAATGTCGGTTACAATCCATACACAAGAAAAAGTTCAACAACATTCCGTCATGAAATAATCAACAATTTTCGATGAACCCGACATGCATTTTCAGTTTAGCAGCTATAGGGCTCTTAAACCAACCTTTTGCATTGCAGCCAGGAATTCGCCTGAAGTGCTACAGAGGATGCTTGGTAACAGTAGAAGTTGTAGTCGTTCAAATACTTAGATCGTACTTATAACTAACTAGTAAATAGTAGGAAAACATCGTGAGGAAACCAACATGTCCTAGGACTCACCACGGTCCAAGACATGGGATATTCAGTGTTTTCTATGTATCATATGTATGTATTTCCAAAAAAAAATGTATAATATGTAGTATATCCGTTGTCTAGTACCCATAGTACAAGCCTAGTGCTTAGTTTGGGGCTAGATTGCGCTGTGTGTAACGTCGTGCATTATTTATTTATTTATTTAAATACTAATTACTAACCAACCATACATCTTTAAGAGAAAGCTCTTGTTGTTTCAGTCCATGTGTTACGTTCTCACATGAGCCTCTGAAGCAATGTTGTTGTTTTTTTTAATAGTTACCCATACTTAGGTACCTTCAATAGCGGAACGAAAAGGAACAGAACATGGCACAATATCTTCGAATCCCCATTTGCCAACAAAATCCCTGCACGAATTGATGATTTCACGTCAAAGGTAACGTTAAAAAATGCATTCGAAGTCATATTTCACACTAATTTAATAAAATGTCAGAAATTAAATCAATGATTACTGTGACCCGGCCCTTGTCGGGTGCCTTTTTTTACAAATATCTTTTCACCAAATATCAATAAATAAGAAACACGGCAGGTGATGAAAAGGTTTAGTGGAAAAAAACGTTTTTATGTCTTGTGATTTTGGTCAGTTTTATCTTTGGACAAAATATAGTTTCTCTATATATCGAGTAGCGTGAAATAGTGATGTGGGACTCGTTGGAGATGTTAATACCAAAATGAACATTTTAATCTAATACAATTGAAACTCAAAATTTTATATCTCCTGAGTCTTAATCGCGTGATTTTACTTTTTAATTTTCTTACCTCGACGTTACAACCATATTCCAATAGTCCTGACCGAAAGGGGACTGTATAAGACCCGGGAAAATATACAATTAATAATACCAGTTTTATAGCATTGTTAAGAACTGACTTTAAAGTTGAAATGGAAGTCGAAATATAAACGTAGGTCATGCGCGTTTAACCACAATCTCACTCGATGGGATACGGATGATGTTGTTAAAGTAAAGTATTGTTATTATTGTTTATTTTATTTAAATTATTGTTTCGCTGTGAGAAATGTTGGTCCCAAGAGTCTTATAGCCTTATTAATAAACGTGAAGTATGGTCGGAGCAGTGACAATATGTTTTGCGTTTTTCTGTGACAAGAACTTTCAAAGTTGACAGACAAAAACAAAAAGTAGTAAAATTATTCCGACACTATTCCACGTTCATTAATATGGCTATTTTAGTTTAGTCTCAACAGCTTACTCTTTTCGAGTATACCTACCTACAATGTTAAACTTAGGGTTTAAAAACTATAATACTAAAAACTAAAATCTTATAAATAAGCTCTAATCAGTGTCTTCAAAAAAATATTTAATTTTATAATAAACTTTTGAGTTTCTTTTGAATGATTAAACCAATTAACTATTTGAATAAAATAAAGTACTTATAAAGTAAGCACTTGAAGCATCTTCACGAAGCATCTTGAAGGTAGGTACTCTTTAGATATAGTACTCTCGAACCTCTTGGGTCGTCCTCATCCTCTCCATCCCCGACTGGCACATGCGTCGTTTCTCCTCATCACATGATGCAACGTTTAAAGTTAATTTAAATTGCCAACTCAATCGGTTCCGTATCTCATACCAACGAGCGACGAGACGGTACAAACATCTCTCTAAAGATCCACAGGGTCAGGTAAAAGTTATTTTTTAGCTTTTTTTGGTAGCAACTTCGTCGTTCGATCGTTAAGTGAAAAAGGGACTGGTTTCGGTCCTTTTGTAGGCCAAATGTTTAAACCCAGACGGTAGCTCGGCGGAGTATTATCGTGCTAATTAATCGTTGTTTTTTACAAGTGAATTTTAATGCGGACAGCTCAAATTGAGATACGAAACAGGATGTTTGAACAATACGGTGTAATTGGGAGGGCCAATTTGCTGCGTACCTATTGCAAATTGGTGTGACGCGCAACTATTGATAGCGACTTGGATGTGGTACCTACCTACCTACCTATACTTCGTGTTTAGGGTTCCGTACCCAAAGGGTAAAACGGGACCTGATTACTGTGACTTCTGTATGTTTGTCCGTTCTGTGTGTCCGTCTATCACCAGGCTGTATCTCATAAACCGTGATAAATTTTCACAGAATATGTATTTCAGTAAAATCAAAATAAAGCAAATATTTTCTAATTGTAGGCTATTACTTAACACATCGTCCTGAAGAAAAAATGTCAAATACCAAAGGCCAAAACCTTAGATCGTAGTCTGAAATTACGTAACGAAGCACCTTAAATTATTCGAGCTATTGACTTACAATAAATCCAGTAAGCTAGTATAAAAGCATCGTGTGAATGGATCCCTTAACTGGCATATGGAGTGGCAAATTTTCAGACTTTTGACAATGATGTACCGTGATAAGTGATAATAGAAACACCTTCTTTTAAGGTCGACAGACAGACTTACTGCATTTCAACTGCTATTTGCAGTTAGTACGACTGCATGAAGTAAAACTGCAAACCGCTCGTGCATCCCGATTGCTTTCGGTGTGAAGTTCTGGAACGAACAGCATACGAATTGTATTGAAATTGCTCTCGGAATTCAATTAAAATGCAGTTTGTCAGTATGCAGTACATACGTTCACACATATTATAAAGCTAGAAAAACACATATTCACCACTCATATTTCCCTAAATTTGGTGATTTTTGTTCGAAATCCCGCAATAACACAGAAGATTTAACCATTTAAAACAATGTCTACTAACCTACTACATACTAAGCGGTACCTAATATTATATACCGAGGGCGTAAAACAAGACATTATAAACGCATCATAAATTCAGCCATCTTCATATGCGCAACAAAAATTCCATACAATCGCTTCCAATTTGATTGGACCATAAACCATACGCGACATTCGGACAGACAATGTCGCTATATATAACGCCTGTCAGATACACGGCTACATTTTATTTATGTCCTGGGAGAATTCATGAATTTCAACCTTATAAAATTTGTGGGAATACTGTCTTGTTATGAGGTATGGGAATAGGAGTTTTGGTTATGGGATTGGGAAGCTGGAGTTCTCTATGTGCGGTGGCGGGTAAACTACTTGGTGTCAAGGTGGGTTGGAGTTAGGAAGGCGGTTGTAAAAATATTTCGAAATCAAATAGATAAGAGCAGGAAGATGAAGAGTATTTAACGCACTTAAGTATATTATACCTGAGTGATCACCATAACCTTCTGGCTGTAACTTAGAAAGTTGCGATTTCGATCCCCACCAAGAAACAAATATCCAAAAAGAATCAAATCCGCTATCTTCACTGTCGACGGTCATCGGTCGATGCCGAGTGTTCACCCAACGCACCATAGAAGTCGTAATTGTCAGGTAAATAGATGTAGAAACGGTAATCTATACCTACTTGTATTGTAAAGAGGAAATATATATTTGTTTGCTTGTTTGTAACGAAAGCCTCCGAAACTACTGGCTGGACCGATTTCAAAAATTCTTTCACTTCACTCGGTTACAGGATGAAGACTTACGCGGCTGAAACCCCAGGGGGCAGCAAGTATTATATATCCGAAAATTTAGCATGTTTGGAGGTTTGTATGTCACGCTGAAACGACTGAACAGATTTGGCAAGCAGATAGTTTATAACATGGAATTACGACATACCACTGACCTAAATTATATGGACAGGAGGTCTCGCACTGAATTTTGTGCCTATTTGATCTGCGCCATGTTGCAACAACAGCGCAACATGGCGCAAATCAAATCGGCACCAAGATCTAATGTCATTTTGTTTGGTACAACAATTCCCTTGTATAGTTTCATTTCAGTGCGACATAGGTAGGTACTTATAATAACCCGGTATTTCAAAGGGAACGGGAACGACGCGAATAAACCCGCATGGCACAGCTATAAGTAACAAAAATAAACAACTAAAAGGCATAAAATTCCAAAACTCTCAAGTCTAAAAAATTCGACGACAAAACATGATAAATTATGAAAATAAAACTTGCCTATTGAAGGAATTCATTCGCGTTATTAATTTTAGTACGATGTCACCCTTTTTTGTGACGTCAAACGGGTAGGTGAGCTTTTTGGAAGTTTTTTTAAACCGATTTATAAATTCTGAATGAATCATTGATCAGAAAGTGCCGGTTACAAAAACGATTTTATAAGGGAGTAAGCCATTTATTCTATGAAATTGTTACCTCAAGATCTTTTACAAAAGCTTAAGGGGAAAGTCTACCTATACACTTTTCTCCACACAAACTTTACAACCGTAGTCGGCTGTTTCCTCCCTGGATTAGGGGTTATTACATTAGAGATTATTACATTAGAGCTATGCCATAATACCTATATCAGCCATGACCATGCCTCTACGGTTTGATTTTGTTCAAGTTATTTTTTTTATTTCTATTCTAATTAAACAATGCCCCTTTGTAGAGGCATGGTGGCAGATATAGCGAGCAGTTCTTTGACTCAGAGAATCGCATACTATGTTTGAATTTAGAAGCTGCTCAATTATTTAAGTAGCCCTTTAATTTTAAGAGGCGTTTCCGAAGTCAGTTAACATAGCGTAGGTATACTACAAGAAATCAAAGCACTTATTTTTGAGAATGGTTAAAGAACACTATTTTTCCTTAGGATCATTTTCAATTGTGGTTAATTTTCTGCCAATGGGATGTTTATCAGTTGAAGTTTTAAGTTTTGTCTGTGGTTTCGCCTTCATATGAGCCATGTAGACTGTCCAAACGAAACTCGCAGCACTCACAAACACTAAGGAAGAAAACCAAGTCAGCGTGGCAATAGTATAGGTATTACAAGTACCTAACTATTTCATTGTTTTATTATGAAGTAGCTGTCTCTATCCTGTAGGGAAATAGGAGTAAAACGGATTTCAACTATCATATACCGAGTCTGCTCGCAAACATCTGGATTAACGACCTCGAAATTCCCGTAGGTTCCCGCTACTAACTTAACACGTTAACAGTCCAGTGACCCATCTATGGGTCACGATGAACTAGCTCCAAAAATCCGTGCCCCATATATGGGTCACTAAAAACAACCAGTACCTAAACTTTAAGGGTACCTACCTAAGACTAAAGAAAATTTATTTTAATTTGCTGAGAGTCTTTAGTAGGTGTAAAAATTCAGTTTTTTTTTCCTTGGTAAAGATATGATTTTAATTCCTATAATATAAATAAATAAATAAATATTGCACGACGTTACACACAGCGCAATCTAGCCCCAAACTAAGCACTAGGCTTGTACTATGGGACTAGACAACGGATATACTACATATTATACTTTTTTTTTGTAAATACATACATATGATACATAGAAAACACCCAGACTTATAGGTTCATTTGAAGATAGCATTTCGTTATTACCTATTACGTTAAGTTCCACATATATTCAAATATTCATTGGTTAGTGTATAGATTGAATAATATTATTATGTAGGCCTTACGAGGAAATCATCATAAGTCATACATTATAAAAAAATTATGGGGACTGTGAACGTGTTAAGTAAGTAGTAGGTACTTACCTATTCTATTCTTTTCCGAAACAAAATAGAAGTTCAACGTTTGTGCAGTTGGCCAGAAGACGACGCCAATCTTGTAAGTTGGCCAGAACTTCTCCCTGACTTCGTTAACACATGTCGCCAGGGGTTTCATTTCTAATACACTCATTCCGAAGAAGAAATATGCCATGGCTAGGGGTGAATACGATACCTGGAATTTAAGAAAAATGATATGAAATAAATAAATAAATAAATTCTGTGAACAACACACAGCGCCATCTAGTCCCGTGGTAAGCGACTAAGCTTGTGTTACGGTGACTAGACAACGGATATAATACTTATATTTATTTTTCTTTTGTAAATACATACATATTATACATAGAGGGACACCCAGACCAGACACAAATATTTATTTTAGAAACCTCAATATCATTTTGAAAGACCTATCCATAGATACGCCACATGTAGAGGTTTGATGAAAAAAAAATGTTGAGGTTCAGTTCTAAGTATTTGGTACTTTTTTTCTATTTTTGTGTGAAAATCTAAATGCGGTTCACCGAATACATCTACTTACCAAGTTTCAACAGCATAGCTCTTAAAGCTCCGGAAAAAAGTGGCTGTGACATGTGTACGGACAGACAGACGGACAGACAGACAGACAGACATGACGAATCTATAAGGGTTCCGTTTTTTGCCATTTGGCTCGCGGAACCCTAAAAAGTGGCCTTAATCGACTTCTGTATGGGCAAATACTCGCTCGCGAACGCAGGTTCACTCTCGCTATTTGCCTAATCTGTGTATAACTAATTATATAGACTGGTATATTTCCCTAGTCTAGTTGTTTTAGGATATTAGTCATTTTTAGCGTTTCGTAGTCAATGAGAAACCTAATTGTTTCATAGCTGCGCCCGCGCAGTTTTAGCCGCGTAAGGTTCGATCCCGTGGGAATATCGTGATAAAAAGTAGAATATATGTTAATCCAGATCTTTAGCTATTAGCATACAAACTTTCATCGCAATCAGTTCAGATTGTTTTTGCGTGAATGAATAACAAACATAGTCACTAACTTAACTGACACAAAAATAGTACACCTTTAACATATTAGTAGCATGACACGCTAGATAATATGACTACCAAAAACGGCCATTCAAACATACTTGTTCTACAAGAGCTCTTAATACTGCTGTTTTCAACGTGTTTCCTTTGAAAAATCTGCCGCTATACTTCATCCAGCTGTAAAACACGGGAGCCATGAAGAACGCCCCGAAAATGCCGAAGCGAGCTGCCCTGGCATAGTCGGCGTCCTCAATAGAAGTACCTTGGAATAGTTTAGTAGAGAGGTGATTATCATGATTACACTAAAGCAGACATACCATCTTCGACAAAGCTCTATACAGGTCTTAAATAACTGCTAACTTTGCGTGAAGATCAGTAGAATCGCACGGCTGCCGGTAAACGAGTAATATCTATGTTAAAATGTGGTAGACCGTCAGTAACTTTTTTGTTGCATTTTAATGTTTTGTCTAGAGAAAAACAATGAAATCCTGACAATAAGTCATGGTTTTCGCTTAGGCTAGTCCTACTTAACGATCTAATACAGGAACACCACTTGAAAGTTGAGCAGCTCCCTAACACAGAATTTCGCTAATTTTAAAATACTGATTTTTAATTTAGAAGCTACCTACTCAATTATTTGAGTAGCCCTTAAATTTTGAGTGGCGTTTCGGTATTCGGCCGTAAGGGGGTTAACTTCTGAGTACGGTCATATGACTAAACTCGGTCTAGGTTGGTACCGTGTTCGATATATTCCTGGGCTATACTGCAGGTGGGCCAAATAATGGCGTATGATACCATACCGCGGACTAGTGGCAGTTGAGGCTTAAGTACTTTCCTAAAAATTCCGACCATTCTGGGGTTATTCTACCACTATTCTGGGTTTCGTTTTTACCATGAATATCACCAAAAACGAGGGATTGGTTGGAAATGTGCTATTGAATTAAAGTTATTGTAGAAGTCACACAACACATTTTTATTGACAATAATTGACATTGACTGATGGTTATGTTCTTACAAATACCTTAAAAGAGAAAGCTTAAGAAAGCTAAGTTTTTAAGCTATACAGTCTTCTTAACAACTGCTGTTAAGCTGTATAGCTTTATACATGATCCCTCCATAGAAGCTGTGATACAAGCACCTTCACCTAGCTAGTTAATGGATGAAAAGCATTTTATATTCAATGAGAAGGAACACTGACTTTTTATCCCGGCAGAGGGCGTTAGTCGAATGATCTTAGGTTTGAATTAAGAACTGTCAAACAGGTGTCTTTTACAACTCTCAGCGCCAAATTGGCCATATCAGTCTCAGACCGAAAGAAAAAAAAAACTCGCCGTTTTTATTCGTGGGGGACATCAACAAAAAAAAAAAAAGAAAGATGCCAGCGCCATCTGCTCACAGCTTTGCGTGTGCCACCCCATTAAATATGTTAATAAATATATTGGAAATGGGTTGTCCAAAAAAATTCAGTCCAGAATATGTTTTTTTTTTATTTACATCATATTTTGCTATAACACCTTGAAATAATGTACATTGTGATCAATGATAACCCCCACTTTTTCCGAACATTAATGTGATTTCACGGATACTTCACCGGCTCACCTTATTTGCTGTTTTCTAAGAAAAAACTCTATAAACAAGCTCTAATACCTACTTTAAACGCTCAAGAAAGTGACGAATCACGAAATGCATTACGTGATTTCAAAGCATTTACCTAAATACATTAGTTAGTCTGTAATCGATCGGTAATAATTTACAATTCAAGGTACGTATTCTATAACTAAAACGTCTCAACAATGCCTCATTATTGTTAGATTTCTCTAGAAAACGGTTAAAGAGTTTATGGGAAGCAAAGTTTCCACTAGAAATATTTTACAAGGAGAAATACATCTCCCGTTCCCGATTCGAACAAGGGGTTACCGTATGGGGCAGTGGCTACCGCACTCGCCCGGCAAGCGAGGGGCACAGGTTTGAACCCTGTCACGTAAGATTTTTTGATGATCTTCTTCTTTTCGAATAGTAGTGGTGTGGCTCACCCGGTGTTAGAGTTTTCAGGTCGCCCTAAGGCCTCTAACTTGACCTTACGACTGCTATCCGAGATAACAACCGGGACCAACTGATTAACGTGCCTTCGAGGAGCTCGAGAAAATGATTGTTTGCCACACAAATTATTAGTCACCCATCCAAGTAATGACCGCGCCAAGCGTTGCTTAACCGGCAAAATCGTTCACGATGTTTTTGATGATGCATTTCTCGTTGTAAAATATTTCTAGTGGAAACTTTGAAACTTTTGTGGTGTTAGTAATCTTACAAAAATTACCAAGAATTGTTTAACCGTTTTCGGAATAAATCTATCAATGCTGAGGCGTTGTTGAGACATTTTATTTACAGAATACATGCCCAGATAAGTTGCTTCAATCTTCGTGTCAATCACAAATAGCAAATTAGGGTTTTACAATCGAACACAAATTGCCACGCCATCTTGGTAATAGACCTGTGATTTGTTAATTATTGATAATTTCGTGGCTATTCTTTACTTATCTATTGTTTATGTATTACCCGTATCTGGAAGCGGTTTTATTTAGAAAATCTATAAATTATAATTAAAACCTGTTTAGGTATGATTTTCAGTAGGAAAAAACCAGGTTACTTTGATCATAATTTTTATACTTTTTAGGGTTACGAAAACGGGCTATTTTTTTTAAGATTTCACTGTCGGTCTGTCTTTCTGAGTCACCAGGCTGTATCCCATGAACCGTAATAGACAGACAGTTGCAAATTTCACAGATGATGTGGGTAAGTATTTTAGTTGCTATAAAAACATTAAATTATGTATTGAAGTGGTGCTCGTATGAGATGTATTGAAGTGGTGCTCGTATGGGTGATTTTTTTGTAATGATGGTTTGGAATCCTTCGTGCCCGAGTCCTACTCGCACCTAGGAGTTTGTTTTCTTTTGCTCCTCTAGAAGTACTGAATTTATATTTTTTATTTATTAAACAATTCTTAAGTATGAATGAAACAGAAATATGTAAGTAAATTGTGTTAAAATAGTTACCTACGTATGTAGTTTATTTTATTTTTTGAAAATACAGGAGAATCTTGCAGTTTAACCACTTCTGTTTATTAAGCATCGGAAACCCCGTTTTATCATAATTATAATATAAGTCACATTTTACACAGGAAAGTTATCGAAGCTTTCTATACTAAAGTGACATCTCGCCCGCGCCGTAACAATCAAAATGAATTCCCTCTCAAGTGCAAGACTCCATCTATCGTTAGAGGTCGGTACTACATAGCACTCATTTCACGCGCACACCGCAGGGCGGGTTGGATCATTTCTTTCTGATTTGGGCCAAAGTTACACCACATGGGCTTAAATAAATTAGCTGCTATGCACGTAATTTATAACTAAGACATTTTAACATTGTTAGATTTTTCTCGAAAACGGTTCAATATTTATTTTTATTTTTTTTAGTTTCGATAAAGCTTTTGATGTGTTTGTAGTCTAACAATGCTGAGGCATTGTTGAGACCTTTTAGTTATAGAATACGTGCTTTGCTGATTTTGCGAGTAATGCCTACCTACTTAGAACTTGCAGAAGTCGACTTGTACTAGCGTTAACATCGCTCTAAAAACGCTGGCGAATCGGTAACATTCACAATCAAGACCGAAATTATCGTCGGAACTTAAAACATGACAGTAAAATTATCGAATTATTATCGATTTATTATTTATCTCGTGAAGCGATCTCGGCCACCCACAGACAGAGGCTCGTAACCAACTAGCTGAGCCCCGCGGCTACACTCGTTTGCACCGATCCTGAGGGAATAGATAGAGCCATAGAACGCTATAATATGCACACCAAAAATTTTACGATTATTACAATGAATGAAACAGAGGAACTTAGAGAAAGGCGGCCTTACCGCCGAGAGCGGTCTCTTCCAGGCAACCAAGATGCAGAAGAACAATGATTAAAAGGTTGCGTTACTTGTTCCGGTGAATTATACCTATCGATACAAAAAGTACCTATGCTTTACTTATATTAAATTTTTAAAAACTCCAACGGTCAACGTTTCAAGTTTCATCGCAATTGGTGCCTTAGCTTTTCCGTGATGGATGAAACAAAAAAATCATAGACAGACATCCTGACAAACTTTGACGTTTTAATATTAGTATAACATAGAACAATCGACTACTTATTAGGTACCGACGTCGATTTTTATTTGATTATTTTACTCGAATGAATTTGTTTCGGCGATGGTCTTTGTGATAAATATGATGATTTAGCAGAATGAGCCGCGCGTGCGGTCGCGGCGCGCTATTAGTCAATCATGGTTAATTTTTTTACACACGAATGAGTATGGATTTTTTATTAATCATCAGTAAATGATTAGATTTATTATTTCTTTGAATTAGTGTGAATTTAAAGTTTTATTTTTTACAATTTATTCTTTGCAGCTTTATGTTTATGATGCATGTCTGTTTTTTTTAATATATTTTTCTTAGTATATGGGGTTTTCTTAGATAGGGATAAGAAATTAGGGGGTTCTAATTAGTACCTACCTAACCTACATACCTACTTCTCAATTGTGTTATATTTAAAGATTATACCTCAAATAAAACAAAATGATAAAGGTAAGGGTTTCCAAAAATTAGAAAAGCGAGCTTTTATATGGGTTCTTGATTCTTTTTTCACAACTTACACCTTTGGGTTTCGATACCTAGGCAAACTCTGTCGAAAACCGAATAACATAAAAAACATTGGTAAATTCGTTATCATAGAATTTTCGAAAATGATATTATTATTAAAAATACTTCTAACGACATCTTTTAACATTTGTAAATACTATGACTCCCTTAACTTTTGTTTAGCGCCATCTACCCAGTTAATATTAAACTACATTGTCAAACTACAAGCCCCCAAGGAAAAAATATTATTATGGTCTTTTGACACGGATGTCACGATTTTAAATAATACTTCTACTCGATCATAGATGGCGCTATATTAAACATTGAACCTTTGTATATAAGATTTGAGAAAAATAATTATAAAACTGTAGCAGTATGTACCTAATTATACTCTATATAGCCTATTGATAGACTAAAGTCAGTTTAGTAATTTAAAAATATGTTGTACATATTAGCAATAACTGCAATAAATTTTCCCAAATTGAAAATGTCCATTAAATTTGTCTTACTTCCTTCCTGAAAACTTCCTAACTAAAAGGCAAGTTTTTAAAGTTAAATAAAATTAACAAGCTGTGTCCCGCGGTTTCACCCGTGTAAGTCCCGATCCCGTGGGAATCATCAAAAACCTTTGCATAACGAATGCCCATAATATGCTAAAATTGAAATTGAAGAACTGAAATTTTGAAAGTGTATAGACACATATAAATAAATAAATATTTGCACCCTTATGTGTGCCCACATTACACTTTCAAACATTTCAGCTCTCTACTATCAGGGGTTTGGGCTGTGCGTTGGTCAATCGGTCAGTCAGAATATAGATAAAGATTTATATTTTGCTTAGTTTTAGTATTTTTTAATAAAAATATAATTAAAAGATAGATAAGTACAACATTAATATACCTAAGGACTAAAATTTGTAATGTATTTTAATTTAGTTATTTTAATTGTATTTCTCGTCGATTCTAATCTAAGCTAATTTAATCTAATTTAATTTAATTTTTAATTGTCAAATATGGATTTTTTATCTGAAATAAATGATTTATTAATTATTATTTAATTCAATGTTAATTTATTGATAAATTATTTATATTTAACTTTTAAAAAGTAGGTACCTAGGTACATTGTAAATTGTAAAAAATACCTTATTTTTAACTAGGTAGTTTCACACATACTTAGGGGATTTTTTAAATGGAATATTTTTAAAGTGTGAGAGAATATCGAAAATAACTCATTAGTTGAGTAGGAGACCGTAATTTAGATATTCGCTAAGAATTTCCGTAAAAACAGTCCACTTGAAGTAGCGTCACATCATAAAGTTGCTACTTTATAGCTGAACTTGACACATTTCTAATCATTCAATCTCTTAAATATCTTAAGTATTTGTTAACTCACAACATCTAAAAAAAACTGTAAGCTGGGAGGGTGCTTGGCAAGCCTACTTCACCTATGTCCCGGCCGGCCACTACGGCCGCGGCGCGGCGCCGTAAATAGCAAGGATTCAAATAAAAGTGGCTTGCACTGTACAAATAGGTCCACCTACATGCTCACCAAGTTTGTCTAACCCTCCACAAAACAACCTGTATAATTATCGTCTAATTATCGTCATACGACATATCTATTTCTTATCCACTACAATTAAATGGCTGTGGCTAGTTACCACCCACCGGTGTAAGTCAGCCCTGTTCCAATACGTAGACGATATATAGGCATTTTAACTAAAAGTGCAAAGGCCTTTTAACTACAAGGTAAAGATTGATGGTGCACCTTCAACCATCTTTTCATCACAAACTCTTCAATGGGAAGCAGAAAGTGTTGTATAGTTCGTAGCCATAAAGTTTGTGCTCGCGAGGTCGGCTCGGCAGAACACTAGTTAAGTATTTTTAAATACCTGCCTAGATATTTATTGACTAGGTAAAGCTTGTTTTTTGAAAAAACCTGGCGGGATTCGAACCCGCTACTATCGGTAATCCGAACCAGCGCGTTTGAACGCTTCGCCGCGGGTAACAACCCACCCACTAACCTAAAATTAGGAAAGCACCTCCTCGTGTTCTTGCGTGTAATCCCACCGGGTACCTACCTACAAGAGTTTTGAAAGCATTTTTCAAAAAGCAGTACCTATTTCCTAAGTGTGGTTTAACACTTAGAAATAATGTTTATAGGTAAGCTTGTTATAAAACCTGACAAAAACCCGATTCTAAGTTAAGCTTTAGTTATTCAAGTATTCGTTTTATTTCGTTTCATACAACCCTGGTACCTACCTACTACAACTCTCAGTGAAACCTTCGGGAGGTAGATACTGTAGGTATCTTCCACGGAGGATTCGACACGTGTGTCCAAACAAAGTACTACGGTTGCGTCCCGTCGCGCGTCGTCGGACAAACAATGACGCCACTCGATTGTAGGTGGGTATTAGCAGACCCTCTATTTGTTCAGTGGCCGGTGTCAGATATTTTATTTACATTAAAATCTCATTATATTCATTTCATTTTAATTACTTAGGTAGCACTAGCTCATACCCGCGGCGTTATCTGTGTGGTGGTTCCAAATACGCCATCAATCTGTACATTGTTTTGTAGTTTTAGAGGGCTAACAATGCTTATACTATTACTCTATCTACAGGGAGAATTCTAAAAGCGTGCATTTCTGTTCATAACTCCGAAGATACTGATCAGATCTTTACCAACATTTTATGAGATCAATTTGTAAATTATACTACCATTCAAATAAAAAAA
This sequence comes from Idaea biselata, assembly GCA_958496205.1. NCBI lineage: Eukaryota > Metazoa > Arthropoda > Insecta > Lepidoptera > Geometridae > Idaea > Idaea biselata. The sequence goes on from OY292394.1 coordinate 7,329,953, forward strand.
TAATAATCATTAAAATCGGTTCTTTTAGGGCAGATTATCGATTAACTCTCTGTGCGGCCGATATACCAATCAAATATCTCCCACGAAGACAAATCTACATAGTGTATTTACTGAACCTGTACCTATGGGTCCTACCAAGTTCCATTACTTGTACTATTTATGTGTGCTGTGGTTCCATCCAAATTGCCAGAGAAATACGAAATAAAATGTAGAGGAAAACGTACATACAAACATACTGACAGACAAAAGCAAATTTGGCCAGACTCGAAGCAGAGCATGATAGGTCAGTTTCGACGGAGTGTTGTCTAGCTATCACGATTCATGAGATAGCTAGACAGACGGACAGTGGAGTCTTAGTAAAAAGGTCCCGATTTTATCTATGGGTACAGAACCCTTAAACAAAACCCCCCTACAAAACCCTCTTTTCTCCATACAAACATAGTTCAACTGATCCATCCCTGCGGATAAAGACACTAGAGAAAATTTGTTTATAATACAGAACCAACATCAGCCATAATATGAGACCATGCCCCTAAGTTTTGTTTTATTTTCAAATTCTAATTTTCTAATATGAAAATATAATAAAAACGGAGGAGCATGGTCATGGCAAATATAGGTCTTATGCATGGCATACCTAAACATATTTGCTCTAACCAATGTCTTTATCCAGGGATACAGTCGACATCGTTTAGAGAGAAAGAGTAGGTCGACTTATTCCTCTTAAATATGACTCTAGGTCACCTAGGAGGATACGCATCACCTAGGATCCTACTGCCTATACGGCAGTAATAAAAAATAAAAAAACTAAGTCATAAAATTTATTATTGTGCCTGTTTTTCCCCGTCGAATGGCGCCACCTCGCCTCCACATAAGGATCCCATAAGTAACGCGGCCGGCGGCCATGTCAGCGAAGATGACCTTTTGTGGGAACCATGCACTTTTTGTCACACGTTTATAAATATAAATACTAATGGATCTTAAATAGGTTGCAAATGATGCGTTTTGGCAACATTGTGCTATTGCCTCATGCTGTTGGTTAGTCGATGGGTTTGGTGGGTGAAAAAAAACTCGTTTGTTGTATTGGCACTTAAATATCTTTTTTTTTAAGAAGAGTCTCCATTCTCTTTCTCCATACAAACGTAGTTTAAATTTTCCTCCCTGGATAAAGACATTAGAGCAAATATGTTTATGCCATAAAACCTATATCTGTCATGCATGACAATGCATCTACCTTTTTTTTTTTTTATTTTCTAATTAAAATAATAATAAAATGAAAAAAATAAAAAGGTAGATGCATAGTCATGACAGATATAAGTTTTATGGCATAAACATATTTGCTCTAATGTCATTATCCAGGGAGGAAAATGTAAACTACGTTTGTATGGAGAAAGAGAATGGAGACTCTCCTCTTAAGTATTTGTTGTTTATGCGGCAAAAGAAATCACCTGTACATCATCTGTAAAAACCAACTAGGTATCAAACTATCACAGCTCATGAGATACAGCCTGGTGAAAGACAGACAGTGGAGTCATAGTATCCCGTTTATACCTACCCATTGGGTACGGAATGCACGGTAGGTAAGTCATCATTGACCATCTCTTCTGGAAATAGATTTGGCAATATTATTGCGGTCGGCCGCCTGCTTGACACCAACCCTCGTAAGGTCCAAGCAGTTTATCCGCTCACTTTTAGTTACCTAAAGAAAATACATTATACACCCTAGTTTTAAAAATACTATGTAGAAATATAGGTACGAAGGTACATATACATACCTACCTACTACAATACAAAATACCCGGCAAATCACTTCAAAAAAGTTATTTCAGCCAAAAAATCTGCAATCAATCGACAAAATTTTTTTTATGACAGTGGCAATACGTTACACGCATCAACCCTCGATGAAAAACACGTCAAAAAAGGTTGAACTAAAACTGCGCCGGCGCCTATGAGCTAATAAATTACATTCAGAAGAATTTGTCGCGCACAGCTCCGCCCTTCGACGCCCAAGAAAAAATAAGAAGGTGGTCTGTTTATTTATACTAGGTAGGTAGGTACTTACCTACTTAGGAGAGTATTTAGTAGTGATGTGGCTCACCTAGTGTTGGAGTTTTCAGGCCTCTTACTTGGCCTAACGACTGCTATCTGAGATTAGAAACGAAAGACTTTAGATTCACTTTTTAAACTAACGGGATTTCCGTTAAATTATTACCATTACAGTATTGTTAGAACTACGGGTCTAGATCATGTCTATAAGAATAAGAATCATTTATTGTTATAACTGTGTACTATATTAGTGCACAGTACGTTACTGCACAGTCTACTCGTTTCGAGCAAGTAAAAATTTTGGATAATAAATTACCTCGTCGTTTCGGCAAACGGGTTACACTGGGAGTCGTCCCGAGAAGAACGCTGTCTGGATCCGTAGTGTTAATGATAATGAAAGACTTAGATTTTTCTTCTGTTTTTGCTAGGTTGCATTAATATTAAGAGGATAGTCTCCATTCTCTTTCTCCATACAAACGTAGTTTAAATTTTCCTCCCTGGATAAAGACATTAGAGCAAATATGTTTATGCCATAATACTTATATCTGTCATCTCTTAAACCCTTTTTTTTATCGGTTTTAATCGCGTTGCTTTTATTATTTTAATTTTCAACTTTCGTATTTTAATGCCCTCCGTTTTCCTACCCTAAAGATGTTTGTAAAGATTTCCAAACGTAGAGTATTGATAAAATGCTTTTAAGTCCCGATGGCTTCAAAATATCGAAATAAAAAGTAATTGTTCAAGGTTTCCAGCTATCTATAATCCAAGTTTCATCGTAATCGGTTCAGAAGTTTTTGCGTGAAAGAGTGACAAAGTCACATACTTACAGATATGCATACCTACGTACTGATAAACTTTTTAAATTCATACGATTTGTTAACAAGACCAAGACCATTGTAACGTAGTTGAAACGTCGAGGTAAGAAAATAAATAATAATGCGCGATAAAGACCCGGGGTAATGTAACTATTTAAACATACATACTTGCAAACTTTATAATATTAGTAGGATTAAAATACTTGAGTCAAAGGGGTCACCAAGTCATCATCTCAATCCCGTTTTCTTGCCCTGTAGGGGCTATAGGCGGAGAGATCGCCGCAAAGCCGGCAATTAATTCAATACAGAATGAGAACATTCAACTGCGGACGCACATGTATCTACTGCACTGATAACTTTGAGAAATATCGCTCGATACACTTTGTGGCATTTTATTATGGTTAAGTACTTAATTTTATAAAAAAATCTATACAAATAATAAAATAGTAACTCGGCAGATATAAAAAATATATAAATTGTATGGGTATCTATAACGCAGTAGAATCAAATGTAAGAAACACTTGGAAAGTGTGGTGAGTTAGAGGTCCGTTGTTCCAAAACCCATTTCAGGGTTTTCCCGGTTACACGAGAAGTGGCACAAAAGTGGAGCTAACAGCTGGAGATACATTTTGTATTACCTACTGTCTACAAAGTCCACGAATTGATTTTCAACTAGGTATCCTTCGAACCGGTTCACTACGTACAATTTTTTTTACATCCAAAGTCCGTTTCATGCTTTTCCCAATTCATCCAATTGTCACTACATACATTTCATTATTGATTTGTCTCATCAATTGTTTTAAGTTGAGGGGAAATAAGTTCGGATCCTAGACCACTACTTCCTTAGCATAAAGTGGTAGTTAACAGGTAGTACTTAAGTCACATGAAGAAAAACCAATAGAGAAAGAAAAAAAATAAGCCATTTTCATATAGTGTTGCAACACTATCTACTTTTCCAAATCTCCAGCTTTGATCTGCATACCAAGTTTGATCGCAATCGCTTCAGTACTTTTAGCATGGAATACCTAACAAATAAAATACGCTTGTTTGCTCACACACAAACGTTCCCCCTTAATTAGTATTAGTAGGTTGATAACTGCTTTAGATTTTCTTTTTTTTTTTTTAAACTGTAGCCTTATCCTCTTCTCTTCCCTTCTTAGCTCTTTTAGCCTTATTAATAAACGTGGAGTAAGGTCAAATAGTGAGAACAGTTTTTGTCTTTTTCCGTGACAAGAAATTTCAAAGTTCACAGACAAAAACTAAAAGTGCTAAAGTTACTTCGACACTATTCCACGTTTATTAATAAGGCTATTTGTGTCTAATTCTAGTACCAGTAAGTGCACAAACACGTCGAACGGGAGTCCGACGTCCAAATAAAAGCTAACGATCGCGCCTGTACCGCGGCTTAGTAATGGAGTACAGGCGCTAGGTGGAGTTGCGAGTGGACCCTAAATTAAAGTGTTACTGAGTTTCTGCAACAAGACTTATACCTGAGCATTTTGCACATTTTCTTTAAATTTAACTTATTTTTCAAATACTTACTTGCATTTAGCATATTCTTACAAATATTATTACTAATAGTGTTATTGGTTTCAAAAAACAGTGAAGAAAAGAAAGTCACTTATTAATTTATTTATTTTATATACCTAAAGTATACTATATCAGTAAGAGATTTAAAAAAATGTAGGTACACACTCGTTTTCAATTATTCCTCAAAGGACCTATTAAGTCTCTGGCATGGTGGGCGTCATCTACTTCGTTTTTTTTTTCGCAGATTATACGAATTAGTTTGCGACATGTTGTTTGATATAACTTTTGAAACAATTTCCTTTTAAAAATTTATTGGCCTATACCTACTTACCTAAATCTCCGAAACCTGCCATTTTAGGACATCATGTGATTAAATCTGTTTATTTAGATCTTCTTTATCTAAATATACATATAGGTTTGATCGTGCGACAAGAGATCGAATCAAAAACAAGATGAATGCCGCCCACTATGCCAAGGCCCGTACATGGATTTAAGATGTTATTTAAACAAAAAAAATTATGAAGAAGTGGTCACATATAGGCGGTACAATTTTTTTTTATGTGAGAATATAATTAAATAAGAGACACTGTATATGCCCCCGTCCGTCTAGCGGCGTAGCGGTCGGATGCCGTGGCATCGGTGTATCGGGCCAGATCACCTTCCACCAGCGATAACCTTAAAAGCAGCCACTAATACACCACGTGCGTTCTCCATACATCATTACTATGAATCAATATCATTGCTTTACTAATACTATATCAATGTGTAATAGAATAGTTAGTTACACTATACGCTTTACGTACAAGGAAATGACTGTAGTTTAAAGATAGATTTCATTTGATTTATAGTAAGTAGGTATGTAGGTCCACAGATATCTTTTTATCTGCTCTGTGGGTATAACCCATGACTACGTAGCCTTACCTTAGTCAGATCTTACCTAGAAATTTAACCCATTGTTCGGTTTTAATTCAATTAATGTTTATTACTTTTAGCATTGTTTCAATGCTTAACGTTTCGAGACTTTTATAGGTCTCTTCTTTAGGATTCACCTGTCTGACCTGGATTAATCAATTCCGAATAAGAGATCTATGAAGGTCTCGAAACGTTGAGCGTTGAAACAATGCCAAAAGTAATAAACACCACGCGATTAAAACCGAAAAATGAGGTTAAAATATATCCAACATATATCGATATAATTAGAACTACGGGTCTAGATCGCGTTGCAATTACCTCGACGTTTCGACAAACGGGTTACACCAGCTGTGGTCACGAGAAGACACAATTATTATCTACAACTCGATCCAGACCCGTGGTTCAATAATAATGATAGACGGAAATCGTGTAGTTTTTACCCGACTGCGTTAAAAGTGAGATCTTTCGAGACAGTGTCTTTAATTAATGCTTCGCTTAATGTTGGCTCCGCACAGGTCATGGACGCTGTGCCCAGTGCAAACACCGTTGGGGCTGGATAGATTCCCCTGAGTGTATACATGCGGAGCAGAAGTGCAGGATGTTCAGCATATTATCGTGGACTGTCCTAAAACGCGTTTTGGCGGTGATCTTCCTTTGGACCTGATCAACCTGGACGACGGTGCCATCAAATGGCATTATAAATATAAATAATAAATAAATATTGCACGACGTTACACACAGCGCAATCTAGCCCCAAACTAAGCATTAGGCTTGTACTATGGGTACTAGACAACGGATATACTACATATTATACTTTTTTTTTGTAAATACATACATATGATACATAGAAAACACTGAATATCCCATGTCTTCGGACCGTGGTGAGTCCTAGGACATGTTGGTTTCCTCACGATGTTTTTCCTTCACCGTAAGAGCGATGTTATTAGCGCACATACCTTTTTACCCGACTGCGCGACGCAAAGAAGGGTTATGTGTTTATCAGTCTATGTATGTATGTTTGTTCCTATGTGGCGCTCCAGAGGCCAAACAGATGGACCGATTTTGAAGATTCGCACGTGAATCGATTCGTCTTAATCCTGGGAGTGTCACTGAAGACATGACAGTTATCAAAATTCAAAATGGCGACCACCAGCCGCCATATTGTAAAAAAGAAAAATTGACTGACTATATCGAGTGGGGTATCGTCGAATAGGTATTTCAAAATCATTTTTAGGTTTCCTTGACCATTTTTCATTTAGTTTAAGTATTTGGGATCCACAACGACTTAAAGTTGGATAAGAAAACAAAAGTTGACTGACTATATCAAGTGGGGTATCGTTGAATAGGTTTTCGATATCGGTATAAAAAATCATGGTTAGGTTTCTTAAACCGTTTTTCATTTAATGTAACCATTTGGGATCTACAGCGGTTTAAAGTTAGTTAGAAGTCGTCCATTCCTTAGATTACCTACCGCAACTTACTGAATAATCCTCCACTTTATAACCCCTTCAATGAAATGATGCCATTGCGATTAAAATACAATTAAATATATACAATAACGTCTTGCACCTAATGCTGACTAAAAAGCGCAAAATATATATTTTTTTTTTTTAAACCCGCCTGCTTAAAAAAACTTTAAATAAAAACATATACATAATAAAAGCTAAAAAGAAAATATAACAAGCCCGACTTTAACAGTCGGGACCCATTATTGAAAAGGTAATGAGCTAGATTTTAGGTAGTCAATGGGTCCCGACTGTTAAAGTCGGACTTGTTTTATTTTCTTTTTAGCTTTTATTATGTATATGTTTTTATTTAAAGTTTTTTTAAGCAGGCGGGTTTTTTAATTCTTAAAGAAAAAGACATTGGTGCGCGGTCGGTCTGGATTCGAACCCACGACTCTCAGAATGAAAGCCGGGGTATCTACCACTAGACCAACACCGCTCTACACAACTAAACATGCTAGTTTACAATTTGATTCTAGTTATTAGTAAACCTACTACTGTAATGCCATACGAATAAATAAATGATTAATGCTTCATCAAACTATAGGTACCTATGTAATGTAGTAGGTTTTTTAATTCTTGCCTATGGCTAAATCTAGACTCTTAGCTAGCTACTGTTTTTATGAGTGCCTATTATTTCTTTTTCGACATACAGAAAAAAAACATACCATAACCTATTTGAATTTGTTTCTTTTTCTTTCTCCGACTTCATTATCTTATTATCTTGTTTTTACCTACCTAAGAAAGGATAGGACTATACTTAGTGTATTTGAGAAACTTATATCAAAAATGTAAACAAAGAACTGTCAATTTTAAAGAAAAAAGTAAACAAAAGGGCCGTCACTTTCAAATAAATGCATGGGATTTATGTTTACATTTTTGATCTATGTTTCTGAAATAGGGCAGTCACCCGCACTACATGGTATTCAAGTGTGGGGACTAATGCGCGTCATATAAAACAAAACTAAATATGGCTTTCTTATTATTTCTTTTTTAATTATAATTATGCAGTGCTGTCAATATTTTACTTATACTAATAAAACTTTGTAGATGAACTGATCTTAGTACATATGATTTGAACTTCAAAATTATTGTTTTGCTAACTTGTAATTATCAATTGTTTGATTTTACGCTCTGAAATTTTGCATAGTAGAATCTTACGTCCTTTATTTACACATCTGAAATTCGCTAGCGCCATTCCTGTCACGCTATTGGGGTTATATGGGCCCTTAAATACAGATAAAAATTCAAGTTCAACACGCAAATTAAAAATCCGTTCAAAACTTAACAATCTGTTAAAGCAATCACAATAAAAAGCTAAGTAACCGCGGTAAGTGAGTAAGTAAGTGAAACCAATAAAGTTTTTACAAGAGGCACGCTTATCCGAACTATTAGCTGAGACAGGTGGCGTGTTTCCCAGGCAGGTCGGGGAGACAAGACACGTGTTATGAGGAAAGTGGGGGCTTGGCGCCGGCGCCGGGCGGCTGGAGCGGAGGCTGCGCACACGAGACGTTTTCACGCGGTATTTAGATAGATAGAGTGCGTTTCATCTTTAAATTCCTATGCCGTTATGTTGGTAGCAAAACAAAAAAGTCTTGCCTTAATATCTTGAATGTGCTATACCCTAAACCTTGAATACAGGAAGATTCGTTAATTCATTCTTCATATACAAATCTCCCTAAATTCAAGGTAGCACATTAAATTTTTTGTTTTTTGCACTCTATGGTTTTGCTACCAACATGACGGCATAGGAATTTAAAGATGAAACGCACTATAGATTAACTTCCTAACTTAAAAACGATGATGAACAGATGCATATGTATCGTTTGTCTTTTACTGTGACTTGAAGTGTCAAAGTTGAGAAAGTTGTCATCTGTAATTCATCGTTTATATTATAAGGGGGTATTATTAGCTATTAGTTTGCAAAATTACTAAATATTGCTGAACTTTTTGTTATCGACAAAATATATCTTGAAACAATTTTGGAACATTTTAATTGTAGAATAGGTGCCCAAATTTTATAAGGGTATTCTTTTGATTGCGTAACTAACAGATAGGCAGACAAACATCAAGTTATTTTATTAGGTGAGCTAACATGCTACATCTTAGACAACTTTAAAACATCTAGTGACTAATAAAACTGTTTTCGCTCTATCATTTTGTAAAACTTAATAAATTAAACAACAAAAATTAACGCCGACGACGCGCCCCGCCGCACAATAAACCCGATTGCACTAAAAACGTCAGACTGCAGTCACCATCCCTGTATCGACTGCGGTATGGTAGCAATACAGTTAAAAGCTATCGCTACAAATTGAACTGAAAAAAAGTTACAGAGGAGATAGAAAATATTTTATATTTGGGAAAGAGATAATTTAAGATTTATTTTGTTGCTCATCTGGTACCTAGTTACGAAGAAATAAAACTGGAACTATGATATTAAGAACAATAAGTATAATAAATAGTTAGGTTACAAATTTATTAGTTTAGTTTCTTACAAAAGGGAAAAGCATGTTGTCACTAGTCCGTAATATTAGACATAATTTACTATTTGCAAATATTTTATTTCCTCCATATAACCAACTAGCTGTGTCCCGCGGTTTCACCTGCGCTGCGTAAGTCCCGATCCCGTGGAAATTTCGAAAAACCCTTTCTTATCGGATGTCTACAAAGTCTACGTAAAATAAAAAACACACTCTCCACAATTCAGCTCTCTATTATCAGCGGTTTTGGCTGTGCGTTGATCAGTCAGTCAGTCAGGACAAAGCATTTTATAGTTATAGATGAAGCACATAGGCTAGTTAGATAGACCACTTTAAGTCAGTTTCTAAATATTATTACACACATCATAATCCATTTTCTAAGGATGGTCAGCGATCAATCGTTGAAAGTATTTGCGATCTTTAGTAGTTAGTAGTTGAGGCAAGTCCAGTCTTACCACGTCCTACCCTAGACGCTCTTGCCTTGTATCTAAAACTAGATTATGATGAAACCGAGTCTCTTTTAATTTTTATTGCTTAACAACTGTGTGTGTCTTAGACAAGGATGTCCATACTTTTTGTACGCACAGACTTGGTGCATCTTTCCGTAACCAGACTCTTAAGAGACTGGGGTAACGGGAATTACACATACAATCCTACACTATCTGCCCGTACATTAATTAATTATACATTGTAATACTAACTTTTTTCACTTTAATTGTCTTAAAATTAATTTATTTTATTTGATTTTTTTTTTATGAAATTGATTTATTTTCTTTGATATTTTATATGAAATTGATTTATTTTCTTTGATTTTTTATATGAATTATATTTATTAAACATACTTAATTATAATATTCGAGGGTTCACTATTAATTTAGACGTAAATTAATTTGTGTCAACTAATTTCACAGCCATTTCATTTGAATTATAAATACAATTATTCTAAGCTACAATTAAGTCAACTGTAAGTCGTACTGGCACTTATAGCACAGGATAATCCTAGTTTAAGTGTCAGGGTACCTATGTTTGTAAGGAAAAATGTTGGAAAATAAAGATTAGTATTTATTATTATTATTAAATCTTTCCCTTCAGTATTAGCCTTTGAAAGTAATACCTTATCTGTAATAGATTTAAAAAATCTTAATAATTAATATCTTGAAAATATAAACAACAAGCTTTATCTAAGTTAGAAGTTGTCTGACAGTAACCATATGCGAGCTGGGATCGAGAAAGCTGCGTTTGCGCACACCACCCGCCGCTCTACTGTAACTGATACGATAATCGTGCATTGTTCTAATAAAGCACAGATTTGTGTGAGATGAGTTTTTTTTTAGTTTGAAAATGTTTTTATTGTTGATTTGCTGTTTAAAACTTAAAATAAGATTGTAATTGTTTTTATTTACCTACACACAATAAAAACAATTACAAGCTTATTTTAAGTTTAAAAATATATATCTTTATAAAATGATTTTAAATATTTGCAATTCTGTTATCGTCGCAATTCCATAATTTCAATATAGGTAACATTTTTTATTTAGTCGACAAAAATTAAACATAAGTTAGGTACTACATAATAATGGAGTTTTAAGAATTTGTGAGTAATAAAACAATTTTAACAAGAACTCTAAAATAGATCGCATAGAATGCTCACATTTCAATTCCAAAAAAATGGCAGTAAAATGTCACCACAATACAACTACCGTGACAGACAGACAGATGCCGGACATGACAATTTTTTCCTGCTCTTTCTGCATCTCAGCTTGACATCGTAAGGTCAGAGTTGATGTCATGCTGGGCTGATAAATGTGGCGCCAAATTTGATGGAGTTTGCAAAAAATAATTTTTATTCAAGACGGATGGGTGGAATTTGGTTACATTATTGGCTTTGAACGTGAAAAATATACCTATGCCTAATAAATCTAATAATATGTTAAGAGGTGTAATCAACGGTTATGTTAAAAAAAAACATCGATTTAAGACTTTTCAGACCTCTGTAATTCATTAGTGATTTTAGATAATTTTATCTATAGGTACTAATATTATAAAGAGGTAACGTTGATATGAATGTGAACCGTGCGTGCGTGATGTATACCTGATTCCGAGGATTCCGTAGGAATATTTATACTTGCCCAGTAATTACGCCATATTAGAAGCCTAAAATCAATAAATATAGGTGTTTGATTAGGTATAACTACTTAATCTGATAAAGTTCCCACCACTCAACAAGTATTTCCTAACTTAAATAAACTTTCCTTACTTACTGTACCAATCTTTTATTGTGACGGTAATCGATGTTACCCGACGACAGATCTATGAAATTCAAACATTTCTTCAACTAACACCTCGTGTTTACATACTGTTGTGCTGAGTGAAAAGCTAAACATTTTTTGTTGGACGCGACTGTTTTTTTTACAAAGGTTATTTAATTTACTTAGCCTTTTTACCTACCTTTAAGATTGTACCTAAACACTATTTAAAGCTATATTAAGTTATAGCAATGTCCTACAAAAAAGAGCATAAAAGCAATTATAAAGTCATTAGCAGCATAAAAAGGGCATCGCAAAGCAAATGAAATCATCCGTTTTATTTACACCATAGTAAACACTCATGGGGAACGTAGAACGAGGCAACATGATTTGATATACTTGCGAGATGGAAAGAGATAGAGGTAGACGTATGGGTCCGCCCACAAACACCAGACGGCGAGGATTGGCTTGAGTTACCATCTACGTGCGTCCATCAGTCTTCCACCGATTGCCTTTTACAACACAACTTAATTAATCCTTACGAACTAATTAAAGTGACTAATGAACAAAAATGGAGAATTACGAAGAAGTTACGTCATACAACAAAAACAATAATTTAAAAATAAACTATAACGAATGTAAAAACTATTACGAGAAAAACGATTGTGAAAAATATCGGTATAAAATGGATGAAGGGCAAACTACACCATTTTTAGTTAAAGATATTCTGAACATCAATCAAACTAATTATTTCGAAAGAGGATTATGCGATCGGGAGCGAAGAAACTACGAATATGAAACATTGTATCCTCAGAACCAGTCGTATTGCCCTGATTACTTCGGACAAGTGTACCCAAACCTCCCCGTACCTTCAAACTTAGATTACTGGAACCAGGAAGTGTACCATGAGCAGAGAATAGAAGATTACTACAACTACAACTTTTGCCATAGTAATTTGTATAATCAAAACTACGATGGATATGAAGTTCCGATAGTACCGCCTTTGCCGAAACCTGAAGATGTCGAGAGTGAAGTTGTGAATGTGGACATGTCACCTGTGAAGAGGGAAGCCGACGCTAAATATGAAATTATTGCACCTAAAGCATCGGAAGTTGCACCGCAGAAAAATCATAGTAAGTTTCCTTTTTCCTCTAACTTCATAATACTTGTTAGTAAAGTTCATTGGTATGATGTATGTGATGTTATGATGTATTTTCTTTATCAAAATGCGAATTTTATTTATATGATAAATTAAATTAAATTTTATTGTATGACTATCTGTGTCTTGCGGTTTCACACGCGTAAGTTTCAATCCAGTAGGTATTTCGAAAAACTCTTTTCGAATGCGTAACTACATCATATAAAGAACACACTATCCGAATTTCAGTTCTCTAATATTTTGCGAATATTCTAACGGCTAAGGCTGTGCGTTGATGTCAGTCAGTCAGGAAAAATAATTTTATAGATTTAGATGAATGTATTCCCGTTAGATTAGATGCATTTGAATAATTCGTACTGAGATGCAAGCTTGAGCAAAATGCGATTTCTTTTATTGTGTTTTTTATGTTACATTTTAGCGTATGGTTATGGATGCTAAGTAACTTTGAGGCCTAATAGCGTACAAACTTATCATTAAAAAAATAAAATTTCTATTTACTTGATATTCGTTTAAGCGGTGCCTACATTAAATAAACAATAAAAATTGATATTTGTAATATTTTCCACAGTTCATAATAAAAGGTTGAATAAAAAAGAAGCTAACCATTACTTATTGTATCTTTACAGAAATTCTCGTGGCCCCAGAAACAGCAGTAAGAAAATCCGAGCCCAAAGACAAGAACGTCAAAAGAAAACCCAGGATCCTCTTCTCACAAAACCAAGTCCACGCTTTAGAAGTCAGATTCCGAACACAAAAGTACCTGACGGCACCAGAGAGGGAACAACTAGCCAGAACTTTGAACCTGACTCCAACTCAAGTGAAGATTTGGTTCCAAAATCGAAGATACAAGAGTAAAAGGAGCAAAGGTCAAGAAGTTTCCACTTCTACAGACGCAAAACCATTGCGAACTGGCAAAAAACTTTATAAACCTGAAAGTAAAGATGAAATCAGCTTTCCAATGACGAATTTCGACTTCAAAAACGAAACGAATGACGATAGATCATTGACAGAGAATTTGACGTCATCTATCTACTTTGATGATAGCCTTTCCTATGATCATCTAAATGATAAGTATTATCCTAAGCCTTTGGATATGGATACCTGCGTAGGCACGTCAGGTATCCAAGAAATTTACACTGAAAATCAATTGAACGATGATCGAAGGAATGTGTATGAGACGGATTCGAAAAAATATTTTCCATTGAATTATGTTTGTTGATGATTGTTTTTGTACTTTTTATTTTAGTTTATAGATATAGTGCGTTTCATCTTTAAATTCCTAAGTCGTTATGTTGGTAGCAAAACAAAAAAGTCTTGCCTTAATATCTTGAATGTGCTATACCCTAAACCTTGAATACAGGATTACCATTTATATACAAATCTCCCTTAATTTAAATTAAGGGAGATTTGTATATACCTTAAGATAGCACATTAAATTTCTTGTATTTTTCACTTTTTTGTTTGCTACCAACATGACGGGCATAGGAATTTAAAGATGAAACGCACTCTAGCGTTACTGTACTGTCAATTGTCAAAAAAATTGTAGGTTTATTTAAGTTTTTATTCACTTATTTCGTTCATTTTGAATGTGAACATACCTAAAATATGAGAAAATACAAATACAATTAAAATTATTTTAGTATAAATTGAATGACAGTACAATTCCTTTATACATATTTTATTATAAACAAAAATGTGCCATTTATTAGACTGATAAAATTACTAAAAAGTATTAATTAGTAAGTATTATTTTAATTTTCTTTGTTTTAGTTAGTCGTGCAATGCTTTAGATGTTACTGTGCTATGCCAAATTATCGATTAGGTTTTAGACAAATTATTGTTATATGATTATGAAATAAAGCATTTCTATAAAATACTTGTATATTTTATTTAGACGACTTATAATGAGGTTTACGAGGGTCTCCTCATAAGTCCTCATCACTCATTGTCTTCTTATAAGTATTGACGACTTAACTCTCTACAAGTTTAACTGTGGCTATAGGTATGTCTCGGTAAATGTACGACAAATAGTAAAATAGGTATAGGGTTACCAGATGAAAAAACAAAAGTCCTGAGAAAAGTCCTGATTTCCACCAAAAAATCCTGAGATTTTTTACACTTTGATTTTAATGATTCTCGATCCCGCAATATCGCGGAATATCTTGATTATAAGTAGCCTATGTGTTATTCCAGATCCCCAGCTACCTATGTTCTAAGTTTCTTCGCAATCGGTTTAGTAGTTTTTTCGTAATTGAGTAACAAACATACATGCACATACTCACAACCTTTCAGCTTCATAAAATGTTATGTTGGATGTTAAAACTGATTAAGTGTACCTGCCTAATTAGATAAATAAGTGATATTTTTAATCGTGCAATTATTACCAAATGATGAATATTTTTAGTTTGTTTAACTTTTTAATAAAAAATGTTTGATTAAGTCGGTCTTTTGTTGAAATTTCTAAAAATCCTGAGATTTTAAGAGATTTGCGAAATCCGGCCGCAATCCTGAGAAATGCCTTCCTGATCAAGTTACCTAAAAATCAAATTGACTAAAAAGCAAAATGCCTAAAGGTCAAGTCTAAAAAACGAAATCCCTAATAAAGCAAACTACCTAAAATTCAGTATGCCTAAATAGTAGTTTGCCTCAGGATTGTAAAGCCCATGAAGCAAAAAGCATACAAAGCAAATTGCCGAAAATGAATTATGCCTAAACATGCCTAAGAAATAAGAAGCCTACCAAGCAAAATGCCTAAAATGTCAAATATAAACTACTTTGGCTCTATAAAATACTTTTGACCACTTGCGTTTCTGATGACATTTGGGTAATTCATATTTTTACAAAACTAATTTGTAATTTGTCTATGAAGCAAAATGTCTAAAAGGCAGTCATTATACGTTTAAGTCATTTTATTACGAAAGTCATTTCAAGTTTTAGTCTTTCAACAGATTAGTTTAATTACTCTGACGGCATTCTGAAAATAAGTCATTTAACAATTTAGACGTTTTGCTTTATAGACGAATTACAAATTAGTCACTTTTGCTTCGTAGTCAATTTGATTTTTAGGTAACATGATCAGGAAGGGAGAAATGTCCAAAAATCCTGAGATCTCAGGACAAATCCGGAGATCTGGTAACCCTAAGTAGGTATCTATCTAGGTAGAAATATCGCAATAAGACAGTATAATGTGAAAATCCGCAATTATTCTAGCTACCTATCTGCTCACACCAAGTTTTATCACAATCGGTTAAGTCGTTTTCGCGTGATGGAGTAAGAAATACACACGAACACACAACTGTTTTTTTTTAAATTGTTTTTATCATGTAAGTCGTGTGGGCCCTATTCCATGTAGCGCCTGTACCTACATCTATTATCTATCTATTTTACTATTATAAAGCGGAAGAGTTTGTTTGTTTTTTTGTTTGTTTGTTTGTTTGTTTGAACGCGCTAATCTCAGGAACCACTGGTCCGATTTGAAAAATTATTTCGGTGTTGGATAGTCCATTTATTGAGGAAGGCTATAGGCCACTTTTGATCCCGATATTCCCACGGGATCGGGACTTATGCGGGTGAAACCGCGGGGAGCTGCTAGTCCTACATATACTAGAAATGTGAAAGTTTGTGTGTAAGTTAGTATAGTATAAAAGTAAAAAACTAGTAAATTTATTACTCCTTCAACTTAAAACTACTGAACCGATTGCGATGAAACTTGTTACGCAGATAGCTTTAGGCCAGGGAACGCCGCGCGATGTAGGAAGAGTAACCAATAATACGTTACCTACTTACGAATTCACATTTTCATCTATTCTATATACCTACTTTATCTATTTCTTCATTTTAATTTTGTGTTTTGAATGTTCTTCTTTATTTTTAAGAGGATAGTCTCCATTTTCTTTCTCCATACAAACGTAGTTTACATTTTCCTCCCTGGATAATGACATTAGAGCAAATATGTTTATGCCATAAAACTTATATCTGTCATGACTATGCATCTACCTTTTTATTTTATTCATTTTATTAGGTATTTTTTTTATTACTATTTTAATTAGAAAATAAAATTAAAAAAACGATAGATGCATTGTCATGCATGACAGATATAGGTTTTATGGCATAAACATATTTGCTCTAATGTCTTTATCCAGGGAGGAAAATGTAAACTACGTTTGTATGGAGAAAGAGAATGGAGACTATCCTCTTAAGTTGATTGTATTTTTAATGTGATTTGTTCAATTTTGTATTAATATATTTGTAAGTAAATAAACCTATTTTATAATAAGAGGAAGATATCGGTTTATTTCTTTAGAATCACAAGGCCGCAGCGAGTCTCAAGTCTCAACTCAACTATATAGGCCGTACCTAATCGCTCGTATTGGCACGATCGACTGAAAAAAATATAAATACGTATAAATATTGCACGACGTTACACACACCGCAATCTAGCCCCAAACTAAGCACTAGGCTTGTACTGTGGGTACTAGACAAGACTAAATGACTTCAATACTTGGACGCAAACTAAAAAAAAAATTGTCTAGGTCATTTAGGCCAGGTCAACTCAGGTCTACGTCAGTTCTAGGTCAGGTCTAGGTCTTCAAAAATAGTTGAATAAGAATCCTTATTATAGTACGGTTTTTTGCTTTTTTTCAGTCATACGGTATGTTGTATCTTAGTAGGTTAGGTAGGTAGGTAATTAGTTATAATATAAATACCTATAAATATTGCACGATTTATTACTGTTAAGTAATTGTAGATCACGCTTATGTCTAACAAAATTTCTTAAAAAGGTAAAAACCGGCCAAGTGCGAGTCAGACTTGCGCACACAGGGTTCCGTCCGTACCACTATCACAATTAGGTACGGAACAGTAAAATGAACACTGGATGAACAATAATCCGTGAAGGCAACGAGAACGTTAAAATTTATTTTACCACTGGCGCCAGCTAGTGATAGACTGGCTACATGGCGGTATCGTTGAGTTTATATTGTTGAAAAACACTTTTGTTGTATTTTATTATTAGTACTTACCTAGGTTACTAATTTGTTGTTATAGCGCCTACAGAAATACATCACCTGTAAAATTTTCAACCGTCTAGCTATCACGGTTCATGAGATACAGCCTGGAGACAAAGGGACGGACAGAGTAAAAGACAGGAGGACAGACAGCGGGGTCTCAGTAATAGGGTCCCGTTTTTACCCTTTGGGTACGGAACCCTAAAAATAAGGAATGGATTGTGGTATTGACACGTAGGTATTCTGTAAAAAATGTATGATCTATATCGCGGCAGTGTAGTTAGTAGGTACCATATAGTACCTAACATACTTATATCGCGGTCAAATTCATTACCCTCCTCTTTTCGTTGTCGGGTAACAATAGAAATAATGCCCTGTTGCTTGAGCTCAGTTTGCGTAGATGGTGTGCGCGTCCCTCTAGAGTCGTGGGTTCAAGTCCCGCCCGCAGAAAGCATTGAATTTTGGGAAAAAAAGAACATTTTCTTCCAAATACAAAGTGAAAAGGTAATACTTTTAAAATCTTATTTTTAATTTCATTCATTTCATTGTACAGAATATACTTAGGTTACAAAGATCTTAAAGTTACGTTTTGGAGTCTCCATATTCTACCCCTGAGGCATGCACAGTTAAGTTATAAGTATAGGTATATTCAATATAATGTCTAATAAATAAGTAATATCTAAGAGCTAAGTAATATTTAAGTCAACATTTCATTTTAAATCTAAATTTGTAATTAAATCTTACATAATGATTAATTATGAATTTCAGCAGTAGAAAAAATTACAGTTGCCTAGCTGGTCTGGCACTTGTCGTTCAGGTATTCATCTATTTTATAGTAACACTTTCCAACTAATATATCTGTTAGGTACTTTACTTTTAAACATTTTTTCATTCTCCAAAATCAACAAGTCTTTTGGAAGCTTATTATATAATAATGGTGCCATACCCACCCATTTTCCAAATAGAGCACTCTGATGTCTCGGCATCCAGATTAAATGTTGAGATCTAGAACGGCTCAGGTTTTTTGATCACGATATGAGCGTTTGACCACTAGGTATTTCACCTGATGCCAAGTGACGGATGATATTACCTATAGTCTGACATGCAACTCGCTCATCTGTGCTTCGCTCATCATCCACGGCAATGGAACAAGATTCGACAAGACTTCCTTAGTGGCTGCTCCGGTCAACGTGACGGAAAACGGACGAGTCCACTTGGCGCTGCGACTTAGACCGGTCGATGGTGACAAACCCGAAGCCTCACACCAAGAACCCCTTAGCTTTATCGAAACTGCAAAATCTCTGAAAAATCTTCAACCGTTTTCGAGAAAAACCTAACAATAGTGAGTCATTTTTCAGACGTTTTGGTTATAGTAAGTATAAGAATATTATGTTTGAATGACCGAACGAGGAAAGAGAGTAAAGTTGAACAGGGGTTGAAACGTAGTTGAGACCAACTCATAACAACTACGGTTCGAACCATCTGTCGTCGAATAGCACATCAACTACGAGGTTGCATTTTTAACGCCGTCTAACGTTGAGTAGCTGAACTACGCATTCAAAAAGTAGGAACCCGAAGGAAAAAGGTTCATCAGTGTAAATCAGTACACAAACTTTGAAAATTATGCCTACAGATGGCGCTGATATAAAATTTATTATTTAATTTTGTTCGTAGCAGTGCAGCGACATCTACGAAGCTTTTATTAGAAAAAATAAGCTTTTTTTGATGAGAAAAAAATGAAGGAATCTTTTTAGAAAAATCAATCATACTTATCGATTGCGATACAACTTTGTATGCAGATAGTTGGAGATTTTTTCTCGCGGGATCGGGACTTACAGTAAGGTATTTATTTTAGAACTATGTTCTAGATATACGTGCTACATCTTAGACCAAAACATCACTTATCTATCATCAGAGATTATCTGTCTACGGTAAAAGATAATAAAGAAGGACTTTCTGGATATTATTGTCTATTAGTGATTCAGAATAAAACATGAATGAGATGGAATATTAACTTGACTTTATTTATTTTTCACTTGCGAAAATAAGGTGACACAATGGGCGGCCTTATCGCCCAAGTAGTTCGATCTCTTCCAGGCAACCAGTGAATGGAGAAGACTTAATAGGATGGGTAAGGCGTTTATTTGAAATGATAGGAAAGATTGGACAGAAAGTAACTATTTCTAAATAATGATGGATGACTTACATACTGCGGCGACCCCAAATGAAATCAATTTGGGCTTTAGCGGACCCCGGGCACCGAGAGGAGACATCGCTCGGATGGAAAGAGAAATAGAATCGATTACCTACGATCTTACGTTTTGGTTCTTTTATGCAGGTATTTAGTTAACTGATCGGTGATCTACTCTGCCGCAACACGGTAATTAAACTAGTGCGGAGGGTAGTTTTTGCTATCTTGTTACTTCGCAACCAAAATACTAAATGTAATATAACAATGTAGTGTTAATTTACTAGTGTCTCATGTAACAATTATGTACCTAAGTTGGACAAATAAAGATTTTTATTTATTTATTTATTTATTTTTATTTGACGGGTTTTACTTCAGGAAGATATGTCAAATCGTAAATCTGTTGTGTCCCTTTTCCTACGTTTCTCTCTTTTTAGGGTTCCGTAGCCAAATGGCAAAAACGGAACCCTTATAGATTCGGCATGTCTGTCTGTCTGTCTGTATGTCCGTCTGTCCGTGCGAATGATTCCTGTTAGCGCCGAAACACCCAACTAAGTATGTATAGTGTAAGTACTAAAGTACCTACTTATTAATAAACAATAGTAACTGGATACGAATCGACCTAGATGTTATTATCGGAATATATCACAAACACTTACCCACTGACACTTAGACCGGTATTAGGGCGACATAGAACACCACATCTCGTAGAGATGCCGATCATCATTTGTGCCATATTCATTGGAGGTCAGTAGCCGTACCACAAAAAATATAAAAAATCAAAGTACGTTTTCATTCGGATATTAGCAAGATATCTCTTAGAAATGTCAGTTATTATAATAATGTAATCTACTGTGTCTTCGGAACGCGACCTCCAATGAGAAGAAGACATAAGAAACTCATGTGGTTTTTTTCGTTCTTTTTTTTGCAGTAATCATGGTGATTGACATTGTCGCATGAAGTTCTACGAACAGTAGATCTTGCGAACGTCATGTGCACATAAATAAGTTTACCTAGCCTACCTAGTACTACCTACCTACCTAAACTCGCGGCTTGACGGTCTCACAAATGCACAATTGTACTGCACACCATTTTCTAGCAGATAGATATTTACTTAATTCTACCATCGCGACCAAGACCATTGTAACATGGTTGAAACGTCGAGGTAAGAATATAAATAATACCCCGTTTTATAAACGAATCGTCTATACCTAAATACTTGATAAATACAGAACATCGTGAGGAAACCCATGGCTTAGTTAGCTCTAGACGTATTGACCTGTTCTTTCCTCTGGACATGGCTGGGAGGGTGGTATGGGTGCTGGGTAGGGCATGCAATATCGGAAGGTTTTCAATCCCGGGGCGATATCGATATTAAGAGCTCAATCCCGGGATCCCGGGATTGATACTGGGATTTTAGATATCGTTAAAAAAGCGAATATAATACAATAAAAATGTGTAAAATATAAAATATTTAATATATTTAAGACTCTAGTGGTTTCATTACGTAAATAAGTTACCCCGAGGGCCGTCCACCCCATCATTTTGGAAATATGGCGGACAAATAGCCTAAACCCGAAAGTGTCTAAACTTTCGCGCCAAATTCTAGGCGCACCACTAAAATGATGTTAGCAGTAAATTTTTGCATGCGAGCTTGTATAAAAAATACTTGTCTTAAAAATTGCAATGAATCACGTTACTTTTATTGTTTTAATCATTTTACCAATTCCCTACGCTTCTAAATCTTTACAGATCTCTTCCTCAGGGGTAGACTAATTTGGGTTTAATTTTAATAGCTCTATTCAATCATTCCATGAGAAAAAATATAGCTAAAAACCCAAATAGTAAATTGCTCAAATCTCGATATCGGATCACTCAATCCCGGGATTATAATATCGAACTTTTGCGTCCGAGATCCCGGGATTACGATATCCCGGGATCCCGGGATTCATGCCCTAGTGCTGGGCAAGCCACTTCACCTAACGGGCACTACAGCGCCATAAATAGCATAGGTTAAAGTGGGTTAAAGTATAAATCATCTAAAAAAAAAGATGTAAAGGCCAATTATTATAGACGAATAGAGCAATTATTCTGGCTGAGTCAAATCTCTGGTTCATTTTCGCAGACGTTGAAAACCACTGACAAGTGCGAGGCAAAATGTCTATAAATATACAGGAGTAAGTGTAAGGAAGTTCTAATAGTTGTTAGTTCTATGGTCTATAGCACTTGATAGCATCGGATATCCACTCACTTGGCAAGATAACCTCATCCCGAGGATAATCCCAACTTAATAGGGGTTTATTATGTTCCATTGATTTATTATATAACTAGCTGCGACCCGCGGTTTCACCCGCGTAAGGCCCGATCCCACAGGATATAAAGTGGCTTAAGTGTTAATCCAGATCTCCAGTTTCATGACTTTCGGTTTAGTAGTTTTTGCGTGATTTAATCCCTGGCATAGAATAGGTTTACCCTATCTCTTCCCGTGGGTGTCTTAAAAGGCGACTAAGAGATCTGAGAAAGACTAGCAAACTTTATATTCTCCCCGGGCGGTGGCGGATAAACTGCTCGGTCCCTAGGAGGGTTGGTGTCAGGCAGGCGGCCGGCACAGGTTAAACTATTGCCAAATCTATTTGGTCAAAGATGGATGGTTTATGACTTACCTACCTTCTGCTTAGGTACTATACCATTTACTATTTACCTACAAATAAATAAAAGTCTATTTGGGGTTTAGCAGACCCTGGACCCTGAGAGGGATGTAACCGGGAACATTATACCTACAGCATTTATAATAATACTAGCTGTGTGCAGCGGTTTTACCCGCATAAGTCCCGATCACAATCCCCAAATTTCAGCTCTTTACTATTAGCAGTTTGTGCATTGGTCAGTCAGTCAGTGGGATAGTCTTAACAACTGTTTGTGATCGCGTTTATTTTATGTTAGTAAATAATTTAATTAACTTCCTAAGCTCGTTGCAAATAGTCTTAGAAGGAGGTAACAACATCTGCCTAAAGGGGTTTTTTAAGGCAGGCCACACTCTCCGCCATACCTTGAGAATTTCAAAGTAGACCAGGAGGTCTACTTTGAAATTCTATTTCTTAGGTAAGTATACCTACCGTATGTGGGCAATGTGCTACAAAATGTATGGAATGTTACAGCAGTATAAATTTGGCGAAAGTATAGAAAATGCTAATAAATCATTTTTAAGTAAGTAGGTACTTTCGGTGAAAAGCGGAGGTGACCGTGGTATGACAAGATTAGCATCAAGATGGCGGGGCCAGGGTTTTACTTGAATATCTTTTAAACTAAAGAGGTACTAATTTTTTTAACTGAGGTACCAATTAGTACCAATTTGGTACTAAATCTGTCAATATTATATTGGAGACTTGGCCCCGCCATCTTGACGCTAATAATGACAAGAGTTGTATTTTTATCAATGATAGGGGCGGAAATATCCTTTTTATTAATATTTAAATCCATAAAGTCTTTGTTTATTGTATCTACAGCGTTATATTATTATGTTGAAGTGTAAAGAGTCATCATCATCATCCGAGCGATGTTCCCGGTTGCATCCCTCTCGAGAGCCCGGGGTCCGTTTAGAGCCCGGGGTCCGCTTGATTGTAAAGTTGGGTAAATAGCTTTAGTTGATAACGACTCACGGTAAAACTCGAAAGAGTTTTTGAGACACCTTTATTCATGGGTACGTTCTACTTATTGTTACTTCTTTTGTGAATAAATAAATAAATAATAAAAACTTTGCGAAAGCATTACAAGATTGGATGTAGATATAATACCTGTACCTACTCCAATCTTGTACCCTACCTAATGCTTTCGATCTTCTTGATTTTGTATTAGTGGTCTAGTCACCAGGTGATAGAGTTTTCTAGCCTCTTAACTTGACCTCATAACTGCTATCAGAGATGACAACCGGGACCAACTGCTTAACGTGTCTTTCAGAAGAGGAGTGAAATCGAAGGAGGATTTGCCACACACATTACCAGTCACCATCCAAAAAACGACCATCTCAGACGTTGCTTAACCTGCTTAATGAGATTCCGAACTATGGTGCAACGATACAAGTCCCTGCATCATAGTAGCATCATAGAAAAACTGTTAAATACATACTATAATGACCAAAGACGTGATTTCAAATTTGTCAGCGATTCGTTGTCGTCCCGGCATCAAAATTGTAAATGAATAAAACCTCATTTTGTAAAATTTAGAGCCATTGGCAAAAAGGTTGCATGTAGTCATGAAAATACTGGCACGATTGGTAAGAAAAAATTGAGAGTTCGATTAAAAAGAAATTCGCAACTTCCGTTTTCAAACCGGAAGTTACATTTTAGTTTTCTTTAAGAAAACTTTTTAGTGAGTATAGTAGCCAGTAACTTTCTTTAAGTACCAATGAATAAATGAAGTAGCAGGTAAAAAGAGTTACTGATAAACCACATAAAATAATAGCATTATTTGCATTGACAAGACAAAAAGATGCATGATATTAAAACAACTGTTTGGAACTTCTTTTTTTTTTTTTTTTCATTTATTCAAAGAAAAGACACATACATTACAAATAAATAAATCCCGCCAAACTGACAGGCAGTTTGATGGCGAGTACGCGCTTGATTCTTAAATCTATTTATGTGCCTAACCTATCTATCTATACCTACTACTTATTTACTAAATAAAAAGGACATTGTTGCAGAATATAAAACAAAAGTTATACTACTACTTTATACTCTGCAACAACGCACCCTTCATCTTACTTTTTAACATACATTTTGAGATTTTACATTCGTCTCTGAGCCACGCTATACTATTATAAATACTGGGTACCATGTAATTAATCGACCTTTGCTCATAAATATTTTTGTATTCAGACTTCACAAACTTTCTTTCTCTGACATTCCTCGTATTTCGTACACTTAAAAATGGCTGCTTAAATTCTTCCGAAAAGTAAAAATCGATAGCTATTTGATAAGTAACCTTTAGGTCGACCGGCAATATTTCAGTCAATGAAAAAAGTTTTCTATAATTTCCCTTACAGTCTTTTTTATCTTTTTTAATAACTAAGTATTTAAGAAATCTAGTTTGCAAGTTATGAGAACGGGACAATTTGAGAAAGGGACATTTTGCGAAAGAGACATTTTGCGAATGGGACATTGTAGGTACGCCTAAATGCTTTTTGCAACTGGAATCAATCATTTTAATTTTCTATGTAAAAAATATTCTAACTGTAGGTACTGTACTTAGGGTTGCCAACAGTTTTTTCGAAAAATATAGTATTTGTGGCTAAAAAACATAATACGACCCAAAAAAATTGAGTACAAAAGTGTGAGCGGTGTTTTGTAGAATGTTTCGAAAATAACACGTATTATTTTTTTGCACTTAACCTTTTTTTTTTGCAAAACCTTTTTTCACACTTTCAACCACTCTTTCTTTCTTGAATTAAAAAAAATGTTTCCCGACATTCAATCTCTAAATTGCAGTACTGTTTTTGCGGCTTTTTTTCCCCTCTACATTCTCGTAGAAAGCAATACAACAAAACAGGTGGAATTTATAAAAGAAACAACGCTTTACAAATTATGCCAGAAATATAGTATTTTTGCGTACTATATGTGCTTTCAAAAGTATATAGTACGCTGAGCTGAAATATAGTACAATACTATATATTATAGTACGGTTGGCAACCCTAACTGTACTGGTAGCAGCATGTTCTTGCAAATTTACTAAAGAGGTTGGGTAAGCGAATGAAAACTTCACGTTATGAAATTTTAAAAGTTTTGAAACTTTCCACAACGTAAAGATTTTAAGCTACTGCATAGCCTTTAAGGCGGGCATTGAGCGCGGCGACCGAATCAAGAAATTCTGTAACAAAAATTTAACCTAACACCCCCCACTCCGCCTACCATGTAGCCTAATTAATTGTTTTTTTTATCTTAACGTTATTAACAGATTGCAGACTCATAATATTTCGTTGAAAAGTACAACCACCGTCCGTAACTAGACTATATTAGCCTTATTAATAAACGTGGAGTAAGGTTGGAGTAGTGACAACATGTTTTGTCTTTTTCTGTGACAAGAACTTTCAAAGTTGACAGACAAAAACAAAAAGTGGTAAGGTTACTTCGACACTATTCCACGTTTATTAATAAGGCTATTTATGTATAAATTGACCGTTCTAAAAAAATGATATACTTTTTTTTTCTTTCGGTCTGAGACCGATATGGCCAATTTGGAAAAGCCAGGGTCAAGTTCTTCTATTTAATTTCTTCGTTTGTCATTTTTATTTCGTTTCAAAGGACTTAACGTTTTATTTTTATATTTATGTACAAGATTATTTCATAGGGAAACTAATATTTAAAAAAAATACGAACTAAAAAATAAAGGTTTAACGGAATTTGGAAGGTTCAGGATAGTAGGATAAGAAAAAGAGAGGAATTGGGAGAATATTTACAAAACATAAATATATAGGATAGATAAGATACCTACAAAAAATATTTATTTATTTATTTATTGGGAAATTCAACAGCTATTACACAAGATTAAAAATAAATTTAAGAAATAGAAAGCCAATTACAGAATCTCACTGTAATTGGCTTTAAATATCATTATTACATATATATGTGGATAATGACAGACAAGGCAGGTCTACGGAGGATCCCCCCCGAAGGGTTCCCGCCTTGTCGTGGCGGGGGGGCTTAGTAGCCGTGGCCTGGACACCCACGGTGAACCAAGCGGAACCCACCCGAGGAGGGGCCGCTCGCGGCTGAGGGTTTCGGGGCCGCGGCAGGAGAGGAGTGTCGGTGTTGCGTTGCCGCTCTCCCTATCTGCCGCGGCCTCGGCGGGGCCGCCACCGTTGATGGCGGACGCGGTGGGGCTGCAGGGGAAGAGGAGTGTCGGTGTGTCGTTGCCGCTCGCCCTATCCCCTGCAGCTGAAAAGTGGTCGGCGACGGGGCCACAGACCTCACCCGTCGCAGGGGAACCAGGAGTGTCCAGACATCCCTGGTTCTCCTAAACGGCTCTTGGCGGCGGACTCGGGGGAGTTCGTCGCCAAACACTGAGCCACGAGATGGCGGCGGCGTGTCCGCGCCGCCTCTTGAGAGGGTTTTGCCCATTTGGGCTCGGAGACGAGGTCCACCCGGACCACCCGCCGCTAGAGCTTGCCGAAGTTATCCGAAAGGTTCCGGCAAGCTCTGGCAACTGCGGCGCGAAGGACACCGAGGGGTTTAGTGGGTATACCCTGGCCGCACACCATCTTGGCCGGGGGGACCCCCACACACCGGGCCGCTCTCCCCCGGGAGCGGCCTGACGGTCTTAATTAGATTCCCCTCGTAAAAAAAAAAAAAAAAAAGGTCTACGGAGGAT
The DNA here is from genome assembly GCA_958496205.1 of Idaea biselata. Taxonomy (NCBI): domain Eukaryota; kingdom Metazoa; phylum Arthropoda; class Insecta; order Lepidoptera; family Geometridae; genus Idaea; species Idaea biselata. The sequence goes on from OY292394.1 coordinate 7,357,205, forward strand.
GCAGTTTCCCAATTGGTTGATGCAATCGCTCAGCCACTAGACACTGGCCAGAGTTGTGTGGGGGTCTTTCTGGACCTGGCCAAGGCATTCGACACAGTCTCCCCGATAATCTTGCTGCGTAAACTCGAATGCATGGGAATACCTTGGCCTGGTTTGAAAGTTATCTCGCCAATAGGTCGCAATGTGTGACGGTGGCCGGGAACACTAGCGGAGTAATGCATACTTCATTTGGCGTGCCGCAGGGAAGTATTCTCGGTCTATCTCTCTTTATTATTTACTTAAATGACATAGCTAAAGTGTTGGGAGAATCCAGCGGTGCCAAGATTGTCTGCTACGCTGATGATACTGCTATTTTGTTTAAGGGCAGAACTTGGGCCGAGGCTATTTATAACACTGAGACGGGTTTGGCTAGGGTGGCGGAGTGGTTGGATTATAATCTGCTCACTTTGAACGCTGCAAAAACTAAATTTCTATGTTTTTACAAAACTGTGGCCTCTGCGCCAACTGTAGAGCCGATAGTTAGAATTCACAAATGTCATCTTGAGAAATCTACTGATTGTTCTTGCACTGCTATTGATCGAGCGGATAATATTAAATACCTGGGTGTATTGGTGGACGAAAGACTAACATTTAAAGATCACATTGACTCTCTGTCTGGCCGTGTACGTAAAATAATTAGTGTCATGAAACTTCTCCGAGACGGAGCTGACAGAGAGTTACTTATGATTGTTTACAACGCACTTTGTTTATCATTGATTAATTATTGCATATCCGTGTGGGGTGGGGCTGCGAAATCATTTCTACTGAAGCTTGAAAGAGCTCGGCGGTCAGTTTTAAAATAAAATAAAATAAAATTCCGAAACATAACTATGTTTCGGAAACCTTTTAGATTTCCAACCGTAAAACTGCACGAAGTGGCTAAGACCTTGTCAGTGAGGAAACTTTATATTCATAAGGTTGCACTGTTGTATCACAGGTCTCCAAATCTTGCCAAATCTAGAGCTACCGCTAAAAGCAAACGTCGCCTAAGGATCACTGTTCCATCGGTCAAAACAGCTTTTGCCGAACGACTCAGGCATTTCTCGTTCCCTTTCATATACAGTCAAATTATCGCGAAATGTGATATTTCATCCTGCTCTCTGTATAGCGTAAAAATTAAAATAAGGAACTGGCTCCTCTCACTTGACTATGATGAAACAGAGTCCATTTTGGTAAAGATACAATAAGGTTAAGTATTTTATTTATTTATTTTTTATACTTTAAAGAACTAGGTACCTATTTGTTTCACATTTATGTAGCTCTGCCTTCTGCGAACCTAATCTCCCCGTTTTCCTCGGTTTGTACTCTTGTCGGGCGAGTCTGCTTGCGTACCCAGGGTTTTTAGATTCTGGTGTTGCGTGGAGGACTCCACCGGCATGTACTTCCTTCTGTATTGTTTTCCTCTTTTGTTAAGTTATACATTTTTGCCTTGTATTTAAGTATAGATTGTAATTTCAAAATTATCTTTTGTCATCCGGCCTTATTATTATCATTAATTTGTAAGCGTATGTTTAAGTTACTGGTATCGGGGTCTTGCGACACAGGCTAGTCCTAGTGCGAGCCCCACTGTTTGTATAAACTTGTAATTTTCTTTTTTGGATAAATAAATGTATTTGTATTTGTATAATATTTTATAAATGTCAGGATCTAGGGATGAAAGCAGGGTTGATATACACGTTGGAAAAGGAACTTTAAGAATGATATACTTATCAACTAGGTACACTAATCAAATAAGTACCAAATAGGGTTTAGAACTGGAAAATCCCGGTACCGAAAATCCCGGGATTTCCCGGTACTTTTAATCAGCAGAAGAACCGGGAACAAAATTAAATTCTAAAATCACTTAAGAGGATAGTCTCCATTCTCTTTCTCCATACAAACGTAGTTTTAATTTTCCTCCCTGGATAAAGACATTAGAGCAAATATGCTTATGATTTGTGAACGCAATGTTACATTTATGTCTACCATTGGCGCCTATTAGATGGCGCTAGTGGTAAAAATATATCGCGATAACGTCACGCTAATATCGCAAAAATAAATAAACATAAAAATATTAAAATCACTGTTGTTACGTATATGGGAGTGCCACAGTTATTTTTTATAAATATTTCTTGTTATAGCGGCTACAGAAATACATTATCTATAAAAAAATCAATTGTCTAGCTATCACGGTTCATGAGATATAGCCTGGTGACAGACAGACGGACAGTGGAGTCTTAGTAAAAGGGTCCCGTTTTTACCCTTTCAGTACGGAAACCTATAAAAAGCTTTTAAAAGGTTAAATTATAGCATCTTGCCGATATTAGAAAGCAAAGCTCAAAGCATCTTTCAAAATTTTGCACAAAATCCCGAAAGTACCGAAAATCCCGGGAAATCCCGGTTCTTGCTAAGGCTGGTACCGAAAATCCCGGTTCTCAAAAAAGTTCCCGGTTCTCGATACCAAAGACCAACAACAAACTTTTTTAATAAAAAATGGGGTAAAAGTCACTGGCACACATTCTAAGAAAAATTAAAAAAGAGAAATTATTTTGACACTTCCTTTTCCCACTTCTTTTATTGGCGTTGAAGATTCTCATCTCGCACCCCATTGGTCTGTTTAAATAGCGTTCGAATGGGGAAAAGGGACGGGACGGCTAGGTGAAGGGCACTACGAACGTGAGTGAAAGGGATGCATAGACACTTCTCAGGTACTTATTGGTAGAGCGACGTGTCTATCGAAGAAGAGTTGGTGCACTTTTAATTGGTCTTAATTGAATTGGCGTTTCTGCTTCGTAAGATTGAGTGTCGTCTGTGGAATTTAGCCAGTTATCCTAGTGGGAGTCTTCTGCCGCGACATGTCGTCCATCACCCTCTAGCCTAGACCTTAGTCGTGACCTTAGTGGACCTTAGTGAACAGGAGGTCTGGAAATAGCTCCTGTTCACTAAGGTCCTCGGGCGATAAATGCTTATAGGTAACTAGCAGATTCCCGCGGTTTCGCGTAAGTCCCGATCCCGTGGGAATATCGGGATCAAAAGTAGCCTATGTTACTCAGGCTGAATGTAGCTTTTTAATGGTGAAAGAATTTTTGAAATCGGTCCAGTAGTTTCGGAGATTACTCCCAATATACATACATACATACATGTTGCCAATGATACCTCTTTATAATATTAGTATAGAGCAGTGGTTCCCTAAGAGGGGGGGGGGGGGCCGGGGGGGCGCAGAGACCTTTCCAGGGGGGCGCGGGCCACCTGTGTAGAAAAACTTGCGATCGCTGAGAAAATGCATTCCAGACTGCTCGATACGACCAATGAAAATATTTGAAATTGACGCCTGTCAAGAACCTCATTGAGGCCTCAGTAGGCGAATGTTAAGAACTTTATCAGCTTCTAGCCTGGCCCCGCGCCAATCTCGAGGGGGCTATCAAAGGTATTTAGTACTTCTTACCAAATACCTTTTGTATGACTTTGTAAAACTTTAATGAGCAATAAGAATACCTACTTATTTTGTTATGAAATCCATTTTTATTTTGACCTGATAATCTGGACAGGAGGATGGGGGGGCGCGGATTTTTTTTTATGGTCGAAAGGGGGCGCGACTCAAATAAGTTAGAGAACCCCTTGTATAGAGTATAGATATCGTAAAAGTATCGCCATTATGACCGAAAAATCTGTTTTAATTTCAAACCTCGTCTTCCTGTTCGTTATGTTATGCGTGCTACATGTTAGACCAAATCTTCATCGATAATAGCCTCCGATTATTTATTTATTTATTATTATAGCCTATTTTTTAATTAGTGTGGGTGTTACGTTTTATTTTCGTTACAGATTTTTATGATTCGGTCGCCGCGCTCAAAGCTATGCTATAGCTTAAAAATCTAGATTCTAAAGGTAGTCTAAAATTTCATTAGTAATAAAATAAAGGTCAAAAATTATGCAGTTTTAAACCTTATGCAATAATTTTGTAGTTCATTTCAGTATACACCTAAACCTTTATACTCAATTACCACTAAGTAGTAATCTCCAAAGTCACGTAGTTGTCTCTATTGTTAATTTACAAAATCTGTTAACAAACGCCAATTTGGTCTAACCTAATAAGCTGCACGCTTCTTGGCCGATAAAATCGCATTCACGTAAACATCTCAAGAAAAACTCAACGATCCCCACCACTTACGAGCTCCTCAGAGCTTTTTTAAAAAACGAACGCCCCAAAGCGCCCCCTCTCTTTCACACGGCAGGGAACGCCGCATGAAAATTTATTCCGTCCCTGTCTAAGGCTTAACCGAAGACAATCTATCACGCGAAGTTTATTCGTTTGTTGAACGCTTTTGCGGTAAGGCGGGTCGCGTTTCAAAAATGGAATCTAAATTATTTAACAAGTCGATTTTACAAGACAGTGAAAAAAATTTGACAACACCATTTTCGATTAATGATATTTTGACTAAGGAAGCGAAATGTGAAATTGAAAATGGAATGTTTTCGAATTTTGGCGCGAAGGGATATTTAGGGAAAAGTTCTGGTTGTAAAGAGGCTGGTTACCAACGCAAGGAGGTGAAATACTACGACGATTGCAACGCGTATAGTGATTTCCCTGATGATGGAGCTTTAGACATGTCGAGGAAAAACCAGTATCCAGTCACGGAACTTTCAGGTGAGCTCACTTTATTAAATGTGCTTTTTTATTTTTACGTATTAGTTTACAATAGTAAATTTAAATTAGAAATGATTTAAAACTTAATAAATCCCCCTGGCATTGTTTTATTTAGTAACTTATTTTTAAAGATATGTATTATTGTGGCACAATCCATGCGAATGTATTACGAAAACATATATATGACTTAAATAATTGCACCTTTTTAGCCTTATTAATAAACGTGGAGTAAGGTCGAAGTAATTTTACCACTTTTTGTTCACTTTAAAAGTACTTGTCAACGGAAAAAGACAAAGCATGTTCTCACTACTCCGATCCTACTCCACGTTTATTAATAAGGCTATTTGGGTTTTAACTTTGTATGACACGATAATATGTGAATTTTGTTTGTGATTTTTTTCTAGCTGTATCCTGTGGCGTTTACCTACGTTATAAACCTATATTTATCTATTATTTCACTAACGTAGAAAAGTTTCATCGCAAACGCAACTTGTATAAAAGTCGCGTATTATTCCGCTTACCTACTACTTTTTTACTACTTATTAATATATTGAGTGGTATTATATAAATCTATATCCATAAAATGCTTTGTCCTGACTGACTGACTGATCAACGCACAGCTTAAACCACTGATAGTAGAGAGCTGAAATTTGTCGAGAGTGTTTTTAATGTGATATAGACATCCGATAAGAAAGGGTTTTTGAAAATACCCACGGGACCGGGACTTATGCGAGAAAAACCGCGGGACACAGTATCATAGTAAATCTCGAGGAAATAATGTCCCTCAAAAACAAACTACCCGTGTAAAAATAGTCGACAAACCTTTTTACAACCCTATCAACAAAAAAAAAAAAAACGAACTGGCACAAAACAGAAATAAAAAATAAATCGTCAAAAAAACAAAATAAAATTCCATATTCAAATTGTTATAACGTGACAATGGTCGGGTAATGGCCCGTTCACAGTGTCCGGTGGCAGGCGGTGACGTCTCGAGGCACTTACCCGATTATACAATCCCATCATTATGAATGATGGCGCTTAAAAGAACCATTGAGGCATTCAATTTAGTAATTACTAGCTTTGGTTGAGTTGGTCGATGGTGATGGTGATGGTGCCGCGTGGCTTTTATGTAAATTATTATAGGAGAAATGACGCTACGAAAATTATAGCTTGAAGAACTACTTTACTTTTCTGCAAACCGTAGTTTTACAAAGCAGTGACATATATAGCGGAAACCGGTAATTAGGAAGAGTGAATTTTTGTTAGGTTTAGTTTGGTATGAAGGCTATGAAGGTTTACTGCCTTACCCCTACAAGAGGGGTAAACCTGCAGTAGGACAAAAAAGCAGAGCATTTTTTTTTTATTTTGGTTGGTCACTCCTTCATAGGTTATTTCAGAGAAACGCTTCCGGATAATTTATGGTTGTGACCTTGTTGTGACAGAATTAAAGGCCTATTTCATTTAAATCCATTTATTTTTCTCCCAACCCTATCCAAAAATCTATATTATACTAACCTAATAGGTACCAGTATTTTTCTTCGGCAAGTCTTAACGGCAAGAAAAAAATAATTGCATTTTTTTTAAGTTTCTTAAGAAACCATTTTATGTTATGTTAAGTTTTTTTTTTAACCTACGTTTTGTTTAATGGCTTTGTTTGGCTTGTGCGTATAGCGAATGTGTTGTTTAAAGTTTTTGCATACCAATTCCTAAATGGGCTGACCATGTGCTTTCTATGTTGTTTGGCTTCTCTTGTAGTAGATAGTTTAGTTGTCGTGGAGTTAAATTCAATGAAACAACAAGTTTAGGGAAATAAGAATAAATAGGTACCTACCTACTGGTTATTTCATAATATTTTGTTGAAATACTATAGGTACCTACCTACCTATACCTACCTACTTCATAGTTACTTAAAACTATTACCTAGGTATAACTTTCAACTTTCTTTCTTCCTTATCCAGCTTAGGTTTACTTGGAAGAAATCGATTTTATTTAATATGGTGGCCTGTCCGCCTTAAAGATTTTAGTTATGTAGGTATCTAATGTTTCTTTCACCCATGTAAGTCCCGCGGGGGAATTTCGAGATAAAAAGTGGCCTTAATTAATTCAGATATGCATTTGCATACCAAGTTTCATCGCAATCGCTTCAGTAGTTTTTGCGTGAAAGTAACTTATATACTCCCTTACTTACTTACACACAAACATTCACATTAATAATATTAGTAGAATAGTATAAGACATTGTCACCTATGGCATTCTAGAACGCATTTTTAGAAATCCCCTTAGAATCGAAACTTTCTCGGATGAAACCATGTAACACACAGCTAGTCTACCGACATAACTTCACCCTTCACATATTAGCAGCAATCAGACTTGCCGCCACAACAACTTGAACCTCATTAAGGTCCGCTCACACAATGACAAATCAATTAAATTAGTAAATCGGTTCACGCCAACCGCATATAAAGGCGGTCGCACAATGGGATCCATTACGTAAATTGTCCTCAGTCATTAGGAGTCGAATTAAAACGGAGTAAAACGCCTCTATAAAGTTTTGTAACAGTATTTTTGCGTGTGATGCTCGATTGGTAACCTTTTGTTGTTTTTCGGGTTTTAGTTTTTAATTCGCAACGCAAATCTGTTTTTGATGTTCGTTTTAATGTGGCTTAATGATTTTAGATTTGATGCTTGTTAATTTGAGCTGCAGTGATTTTGTATATTGATAATTTTACACGACACGGAATGTCGAGGTTGTAGGTTCAAGTTTTGTAGGGTGCAATTTTTGAAAAACATGTCTTCAAATAATCAATGATAATTTTAATTAACCATTTTAGCATTTAGTGCTAAAATGTTGAATTCCTGAAATATGTTGAACTTCCCAAAATGTTGAATCTCTAACTAAATGTTGAATTTCTTAAAATGTTGAATTTCTTAAAATGTTGAATTAGGTAACCTATACCAGAAAAAATTGAATATCAAAATATTGACAACACTTAGAAAAGTATCGTGTTAAAAACACTTATACCTAAAATTTTGGGAATTCAACATTTTGGGAAGTTCAACATTTTTGTACTAAAGATTAAAAGGTAGTTAAGCAGACTCTGTAAGCAATTCTGCTTTTTGACAGTCACATTAATAGGCAATGATAATAATAATAAAAGGCGGTTAAGCAACCTGCGAAAGATTAGCAAACCCAGAGTTCTCCACACGCGCCATTGTTACCACTATTTGGTCCCAAGGAGAGTTGGTGGTAAAAATATTGCCAAATCGATTTACAGTAGATATTGTCAATGATGACTCACCAACTAAATTATGTATCATATTGTCCACAGATGACTACGATTCCCGTTCGTCCCACAATGACTCCCCAGTCCGGCGCACCACCTCCCCCAACGACCCTTACAAGCCGTTCCTGTACGAGCCCCGGACCACGACGCCCGACAGAATATACCCGGACTACCAAACCACGGGGAGGAAGAAGCGATCCAGGGCCGCGTTCTCACACGCCCAGGTCTATGAGCTGGAACGAAGATTCAGTCAGCAAAGGTGAGACCACAGTTTACTTAATAGTTGGTACGCCTCGCGACGCTCTGTGACCTTTTAACCACAGAACTTATACTAAAGTTCATTAGATTGGGAGCCGATCGTTGGCAACCCTACATCATCGAGTACCAAGTGGAGACTAATATGGTGGATAGAACACTAAATGTTATGCCTAAAAAATTCGGTCATATTCAATTTTGTATAATTTTTGCTATGCGACTTTCGCTTTGCTATTCCTAAATAAATTTAAAAAGCGCATCAAATAGGTACTTAGTTTAGTATATCTGACAATACGAAATGATTATAGTCATTACCAGAAACACTTATTTGATCCCCAACAATTTAAACCAATCAATCGAAAGCTTAACAACATTTCTTTTTGTTAAAGGTACCTATCAGGACCAGAACGGGCCGACTTAGCAGCCAGTCTCAAGCTAACAGAAACCCAAGTGAAAATCTGGTTCCAAAACCGAAGATACAAGACGAAACGGAAGCAGCTTCAGATGCAAGAAAACGGCATGCTCGCAGCCGCTGCAGCCGCTGCGAATCACGCGCGAAAAGTCGCCGTTAAAGTGCTGGTAAACAACAATAAAGCACCGAGTCTCCCTGATTTGAACACTTACCAAAACTCTATGGGATCGCTTAAGACTTTAAACCCATTGTTCGCCCCGTCAAATTTGCTGGAAGGTTCGCCGATATGGAAGCATTTCGCGGGAATGTATGGCGTAGATTTTGCTAAAAACCCTGAGTATAAAGCTTTGTTGCAGGAGTCTTACAACCAGGCTGTTTTACAGTCCCTTTACGTACCCCATTTAGGAGTAAACTATCCAAATGTACCGTTGTCTTATATGTACTATCCGGGACATCCGTTTAATGCTCTCACGGTACCCTGTGAGGATAGGAGTTCGGAGCGGTTCGGGGAAAGTTCAGACAAACAGAAAGATGTCAAACCAAAAACGCTTGAGAATGTCAATGAAAACAGCAACGAAAGTATGGCAAGCAATATTGAAATAGAAAATTAATATCTTAGAGTATTTTTAGGTTATTCCGTGATATGATCATTTTAAAATAATCTCGTACCCAAATATAACGCCAAGTATGCTATTTCGGTGTCAACAGATGACGTCATCTGTTGACACCAGAACAGGATCTTCATTCCTGGCGTAGTATTTTAGTGTATTATGCCTGTACCGATTATATTTATAAGTTTTTTAATCTTAGGATCGGGTATGGATATCATAGAAACCAGAAAATTGTCTATGTCAAGCATAGAGGTTACTTCTTACTGGTTGCTGGGTCATTTTGAAATCATTTTTCAACGTTTTACAATTTTCTCGTAGAGGCATCTTTAGTTTAAAAGAATACGTACCTATATTTCAAAATTCAGCATTCGACATTGATAACTTTCTCCTTTTTCGGAAGTCGTTTAAAAAGGAAATCTAGCGTCAGTTACTGGTCTTATTATGACGACCTCTGTGGCGCGTCGTGCGAAAGCGCGACTGCAATGCAGGAGGTTGCGGGTTCGATTCCCGCCGGGTGCAAGCATTTATGCTTATAGAATAAATATTTGTGTCTGGTCTGGGTGTCCCTCTATGTATAATATGTATGTATTTACAAAAGAAAAATAAATATAAGTATTATATCCGTTGTCTAGTCACCGTAACACAAGCTTAGTCGATTACCACGGGGCTAGATGGCGCTGTGTGTTGTTCACAGAATTTATTTATTTATTTATTATGGTTCCGTACCCAAAGGGTAAGAACGGTAGGTAGCCTTTTACGAAGACTCCACTGTTTGTCTGTCTCTGTCTGCATTTTTAAACGATTCAATAGCACGTTTGGAAATGAATGAAGCTCATTGTCCAAAAACATTGCAAACGTAGATTGGCCTTTTCATCTAAATTTTAAATGATTTATACAGCGCAAGCAACTTTTTAATCCATGCTTTTTATGGCGCTGTAGTGCCCGGGACATAGTTAGGAGTAGGCTTGCCCAGCACCTATTCCACCCACCTAGCTTAGATACTATCAAATAAACTGTGACTTGAAACTTCAAACACCAAAGATATTAGCCAAAGATGATCACAAGTAGTTAGTAGAATTGTTACTGTTAGTGTTTTTGATGTAAGTAATTTTATCTAAGATTCGATGTTAATACAATGTAGTTGTTTCATTCAGCACATTTTGTAAATAGTACAAATATAGAAAATTATTGAAATAAAAGTGCAATACAATTTTGGAGTTTTATTTATTTTTCATTCTCTTGTACTCGATGACGTAGGGTTGCCAACCATCGGCTTCCAGTCTATAACATCATACCTATATGATGTTATAGACAGACTATTGTCACCTAGAGCTAAGTATACATACCTAGCTTAATTAACGTGGAGTAAGGTCGGAGTAATTTTACCACTTTTTGCTTCTGACTGTCAACTTTGAAAGTTCTTGTCACGGAAATAAACAAAGCATATTGTTCTCACTACTCCGACCTTACTCCACGTTTAGTAACACATATATCATAGCCTTATTAATAAACGAGGAGTAAGGTCGGAGTAATTTTGCCACTTTTTGTTTCTGTTAAAAGTTCTATTCACGGAAAAAAAAACAAAGTATTTTCACACTACTCCGACCTTACTCCACGTTTAATAATAAAGCTATCAGTGTATTAGATATTCTGCGCTTGTTTAGAAGTTGCAGAGACCAAATAGCGATTCCGAATTAAAGTTTTAAATACGCGATAATTAATTTTCATAGGGTTAGGATTCGATCACAAAACAGTCTACAAACCTTCGACTACAAACTATGAAAATAATCTTTGCAATGTAACTAACGAGCACGCAGACTTTACAAAAATCATACGTAACAAATTATGGTATGCTACGAGTAGGGTTGCCAACCGTACTATAATATATAGTATTGTACTATATTTCAGCTCAGCGTACCATATATTTTTGAAAGCACATATAGTACGCAAAAATACTATATTTCTGGCATAATTTGTAAAAAGTTGTTTCTTTTATAAATTCCCCCTCTCTGCATTTACAGAGGACTGTTTTCTACGAGTATGTAGAGGGAAAAAAGGAAAAGCCATAAAAAAGGTGCTCATAATTTAAAGATTGAATGTTGGGAACATTTTTTTTATATTCAAGAAAGAAAGAGTATTTGAAAGTGTGAAAAAAAGGTTAAGTCCAAAAAATACGTATTTTTTTTTAAATATTCTACAAAACACCGCTCTAATTTTTGTACTATATTTTTTTGGGTCGTACTATATTTTTTAGCCACAAATACTATATTTTTCGAAAAAACTGTTGGCAACCCTAGCTACGAGTAAGTAGGTACACATTATATGTGAAAATGTCTATGTTACTCCTCGATAATGGGGTGGCACACGCAAAGCTGTGAGCAGATGGCGCTGGCATCGGATGATCTTTTTTTTTTTGTTGATGGACGAATGAAAACGCCGAGTTTTTTTTTCCTTCGGTCTGAGACTGATATGGTCAATTTGGCGCCGAGAGTTGTAAAAAACACCTGTTTGACAGTTCTTAATTCAAACCTAAGATCAGTCGACTAACGCCCTCTGCCGGGATAAAAAGTTAGTGTTCCTCATTGAAATAATTTTGAAATCGGTCCAGTTGTTTCGTAGGAAAGACTTTTTGTTGGTTACAAACAAGTCTTTCCTCTTTATTATATAGATAGTAAGTATAAATAAAGGGTAAATTTTCAAAACCCGCTAAGCTTAGGACACCGTAGTATTAGGGGGTTTTAAAATTACACTCGTCAAAAAGGCCACTATCACGTCCGATGCATGGTGTGTCTTGTCTTGTCTTGAGCGATCTGAGATGAAGAACGCTGACATAAAAGATGGCGCCAGTGATAAACTAAACTGATCAATGGCGATTTGTAATTTGAACACTCCAGAATTGTACTTGTCATGTAATAAATTATAATTATTAGAGTTTGTACACTCCTTGTACAAACTCTAATTCCAATCTCTCGCAGTGCAAATGAGGAATAACGAAAAGCAACGATAACTAAATACATTTTACCTGCAGTTTTCATCGATTTTCTCAACAATACTTGAAGTCCCTCGTTCAAATCACAGCGCCGTTCTTTACGAGTTGTTAGCGGCCACTTCTAAGGCATTAGTATATACCTACGTTGCTTACAGCCTACAGCACGGAGTAAGTATCTATACCTACTTCAGTACTAGGCGGGTCCAAGAAAGATAATGAACACAAGAATTAAGTAAATAAATATTGCACGACGTTACACACAGCGCAATCTAGCCCCAAACTAAGCACTAGGCTTGTACTATGGGTACTAGACAACGGAGAAATACAACAAAGAAATGCGACGATTCATAACCACTTGTCCGATTTAAAAAAATCTTTCACCTATAGAAAGCTACATCATCGAGGGGTCACATAGGCAGGCTACTTTTGATCCCAATATTCCCTCGGGATCGGGACTTACACGGGTTAAACCTGGAGAATTGCTATGTATTATAGCAACGCTGCGAAGCGCACTAACTACCTATTAGGTAAACTGTGCTATTATGCTCTATAAACTCGGTGACTGAACATTTGATACAGCGACCACTAATAGACTTGTTATTGTAACTTGGATTCAGGTCGGAGTAGTGAGAACATGCTTTTTCTTTTCCGTGAAAGGAACTTTTAAAGACAAGCAAAAAGTGGTAAAGAAACTCGACAAATTGCATCTCGAGAGTCCGGGGCCAAAAAAGGAAAAAAAAAGTTGTAAAATTACTCCGACTTTTACACCACGGATTCGATAGTTGAAAAATTATGGCCTATGTGTCAAATGTTCAATCACTGAGTGAGCCAAGGAAATTGAATCATAAGTATGTTCGATTTACTTGAAGTATATAGTGATTTTGAAATAGCTAATAAATATTTTCGTATTTTCAAAGTATTATGCAAACCATCCTTAATCTCAATTCAGAAGTTCTTCAAATAAAATTACCATATGAATACTCTTTGCACTACAGAGGGTAACTAGCTTCTCCCTACATTATGAAAATACCAAGCTTCCAGTTCCGGTTGAAGAATTTTCTAAGATTCCCCAGTCGTCGAGTCACGAGTCTCTCGCGTGAATACAGCTTAAATTGCACTTCGGAAAGGAGGGTCTACGCGGGCTGAGTTGGGAAGTCGGATTGCAGTTTTATAGCTATCTCTAGGTACCTAACTTATTGTGTATCTAACTTATTGTTTACTACGGTTCACAATTCACATGTCCAAGATCAATTTCTTCTTAGTTTTTTAATGGAAGATTATGATTTGACACATGTTCGTGGAGAAAAAACGTCAAATACAAAGAACCAAAACGTCAGATCGTAGTCTGAAATTAAAAAACGAAGTTTATTTAACAATAGTTTAAGCTACATATGTGATCACTTCTTCACACATAAGTAGGGTATATTTTTCTTCTGCTTTCAGGAAAAATTCCGGTTTTAATCGCATTGCTTTTATTATTTTCAGCGTTTTATCAATGCTCGTCGTATCGAGTTCTTTTCTTAAGTATATCTCTTCTTCAGGGATAGTCTATCCTTGAGACGATCTCGATTAGAAACGGGAAAAAAAATAGGTAATTTTATGGTTAGTAAAAAAACCTTTTAATGCCATAATGTTGAACTTGCTAAAATGTCGAATTTCCAAAATTATTACGATTTAGGATAATTGTTCCATATCTATTTTTTCTATAAATGGTACGATGCGAAATTTCATCGACGTAATCATAGAACCACAGTGATCCCCCCTAGCATCCTACGCTCAACCTAACACGCAATTTTTACGCTATAGTCTTTGCATGCTGGGTCATGTTGACCTGGGGTTATGACAGCGACTGTTCTTAACAGGAATTACAAAAGGATGTAATTAATAAAAATGATTATCTATAACGCGATCTAGACCCGTGTCTAATAATATTGGAAAAGGATATTTATAAATATCTCAGCAATTCGCCAATTGCTGAGTGATTTGAATTAGCAAGTCTTCTTCTTCTTCATCGTGTCAGAGACACAATTTTAAATTGCCCGAAACTTGGTGACAAATACAGCATTATCTGTTGCTGTATTCAGGTCCTCCGCCGAACAACATATGACTACTGGGACTGGGGCCGACTAGTGGGACATATGGACATACCACGAGGTGAGGAATTAGCGATTGTTATACGCGTATAGGTACACCGAATTACTATTCTCCATCAATATATTCAATGAAAGTGTTTGGAAAAAAAGTTTCTACTTAATTGATGTCGGTAATTAATTCTTCAATATTAGGGTTGTCATTAGAACATCCAGTGATTACATTTGGTAGTGATGTGCAAGTGACGTGTGTTTACCTGACGACTCGTTTCCGGCGCACGTGCCGCAACCCGACCCCGCTCTGTAATGCAAGTGCGCTTGCGCCCGCGCCGCTAGTCCTGCCCTCTGCCCGACCAGTGTCCAATGTTTCGATAAACTGTATCGATCGAAATATTATCGATACAGATACACTTTCTAAATATATTAAATTCAATTTTAAAAAAAACTATTGAATTTAAAAGTTATTTTAACTGAACTAATATTAAAGTAAAAGGAAATCAACTGCTCAATAATCTTTCTAACTATAATATATTAAGATTAGAGATGGGCCGACTAGGGGTTCTGCCGACTAGCAGACTAGCCGACTAGTCGGTTCCAAATTTGCCGACTAGTCGGCAATGGAGATCATTATAATTCCGAGATATTTGGGTTAATCATGATCACTCGGCGATTGTTGCTATTTTTTGATAAATTTTCACTTCGCAAGCTATAGTGAAACTTCCAAAAAATGGTTGGAATAGAAATAAAAGTAGGAAAAAAAATGAAGCTGAGGCATAGTTA
This sequence comes from Idaea biselata, assembly GCA_958496205.1. Taxonomy (NCBI): domain Eukaryota; kingdom Metazoa; phylum Arthropoda; class Insecta; order Lepidoptera; family Geometridae; genus Idaea; species Idaea biselata. Next base: position 7,372,292 of record OY292394.1, read on the forward strand.
TGACATTTTTGATGTTTAAATGATGTATGTAAGCTATGACGTGTTTTGTTTATGTTTTTCTGACTACCCACCTTCTAAACTGTAGTAGGTACTAATTAAATAAAAATTGGTTTTATTGCATAATTGTTAGTCGGCGACTAGTCGGCCCATCTCTAATTATGATATTGATAAACAATTAACCAAATTTTTAAATAAATAAATAAACAGTAGGTATATGCGTTTGGGGTAAAATATGTGCGTTTGTGTGTAGGTAGGTATGTCTGCTAATTCATTAGGAAATCCGGTACCTACTATCTAATATTTTTCAGCGCCATGAGCCAAATCTTCTAAATAAACTTCAGTATCAAGATAAAGTATCGATAATCGATAGTTTCTCCGTCCCATCCCCATCAATCCTGGTGAGAGGATGAGCGGTAATGCACTGTTTACAAACTTAGTACGTCGACAATCAGTTAATTGGTTCGCTGTACGACGACGGATTCTTATTATAGTACCTACATACCTACCTACGGTTAAACTAAACGAGTTGTTGTAAAGTTGTTAGCAGCCATTTTACTACGACTCCTTCGGCTTGACTTGAAAAACTATAGCAACTTGACTGGTTTTGTGTCTGCAAAACAAAATTGCAATTTTGCAAGTTTGGCTTCTGTATACCAATTTTGATTTTAGAAGCTGCTTACATTTTTGAGAGGTCCTCAAATAATTAAGTAGCGTTTCTGTATTCGGAACTAGGTATATATCAATTAGTAAGAAAATCCAAATTCTAACCTAATGATTAGGAGGGGGAAGTTGGTCATCTTATCTTTACTCATCGAGTACCAAGTGGAGAGTAATAAGTAGGTATTATTGTAAATCCGAAAGTTTATAGCAGGTATATTTAATTGTTCCCTCTTCACGGCCAAACAGCTCGACCGATTTGGATGAAAATGTACATACATACCTATGTACCTACATAGGGATAGTTTAAGTAATGGAGAATTACATACGCGACTTACGCGGGTGAAACCGCAGGACGCAGCTAGTAAGTAAATACAGTGCAGCCAGCAATGGGAACCACATCTCGATCATTTGCAAATGTGTTAACAAACTGTAAACAATAATTACGATGGGAATGGAAGTGATCACGATTGCGATACCAACATCGTTATTAGTTTTTTATTGTTCGGGAATTGTACTCGCTCGTGTAAACAATGCCCTTTGAAATATTCTAATAAGTATCAAATCCTACTAATATTGTGAATGTGAGAGTTTTTTAAGTAAAGGAGTATGTTTGCGCCTAAATCTTACAGATAGGTATACGTAGTTGTGTCAGCGCGTTTTTGTATGTGTGCGTTAGTTTGTCAACACAGGTACCTACTGATTATGTATGTGTGTGTATCTACATCTATACCAATATTATAAAAGGTATAGGTCCCAGTAAACAAGTTGGAATATTTTAACGTGGAAGGGGTAATAGGCCAAGCAGCAGGGTAATCACATTACAAAAGGTGGTGTAACAAATTTTATGATTTTATGTTATTATATTAAGCTAAGTTAGCTTGATATAAATTCAATTTCTTGACCTTGGGGCACGACGGGGTATGTCCGATATTTTGGGGATGTTTTTCATTCTATCGATAAATAGTTAAAAGAACCTATTTTTCTCCTTTGGGTAAATGCTAAAAAATAATAATATAAATAACAGAAACGCGATGACTTCAGAACCTTCTCTTCTTAATGTCGATTAAAATGGCAAAGCAAAAAGTAAATTAGTAAAAATTTGCTACGCCACTTAACTAATAGGCAAAACAATTTTATTTTAAAAGGAGTCGCGACAAAGAAAAAATGAAGACACCCCGTCAACACAAGTGTCGCTCTTACTACCAGTTCTCGGGTACAACGACTTTGGTTCGAGATCCGTTCGACTTCGTGAATACTGGGAATCATGAAGTACATTATTTCTGTGAAAGTTCATCATTATAATGTTAATTCAGTAGGTATTTTTTACTAAAAACACAAACAAATTTATATTTTCATTTTTCTACAAATCTCTTTATCTGTCTCTGAATCTGGCGCAAGCCGTAAAGTACTTAGTTATAAATTTCACATAACTACATTCACACTCTAACATTTTAAGCCAGTAGCTAATCAGAAAATTTATTTATATGTATGCGAAAAATTAATGAATTTGCTGATTTTAAATTACAAAACAAATGGTCAAATTCAAGTTCATAAGTCGGCATATATCCCGTACCAATGTCACCTGAAAACTCGACACATTCTCACCAATAGAACAATCTTACCATTTCATACCTACGTCTCGCCAGGATTGTCTAGACACGGGTGGTAAAATGTCATGTCGCGCCGTACCCCGCGCGGTCAACTATCGAGACCCTTGACTGTCGACCTCCTTGGTGGTCTGAGAGCTCTTTGAAAAAAAATGAAAAAAAAATAAGCGGGAAATTGTAAGAATATCAGTTTACGAAACTGAAGTTAGAATCATTTTTTATAGTTTTGAGAAAGGGTTTTGTGTGTTTTTGTGGTTTTAATACTTTCTTCATGAAGTAGTGTAGATAGATTTTTCTTCTGTTTTCGCGATGTTGTATTGAAATTAAAGACATTTTTCGGTTTTAATCGCGTGGTGTTTATTACTTTTAGCATTGTTTCAACGCTCAACGTTTCCAGACCCGAAATGTCAATGCTGAGGAAGAGACCTAATAGCTCTCGAAACGTTGAGCGTTGAAACAATTCTAAAAGTAATAAACACCACGCGATTGAAACCGAAAAAGGTCTTTAATTTCAGTAGTATAGATTTTCGTCGGTTAAAAAAATAAGTTAAATTTCAAGTAACCTACCTATTAGGTAATTAAACATTTCAAAGAAATAAGGGGATGAAAATGAGGTATGTGCTTATCCAAGTTTCTAGCAAATGCAATATGTTTTGTGTTTACATTTTTATTATTAAGGTATACTACTAGAAAGATGACCGACGAATGACCGAATGACCGAAGCATCTGGAAATCTATGAGGGAGGCTTATGTCCAGCAGTGGACTTCTTACAGCTGAAATGATGACTACTAGAAATATTTGAGAAAGGGATGACTTTAAAACAAAAAAAACCATTTCATTTAGTTGCGTGGGCATTCTAATGCCGGCACTGCTAGCGGAGCGGAGTTAAAAATGTGTCAGTTTAACATCCAACGATTGTTTCCATAGCGCGAAAGAGCTGTATGACTATAAAAACAACCGTTGTATGTTGAACTGACACATTAATGACTCCGCTCCGCTCGCAGTGGAAAGCCGGTATAAAACCTATAATATTTTCGCAAAGTAGAAGCAAACTATTAACTATATTTATGTAAACGTTCTAATTTCGAAATTTCCATTAAAATCTGGCGCACGTCATATTCGATACCCCTTTTATAATTATATTTGGCGTCACATTGATCGTCGTTTGTTTATTTTAACTCAATTTTAGTATCGTGTTACAAGCTTTTGAAAAAAAAATCCGCGTGGCGCAGCCGCACTTTGGTAGAGATTCTCAAACTTATACCTACGGTTAAATACTTAGGAGGGGTTAAAAAAAAAACAAAAAAATATTTAATCCATATCTATGAAATGTCCTTTGTCCTGCCTGAGTGACTGAGTGACAGACTGATCAACGTACAGCCTAAACCGTTGATAGTAGAGATTGTATTCTTTATATGATGTAGGGGGTTGAATGTAGGCATCTAATTAGAAAGTATTTTTTTTAATTCTTTCGGGATCAGAACTTATGCGTATGAACTGTGCATATAAATCTAATAACTACTAAAAGTAAGTCATGATTTTTTCCACAACAAAACATGTATTTTCTAATAATAAAATGATCTAGATATAGTTTTACTTTTTTCGTAGCGAATGAGCTACGTAAACTGAGATTTTTCTTCTGTTGTCGCGATGTTGTATTGAAATTAAAGACATTTTTCAGTTTGAATCGCGTGGTGTTTATTACTTTTAGCATTGTTACAACGCTCAACGTTTCGAGACCTTTCCAGGTCCCTTCTTCAGGATAGACTTTCTGTTTAATATATGTGTTTTCAGTCTATCCTGAAGAAAGGACCTGGAAAGGTCTCGAAACGTTGAGCGTTGTAGCCTATGTGACCAGATCTCAAGGTATCTGCATACCAAATTTCATCGCAATCGGTTCAGAAGCTATTGCGTGAAGGAGTAACAAACACCCCTCAAAAACATTTTCATGTAAAATGTAGTTTTAGGGGTTGGGGGGTGAAAGTTTCAAGTTTTAGAATTTTTTAGTTGTTTGTGTACTAATACCAACCTACATACCAAATTTTAGTTTTCTAGGACTTCGGGAAGTACCATTTGAATTTTGATGATCATCAGTGAGTGAGTGAGTGAGTGAGTGAATGAGTCAGTGACGAAATCGGGGGTTTTTAGATATCAATTAAATCTAAACTATAGGAGCTATGTAATTGAAACTATGTATTTTTATTAAGTCCCCTGTTGACATTATACCCCGTGAACAACATTCATTTGGTATATTCCAAACCCAAGTTATGAGGGTTCAAAAAACCGACGAAACCTTTCGAGAAAAGGTAGGTAGTGCCCGTACGCTTCGCTGGCTCGTCTTGGCGGGGGCACTACCGTGCCCCCAGATTGGCGGGGGTACTACCGTGCCCCCAGATACTTCTTAACTTACTTACACACAAACCTTTTATAATATTGGGAGGATATAGGTAGGTATTCTGGTTATATTTTTTCATTGACTACGAGTATCAAGATTTAAAAAATGGAATATTTTGGTAAAGTTTGAGCACCACTGCGGGCATTAGCGAGTGCGATGCGACGAGCGACTATTAAGTAATAGCCGTGCTCCGGATACGACCTGTAAATATGCCGGCCAAAGCTTCACAGCACAGAGAAAGCTGTAGAGAAGTGATTTTTACTTATAGACAGAGCGTTTTCTGTAGCCTTATTATTGGGCCATTGAACGTGATTTAAGACGCGGCCCGGGTTTCCTCGCGATGTTTTTGTTCACCGTAAGAGCGATGTAAATAGCGCAGATGTTTTTTTTTTATTAAAAACATGAAATTTGGCGAGGTTTTCGGTTTTTCGAAATTTCATCCGAGGGGGGAAATTTTGTGTGAAACTTTTTATTTTCTTTTGTGCATTAATCGATTAATCTAATACTAGGTATTAGGATTACCTCAGCTTAGAATTATTTATAGAAAAGAATTAGGATAGCCTAATTCTGTCCTAATCCCGTTTCCTGTAGGACAGAAGCAAGGCGGACGAAGCCTCAGACAGAAGTTGGTAAAAGAATATTTCTTAACTTTAACTAATCAAATATTAAACTTATAACTTAAATTCAGCTCCATTCCATTTAGTTTCCGCTTTAAAAGCGCCAATAAATTAATTAGAACTACGAGTACGTTAAAGACGTCAATCGCTTGTCTAAAACCTGACCACCGTCATACATCAATAACCATGTCCTAACTACACGGCCAAGCCACTATCACCCTTATGTTCACTGAAATTGTCTCAAGAAAATTCAGCACACAGGTTTACATCGTAGAGTAAAAATTAATGTAAACAAATGGTTATTTTCGTAGTTTTTTTAAATAATATAAGCCTCATTGAGAACACTGTGCTCAATGAGCTAGGAAAATATGTTAAGCTCTCGACAAATATACACGATCTGTCGTGCGCTACGGGAACAAAGATTTAATTGAAAAACAAAATGCATTCAAGATGTATTTTTGCTGATTAAAAGTCATTATTCGAAAATCAGCCATTGTTTTGGAGACTATTTTTTTTATTTTCCTTGCCTAAAGTACGGGACTTTTGACCCGATTTGATACCCCATATTTGCTAAAAAGGGGTTTTAATTTTACGTTTTATGCACTATTTTTTCAAAATGGTGTCTAAGTCTATGGTAAAAAAGAATAACTCTAATAACTCTTTTTATTTGTCGTAACATTTTGCACAACATAACCTAGTAAATGCATAACATGTAGCCTATTTTGCAATACCGAAATGTACTTACGCTAATAAAAAAATACATAATAATTTGTGAAAATGTCAACTATCTATCTATCACGGTCAGACAGACAGATAGTGGACTCACAGTAAAAGAGTCCCGTTTTTTTACATTTTGGGTACGGAACCCTAAAAATAGGCAAAAGACAGTGTTTCGATAGGCATTTGCATAGTGTTTCGTACGACTAGTTGTTCGGTTGGATCTCACGAACAGTCGGTCGGGTCTGGGCAGACCTTACGCACCATTAAAAAATAGTGTTAATGATCGTACGGAACCATTTTACGACCTTATACAGAGGATGTGCGTTGACTATACCTTTTTATCTGGAAATTTAACGAGCAAAGAGGTTTTATATCCATAATTATGTGTTTTTTATGTTATAAAGAGGAACGGGTAATTTGAAGTTAGCAAGTTTTGGGTTTAGTGTGCGGACGTGATTTTAATGGTCGGGCTTTTAGTTATCCTATACTAATATTATAGAGGTGAAAGTTTGTAAATATGTTTGTTACTCATTGACGCTGAAACAACTGAACAGATTGCGATTAAACTTGGTAGGCAGATAGATTAAGAGGATAGTCTCCATTCTCTTTCTCCATACAAACGTAGTTTACATTTTCCTCCGTGGAAAAAGACATTAGAGCAAATATGTTTATGCCATAAAACCTATATCTGTCATGAGCATGACAATGCATCTACCTTTTTTTTTTTTTATTTTCTAATTAAAATAATAGGTAATAAAAAATAATGAAATGAAAAAAATAAAAAGGTAGATGCATAGTCATCATGACAGATATAAGTTTTATGGCATAAACATATTTGCCCTAATGTCTTTATCCAGGGAGGAAAATTTAAACTACGTTTGTATGGAGAAAGAGAATGGAGAAAATCCTCTTAAATAAACATGTTTTTTTTAGACAGTAATAGGTAGAGCAGTAGGTAAAGTATACGTAAAACCAAAGTTTTGTCAAAGTAGGTACTATAGGGAAAATAATAGTTCAAACAAATAAATGGCACATTAAAGTGTTGTATTCCAATCGGGAGGGGGGACTCCGCGGGGCCGACCGACCCCTCGCGGTTACTCAGAGCAGTCACTGCTACGTTTGATAACTCTCGACAGATAGTAGTATAACATAGTATAGTATAGTAGTATACAGTATACTAGTATTTCTACATAGTATAAAACAAAGTCACTTTCACAATAAATTGATATTGTCAGACAATGCACATAGCAGCCTCTTAAGACCCACATTGGCTAAAGTAGCTAATGACTGTCCCCTTTAATAACATAATATAAATCTATACTATAATATTATAAAGAGGTAACGTTGGTAACATGTATGTATGTATATTGGGGGTAATCTCCGAAACTACTGGACCGATTTCAAAAATTCTTTCACCATTAGAAAGCTACATTCACCTTGAGTAACATAGGCTACTTTTGATCCCGATATTCCCACGGGATCGGGACTTACGCGGGTGAATCCGCGGGATTCTGCTAGTAGAAAATAAAACTAAAAAATAACATATTTCGAACGCCGTTTCTGTCGTCGTTTGTTTAAATTTTGACTTTGGCGAGTTGACTTCCAAAGTGGGTTTATTAGACCCAATATATACCTGGGTAAACTAGGCCCCCTAGCTGATAAATCAGTTTTGATAACATTCAATACGTTAGGGGTCGTGGTACAACTCAATAAGTATAAAATCTGCCAGTGACCTCTCGCCCTAACCCAATGGTAGTGATTGATTACACTGTGTACACAGATTTGCCTGTTGTCCTAACAATCACTTGACTCTGTTTTAGCTTTTAAGAGGATCGTATTATACGACCCGTTAAATTTCGCCTACATATCAGATTTTATTTGATGGCTTAATAGCTTTCAGTAGGTTAGGTATACCTACCTTTATACCCATTTTGTTTCGGAGCTCATATCTAAATGTTCTTTTCTTTTCTTTTTTCTGTCCTTTTCCCACTATGTGTGGTCGGCACACCTTGTCATTCTTTTCCACTCCAATCTGATTACTGCCAAGGGCTTTTGTATGTACATACACCTAGTGATAGTACCTAGTGACGGGAGGTCTAAATCAACACAGCCTATACTTAACCTAGATACTGCTTCTGGCTTTTATAACGATAAATTTACGACAAGGTGAACGTCTTCTACTCTTTTCTCCATACAAACCTAATCGACTGTTTCCTCCCTGGATAAAGACCTTATAGAAATTATGTTTATGCCATAAAATCTATATGTGCCATGACCATGCCCTTAAGTTTTTATCATTTTCTGATTAGAATAAAAATAAAATTTAGAAAAAAATTGAATATGGAAAAAAAACGAATACGCTTGTATGGATAATAAGCAGGTCGACTTAACTCATTTCGGTGAATGAAATAATGAATGTCATTAATTTCCTCGAAATGGTTACAAATATGTCACATAAATATTACTCCAACATATTTTACCAGCACCACAGATCACATTATACTAACCAGCACTTAACCTTAGTATGCTGCATATGCCCGCCCGCCCGGGATTCGAATAAACTTCAAAATGAAAGTATGGGTATCTACCACTAGACCAACACCATATTGAACACAGTCTACCATTGTAAACCACTCACATCTTGTCCTTATTCGTGATAACTACCGTGTGTCCATGTCCATAACTTTAAAAAAAACCTTAATCCGAATTTAAATCCTCTACAATACAACATAACATTGAAAATTGAATTAACAAAATTTTGCTCAATGATGTACTTAACTTTATATTCTATGCAGTTAAAAATAAGGTTGTTTATTGTAATCTCCGTGTTAAGGAGAAGGACACAGGAGTCTATATTGAGGTGGTCAGGCTCCCACACTTCAGACAATCAGACATTCGTTAATGCGTTGTAAGGACTCGACTGATGACTTGATTGCCGCCACTTGAACATACTGTGGTCCCTTCTCTTGCTACCATACGTAAACGCTATCTCCAGTGAGTACCCATCAATAGACAATGGCTTAACTTAATAGATTTATTTCATTCTGAACAGTAAACCCCTTCAAACCTTTTTAGTTGTATGCCATAGGTAATAAAATAAACCAAAATTATGTTTTTTTTAATAAAAAAATGTTGTGTGCGCAGATCCTTCTACGCCCCGCGTCCAAAGACTGAATGTCCAGCGAGTATGCCATGAATAAAACCAGAGATAATGTAAAATGGTGAAATGTTTGCGCTTCTCACTTAAAATGTATAAATCTCGCTCTTGCTTCAAACTCGAGATCAATTTACCATCACCTTTTGTAGCCATGAAAAATAAAAGAATGCACATCTAAACTACTTGTTTTAAATTACACATCACTGAATAAAACGCATATGTTTCGTAGGAACGGAACTCAAAGAGGGTCATCTTGTTAAAGCGAGCTGCATTTCCCACGTCAAATGGAGCCAAGTCACTAACATCCAACGATCGGTTTCATAGCGCGAAAGAGTTATACCTATATCTATACTAATAATATTATAAAGAGGTAACGTTAGTAACATGTATGTATACATGTATATTGGGGGTAATCTCCGAAACTACTGGACCGATTCCAAAAATTCTTTCACCATTAGAAAGCTACATTCACCCTGAGTAACATAGGCTTACTCATACTTTTGATCCCGATATTCCCACGGAATCGGGACTTACGCGAGTGAAACCACGGGAATCGGCTAGTATGTCTATGAAATTGTTTTCATAGACATACTAGCCGATTGTTCATTGGATGTTTAACTGACACATTAATGACTCCACTCTCTTGCTGTGGGAACCCGGCTTTACAGACGGTTGTTCGTAAGGCATACGACTAGTAAGACTAGTGTTAAAGGTTTGACTAAAGCTTAAATTCGCAAATTCGGCAGAACAACAGCTACAAATTGTCTAGACAAATCGATCAATCTCGAGTAGGTATCTCTAATCGAACAATATGTTAGTTGCGCAACAAATAAATAGGCAATAGCAATAATATGAAAATGCACTTCAGACGGTAAAGTTCTGTTTCGGAAACACTTGTGCCTGTGCTTGCGGTAATAAATCTCGATCTATTTGATAAGTGGACGGCTATCTTATATTTTCTGCATACGAAATGGGGTTATTGCAATAAATTATATAGTAAGGCGTAAATATTTAGTTGATTATTACGGTTACGGTAGGTATTTACGGTTAGTTTACTATGGACGGACTTTCATGGTCTGAACATAGAATGATAAGCAATTCGACGTAAGTTTCTCGTCTCTATTCGCGTATCGCTCTTCGTTATTACCGACTTCCAAAAAGGAGGAGGAATATGTGTGTTTTCCATACTCCTAATAAAATTCATATGACATTGCATTTAAATTGACAAAACTAGGTCACATTTCAGTTAAAATATTACCTACTGTCACTCCATACGCGGACGCCATTTCTAGTCCATTCTCCTCTACTGCTATATTACGCATTTTAAGACCTGCTGACATGGCAGTTATTTTTTTAGTACAAATTAGAACAAAATAAATTTCTTGTTTTTTTACTATTTATTTTATACCTACCTAATCTTGTGAGTTGTTATAATCCAACGAGGGTCTTCTGCCAACACCAGGAAACCCTCGAATTCTATTTGACGAGCTATGCGACGCATTTCTAGATAACTATGAAAGAAGCCATGTAAAGATAATCCCAACATTTAAGATGTAAACAGACAGACAAACAAGCGGTACCAGATAACCGGCAATGGGTTACCCACTTACCGTGCTTACTGTTTCATAAAGTGGTTTGGTTAGTGATGTCTATAACTATTTTAGTGGGTACCTATATCGATTTATCTACCCTACCTAATATGAAAGAATCTGATTTGAATATGATTTCGAGAAATGATCATTTGTAGAAGTGTTCATATCTCATAATCAGAAAACTATGAGATAATTAAGAGTCATTATCATTATAACTTTTCATTATCATTCTTTGATCCAAATATTTAAACCTAACTATTTATTTTCTTAACTAAAAACCTAGTAGGTAGTAGAATCTTTACTAGACTGTAAGTAAGAGATATAGGAGGATTGAATTATCGTTTCTATTAATATTTTTAACCCTTTAAACCCGCTGGCGTTAAAATCGCGTATCATCGCAAATCGCAAAATCAGTTTTCAGAGTTTTCAGGTCACCCTAAGGCCTCTATCTAACTTGATCTAACGACTGCCATCATAGAAATTAGTATAAAATATTGATCGATATAATGACCACACACAGCACTATCCACAGAAAGGAGTAGAGTAGAGAAATACTCGAGTACTTGAGTTGTAAGTTGCCTGAGTAGCACTTCACCTGATATTTATGCTTCTTTATCTCAGTGACATAACGCAGGAGCTCCTGGCGAAAAGGATACTCCAGATTATCGATAAAAAATACATCTTTCATGCGGATAACGTACATCACTTGTTTTTTACATTTTATTGGAGGCAGGTAGTGAAAATTGGCGCCATTACTCCGAAACAAAATAGAGTAAACATAAATAATTATGAACACTTCTAAACTTTTTAAATTCGCACGATTTGATAACATACTTAAATTTTACCGGGTCGTCTCCTGCGCCCAAGACTATTGTAACATAGTCAAAACGTCGAGTTAAGGGAATAAATAATTAACTTAGTTTAGTTGACGGTGGACAGTCGGTTTAATAAATAAGCTATAGGTACCTACTCTATTTCGGAAGCTTAGATCACAAAAAGTTTTACTTTACATTTTGATCTAAGTATCTGAAATAGGGCAGGGTAGGGTATGTATTAAGCGGACAGTCTCCAATCTCTTTCTCCATACAAACGTAGTCGACGTTTTCCTCCCTGGATAAAGACATTAGAGCAAATATGTTTATGCCATAAAACCTATATCTGCCATGACTATGACTACCTTTTGATTTTTTTTATTTTCTTCTTTTTAAATTCTAATTAGAAAATGAAAAAAAAAATCAAACGGTAGATGGATAGTCATGAGTCATGACAGATATAAGGTTTATGGCATAAACATATTTGCTCTAATGTCTTTATCCAGGGAGGAAAACGTCGACTACGTTTGTATGGAGAAAGAGAATGGAGACTGTCCTATTACCTTATTTCATAAAAAAGATCTATTATTTTAGTTTGTATTAGGTAGGTAGGCAGAGTTCCGTGCACCATTAACCCGAATGCACGAGTGTGGTCTAAATGTGGCCAACACTTGAGATTCGCTTGCCCAATTCAATGGCACTTCTTTTACGTATTGGTAACAACAAAAGTGTTTATGTGTAGTACTAATAACATTATGGTTATACAGCGTACCGCAATGGAAGATAAATGTTTTTTTTGGAATACCTAGTCAAAAAAATACGACGTTGGTCTTTCTATTTAGCATAACCCTAGATGTCCAAACCATAAAAAACGCCTCGCCCGCGCCGGCCATTTACGCCATAACGTAAGATGTTCCATAATGAAGTTCTGAATCGCCTTTTACCAGAATAGTAAACTAAATGTATAAAAAATATTTATTTCTAATAAGATGCCTTGAGTAATAAAAACATAAGAAATACCACGATGACCACCCGATGATGATGGGTGATGAAGTACCTAACTTGATAGTAAAACTAGTAAAAAGTAATAACAAAGTAATATTTATTAGGTGGGTTAGAATTTAACCCGACTCGATACTTTAGAGTTAGACTCATATTTTTATCAATTACATAATAATAAATAAATCATTTATTTCAGACTTAAATTAAATTACATTGCACTTATAAGATAATTAAAGTCCATAGGTAATTATATAAAAAAGTAAATTAAATTGGTTATAAATTAAAATGATGAATAAAAATAATAAAATCAGTCAAAATAAATTTAAACAACACAAAGCCTACCGTTCACCAGATGAATAAGATTGCATGTCAATATCGTAATAATAAATTAATAATAATAAATTAAATTAATTTCATTAAAATGTCATAGTAATAATTAAAAATTAAAAATAATAAAAAAATAAAAAAATGATAAAAACATAATAGATACTTACTGAGATATAATTAAATATATTTCAATAAGTACTCCGTACTTCTTACGGCAGCCAGGTGCAGCATTTGGTTCGGGCAGTTGTCCTGAAAATACGAACACTAGATGAGTAACACCTCTATGCGAAAAGAATAAGAAGTAGGTACCTAGTCATATAATCTGTAGCAAATTTATAAATGTATCGTTTTTGTATGCGATTGTACTTTGCTGATTCTTTTGGCAACTGGAGTAGTCTGCGGCACTTATGAGTTTTTCGGGAGCACTTCTATAGACGTTATCGTAAATCATTGCTTGCCCATTTTATAACGGATGTTGTACTTAAATGTACCTACCTATCTACCTACCTCAGGGATTTATTGTAGGTCATTTTTAGGATATATTTTATACTCTTTACTGCCTAGCCGTAGGTTACTTAAAAATTATTTATATTTTACTTAATATTATACTGATCTAGTCATAAGAATTTTAGTTATAAGTTATTTAAAAAAGCTTTATAATTTACAAAGATTCAAATATATTCATTAAGAACGATGTATAAATTACATACCTACGTACGTTTTAAAATGTCGAGATTTTACTGTGGTTTCGGAACGCGAAGAATGAATGAATGAAGAATGAGAAGAAACCACAAGAAACAAATGGGTTGTTTTTTATTTTTTTTATCATGTGTTATATTAAAATCGTCATAATACATATCTGTAATTTGAACAGGAGCAGTTAACAATCATGTCCATTGTCCATGCAACCAACAAATATTGGTGCACTCATGTCATAACTCAGACGTTTCGAGGTTATTTCCAGATCTCCTGTTCACCTTGACTTTGTGATGAGGAACTGATGAAAAATCTAAAAAAACCCGGCCAAGTGCGAAACTCGCGCACGAAGGGTTCCGTACCACTATCACAATTGGGTACGGAACCCTAAAATGGTTTACAACAACTTTGATTCAAAGAAAATCTGAAACTGATAAGAAACTCTTTGGACAGTGAAGGCAGACTAGTATATTTGACAGATAGGGCAGCCATTTTGAATTCCATGACCAACTCGATTTGTCCTGACCAATCAGAAGCGACCTAAACTCCTTGTTATTTTGGAACACGTTTGTTGTATGGGAGCCCCTCTTAAATATTTGTTTTATTTTGTTTTTGTATTTGTTGTTGTAGCGGCAACCGAAATACATCTTCTGTGAAAATTTCAACCTTCTAGCTATTACGGTTCATGAGATACAGCCTGGTGGCAGACGGACAGACGGACGGACGGACAGACGGACGGACAGACAGACAGACAGACAGACAGACAGCGAAGTCTCAGTAATAGGGTCCCGTTTTTACCTTTAGGTACGGAACCCTAAAAACGTGACTTGGTCACAGGTCACATATTATTATTTATTACTAACGCAGACTTGATGAAAATCCTATAGAAAACTAAAAAAAAATGCTGTCATATTGTTTGTTAGGACAGTTGCTAGTCGTTTCACAATGGTCACAATGGTCACGTAAGGCGGGCACTCTACTACAAAAAGAATACAGTACAACTGACCAATGGCGTCTCAGCATTAAGTAAGAGAAACACTTACAGGGTGGTCATAAAAAATAATAAAAACACTTTATTAATTTTAGTCATTTTAAATACTGAAGCAAAGTTTTGCTAAAGCTGACAAAATGTTAGAGTTCAAGCCTATACAAGAATCGTTTCCGGAATCTGCCTCGACAAAAACCTTTTAAAAATTAAAAGAAGAAACTAAACACCCTTTGAGTAAAATTGTGACGGCAATAAGAAATGGACGCGATCAGGTGTGACGCCCGAGCGGGGTAGGGGAGACCGGGACACGGACGACAATCGGACCCTAATGAGTCGACTTCTAATAATAATTATCCAGCTACACTTTCTGTTCGCCTTAGCTATTATCGTAGGGTTGCCATGGTTTATCGTTCACAATTTTTTAAAGAAAATCTTTAGTTTTTTACATACTTACCCACCTACCTACTACTATTCCTAAAAGCGAAATTTTTAGCTGTGTGTATCTAATTAGGTGAGTACATGAACATTGTTTATATTTTGGTAAAATCGAAAAAATATATATATGTTGTTGACAAAAAAACGTGCTAGGTACCTACCTAGCTTAATTTTACAAAGAGAAATGCATCATCAAACATCTTCTATGGCGGGGTTTGAACCGGTGCCCCTTACATGCGTGGCGAATGTGCTTTCTTATAAGACGATACACTTTTTATAAGAAGTGTTATATAAGTCAAGTTTTGCGTCTGTTGGTTTGTATCCAACGGAGCAAATCCCACGGAAATTTATGAATTATGAATTTGGATAGAAATATAATATATTATAAAATCTCAGCTTAAAACTTAAAAAATCTAAGCTTTTAGAATTTTAAATGATTTATTTAACTTAAACAGCATCAACCCTAAGCAGCAATAATAGGAAATTTGTTTTCCGGTTCGGTAGCGCGCTCCAATTACGTGATTAACGAATTATTTCCACTTTTTTTCGATCGACTCCTCCCAGCCGAGTCTTCCCCCCCTCTCCCCTACGTCCCCTGACTGGTACCTACCTAATCCTCGTGGTTTCCGCCTATTGAATCCTTCTTTGATTAGCGTTCTTTCCCGTTTGATGGTGAATTGCGGCGCGTCGTCACGTCTCGTAGTCGCGGATAATCGTCAAAAATAATAAAACTTCAACCTCTAGATAAGGCATCAGGATATCGAAGGAAGATTCCTCTTTTGCCTGTTAGATTGGATTAACAGATTGACGCCGAGTTTGTTCACTGATAGTAAAATTGAAAGTAACAGCTTAGTGACATCTTTAAGCAAAATTTTCTTTGGGACATCAGTTTTAGTTGTTACTTTTATTATTTTTTACTTTCGGTGACGAAACTTGGCATTAACATTATTGTCTCTCCCTCGATATGGCATGACTATCGGCATAAGAAACGTCTGAACCCATGTTACCTAAGTACCTTCTACCAATTTATAATTAAGAATACCTACGTTAAAGTAAGTAGATAATTGTCTTTACTTTAAAAAAAAATATTTAAATAAAATAATAATTAAATCGTTTTGATTTTTACTCGACTAACGAAGGAGGGTTTATGTTTTTCGAGCGTATGTTTGTGGGTACTGGGTATGTAACTATGTTTGTAGGTATGTATTTTGTAAAACTTGATAGATGGCTTTATAAGGTTTGTCTTATTGTCCACTCTACTTTCTATCAGTATTCGAAAGTCTTTGGTAATCGACGTTTATTGAGCGTCCTCTTTTAAAAAGTGTTACGTAAGTCGAGTTAGGAAAGCTTGGGGAAAGCGATAATTTACTCGCTGTCGATGTCGAATCATGTGAGCTTTTATTTTTCTTTGAAGAAATGTTAAATTTTGCCACTGTAAAATGAATTATTTCGACAAAATTGTCAAGCAAGCTGTGTGTTCTATAGTTAAATACGTTCAGTTCCCTCATTAAGGGCCAATAGTAGGTCAGCTCGAATACAAATTTTGTCCCCGCCTCAGGTCCTAGGCCTTACAGTCCCCGCACCGCGCACTCGCAGCTACTCACTCCGCGAGTCAATCACGCGGCACAAAGGTCACGGAGTTCACCGCACACATCTATAGTATGTGCATTACAATGTATTTACAGGTAGGTATCATATCGTACAGTAATTTTTTATAGTGTGTAAATTGGGTACGTAGTACCTACTTAGATATACTATACTCTATTTCAGAAACTTAGATCAAAAACGTAAACAAAGAACTGTCGATTTTACAGGAAAAAGTAAATAAAGAGCTGTCACTTTCAAATAAATGTACCTATATGATTTTTGTTTACATTTTTGATGTAAGTTTCTGAAATAGAGATATTTAGTTGGTCGGTCTGTATGTATATAGATATGTAGATACTATGAAATTATGGTTGAAAAACGCCGTAAAATAGGGTAAACACAGTTATTATAGCCACATGAATAACATAATATAAGTAGTACAAAATACTACATAGGTAGATATGGAAATAAAATGAAGTCGGACTCGTAGGCCGGTGCAGCCACTAAAAATAACGGTCGGATTTTGTTCTTTGCGCGCTCATCTTTTAGATTAGCGTTCTATATCTTAGATCAGATAATCACTTACCATATTGATTAGCCGATCAGGACAAACACGCTCATTTATCATCATCATCATCATCATCATACTTAAAAACGCAAGTGTAACTGACTGATGGACAACGTACAGGCTAAACGGCTGAGTGTAGAGACTTGAGATTTGGAACATAGGTTCTTTAGGGGTTGAAAGTGAGCACTAAGAACGGATTTTTGGAAATTCCACCCCTAAGGGGGTAAAAATGGGGAAAAACGTTTGTATGCAACATCGTAATGGCTTGACCTAGAAACTTGAAATTTGACAAAGATATTGATATGGGGTAGTAAGTGAATCTCTAAAATTTTTTTTTCCAAAATTCAACCCCTAAAAGTGTTCGATTGGGGATGAAAGTTTCTATGGGAATTGATTTAAAGAGATTTTGTTATTGTTTTCGGGGGTACTATCCGAAGCCCGACGGGTTTCTGGTTTCCATCTTGTACTTAATAAAACGCAAGTGTAACTAACTCACTGACTGAATGATGGACAACGTACAGGCTAAACGGCTGGGTGTAGAGACTTGAAATTTGGAACATAGGTTCGTTAGGGGTTGAAAGTGAGCACTAAGAACGGATTTTTGGAATTTCCACCCCTAAGGGGGTAAAAATGGGGAAAAACGTTTGTATGCAACTTCGTAACGGCTTGACCTAGAAACTTGAAATTTGACATAGATATTGATATAAGTAAGTGAATCTCTAAAAGTTTTTTTTTCCAAAATTCAACCCCTAAGAGTTTTATTGGGGATGAACGTTTCTATGGGAATTGATTCAAAGAGATTTTGTTATTGTTTTCGGGGGTACTATCCGAAGCCCGACGGGTTTCGGATTCCCATCTTGTCATTTATAAAAAATATTGCAGAGTAGTATCAAAGCACAGTGGCGTATTTACGGTAACTAACACTCCTCCGAAACGGCTTGACCGATTTTTATGAGATCGGTTTAGCGGTTTAGGCGTGAAAGCGCTGTTACCTAAGTCCCAATCCCGCGGGATTTACGGGATCAAAAGTAGCCTATGTCCTTCTCCGAGGTCCCATCTATCTCTATACCAAAATTTATCAAAATCGGTTCAGCGGTTTAGGCGTGAAAGCGCTGTTGTCTAAGTCCCGATCCCGCGGGATTTACGGGATCAAAAGTAGGCTATGTCCTTCTCCGAGGTCCCATCTATCTCTATACCAAAATTTATCAAAATCGGCTCAGGTATACGACCTAAGTCCCGATCCCGCGGGATTTACGGGATCAAAAGTAGCCTATGTCCTTCTCCGAGATCCCATCTATCTCTATACCAAAATTTATCAAAATCGGCTCAGGTATACGACCTAAGTCCCGATCCCGCGGGATTTACGGGATCAAAAGTAGCCTATGTCCTTCTCCGAGGTCCCATCTATCTCTATACCAAAATTTATCAAAATCGGTTCAGCGGTTTAGGCGTGAAAGCGCTGTTACCTAAGTCCCGATCTCGCGGGATTTACGGGTTCAAAATTAGCCTATGTCCTTCTCCGAGGTCCCATCTATCTCTATACCAAAATTTATCAAAATCGGTTCAGGTATACGACCTAAGTCCCGATCCCGCTGGATTTACGGGATCAAAAGTAGCCTATGTCCTTCTCCGAGGTCCCATCTATCTCTATACCAAAATTTATCAAAATCGGTTTAGCAGTTTAGGCGTGAAAGCGCTGTTACTTAAGTCCCAATCCCGCGGGATTTACGGGATCAAAAGTAGCCTATGTCCTTCTCCGAGGTCCCATCTATCTCTATACCAAAATTTATCATAATCGGTTTAGGTATACGACCTAAGTCCCGATCCCGCTGGATTTACTGGATCAAAAGTAGCCTATGTCCTTCTCCGAGGTCCCATCTATCTCTATACCAAAATTTATCAAAATCGGTTCAGCGGTTTAGGCGTGAAAGCGCTGTTACCTAAGTCCCGATCTCGCGGGATTTACGGGTTCAAAATTAGCCTATGTCCTTCTCCGAGGTCCCATCTATCTCTATACCAAAATTTATCAAAATCGGTTCAGGTATACGACCTAAGTCCCGATCCCGCTGGATTTACGGGATCAAAAGTAGCCTATGTCCTTCTCCGAGGTCCCATCTATCTCTATACCAAAATTTATCAAAATCGGTTTAGCAGTTTAGGCGTGAAAGCGCTGTTACTTAAGTCCCAATCCCGCGGGATTTACGGGATCAAAAGTAGCCTATGTCCTTCTCCGAGGTCCCATCTATCTCTATACCAAAATTTATCATAATCGGTTTAGGTATACGACCTAAGTCCCGATCCCGCTGGATTTACTGGATCAAAAGTAGCCTATGTCCTTCTCCGAGGTCCCATCTATCTCTATACCAAAATTTATCAAAATTGGTTCAGCGGTTTAGGCGTGAAAGCGCTGTTACCTAAGTCCCGATCCCGCGGGATTTACGGGATCTAAATTAGCCTATGTCCTTCTCCGAGGTCCCATCTATCTCTATACCAAAATTTATCAAAATCGGTTCAGGTATACGACCTAAGTCCCGATCCCGCGGGATTTACGGGATCAAAAGTAGCCTATGTCCTTCTCCGAGGTCCCATCTATCTCTATACCAAAATGTATCATAATCGGTTCAGGTATACGACCTAAGTCCCGATCCCGCTGGATTTACTGGATTAAAAGTAGCCAATGTCCTTCTCCGAGGTCCCATCTATCTCTATACCAAAATTTATCAAAATTGGTTCAGCGGTTTAGGCGTGAAAGCGCTGTTACCTAAGTCCCGATCCCGCGGGATTTACGGGATCAAAATTAGCCTATGTCCTTCTCCGAGGTCCCATCTATCTCTATACCAAAATTTATCAAAATCGGTTCAGGTATACGACCTAAGTCCCGATCCCGCGGGATTTACGGGATCAAAAGTAGCCTATGTCCTTCTCCGAGGTTCCATCTATCTCTATACCAAAATTTATCAAAATCGGTTCAGCGGCTTAGGCGTGAAAGCGCTGTTACCTAAGTCCCGATCCCGCGGGATTTACGGGATCAAAAGTAGCCTATGTCCTTCTCCGAGGTCCCATCTATCTCTATACCAAATTTATCAAAATCGGTTCAGCGGTTTAGGCGTGAAAGCGTAACAGACAGACAGACAGAGTTACTTTCGCATTTATAATATTAGTAAGGATAGTAAGGATTATTTCCCATTTCGAAGACAAACGTGCACTACTTATAAACAAACTAGCAGCTCCCCGCGGTTTCACCCGCATAAGTCCCGATCCCGTTGGAATATCGGGATCAAAAATAGCCTATAGCCTTCCTCAATAAATGGACTATCCAACACCGAAAGAATTTTTCAAATCGGACCAGTGGTTCCTGAGATTAGCGCGTTCAAACAAACAAACTCTTCCGCTTTAGAATATTGGTATATAGAGTATAGATAGAAATAGATGTAGGTAGGCGCGAGAGCTAGCGACGCGGGTACTCCGCTTGAATGTCACGGCGCGACTGAATCTGTTCGGCGAATGTGGCGGCCGCGAGGCCACTGGACCTCATTACTTTATATTTCAGAACTAACGAAATTAAAAACTGTATTTTGAAATTCAAATCATGACTGCACTGTATTGAGCTAAGTTCAGTTCTTATACAAAGTTTTATTAGTTTACGTAAAATATTGACTGAGTACAATCACTTATTTGTACAATTTAGAGGGAAGTTTGGGATTTTTTTCTATCGAGAAAATTTTCAGGAATCGTGTTTTCACGTCATGACTGCATTAGCAAGCATACTCGACTTTAATAAATATGGTTTCAAAAACTTTCATTTCTAATAACTTTTGTAGTAGTCATCCTAGAAACATCAGTTCTGACCTACTACGAAGCCTTAAATAGGTACCTATTTGCATACCTGGGTATACAATTTAACTTTCGGTACGGAACCCTAAAAACCGATAGGTGTTCCGAGAAGGAGTTATTAAGCCGAAAGGGGTTGTTTTAGACGTCTAGGCGATCAGCTTTTGTTCTACAACTTTTGGAAATTCGAAGTAGTTTTCGAGTTGAGTTGAGTTTGAAGTTTTCATGAAAATCAGCTGTTTTTTTAGAGTTTGAGGTCATTGGCCTTAAGGTGTCCTTTTATTTATTTTGGAATACTACTATCTCAACATTAATTGCCTTTATTAACAAAAACATCTTTTTTTTAAGTGATACAACTTCAAATTTTCAAAATAAAAAGTTCGAATTTCCAAAAGTCGTAGAACAAAAGTTGTTCGCCTAGACCTCTAGAACCAACCCGGCTTAATGACCCCTCCTCGGAACATACTGTATTTCGTTTTTTAATTTCAGACTTTAATCTGACGTTTTGGCTCTTTGTACTTATTTGTCATTTTTTCTTCAAGAAGATGTGTCAAATCATAGTCTACAATTAAAAAAACGAAGTATAGCGGTTATCTAATACAATTCACCATTAATAGCTTAACTTGTACGTAACTCAGTGTGTCCGTCAAACCATTGGTTACTTGGCTGTCCAAATAGTCAGAGCGTTATTGTTTAACATCAGTTTTACATCAGTTTTGATTGATTGATTGACAGCTTGCTTGTTGATTTGCGTGGGTCAACGGTCGGCTTTGGGGGGTCTATTCAATTATTAGCATATTAAGTAGAATAATATTGATGTTTTTTACTACTTTTTGAAAAAATGCTTCCAAAAACTTTAGTACCTGGCGGGATTCGAACCCGAGACTATTGGTAATCCGAACTAACGCGTTTGTACTAAAGTTTTTGGAAGCATTTTTCAAAAAGCAGTATTTCCTAAGTGTGGATTAACACTAAGAAATAATGTTTACGAGGTTTTGTAGTTTAGACTTTTGTAGGAGAGACAAGATTTTAGATTTATGTTATGTTTCCGCGATGTTGTATTGAAATTAAAGACATTTTTCAATCCTGAATCCTGAAGAAGAGACCTGTAAAGATCTCGAAACTTTGAGCGTTGAAACAATGCTAAAAGTAATAAACACCACGGGAATAAAAACCGACAAATGTCTTTAGTTGAGAAAAGATTAGCAGTTGGTCCCGGTTGTTGTTTTTGATCAAGTTAGAGGCCTTAACTCTAACACTCCACTGCACGAAAAGAAGAAGAAGTGCCAAAATGTTAAGTTCCCAAAAAGTTCAATTTCTCAATTTCCTAAAATGTTGAATAACACTTAAATATTATCGTGTTAAATGTAAGTTTTTTTACTGTCACTTTCAAGTGTAGGTATATTAATTAGAGAGAATGTTTTTTCTTCTACTTCTTCTAAATGAGCGTGTTGCATCTTAGACCATATCATCACTTACCTTCAGGTGAGATAGTGATCAAACGCTTATCTACCGTGTGTAAAAAAAATTGTGCAAGTTATGCACGTGAAACCGAAAGGCGCAGCTAGTGAAACAATAATAAACTTGATCAGAACTCAACCAACACAGTTCATCAACGTCAGTAAAGTTTACAATATGTCGGTAAAATATATTTTTAATTGCATACAAACGGTCATTCAAACAAAAGCTACTAAATGTTTAAAATGGTAGAGTCTGGTACGATAATAAACAATTTCAATTTCAAACGTTATGTCATTGTTTGTTGTTCTTATTTCGATTGTTGTGTAAAATTAGAAAATAAGCAACGGAAAAAACTAGGTGTCTTCGATTCGATAGTGCACCTTGGTTTTTAGCGTTAAAGTTAATGTGCTGCTGAATTTTATTTCGTGGAATCCAGTTAAGGTGTGTAAATTGTTTAATTTCGGGGGCATATTAATCAATTTAGTCTCGTGAAAGTGTACAAGTTTAGAGAAAATGAAAATTACATTTTCCCGGGTTTTAATCGCGTATTATTATTTATTTTTAAGACCCCGGAAAATTTAATAAATCGTGTAAATTTAAAAAGTTTAAAATGAAATTAGTAAAAAAAGTAATTATCCAAAAATCTCGTAAAGAGTTGTTGTAAAATTACGTCGTACCCAGCTGTTTTTGTTTTATCTGCAAATAACTTGCAAATATTATAAAATACTTGACACTGACTAATTCCCAATTGGCTTTAAATGGCAATTTCAGAAATCGGTTAAAAACCGACACGAAAATAACCTTAGTGCCGAAATGTTGAATTCCCAAAATAATACAAGTAGGTTAGAATTAGGGTAGGGTTCTACAATCGTAGCTAATTGGCTATATCGTGATAAAAAGTAGCCTAGGTATAAATCCGACATCATAAGTGTACAAGTTTGTGTGTAAGTAAGTAAAAAAAACGTGTGGCACTCGGGGACTGCCGCGGTAAAGCTATTGCATAGCATTTTATTATTCTTAGGCTACATGGTAGGCGGAGTGGGGGGTGTTAGGTTTTATTTTCGTTACGAAATTTCTTGATTCGGTCTCCGCGCACAAAGCCCGCGATAAAAGCTATGCAATAGCTTATGTTTGTTACTCCATCACGCAAACACTACTAAACCGATTGCGATAAAACTTAGTATGCAGATAGCTGGAGATCTAGATTAAGCTATATTAGTGGAATCTCTGCGCAAATATGCAGTATTTTCGCGCTTACTTTAATTCGTTCAGCCACATCTACTATTGTTTATAAAAACATACGGGTTAACTGTTTTATTGTAGTTGTAAAACAATAAAATTTTAACAGACAGACATACACACTTGTTGAAATAATAAACAGATGATACACGTGTTCAGATTTCGAGTTTCACTTGGAATTTTTAAATAATGGGTTTCTATTAGTTTATGGAGGTTTTTTTTAAACGCCTTTAGGTAGGTACATAATATATTTGAGAATTTCTATATCTAGGTACTTACCTATAATGTAGGTATACCTACAGAAGATAAAAAAAAAATTTCTTCTGTTGAATAAAAATTAAGCTCATTTTTCAGGATCAATTTTAAAGAAGGGACTTGTAAAGGTCTCCAAACGTTGAGCATTGAAGTAATGCTAAAAGTATTAAACACCACGCCATTAAAACCAATAAATGAGTTTAATTTCCAAGATTAAATAAATTTGTAGATTCAATCAGAAAGACTCAGAAGATTGAATTAGAAGGTTGTGTATTTGGTTTACAATATCACAATACCTATTCCATATTATTTTATTATCTGTGATAATTGGATATGAAACAATCACACTATTTATTGTCGTCGAAGTTGAGCTTAATATTGTTCCGTATGTTTCCATCTTTGACCCACAATATTATTGCAATTGATCAATTCCCATCAAGTGTGACAGACATGATTAGGTCTAACGCCGCGGCACAGTGGGGTGAAATGGGAAATCAGCGGACTTGGGAATCAAATTTGATAATTCTCATTTTTTTTAATGGCGATCGCTAGAGCTAATTAAAACAATAAAAACGGTTCTACAAGAATACTTAAATATGAATAATTCTCGAGGATACACTCTCGTTTGATACATTTTTTTCACACAAAATCGACTTTGTGTGAAAAAAATGTATCAAACGACATGTGTTTTGGTCTCTAGCTTCCAACTTATGGTAGATCCCGCACTTTGTGCAGAAATATGTTATAGTATAGGTAGGTAGGTAGTATAGTTTTTGTTTAGATATTCAATAGTAATTGTGTTTGTTTTGTTGCAGCTTACAGGCTTGATTTAAAGTCGATTTCCTCGCAAAGAAATCGACGCTTAGAAGTAACTTTGTGATTTTTTTTTATCGTATAAAATGTAAATGTTTTCATTCATCATCATCATTTCAGCTGTAAGAAGTCCACTGCTGGACATAAGCCTCCCTCATAGATTTCCAGATGCTTCGGTCATAAGTGGCCTGCATCCATCGTGAACCCGCGGCCGTGCGCGGCCGCGGGTTCACGATGGATGCGCGGGGAATGTTTTCATTAATTATAATTAAATATAAAAAACAGATGATCCTTGGCCGATATATTTAAGTACCTATTCTTGTAGAACAGTTTTTTATTGTTTTAATTAGCTCTAGCGATCGCCATTAAAGAAAATGAGAATTATGAAGTTTGATGCCTAAGTCCTAAGTTCAGCCCACTGTGTGCCGGTTGTCTTCAAGCAACAATGTTGTATGTATGTCAGACGGGTACAACCTTCGTCCCAGATCACAGGACGCGTTTAACAAATTGACTATGATTCTCTCAATTGAATCTGTTTGATTCGGAGCCGGCCGCTAATATGCAAATATTGACAGTTTATATTATTAAGGTCTAAAGTTTATCTGTTTATTTCCTTGTTATTGTTTGTTTTGCACATTATGTTTAAAAATAAAAATATTAAAATGTGAGCATTTAGCTCACATATTATTAACGAAAGATATTTTAATTTTAGTAATTTAAATAACACATATTAACCTAAGATATTTTAGTTTTAGGAATTTAAATAGATTATGTTGTGTTATCTTATCTTATCTTGACTGCGTGTTAGATAAATAAAACATTTAAATGAAAAATGTTGTTATAAAATAAAACAGAAATACCCAAGTGATCGAGCCTAACGCGGGCTAATTACGCCACAAATTAGCACAGGGTATGTTTATTATTAAAAAAAAATATCCGACCAAAGGAAAATAATTCGGAAAGCTGCCAGAGCTTCATACTTTGTCCAATTAATAGACACGCCAACCAGTCATGGCTAATTTTACTTAGGAACAGTTTAGAGCGCAATCCGCTCGTTATTTCATGTGTTACAAAGTTTTTATGCGTTTAATAGTTTTAATACTTCCTTTAAAAACTGCGGCGAAGCTAATAACATGTTTATAGTGGCTTCTGCTTAACTTTTAAAAGCTTTGCTGACGTGAAATTTCAAAATAAATAGGTATCCATTTTTTTTATCTAAAAATGATAGTAAGATTTGCATGAATTAATTACCTAATAAAAAAAACTGCGTCTATAGTACGGTCTTAATTCTGACAATTTGGTTTTTGGTACTTACTTATTTTACACTTTTTCTTCAGGATAATGTGTCATATTATTGTAGTCTACAATAAAAAAACGAAGTAAACCTGCGAGAAACATAGCGGCTCAATTTAGAAATTGATTTTTAAAATTATCAAATCAACATTCCTTCATGAACAACTCATTAATGCACCTAACAATAGATAGAAGAATGATTAAAGTATTATCTCAACTCTATAATGAATTCACTTTATAAAGGAAACGGCTCAATCACAAAGGAACCGAACTTACTTAGAACCGTTTAAAAATCAATTAACATTTGAGACCGCAGCTTCTCGGTTGCGGACGGAATTAGCCGCATTTAAAAACAATTCGAATTTCAAACACATGTGTTTGTGAATAAAAATAAAACGCACATAGACAAGCGTACTGGCTGAAAGGTTTGGTGCTGCGTTTGTATAAGTTTAGTTTTGGGCACCTGCAGTGCAGTGGCAGCGTAATAGGACGAGATTTTTTTCTCGATCGACAAAATGTTTCTGTATGCTCCCACTGCTGAAACGATTAGAACGGGTTTATTGAATAAGTTTTTTTTCTAGTTATTATATAATGTTGTTTATTCAATCACAACATAACATAACAATCATAAGGGAACTTCCACATTTGCTGAGTGCTAAAGTGTTTGTGTTTAGTTAAACAACGTAATTCATTTTTAGGGTTCCGTAACCAAAGGGTAAAATCTGATACTTTACTGTCTGTCTGTCCGTCCGTCCATCGTCGGTCTGTCACCAGGTTGTATCTCATGTACCAAAATAGCTAAACGGTTAAAATTTTCACAGATGATGTATTTCATACATGTGCGCTTTCGGGTTCCGTACCCAAAGGGTAAAACTAAAACCCTATTAATGGGACTCCGCTGTCTGTCTGTCTGTCCGTCTATCACCAGCCTGTATCTCATGAACCAAGCTAGACGGTTACTTTCACAGATTATCTGCGTCATCGCAAACAATTTTGATATTTGTTGGTCAAATGAATCACACGAAAACTACAAGTGACTGCCATAAAACCCTTCAAGTAACTTGCCTAATGAAAACACAGCACAAGTACTTCCGACCAGTAAACAGGTAGGGGAAACATCATAAGTTTACGCTACCGAAATGTAAATGTGCCTCCGGCGCGATTCAAATGAATGGATTGCATAAATAGAGGAACAAATGATGGACTATTCCCCGTACTTAGACTTACTTTATTGCGTACAGTCAGATTACTAATTAAGTATACAGCACGCAAAATTATCATGCGTGCTGTATACTTAATTGGTGATCTGACTGTAGGTACTAGTTACCTCCCCCGGTTACACTCGGTTTCGCGTAACTTTAACTTTAGCAACAACCCAAGCGCCTGCTTAAGATCTGCCCTGTTTGTAAGCAGGCCTGTAAATTGCCTTGTCGATATTGTAGCATGCCAATTTTTAAGCCGGTTTGAACGGCACAAGATTTACCTTTTAGCAATTTTGGTTTTTTTGACCCTCTATAGCTACTTATGCATTTAGAACTCTTCTGTAGATATGCATCTTTCACGAACATTGGCGTCCACCATTGTTTCACGACCTTATCGCTTTTAGCCATTTGCACAACGTTTTACTTTTTAACCGACTTCAAAAAAAGAAGGAGGTTCTCAATTCGTGTTCGTAGGACGAAACATAAAATGTACTAAACATAAACCCTTGCTTATATTATTAGCAGTACCTACCTAGACTACCTACATATTAGCAGGAATTCTAGGATATATAGAATGGTTTGCATAAAATATACGATCGAATGATGGACCGTTCTGTGTACTTTATTACTAGGTAGGTATTAATAGTTTACCCGCCTGCTTAGTGGTGTTTCGGTTTACCACATTTATTTATAATCAAAGTTTTACTGCTACATTTCTATACGAATAACTTCCATAACATTGCCATAAACATGATTAAGTATTACCTAGATAATGGAAAAGCGGAACTTACATAAAAAAAAATTCTTTCTTTTTTGTAATATTATAAGCTGTGTGTGTCTTAAATAATAAAAAAAAATAAAAATAATAAAAAAATCACGTTATTTTCATTTATAGACTAACTATTAGCGGGTTAGTACCTAAGGTCAGAGAAGTGAGAACGTGCTTTGTCTCTTTCCGTGGCAAGAATTTTCAAAGTAATTATGTACCTACCTGCCTCATTTTTAGGGTTCCGTAGCCAAATGGCAAAAAACGGAACCCTTATAGATTAGTCATGTCTGTCCTTCTGTCCGTCCGTCCGTATGTCACAGCCACTTTATTTTTATTAAGAAGGATATAAAATACATAAAGTTATATTAAATTATTTTAAACACATTAAAAGTAAAACAAACTTGAAGAAAAAAAAACTTGAAATTTCAAAACAACTATCAAAATTGACAAACAGAAACAAAAAGTGGTAAATTTTGTCCGATCTTACTTCACGTTTATTAATAAGGCTACAAGAGCCCAAGACGACGTACAAAATACCTAGGTATATGAAAAAATACGCTGGCCATCAGTGCTAGTGGCTATGGTCGGTGGCCAGTTTGCGCGAAGCCTAAAGGTTTAGACCAAACGAAAGAATGCTCATTCTAGCCACACTACGTCATATTATTTTAATGTAAACGGACGTAGAGCATTCTTTCGTTGTTCTGTCTATGTCTAATTCACTAAACATTCACGATAGAATGCTCGTGTTCTAGCTCTAGCTCTGTGTTCGTTTGGTCTAAATGCACCTTAACACGAGTGAAATCGCGGGGCAAAGTTAGTCTAGTATATTTTTCAAAAAGTATCTACCTACCGAAAATGTTCTTGTTTAAATGTGTGCTAAAATTGAATGAGAAATCAATTAGTAATTTAATACTGTCTAGTGTTTAGGCCACTCTGATAAACTACTACCGGAAACCTTACTCTGAAGCCAAAGACATGGATGGGTTTATGAGATACGAAAATGTTTTAATTCATATTTTATTCTAATTAGACTCCAAAATGTTCGACTAGGTATGTTATATTAAAATTAAAGACATTTTTCGGTTTGAATCGCGTGGTTTTTCGCGTGGTCTATCCTGAAGAAGAGACTGGAAAAGTCTCGAAACGTTGAGCGTTGTAACAATGCTAAATGTAATAAAAACCACGCGATTCAAACCGAAAAATGTCTTTAATTTCAATACAACATCGCGAAAACAGAAGAAGAATCTATGTTATATTAGTCTATGTTAGACTATGTTACAGTAGTCTTGGTATCCGAGACCACGTGATTAAGTCCCGGGTAAATATGTAATTATGTGTGAAGGTGGGCTACGGTGTAGCCCCGGCCTAGAATAGTGTTACCCCATCTCTTTCCGTTAGTGTCGTAAAAGGCGACTGAGGGATCTGAGGGACCCTAGCAAACCTTAAGTTCTTCACGCGCGGTGGTGGATAAACTGCTCGTTCCGTAGGAGGGTTGATGTCAGGCAGGCGGCCGGCCGTATAAATATTGCCAAATATACCTACTTGAAGGTGTGGTCAATGATGATGATGACTTACCGACCGCGTCGACCCCAAATAAAAAAAAACTATTTGGCCCGGCCTTTCTAGAAGGATGCAACAGTTCGTTCTACTATGTTACAATAGTCTTGGTTTCTACAATAGACAATTTAACATGTTATATGCGAATGGGTAGTTATGGGAATGCGAAATTTACGTCGCTGTAGGTAGGTACCTACACCGACGTAAATTGGCGTACCACCGGCCTAGGCCTAAACTAGATACTACAAAAGCGATCATTATAGGTTAGTTGTTACCTAGTAGAAAGACGCGGCGTTTCCGCCGACCGACACACGCAGTGCCATTGTTTGTGTTACGTATGTACCTACACCCGACGCATTCACCGCTCACGACCGCTCAGTCCCACACCTAATACTAAGAACACCTAAATCACGCTTCTGTATTTGTAGCTGAGTGATTCTAGTAGACAGGGCAGAGCTTCCAATGCGAACGTGGTCTCTATAGAGAACCTTCTGAAGAAAAGAGAGGGGAAAAGTTCTCGTTCTCCATGCAAACGTAGTCGACTGTTTCCTCCCTGGATAAATAATTTAGAGAAAATATGTTCATGGCATAAAACCTATATCAGCTATGACTATGACCATATGATGCCCCTACGTTTTTTTTCATATGCCTTTTTTTCTAAATTTTGTTTATTTTCTAATTAGAAAATTAAAAAATATCAAAACCTAGAGGCATATGGATGGTCATGGGAGATATAGGTGATGTGGTATAATTATATTTGCTCTGTCTTTATGCAGGGAGAGAAAAACTCGACTACGTATGTATAACAATTTTCATCACAATTGATTCAGTAATACCTGAAGAAGTGACGCGGTCATTACTTGGATGGGTGACCGATCGAGCTCCTCCTTGCTTCGGAAGGGACGTTAAAAGCAGTTGATGCCGGTTGTTATCTCTGATAGCAGTCGTTAGGTCAAGTGAGAGGCCTTATGCGACCTGAAAACTCTATCACTAGATAAGCCACACCACTACAAGAAAAGAAAAAGATTACAATATAAATTAAAGACATTTTGTTTATCACTTTTAGCATAGTTTCAACGCTCAACGTTTTAAGACCTTTAGTCTCTTCTTCAGGATTAACACCACGCAAAAGTAATAAACACCCAAATAATCTTATTAATTTCAATACAACATCGCGAAAACGGCGAAAAATCTAAGATTACCTACAAATTCCACTTCTCCCCGCAGCCTATATCTATGGAAACAAAGAATCAAAGCGCTGGCTTCAATCCAGAGGCAGTCAAAGACAACTACATCTATCTGTTTGATCACCCCGGCCACTAACACGGTTATGAGCGTGGAACAAGTAGCTGTTGCTGTAATTACACGCTGGCTTTGTGATCCGAACAATAGGTATTGACCTGCAAATGTGTTGTAATCTTTTTGTAATTATCTATTCCTTTAAAGTTGGTATGTGGGTTGGAGCACCGAGATGGGATTTTAGTGGGTAGCATAATGTGCGTGCTTCGGAAGGCACGCTCAAGCGGGTTTAGCAACGCTTGGCGCGGTTATTACTTGGATGGGTGACCGATCGAGCTCCTTCGTGCTTCGAAAGGCTCGTTAAAAAGCAGTTGGTCCCGATTGTTATCTCTGGTAGCAGTCTTTAGGTCAAGTTAGAGGCCTTAGGGCGATTTGAAACTCTAACGCTAGGTGAGACATACCACTATACGAAAAGAAGAAGAAGTGGGTGCGGCATTCCGGGCTACCAACGCCACTCTCTGTATAATTTATTTACCCAAGTCTGTGCACGGAAATGAGATCCTTATCGCAAAAACTGTTGTTTTTCTAAATAAATTAAGTAAATAACCTAGGCATGTCTAACCGAATCAACTTGTCCTCAGCGTCGTTAGATTTGTCTTAGCCACGGTTCAACATTGTTTAGTTTTGCGGAGTTTCGTTAAAGCTTTTGAAGTATTTTGGCCGTAAATTGTTGATTGTTAGTCCTTTTTTGCTAAAAATCTAACGAAGCTGAGGCGATGTTGGGACGATTTAGCTATCAAAAGTCTGTTAGGTCTGGTTAGAGGCCTCGGGGCGACCTGAAAACTCTAACACTAGGTACCTAAGCCACAGCCTCACCAATATAAGAAGAGAAAATGACTGTTATATTTGTAAAAACAAACCTGAGTAGTTAACCTCATTTTATTGGCATCTTGTCTATCCCAGAGCGCGTCCGCGTCCGCGAGAGTGCCAAAGTCTTAAGTTACCAAACACGTGGTCCGGTATACTAAACAAGGTAAAAAATCACAGCGATCGTTTTAAAACGATCTTAAACGTCTATTAAAAGTAACCCGCCCTTTAAACCAGAGGCCAGTAATGTAAACATTGTCTTAGTTTTGACGACAAAAAACTTAAGGAACTGCTTCACTGAAACGAATATATTTTGTTTTTAATGGGAATGATAAGTTTATTTTTTCACACCTATTACGTTCTATACCTCTACTTTAAATCGCATTTTTAAAGAAAAAAAGGTAATTTAAGATACCAAGAACGAGGTATTACCATGAAACAAGAATGCCTAAAAACTTACCTAATTAGGTTACGATAGATGAGTAATTGACCTCAGCGATATCACTCACCTGATAGTGAGTGATGATATGGTCTATGATGTAACACGCTCATCTAGAAGGAAGACGGCAGTGAAACAATATCCAACCCGCAAATCTTAGTGGCTGCACCAGAATTATGTAGGTATTGAGTTACGGACGAGTCCGCTTGGTGCTATAACTTAGGCCGACCGAAGAAACCTCTTTTGGTTGGCTTTTACGACGCTCAGAGGATACCGTTGCTCGTAGTCATATTCTCTTAGACCCGGGCTACAGACTCCAATAAGTTATATTAATTATCCCCCTTACTTATAAACGTTGAATAACTGATGCATAAACAATTTGACAAAGACAGTAACAGCGTTACATAACTTAGTGTTAATCATCGTTTATAAGTAATATATCTAATATTGTCATTTCAATAATCATGTTACTAAGTTAAGTACTCAATGAACGTAAAGAGAAGGGTAGAGAAGTAAATATGCTTATTAGTGTCTAGATCGCGTTGCAAAACCGTTCCTTAAACGAAATTAATAGTCCATAGTCACGTGCACATTCTCGGAAACTAGTTAATTACACGTTGTAAACTAATAAAACGTAATAAACCGTCAAATGTGTTGAAATATCGCAGACGAACGCTCTGGAAGAATTTCCAGAATTGATACTAAGAGGGTGTGTTTATGAAAACTCAGTTTGTTTTATCAATGAAACGTGTGTTTTAATGATGATAAATTGTTTACATACTCGTAGGTAACGTACCTACTTATTTCCGTATACGTAGGTAATAGTACATCTATAGTTCTTCTTCTATTCGTATAGTGGTGTGGCTCACCTAGTGTTAGACTTTTGAGGTCGCCCTAAGGCCTCTAACTTGACGCAACGACTATCTATCTATAGCTATCAGAGATAACAACCGGGACCAATTAACTATGTTTTTATTTCTTAATTTGTAACATCTTCGCAGATCACAGTATTAGCGTTCTACAAACCTTAGTGGTTTTTAATGCTATGTATAATAAAATAATGTTATTTAAGTTTTTATTTTGATAATAAAAGGAAAAAAAAACTGCTTAACGTACCTTCCGAAGCACGGAGGAGCTCGAGAAAATTAGTTTTTGCCATACAAATTATTTATTAGTCACAAGCGTTGCTTAACCGGCACGATCGTTCATGATCGGCAGGTGCAGCTAGGCCAATGAGCTCCTCATTGTATCATTTAGTCTGTAGGTACGATCGTCTTTTTTTTTCGTTTCGATCGTCTTTTTTTTCCATTTCGATCGTCTTTTTTCCATTTCGATCGTCTTTTTTTTTCATTTCGATCGTCTTTTGTTTTCGTAACGATCGTCTTTTGTTTTCGTTTCGATCGTCTTTTGTTTCTACTCCGATCGTCTATTGTTGTATTAAAAAAAAAGGACTTGACCAAATGACACTTTCATTTGCGGTAACTATAGGCTTGACCAAATGACACTATTTTTTGGCTTGACCAAATGTCCACTACATCTACCATACAGGGTCTATAAGAATCATTCTTAGAAAGTCTCAAATTTAAATCGAGTTGCTTTTCAACGTTGGACGTTTCGAGGTCTTTACAGCCCTCTCGCTCGCGGGTGAGATGTAGGTAATTTGTCATATTCATTGCTCTAAAAGTATTCTTAAATATTCCGTCCTTAGAAAAGTCTGTCTTTCTCTACCTTAGATAGATAGATAGACAAAAACAATTTAAATCTAGGTGGCACAATAGGCGGGCTTATCGCTTAAGATTGATCTCTTCCAGGCAAGCTAAGTGCCGGTATGTTATTTTTTTCTTATAAATCAGCCGTTATTTAGTTATTAGTGCGTTATTCATTATCGTTGAATATTGTTCACTCTACCTACAGTCATTTAGTTACCCTATATTCTTGTTTGACTAATTGACGTTCAGTGGAACGAAAATAATTATTTTCGGAAATCGGGGCTTGACTCATACATAACGGATTTCGAAACATTATCTATCTATTCTACTGCATATTCACGCATTACATTACATTACTTTAAACTTAGGTTTATAGGTTTATAGATCTTTATTTCTCTAAGATTACAATAAATCACTTACGAGAAAAAACTATTTCTAAACATACAAGTTTTTTTTTTTTTTTTTTTTTTTTTTTTAGTGTGAAACTTAAATTGTGTAATAAGGCGTACTATAGTACGTCAAAATATTTTGATGAAAAGAATCCATGGACATGATTGTTAACTGCTCCTATTCAAATTACAGATATATATGTATTATTTATGACTATTGTAATATAAAACATGATAAAAAAAAAATTGAAAAAAAAACCCATGAGTTTCTTGTGGTTTCTTCTCATAGGAGGGCGCGTTCCGAAACCACAGTAAAATAAAATCTCGACGTTTCAAAACGTACGTATGTGTGTATAACATACGTTCTAAATGAATAAATGAATTTTTGATTTTTGTTTGAGATTTTTTTGAATTTTTGATTTTTGTTAAAGTTTGCATGCATTTAAATTTAAAGGAACCTACAACTAACCGACTTTTTTAAGCATAACATTTAGTGTTCTTTTCACCATATTAGTCTCAACTTGGTACTCGATGAGGTAGGGTTGACCCCTCGATTGCTCCCCTAAAAACGGGCTGAGTGAAGCCGGGCCCAGACTGAATCGCGGCTGACCGAGTTTTGTAGGCATTACTTTTACTGTTCTTTTCACCATATTATAAGTCTCAACTTGGTACTCGATGAGGTAGGGTTGACCCCTCGATTGCTCCCCTAAAAACGGGCTGAGTGAAGCCGGGCCCAGACTGAATCGCGGCTGACCGAGTTTTTTAGGCATTACTTTTACTGTTCTTTTCACCATATTATAAGTCTCTACTTGGTACTCGATGAGGTAGGGTTGCCAACTATCGGCTCCCAATCAACACCTATTAATAAGGCCTAAACTGAAAATCCCTGTCGGATTCATGATATTGAACAAAATTAATCAAAATCATTTTGTCAGTAAATAATCAACAATGATGATTGTTGACTATTTTCTGCTGTTGTTGTTTCCTACATTTTGTCTTCAAGACAAAAACTTCTTATTGTTTCGTAGCCATAAAATATTTATAGGTCTTATTATATTTCGGCAATTCGTTGCTACGGACACGACATGGGCATGAAATATGGACTCTAAGCACGAAATATAGGTAACCGTAAATAATTTCAACTCTAAACTTCGTTTTTAGGGTTCCGTAGCCAAATAGCAAAAAACGAAACCCTTACGGATTCGTCATGTCTGTCTGTCTGTCCGTCCGTCCCTTTTTCCGAAACTATAAGAATACTGTTGAAACTTGTTTAATCATAGGAATAGACCACGAATTGACACATTTTCCTAAAGAAAATATGCCCGAGATGGCGATACGAAGAGCGTAGGTACGGTCAGTAAGTTTTATTATAAAGAATGAGGTCGACCATGAAGCGACTGTGGTTCGTCTGTCGTTGTTTGTCAGTTGCCTTTCTGGGTGGGCTTCCGGGAACACCTCTTCAGTTCATCTTGCTACTGCAACGAGCAGCGCCTGGTTAACGTTGCCTTCAGTGGAGGTGGAGAGTGGCAGACAAGGTAGTCTGTAATGTGGGTAAATCGTATTTTAACCAAGGTTGAAAATCACAGGTTTTTTTTTATAAAACACATTGTTCAAATAGTTCAAATTGTTTTAAACAAGTGTTTAGTTTTATTAACTTGTATGTAGGTACCTAAGTAATTCAATGGATTACGACCCCCCTATATTTCCCTTTCTTTAATATAAAACTATATTGGACTTTACTGTATTAATAACGAACTTCGGAATATCTAATATATAAAATTTCCATGTCACAGTGTTAGTTACCGTACTCCTCCGAAACCGCTTGACCGATTTTTGTGAGATTTTGTATACGTATTCAGTAGGTCTGAGAATCGGCTACCATCTATAATTATTTATAAGGCAAAACAACGTTTGCCGGGTCAGCTAGTACTTTATATAATTACCTACTTCATAACCAGCCGGAAATGACATAAGAAGTGTATGAATAATAGGGGTCCTTATCTTTCTAATATTTCAATACTTAAATTATCGATTCTGTAACTAATTATAATCTCATTAAATATCAAATTCGGGACGAAAAAAGCATGCAATAGGGTAACAATCCTCATAGATCCCTCAAGTAGGTATAGCAAGTACCTAGTATCTATAGTAACATCATATAGGTACCTACCTACGTAAACGAACATTGTTTGCAAATACACAAAGCCCATAGTTATTTTTCTCCAACAAAAACAAGCAAACTCTATAAAACAACAGATAGGTTACCTACTAATCAAAGATTTTAATGAAGATTTTCCACAGTACAGAACACAATAAAACATGAATAATAATGTTTTAACTCTAAAACAAACCGATCTATTTGTATTGATGAATTTATCTATGTTTATAGTTGGGTAATCGTTCACTCGATAAAACCCAGACTCAGTGGTAAACTCAATAAAATCACATTAAACAGCAATCAGGGTGTATTTGTTTAAGTGTCGTTATAGCACCACACGCAGTGCCCGGTGCCAGAGACCACACATAAAATCTTCACGAGATTTAATTGTTTTTAAGAACGTTTTTTGTTTGCAAGGTAAACAAGATATACCTACCTATCCCCCACAAAAACATTTTCATGTAAAATGTAGCCAAGACGAGAGCGAGACCTTATGATGTGCACTATCAAAAAGTTATCAGATGTCCTAAAGAGCCAAGCTTATAATTCCACAAGCCCCGAGTCCACAAGCACCTTACTTCACTATCACAAACTCAACATCTTAGCCAAATATGTTGCTTGGCCGTTTCACAACCTTGCATAGGTTTTCTATTACACAATACCTAAGTTGTTGCGGTGATAAAACGGCCAAGCAACATATTTTGGCTAAGATGTTGAGTTTTTTTTTTGAGTTGAGTTGAGTTGATTAAGTACCCTATAGACATTATACCCCGTGAATTACCTTTCTCTGGTATATTCCAAACCAAAGTTATGAGGGTTCAAAAAACCGACGAAACGTTTTGAGAAAAGGTAGGTAGTGCCCGTACGCTTCGCTGGCTCGTCTTGGCGGGGGGCACTACCGTGCCCCCAGATCCTACGATATGTGGCCGTAGCACAGGTAGCATGCCGCATGCTATAGCGTTGCTTTCCTTGTGCTACGGTATAATTTAGGCAACATAACTATTAATATAACATAACAGGCTTCCTATGACACTTTACCTAAAACATACCACACAACTTAGATTAAAACAAAAAACTAAAGATACGGTACCTAGTCTCGGAAAATGAGACGATCAAACTGCGTCTAGCTGACGCATAGCCTCAGTCGTATGTCGAACATCCATAAGAATGCCTGTTTGCTCATTTTATAAATGCCTGAATCATTCTTGAAGACAAATGTTTTTAAATACAATAATTTTATGAAAATGTATGTAGGTGTTTCTAGCTCACGAATACGGAATGTTAGAATATACCGTATCTACTATTTTTGTTTTCATCTAAGCCACACAAGTGGTATGTTTTTCACACTGCACACCACATAATATAAAGAAATTCGTGCATGTACCGAAATGTGCAGAAACTGTAGGTGTGATCTGTTTTAAGTTAAGTGTAGGCGTTATCGTGTATCTTGAGCTTTTGAAGCTTCAAGAATCAAGATAAAATATTGAGTAACAACTGTCGACAGAAATCGGTGAGGTGAGGTAATCAACAATTTATCCATCCCGGATATACAAAATGGTAGAGTCTTAATTTAAGTAGGTAAGTACTACTGTAAAATAAAATTAAACTAAAATTAACAAATTGATGACATACCCTAATCTAATGTATATAAATTAATTAAACATCTAAATGTAAATACTCGTTGAAAATTTGAAGTAGGAACTGAACCGCTTAGGCCCCTCGCCCACGGCGACTTTTTGTAGCGATGCTGTCGCGCGTTCGCATCGATACAGTCGCGATGCGATCACTAGCTGTGTGCCCTCGCCCACTTTAACCACGATTCAGTCGCGATGTCAACGCAACACCGTCGCGCTTCTGTCGCGATGCAAACGCGATTCAGTAACGGCACATTGCCTGTGGTGATCGCTACAGTTGCAAGATGGACTCCGTTGAGGCAACGGTCGCGCGTTTGCGTCGATACAGTCGCGATGCTGCAGCGCGTTGGCATTGCGTATGTAGCGCGTTGCAAATACGACTAACGCGCGTTAGTAGCGCTGCTGTTGCGCGTTTCCGAAACGCGCTATAAAAAGTCGCCGTGGGCGAGGTCCCTTCGACAGGAAGTTGATGAAAACCTTGTAAAGGAAAATATAGGACACCTTTTATCACAAAAATCACGTATTAAGTACCTACCTAATTGTGTCAATACTGTGTTTTACGCTAGGCTAACACTTTAAAACAATCTCTGTCTTGCAGATATTTAAGAGTAATGTGGGGCAAGATTAGTGTGCGCATTTTTTTTTGCACAACGTTCCTTGGGGCACGTAAGGGAGGGAATACCCTCAGATATTATCGAGACCATTTTCGAGATACTCAACATGCGCACACTTACCCACTGCGTACACTTACCCCATATTAATATAGTAAATCATACAAAAATAGGCTAATAATATCACTACCATACTATATTACAATAACAATTATGTGTTCAGGTATTCAGTGACTTCTCCTTCTCATCCGAGCGATGTTCCCGGTTACATCCCTCTCAGGAGCCCGGGGACCGCTAAACCCCAAATTGTTTACTTTTTTTTTAAATTGGGGTCGACGCAGTCGGTAAGTCATCGACATCATTGACCATACCTGCAATTAGATTTGGCAATCTTTTTACGGCCGGCCGCGCCTGCCTGACACCAACCCTCTTAGGGATCAAGTAGTTTATCCGCCACCGCGCGGGGATAACTTAAGGTTTGCTAATCTCCCTCAGATCCCTTAGTCGCCTTTTACGACACCCACGGGAAGAGATGGGGTAACCCTATTCTATGCTGGGGTACACGGCAAATACCCATACCAATTCAGTGACTAGCTAACTATAATTAAATACCAATGTGCCATAAATTCTTTTTATTTTTCCTGCCCTTACCCCAAATTATTTGGAATCGGCATATTAGGTAAATCTTCATTGACCATATTTTACCATAAAAATAGATTTGGCAATATTTTGACGGTCGGTCGCCTTTTTAGGGTTCCGTAGCCAAATGGCAAAAAACGGAACCCTTATAGATTCGTCATGTCTGTCTGTCCGTCTGTCCGTCTGTCTGTCCGTCCGTATGTCACAGCCACTTTTCTCCGAAACTATAAGAGCTATACTATTGAAACTTGGTAAGTTTGTAGATGTAATCTATGAACCGCATTAAGATTTTCACACAGAAATAGAAAATTAACAATAAATTTTTGGGGTTCCTCATACTTATAATTGAAAATCAAAGTTTTTTTTTTCATCAAACCTATAGGTATGGGGTATCTAGTGATAGGTATTCAAAAATGATATTGAGGTTTCTAATAAATCATTTTTTTCTAAACGGAATAGTTTGCGCGAGAGACACTTTCAAAGTAGTAAAATGTGTGTCCCCCCCCCCCCTGTAGCTTCTAAAATAATGGAATGATCAAACTAAAAATAGTATATGATGTACATTACTATGCAAACTTCCAACGAAAATTGGTTTGAACTAGATTTAGTAAGTAGTTTTTTTTTAAATGTCAAAATTCGTAA
The DNA here is from genome assembly GCA_958496205.1 of Idaea biselata. Taxonomy (NCBI): domain Eukaryota; kingdom Metazoa; phylum Arthropoda; class Insecta; order Lepidoptera; family Geometridae; genus Idaea; species Idaea biselata. Next base: position 7,412,203 of record OY292394.1, read on the forward strand.
ACCGCAATTTACCTTCCAAAACAAAATCTGTTGTATAGATAAAGGTACGGAACCCTTCGTGCGCGAGTCCGACTCGCACTTGGCCGGTTTTTTTTTTTACGATGTGAATCTAATTAAGACCGGTGTGTGGGGGGGGGGTCCCCCCGGCCAAGATGATGTGCGGCCAGGGTATACCCACTAAACCCCTCGGTGTCCTTCGAGCCGCAGTTGCCAGAGCTTTCCGGAACCTTTCGGAAAACTTCGGCGGCGGCGGGTGGTCCGGGTGGACCCAATAGGCAAAACCCTCTCAAGAGGCGGCGCGGACACGCCACCGCCATCTCGGAGCTCAGTGTTTGGCGACGAACTCCCCCGAGTCCGCCGCCAAGAGCCGTTTAGGGGAACCAGGGAAGTCTGGACACCCCTGGTTCCCCTGCGACGGGTGAGGTCTGTGGCCCCGTCGCCGATCACCACTCAACGACACACCGACACTCCTCTCCCCCTGCAGCCCCACCGCGTCCGCCATCAACGGTGGCGACCCCGCCGAGGCCGCGGCAGATAGTGCGAGCGGCAACGCAACACCGCGACACTCCTGTCCTGCCGCGGCCCCGAAATCCTCAGCCGCGAACCAAAGCTCGAGCGGCCCCTCCTCGGGTGGGTTCCGCTTGGTTCACCGTGGGTGTCCAGGCCACGTCTACTAAGCCCCCCCGCCACGACAAGGCGGGAACCCATCGGGGGGGAACGGTCGGTCGCCTGCCTGGTACCAAGGGTCCTTAGGTCCAAGTAGTTTATCCGCCGCCGGGATAACCCGGGAGAACTCCGTTTACTAATCTTATTTTATTTTAAACCGTTATTTTATTTTTCATTGGCCTATTATAATTTTATTTTAATACGTGCCATCTATTGAACAGAAAATATAACATTTATTTTCCCGACGACGCCGACGCGACGTTCACTGCCGTTCACCACAGGTAGTGTTTTATAGCTCTTTGGTTATTTTCTAAAACCGTTAGATGGCATATAAATCGGAAATATTACTTGAATTTTAGTACGACTGCTTACCATTAGATGGCACTGTTTTAGGAACAATTTTACACAGTATTGCAATATAAAAAAAATAAACAACTTTTGAAAACTTTTAAGTTAGTAGTAGTAATTTTTAGTAGTTATTTTTTAGTAAATGTAGTAGGTACTAATTGTACCTATGAATGTAGTGTACTTATGAATGTAGGGTGAATGTAGTAGGTACGTCTAATAGTACCTACTACATTCACCCGGCAAAAATAGGTTTAATTACTAATAAAAACGAATAAAACCATTATTGACGGAAATATCCGAGCGTATCTAGAAATTTATAGAAAAAGTATAAGACTCCGAAATCAACTAATATTTCCGTCTGGATACGAGCATCAAATATCTAATTAATCCTAGAAAGAAATAGCTTGATGCAAGCGCGCTTCGAGCGGTAGGTATTCCATAACATGCGCATTGCGCAGCATTACGCAGACAGGCAGGAATCAGGAAAATTTCAAAACCGTTTAAAAAAAAAATCGTTTGTGTAATGTGATTGGGTGAAACATTTTCCTGTAGTGAGTAGTGTGAAAATTTCCGAAACTGATTTTTCCGTCATTATGTGGCCGCTTTGTAGCTTTATTTTGTGATTTTGGTGAAAATTGCTCTAAGCAACTAGCAATACAATACATCCTATTTCATACAAAAATGAAAATGACGTTTATTGACACCTGCGCTTTGTTATCGTCCACCAGATTATTTACAAATTTTTTAAGAAAATCTAAATTATTGTGTACAAGTGCTAATAGAATTCATATGGATCACAGCAATGAAGCTAAATCTTCAATGGGGCTCGCCACCTTGCCACCAATTGTGACTATTTACCGGCAAGCAATGCGAACCTTTGACGACAAGCTCAAAAAAGAATTCGAGACCAACATGAGTAAACTAAAACAACTGATGGATAAAGTAACAGCCAAAGACCTCGGTTTGGACGAGCGGATAATGGGTCCAGAGTTCTGGAAGGCGCCGAACAAAGCTCCGTGTACTTACATCGAAGTGTTTCAGAACGAACAAATCAACATGAGTATCTTCGTTTTGAAGCCGGGTTTTCAGATGCCGATGCATGACCATCCGCAAATGCACGGGTTCCTCAAGGTCATAGCAGGCGCTGTGAATATCAGAAGTTTCACGGAATATCCATTAAAAGAGGTTGGTAAAGTTGTTGATTTTGCTACAAGAGCTAAGTTTGAGGCGGCACGTATCGCTCAGGGCATGCACAAACGACGGAGACTCTTCGCTGAAGTCACCGTATCTGAAGTATGTTCTGCATCTTCAGGGACTTGTGTCCTGAGCCCTACAATCTCCAACTACCATGAGATCCAAGCTTTAAGTTTACCCGCAGCATTCTTTGATATCCTAGCCCCGCCTTATGACACCTTAATCAAAGAAGTCGGTCCAAGAAGGTGTAAATACTACCAAGTAGCTAATGAAATAAGCACAAATGTTGTCGAACTACAAGAAATAGAAGTGCCAAAATGTTTTCATTGTGACCAAGCACCTTATTTAGGCCCAGCAATAGTGTAGATGGAAATTGACTAGTATTAAATAGCTATTAAAAATAAATTATGAAAATATGTAGGTAAATTTATAATAAGGAATACAATTCCCTTGTAAGTCATTGTCAGTCATAATGTTGTTACAATATTGTAACATTAATTAGTTCAAATTGTGTTGTGCCTTCCTATGTAAAAAGAGTTACCATATTTTATACTCTGACATGTAGTTAATCTTTAGTTATTGGTCCTTATGCAAGCTGTTACTATTTGATGTCGAGGCTATAACAAATTAATTCATATCATGTAGGTAATTTGTTATTCAAAGACGATAAATCCAATTGACTGCTCATACATTGCATTGTTTCTACTCCGATCGTCTTATCTTATATATTAAAAAAAGGACTTGAAGAGTTCACACTTTTCGAAGACTTGACCAATTGACACTTTTTACTGCTTGACAAATTAACACTAAATTTTGCGGTTTAAATCAACTTGACCAATTGACACTATTTGTAGACGAGACCTATTGGCCACTACATATTTGTGATTGGCGGATGCTAACCTATCTATATTTAGAGCGTAAAATAGTGAGGTGGTAGCTTCAGTAACTACTTCCAAACCAACATACTATTTTCTTGAGGGGAGTATTCTTGTGAGCAGTCAATTGGATTTATTGTCATTGTCGTTAGTGCATTGTTGATTTTGAATATCTCCTCTGTGAATGCTGCTAAGCCATGTGATATATCACTGCATGTGTGGTACATTAAGCACTCAGTTTATATGAGGCAGTAAAAGAGTCATCTATGACTGAGCTAGTATATGGTTCATCATCATCACTGATCACAATAGCTCTCACAGTCAATGCAGTGTGATATTACATTATAAACATTAACCCCTTAGGCCCCTTCTTATAAACAATGATTCACAGATAGATAACTAAGATAATAATATGTAACATGCGTTTCTGTCTGTCAGATTTCATGTTACAGTAATAGACGAACAATACATAGTTTATTCATCTATTAAGAGGACAGGATACCTAGTTATTTTCTATACAAACATAGTCGACTGTTTCCTTCCTGGATAATGACATTAGAGCAAATATGTTTATGCCATAAACCTATATCTGCCATGACCATGCCCCTACATTTTGTTTTCTTTTTTCTCTTTTTTTAATGAAGAATAGATATTAAAATTAAAAATTAGTAAATGTGAAAATCAAACATCTTTATCCAGTGAGGAAACAGTCTACTATATTTGTAAATATAGTAGACTGTTTCATCTTCATATCATCATTTTATAATTTTTAATATGTAATAGGGAAATTGACTTTGACTACCTATTTTATTTCTTAGGTAAATATAATATAATTATTTATGTTAAATGATTGTGACGAGAATATGATTTTTATCTTAATTTTTACAATGTTTTAACTCTTTTTTCAATTACTTATTTTAACCCTCTGTAACATTCCCTATTTTTTTTTTTTTATTACTTATTCTGTTTCTTTACAAATAATCACATTTTATTTTATTAGAATTTTATTTATTGATAAATTTTGTTAATAAAAAATAGGAATTATAATTATGATTTTCTATTGCTTTTAGATACCTATAAATTGAGTAATTTTAACATTATTTTATTTAAAATGACTTTGTTATGTATTATGCATCACAATCATGTAGGTACAAATTGGACCCACACTTGAATTTAAGTAAAAAAAACAGAACTGAATCCTTTATTTATAGAATTTGGTTAGTTTCATGTGTGATGGATGATGTCATATAAAGAGAAATAACAGGCAGCTGCTACTCCTACCTACTAATTTTAATTTATAATAACATGAAACTGCATAATATGTTTGGCTAGGCTAAAACGGTTTTGAAAACTGATGAGTATAGCTAGTGTCTTTGAGTAATTGAGTGTCTCTCATCCACCATCTTGGCAACTTCAAGTTGTTTTAGCAAAACTACAATCAGCTTAGTAAATTTAGCCACTTTTATTTTCTGTATTATGTTGCTAGCTTCCCTTTTTTCTGAAAATATGCTGAGACAAGTCATGCGTCCATTCAGTGTTTATTAAATTTCACTCTAGGGTTGTCTCCTTCATGTTTAGCCCGACTACCGCAAAAAGTAATGTCATAAACCTTTAAAAAGGTCCGCTATTCATCGTTCTTACGTTGAAGGAAAACATCGTGGGACATTCGCCAATCTGGTACTCCAGTTTCCATGTCGTGTTACTGTTTAACCCCTCTAAGAGGAGGTCCTTGCTCTACAGCGAGACAAATTAAGAGGCTAACAACGGCTTGGGATTTGGTAAAAATGTGTAGAACCAATGTGTTAGGGAATTTGAACAGTTTTAAAGTACCCATAGTTTTTGGGATATAGACCAAACACGCAAACTCTATTTGTCTCCGAAACCTCTAGATCGGACCTCCCAGGGGCTTTCAGTATGTTTCAGTCCTAAAGTCAAAATGTATAGTTTCGACTGTTCCATTCGCAATCCCCCTTTATAAGCGCTAATTTACTAAGATATTAGAATTGTACCGCCAACGTTCCCCACTTCCGCGACTTTGACAGCCCTAGGTACAACTTAGTGAACAAATTACCTAAATTTCGGGAAACTTATTTGTATGGAAGCTGGCGAACTGACAGCAGCGCCGACCCGCATCAACAAGGTGATTTAGATAGATAGGTAGATAGATAGGTACAATCGATAAACGTACACATTACATGTAGGTACATTATTATCTTGACATCGTACCTAATTGTAAATATTAATTTTCAGCCAGAATTATGACTGGCTGGGGCTTACAACAATATAATTAAAAATATACTATCATAATTAAATACTTGCATTATGTTTATAAATTGACCTAAGTACCTTGATATTTTCGATCTCTTAGCTGAAATTAATCTGTACGTAATCTACCTAAATCATTGACTTTTTTAAGACGCAGATTTTTTAGGTATAGGTACTGACTACTGATTATTATCGATAAGGAAAATATTTTTACAGAATTTAATGACTTGGTTGAAGATTGCAATCAATATTCAATAGAACTTGACTGAAATAAACTAAAAATCTTTTCAATACTACTCACTTATCTTGATTTCTTTTGCATACCTTATATCCCCTTTAAAACATTGTTTAGGTGGTTAGGTATTATGTTAATGTTCTGTGTCGCCTGCGTCTAACTAAAGCATATTATCATCCCAGACAATAGACTCCAAATTTAAATTATTTGAAGGTGAGGGTACTATATGAAGCAGTAGCCCCAAAAACTAAGCCTATTTGGCTTTAGTTCTTGGAGAGAAGACGTTGTTTTGATTTTTTTTTTAAATCGACATTAATCCAGTATAAAATGAGAATTTATAAGGATATTATTACCGGTGACAAGATGTTCTCGGACATTTACAAAATAAAACTCGTCGATGAAGTAATCTACGAAGTGACCGGGAAACTGGTGATAAGAGCACAGGTGGACAGAAAGCTGGTGGGCTCCAGCCGTTCAGCCAGAGAGGCCATTGAAGGCACGGACTCTGTCGTCGACGTCGAGAGCGGAATCGACATAGTCCTCAACTATAGACTATGCGAGACTTTCGCATTCAGTGACAAGAAATCCTACATACTATATCTCAAGCGCTATATGAGAAAAATAGTCGCTAAATTGGAAGCGAAGGCACCGGACCAAGTAGCCATGTTCAAAACGATAATGAACAGAGTAATGAAGGACATCCTCGAGAGGTACAAGGACCTCCAGTTCTTCACTGGAGAGTCGATGGACTACAATGGCATGGTGGCGTTGTGTGAATACAGGAATGTTGACGGTGCGGAAGTACCCATTATGATGTTCTTCAAACACGGGCTCGAAGTAGAAAAGTTCTCAGTGAGGCACAAGTGATATGTAACTACAGAGTTCATACTAAATACACTCTTCGATCTTTCAACTCTTAACTTCTCTTCCGCTATTTTAATGTCCCCTCCGTATGGCATAAACTTTTTGTCATAAACACGAAAGCCCTAAAACGTTACGCATTATATTCATAAACAATAAACACACAACGCATAAACTTATTCGGCATAAAAATTTAAAACATAATATTTTTATAGCATAACGATCATGACGCATAATATCAAAAAGCATTTTCTTTAGAGTAAAATCTTAAAAATATGTTTTTTTTAAGTTATCTAGATCCACGGTGTGGTCACCGGACCGATGATTTTCAGTAACTAGTTTTAAGCTTTTTATACAAAACTGACTTGAAATAAAGAAGTTATATAGTATAAGGGAGTAGAGTCAGCGAAGTTGATGAAAACGACGTATTAAGTCTATACGAGTATATTTTCAGGTAGTCGGGTACAATTTCAGGGCTTTCAGGAGAACTGCCTTAAGGTTACAGGGGCAGCTTTCAGGAGAAAGCCTTCACGCGATGCGCCGGGTCCCACGCTGCGTTCCAGGTAGGACGCACAGGCGGATGCTCCGTGTACAGGGGATCGGGGAGAGATTTCAGGCTGAAACTTCAGGAAGTCCAGGCTCTCTGTTCCAATGAGGATGCGTAATGAGTATTATGCGTAAAATGTTTATGCCAAATGTCGGTTATGCTGTAAATGTTTATGCCAAAAGTTTTTATGCGTAACGAGTATTATAGCAAAAAAAAATATGCCATAATCGTTATGCGTTTCGTGTTTATGACAAAAAAGTTTATGCAATAACCCTTCTTTGCGTCGCGCAGTCGGGTAAAAAGGAGGGACCTCGTTATTTTATATAATTTAAAATATGTGTATCTATCACAAGGCTACCACAAGGTCGATTGTATCGATTTGTACCTAATTTAAATGTTGCTATAGGTAGGTTATAGGTATGGCAAAGACAAACGCAGCGTACTACGTGGGCGATCGGATGCGAACGCGAAGCGGCGCGGAAACAAGGAACAGTCGAGAGTCGCGCCGAATCGCACTTTACGTGCATTTGGTCACGTAGGACACTTCAATAGCTATCGACTGTTCCTTGTTTCCGCGCCGCTTCGCATTCGCATCCGATCGCCCACGTAGTACGCTGCGTAAGCGAATATCGACAACCAGGGCCAGTATTCTACAATGAAAATGTCTCTAATACGTCTCAGCTCCATTTTTTAAAATCTGTTCAACTATAATATTATTGTGCATCATTTTCTAATGATTGAAAATATTTAATTCTTTGTAACAAAAACCGTACCTATGTCAACATAATATTAAATGTCCACTTATTCTATGACTAAAATATTTTAGCATTGTTAGATTTTTCTCGAATATTTGGCCTCAATAAAGAATCAGAGCGTATAATATCTAAGATTTTTTTTCACTTATAATATCTCTGAGGAACTCTTGTGAACCACTGTGAATACTAAATCTGCAGAAGCGACAAAATAACAATCTCAAAATGGTGTTTTAAAAGGGTGTTTCTAAAATTATATTATTTTTGTGACACAGCCATATTCTTCATACTTTTACCAGATGACCAAATCGCGTAATAAATATCCATAATTTCATTTCAACACCATTGCCAATTTAAAATTTGACATTTGTCAAATATCATTTTGATATTATCGATTTTTTTTAGAATAGGTACCTACCGACTACCGACCCTACCGTTTTTCATTCATTTAGGAGTCGAATAACGTTTCGATTTCAGCCCAATTGCAAGTTACAGTTTAATTTTGAAAAATATTATTATTGTTCGCTATTTATAATGATGAATGATATTTCGAAATTTAATTATTTAATGCTTTAAGCTTATTTGTAGGTCTAGTTCGTTAAAACGCTGGGGTACCTACTGACCCAGAGACGCGAAGTTCGAGTCCCGCCGCGAGTGAATTTTTAAACATGTATTTTTTCTTGATATTTCTAATATAGGTATAATGATGTTGAAATGAAATTTCGGTCAATTCTAATACGGGAATCAAGTTTCAATCAGTTTATCACTAACTTCTAGGGCATGAATCCCGGGATATCGTAATCCCGGGATCTCGGACGCAAAAGTTCGATATTATAATCCCGGGATTGAGTGATCCGATATCGAGATTTGAGCAATTTACTATTTGGGTATAAATTAAGGTTTTTAGCTATATTTTTCCTCATGGAATGATTGAATGGAACTATTAAAATTAAACCCAAATTAGTCTACCCCTGAGGAAGAGATCTGTAAAGATTTAGAAGCGTAGGGAAGTGGTAAAATGTTTAAAACAATGAAAGTAACGTGATTCATTGCAATTTTTCAGACAAGTATTTTTTATACAAGCCCACAAGCAAAAATTTTCTGCTAACATCATTTTAGTGGTGCGCCTAGAATTTGGCGCGAAAGTTTAGACACTTTCGGGTTTAGGCAATTTGTCCGCCATATTTCCAAAATGATGGGGTGGACGGCCCTCGGGGTAACTTATTTACGTAATGAAACCACTAGAGTCTTAAATATATTAAATGTTTTATATTTAACACATTTTTATTGTAATAAATTCGCCTTTTTAACTATATCTAAAATCTCAGTATCAATCCCGGGATCCCGGGATTGGGCTCTTAATATCGATATCGCCCCGGGATTGAAAACCTTCCGATATTGCATGCCCTACTAACTTCTAAGAAAAAAATCTGTCGAGATAGATTTCTGTTATAATATAGATAGAGAATGTAAGATATTATATTTAGTTTCATGTAGCCTCATGTGTTTGTTAATAAATCGTTATTGTATTAATTTAAACCTTTGTTTTTGTTAAATACCTATCCAACAGTTACCTAAACCACAGAATACATAAATAGTACAAGTACCTACCTAAACTTAGGTAACCTACATACTATGGGGGCGTCCATAAATTACGTGAGATGTTTAAGGGGGGGAGGGGGGTCGAGTCAAATCTCATCTAATCTTACGCTGGTGACAGGGAGGGTCTCGGCAAATATCACGCAATTTTTTTTCTGATTGAAATATAAAAAAATTATACTATTTTGGTCTATTTAATCCAGATCGTACACACTGAAAAAAAAATTCTGCTACCGGATCTGTATTTTACTGCTCCAGTAACTGAACACACTACAGTTTACACGAAGCATTTTTTTTTTTCTTTTTACAATAACAATCCAACGCGTTTACGTAAGAAACCCACATTTTGAAAAATTTCACGTGAGATTGGAGGATGGAGGAGGGGGTTGAATAAAATCTCACGAAATCTCACCAGCCCCCCCCTGGTGAGATGGGAGGGAGGGAGGGGGGGACAGAAAATTTCAAAAACACCTCACGTAATTTATGGACGCCCCCTATATTGACTGACAGTGTCACACACGAAACCGGTCTCAAGAATGCTTCAGCATTGTTAGATTGTTTTTCTCGAAAACGAGAAAGCTTGAGCGAAATTTTGAAGAAAGTTTAAATTAAATTGCTGTTTTCAAAAAAAACTAACAATGCTGTGGCATTGTTGAGACGTTTGAGTTATAGAATAGTGCTCGGATAGGTAAGTGTTACTGTTAACAGAATGTTTTTTCTGAACTATTGACTTGATTTTGGTAATTCTAATACGTACCGACGCGATGGAGAGATTGCTTTATACCTATCCAAAAAGAAAAATGGTATGCCCCACGACAAAGTAAACTACAGACACGTGTAGTTACCTACCAATTTCAAGGCCATTTGATTCTTTCATGACGGTTCAAAGAGTTACCATTCAATAATTCTTATAATTAAATCTTATACAGATAGGTATATAACAGTAGTTCCCCACTGAGCAAAAACTTCCATCACGCACGAGGCGCTCCCGTCTCAGTCTAAAATGTCAAGTACCCAAAATGTCTAGTTCCGGACTGAATCGGTCCTGGGCACGTATTCTATAACTAAATCGTCTCAACTAGGCTTCGTTAGATTTTTCTCAAAAACGGTTCAATATTTTTTAGGCAACTATGTTGAGAAGATCAAGATATAGAATAGGTCCCCTGAACCCGGTCGAGTAATAAGGGCCTTACAAACCGCTAGTAGGGTACTTAGTATTCCTAACGAAGGTTGGACAACATCATGGCTATTTTTTATTTCAAAACCCTAGGACCTAACTATAAAGGGTACCTACTTCGTTTTTGAATTGTAGACTATGATTTAACACATCTTCCTGAAGAAAAAACGTTAAAGAAAGAACCAAAACGTCAGACCGTAGTTTGAAATTAAAAAAAAACGAAGTACTTATAGGAAAAATCGCAGACATACATATAGCTAGACCACGCGAATTCATATTTTTCGTCAGAAATGTCAGAAAAACGAGAAAAATCCCTGACGTCGCGGTAGTCGACTATAGTTGCCGGATGTCCGTAAAAACTAATCAAAATGCCTCGTTGCATGATAAGTAACTGCAAAATCCCAAAAAGTTCGAGCTCCTAAAGGCAGGCACATATTTTCGATATGTTCCTGCCTTTATAATATATAGATATTAAAAAATCGGCACGCTCGGTTTCAATCCAAATCGAGGTACATGTGACGTCTACCTTTATGTATATCTGTGGGAAAAATAAAACATCAATAAAGTAAATAATTATTTATTGACATGATTATAATAACAGTAGCAATTTAATAAAAGAAATTAGAGGTACATTCACACAACGATTGCACACATTAATATAGCTATCCACTATTCACTACTTAACATTGATTCAAAAATAACTGACACATTTTGTCTTTTGATTCTCTACATAATTATATTTATTTTCATGCAATAAGGCATTGTAGCAACGAGCACCTTACTATCTTTCTTTTCACATATTAAACCAACGTAAAAGATCAACAAATACATAATATAGCTTATTTTTCAATCAATGATCTTTCCACTTTATTTATCATGCGATATTAACGATAAAATGTACGCACACAAGTCAGACACAATCATTATATCATTTTATGTTAGTAGGTACTTAGATAAGATTATTTCGTCAGCAATATGACGTTTTTTTATCTTTATTCGAAGCTCTAAGCCTATTATTATTTTTATTGTGATTTTTGGACGTAAACAACAATTCTATAACGTGTAATTATAATAAAACTTGTACTTACAATAATTAAAAAGTATAAAATGAACGAAACAACACATATATCGGTAAATGCAGAACGGAATTTCAACTATGGTAACCAGAGACATACATATAGCTAGACAACGCGAATTCATGTCTTTCGCGTGTCAGAAAATGTGGAAAACCCTGACATAACGTCACGGTAGTCGGCGCTAACTGGTAGTCCGCGCCCGTCTATAGTTGCCGGACGTCTGTAGAAACTAGTAAAACGCCTCGCTGCGTGATTAGTAACTGCAAATACCCAAAAAATTCGAGCACCCAAAGGAAGGAACCATAATTATGTGGGTATTAAAATGTCGGCACGCTCGGTTTCAATACAAATTGAGGTACATGCGACGTCTAGCTATATGTATGTCTGTGATGGCAACCTATAATAAAAAGTGATCTATCTAAGGTTTACTTCTTACCTTTTGAGGTACGGAACCCTCACAAGCACACTTGTAAAGGCTTTTTAATCGAGTTTGTTATAATTTGTTCCATTGTGGGATTCGAACCCGGTACTTTTAATAAGAAAACCTGACTTGAAAAGTTTAGTAATAATTTGATAAGTACTGGAGGGTTACTTCGGTTCGTTTCGATACGACAACGATACTGTCATAACGATGGTTCTACCGTCACCCTACTATCAGAATGTGACAGTAGAATCATCGTATGACAGTATCGATGTCGTATCGAAACGAACCGCAGTAAACCTCCTGTTTAGTTTGATTAGGTACCTAGGTATATGTATATAGCATAATCGTTTTATAATATTTTTTTGTTTTATCTAAAAAGTTAAAAATATTTTTCCTATGTTAAAAAATGATCGATTTATTAGATTTTAAAATGGGAACATTAACACTAAAAACTCAGATACGTATTACCTAAATAAAACACACAACTTATCGGCCAAATACTGGAGCGCTACTTAAAATTTCAGGGTTACTTAATAATAGTTTAAGTAGCCCTCAAATTTTGAGTAGCGTTTCAGTATTCGGCCGTTAGTCACGTAAGTATTTAAAACATTTGCTTACCAAATTAGCAGGAAATTATAAAAATTGTAATGGTATTATTGATTTTTTTTAATTTACACCTCTAACTTCGTTTTTTAATTGTAGACTATGTTTTGACACATTCCTCCGAAGAAAAAATGACAAATACAAAGAACTGAAACGTCAGATCGTAGTCGGGAATTAAAAAAACGAAGTATCGGTCCCCATACTTTATAAAACTACTTCAAAAATTAATTATTTATTATCATTAAATCTACTGGTACAAATCCGGCAGTGTTAGAGTGACTATATCATGCAAATAATACAAGGAAACGCGATAGTTCCCATTTGTTCTATAGAACTGACGTCAACGGGACAATAAAGAAAAAAACATTCCCAATTGTTCCATAGAACATTTAGTATCTAATTTTCTCAAATTGATTCATACAACAAGATAATAAGTAAATAAATTAAATAAATAAATTATCTGAACATCACACAGCGCCATCTAGCCCCGTGGTAAGCGACTAAGCTTGTGTTACGGTGACTAGACAACGGATATAATACTTATATTTATTTTTCTTTTCTAAATACATACATATTATACATAGAGGGACACCCAGACCAGGCACAAATAAGACTGCTTGATGATAACATGACTTTCCTAAATAGACAAAAAATCGTGACAAACATTGTATGGAACTGTTTTGGGAAAAAAATCCCAACTTGTAGTAATTATTAAGCCCGTATGGAAAGGCAAGTAAATTGGGTTTTGTTTGTCCCGTTAACGTCAGTTGAACAAATGGAAACTATCGAGAAAACATGGTGACAATCAAACTTACATCTATGTGTATAATAAATCACTGCCACGATCAAACCATCTCAAGCTACAAGCATAAAGCATTTTGTAAGTAAAGTATACATGTTTGAAGTCAAGTTGACGCGCGGTTGTATGTGTGCGGCACATCACAATACAAGGTACCTAGGCGTATAAAATATAGAACCGCTATAAAATACAATATAGGTACAATAGTGTTTTATTACCTTCCCACCAGGTGAGATGAGTACAAATACAAGCCTATATATCATGTAAAAAATGCTATATTTTACTGAAATTAAACTCATTTTTCGGTTTTAATCGCGTGGTGTCTGATACTTTTAACATTGTTCCAATGCTCAACATTTTGAGACCTTTACAGATCTTCAGAAATACCTGAGATGATATCTCACTCAATCCTGAAGAATCCAATGTCGCGAAAAAAGAAAAATCTATATTCTACTGATATATATTTTTCTTAATCGACAAAAACGTCGTTTTCCTCAGACAAATGATGACTGTGTTCATGATCAATATTGCACGTCAACACACAACCACGCGCCAACATTCTTTACTCAAACTATAGAGAGACTTGAGCTTGATCCTTGATCGTCTGAGCGTTTACAACTACTTTTATTGTTTCCAATGAGCATAGTTCACAAAAACTCATCGAGACTGAGCAGAAATACAGGGTGTTGGAGTTTATGGAGCACCTGCTTGTATACGTTGTTCGACTTGTCTAGGGGAACCACCATTAGCTTTTTTTTAATTGTTTTTTTTTATTAATATGAGCCTTTAGTGTCCTACTGCAGGCCAAAGGCCTCTCTGCCCCATTTGTATTGCTAGCGATCTTGTGGTATGTATATCCATTCTGTCAGTAACTTATCATTTGTTTTTCAATTATGCTGAGTTTATCTTTTACTGAAAAACTGCTGTTTTTGAAAATAAAAGCAATTAATCTTTAGGTTATAGTAGTCCAAACCACAGATCACATAATACTAACTCCAAACTAAATAAAACCACAATTTTAGGTCAATGACCTCCAACTCTTCGGCTGATTTTCAAGTAAACTAAGCTTAGTTTACTAAAATTTAGTTTCCGAAATTTCTGAGCTCAAAAACTTAGAATTTCTAAAAGTCGTAGTACAAAAAGTTGTTCGCTTAAACGTGTAGAACAACTCCAACACCCCGTATATTTATTCTGAGTAGCACCTACTTTTATGAGCAAGAAAGCTACGAGATATGAAAGTTTTCTTTTCAACTCCAAATTAAGTTAAATGATACTTAGATAAATTTAAATAATTACCAATAGGACTAGTAAAACGTTGTACTGAATCATTTTCTTTTATTTTCTAAATAAATTTAAATTTTCGAAATAACTTTGTACGATCAATTGTATAAATTCTAAATTCTGACAATAATATTGAGCTCTCTTTTTTAGATTTTTTTCTAAGTTAACTTTGGATACAAATTAAGAAAGTATTTTATAAGATGCTTTTCCAAATTTCCGTGGGATTCGAACTGAACACTTCATTTGGATTTTGAAACAGCATCTTTTCAATTCCGAATTCCCTAATTTTAGATAAAAATAAAATTTTGAAAATTAAAGACACTTATTTATTATTTAAAGTGCGTAAAAGGCTAGCACTTTGAATTAAATATTAAGATATATTTTTAATTTTAAAAAATTGCACCTTGGCGTGCTTTGGCTCACCGTGCGACTTCTTAGCTGTTCTACACGTTAAGTTGCGCCACAGGCGATCTTTTGTTTGGCTTTTATTTTATACTATAGTGTACGATTCACATTGAGAAACGCGCGTCAGAGAGCATATTACATTTTGCTAAAGAAAATAAAAATATAGAAAAAAAATCTTACTATTTTTGCTCAAGACAAAAAAATATAAATTATATTATGTAGTATTTATTATAAATATTATCAAGGAAATAATCATCATCGAAAATCCGAGCGAAAGGGCACGGGTTCGAATCCAGTCAAGTCAGATGTTCGATGATTTAAAGAAATTGAGGTTAATTTAAGCAGCTATGAAACCGACCAACTGAGATTGGATTCCGCGATAGCCGCTTAAATTTCAGACGAATTAGAACCTTAACAACTTACCCAATGATTCAAATTTCCTCCAACAAATGTAAAATGCGCTCCAACGTGCGCCTTTCAGTTAGAATCATACATTATTCACTAAAAAAATATGTTACTATACAACCACAGCAAAACATGTTTTTTTTTTTAAATTCAATTTTAGATTGCTTCAAGCATTATTGTGCTAACGTTAATATAATGGTTTTAAAAGGGTTAAAAATGTTGTTTTTATCTATACTAAGTATGAAAGTGTAGATTGGCTCGAAATGTCCAAGTTAAGCAGGTAAGGTGGGGCGATCGCCGACCCCTCCTGCTAGATCGAACACGGCTTGAGCTACTTCTGCTGCTAGTTTATCTGTAGACTGGAATAAATAACAAAAAAATTACATTAGTGTCCGTGACCGTGATTTTTTATTTAAATTAACCTGTGCTATCCTAATGCTGGGCAAAGGTCAAAATAAATAAATAAATAGTGTATTTCATCAAAAGTTATTTGCATTAACAAGAGGGGCAGGGACAGGATTCGAATCTGTGCCCTTCGCTTGCCGGGCGAGTGCAGTGGTACTTATCCGACCTGTCGATGGCGTTACTGGTATGAAATCCTGAATCGCACTATCATCTTTCTTTCCGAGATAAGGTCATATACAACTCCCGGTGAAACATCTTTGGGCCGCGGCCTGCCGGGCAAAACCACCTGCTTGGTGGAAGATCTTCCCTTTGGAGGTACACACCATTTCGTACCCCCAAACATACATGGTTGTTACATTTTCCCGAGTCTTTATCGCTTATTATTATTTATTTCGAGTAGCTGCATTCGCATGTTACAATGGTTTTGATCGCGAGGGGACACTCGCCTCGCGACCAAGACCATTGTAACATGGTTGAAACGTCGAGGTAAGAAAATAAATAATAATAAGCGATAAAGACCCGGGAAAATGTAACTATGTTAACAAATCGTGTGAATTTAAAAAGTTTATACATGGTAATGGTCTGACTCGCCCTTGACAATTACCTGTTGTGTATCAGCCTCAGCATAAACCCTCACGATGTCCTCAGTACCGGAGGGTCTCACGAAGGCGCGCCCCGCGGTGTAGTTCGACACGAGCTCGTCTATCTTGGTCTGCAGACCTTCAGGCGAGGTGCATTGTCGTTCCGCGTCTGTAGTCGTTATCACGTTGCGGTCCTATAGAATAAAAGACAAATGTAAGGTGCTAGGTACTAACTGGACTAGTCTCTATTAGAGACTATAAATAAATAAATAAATAAATTCTGTGAACAACACACAGCGCCATCTAGCCCCGTGGTAAGCGACTAAGCTTGTGTTACGGTGAATAGACAACGGATATACTACATATATTTATATTCATAGACTAGAAGAAGCCTGATAGTGATCCGTTTCAAACTCGTCTCTAACGGACGAGCTTCACCAGTTCCAAAGTCGAACTGTTCGGGAAATTACACCGAAATAACGTCGTTGTTAAAATACCCACTATCTAGGTAATCAAAGGTACTAGCTTGGAAAATATACTCATTTTCCGGTTTTAATAGCTATTTTTATTTTAGGATTTTATTACCGTCATACGCTTCGAGATTTTTACGGATCTCTCCCTCAGGATTTGACTCAATTTCAATTTATTTTTTTATTTAGTTTGGACCACAATTTCAACATTTTTTGCCTTTATTTACAAAAAAAGCCGATTTTTCAGAGACAAAATTTTTCAAAATTTTCGAAAAAAAAAATAACGAATTTCCGAAAGTCATAGAACAAAAGTTATTCGGCTAGACGTCTAGAACAACCCCCTTTAGAATATTAGTCTAATTTGGTTACCTGCACAGTAACTTTAAGCTGCCGGCAAGGGTAGTCTTCGTACGCTTCATGCCACTGCTTAATCCCGTGACCTCTCGCGCAGAGAACCGTCTCCACCAGGAACAGGTCGGATATAGCGTCGCCGACGGTTTCGTTCGTCATGTCGATGAAGTTCAGAAGTAATTGAGCGGCCTTGCGTTGTTCCTGCTCGCTGTACCATGAAAAATATAAAATAAAAATTATTACGTATTGAAATATTTTAAGAGGATAGTCTCCATTCTCTTTCTCCATACAAACGTAGTTTAAATTTTCCTCCCTGGATAAAGACATTAGAGCAAATATGTTTATGCCATAAAACTTATATCTGTCATGACCATAGATCGGATTTTTGGGTGCCGTTTCAAAAATGCGACATCAAAAGTATGGATACGACCAAAAAAAATTCCGAGAAAAATTCCGCGTCTTGGAATTTCGAATAAGGATAGGTGTCGAAATCACGAGTACTATCACTATCTAAAGTATCATCATCATCATTTGTTTTTATTTACTAGAAATATTTTAAAGAAAAAAATAATCTTCAAAATTTAAAATGAGATTCTGTTTACAGGTTAGAGTTATCCGTCAGAAATAAATAAAACACACATATAAATTAAAAGGGTTTAATGTTTATATTTCTTTATTTAATATACAAACAATGGATAAAATCTGTTCTGAGTATAAATAATTATCACAATTAAGAGAAAACACGACTAAAGCATGTTCGTGGAACAAACATTTTCAAATACTTGTTTAAAAACATTTATTTTTCAGCCAGTATTTCCTTACAACGGTAGGGTAGAGACAATCCAGCAAAGCTTAAAATATAACAATTTATGTATTACTAAAACCAAAAATGTTCCCTCGACATGGAATTATTGTTGAGAAAATATTACAAAAATACAACTTTCCTTACAAATTGACCGAGTTGGTTAAAATGGGAAGTAGATTTTTGTACCTCTGTACATTTAAATTGTTCTATTTCAAGCTTTGCTAAGTGCACTACGCACCATCTACCTCGGTGTGCGAGCTGAATAGTTGACATTGCGGAATTTAACAACTATGTAATTACTTGGAAGCTAATTTTGAAATTTGACCCTTACCATGATCTACTAATTGCAGGATTTAATTCGTCAGCTAATCAAAAATAAATAAATAAAATTAAAAAAAAAAACAAATAATAAAAAAATCACAGAAAAAGTTTTTTTTGTTTTCTGTGTTTTTTCTTAATAGTCTAAGAAAAAAATACTCTATTTTTTTGCGCAACAAACCAACAAATTAAACGAGAAAAGATCATGGTAACGCCCAATATCCAGTTTTACTTAAGAATTACCAAGTTGAAAATAGAAATCTGATGATCATTTTTTTTTCATTCCGGGTCTAGATAGTGTTGTAGCTACTTTTAGATTTAAATTATCTCGATATTTCGGAACGGAATCAGCCTAATCCATAATATCTATAAGTTGTAAATTTGTAGGAATGAAGAAAAAAAATTCTACACTCTTTTTACAACAAATTATAAGCAAGAAACTTACAGTTATTCGTGTAAGTTTCTTGATTATAGGCTATGTTATTTATTCTATTACAATATATAAAAAATCTACTCACCCAAAGTTCGACAAATGTCAAAGATATCCAATCCAGTTGCAATAATCGTAGTCCGTTTAGTAGCCAAAATGTCAAGTTTTGCAGTGAAATCCAAAATCCAAGTAACGAGCAGGGGTCAATAAACAATAGCATAAAACACACGGATAGACTACACTCAACAAACCGAAGTAAGCGAATGAGCTTAACTTGCAGTTTCACTTTTCCCATAGGAATAACGGAATAATAAATAGGTATAAATATATATATACAAATAGGTATTTAGTATAAACAACTTCCAATAATTGTTCGAAGAAAAATAAACAAACATACCTTGGCGCCGCCTTTGTAATATTGCCGACAATAGCGACAATAGGTATTGCAAAAGATAAACAATGTTTATGGCCGCTGTCTTCAAAAGATTATTTTTGTTCAACTTTGGGTCTCTACTTATGGATATTGTTAACTTAAAATTGCGAAATTGCATGACTCAGTAAATTTTATGCATTCAATTAAAAAAATCCTGTTTTTTTTTTTAATTAATAGTACAATTTCTACGATACATTTACAATACATTACATTACATACATACATACAATACATTTAATATTTTTGTAAAGTTTAAAAAGAAATATCGGAATTACGGAATTTAGAATTCCGGAAAGTCATATCCATGTTAGTGACAACGTCTAAAACAGCACCCAAAATCCGATCTATGGTCATGACTATGCATCTACCTTTTTATTTTTATCATTTTATTATTATTTTAATTTTTTATTATTATTTTAATCAGAAAATAAAAAAAAATAAAAAGGTAGATGCATAGTCATGACAGATATAGGTTTTATGGCATAAACATATTTGGTCTAATGTCTTTATCCAGGGAGGAAGATTTAAACTACGTTTGTATGGAGAAAGAGAATGGAGACTATCCTCTTTAAGAAAAAATACTTTGTAAAAACCCAAAGCACGATCGACGCAGAGATTCGAACCAACAATGCATCTTTAGTTTGTGTGCAGTGTAATGTATAGAGATAGGCCTCTGTGGCGAAGGCCCGACTGCAATGCAGAAGGTTGCAGAAGAAAACAGCAATTAAACTAAGCACTAGGCTTGTACTATGGGTACTAGACAACGAATATACTACATTTTATACTTTTTTTTGTAAATAAATACATATGATACATAGACAACACCCAAATTAGAAACATATACCTATTTATTTTTAAACATAAATACTTGCATCCCGCGGGAATCGGACCCACAACCTTCTGCATAGCAGACGCGCCATGGAGGCCGTTAAAGCATGATTTATGCTAGACCGGGTCGTGTCCGGGCCGGGGCGGGAACGAGCTACTTTTGTATGAAGACGGCACGGACGCGGCACGGACAACATAAATAAATAATAAATAAATACTGTCAACAACACGCCAGCGCCATCTAGCCCCAAATTCGTTTCTATCAATCTAACATGCAAAACAAAATCTGTCTTCATACAAAAGTAGCTCGTCCAAGGCCCGGTCTAGCATGAATCAAGCTTTAATGTATATAATTGGTATGTACTGACCCCTCCTCAGCGATCTTGCTGATGGCATTCTTGGCGCGTTGGCTGTAGACGACGGTCCCGTGTCCGTTGGCTTCGAAGTAAACTCCGACGTCGTACGTCAGAGCGGCGTGGTGGAGGTGTTTCACGCCGGTCTTCACGCAGCTCACCGGGATTTTCTACAACGTTCACGTCATCATTGTCATTAGGGATGGGCAATTTTAGAACCGACTAGTCGGCTAGTCTGCTAGTCGGCAGAACCCGTAGTCGGCCCATCTCTAATTGTTATAGACTAGCTGGGTCCCACAATTTTACCCGCGTAAGTCCCGATCCCGTGGGAATATCGGGATCAAAAGTAGCCTATGTTACTCAAGGTGAATGTAGCTTTATAACGGTCAAAGTTTTTTTTAAATCGGTTCAGTAGTTTTTGAATTTATTTATAACAAACATACACACACACACACACGTACAAAAATACAAATCTTTCCTCTTTATAATATTAGTATAGATATAGATAAAAATATTCTAGCTGCAGTCCACCGGTGTACGTAGTGGGCAAAAAACAGGTATGGCACTCGAGGACTGCCGCGGTAAAGCTAATGCATAGGGCGGAGTGGGGGGTGTTAGGTTTTATTTTCGTTACGGAATTTCTGGATTCGGTCGCCGCGCTCAAAGCGCACGATAAAAGCTATGTAATAGCTTAAAACCCTTACCAATTGTTCAGTAATATATTTCGTCGAGGCTCCATTAGCGTAAGCAGTCTGCACGAGCCCCAACTTGAGGTCGGTGGCGGCGCAAGTCTTCAACAACTCCGTAATGAAGCTCGCTAGGAGTGTAGCGATGCGGTCGCCGTCGAGTAGCTGCATTTGTTCCCTGGTAGTAAGAAACAAAGAAAAATATTAATGGCTAGCTGCGTCTGGGGTTTAACCCGCGTAAGTCCCGATCCCGTGGGAATATCGGGATCAAAAGTAGTCTATGTTGACTACAAAAGTAGTCTAAGTAGTCTATGAGTCCGACACACCACTATACGGAAAAAAGAAGAATAGGTACCTACCTATCTTCTAAGCAAGCATGTTAGAGAGATGAGGTCAAATGCTAGTCTATCTCATGTAACAAAAAGCGGTGAGATGAGGTCAAATGCTAGCCTATCTCATGTAACAAAACTTGGTGAGGTTAGGTCAAATGCTAGTCTATCTCATGAAACAAAACTTGGTGAGGTTAGGTCAAATGCTAGTCTATCTCATGAAACAAAACTTGGTGAGGTTAGGTCAAATGCTAGTCTATCTCATGTAACAAAACTTGGTGAGGTTAGGTCAAATGCTAGTCTATCTCATGAAACAAAACTTGGTGAGGTTAGGTCAAATGCTAGTCTATCTCATGAAACAAAACTTGGTGAGGTTAGGTCAAATGCTAGTCTATCTCATGTAACAAAACTTGGTGAGGTTAGGTCAAATGCTAGTCTATCTCATGAAACAAAACTTGGTGAGGTTAGGTCAAATGCTAGTCAATCTCATGAAACAAAACTTGGTGAGGTTAGGTCAAATGCTAGTCTATCTCATGTAACAAAACTTGGTGAGGTTAGGTCAAATGCTAGTCTATCTCATGAAACAAAACTTGGTGAGGTTAGGTCAAATGCTAGTCTATCTCATGAAACAAAACTTGGTGAGGTTAGGTCAAATGCTAGTCTATCTCATGAAACAAAACTTGGTGAGGTTAGGTCAAATGCTAGTCTATCTCATGTAACAAAACTTGGTGAGGTTAGGTCAAATGCTAGTCTATCTCATGAAACAAAACTTGGTGAGGTTAGGTCAAATGCTAGTCTATCTCATGAAACAAAACTTGGTGAGGTTAGGTCAAATGCTAGTCTATCTCATGTAACAAAACTTGGTGAGGTTAGGTCAAATGCTAGTCTATCTCATGAAACAAAACTTGGTGAGGTTAGGTCAAATGCTAGTCTATCTCATGAAACAAAACTTGGTGAGGTTAGGTCAAATGCTAGTCTATCTCATGTAACAAAACTTGGTGAGGTTAGGTCAAATGCTAGTCTATCTCATGAAACAAAACTTGGTGAGGTTAGGTCAAATGCTAGTCTATCTCATGTAACAAAACTTGGTGAGGTTAGGTCAAATGCTAGTCTATCTCATGAAACAAAACTTGGTGAGGTTAGGTCAAATGCTAGTCTATCTCATGAAACAAAACTTGGTGAGGTTAGGTCAAATGCTAGTCTATCTCATGTAACAAAACTTGGTGAGGTTAGGTCAAATGCTAGTCTATCTCGTGTAACAAAAAGAGGTGAGGTGAGGAGGTGAAAACTAACTTGTCATCGATGTAGTAGTAGACGATTCTATCGCCGTCTCCGTCTAGACTAGCGACGCGTTGAGACGGAACATGTTGCACGCCCACTGGAGGAGATTGCGACACTTTCACGTGGTCTGCACCGCACTGGAAACATATACATATCATGTACTAGCTGACCCAGCAAACTTTGTTCCGCCTTAAAGGCAAAAAAATATCATATATATAAAATTTCCATGTCACAATGTTAGTTACCGTACTCCTCTGAAACGGCTTTACCGATTTTTACCAAATTTTATATGCGTATTCAGTAGGTCTGAGAATCGGCTACTATTTATAGTTTATAAGGCAAAACAACGTTTGCTGGGTCAGCTAGTATAGATATAAAGTATTCTATGTCCTTCTCCTGATTCTAAGCCACCTCTCCACTAATTTTCAGACAAATCGGTTTAGCGGTTCTAGACTTATAAATAAGTTCCGTACCATTGTCACATTACAGAACCCTAATATAAACACTGGACGCCAGTTTATCACTAGATGGCGCTAGTAGTAAAAATTAATCGCGCTACCGTTAAAAATCACGTTTGTTGTATGGGAGCCCCCCTTAAATATTAGTTTTATTTTGTTTTTAGAGCGGTTACAGAAATACATTTTCTGTGAAACTTTCAACTGTCTAGCTACCACGGTTTATGAGATATAGGGGACAGACGGACAGACAGACAGAAGGACCGACAGCGAAGTCTCAGCAATAGGTTCCCATTTTTACCCTTTGGGTACAAAACCCTAAAAACTAAGTATATACTTACATTTAAGTTAAGTTTTCCCCCGTTCCCGCCGATGTTAAACATGTGCAAATCGAGTTCTCCGTCTAAGCTCTTCTTGATGATGTTCAACTTCTTGCCTCCGACGCCGTTTGCGCCGTCGATGTACAAAGTCGTGTTGTATTCGCCAAATATTGGCTGATTTCGGCGCACTTTCTTGAAAGCACCTGCTATTTTTTCGTAGTAACCTGGTGGTGAAAGGAAAACAAATTTAAAGATATAAAATCCACTTATTATATCTATAAAACGCTTGCTATAAGGTGTAGTTAAAGTTAGTTAGTTAGTAGTTTAAGTTTGTTGTATTTAATTTTAGTTTTATCTTAGGTATTTTTAAGGTTTGTTGTTTTGTATGTTATTTGTTTGTTTAGTTTTACATTTTTAATTGTAATAGGCTAAAACGCTTCTTCTGTGAAAGTGGCGATATTTTTAAGTAATAAGTAATAACATTTAAAAAATAAAAATAAAAAACTATAAATGCTTTGTACTTAGTGACTGATTGATCTATCAACGCACATCCTAAACCGCTGATAGTAGAGGCCTGAAATTTGGAGTGTATTCTTTTTATTCTCTTAATCGATAGACATGAAAATAGGTAAAAATACGGTAGAATAATCCTAAACTACCCTAATTCCATGCCGCACTGGTTAACATGGTATGAAAAAAAAAACGTGTGGCTCTTGGGGACTGCCGCGCTAAAGCTATTGCATAGCAATTTTTATCAACTTATGCAATTATAATTATTTTTTGATTTTGTACCACATGGCAACATAGTAGGCGGAGTGGGGGGTGTTAGCTTTTTTTCGTTACGAAATTTCTTTATTCAAAGCTCAAAGACCGCGATAAAAGCTATGCAATAGCTAAAAAATGTGATTTTATCAGTAAAAGAGTATTACCTTCTTCAGTGGGTGTTCCGTAGGTGTTATCGTTCCTGCACTTGACACAGAAGTGTAGCTGTGGCGTCGTCATGATACCGAACTCTTTGGCCGTCCCCTTCAGCGCCATCACACCGTGCACTGCAGCCGCCGCCAGCCGAGGACTTGTGTATCTGAAATTATTTACTGATAAGAAGAGTCCCGCGGTTTCACCCGCCTAAGTCCCGATTCCGTGGGAATATCGGGATCAAAAGTAGCCTATGTAACTCCTTGATAATGTAGTTTTCCATTGGTGAATGAATTTTTGAAATCGGTCCAGTAGTTTCGGAGATTCCCCCCAATATACATAGTTACACGCTACCAACGTTACCTCTTTATAATGTTAATAGAAGTGGGTATAGATAATAAATAAATAAATCCTTATTTAGCCAAAAAATATATAATACTGTACTATTCTTAGAAAAGCTACAGTATCCTCTGTCTGCCGATACATTGACCGGTGCACTAAGGAAGACAGGTTAGACATCTTCCACTGCCGTCTTCCTTCTTCTAAATGTACGTGCTACATCATAGACCATATCGTCACTTAACATCAGATGAGATAATAGTAAAAAATATCATGACATAAGTAAAAAATAAGAGGAATATTCTGTTTCGAATTGTCAACTCTAAGATCAAAAACATATTTGCGAAATTAGTATTTATAATTAAAGCATATACCAAAAACCCAATAGCATACATACAGGTTTTGCGGCAAGGATCGAACTCGCGACTCTCCAGCATATTGTTTAGGTTACTTTTATTGTAGTAATCTCACGGGATAGAGACAAATGCAGTAGCAGATATTATACCTTGTATCCATTCCAATAAAGACGCTGGCTTTCAAAGCCATGTTGGCATTCACTTCCTTTATGACTTGTTCAGTTGTTGATTCTAAATCATTGTCACTGTAACAACCAAGATAATGCAATTATTAAGGTCACTTAATACACTTTCATATTATTGGCGTCCTTGGTTATATTATTTGAAATTAGTTTAAAGAAATGTTTTATATAACGAATAAGCTGCACAAGGGATGATTATGTGGCGATGTACCCTATCCATACATAGTGCCCTACCTATACATACAGTGCCCTACTCATACACATAGCATAGTGCCCTACCCATACATTCAGTACCCTACTCATACACATAGCATAGTGCCCTACCCATACATACAGTGCCCTACTCATACACATAGCATAGTGCCCTAGCCATACATTTAGTGCCCTACTCATACACATAGCATAGTGCCTTACCCATACATTCAGTTCCCTACTCATACACATAGCATAGTGCCTTACCCATACATTCAGTGCCCTACTCATACACATAGCATAGTGCCCTACTCATACATTCAGTGCCCTACTCATACATTCAGTGCCCTACTCATACACATAGCATAGTGCCCTACCCATACATACAGTACCCTACTCATAAACATAGCATAATGCCCTACCCATACATTCAGTGCTCTACCCATACACACAGCGACCTACCTGCACAAGCAAAGAATTCGCCAATAAACCCAAAAAACTCGAAAAAGTACAAAAAGAACAAGTTTCATTTAAGTGCGCAAGCGGCATTTGAAATTCACGAAAATGTGTTTAAAGGTACTCAATTCTGCAAAAATATTACGCACCAGGAAGTAGAGGCATCAAATGTCATCTTTTAGAGATCTATTTTAGCCAGAAAACATTTCATAAAATAGGCTACTTATATACCGTTTCCGTAAAACAAATATACAGGCGTCTTTGTAATTGAACAAATGCAATAATTCGCAATGGCATTTAGGTCGCCTTCTAATAAGAGGCACTGTCAAGATAAAAGAAGCAATCATTCCCCATAGCGCTTTACGCCGTTTTTATATGAGTCACCGTCGACTACAACCTTCTGGAATTCACTGGAGTCTGGAGATGATTAAAGGAGACAATCACATTTAAATATGCATCAATCACTTTAATATACAAAAGGCATTTAATCATTCGCAGCGCTATGACGCTATAGACAGTTAGAAAGTCTGTAAAACTTACAATAGTCACAGGTAAATTTAAATACAGCAGGGACATATCCTGATTTAATGGACGACTGTCTATTTAGAAAGCGTATCATAAGACAGACTTCCTTACTGGAAAACGTGCAATTTTAAAGATACAGACATTCGCAATGGCGCTAAAACCAATCTCATAATTATTTAACTATAAGCTCCTGCGACCGGAAATGATAAACTTTGTTTAGATCTAAGACAAGATTAGGGATGAGGTTAATAAAGAGATCGCAGAGGGTAAGTAGAAGTGGCCCGCCCACTTCTACTTGCTCTCTGCGATCTCTCACATATTGCAAGAATGAGCAATGCTGGATCGACTCGAATGCTGATGGCATGCCGCCCACGAGCACATATTATGCCGCGGGGTAGACCACCAATGAGGTTGAAGGTTGACATCATAAGTCAAGCAGGACGAGATTAGACGTCAAGAGCACAAGACTGTCAGGAGTGGCCGAGAATGAAGTCCTAAGGTCTAAGTCCAAGATGGACATGAAAGGGCTGTAATGGATGGTGGATGGAGACTAAGCTTAAAGAAGTCACTGATTATAATGACACATTAAAAATATCATCGTTCGTAAAAAAGATGTCGGTTAATGAATAATTAATCGTTGCATTAGAATTAAGCAGCGTTTTAGTGCAGTGACTACCAGATCTGTGATGGGCGACTGAGTTTTATTAAAAATTATAACGTAGGAACACTGCAGCATAAATCTTAATTCTATCTTAACCTGCCTTTCGGAGTGGAGTACTTGGGACTTTGAGGGCCCGCTGGAGACAATGCGAGACCTGAATTCTAAAATGTATTTGGCGCAGAAAATAAGCATTGCCATTCAGCGTGGCAATGCAGCCAGAATTTTGGGCTCGCTGCCAAGTGTCGAGAACTTGGATTTATTTTGATAAGTTATATTTTCATAAATACATATATATTCTTATTGTGTGTATTATTTATTATTTATGTATGGTTAGGAAACATAACATTTTTATTTCCATTATTTCGATATTTGCTGTAGTCTCACTCACCTGACGTTAGCAAGTCTAGTGGCAATTTCCTCCCAACTCTGCTCCAACATTTCGCCATCAGGATCGACCAACTTCACTCCGTTATCAGGCTCCAAGTTATGAGACGCTGTGATCATTACCCCGATCGTACGACCTAAGAAATAAACAAAACTTGTGCATTTGGTTTCATTTTTATTTTGCTATTCAAATTCTAAAACGATTGTAAAGGGTTTAGCAGCAAAAACTCTGTTACTCACTACACGAAAAAAATGTTGAACTAACTGCAATAACACTTGGTAACAAATTATTAATGTACAAAGTGGAACCTCAAAATAATCGTACATTATGTACATCTATCTTTTTCCCGAAAATATATTATCTATTAAAATGCCTCCTCCTGCCTGACTGACTGATGGTTGATTCATCAGTCAGGCACAGCCTAAACCTCTGATACGGATCAAGGCACGTTGAAATTTGACAGATGTGTTCTTAATGATGTAGGCATTCGATAACAATGGGTTTCTCGAAATTCCCACAAGATCGGGACTTAAGCGGATGGAACCTTGAAACACAGCTATAATACCTATAGTTATTTTAAGGCAAAGCTTCTAACGTCCGCTAGTCATATGTCCTCGATCGGTACAAGCTTTGTTCCAGAAAAGTATTCTTCCAAACTTACTTCGAAAGTATGCAAAATATTTACCGCATACTTAATGCATGATTTTATATCTATTTCTAAGAGATCAGATGTAAATATTTCTGCATGAATCAATCGAATTGACGCACGTAAAGAGTAAATAAACTCTCAATTCTAACATGTATTTTTATAACGCCTAAAGAGCAAATACCATGTTATTCACGTGTGAGTGGGTGATGCGATGAAATAAATAATCTTAAAGGAATTCTCGTCTTCGAATTGAGTATTCTGCTTTATTTATGGTGTAGAAAATAATATTTGGTTCGATAGCGAAGTATATATTACGATATTTACTTAGGTGTTTGAAAAATGTTTTCTGCGTAGATGCATCATTAAAGAGGCGCTTAGCTTGGCGGGGGTATATAACCATAGCCAATTTAAGCAACATTTTCGCAAAATCCTAAGCTACATGTGATATCAAAATTGTAAGTTTGGGTGAATCTTTCGTTGAGACACCTAAATTTAAAATAACAAGCCGTAACAGCTTTAAAGTTTCATCGGCAAATGGTGCCACGAACCTTAAGCGGCGGCGTCGATCTGTTTATCCGCTAACTCCTCCTAAACCACAGTGTATGGATTTTGATTGGTTTTCAACTTTTCACCAATACTTAAGAATTTCTTCCGGAAGATTTATATGTAGGTATAATGCATGTGCGAAGTCGGGAACGGCGATAGTACAAAATACAAATAAGTGTACGTAATATCTGTATTTTCATACATTAATAAAACACTTTAGTTTCCAACAGAAAAGGTATTAAAACAAAATAAATAGGTAATGATTGATGTGAAAACTCTAGATTAGATCAAAAATACCCATAACATAAATTGGGCTAGCTAGGTAGACACAGAACGCAGCGCGCTTCTAGGAAGCATCGCGGAAACGGATATAGGACGGCCACGTGAACTCGAATACACAAATAACAACTGGAAATATGTTACAAATTAGTTTCAGTACAGTTCTAACGAGAACGTCATCATTGATCAACTTTACATCTCGATTTTTAAGTTACTAAATTAATGGATACGTTAAATGTGAAAGGGCATTGCCCATCTTGATAGGAAATTGAGGCCAATTTTGTTGTGGAGTTGTTGTTTGGAAATACAATTACGTTTACGTCAAACTGTTTCTTTAGTTTGAACTCTTTCTACCTAAAGTGTGACTTGGGCGACATACCTCCAAGAAATAAGGCTGCTTGTTCGAGTAACTTTTGTTTTGTTTAGTTTACGTTTTAACTTTATACTATTCAAGTTAAGAAGTTAGGCTACCGCGACCGGTCTACGCGTAACATATTAATATCATAGTAATAGACGCGTAGTAATGGTCGTCTTTATTTTTCATTCAGAACGTGTATACATGATCATTTTGTATCGCCTTAAAAACGAAATGACGTGTGGTTTCGGAACGAACCCTTCGATGAGAAGAAACCACAAGAAACTCATGGGAGACATAGGACCTCAAACTTTATTTCGAACGATATTCCCCCCGGAAAGCTCCCGTGTGCTTAGCTCAAGTCTTTTACATACCATTGTTACATCTGGATCTGATGACAGCCAGTAGCCCCATACGGTACACGACATGCTCAAGCAAACTCGCTCTGAAACGATAAAAAACTAGGTATAAGTCATTGATAAACAGTTATATCCGTCCGTGTATCCCCGGTATATATCCGTGTATCCCCGGTATAGAATAGGGTTACACCATCTCTTCCCGTGGGTATCGTTAAAGGCTACGAAGGGATCTGAGGGAGACTAGAAAACCTTAAGTTCTCCCCGTTTGTATGTTTGGTCTCCCGACCGACCGTAAAAATATTGCCAAATCTATTTGCTATATAGGTATAATCAATGATGACTTACTTACTGCGCCGACCCCAAATTATTTGGGGTTTTAGCAGACCCCGAGCTCCCATCAAGGATGCAACCGGGAACATCGCTCAGATGAGAAGAAGAAATAGATAGATTCATTTGTACAACATAAAGCAATAAAACAAAAGACAAATACATAGAGTTAAGACGAAGCTCAACCCAGCTCAGCTCTTGATTGATCTCAACCTTAACAGTAGATAGGTCATCAGAAGGTATCCTGAAGGTTCAAGGAAGGTCCTAAAGGTGAAGGTTCAAGTATCCCGAAGATGATGTCTTCCTTCTAAACGCAGTCACAATAACGCTCTACCACAAACTAAATGATGTTTTGACGTTTTAATCGTCATTTATAGACTTTAACTTAGAGCGTGAGCGATGCTTATTTAATTTTAACGATAGACGTAACAATATTGTCAGCGCTGCAGCGGCTTTTATAATTATTTCGCGTAGAAGGAAAATGGAATATGTTTGTGACATCACCTCTAGTGCTAGGTACATAATATATCGATGGGTATATATAGGTAGGTACTTAACACGGTATTTTACAAAGAGCTGTAATCTACCCGTATTTATTGTCATATAGACAAACACCGCGACTGCAAATGGTGACTCAAGGCATTTAAAAACGTGGCTAAATCAACGAACGCTAAATAGCCGGATCCACACCAGACGACCAACGCGCTCCGGTGTCGCGTGAAAGGAGTTATTGTACAGTGAAGCGCCTGATCTCTAGTGTGGATCCGCTTACTGAACTTCAGTTAATAAATGATTTATTGCATTTCACTATCTGGGTCATCATAATACAAGCCTAATTGTTTAGTTGCACTGAAGACCGGTACTTCGAAGTTAAAGTCTGGTAGCACGTGGGCCACAGTGAAAGTTTTGCGTAACTTGCAATTAATTGTATGACTAAAGTGGGTACTTAATGTTTTTCTTGCTTTTCAAAATACTCTCTTTTGCATTTTAAACACGCATGGTGCTAGGTTTCGCCTTTGGCGGGATGAGTCACAATCTTTACCTTTTCAAAAGCCAAAAGTGTCTTTGTTTTCATCGCGGTGTGCGCCGATGCATTGCAATTGGATGCGACTTTGTGGTCGCTTTTCTTTAAATTTTTAAAGACACTGGCATACAAATGTTGGTGTACCACTCGGCGTTAACTGTCTTTTGTTCCTCAAGTGGAACACAGGAAGTGGCAGACAGAGGACCCGTTTTGAAGAAAAAAAACCCAAATATCTTTTTGCCTACGCTCCTCGTCTGCTTTAAGTTTGTTGCAGGGCTGTCACTTTCGAAGACCCATATCGAAGACTGCTGCTTTCTTTTTGGAATGTAACAGTATACATCAATCAACTCGAGCCCGTTTTTACTCAGGGGTGTGTTCGCGAGGAATTCAACGGCAACAAAGTGTGGTGACTTTTAAATGTTGGTGTAAAATATTTTGCATTTGGCTCATACTACGCCAACTACTAGGTATACTGTGGTCTAGCTACATATAATATTCAAACGAAATCAAACACCCCGCCCAAAGTTACGCGACTGTAATGTACGTCAATACTAACCTACATTTTACGATTTTCGTGGCATATAGGTACAATAACCTGCACATAACTTCAGATATAAAAACGATATTTGTTGATTTACTGTTATTTGTGTTCTAGACCTATAACCAACTCGGATTTGTCATTATTTATATGGGATAGGTATGACGACGGGGCACATGAGTTATGATGTGGCTAATTGATGTTCCGGTCTAAATACACAAATATTGCATTACACAGCGCAATCTGGCTTCAAATTAGGCAAATAAGGTTCTACTATGGGTACTAGACAACGGATATATGTAAATACATACATAAATGATACATATAGTAAACACTCAGAACCACAGTTCACAGTTCTAGTCAGAATAAATACTTGTCCCCGGTGGGAATCAAACCCGCAACTTTCTGTGTAGTAGCCGGGTATTCGTCCGACGCGCCACTGAGGCATAATAAGTGTCATATTATAGATGAACTAAAAACCCAGTAAAACACAGTGTGGCTGTATACTTTAGTTAGGATATGGATCAATAGATAAGATAGCCTGTAATCATAATTGGCAATATTGATTTTTTACTCTTTCGTTTCAACAGATAAACTGATTTTCATTAGTCCCTGTTTGTTTGGATAGAAACTGAAGTACGGAAAACATTATTAAATAAATAAATAAATAATTTCTGTGAGCATTGCTTCAATGATCAATGTTTCGAGATCTTTGCAGGTCTCTTCTTCAGGATTAACAAATCCGGTTTGACAGGATTGGTCAATCCTGAAGAAGAGACATGTAAAGGTCACGAAAAGTTGAGCATTGAAACAATGCTTAAAGTAATAAACACCACGCGATTAAAACCGAAAAATGAGTGAATTATTCTTTAAGTCAATATGACGACTTCTACAGCGCGTTAGAAAGTCACCCGCTTACGCCATAGAATTCTTTAATTCTTTAATGTACACACTACAGATACGTAGGAGCAATAGAAACGATAAAACATGTACATAGGCGAGCTTAACCCTAAAAAGAGTTCTCTTCCAGCAAACCTTGAGGCACAGGAAAGGTGATAGATGTGCAGATAATTGGTGTGTAAGCAAATGAAAATGAAAGTTGGAAAAAGTATTCAGTAAAAGAAAAGTAATGCATAAAAGTAGAAGGTCGCGAATTACATTTCCAACTTGGAACAACTGTTGCTTGTTTGAATTTTCCTATATGAATAATAAATATGGCCTAAAAATAAAATGATGGCCTCCTTGTTACTTGTCTATATTGCATAGGTTGGAAAGTCGCGAATAGAAATAATAACTCAGAAATCAACGTTTGGTAACTTCGCAGAAAGTTCATTAAATATTCACAATGGGGAATACAGAAGGGTTCGTATTGGCTACGTTCATCGATTTGATTACGATTTGACGGCCTCTGTGGCGCGTCGGGCGAAGGCCCGACTGCAATGCAGAATGTTGCTGGTTCGATTCCCGTCGGGTGCAAGTAGGTATTTATGGTTAAAAATTATATTTGATTCTGGTCAGGGTGTTTTCTATGTATCATATTTTATATGATACATCATATAAAATATGATACATAGAGACACATATTTATTTATTTACAAAATAAGGTAGGTATACCTACTTAATATTTAGTATATGCGTTGTCTAGTATACCAGAACAAGCCTAGTGCTTAGTGTAGGGCTAGATTGAGCTGTGTGTAACGTCGTGCAATATTTATTTATTTTATTTACGATAGTGAGTAAAGCGATGCTTGACGCAGTCCACAATTTGATGGGTGACCGATGTTTGACTAGTCCTTCGGTGCGTGCGACATACCAAGCTGTTTTTGTTCAAAGCACCCGGAACTAACTGTTTAATATGCCAGGGATAGCAATCTCTGGTGCACCTACTAGTCGTTGTCGTTAGGTCAAGTTAGAGGCCTTACGGGCGTCCTCTAGTCTATTCATGGTAAATAATATCAGTGGAGCGGCAAACGGTATTAGATTTACATTTGTAGGTAAAATCAATATAAGGTAAGTACAAAGTTCCGTGCCTAGGCCGTTAGTTACGAATCGAAGCGAACATTAAATACACGGAATGCCTCACAAACGCAATAATAAAATCCTTAAGGTGAAGCATTGATTAACTAAATACTCATTGCCGCGCGGTACCCAGCTCGAATTGCGACGTCCGTCGCCGGGTTCGTAAGCGCAAAAACAGTAGGTATTTGGTATTTCTCGTTATTTTTTTTTATTGCTAATTAAGTAAAATTGTGTTACCAATATGAAGTGCAGTTTACTACAGGAAAACAGGAAACAGGAAAAACCAATGCTCAAATGTATATCCCGTGTCGTTGTAAAACGAAAATCTCTGTTTTAACCAGTTGTTTTTTTGTAGTAAAAGTTAACTAATCGTGTAAACAAAACTAACAAAATGAACGCAAAAGAAGGATAAATGAAATACTAAAATATGGTTTCCGTATGTTTGGTAATTACCAAGATATATTGACATGATAAATATGATTGACATTAATTCTACAAATTCTTCAAGTCTTCCTCTTAAAGTCTAAGCACACTGCGTATTTATTTCGACGCGTGTTTCAGGAGCGTGTGTTTACGGCGCCGGCGGGCGCTATAGATGCCCAAATAGCAGAACGTTACATTTGTCATACCTACATGCCCGCGCGCGCAAGCAAATACAATCATCGCATTCTATAATCGCGTTGCTAATAATTGCAATGGGCTGCTTCATCATTCTAGCCCACTGTAAGGTATAGGCCTTTAGCGACGACTACAGCTCTTTCTTAATTCGGATTAATCTTAACGCGTGTTTAAAGACTATCGCTGTAATAGCACGTGCATATTTCTGAACATGTGCGTAGAAGCCGGGTGCGTAAGCTCTACTAGTTCGTATAAAAGGGTCCAGTTGCGTTCATGAACCTACAGTTCATGAACTTTATGAAGGTCAATTTCAGTCCTTTGAAGGTTTAATTGCTAGTAATATACGAGTACCTATAGAAAGAAAATCGACTAAGTATATAAAATGCCTTTAAACTTTTAAAGCTCACACGATTTGTACTCATTTAACATTGATTCCGAGTTTTAACACGTTTTTAGTATTTTTAAATTCTCTTAACCGGACGTTTAGACTATTTATTGTTATATACTTACGCAGCGTCCTACGTGGGCGATCGGATGTGAACGCGATCCGATCCGGTGCGGTGCGGAAACAAGGAACAGTCGAGAATCGCGCCGCTTCGCACTTTACGTGCATTTGGTCACGTAGGACACTTCAGTAGCTATCGACTGTTCCTTGTTTCCGCACCGCACCGGATCGGATCGCTTCGCAATCGCGTTCGCATCCAATCGTCCACGTAGTAGGTACGCTGCGTTAGTCTTAGTCGCGAAGAGACTGGGATACTTACGCAAAAAGACCCGGAAAAAGTGAAAATATAAAATGCCTTTCTTAAAAAAGCAAGTGTACGACGAACGTTTATTTTTTTTTGCATTTTTGACGACAAAAAGACTTCTTGTATCTCATCTTCCGATTTTCTTTCCACGTTACTGCACAAAAAATAAATAATTTCCGACCGCATCCCACCAGACAAAGTTATGATCATATAAAATATTTTGTGTTATATTTTATGACACTTATCATTCGTATAGTTATATAAGCAATCTAAATTCCTGTCCAGTCAGTCGAGACGTCTGAAGACGGTTACCTACGCTACGTGAAATGAGCTATTGTATACAGAAAGAAACTGTATTTAAATACGTTACATACGTAACCTACGTTACCTAGGTAAAAAGATATAGAGGGAATATAGAATATTATAAACATACAAAGTTAAACGCGAAAGTTATGACTTTCGTTGCAATAGGTTAAAAAGGATGTACCTACTAATTACTCATAAAATATATTTATCAACATCTTGATCCTATAGTTTCATGTAGAATCTCTAATCTGTATGCAAGTACTCCATGTGCGATATGTCGCTCTGCAATCAATGTGCCGGTATATTTAGAGCGCATACCAGAAGTAGATCTATTTTCACGTGCCGTCTTATTATAAATAAGACACCTTGTATACCGCCGAATGTATTGCTACGAATTCCAAACGTAAAGGTGAAAATTATACGCAGTTTTATTATATTAATATATTTAATAATAATATTTTATTTTATGTAAAAAAATAAATAAAAAAGTTAATGAGTAATTCTGTTTGACATTTTGATGGTGTTGGAATATAAATGGAGACTATATTCACAAAATAATGTGGATTCCAATTGCTCGCGCCCGTAGTTATGACGCGTCAAATCGTATTCACCATGACGTCATGGTGGTGCTAAAGGTGACATGAATAGATAGTAGGCTTCGGCCACGGTCACCAATTTTCTAGCCTGCTTGTCACGAATATTCTGACTAAATAACCTTATTAATAAACGTGGAGTAAGGTCGAAATAATTTTGAGTTAGGTGGCGAATGGGCCCTTTCAAAACTGGGACCGGGGCCCAGTCGCTACCACTTTTAGTTTCTGTCTGTCAACTTTGAAAGTTCTTGTCACGGAAAAAGACAAAGCGTGTTTTCACTACTCCCACCTTACTCCACGTTTATTAATAAGGCTAAAAGTGTACAACTTTACGACATACCGTAACGCAGTAATAATGCAAATAAACGTTTGCCATTGTTAATTGGTTCTACCTTCGCCCCTATGTGTTTTAATTTGATAAAATGTATGTTTTATTAACTTAATTGTTTGAGTAGATAGTTAATTATTGCATGTAGGGCACGACTGTCTGTCTAGGAATGGCATATTATGGGTTAATAATAGAGAAAGAAAATAGTCCAAGTAGTTTAGTTAGTTAGTCTGTTATCCCACCTGGGTAGTGTTATGATAACTAATTCGTATTTTCTTTTAACGTGAAAAGAATGATGATTCAAATCTTAGGATAATCACTCCCACTATAGGCGAAGTACATAATATTTTCTAAGAATATATAGTTCATAAAATAGATACTATTTGGAATGAAAACAGTATGGGAATTGATCTTTAAGTGTTTGGCGTCGAGCCAAATATTATACATGATGTGAATAACTGCAAGTAAACACTATAATATAACATATTCAAATTCATGAAAGTTTATTAAACCCGATTTAGTTATATACAATAAAACATAGCATCGATTTGACTTTAACTAGGGGTCACTAGCTGCGCCCCGCGGTTTCGCCCGCGTAAGTCCCGATCTCGCGGGAATATCGGTATAAAAAGTAGCCTATGTGTTATTCCAGGTCTCCAGCTATCTATATGGTAAATGGTTAAGCGGTTCTTACGTAATTGAGTAACAAACACACACACATATTACATACTCACAAACTCTCAGCTTTATAATATTAGTAGGATTGACAGTTCACCTAAAACTTTTATAGAATAACTATGCCCTGCGACTTCACCCGGATGGATTATGGGAATCGAATACTGTACGTTTTTAATTTCAGATATGAAGATTAGGAAGAGGTGTAAAATCGTAGTCTGCTATAACAAAACGGGGCAAGTGCGACACTCGCGCACAAAGGGTTCCGTACCACTATCACAATTGGATACGGAACCCTAAAATGGTTTACAACAACCAATTTTTAAATTTTATAGGAAAATATGAAATATTTATCTTCGATTCTACTCCCATCAAACGACCGAATCACTCAATAAAAAAAACTTATAAGAAACTCTTTGGTAAGTAAGGCAGACTGGTATATTTGACAGATAGGGCAGCCATTTTGAATTCCATGACCAACTCGATTTGTCCTGACCAATCAGAAGCGACCTAACATTGAACTAAACTCCTTGTTATTTTTGAAACACGTTTGTTGTATGGGAGCCCCTTTTAAATAATTGTTTTATTTTGTTTTTAGTATTTGTTGTTGTAGCGGCAACCGAAATACATCTTCTGTGAAAATTTCAACCTTCTAGCTATTACGGTTCATGAGATACAGCCTGGTGACAGACGGACAGACGGACGGACGGACGGACGGACGGACGGACGGACGGACGGACGGACGGACGGACGGACGGACAGACAGACAGACAGACAGACAGACAGACAGACAGCGAAGTCTCAGTAATAGGCTCCCGTTTTTACCTTAAGGTACGGAACCCTAAAAACGAAGTTGAAATAAATATGTACCTACTCTTGAAAACTACAACTTGACCGTACGCGTACCGACGACTTTTAAATTCATTTCAAGATATTAATTTTAATACTTCGGGTCTAGATCGCGTTATAGATTATAGATAACTATGGATTTAAGGTCTCTGCAAACGTAACGTTTCCCGGGCGGCACGTGTTAATTTCTACATACAAAAATCCCGTCGGGTATACGATGGAGTGGAGGAGATGGCACGCATGGGAAACGTTACGAATGCAGAGACCTTTAATTACCTCGACGTTGCGGTAATCGGGTTACACCGGCTGTGGTCCCGAGAAGACAACAAAAAAATCGTGATTCAGAAATCGTGTAAGTTTAAAAAGTGTATGTAATTTCAAGATAGCCTGATATGTTTTACTAGAGTATTTTAAGAGAAAATTGTATTTACAAAAACCTGTGGCTGTGACAAGCAGGCTTCTTAAAATTAATTAACATTTAAAGTTTTTATGAATACTTCATTGTACGAGTATGTTGAAGCAATTTTAAAACTCATCAATGGATTTGTCTGTACCTACTTTTGCTTCCGTGATTGTACACACAAGAGACTGATAAAGGCCTCAGTTATCTTTAGAATAAATCAGACGCAGATGTCTTGATTTTTTGTCAATCGGTAGACGTTTTATCCCGCGACAAGGTGATTTTCATTCTATTCGGAGACGGTTTAAATAAATTAATAGATAATGCACGACGTTAGACATAGCGCAATTTAGCCCCAAACTTAGCCCCTAGGTTGTTTTATGGGTACTAGACAACAGACACCATACATATTAAACTTTTTTTTAATAACATATCTACAATATGATACCTAGAAAACACCCTGACCAGAAACAAACATTATCTTTTAGGGGTTCGATGCCTGCCGGGTACAAGTAGGTATTCAACTTGCAGCCCGCGGGCATCGAACCCGCAACCTTTTAAATTAAAAATTAAAATATAAAGTAAAATAAAATTTGCATTGCAGTCTGGCGACGCCCCACAGGGCCCCACAGCCCCACAGTATCAAAATGATAAATAATTTAAAATCTTTCTTTTGACGGTTCAGGGGCTTGCTCTGATAACAACTACAGAACCCTAAAAATGGTGTAGCTTAATGATTTGATTTATTATTCCGCGCTTATTCTGCAAAATTGGACAATTTCTCTTAAAATTAGATTGATTAATTTTCGTTATTTATAATGTCCTCTATACAATATAATAAATAATAAATCTCATTGTGCCTACAAATTACACATTTCAGTTCCAAATTGATGTATTGAATTACTAGGAATTAGCCCACATGAAAGGCGCACCTAGCAAACCGATCTAGACATACCTAACTCAATAATACCTAATATTCTTCCAGGCACAATTAATCATAAATCTCAACCAGGTCACCGTCGGTCACACTGTCTGCTTTGAAGTTATAAATAGATATTTAGGTGAACGGAACTTTGTCTCTGAAATATTTGCATGGATAAAGGCAGATAGTTTTACCTATTTTCTATTAGAACTAGTCAAAACGGCCAAGTGCGAGCTGGCCTCGCGTACGAGCGGTTCTGTACCATTGTCACAAAATAGCCCCACTTAAATACTTATTTTAATGTTTTTACTATTTTTATACAACGGTCTGGCTATCATGGTTCATGAGATACAGCCTGGTGACAGACAGACGGACAGTGGAGTCTTTGTAAATGGGTCCCGCTTTTATCCATTGGGTATGGAATCCTAAAAATTTTGTAGATTTGATGGTAATGTGATGATGACTGATGATGACCAAACAGTTCCTCGAATGGCATTAAATTGCTCAGTAGAATTGCTTGTTTTAACTACTTTTTAATTAGATTTTAACTATTTGACACACTTATCAAGTGTTTAATAATGGCACAATATTTTAATTAGTATACTTAAACCTACATAGCAGCAGGGTAAGGCAAGATTTATGTAATGGGAAAACCATCACATGCTAAGTTATCAGCACCCAAGTAACTGCTCTACATTCTCAAAGGAATATATCTATATTAATATTATAAAGAGGTAATGTGTATGTTTGTATGTATATTGGGGTTAATCTCCGAAACCACTGGACCGATTAAAAAAAATCGTTTACCAATAGAAAGCTACATTATAATATCATACATTATAATATTATAATATCGCAATACTGCCACCCAAAAGTCACGGCCTGCTGCTACCCAACTAGACGAATCCAATAAAGATCAACCAACTCAGCAAAACTCTACATTAGAACAGCTACTAATCAAACAAAATGAAAAAATAGATATACTCCTTCAACAAATTAGCTCGATGCTCAATCTTCTGACCAACGTTCTCTCTAAACAATGGTCTCACTCAAAGTAGCTGCCTGGAACATAAACGGGCTTAACACCAAGAATGACATTTTGGAAGTAGAAGCCCTAATGGCCACCAACAAACTAGACATAGTTCTCATCTCCGAATCACATACCACCAATAGAAGTTCATTCCGCATACGAGGCTGTAATACTTACTGTACGCCCCACCCAGACGGTGGACCACACGCTGGATCAGCTTTAATTGTAAGGTCGCACCTTAAACATTCAGTGATGGAACCATATCGTCGCCCCCATCTGCAAGCCACCACAATCATGTTGGAAGACCGCTCCGGCCCGATTACAATATCTGCAGTATACTGCCCACCAAAATATAAAATTGATGAAACTATGTTCACAGAATTCTTCCAAACGCTAGGCAGCCGTTTTATTAGTGGTGGTGACTGGAATGCAAAAAACACATTCTGGGGCTCTCGCTGTACTAGCACTAAAGGCCGCGAACTCTTAAAAAGTATTTCTAAGAAACACCTGCAGATATCAACTACATGCCAGCCTACCTACTGGCCATCAGATCCTAACAAAAATCCTGATTTGATAGACTTCTTCGTCAACAGAGGAATAAATGATCGGCACATTAAATTGGAATCCTCTCTTGACGGATCTTCTGACCACACGCCTGTCATACTGACGGTAGACACTGATATGCGCTTTGATGACACGAAAGAAAGACTGCATAACCATAAAACCAATTGGGAAGAATTTAAAAGCTACTTGAGTTCTAAAATAAACCTAAAGGTACCTTTGAAATGTTCCCGTGATATAGATGAAGCTTCCCTCTACATTACAAATCTCCTTCAAACGGCTGTTTGGATCAACACCCCGGAGATCACTATAAAGCCACAAAATCTATCACTGTCAGCAGAAATAAAACAAAGGATCTCAGAGAAGCGAAGAATCAGAAGACAATGGCAGCAGTCTCGACTAAGATCAGACAAAACACGCCTAAACCAAGCAGCAAGAAGCCTAAAAGCATTACTCAGAAGCGCAGAAAACCAAAGAGTTAAAGACTGCATAGAGTCTATGTCTCCCTCTGGCAAAGGCGAGAAATCACTATGGAACGCAGTGAGAAATAGTGAGAAACCTTAAAGCCTTTTCCCCTCCTATTAGAACGGGATCAACATGGGCTCGATCTAACAATGAAAAAGCCGAAGCTTTCGCTGGGCACTTGGAAAACGTCTTTAAACCAAACGACGGTGACTGCCACGATGAATCCATGATCGAGATAGCCCTACTCCAAGACTTTCAGATGTGTCTGCCCATAAAACCCACGTCACCTGGAGAGATCGCGAAGCAGATAAGATCTTTGGACCCAAAAAAGGCTCCGAGTTACGATTTGATCACCCCGAAAGTGCTGAAGGAACTTCCTAAGAAATGCATTACATTTCTAGCATGTCTGTTTAATGCCATCTTCAGACTGTCACATTTCCCTTGGTTGTGGAAGATGTCACAAATAATAATGCTGCACAAACCAGGAAAACCCGCGGAGGAAGCAGGGTCCTACAGATCGATTAGCCTAACACCCGTACTCTCTAAACTGTGGGAACGAATATTCTTGCCTCGGCTTCAGCAGTTTTTGGACGTCCGGGTTGATTCCCACACACCAATTTGGGTTCCGTAAATCTCACTCAACAGCGGAACAAGTCCATCGGGTCTACGATACCGTGAGACAATGCTTTGAACGCAAAATGTACTGCTCTGCGGCCTTCCTCGACGTCCAGCAAGCTTTTGACCGCGTATGGCACAAAGGACTTTTATACAAGGTTAAAAATAACCTGCCTCACACTGTTTACTCCACTATTGTATCTTATCTTGCTGACAGAGCATTCCAAGTGAGACACGGCGACGCGAGATCCTCAATCCACAAAATAGAAGCAGGAGTTCCTCAGGGATCTGTGTTGGGCCCTGTCTTGTATAACATCTTTACTGCAGACCTCCCAGTCACAAATGGTGTTACTATCGCCACCTATGCAGATGATGTGGCATACCTGAGCGTAGACCAAGACCACCGCGCAGCAAGTTCTAAACTCCAAAGGGCACTGGACGAAACACATGCATGGCAACGCAAATGGCGGATAAGAGCTAGCGCGCAAAAATCATGCCACATAACTTTCACACTAAGAAAGCAGACTTGCCCTGAGGTGAAGCTAGGAAACGACACACTCCCGCAGCACGATTGTGTCAAGTACCTTGGGTTTCATCTTGACAGACGCCTAACATGGAAAACTCACATCAGGCACAAACGAGACCAAGTGAACCTGAGGTACAGAAACCTTTCATGGTTGATGTCTCGTAACTCTGCACTATCTGTGGACAACAAACTCCTGCTATACAATGCAGTCCTTAAGCCAATCTGGCTATACGGCATTCAACTTTGGGGAGTGGCCAGCAAGAGTAACATAGCTTGTATCCAACGTGTGCAAAACTCGATCCTCCACAACATAGTCCAAGCTCCCTGGTTCACGAGAAATGTTGAAATTCATGAGTACCTGGAGATGCCAACAGTCACTGAAGAAATTGCTAAATACCAAAAGAGTCATATTGGACGCCTTGCTGCTCATCCCAATCCACTTGCTTTTTTTTCCTTTTTTTTTGCGTCATTACATTACCTTAATTAAAATTAAGGAAATGACGCAAAAATGAATTACTGTTTGTTAATTTCATAATAATTTTTGATAATATGTTTTGTTTGACATTTCTTTAATACTTACTAATTTATCTATCTAAACTATTGTAATAAATGTTTAACTAGCTTTTAGACAATATGATGATTGATTATCTCCATAGGCTAATTTTTGTCTAACCTTTTGAATGAATGTAGTCTTGTGGGTATATCATTGTCAGAGTTACTAGTTAGACCAAACTAGCTAAGTAGTCTAGACATTCATGAAGTACAACATTTATCAATAATTCACCCGCGTAAGTCCCAAACCCTGTGGGAATATCCGGATCAAAGTTCAGTTCAGTGGTTTCAGAGATTACCCGGAAAATATATACGTAAATGTTACCTTTTTATAATCTAATATATAAAATTTCCATGTCACAGTGTTAGTTACCGTACTCCTCCGAAACGAATGGACTGATTTTTTTGAAATTTTGTATACATATTCAGTAGGTCTGACAATCAGCTAAGTACTATCTATAATTTATAAGGTAAACAACGTTTGCCGGGTCAGCTAGTATAAGTATAGATATATTATTTATAAAAGAATTATGCTACAAGGGGAAGGTTTTAAAAAAACTCTTGTAGGTAATTTTATATTACTATAATATTCTTTTTGTTTTTTTTAACCTATTAGTTTTAGATAATTATTGCACTGGTAACTAGCAGACCATTACTAGGACAATTTAATTTAAACTGGTTTTCTTTAAAAGGCATAGAATTTAGTGAAAAAAAAACTAATTGCAGTTGAATTAATTGTGTTAATGAGAGCAATGTTAATGAACAAAAAACTAGTTTTAAATAGATAAGACATAGGAAGGTATTAGTTAGAATAATTGCAAGTTATAACTAATAGGTACCAACACTAATAAATACTTAACTTAACTTTTACTTAACATGAAAAATTATACTGAAACGACCATTAAAAATCAATACTAATCGTCATACAGCTTTTCTAATCTATTCCAAAGCTATAAATTACTCGGAAGGCCCCCCAGGAAGTCATTTGTATGCCATACACATGTGTAAGCACACAAATTGAACTCACGGTAATTTATTTATAGGTCCACTTATAATTGCACCAAGGTCTTTGATTGCATACATGTAGGTACCAAACCTACTTGCAGCCTGTTCCAGCTCGTTTTGCCCATAAACGCTTAGCCAATGACTAATCCATTGTTTTTCTGTAACAGTCATTGACTTATAACGACTTCCCGTTATTTTATTCGTAGACGATCCCCTGTGACTCACTAGCTCATCAATTATTTCATACAATCTGCTTACGTGACAATTAAAGCCGCTGGGTTATAGAAAGGTGCTAAATAACTTAGTTTGTTTGGTAATAATGACCTAAATAATTCCTTCTAAGGTCACAGACAGATTTTATGTTCAAGTTTTCACTTACTTGGTCCGAAACCCTGCAGTCCCGTACTGTATAAAAACGTCCGTAGTTTTTGGATGCATTTCTCTGGCGAACGCGTAGACGACTCGTAAGCTACTTGGCGGCATTGTGTACGACGAAATTTATTTATAAGGTCGCGTATCGCTCAGGTGCTCAGCTACAATCACTTCGAATCAACAATCAAGATTTTCTACATTCCCGCTGTGATACAACTTGTTTCAATGAAATTGTGGTTTGACGTTTAGCAAAATTGACAATCGACGCGATAAAAATGAAGTTTCGATGATTAGACTACCACTAAAAATAATTGTTTCTATTTTGCTCACTTTTCATACATTTCAACTAACTTTTTCATTTAGTTGGACTATCTTGGATGTCAAAGATAA
Organism: Idaea biselata; assembly: GCA_958496205.1. NCBI lineage: Eukaryota > Metazoa > Arthropoda > Insecta > Lepidoptera > Geometridae > Idaea > Idaea biselata. The sequence goes on from OY292394.1 coordinate 7,456,823, forward strand.
AACTGTCGATCAAGTTCCGCTATTCGACACTAGATGGCAGTAAAAGGTTCAAAAATATTTACCTACAAGAAACTTTATCTACTCAATAAGAGATAACACTGCTAGTATTTTAAAACCGAATTTACATCATAATTTTATTGACCAAGTCTGTCTCTGCTAAATTTGCTTTCGTCAGTCAGTCCTTCTCCTATGTGTTCCTTCTCCTCTACAGATCGTATTTTTTTCAACCGATTTTGATCAAATTTGGTAGGTACCTATACAAGTTCTATGAGCCTTTTTTCGTTTTTTTTTTGCCACTGGGGATTTTTGGTTGGTAGGGTACCTAATAGTACCTATCTATTACCTCTGCTCATGATATCCGCACAAAGGTGTGTACAAACTTACTACTTATTACCTCCGCTCAAGATATCCGTTTTTAATGGTAGTAACTTAATAGTGTCATAAAAAAATGTTAAATGTCTGATAGATGAGGAAGTGATGGGCAGAAAAGCTCTTCTAGATAAAAATAACTCCTGAGTTTTTTATTTCGGTGGTGGTTGTTGAAACTCCATAATAGAACTCACTGGCTGAATATTAAGAAAGTTTTTTTTTTTTCAGAATTTGTTTTTAATTTTTCTTCATCGTGGCCAGACACTTTGTAAACAAATAGGTACAAATGCAAACTAAACTTCACCATATTCCAGTTCTATACCCAAACTCCTTGTATGCAAGAACTTAGAAAATTCATTATTATAGTTGTTTCGATTTGACACATCTTCGAAAAAAATGTCAAATGCAAGGAGCCAGAATTTTTGGCGGGAACAAGGAGACAACATGTCGTGTGCCAATTTTGTTTTCGTGAAACTTTGTTGTAAGTAAAGTATTCTGTAATTTTGGTGCGATCTTTTTTAATTTAGTTCCGTGAATGTGCACAAGTGTAGTGAAAACTAAATTGAGGGTTAATTAAACATGGACTTTCTTCGTCTCTCCTGTCAAAACTCCTTCAAGGTTATGGTAAAGTTGCCACCACTTTACCATAGCTCCTGTCTTGAAACTTTGAGCCCGATCGGGCCAATCTATCTATCTATCTATATCTATCTATCTATATCTATCTATCTATCTATCTATATCTATCTATACTAATATTATATAGAGGTAACGTTGGTAACATGTATGTATGTGTGTATATTGGGGGTAATCTCCGAAACTACTTGACCGATTTCAAAAATTCTTTCACCATTAGAAAGCTACATTCACCTTGAGTAACATAGGCTACTTTTGATCCCGATATTCCCATCGGATCGGGACTTACGCGGGTGAAACCGCGGGAATCTGCTAGTACTTGATAATGGCAAGATGTACGACGCCAAGATGCTAAAAGAAGAAGAAGAAGGATACGATAATAACACACATCTTCGCACATCTGCTAGTGTCGAGTTCGACACTAGCAGATGTGCGAAGTAACAACACTTCGTGGATGGACGCCATGATGAAAAAAAAATGCATGGAATCAAAAGATCAGATTATAGTCTGAATTAAAAAAAACGCTTATAGTTAAATCTATCTAATTCAAAACAATATTCTATTTACCTAACTAAATGCTTTATTATCAGTTTTTTTAAACTAATGTAAATTAACTTCGTGTACTTATCAAGTTAACTTATGGTCTCTGCATAGAGTACATAACGTTTCCCGGACGGAACGTGTCAATTTCTACATAAAAAAATCCCGTGTAGAAATAATAAAAATAAATAAATAAATAAATTCTGTGAACAACACACAGCGCCATCTAGCCCCGTGGTAAGCGACTAAGCTTGTGTTACGGTGATTAGACAACGGATATAATACTAATATTTTGTAAATACATACATACATATTATACATAGGGGGACACCCAGACCAGACACAAATATTTATTTTATAAGCATAAATACTTGCATCCGGCGGGTATCGAACCCGCAACCTCCTGAATTGCAGTCGCGCTTTCTCACGTTGCGCTACAGAGGTCGTCATAATGAAGACCTATAGAAAATTAGTCATTTCGGGAAAAGTTCTTTTTGAAATACGTAGGTACTTTATGTAGAACAGTAGGTACATTTTGACATTCAGACCAAACCACCCGTAAGGGAAATTGACACGTCCTGTCCGGGAAACGTAACGTATGCAGAGACCCTTACAGAGATATCGTATTACTATTGGCATGCTGGGACCATATAACAGAATAAAAAAAAGAGATCTTAACAGAGCTTGTTTTGGCGGAAACGCGCTGACGAACTGTGGTCATCAATTTTCATTGCATGTAATTTCGGTGGTACATCCATCTATTTAGTGCCGTGAAAGTGTATGTGTAGGTAAATTGGAGTGAAAATGAAAATCAGTACCAAGATTCGTCAGCGATTTACCTCCAATAAGAAGAAGACACAAGAAACTAATACCTAGTTTTTTTTTACTATTATTGTGGAAGTGGAGCAATAATCTTTACCTATAAAAGGCTTTGTCCTGACTGACTGACTGATCATCGCACAGCCTAAACCGCTGATAGCAGAGGGCTGAAAATTGGAGAGTACCTTATGTTCTTTATACCTGTAGGCATCCGATAAGAAAGGATTTCTGAAAATTTCCACAAGATCGGGACAAACCGCGTAGGTAAAATAAAACCACGGGACACAGCTAGTCTTTACTATAATCCTTACTAACATTACGTACTTGTAATGTTAGCAAGGATAAGTGCGCCATGATATTACATCGTCTTCGCCCGAATATACTATGCGTTGAAACGATCTACCCGGCCACAAACATCGCGCAAACACGAATATTAGCCCGCTAATGTAGCCCCAGCATAACGACTAATATGAGTATTATTGTAGTGTAGATATCAAATAGACAGTTTAGGTCTAACACACGAAGTGTATAATTAAATTAATTACAAATGCCCGTGATGTCTAGGTAGTTGATAGGTAAATAATTAAATCGCACTCGTCGTTAGTCCCGCTTGAAATAAACTCACTAATAAAGTAATAGTTCGACGCGAAATAATTGTTACTTGGACACTTGTCATCGATTGCTTGAGGGGTATAATATCGTATGATACACTTAACTCGAAATCCTTGTTGAGTTTATCGAAAATTGTTAGTTATTATTTTTATTGACGGAATGTCTAGTTGTATTTTTTTTGCATGGAAACAATGTTATCTAGAAAATAAAATTCCCTTGTAGTTTATGAAATACATTTGTTGTATGGGAGCCCCTCTTAAATATTTGTTTTATTTTGTTTTTAGTATTTGTTGTTGTAGCGGCTACCGAAATACATCTTCTGTAAAAAATTCAACCTTCTAGCTATTACGGTTCATGAGATACAGCCTGCTGACTGACGGACAGACAGACAGACAGCCGGACAGACAGCGAAGTCTCAGTAATAGGGTCCCGTTTTTTCCCTTTGGGATCGGAACCCTAAAACCAATGCCATTATAATTAGTATTAGTGTCGTTGATTAGATTACTAGACAATTAGATCGCCTCCTTACTTACCATCTGATGACATATTAATTAAATTCTCACTGTTGAATATGGTGGTACAGCTCGTGTAGCGTTCGTTGCAGTCGAACAAATAAGTCCGTGGCACTGCACGTATAGGTGAATTTATTTTGGCCTTTCATCATTTTAGTGCACACTTTCGAAGACAATACGTATCAAAAATTATCAAAATTGTCACCATAACTTGAATCATTCAGGAGACTTCTGATGAGAAGGTACTTTCTGGTGCTCCATTAATCTGTACCTTGTTCTGTAGGAGCCGATTCTACATATAAGGACTTTACCTGGCGATTAGCCTACTCGGAACTTTTACTTTGTGCATCGTGAAAGAAGCTTTAAGTCCAACCAAAATTTTCACACCAGTTTAAAATTAGTAAGTAAGAAAAGTACTAGAGTAGTAGAAGTAGACTCGAAAACCCTAATTCAAACTCAAACACATTGAAGCCTAGTCTACCTTAGCTACATAAACGCCATCGAATCCATTCCATAGAAAGTTAGTTATGAAAACACTTCGCATAATATGGAGGTATAAGATTCATAAATCCATTATTAGAATTACTGATACGAAACCAAATTGTGGGTAATATCATTGCTGTAATAGACTACATTAATGGCTATTCGATATACCACACCAGTCTCTCCTGACCTACCATTCCCTCTGACACAAAATAAATACAATTTTTATGCTACAGTTTACATGAACCTTGTTCCTGGGGGGTAAAGGTGATATTGCTTTAAATCGAGGCTTTGCTTTGGGCATGGCGATAAGTCTAAAAAGATAGGGTCACTTAGAAACTCAGATGACTTTAACTAATACTAGAGTGTAGGTAGTGTAAAAAAGTGCTACTAACATAATATATTTACACTATTACTAGCTGACCCGGCAAACGTTGTTTTGCCTTATATATTATAGATAGTAGCCGATTCTCAGACCTACTAAATACGTATACAAAATCTCGTAAAAATCGGTCGAGCCGTTTCGGAGGAGTACGGTAACTAACACTGTGACATGGAAATTTTATATATTAGAGATTAACTCAATCAATTATAATAAAATATTTACTTATGTTTGTCTTTAAGGTATTTATGGGCCTACGTTGCCTGAAATGAACAGTTTTATTATTTTATTAGAAAACCTCTTGTTGTGGTCGATTAGCACTGGACTCCTCTCAATTTTGCAGGACCGAGAAAAGCATTTCACTTTGAGAAGAAATCATATTAATTTCATTTGTCTAATTAAACTATTCGCGTGTCTATTTATAAGACAAGTGTTCTTAATATTACCTATATATAGACTATAGATGCAACACAGTATTAATTTTCATTAGAACTTTTAATCTGACTTCGTCAAATGTCGGTTTCAGAGCTCCAATATAGCTAGGAGTGGCACAGCTAACGTGGTAACTTCACAGTCAAAGAATAAATGGTTGAGAGTATAGAGCATTAAGTTATTTAGTCATATGCCAGTAATTTCGCTATTAGTTCGTTTCGAAATCCATTGGCTATGATTTTCTGTTATGCTGTGTATTGTGGGGGAGCTTTGTTTATTTTTGGAGATTTTTACAGCGAGCTTACCTAAGTGTTTAGGACGTTTATGGATAAGTAGCAGTGTTGTGAACATAAGTGAACATTGTCAACATGAATTGGTTGCCTGGAAGAGATCGCCCTTAGGCGATAAGGCCGCCCATTGAAGCACAATAGTTTTATGTTTATTGTCTATGTGATGTTTAATATTTCTTTGTTTTTATTGCTCAAGGCATTTTTACTAGAAATATTTTACAAGGAGAAATGTATCATCAAAAATTCTCCCATAAGTTTAGGGATTAGACTCCGGTGGCACCGTCATTATCATTATATACTCCGTGCACGTCCCTGCTGCAAAAACGTCACCATAACTGTCTACACAATGACCGGTCATGGTCTAGCGCTAACCTAACCACTGGTTAGGTTAGTGCTAGACCATGGTTAGTAAACACATATATACTTACCACTTACTTACTATGGCGTCAAGAGTTGATGACTGGAACAACTTAAGTAGGTACCTATTAGCTAATTTGTAGTATTATTTGCATGGAACCTAGTTGTGACGGGAGTGTAATAGGTTTATTGTAGTGGAACTAAATAGGTATGAGGTATTCCATTTAGTTTTGTAAAGATGCACAAGTAAAAATGAAAAAAACTTTGTCGAAAATGGATGGTTTCCTTGTTTTTCTTCTTATGGGCTCAAACTTGACATTAGATAGATACTTAGATACTACGTACATGTAAACATTATTTCTTAGTGTTAAATACTTTCAAAAACTTTAGTACCCGGCGGGATTCGAACCTGCGACTATTGGTAATCCGAACCAACGCGTTTGTCCGCTTCGGGGCTACCCGTGGCGAAGCGTTTTTTTCAAAAAGCAGTACTACGCACATCTCTACAAATTGTACCAAACCATAATTCATGGAAAAATCTAGGGTAGATCCATTCATTCGATACATACTCTAGGTAGAGATACGTAAGTATTTCAGTTTATAACCTCACGTAAGTATGTCCAGATAGAACTTTATTATATAACTAGCTGCGTGCGAAAGTCCCGATCCCGAGTGAATATCGGGATCAAAAGTAGTCTTTTACTCAGGGTGAATGTATAGCTTTCTAATGGTGAAAGAATTTTTGAAATCGGCACAGTAGTTTTTGAGTTTATATATTACAAACATACCTACACAAAAATACAAATCTTTCCTCTTTATTTAATATTAGCGTAGATGTCGACTATATATGCCTTATCTCTTTGCTAAATCCAAAGTGCCTTGATTTGTAGGTCCATTTCAATACATTTAGATAACCATGACGTTCTATAGAACATCTAATACCATTCAATAATTAAGATAAAAGAATTCCACCCATCCCGTAGGGCAGAGCAGAGACTGCGTGGTAAGTACCAGATGGATTAAGATCACGGTGTTAATGCAGCATCTATCATTGTGGCGTGTGTGTGGCCTATTCATACAATTAGAGGCAGACGATGGCGATGGCGCTATGTCTATGGGAAAATCTCTGCGTTCATGTAGATTGTAGGTAGACAGACATACTTACAACATCGTAGATAAATATTGTAGTAGGTACGATAGAATACATACCTACTGAGGTATATACAGAAGGTAGTGAGTAGGTGGAGTATGATTTAAAAAATCAATTGATTATGTTTCGTAAAATGCATTATGATGTAAAGAGAAAAATCTATAAAATTTATTGAATTTAAAAATTCAATGACTCCCAAACACACAGAAAATGTGGCTAAGTAAGGATTTAGTAACTCGATGGGTGTAATCAAGACGTAAATGATTTTTCAAAATGTTAGTTCATACATAAATTATACATAGAAAACACCCAGACCAGAAACAAATATTTATTTTTAACCATAAATACTTGTACGCGGCGGGAATCGATCCCTCAATCTTCTGCATTCCAGTCGCCCGATGCGCCACTAATGCCAGAGGCCGTCAATATAACATTCAACATCCTCTTTTCCCGAAAAAGCTTCCCTAATCATTGTCATCCGAGCGATATCCCCGGTTACAACCCTCTCGGGACCCCGGGGTCCGCTTAAGAAAGTTTTCCTAGTACCGTAACTAAATTTTTCTCTTTTTACAACGAGGCGTTCCCATCGAGACCACCATGAACGTTATGGACGCGTGATATCAAACATTAAGCTGAATGGGTACACGGCCGTCCATTTACCTACACCTTAGGTAGGTATGTAGAAGTACTCCGACATACCTTCTCTGAGAGTGAGGAACTACCTAGGTTTTGATTCGATATATATTATGTTACTTATAAAGACTAATAATGAAATCCAACGAGTTTGAAATTAGAGCCCAAGATAACTGAAATTTCACCATGAATGAATCGTGTAATAAAACATACGCGTAGGTTAATTTTTTCAGATATTCCAGGGTTATCTACCTAGTAGGCAATTTACCTTCAGCAGTCTATCCTATGCAAATATCGTAAAATTTCTTTATCTCTGTCTACTTTTTGAAAATCTTTCAAAACTTAAAGGTGGGATTGTAGACTTGTGCATGACGACGAGCCGAACTTCGCTATTCACATTCACAAAAGGCCGAGCGTTCGCAAGAAACCTCGAGGCTCTGTTCGGCGCGGGCGCCATGCTCACGGCAAGCATTTAACCGTCAAGACTGTTTGTAGCCAGATGGTACAAACAATGGTGGAAGATTAAACAGGAGCAACCGAAGACAACAAGGCGACAGCGCCGAAGGCCCAAAAATTTGCGCGTTACGTAAAAAAGAGCAATAAGAAAGTCAAGAACTTGCAATCAAATTATCTGGCTGGATTCTTGAGCGCCGTCGATTTTTTTAAATTTTTATCACAGTCTTGTTCTAACAAGACGCATCTATGGTTAGATTTCTTTGGATAAAACCGACGAATAGGTATGGCCATACAAGGAGGCAATGTAGCCAGTCTTTTGGGTACCATACTTAAGGACTTATTTTTGGACTTTTAATTATAGTTATTTTAGTGAATTATGATGGTGTATTTTTAGGACATAGTTTTTTACTAGTCTTTTAAAATAAAAACCATTTACTTTTCCTTATTTATCTATACTAATATTGTATAATGCAAAATGCAGTAATTATTTCAGTTTCCATTACTAATTATTATTAGTAGAAATGTACATTATTAATGGAAATGTCTCACAAAAGATATTACTATATTAAGATTAAATTTTGATAGAATAGAGGAAGGAGTACCAGGACTATCAGGAACCACCTTGTCATCCATCACAAAACTCTTCAACGATACCCACTCACTCAGTAACGGCTCGATCAAAAACAATTTTATTTTGTTATCATTTTTAAATCGATGTTTGAGGTTCGGTTCGAGTAAATTTAAAAACGTCGAATGTGCGAAGTTCGACTCTCTTCTTATTCTTTATGACGGGCAAGTTGATGTGATTTCTCCATACAACGCTCTTTTCGACACCTTGACATTATCCGATTCCGGTGATATTTTTATGTGTAGTTGTCTCCAGAGCTAGCTTTAAGCCATTTCTGTTTTTTAGTTTTTTGAAAAACATAATATCCATTTATTTATTTGATAAAATAGAAGGAGAACGAGGTCAAAACGACTTAGTTTTATTGTCACATAAACACACCCCAAAAAGCAACAGATTCAAATCATGTTAAGGGGTGGAAACAAACTTTTTTCTCTTTGTATTTTGAATCATGTGAGGTAATAGCCTTCTTAAGAGGAGTATATACGCCAACGACCTTGAAACTGAAAATCCCTGTCGGGCTCATCGAAAATTGTTGATTATTTCATGACGGCATGTCGTAGAACTTTTTTTTGTGCACAGGTTGTAGGTGACATTGTTTCTTACATTTTGGTGTAGTTTTAAGACAAGAACCTCTTATTGGTGCAAAGCCTATCCAAATTTTAGACAAAAAATGTCTGATTTGGTTAAAATGTCGATAGGCTTCAATACGTTTAGACATATTTATATGGAAACTGCACTAAAATATCGGAAACAATGTCGCCTACAATCTGTACACAAAAAAAAGTTCTACGACATTCCGTCATGAAATAATCAACAATTTTCGATGCGCCCGACATGGATTTTCAGTTTTTCAGAATAGGGCCCTTAAGTGTCATCCGGGTCTGCCTGGGTAAGTACCTGTGTATAGTGTATACGAGGAAACCGTAAAATTGAAAATACTTTATGCCATTAAAATCTAATAAAACAGTTTTATTATTATTAGAAAATCTAAGAAAATGCAATGACGTTTCTAACTAAATTTGATAACTGTTGTTAAATCCAAACTCTTATATCTATTTCATATATCTTACGTTTATTTAATCAAATAACCCATTACACCTCATTAAGATCGGTCTTTATTAAAACAATTAATTATTAATGTCCCTGTTTATTAATATTACCTTCCTAATGTTTTTAATAGGTACCAAGGCATTGTCAATAAAGTTTTCGTTTAGCACAGCAGGCATAGGTACCTACATTCATATTAGGTAGTTGTGTGCCTTGCCCTGGCCTGAGTCTGTTAAGGTACAAAAGTATACATGATAATAGTATAGAAGTGGATTGGACTACCAGGATTGGATGGAGAAATTGGAACAAATAATTAAAAGTGAGTCAGACTCACTTTTAATTATTTGTACCAATTTCTTCACCTGGGTGAAGAACGTGAAATAGTTTTGACGACTAATTTCTTTATATTGTTACGGGAGTAAGTTTCAGACCTGTAAAACCACGATGCGAAACAAGATATCTAAATAAATACGAGATTGTATTCAATTTACATAATTTTATTTTTAAAAAAGTAATTCCTTTCTAATAATCATTAATCAAATACATTTTTCATTAAATTAATTATTTCAATTTTACACCTACACCAATTTCTATGAAGAGCTAGAACGTTTCATCATTCTGAATCGATCGAATAAAGATGTAAATTGAAAATCTGTTGTGTTCATTAATTTATTGATTCATAGATCACTATATTTTAATCGGATTCGGTAGTCCAGATGCTTGCTTAGAGAATTCAAAAGCCTACCAACACAGCCGAAACACCACTACTGCAGCGCAATGCGGTTTCACCCGCGCACCTAAGTTTCGATTTAAAAAGTTATATTTTTTTTTTTATTAATTTTCAAACAGTAATAAAACTTAAATAACATTCTAAACACCAAAAATCACTAAGATTTGTCTGGTGTATGTATAAGTGCCGTGACTGCATGCAATAGTCTACAATAGTAAAAATAAAATAAGTAACTTATATAAATAATTTCTAGTGATAAATAATATTATTCATATGTAGGTAAGTAGGTAGTTTTGAAATATAAAGTCGGTAAGAATAATATTCTTAGGTACTTACTCCAAAGGATTCCTTGTTTTCATTAAGCCCTTATAGACGTAAAATAAATAAAGAAAATTACCGGGCAGAACAACAAAATTCTTGTTAATAATCTTTTAAATTCCAACTAAAAATTGTGAATCTTAAAATTATTCGCGTAAAGGATGAATTTCAACGGCCTGTAAATGATTTTTTTTATACTGACCGCAAATTACATTGGTCATGGCGCATAAAATAGAACGCTTTGTTATAAGCTGAAGCGTGTTTACTAGGTTGTATAGTAGGTACCTTTGCTTGTGGAGGGGTAACGAGAAAACATTTTTTTTAATTACAAACTTAAGAAACTTTCAGATTCTGTGAGCTGTAATGTTGTGTTCTACTACGTCATTAATAATCGGCAGGTATAAGTAAATGTGCATAGTTGTTTTCTCAGATTCCTGGCAGAACCTGCAAATATTGCGTCTTTTTTCTTACCCATTTGAAACATGTGCTTGTTCAACTTGCAGTGGCCAATCAAGAGTTCTACTTTATTTCGTAATCTAGGAATTTACGGACGGACCGACTGAAAATTTTATTTTCCAGAAATTATTTTTCGAAGAATCGCAGTAGGTCTAGCCACCTTCGGTTTTGTTCCTCCTGAATCTTCAAGTATTTAATAGTGAGTCAATAAACTTCTTAGGATAGAAGGAAGCAGTAGTGTTAAGGGACTATTAAGCTTCAAATATAGTGGTCTGTTTTAAATAAAGTGTCAATGTCAGTGCTTACGACGACACTGACACTGACACTTTACCTAAAACAGACCACACCTACCTGCAACACACATGTAAAGAAATTCGTGCATGTGTGCTCTAGGTGTCGTCTGTTTTAGGTAAAGTGTCAGTATCGGTGTCGTCGTAGACACTGACACTGACACTTTGTGTAAGCGTAAGCATCATCGTGTATTTTGAGTTTTAACGCATGGGCTCTATTCTCTAACGCTACCTCCCATACCGCAGGCGCAAGCAGCACGCACGCGTCGCGCGGCAAGATGAAAGCAGTCGGCGCGTTTGTGACGCACCGCGCTGCGCAATTAGGGCCCTCTGTAATGAGAAGAGCGACACAACCACCGCTAATCGGCCGCAGAACCTCAGGATCTGAGGGCTCAGCCTGGCCCTGTAACTATGTTAGATTTTATACGCTTTGTTCGCCTTTCGACATTCCGATTGTTGTTCCGTGGTTGGCGTTCTTAATCATTTGTTAAAAATTAGAAGGCAATAGAATACAGGACTATACTTAGTACTTAGTTTATATTATTATTTGAGCAGGATCGTAATATCCTAGCCGGTTGTGAAAATCACATAAATAACACATTTTTATTACTTAAAAAGCAAAATAAGTTTTCACTTTTAAACTTATTTGATCAAAATTGGTGAACTTTGTGAATAGACCTAGATAAGTCCTTTACAAACAATTACAAATAGATGAGTCCTTGGGCAAGGGAGCATCTACGAGGAGGTATATCAGAGCTCGTGTAACAATATTGGTTGACTTTTTCTTGATCAATCATATTGCATGACAAAAGAAACCTATTGAATTCATTCGAAATGAGACATAATGTGTGACAAGCCACGATGACAGATGACACAAACCACCAACTTACAACATACCTGGAAATAATCAAATCATACTTTAGCACCCTAGAAATAAAGTACATTTCGATCGCATTAAAATACAGTCGTATTTATAAATTGTTTGGTAAGTAGGTACGTAACTAAATACAGCGGCGCTAAAACTTGGCCTCGTGATTAATACAGTTGAAATGTATGCTGTGTTACTGTAATTTGTGGATTTTAAACGGTTTCTTGCAATTTAGCAGACAGCAACCAAGTTCGTGTGAAAAATATCTTCCTTTGTTAAAAGGGTTAAGGAACAAAAAAATTAAGTTTCTTTTATGGCTACCTATAAGATAAAGACTTGTTTTGTTAAGGAAAAGAGGCCGTTTTGTAATGTTGCTAAGTGGTAAAGAAATACAGTAATTTCCATTGGCGTCGGCACCTTTAGGTCTGGGCGAATGATTTTTACCCGAATACGGGAAAGCGAAAAGGAAGGGTAATGTCTTGATGAATGTACCTAGGTAAAGGTAGGGTCGCCAAACGTACTATAATAAATAGTATTGTACTATATTTCAGCTCAGCGTACTATATATTTTTGAAAGCACATATAGTACGCAAAAATACTATATTTCTAGCATTATTTGTAAAAAGTTGTATCTTTTATAAATTCCTCCTCTCTGCATTTACAGAGGACTGTTTTCTACGAGTATGTAGAGGGAAAAAAAGAAAAGCCATAAAAAAGGTGCTCATAATTTAAAGATTGAATGTCGGGAACATTTTATATTCAAGAAAGAAAGAGTATTTGAAAGTGTGAAAAAAAGGTTAAGTGCAAAAAATACGTATTTTTTCGAAATATTCTACAAAACACCGCTCTAATTTTTGTACTATATTTTTTTGGGTCGTACTATATTTTGTAGCCACAAATACCTACTATATTTTTCGAAAAAACTGTTGGCAACCCTAGGTAGAGGTAAAGGACCCTAGACCAAAAGACTAAGCTGCTTTTATCCAATCACGAAAAAAATCTGAAATTAGACACAAACATTAAGTACGAGTAGGTATACAGGGTGTTTCGACGAGGGGGTATTAAGCCGAAACGGGGTTGTTCTAGAGGTCTAGGCGAACAACTTTTATTCTACGACTTTTAGAAATTCGAACTTTTTTTTCGAAAATTTTAAAGTTGTACTTATCACTAACAAAACAGCTGTTTTTTTAAAAATTGCCATTAATGTTTAAATTGTAGTGGTCCAAACTAAATAAAAGGGCACCTCAAGGCCAACGACCTCAAACTCTAAAAACAGCTAATTTTCATGCAAACTTAAAACTGAAAATTTTCGAAAACTACTTCGAATTTCCAAAACTTGTAGAACAAAAGTTGTTCGCCTAGACCTCTAGAACAACCCCCTTTCGGCTTAATACCCGCTCCTCGGAACACCCTGTATACTATTTTATATCCTATATATAGGTATATCTGTGCTATTAGTCTATTACACTCATTGAAATCCATATATTGTATCAAATGTCTCTTCCCATTACCACAATATTTATCTACAGATTTTTATTTAAGTTCCTTCAAACGCGACAAGCCAGAAACTGTCAGCCGATAGTTCCGTCCGAAGTCTACCACAGGTTAGATAAATATTTTAAAATGTATTTAAGTTCGTATTAAGCAGCACATCTGTGAAGTGTCCCTGCATCCATCGATCACAGTATTCATACTTGTGAACAACACTCAATAATGACGAGTACATCGGTCATGGGTAATTAAACGAGCCTATGTTGTTAGAGGGACCATGGGTTTGGATAAATTCATACGATTTTGATGTGAAACATCTAATAGGCGCGGGTAAACCTAAAAATCCGCGTGGCGATACTGGCCATGGCGACGCCTTTCTCGATCATAGCTGATTCCAGGTCCTTTTTTGCGCCCCGTGGGAATAACTATCAGCTTTTTTTTTCTTCTTTTCGTGTAGTGATGTGGCTCACCAAGTGTTAGAGTTTTCAGGTCGCAAGTACCTCAAGTTAGGGGCCTCACTTCTAACTTGACCTAACGACTGTTATCACTTATCATCAGAGATAACAACCAGAGTAGACTGTTTAAATTGCCTTGCCAAACACGGACCAGCTTGAGAAAGTGATTTTTTGCCACACGAATTATCGGTCATTCATCGAAATAATTGCCGCGCTAAGCGCTGCTTGACCTGCACGATCATTTGATTTTCTTTTAAATATAATATACCGCAATATCAAATGTTTTACAACATAAATCATTCGTGTAGAAAAAAACATCGACTCGCTACGTATATAATATTTCATATTATATTCAATCATATAGGTAGGTATAAATACTTATAGTGTGGCGAGGCGTCGAAATGGCCTGCATCGCCACGCGTATTTATAGGTTTACCCGCGCCTATAGATGTTTCACATCAATATGTTTGCCAAAACACAAAGTCACACGTTAAAAGCTACCGCGTAACACTTTAAAAAAAATATTAAACATACGCGTTACTATCCGTTTTTAGAATGAAGAAAAATCCTAAATCGTAGCCACCCTATCTCTCAACATCTGCAGTGCAACAATACTAGTGATTAGCCATGTCGGACAACTTGATCTGTCAATCGACATTGTCACATCTCGAGTACATTGTCGCTCGTCGCCCTGTCGCCTTGTCGCCTTGTCGTCGACTTGACTGTCATGCCCTGTCACAGTTACCTGTTATGGTGATTTGATGATGAATTGATAGGGTTTCAAGACGTTTAGAGTTATGGGTTACTTACGAATCTTTAGTATAGTAAGTAAGGACGAATATTAAAAGGATTCGAGTAAGTATACAAATACCAAGGGCTACTTTCGTCAATCGTAGATATACATAACAAACACATGTACAAAAAGTAAATAATAAAATTAAAAAACCTTAAAATGTAGTCGCACAAATGGGCGGCATTATCGGCGAGAGAGATTTCTTTCAGGCGGCCTTTGGATGCAGTAGAACTGTAACAGCTTGAGTGGTAGGTAGTGTAGAGATATCAAATACTAAGATATGTGGTAATAATTTCATACATAATAATGAAATGACTAATAATCGTAAATTACTTATCGGTCTACTCTAACTAAAAATGTTTTATCTCTCTTTCGTTCGAGTTTTTCCTATTATGGCTCTATTTTATCACTTCATTTACGAACGAACGATTAGTTAAAAGGTCGCACGTGACGTAAAGGAAAAGATTCGCTTACAAATATATGTCTGCCAGTCTGCTGGATTATAAACGCCACTAATACTTAGAACTATCGTAGATTTTACTGCTATAAGCTATAAATCCTGTGAGGGCCCATTGAGCTTGCAATTTGCTGTAATTTTGTGTACAGAAAGCTTCTTTACTGCTATTTCGTAGTTCGATTGAATTTAGTAATGGCGTTTTCATGGTTGCTAGATAAATACGTACTCTACGGATAGTTTAAATGTTTGTTTAACTCGTCCATCATCGTAAAACAGTCTTTTATTAAAAGTTTTAAGGGGAAAGTCTACCCATCCTTTTTTTCAAATTTTACAAACGTAGTCTACTGTTTTCTCCCTGGATAAGGACATTAGAGAAATTATGTTTATGCCATTGATTCTATATCAGCCATGACCATGCCCCCTACGTTTTTTTTCATATTCTAATTTTTATAAATTTTATAATAGAACATGAAAAAAAATCAAAAGGTATGGTCAAGGCCATAGCAGATATAAGTTTTTTGGCATAAACATATTTGCTCTAATGTCTTTAATGTAATTCAGGGAGAAAACAGTCAATTAAGTTTGTATGGAGAAAGAATAGGTAGACTTACAATATTTAATACAATATTTAAGTATAAGTAGGTACCTTAAGTTTCTTCAAAAATATGAGGTTAATGTTTAGGCTTTCGCGGAAAAGAAATTAAATTTCCTATCGAAGGTAGGTAGGTACGCATTGATACGATGGAAATTTTTATGACAATAAAAATAAAATTGTAAAATTTATATTACAGGAAAGTCAACGATGTTTTAAAACCTAACTATACCTTACAGATTTCTATTAATGTTTGTTTTATTACTTTTTGTATAGGGTTAGTAGGTAGATGGCGTAAAAGAAATAACAGTTCTTTACCTATGAAGTTGCCGTTTTTCAGTACTAGTAATTTCAAATAGAAAAAAGTTGGGAATGGCTTGGTATTTTAAAATCAAATGCATTTTGTTTTAAAAACATGACATTCTTGTTACAAACTCAGTCTTTTGTTTATTGATTAGCGTTGTATTTTCATTACATTTGAACATTTTTCGTCATCTATCTTCTTCTATACATATAATAAAATCGTAACTCAGCGGTGTCTGTTTTTGGAAGATATAAAAAAAATATAAATTGTATGGGTATCTATGAACGCAGTAGAACCTATTTTTCTGTTTTTCTGGTTGTCTGTTTGTCTGTTTGTCTGTTTGTCTGTTTGTGTGTGCCTTTGTGCCCGCTAATCTCAGAAACGGCTTATCCGATTTTAACCAAATTTGGTATGCAGATAGCTTTAGATCCCGATTAACATATAGGCTATTTTTTATCCGGATATTTTGTCCGGTTATCCGGATAAAGTGATTTTTCTGCTTTTACTTAGTTAGTTTGAATGTTGTATTGAAGAAGTATGTTGTGTGGAATCAATACATGACTAACCGGATATCCGGTCGAAAATAAAAAAAACCGGATATCCAGTTTTTTTTCAGGAAATTCCTAAAATACCGTATACCTTTGTCTCTCCATATATCCGGATCCTTCGGACATACGGAAATTCTTTATAATGGTTGTTTTTAACCGACTTTAAAAAAAAGAGGATCTGCTCAATTCTACCCGCATATTGTTTGTATGTGAATATGTTCAAACCGTACTCTGGCATATAAAGTCCGATTTCGATCATTCTTTTTTTATTTGGAAAGTGAGAGTCCCGAGTTGGTCCCATAAATTGTTGGTGAAGAGCTGATGAGAACCTTCGGAATGATGAGCAGAATAGCATCCCGCAATGCTGTAAATTACTAATTTTTGGACTTCCATCAATAGAATCGGCTTATTAAGAACAAGGTATAAATTGATGGACCACCTGAAACCACCTTCTCAAAAATTCTTCAGTGATTAAAGTTACGGTTACAATTTTGATCATTTTTAGTGGCAGTCGAAAATTCAATAAAAAGGATTTAAAAAATATAGCTGTAATGGGGCAGTTTTACTGAGTAGATGCTGATTGCATGTAGTTTACGTGGCACGATGGCAGCTGTGGATTCCGATTCGAGGGTTCCGCGTTCGAATCACAGACCGGCGCATTCCCTTTTTAAGGAACGGTGGCCTACCGAGCCGACTGATGGCTTCCGATTCGACGGCTGCGCGTTCGAGTCACGAGTCCCGGACACGGTTACGTTTTACCCTCCAGATGGTCGTCCACCTTGCCGTTGTGAGGGGACTCAGTAGCTGAAAGCTAAGAGGCGCACGAGGTGGGAAACCGGGCTTGCCAGGCTTCTAATCCGTAATCCCGCGTCAGCGGGCTCGGGGGTCCTTTCCGCAAGAAAGGGGCCGCATGGAAGATAACCACTATAAAAAATCACCTCAGCCTCTGGTGGTGAACTCGGTTAGGGGGAGGGGGGGCTTTATCACCGGCTTTGGGGACCTCGAGACGGTGGCGTGACCGTGCTGAGGGAGGGGAAACGGAGAGGGATTGTCTATCGGGCAGAGGCAGAGATGAGGCTTGGAAAGGCCGCCGTTGTCGGGTAAACCTATGGTAGGGAGCCCAACGAGAGTGGCCTGACAGTGCATAAGGTGCAGTACCCACGTAAAAAAAAGATATCATTTAGTTAAGCTACCCAACTTCAGCTTACATAACAGAAAGTCAGTTGCACTGTATGTTGGAGAGCTTATTTTTATTGTTTTGTCCTTAATTCGAAGTCGGGTTTTGATTTTTTTTAATTTTCGATAAAGGCTACTTCTTATTATATATAAGTAATGCGTATAAGCATGCAACACGTTACCTACCGCTGCGCTGTGCAAAATCTACATTTAAATAGACTCTGCTATGATTCTCTTCTGTTCAGCAACAGACTTCCCTGGTCGTCCGTTCAAGTGTAGACTTTTGCTCAGCGATGGGTAGGTAGTCCGAAAAATAATGAATACTTCCTAAAAAATTGATGGCACTGTTTGGTGGTCTAGTGTGGGTGTGCTTCACCACAGCTTTTTACAAAACGGCATGAGCATTACTACAGGTGTGTACTGTGAAGAACTGGAGACAACGATGAAGAAGCTTGCACATCTGCAACCAACATTTGATCAATCTGTCGTCCCCACTGCTCCTTCACGACAACGCGCGACCCCATAATGCACAACAGACTGTATCCAAGCTGCAAGACCTGGGGTTGGAAGCTATCCCTCATCTGCCATACTCACCAGGCCTTGCACCTACCGACTATTACTTATTCCAAAATTTAGACAAGTTTTTAGGGGGTAAAAAATTCAATTCCCGAGAGGCGGTACAAAATGCCTTTGATGAGGTTGTTGCCTCCTGTCCAGCTGATTTTTACAAGAAGGGCATCAATACACTGCCAATTAGTGCCAATGCGTTGGCAAAGATGCGTCAATTGCGTGGGTAATTACTTTGAATAACAAAAATAAAAAAGTTTGAAAAAATAAGAACTTTCACTTATTCCATACAAAACGGCGATTTCATAGGTACTCATACATACCTAATATTTAGGTAGGTACCTATTTATAGGTATATTTTATTTGCTAAACTTGTCAAGACTTTTGAATACCCTACCTTGGAGCATTATTATTTGTATTTTTTAAAAAGGTACTTAAGTTTTTGATAGTATATTTTGTTTTATTATATCTGTGTGTCGGTATTTGCTGGAGTTATTTTTTTAACGATATGAGAAATCCATTAAAAATTAGAGAAATCATCATCTCATCGTCCTAGGTGAGGCGACAAGGGTATGTATGTGGGTGGGGCTCTCTCAGGCTTAAAGATGGTAAGCAGCCGGCCCCACTACAACCCATCGAGGTTCCGTCGACAGATTGATGGAACAGATGGAGTAGGTTATACTTTCGCAAGCCATCAGAATCTGTGACCTACTCATAAATGCCGCCCTGCAATGTTGGCCTCAATAAGCAGTGAACGCTACAGCTTATGGAGAATTACTTTTTTCTGCAGGACTTTATAGTCCAGTATCAACGCCTACTGTAACAACTGATCAACATATATACCTATGTTACTAACTGCATCCCGCGGTTACACCCGCGGAAGTTCCGATCCCGTGAGAATATCTGGATTAAACCTATGTTACACAGGGTGAATGTAGCTTTCTAATGGTGAAAGAATTTTTTAATAGGTCCAGTAGTTTTTGAGTTTATTCATTACAAACATACGACACTCAAAAATACAAATCTTTAGTCTTTATAATATTAGTGTGGATGTAGATAGCGTTCCCACTTGGCCGTCGACTATTTCAACTTGCAAGCCGGGCCGCTGTACCGTCAGCCCCCCCCCCCCCCCCCTCCCACGAGCAACCGTCCGGGATCAGTTATATACAGATCATGATCCCCAAACGCTATAGTATGTTCGGTTCTCTATAATGAAGAGTCCAGTACCGGGGAGCCTAAAATGTTTCAATAAAACACCTGTCAAAAACAATTTCCAAAAATAATATCTATCAGAATTAATGATGATTCGAGGGTGCCATCTCCACACACGGAATGACTTCCGTTTGCAGCACAATTTGAAAAGGATCCATTATGGCCACACATTGAGTTACAGAACACACACCGGTAATAGCTAGCTGGGAAATTAACGGTCTATACGTAATCGACCTGGCTTGGTTACCTATACGTAATAAGGGGGTTGATCATACCTTAAGCCCCACTTGCGCCCGCGCCGGCCAGAATTCGTTTTTAACCCAGGATTTTGATGCAATTGTGTCAGAAATGTATGCAGGCAAAATTAAATAACAAACTACTTAGTTATCACTGCTATTACAAATATTATTAAATAACGGAGAACGGTTATTTAATACTATTTGTAGTGTTTACAACCATGTAAGTAAGTTTAAATCGTATTAATTACTGCTTCTGTTTGCTAACAATTAACAATTGCAGTGTTAGCATTTCTGAGAACTACAGACTTGCTTTTTACGAATTTTAAAAAGTTATTTAATAATATTTGCAGTGAAAACAACCATGTAAGTTAAAAATCGTATAAAAATATATTTAGTAACAAGTAAACTTTGTTCCATGCGGGAATCAAACCCACAACCACTACAGAGAATCAAAGTCTAACTCAACCTAATTCTCATTCAAAAACATCTGATAATCCACTTACCGATAACGATTTTATGATAATTCGGTATCAAATTCCAAGCCCATTCTTTGAGCCAATTCAAAAGTGATCTCTTCAACCGAATAGGCCCTCTTCAATACGTGAGTTAATCACCCTAGCACACAAGTAAGGCCACCCGCATACTGGAGTCTACTCATTACGATTTATGCGTCGAAACCGAATTGAGACGTGTCATAATGACCGCACCCGTAACTTTCAACTTCCAAATTACAATCTATAAGCTGGCCGTGCTCTCGTTAATGTTGGTGAGTTTGATACTGTGATAGGAAAAAAAATGTAAACCGTCAGGGGACAGGCAGATGTGAAACATCGACTAGCTACGTACATTACTAACTACATATTATATACCTATAGCGTAGCGCTAAGCCGAGGCGTCGCCACGGCATCATTCGCCATGACAATTTGTAGATTTACCCTAGTCTAAAGATATTTCACATTAAAAAAAAAATGACAGTTCTTTGTTTACATTATGATCTAGACAGGTAGGTAGATAAAAATATAATAAGAAAAAATAATTAACCGACTGGCACTAAAAATCATCATTATTCTAACCATAACTTTGATCAATGAGGAGTTTTCTGATGAGAAGATGGTTTCAGGTGCTCCATTAATCTGTACCTAGTTCTTCAAGAGACGATTTATTACTGCATTTTGGGATGTTATCCTGCTCATCATTCCGAAGATACTCATTAGATCTTCACCAAGATTTTACAGAATCAACTCAGGAGTTTCACCTTTTTAAATAACAGAAGAATGATTGAAATCTGATTTCATATGCCGGAGCACGGCGCGGACATGTACACATACAAACGTACAAAAACAATATTATGTAGGTACCTACGTGTCGAATTGAGAACCTCCTCATTTTATCGAAGTCAGTTAAATAATGAAATAGTAACTGATAATAGGTAATTCTATTTAAGAATCTTAGATCAAAAATGTAAACAATAATCTTTTACATTAATTTGAAATTGACAGCGGTTTATTTACTATTTCCTTTAATATTGACAGTTCTTTGTTTACATTTTTGATCTAAGAATCTGAAATAGAGTAGATATAGCTATCACGGTTCATGACATACAGCCTGGTTATAGCCAGACAGACACACGGACAGTAAAGTCTTAGTAAAAGGCTCCCCTTTTTATCCTTTTGGTACGGAACCCTAACAAAGTATAACCACGTAAACATGGTTGGTATGTTCCATACATCACTTTCATAAAATAAGGAATGTTTTTCCAAAATTGCCATGTAATATCAACTGGGAATACCAAAGTAGGTATTAGGTAGGTACATTATGTAGTATTATCCCTTGTCTCGTATACTATTAGTAAAAGCCTATGTAATTTGCTGTGTCTGCTGTTGGAAAAATAAAAGCACGACATAGAAAACAACCCCTTATTATATAACTTTTCCTTGTAATTTTAAAAAAGTTCTGTCTTGAATCGGTCAATGCATAATTTGTCATGCTTTTAAAACAACACAAAAATATATTACCGACATGAGAACTAATGCATCAAATTACTATCTTGTAGAGTTGTCAATCTACAAACCGTAACACGAAAGCTACACTGTCGTGCCTACGGGTGCTAGAAATCCCTAATGACACTGGCAGGAACGTAATGCCTCCATAGGTTTATTTCCGTTATCAATTATTTCTACCAAAACTTCGTCACTTTTAAGTATAGGGTAACACCGAACAATTTAAAAAAAGAATACAGACGTCATCTATTAAAATTGGTGTGATGTTTTATATTATCTGCGGTTTTAACTATAAAAAGGCAGGTAGTTCTTATAATTTGCAAACTTATAACGTCATCATTAAGAAATGTGCACTCTAAAATAAAAAATCAAAACGGAAGTTGCCATATCTAATTCTGTTGTTTTTCCGCTTCACGAATGATTGCAATGACCGTTTGAATAATTGGTATTATATATTTTTTATTTTTGTTGATGAATGAATGTTACTTTTAACGTGAGATCTTGAACGAGGCGTGGTCAAATCAATGTTAAACTAATTGTAGCTACGTAACTTGGTACATTTGGTGTTGCCACATCATGGCAGTTTTTACCGAATAGGTACTTTATGTATTACTTAACAACGTTTTTAAAATTAGACTGGTTTAATGTTATACTCAGAACTTGTGCTTTTTTTACTTATCCAAACCACATTAAATCACAACGCCACGCCACGAAAATCACCACTCTATGATTTCACGGAGTGGAGATTTTCGGCACACCCCAGCCTTCAGCTCGTTGCAATTGAGACATGTGATGGGAAGCAAAAGGGCTGGCGTTTTTTAGGGAAATAGGCCGTTGCCTCCGATTCCAGAACTCCAGACCATTTCTGGTGTAGAGACTATCAACGCTCCCACCAACGGAACCTTGAGCGGCCAAGCTTAATTACCAGGTACAAAGCTAGGTACTCGATATGCTCAATGACCTTATTTGAAGGAGTTTTATTTTGCAATGATCATTATTTTATTGACCGAGCTAACAAAGCGACTCTACTTCAAGTCTGGCAAAGTTTGTTTCGTCTGTCAGTCAGTCAGTACCTATGTAGGTATGTTTGTTCCTTTTTATCTGGTCTTATTTTTCAACCGATTTTGTCAAAACGGGTACCTAATTCTTTGAGCATTCTTAGGTACCTACTTACAGTTTTTTTTGTCGTGGGGGACTTTTGATTGGGTATTTCGCCCACACCAGCGGTAACTTTAAATCTCCGCCCTTTGAGATCTGTTTTTAATTATTCTTTTTTCTATTCACAAGAAAGTATGTAACTTCAAATTTGTTTTTTTACTTGTAAATTTGGTGAAGATCTTATGACTCTAGAATCTTCAAAGTGATGAGCACAATAGCTTTTCTAAATACCCACAGTAAACTACAATGGACGTCTTGCATTTAATTCATTTTATATTATATACCTAACTATGGAAGAGGACGTAATCAGAGACTCGATATGCATGCCTTTCCTTTCTAATGAAAAGTATACTTAAGTTTTTCCAAGCGCATCCTGTTACATTAACGGGACGATATGTTTGCTTACATATCTACTTACACAAGAAAAGTTAGTAAGTATTGTCGGTGTGTTGTGGAAGTGAAGTAATTGTGATACCATTTTGCTCCAGGAAAAAGGCTGGTCTTTGAAATTAATTGTTAGGTATTATTTGAGTAGCAGCGAAAGGATGTTGGTAGCCGGATGAGCGAGCAATAGTTATTGCTTACTTAAGATACGAGTTGGCAACGGGCGACATGCGGCGGCAGCGGACGACGTGTCGCGGCGACACTACTGGCTTCTATGTATTTCTATGAAATTCCCTACGCTCGCTCGACGACGCGTCGCTAGCTTCGTGTCGCTGACTACGTAGGGAGTTTCATAGAAATACATAGAAACCAGTAGTGTCGCCGCGACACGTCGTCCGCTATCGCCTCATGTCGCTTGTTGCCAACTCGTACCTTTATATTAAGCTAGATATAGACAACTGTCAAACAACAAAACCATTATTTAGACAATTTTTTTATTAAATAAAAAATAATGTAGAAACATGTTTTTACTATCTTCTTTCATATTACATATGGCACTAAACTTAATACTAGTCGTTAGTTTTTTTTCGTTTTATTGTTAAATGACATTTTCTGTAACACCAGATATCAACATTGACCAACTATTCCTCGGATACGCAAACAATATGGCGCCAGAGTTTGTTCCGTTTGTAACGTTGCGTCTTCGACACATAGAAAATTGTCGCAATATAGCATTTATTAATTAAGAGAGGGAGTCGAACAGTGGGTCAGTATAAAGGACGGTTTACACGACAATGGTGGGTTGGTCGAAATTCTTTAGCACTGGAACCAGCCAATGCCATTGTATAAACCATTTACCCACCTATTATAATGTGAATCACCTATTTATCAATTATTATAGTAAAGTTTGTTCCCTATTGCGTCCAGAATCACCGTAAATAACCCAGTTTTGGTTAGCCCCGTGTAGGTATCTAAAAAATATAGGTTAGAGGGAACACCTTGATTCCTTGTTTAGCATCATAGTTTCTTCGACATACCTACCCAATTCTCATAAGTGTTAAAATTCATTTGCGCGCACAATGTCCCGTTCGTAAAATATCCTTTTACCGCAGTTTCTTAAAATGAGAGAGGGACTCGCAAAATGTCCCTATCGCAAAATATTCCTTTCTCAAAATGCCCCTTTCGCAAGATGTCCTTTCTTATATTTAGAAGTTGAAAGTCCCGATTTGGTCCCATAAAAGGTAAAGATCGGATGAGGATCCTCGGAGTAATGAACATAATTGCACCTCGAGATTGCAGTAAATTGCTCAGTTTTCTATTTCTACCAGTAGAATAGGGCCATAAATAAAAGTCGTGGTGTAATCGGTCCGTTCGTTTATCAATTCTCTACCTAAATCAAGTGACCACCGACTTGACTTATTTATATGGACAAGAGGTCTCGCACTGCATTTTGTGCCTATTTGATCTGCGCCATGTTGCGCTGTTGTGTGATGGTGACCATCTTCCAAGGACGGTCACCATCACTTTCAATAGAAAACGCGTAACAACAGCGCAACATGGCGCAAATCAAATCGGCACAAAGCTCTAATGTAATTTTGTATGGTACAACAATTTCAGCGTACTATTATAGTTTCATGTCAGTGCGAGTGAACTAATCCGATAACATTAAACATAACAAAACGCAAAATTCAAAAGGGGACCTTCCATATTTGAAAACGTTAATTAAAAACACGTGGGTCCCGCCCTACCCCAAGTGTTGCCGCTACAAAAATATAATTCTATGTGAAATTAGATTAGTTTTCCACACCAGTCGTCATGGTGGCCAGTGACCGTAAAGAAAACAAACATTGGGACAAGATGGCGGATAACGGTTACCGAATTTACGATTAATACGACAATTGCTTTGGTTTATTACCATGGGAAAGTATAAAGGATTATAGGTAGTTACTATTTAGGATTACGGTCCTACCTACCTTGTTCTGAAGGGTTCTAAAATTCATAACATTTATCTATAGGTTGCCTATTTCAGAATCTGAGATCAATTATGTAAACAAAAAACTCATACATTTATTTGAAAGTGACTGCTCTTTATTTACTTTTTCCTTTATAATTGTCAGTTCTAAGATTACATTTTTATAGTTATGTTTCTGAAATACCTACCTAAAAATAATGTTGTCAATTTTAGAATCCTTCAAAATAAGATATGTAATTAGGTATACCTACATAAGTAGAAATAGTATAATACTCACCTAATATGAATAACCTAACTAGGTCCTCATAACTTATTTCCTAGGTAAGTAAGTACTTACCTATAATTTATGCATCATAGGTTGTTTACGACCTTGCTAGCCAACGTGAAAAGAGCAAATTGTCGTACAACAGGTAAAAAACATTAAATATGCAATACCTACGAGCACTTAATTAACACTGTCATTCTAAAGAAAATTGCCTATATGGTAATAAGGGGTCAAGTGAAATCAGTTTTAGTATCCACTTACACACTATGCTACTACCCACCCGCCAATCACTCAGTACATTCATTCCATCATTAAAACTATAAATGAAGAAGGCAATTCCTCGAGTGACAAACGCCGGTCGGCCTTATCGACGCTAAATAATGGAGCGAGTAGTTAGAGCTGCGTCTTCATCCTGATAATTAACCACCACCCCCTCCCCCTCCCCCGCCGCCGAACGACTCTTATGCCGCACTTTACCCACGGCGAGCTAAATTAATCACACCACGAATCTCGCCCCCAATCCAGGGCCGGATTAAAAAGTTTTATTGGAGATCCGAGTGTGACAATCCGACGCGCCTCACGACTTCGCATCGCCCAACCGCGTGCCGACCCCGACCGATCCCCGAGCTTCGATTGGCTGTAGCCGGATAGGCCCCGCCTCCCTTCACCGCCCGCAGCAGGGCTGTCACACGCCACGTCAGTTGACCGAGGCGCGTCGACCCGTCAGCCGTTTCTTGCGTTAGCTATCGCTTTATCATAAACAATAATACCAGAACATTTGAAAACTTACGTTTGCGTCTGTTGTGTGATGGATCTGTGAACTATGGAGGAGGAGTCGATGTCTGGCCACAGCTGTTCCGAAGACGATATCAGCGTGGGGCGACCGTCGCCGGCACCGTCGCGGTCGCCTTCACCTCAAGATTATTTTAGACCTTTGAAACGATTGAAGATGGCTTCGGAGCCGGTGGAAGAGAGGAGAGGCGACGGTGTGAAGAGTTTTTCGATATTGGACATTTTGAGTCATAGCCCTCGTACTCCACCGAGGATTGTGCGGCCTTGGGACGCGTCTGGTCTGGAGCGGCTGCAGCGCTTGCAGCGTCTGGCCGGGGCGGCGCTGCTGGACGGCGAGCGCTGGCGGCTGGCGGCGCTGGGACTACTGCGTCCGCGCGACCTGGTGCCCGCGGAGTGCTGCGACTCTGCCTCCGAGCGCTCCTCCTCCGCCTCCGACTGCTGCTCCGAGCCGCGCCGTCCTCAGCAGCAGAGCTCTACTGCCCCGCACACGCCGCTCGATGCACTCTTCCACATGACGAGCAAAACCTTCGAAGCGAACAATGCTGACAATGGAGGTAAGTCTTTTTATTTTACCGAAATCATGTCTCGATATTTCTGTGCCTCTACTTTACTTCATTGACATTATGGTGATTTTCATAGGTGTTGCTAGTGCGAAAGTATTTTTTATCGGTTATTTTATCGTAGGTAATGCCCGTGTGAACTGATTAATTTCATATTCAGTGTAATAGTATTATAACATAACTTGAATATGAAGTTAATTACACACAATTAAAACTTAAAAAATTAATGAAAGGATGAATGAATGAATGTTGGTTGATTATAAAACTACAAAAAAAACTAAATTAGGTAATTTACTATTAAATAACTTACTATTACAAAATGTATTAACCGGTTAAGACGATTGATTGGATTAATTTACTTAGACAGTTGCAAGTGAACAATGTATTTTGGTAATAACATCATAAATTAAGTCTGGGGAGGTCGACTTGATTAGCTCCTATATTTAGAGCTCTGCACAATTCTTTTGAGAACTCTTGTATCCTATTTGGATTTTTTTGTAACTGCATAGGTAATAACGAGTACAATCAAATCGTCAAGGAAACATGAAATTGTGAATACGCGATGATAACTATGATTTTGAACAAACGAATCTGAAAAAAATGTGTGATAAATTCGTCACTATTTGCGACAAATAGATTATCAAGTCTGCTGATTATCAGCATTTTACTCAGTTTCATGTTTCTAAATAAAAATAATCCATTGACATGATTTAATAGCTCCATTTCAAATTAATCTAACATATTTCATTGTAAACCTGGACTTTGTGCATGATCAATTGATCACAGAAAAAAAAACCTTTAGATTCTTTTATTTTCATCGTATTGGTGGGCACTTTCCCAAACTACACATCTCAACTTAGCTTTTAAGTCATGTCAAAGTGAACTACCTATGCAGCGAATGAATACGACTGAATAAAATGTATTTAAATTTTGAGTTCTTTTGAATGCTTTAGTGTTATGAACCTACTTGCAAAATCTCACTGAGAAGACATTTTATGATATTTTCATCTTATCATGTCTTCTGAGGTATTTTTATTCCAAATTTGTGACTTTTTTTAATAGGGCGTCGTGTTTTTTATCTAATTCTTTCTCATTTTAGTCCCTTATATCTAGTGCAAGTTGTGTATTCATTTAGCAATCAAAGACACTTAATTTAAGTACAAGTTTTCGCATTTTTACAACAGGAGAGAAAACATTAGTTAGCTTTTGACAGCAACTAAGTGCTTTTTCAAATTAAATAACTGTTGTTTTGCCTCGTATTGGTATTATTTATTACAGCTATTATTTTTACAGGTACAGTGGTTTTCAGTTAATTTAAAAGGTTAGAAATCCAATTTCAAATGTTAAATTATAGAAAACATATTTTAATTTAATTTACTACCTACTTGCATACCTTTGTTTGTATTGTACTGAACATCTTCCATAACTATCATTGATAGTTATTACCAACAAGAGTAGTCTAAAGTCTACAATTTGTATTTGGTGGTAAATTGAAATGAAAACGACCCTTGTGGAAAGAACCCAGCCCCCATACGCCAGCAGAGTCGAGGAAAGCAGTTAAATTAGGGAACTAAGATTAGCCCCCATACGCCAGCAGAGTCGAGGAAAGCAGTTAAACGTTCCCTATTTTGACATTTTCGTTTCGGTTGTTAAATTGAATATTAATAATCATATTAGGTATATTTATTTTTAGCGTATATCTTATAGTTAGTAAGTATTTATTATAGACACTGTTATCAAAATAATTACCAACCAAGGTATATTTGATTCTGCCGTCCGAGTAACAACATATCTGACCAAATAATAATTTTCTGCTATTCTAATAATAGCTGATTTAATAATAATTCTATTCTATTCCAATAATACTTCTGCAGACCAAATAATAGTAATTCTCTGCTATTCTAATAATACTTCTGCTGACAAAATAATAATTCGATTCTATTCCAATAATACTTCTGCTGACCAAATAATAATCCTCTGCTATTTTAATAATATTTTTCTGATGACAAAATAATAATTCTGTTTTATTGCAATAATATGTCGCTGCTCAAATAATATTATAATGGTTAGGTACCGTTTGAATTATTATTTCGGTAGTCAAATAATTTTCGGCTCTAAAATATTAAATCTAGGACTGACTCAATAATAATTCTGGTAATCAAGTTATATAGTGCAGTCCCAAATAATTATTCCAATGTCTCCTAATTGTATTACAAACAAATCATCTAATCTTCTTCTAATAAAAAAAAATAATTTTTTTATAAAATTATAAAATTTAAAAATTTGAAAGTATAAAATTTCCATGTCACAATGTTAGTTACCGTAGTCCTCCGAAACGGCTTGACCGATTTTTACCAAATTTTATATGCGTATTCAGTAGGTCTGAGAATCGGCTACTATCTATAATTTATAAGGCAAAACAACGTTTGCCGGGTCAGCTAGTAATAATATAAAGTTACACATACCTAGGTTAGATAACGATTAGATTTAACCACGTCAAACACTTAGCATCTCAATTTTAAATGCCAGATAATTACTACAGTATTTAATACTTTTCTATTGTAAAAGTTGTTTGTTTCATAAGTTTATTGCTCTTCGAATCATCAATATCAATTTACAAAATAGTATGAAAGATCTGAAGCCTATCACAACCAGTTGCTAGTTTATTGCTCGTCGATTTAAAAAAAAGAAACCATCATAATGGCGGATAGAACAATTAAATAATTAAAATTAAACGCAGAAATTTAATAATAATTATCTATTTCAAAATTACCTATGCTGATTCCGTCTAATTTGATGTATTTTGTTAAACAAACATCATAATTGGTCAATTACTTTCGAATTTTATACAAATACTAATAATTATGACAATTAAATTATAAAATATTTTGTGGTTCAAGAAAAAATAAACCTTGTAAATAATAGGTTTAATGTGTGTCACGCTCCCGGATGTTATTCTTTTTCTTTATTCGACTTTTTGGGAAAAAAATTAAATACCAAAATAACGTTAAGCGTAAATCCCTATTTTAGCTGGAGTAAATCCACTATTTTGTCAAAAAATGAATTGTAGGTTTAATAAAAATTGTGTTCGATTATTCTCTTATTTAGTTCTATAAAAGTAGCAGAAATAAAAGTCAGTGACTTATATCTGTGACACTTGTGTAGCAGAAATAAATCACAAAAAAAAACAAAGCAAAGAAACCTAGGTAGGTATCTAAAATACTTCTGAATCAAATTGATATAGGTAGATGTCGTCACAAAAAAGATGATAAAGATGTAGCCAGTTATCGATTACCGATGACAATTCGATACACAAAGCGATGGACACACGATGTGCGCCGAAATATCTCGATTATATTCGATTATATTATGATTATCGGGCGGCTCTGTAATTGAATGGTAGATCGTAAGCCGGCACCTTTGCCTGTTATTACAGTACGAAAAGAAAAAAATATATCGTTAAAAATGTTTTGTCAATGACGATGTTCCCATTAGTAATACTATGGTGTGGCTTTAATAATAGGTAGTACTTAAGTAAACTTTTTATTTCAAACTCAGACGTAATTGTGTTTGACAGGTTAAGAAAATGATCAAGATGTTCTAACTAATTAGATGAAAAAACTGATGATTAACTTGGCTTACTATCATTGCATAGAGATGAAATATGGTATAATATGCATCTATGTATGGTTTTAAAGAAATTAAGATAAAAAAGAAACATAATGAAGCACTAGAAAATTATAAGTCCATTTGACATTAGATGTGTGAGACAATAAAAGAGATGTGTTCGAAAATCGACCTGCGATTCACATCCTACTTGATGTTTGTGGGTTTAAATCCGTCGGGCCTTGTATTTTGAAATATTTTCTCTATTTACCTACCTATTTAACTACTAAAAGAAATATCAGGATCGTAATCCCGATCCCGTGGGAATATCGGGGTCAAATTAGCTTATGTTATACCTACTCCTCGATAATGTAGCTTTCTATTGGTGAAAGATTTTTTTAAATCGGTCTATTAGTTTCGGACCCATTCGTTACATACAAATAAATCAATCGTTTCTCTTTATAATATTAGTATAGATGTGTAGAATTACCTACATTAAATTACTAATCTATTAGTAATATACCTATACCTACTATTTATATTTTATAACATTTATTTACCCGAGTACCGCCATACCCGCCGCTTCCTTGACAATAAATCATGGGTACGAAACTGTTTCCCCATCATTTTGTAATAAAATGACATAAATTATTAATAGATTTACACTTAGATTCGCCTAATGAACCCAATTGATACGAATTACCCACTCAATAACGTGACAGACTCAATCAATGAGCTTTTAAATACCCCAAAAGTTATAAACATTCCCCTCAAAAAAAGTTTGTATAACATATTATTCGCCAAAAAGGGCAAAAACTCCTTTGTTACTGGCACAAAAGAAGACATCACGCCGAAAACTATTCTTTTCAAATTTAAATAGGTGTTAGAGAAAGGCGGGAAATGGTCGATGCTCCATATGTTACGTTACGAGATTAACTTGTAATGTGGTCATTTGTCATTTGCAAGCAACAAGAGCGGTTGATTGAGGAAGTCATTTCTTGATACGAACGGAAATAATGTTTTTTTACATCCCCCTCCCAGTGGGATATTATATTATAATGTTTGTTCTTAAATTGATATGTTTAGATGAATGATTATGGATAATTTGAACATCTTAGGTTCCTGTTAGTGGAAACCAGAGCTAGACTTTATCAGCATTGCCATTTAAGGGGGCAATCTGTACCTACTCTTTTCTCCATACAAACTTTACACACGTAGTCGACTGTTTCCTCTCTGGATAAAGATATTAGAAAAAATATGTTTATGCCATAAGTCCTATAATATATCAATCATGATCATGCCTATTTTATTCATTTTCTGATGTTTCTGATTTTTATTTCTATTCTAATTGGAAAATGAAAAAAAAAACTAAACGTAGGCATGGTCATGGCAGATATAGGTTTTATGGCATAAACATATTTACTCTAATCTCTTTATCCAGGGACGAAACAGTCGACTACGTATGTATATTTAGAAACAGTAAGTAGACTACCCTCTTAACATGGTAATGTCGCCAGCATTTTGGGCTTGCTGTCAGACACCCAGACTGGATGATTTTGTATTCCAGAGATAGATAATTATAGTCAGTTATGCAATGTATTTATGACCATCTTTTATAGTCATTGTAAGTTAGTAATCGGTACCTAGTTAGTTGTTCTGTTATGTCATTATATTCTTAAACGTGTTGTCGTAGATTACTAGGTACTACAGTATTAGACAAGTAATGCCGGAGCTTCGTGTCTTGAAAGATGTCGGCAACAATTTCATGTGATGATCGACAGTTACACCTCAGGCACTCTAAAGATTTTCTATCGGTAGATATCCCGCGTGATGCTGTTTTTCTCGATGTTCTACGGAATTTCACAATGTTTTAGTTTTTTTTAATTTGGCATATAAAAAATACCTAGGTATTAAATTTAAAACAGATTCTTTTTACTACAAATATTATTAAATAACAGGGTATTTACCATGTCTTAGGATCGAGAAAATAGTGAGCTTAGTGACAATAAAAGGGGACAAGTGCTAGTTCGCGTGCCGTGCCTTAGCACTTGTCCCCTTTTATTGTAGTTCAATATGGACGCCCCTAACTGTCATCCATCACCTACCCGCAATCCCCAGTCTCGTGAACAAGCCAGTTGAAATTACTGGCGAAATATCGAGCTCCGTCAATAACATTTTAAAACATGGTAAATACCTCGTTATTTGTAGTGTTAACAACCATGTAAGTTTAAACTCATTTTTGTCATTACTTACGTGAAATTAGGCGCACTTAAATTAGGTAACAAAAGAACTTACTAAAAATTGCTGCCAGCGTTATGGGTAACTTTGCACCGGGAACAATTCGGGGTGGGTAATTTTAAGTAATAAGTTATTATTTTGTTATTTAGGTACGTTATTTATTTCTTTTATGATTTTGCATAATATTCAATTTATTATTTTAGTAATTAAAATCGAATATTAAATTAAGGAGAAATAAAGAACATACTTATTTGAATACCTCGAGCTCTCGACCGACACAAAGTCGCCAGTCAAAGAAAGCCCACTTGGGAAAAGCTCGTGAGAAAATTGTACCGCGCTGCGTGTAGAAAGGTAAATAAGCATAAGAAACTCATCTAAACTGCCCACTGGTAATAGTAAGATAATAAATTATAAATACATTTTAATTTATTTATTTAATAATTAGTACATTAACATGGACATGTCTCTTTAGTTGCAGCAATTTTAGTTCTTTTTTGTTTTATCAAACAAAAGATGTTCGAAAAAGAAAGTAAGAAGGTAGGTGTAGTTACTTATATAGTATAAGTTAGGTTATTATCCTCTTAGTACATACTTGAGGACCACCCAAGTTATTAGATACTCAAAGAAAACTAAAGAGTCACTAATACTATACCATTGTATTAAACATCTCATCATTTTTAGAGTTCCCTACCGAAAGGGTAAAAACGAGACCCTTTAACCATGTTTTAAAACATTCAGTAAATCGAAGTCGGCAATTCGCTCCACCAAACAGAACCTGTCATACCCTAAAAGAACTCACTTAATACGAACTAAAAGACTGAACTAAAGAATATTCATTCGCCGGCGAAGCAGTCGGGGTATTATTATATTTTATTATGCCACAAATTATTCTGCTGCCATACAACCTCATGTGGGGTCCGCAAAGGTGTCAGCCTCGACACGTTTATATTACCCCCTATTATGAAAAAAAAATGTAGAAAAAAAGGCGGCAAAAAGCCTCACCCGCTCCATTAAGGCTCTACACAGCTTTTACACAAATAATGCGAGTTTTAGAAGTAAATCGCTGACTAATTGATTGTGAATAGTGGCCTTTATTAAACTGGATATCGATGGGGAACATCTATTAGTAATTTAATTCGATTAGAAAATCGATTAGATAAACGAATATGCATGGTTAATTAAATCGATGTGTTGGTAGTTGTAGGAAGGAACTGCGAAGGAACTTCGATGTCCTATAGTTTAACTGTATATCATACATCAATATTATACTTGAGTATATAACTCCCGGCAAACTACTAGAAAAAAATAATGGCGGATGCGCAAAGTCGATTTTTCATACAAGTCGCATGTAAAATGTACTGCGCGAAATTTCATTTTTCAACTTGTTTGCCGGCCACTATACCTATCTTTGCGGCCAGAATACTTTGATTACCTACAGTATTATTCTCGTGCTCAGTCTGCCAAGGTCCTTATTTAATTACCATCTTCTTTTCGAGTCCTTGAGGAACTTTAAGGGCCCTATTCTGAAAAACTGAAAATCCATGTCGGGCGCATCGAAAATTGTTGATTATTTCATGACGGAATGTCGTAGAACTTTTTTTGTGTACAGATTGTAGGCGACATTGTTTCCGATATTTTAGTGCAGTTTCCATACAAATATGTCGAAACGTATTGAAGCCTATCGACATTTTAGCCAAATCAGACATTTTTTGTCTAAAATTTGGATAGGCTTTGCACTAATAGGAGGTTCTTGTCTTAAAACTACACCAAAATGTAGGAAACAATGTCACCTACAATCTGTGCACAAAAAAAAGTTCTACGACATTCCGTCATGAAATAATCAACAATTTTCGATGAGCCCGACAGGGATTTTCAGTTTAAAGGTCGTTGACGTTGATACTCCTCTTAATATTGTCTCCCGCCCAGTATGAGGTGACCTCTCTGCTGCGTCACAAAGATCTTGCATTGTGCAAGACGATGGATAAGAATAAAGGAGGAGCGCCAGCAGATGGGACATTATTCCCTCTATTTATTAATAACCATGCATTTGGATATCCTAATGGTCAACTTATATTATTTATTAACCCTCTTACTTATAAACGATGACGAACTTTTTGTAACATTTGTCTTTTACTGTTACATGAAGTATCAAAGTTGACAGACAGAGACAAACGTTACATAAACTTTATAAGAACCTATATTAATAGGATTTCCTTTCTTTCGTTCGTAGAATTAAAGTATATCGAGGCATATGAAAAACTGAAAAAAATAACCCAGCTGTACTCGAACAAAAAACATTTCACATGCAGCCAGTGGGCGGAACATACTCCAGCTATTATAGTAAAACCTACCCTTGAAGGAAATAGATATTCATTTAGATACCGACCCAAAAATCAATCAATAGTTTTTTATGCCTCGCCTAATGCAATTATGTGTTTTTCTAATGGCGTCCGAATCAGGTGTATTTTATTTTAATTGGTTGATTACACATAAAAGGTGCATGGGTTTTTTTTTCATTATAGGTAGGTATGTTTTGTTTAAATAATTTGAGTTGGGTGTGGTTATATACTAATTTTTTACATACTTAGAAGGCGTTAAAGGTCGTCGCACATTGTCACACGACTTATTAGTTCTACGTTCTTCTTCTTGACCTAATCCTAAATTACTTGGGGCCTACACAGTAGGTAAATCTTCATTCACTATACCTACTGAATATAGATTTGTTAATTTGTTAACGGTCGTCCTCTCGCCTGAAACCTACTCTCCTTGGGACCAAGTGGTTTACCCGCGTAGGGAGAAATTCAGGATCGATAGTCTCAAAATTTGAAAAAAAAAATGCATTAAAAGCTATGTATGAAATAATACATGATCATTTTGTAATGTCAACTTAAGGCTATGATATTAGTGCTGGTTTCGGACGCGCCTCCGATGAGAAGAATCAACAATATAATTATGAGAGTTTTTCTTCCAGATCCCAGTCCTTGGAAGATATGGGATATCCTTATTCTATGCCGGGAGGTACTATTCAACACAGTTGGTGTTAGTACACTTGCGGTGAACGGTGTTATAAGTTTTTAAACCAAAATAGATAAGACATTTTATTAATATCTTTGAAATTATGATGTTCATTTGTTATTGACAAATTACGGAGACGACAATAGATGTAGGTAGGTATAAAATAAAGTGATACACCGGTGGTGGTAAATTCGTTTTTTTCTGAATCGTGAGAAAAAAAACATAAAAAGAATTGTAATTTATCATTTTTATCTGTCATTTTTTAGGTTTCATTTTGACAAACTGCTTTCAGTTCAGCTTGAGAGAATGTCGGAGTAATTTGATTTGAATGTTAAAACATTTGTAATCTAATTTAAATTACTAATTATTTCAAGTCGAGATTAAGTAATTATAACACAATCTACACACTAGATAACTAACTTTAATAGCATTCATCTATTATTTAAATATTAATTAAGTAGGTCTCAGTCTAGACGTTAATAACAATGTAGTGGTCAGTATTCATTGGTAATATGGTAATATATATTTTATATTTAAAAAAAGCCTGTAATTATTAATTGCCATGAAAAATGCATCCCTGTAGTAATCTAAAAATGATGCAGTTTCTTTGTAAACAACGATGAAAAGAAATTATTAAAAAAATATATTAAATACTCTTGTCACGAGTCGGGGGTACATCAAAGTCCCTTTTGGGAAACCTTCTGAAGTTTCGAAGAAAACGAATATTAACGATATAACTGTGCTCCGGTTACAGTGCATGAGACGACGCCCTTTATCTTTCAACTGTTGTACAGAAAATTCATACCTTTACCAAATAACTACCCATACCCAACTT
Organism: Idaea biselata; assembly: GCA_958496205.1. Taxonomy (NCBI): domain Eukaryota; kingdom Metazoa; phylum Arthropoda; class Insecta; order Lepidoptera; family Geometridae; genus Idaea; species Idaea biselata. Next base: position 7,493,487 of record OY292394.1, read on the forward strand.
TACACGTTCACAGAACCATACAAAGAGTTCGTTTCATTGTGTTTCCAAGATTATACACCTTCAGAGTTCTGAGGTCGATTAAATACTCTTCGCTTTCCAAAAATTACTTAATCTCTTTTGCAATATCGTCACTAATTCCGAGGCCATTATTAAAACACGCAAACCACACCTCATTCATGTTGCCATTATAAAATATCTCGCAACATCACCGAAAATACTTTATTGATAGTGCATACAATTTTATCCAAATTATTTATCGATAAACGGCCGCGAGTGTCGAACAAAAGGAATGATATCGATATTAAGTTATTTATCGACTTCATCGAAATTATAATTATTGTAAAGAGTTCTTCTGTAAGGAGTTTAATATCTTATTCACGAATAAAGAGTAATTAGTTCATTGTACTGTTTTTCTTATTTATGTTCCTTGCCGGTTATGTTTGCTCCACAATTCTTTAATTATCTCTGTTCTGGATTTGGGATTATGTTATTTACTGACAGATGTAAACCTATAGGTAGGAAATGAACCATTTAATGTTTAAAAATTAGGCACTTTTTATTGTATAAAAGAAAGCAACTGTTACATTTTAAGAACTACTTCGTTAATTGTTGAAGTAATTTCGAAAGAAAGTAAAAATGATCATTTACAAGATGTCCATGGTTCGCTTTTTATTTTCAGAATAACTTCCAGCATGTTAGTAGGTTTATTAGCAAGATTGTTTAAAAAATCATAATGAACCATAGAGTAGGTGCAACAGTTCCGCTGTATTTTCAATCATTCTAAGTAAACTTCTATTATAAAACATTAAAACAATTAAATTAATTTTCAATATTTATTACCGTAACTAATTTACTTCATGGCATAAGTTTACAGAACATATCGATAATATCGAATTATCGATATTTTCCAACACTAACACAGAACATTGACAAGGAGCCAGTATCTTTAAGGTGGTATTGTTCACGCACGATAAGGTAACAAAACAATGTTACCACTTAATTGAATTATGTTTACAATACGTATAGTGACAGCTTGATAACCTCTCGCTCCTGATTGGTCGGTGGGAAAGTACAGTAATGGCGGATTAATGCGTGTAAACTTGTAGTGTAGTACCAACTGAGTAGGTAGCTACAACAAGGATATCGTAGGTACCTACTATGCAAGCTTGCGGTCAATGATTGCTTTTATTGCTTAAGGTACACCTATTTAATGTGCACTAAATACATAGGACATTTTTTTTCTTCTATTACCATTTTACCACATTAAATAAAAACTTACAAAACTTTCATAGTTACTTGGCATAACTAAACCACTAAGGTTTTTAGAAAACTTGGAGGCTAACTTCGATATTACCAACACGCGCTCAAAATAGAGTTTCTTGACACTACATAGCCAAAGTATTGAACACGCTACTGTTAGCGTCTTTGTGATGTTTTTGTATCAAAGTTGGTGAGGAGAGTCTGCCTACTCTTTTTTTTCATACAAACTTTACAAACGTAATCGACTGTTTCTTTCCTGGATAAAGATATTAGAAAAAAATATGTTTATTCTATAAGTCCTATAGCAGCCATGACCATGCCTCTACGTTTTGATTATTTTAACTACAATTTTTTCTAAATTAATATTTCTATTCTAATAATGAAAAAAAAACGTAGGGACATGGTCACTGCAGATATAGGTTTTATGACAGAAACATATTTGCTCTAATGTCTTTATCCAGGGAGGAAAATGTAAACTACGTTTGTATGGAGAAAGAGAATGGAGACTGTCCTCTTAATGGAAACGTTAGTGGTATAAGCGGTCCAGGGACGAGTATCCGCAAAAACAAACGCTATTGTTAAACTAAACATCTATAGATATCTATAGACGCTTACGTAGTTTGTGGTTTAAATATTTAAATAAATATATTGCACGACATTACACACAGCTCAATCAACCCCAAAACTCAGCACTAGGCTTGTACTATGGGTACTAGACAACGAATACATTACATATTATACTTATTTTTTGTAAATACATACATATGATACATAGAAATCACCCAGAAAAGACACAAATATTTATTTTTAAGCATAAATACTTGCACCCGGCGGGAATCGAACCCGCAACCTTCTGCATTGCAGTCGGGCCTTCCCCCGACGCGCCACAGAAGTTAATACAGTTGTTGACACAATTCATTTCAAAACAACATTGCAGTGGCCCAGCGAGCATTGCACAGTGGATAATAGTCACTAAAATAGTGACACAGTGTCATGAGAAACGAATCACTTTGAAAACCGCAGGGCATTGCATTTAGTTTCATAATACAAACCGCATTCAATTTAGGCGAGACAAGGAAGCCGCGATTTTAATTTAAATATTTGACAGATTAGTTAATAGTACATTCATTAAGTTTAGTGAGATTAAGGTTTCAGAGTAGGCAACATGTAGCTTACTTATGAAAGTTACATTTCGTTAGACCGTTTTCTTTACAAAAATAAGGCAAACTACCTATTCGGGATTATTATAGACTGTTTTAAAATAGATTTTATAAACGGGAAATTTACTGATTGGATATAATATGTTAGTTTATTTTTATTTTTGTAGGCTGGGTAAAAGTACCTAACTAAAAAACGTTGAAATAAAGCAAATTTTCATTTGTAATTTCATTCAATAATCAATCACTCTAATTATTATTTTTATTGGCCTTTGTTAGTTATAATGAAATTTAGAAAGATGGTCCGAGAGTTACATAAAACTCAAAAAAAAAAAAAATTATAAATATAACATATTTGAAAATGAAAAAAATCAAAACGTAGGGGCATGGCTGATTTAGGACCTAGGCATGGCATTTATAAACAGTCTTTCTAATATCTTTATCCAGTAACTACGTTTGTAAAGTTTGTATGGAGAAAAGAGTAGGTAGGTAGATGTCCCTTTATCAATAATTCTTAGGTTTCTTTAATCATTTTTCATTTAATGTAGGTAACTAATAAAAAATAAATAAAAAAAAAACTAATTAGTTTAAAAATATTAAATGTAACATTCAAAGAACCACAAGGTTAATTATGTAGGTATCAGTTAAACAGCCAATTACTTAGCTCAGTAAAAAAAACGTTACACAAATGACTCGCCCGCATTACAGTTGCTTTTCTTAATAAAAATAAACGTTAATATATTAATTCACCAATCATAAATTAGACAAGACAAGCCGCTGTAAATTTATTTTAGTAACGCATTCACGCAGATTTAATGCCATTACGAACGTATCTATCATACGGTAATAGTTTTAATACAATGTTTTAATATAGTTTATCTCTTAAACAAATGTTAGTAGTTACAGACTTAGGTTCTGCGAGAGTATCGGGGAGTTTGAATCAAAGATTTTGCGAATAAATTAGGTAGGTATATGTATATCTATATCTATAAAAGTCCCAGTGCGCAGTACCTATAAAGTCTTTGAATGTATATTTCGTATGTATCCCTTTTATTATTTGACTTATATTAATACTAGCTGGGCTCCGCGGTTTCACTTGTTTAAAAGTTCCTATGTTACTTCCCATTACTTAAGCTATGTTACTTCCCATTACTTAAGTGCAAATTTTCATCTAAATCAGTCGAACTGTTTGACCGTGATGAGGAAACAAACAAACAAATATACAAACAAACTGAGCGAAAGTCAAGAGTAGGTATTTATGGCATCTACCAGCTCTGACAAACAATGACTTTCGCTTAGCCACGACCGCGTCGACATGACAGACTGATTGACGATTACCCCACCGGTGTATTATGTTGGTTTCAAATATAGACCGACAAAGAGAACGGATATAATATAGCTCTATCTGGTGGTGAAAATTTCCATGAGCTGTTTGGCTAGAAGTCTACAACCCTTTCAGGGCCTCTACTTTAATTCTACGAACGATACAACGAACGATAATTTCAGAAGAAAATCTGTCCTCCATCTGTCCGAAAATTTGAAGAGCGTATGACAGATTTTCTATCTTTTGTACGTAGAATTAAAGTACCTACCTAATCCAGGTTATAGGTATAGGTACTTACATATAACCTGCACTGAAAAACCATTATGTGGTCATAAACGATACGTGTATGTAGATAGGTACATTATGTACATAATAGTGTTCGTACAAATCACAATCAAGTGTCGATTTGCTTGAGCTCCCCCGATCCAGCATACAGGGCTATAAATAGTGCATTGTTGTAATAATCCGGGGTCAACTAATCGATAGAACTCCATCGAACTCCAATCAACTCGAGTGTTTACTGTTTGCCTAACGCAGACTTGGTATTCATGCGAATTATTAACTTGCAACATTGAGTCTCATTTTTAAACTTTAGTGTCCAATATTTTGTGAACATCATACAGCGTATCTAGCACCATAGTAATGCTCAACGGTAGGTAGACCGTACCTAATAAATATCAATTGTTTACTAAACCGAAACCGAAATAGTCAACAAAAAAATTGCAGACCCAATGAAGTTTAGACTTGTTAAGTTTTCAAATGAAGCATGCGTACAGTTAGGCATTGATGCATACATACGTAGGTTCCTACTTATACTTGTGTATTGAAGGTAAAACATCTTACTAAGGAAAAATAATTGAAAGTCGTACTAACGAATAGGTTAACTAACTATTTTATGGATTTCCAGTATTCATAAATAAGACATTTAAGTGGAAGTTTGTATGTTGCGGCATCTCATAATGGCAAGCCTACTTCCATCTAATAAAGTCCCTTGGATTACAGCGCCACAAATAGCATGAATTTACATTGTTTAGTTGCTTGAATTGTGTAACACAATAATATCAAAAAACATCACCCTCCTTCAGCAGTCGGGTAATTTGTCTTAGAAATAGATGAAAAGGCCAATGATTAGTCTACGGGTTACGATTGTAAAGATGTCTGCTATTTCTACATACCAAATTGGGAGTACTGAAATAAAATATTATGTTATTATTAAAAATAATAAAATATAATATTATGTTGATTAAGGCTTCTTTTCAAAACAGACGATGACGTTGGTTAGGTACGAGCTCGTTGAATAGCCGTGGTATTATAGGATAGATATAGCTTTCATAACAACAAATTATTTTATTTCAGCCCTTTTTATCCTTCAAGTTATTTGTAATCGGCACAGTAGGGGATAGTCTACATTGGCTATAACTACTGCAAATAGATTTAGCAATTTTTTTAACTGTCTGATACAAACCCGCCTTGCGTGGGACCAAGTAGCTTATACCTACCCGCCACCGCGCTGGGAGAACTCGAGGTTGGAACCTCAATGTCATTTTTGAAGACCTATCCAACCCCACAGATATGGGTTGGACGAAAAAAAAATTGAGTTTCAGTTCTAAATATGGGAAACCCCCAAAATTGATTGGTTTTTGTTCTTCTATTGTGTGAAAATATTAATGCGGTTCACAGAATACATCTACTTTACCAAGTTTCGATATAGTTCTTATAGTTTCCGAAAAAAGTGGCTGTGACATACGGACGGACGGACAGACAGACAGACAAACATGACGAATCCATAAGAGTTCCGCTTTTTCCCATTTGGCTATGGAACGCTAAAAACAAAATAGGTATTATTACCTCTACCTATACGTATGTCACCAATATCGTCAAAACCCATACCAACAACAAAGGAAAGGAAGCCGTTGTAACAACATAGCTGTTTTAGTACTCAATAGCAGAAGTTAATTAACCACGCGAAGTGATGTTGATTAAACCAGGGTTAACTGCTAAACTACTAATCAGCGACATGAGATGTAATGCAATATGTACATGTAACTGTCGGACTAAGTAAGCTTTTTGAAGGTAATTTAACTTAGGTACCTGTTTGTTGAATGATAGCCTATTGTCAGTAAATCTTTAGCGCCTCCAACAGTTATGGATTTTCTTTCCCTAATACTTACTGCATAATTTTTACCGGAATATGAAGTATACACCTTGTAGTAAGATAGAATAGGTATTTACCTAGGAGTTTTTATTTTGAAACGGGACATTTTTTTGTTAATTTCTTTTAAAAAGTTTTTAGTAGATTTTTTGTAAAAATAGTTTCCAGAAAAAATCGTTATAGGGATATCGGAAATCAGATATTAAGCACCCTGTAGGCCGGGTAAAGGGGTTGCTGGTGGACGGCTTCAGCCGCGGCTTTTTATTCATCGTGGTAGAGCCAAGCGGACTCGTCCTTGTCCCGATACGTAAATCGGTGCAGTATCGGATAAAATACAAGGGGTAAAAAGTCATTGTTAACAAAATTCTAATTTGACATGCCAATATCAAATCAAAATACATTTACTGATCTTTACTGGGTCGTAGGAGGTGTTTTTGCCGTGAACATAGAATTGATCAATTCATGATGTTACCAAACATGAAATTATTGTATTAAACGACATATCTATATACCTAGGCATAAACAACATGTCGCAAGCAAACCCTATTAAAAATTTTGACCAAAAACCTTGACTTTAACCAAAAATCTCGAGAACACGATGCGGGAATAAGTAAAAGGATTAAAACTTTCCTTCTCTGAGACGTGCGGTATAATAAGGTTAATGGCTCACAATTAGTTCCGAGATCGACCACCAACGGGCAATACAGGCACAACATATGCCATCATCAACGATATTTAAAATCTACATTAAATAGAAGTAAAATCTGAGGCCGACTTGCATAACGATTCCTAAACATGTTTAACTCGATGGCAATGCGACAAAAACATTATCTGAGAATGAATGAATCAAACTTATTTGCGTTCATTAGTTCCAAAACGCATAATAGGCCAATAACTGGAGAAAATCGCTTTACAATTTTAAATCGGTGGTGTAACAAACTGTATGATTTTATGTTGCCTAATTGAAAATATTTAACTACATAAAAATATTTAAGCCCCATCCTAGGCCACTTCCTAATTTCCAAAATAGATCAATGAATAACTACGTTATTTAACATCGCGTTCTCATCATCTTAGTAAATGTCACGTGATATGATTCTCAAAGCATATCATGCAATGAGGGGTATACTTTCGAAGCTTTTAAAAAGTTTCAGATGTTTTATCTCTACCGCTGTAATATTAAGTGTCTTTGCGCGTGAGCAACCGGTTCTGAACAGAAAATATCACACTGCTCGCTGATTATTACTTGGACCTTGAGCAATACAGAATTCTTCTATTAAAATGTATTATAAATAGATATTGACAGAACAGAGGTAGCGCGTAACTCAGTAGGGTTTTAAAAAAATGGTAAATCAAACCAAACATATTTTATCTCCTCATAGTTCTGCTGTGACATCGACTTATCTGTTTAGGCGATCACATCGGAACTACAGATCGACTTATAAAAATTTGTTGTTTATTAGCAGACTAGCTTGGTTGTGAAATCTTTATCAGATATTAGACCATGTAATCTAACAGCGAATGGTATGCACTGCGCACCCATGTTATGTTCACACCACCATTTAATTATAAGATCTTGTGATTTGAACATCGTCGTTTACCATTTGCAGAAATAGGTTGACAGTTGAGCCAGATTCGAATTTATTGTTGAATAAAAAGTTAGGTCTATATCTCCATATACATAATTTCGGCTTAAAACATTGCTATGCTATACTTTGTTTTTTAATTGTAAACTACGATTTGACACTTCTTTGTGAAGAAAAATTGTGAACTACTAATGAATAAAAAAATAAAATTAAAACACGTACCTACTATTAATAACAAATCTTAAGGTTTGAATTTGAGTAAAACCATTTCTTACACACTAAAATATTAGATACCTAAACAAATCCAAGAGATCACAGATAAAATGATTGCACTAATAAAATGGCCACTTGGTACAGTAGCACGAAATTATCAATATCGATAAACGAACTATCGATTAGAACGAGTGATCGAGAAAATCGAGATGTAATCGATTAATATTTCGCCACGCGCGGTGATCTAAATCAATTATTTTATAGGTATTGATAAATTAACCAATTTGCATAGGTATTATATAGGTTAACACTATACTAGTTGTGTCTCTATAGGTAGGTATCTACTAGAAGTGGTCTCGTAGACAACCAACTAAACACTCGGGCATATTTGATAACGTTCGGTTTTTATTTTTGAGTTTGACCCAACATATATTTTTAACGGCTAAGCCGATTTTGATCAAACATACACTCGCGTATAAACCACTCATCAGACAAAAAACCACATTGCAATCGGTTCATCCGATCTTGAGCTACGATGCTACAGACAGATGCAGAGACAGACAGACACGTCAGACTTATAACACCTCTGCTTTTCCGGCGGGGGTTATAAAAACCGTTTATAACTTACAAATTACAAGTTGCTCAAAACGAATTTACTGCGGATTATGAGCAGTCTATAATTATGCAGGTCCTGCGTATTAAAATATCCTGATTGTTCATGGTCACTCTCATTTAACATTATCGATGAGATGAGATAGAGTCATTATAACCTCGCCTGCGGTGTTATTCTAAAAATCCAGTTTTTTTATGTTTATTATGCCTTTCTCCAAAACCTATATAAGCCGGCTAGAAAAAATGAAAAAATGTTTTTATTAAACTTGTAAATAAGATAAGTAGGTACCTACTTATATTTGTTGTAGAAAATAAATTTATTATTACATCTAGCGGTAAACGTTAGGTTTGGGTGGCGCAGCGATTTCTATCAGTACAGCCCAGTGTAGTGATTGGTAAAATATATACACCAGTTCTACCAATCACTACCAGGTTCTACCTACATGGTTTAAGAATTTAAAGTTCCAAATTATGTGATAGGATTGGAGTAAAATATAAAAAAATACGTTTTATTCCGAAATGGAACTATGTGAAAACAATAACAATAAGTATTTTTTTTATATTTCAAATATGAAATTAAAAATAGAACCATAATAGAACACAACAAACAAACTAGGTATATTATAAATTGAGCCATTTTTGCTTCCGAGTGATGGCCGCCGCGCCCGCGCCACTCAACGCACGCGCGTTTTTCTCTAATACAAAAGTAGTTTTTATCTGTCTGTTTATCCCCTAACTCTTCCTAAACAACGGATTTTTAGGCGGTTTTCACTATTATTTAGTAGAGTTCTGGTATGTAAATGTTTAAATCAATATCAACATAACTCAATAGCTTTAAATTCACCCAAGACACAATTTACGTCTGGGAATGTTACAAGGCGCAAATATAAATGTTTAGTAAGAACTGTTCTAACATTTATTTAGAGAAATAACTACAAAAATTAAAATTAAAAAATAATTAAAATCACTTTTTTTTAGTCTAAACAGTTTAATTGAAAATTAACATCTTATTTGACTTACAGTTAAAAAATATATCATGTCAATTACAGGTCAACAAAGGCTCTACCACTTCCCATAAAAAACCTTGTAAAATATAGCAACTAAAGGGCACTGGTCGTCCGACAATAAAAGCCTTCCATACCGACACAACACAGACGATCGGTCAAACCGATTTACATGCATTGACACTATAATCCAATCATGCCGTCCAAATCCCTGTTTCTCAAAAGTTCCGAAAGGAAACGAGAACCAAGATCCGCCGGCAACTAGCCACGCGTTTTTAAACCTTATCCTGTGTTCAATAAGATTTTAGTGGATAAGTTATTAAACCAGTTAACAAATTGAGAGAAGGCAGATCGAATTGGTCTTAGTGTCAACACAGTACAGTGAAATTACTAAATGAGTGTTGCTGGGGGACGCTTTGTTCAGTGTTGGAAAGCTCACACACTTATTTAAATTTGTAAAAGTCCATAAAAAGTCCTTTGGTGTGGATAAATACATGGATTACATAGAAAGTATAGGTAGTACTAACTACTTTACTGCTAGAAATCTATTAGGTAGGTCTCCTCTCCAAACACCTATAATAAGCCGGATGCTACGAAATCCGTAGCCGTAGCCGTAATTCTTGTTAAAATCAAATTAGAATTTAGGTGCCTATAATTGTAACATAGTATTTTTATCAGTTAAATAATATTAACGTATTAGGTACAGATAATCTTCTAATATATAAAATTTCCATGTTACAATGTTAGTTACCGTACTCCTCCGAAACGGCGCGACCGATTTTTACCAAATTTTGTATACGTATTCAGTAGGTCTAAGAATCGGCTACTATCTATAATTTATAAGGCAAAACAACGTTTGCCGGGTCAGCTAGTAATTATATAACTTGTACCTTGTAAGACAACTATTTTGGTAAATAAAGCTTATCTACTCAAGAAATAATTGAAAGAGTCATTCTTTATGTAATTGAAAATCGAATCGACTTCATCTTCTAAATGACAAAAAACACGTAGATCCACTAAATGGAACATTCCAAGGTGTATGTAAATCGTCAACATCCATACAAGTGACCCCAACAAAGCCATACTAATTGCCAAGCGCGGATCTCGCGGTGAAATTAATCAATCGCTGCGCGCAAGTGTACCTGCCTAATATAAACGTTGTACACTCAGCCTCCTTTGATCTCGCCGCAGTCTCCAATTAGCGGGGCACCGCCGCCTTTGGCGTCAGCCGCTCGCTTTGAGACCACCGCTCTCTTCCCTCCCCTTCCGACGTATCATCTCTCTCGCTCGCGAGCCTCCATGGATGCCATTGCTCGAGAGCCATTCTCTTGTAATGTAATAGAAGCTCTAATTATTCGGGGAAATTAAACATGAATTAAATGTTTTGTCAATGGTGGGGTCTTGTGGGCGGAATCGGCCCAGTCATTAATGTAGTTGGTTTTCATAAGTTTTTAACGGTTGTTTTACTAGAAACTGCGGTAGAGCATTCTTTAGTTTTTACTGGTCGAATAATGGCAACGAGATCTTTCTGATATTTCTATGGTTATATTGTAGGTAAAATAAGCTGGAGGAAGTTGACCAATAAGCCCAGTTTCCACCGCGAGCGGAACGAGGCCATTAATGTGTCTATTTAACATCCAACGAACGATCGTCGTATGTTTTAAACAGAAACATTATTGACCTCGCTTAGTTCGCGGTGAAAACCGAGCTTTACGGTTGAAATGATCGTGTTTTTTTCATATTGCTCATCTAACATCACATATTGGTCAAAAATTTCCTTTATAAGTATATCTCTAATATATAAAATTTCCATGTCACAGTGTTAGTTACCGTACTCCTCCGAAACGGCTTGACCGATTTTTATGAAATTTTGTATACGTATTCAGTAGGTCTGATAATCGGCTACTATTTATAATTTATAAGGCAAAACAACGGTTGCCGGGTCATCTAGTAGTTTATAAGTTTATAGGTATGTAGATAGGTAATTTCGCATTGGCCTATTATTTGCAAAATTACTCTTGACAACCTATATATTTAGTAGAGTTCTAATTCGATATGTAGGTAATTAGTCTACAACTCAAGTCAACCGGGAACACTGAATAATAGAGCTATTAAACCTCATAATATCACACCGAACGAACAAAAATTAATAAGATCCTGTTCTGTGAATGGGACACCACGTACCAGCGGCCACACCTCACTTTTTGTTTTATTCGACACCGTGGAGAATCTGTAACGTGGTGAATTCGTCACACCAACACTAATGCTGTGGAAATATATGTTACGGACGAAATATCAAAACTTTTGATTTTAATATGGGTAATTAAAACCTCCTTTTGGTAGTCTGAATTAGAGATTGGAAATAGTTGACGGGCAGAAAGTAATTTAATTATTCTATAAGTAGGTACAAAGGACAGTCATAGTATACCTTTACACAAAATAATATCAGTAGAAATAAATAAACAGAGCGGTTTAAATCGCTCGACGTAGGACGGGCAATTCAAAAATTGTGCCCTGGGACAAATTATTATAATAACCGGAGATCAATAATTTTTATAAGTAAAAAACCTTAAAAAGGCATAATGGAGCACGCGTTGAATTCTTCTTAATTACCGATATTAATCAATAATAAACGACTTCAACGCGCATTATAATATTTTAAGTAAATTTGTTTACAAAATAAATAGCTACACGCCTTGGCTTTCTTGACGTGGATATTTAGTTTTTGAATGTCTTCAACTCACTTCTATTACGATATAAGGTAACAATGATAAATGGAAAGCATCCATTCCTTTCTTCTTACCGTAAAATGGTGTATCTCACCTATTGTTCGAGTTTTCACGTCGCACTAAAATATATAAGATTGACCTATCGACTGTTATCTATCAGAGATAGGCACAACCGGCACCAACGGGTTCCGTGTCTTCGGAACTACGGAGGAGCTCAAGAAAATGATTTGATGAAAAGTACAAAACGTTTATAAGATACCTTAGTTTACTTCGTATATGTTTTTATGAAATTATATGAAAAGCTCATTGGCCTAGCTGCGCGTGCGCACGCTGATCTTATATAGTCTTACGGGTGAAGCAACGTCTTGCGCGGTCATTACTGGAATGGGTGACCCAAAATGTTAGCGGCAAAAGTAATTTTCTCGAGCTTCTCCGTGCTTCACAAGGCACGTTAAATTTGTGGCCTCGGTTGTTATCTCTAAAAGCAGTCGTTAGGTCAAATTAGAGGCCTAAGGGTGACCTAAAAACTCTATCACTAGGAGAACTCTCCTAGTGATAGAGTTTTTAGGTCACCCCCACACCACTACACAAAAAGAAGACTAAATTAACTATACAAAATTGACCACTCAGTAGGTTTCTAGTCCCACTCGGGCCACCCCGCGTCCTTTAATAAATCTTTACGACACGGATTGTATCACTTTTATTTTGCATAAATAAAACTAAATTATAACAGCCCTTTGCGCCCGGTAGCCGCCAGATAATATTGTAATCAATAACAAAAATAAATTAAAGAGAAAAAAAGTGTAAATGGTAAAAAAGGATGAATATCAAAGCGTTGCCGCAGTCACGTCGAGCTGGCTGGCTATATACAGGCAGCAGCGGGTGTTGCCCGTAGAGAAATTAAAAAATGTAACAATTCAAAAATGGAATGGATTAGAGATTTCAATTTGATCGATCCGGACTATAACTAATTTGCTAATCGTAATTTTATACGCGATGAGATAGCGATTATATTAATCGAGAATGATCCATATAATAAAACGTAATTTACGAAAAAAATGTAGTTTACGTCGAGTAGGGCGTTCGGATCGAAAATGATTAGGTACTATGCTAACACCCATAGAAAAGTCTAGAATAATTACTTTGGCTAAGTAAAGACTGTCACATTTTCGCTAACGCTGACAGAAAATCACTGACAAGAACGGGAAAGATGCATTACTTACTACAATTAATTACTCTTCTCGTTTATAAATACTGGTTTAAGTGTCCAAGTAATTAAGGTAGGTAATTAAAAACAGAGTTAATAAAACCCTATTACGTTCATTGAAAGTTTGTTATTTTCCATCAAATGAGACGTTTTGAAACTACATCTGTCAAAGAACGTGTTATTAAAATTAAAATCCTATCAAAGGGAACAAATGAAGATTTAAAAATATTTGTGTATATCCATTGCATTCCGTCACGTGGCAAACTCGCAGGGGGGAAAGGGAGGTGCTTCGACCGACATAGCACCATTGTGAAGAACCATTCACGGTAACTCTTCTCTATTGATGTGTGGGTCTCCATTCGCATTGTTCATTGTACGCACGATTTCGTGCGTTACGTTGTGTGTGTTAAAAACTCACATCTTAGGATACAAGTCGAATTAGAATTATCATGGAGATAAACAACCACAAAAAACGGTGAAATTAGATTTTTTTTTGTTATATTGTAAAAGCCTTAAGCGAATTAATCTTTGGACTTTAGGTCCAGTATGCAATAATAATAAACATGTAATAAGTGCAAGCTTGTCTTCCAGAGCACAAGCCGGAAGTCGCAGCGTGGGCAGGTCTTCTTGTGGACACGTTAGGATCGCGAGAAGCCGTCGGATGCGGATAGCGCAAGACCGGCCGTTGTCCACCAGTGGACGTCCACGGGCTGAGATGATGCAAAAGTAACTCTGTCTGTTTGTCTGCCTTACCCACTGATCGAATTGGTGATTTGATTAATTTTAGTACAGAGATAGGTAGGTAGACGAAACCGGGAATACGGCACAGGCTCGTTCCAGTTCCCAGACAAATTAAATTATCCTAGCGGGTCATGTGAAGGTTGACTAGAAAATGTAGAAAGCAACAGTTACACTCATATGACAAGAATAGAATGTAATCACGCAGCAGTCACGCGCCAACCTGACTTGAAATGTCTATAGTCTATACGAGTAATAGTCTATACGAGTATTTATACGCGACGGACCGCAATAGGAAATGGAAACACACGCGTCCCCTTTGTAAAACGCCGCAGCTATTAAAGCGCGATTAAGTCGGACGCTCGTACCCAGACGTCGAGGCTCCCACTTTCGATTTTACTGTCTTGTCTTACCGATATCGGTTCGATTCATTGTCCTTCAAGCGTCTTATTGAAACTATCTAATAGATTTGTTCACTTTTGTTTAGATGATTTCATTGAATTAGATCCTTGTAGGTGTACCTACCTACTTATTGATTACTATATATTTGTAAGTGTTGTCTTAGTTTGTATATATAGGTTATGTTTGTTTTATTTACGATAGAACTACTGAACCGATTGCTGTAATCGATAATTATGACAATGATACTAGATATAGTAATAACATTTTGGATTTAGGGACTCTCGGGAAAACCTCGTTATAATCTATACGGGTCGAGGGTCAAATTTTTTGGCAATTTATATACAAATTACAAAATAAAGAACCATTTTTTTGAAAATCACAATGATTTTAAATGAGCTATGAGTTTCTAACGACACGACACGGTGGAATTAACAAGAAAAAAAGACATCCCCCATTTTACAAGACGGTGAAAAAAAACAGATTATTTTATTGTACCAAACTTTCTAGGCCAATATGGACTCATGCAAAGTTACAGCACAGCTTCTTACTACTAAGCGTTTCTGAGCTAAGCCGTGGACAGACAGACAGACTTGACTAAACTACAAGGATTTCTTGATGACCACAAAACCCTATAAATCAGGGGTTCCCTAACTTATTTGAGTCGCGCCCCCTTTCGACCATAAAAAAAAATCCGCGCCCCCCCTCCATCCTCCAGTCCAGAATATCAGGTCAGAATAAAAATGGATTTAATAACAAAATAAGTAGGTATTCTTATTGCTCATTAAAGTTTTACAAAGTCATACAAAAGGTATTTGGTAAGAAGTTTTAAATACCTTTGATAGCCCCCTCGAGATTGGCGCGGGGCTAGCCTAGAAGCTGATAAGTTCACAATGAGGTTCTTGACAGGCGTCAATTTCAAATATTTTCATTGGTCGTATCGAGCAGTCTGTAATGCATTCTCTCAGCGTTCGCAGGTTTTTCTACACAGGTGGCCCGCGCCCCCCACTTAGGGAACCACTGCTATAAATGATATCAGCTGTATCTGCGCACCATAATCTATAAATCAATATTTGCCTTAAAAGTACCTACCTATACAAAGCATTATTCAATTCAAATTCAAATTCAATCATTTTATTTCGGATAATAATTATTACAAATCCATATTCAAAAAATAAAATAAAATTAAGTTAAGTTAAGTTGAGTTAAGTTGATTATGTTTACCAAAATTACTTTAATTTGCATTGCAGAGGAAAACCTTTCAAAAAGCAAACAAGTATTCAAAATGACGACTAATCATAGTGGTATTGAAACGAAGATCCAAATGAAGCCCCCACGAACAAGTAGGTTATTGCGATGTCAATCACAGAACTAAAGTGACGTGATTAACTCGGCGGTGGTCAACTTATTTACCAGTTTACATGTCGGCAGGCGTCAGAATATCCGAAGGTGGTTAATTTTATGAAATTAGCATACTTATTATACCTACGAAACACGCTTTCGCATTGATTTTCAAAGGCCAGCGCCGGGCATTTAAGTATAACTTTAAGACCACTATTTATGGCACAATTTGGGACTTTTTTATGGCAAGCTACCTAATAAACAACATAAACTAGACGTTCCATGGTTGAAAAAAGTATTTTAATTTAAATTCATGTGAAGTTAAGTTTATTTCTGACTTTAATCTGTAGTATAATAATTTGAATTGGTAATCGGTGACTTATGTTGGATATTAATTAATTAGTTTTATTGTGACTCGTTGGACATGTCTTAATTAATTACAATAATTATTAAATTAGACTTTTTCAAGGGCGTTTTTGAGATTGATTTTCGTTACTTAACACAGTTTTTTATGTCTAATTTTTGACTTAAGTATGACATAAAAACAGTTGATTGGGTAGAATTTTATCGTTATTCCAGCTTTTTTAATCTTTATTGAAGCTTACGATTAGTTTAATTTACCTTTATGAATATCAGGTGCCCGTAAAATGTCCTTTTAAATGAAGACTAATGGTAATCCGGGATAATATGGTTAATTAAATTAGTTATTCATGACGTTATAAACATAACCTACATCTCTGTTTAACAATTCCGTAAATGAGGTGTCGCGCTAGCGGGTCCGACGCAAATCGTCCCATTAGCAACTCGTCCAAATCGCTACTTGTCCCATTTTGCGATTTGTCCCGATTCGCGTCAGACCCGCGCGAACGGGTATTTTGCGTTGTGGATTTCCCTTTAAAACTGTTAACGTTACAGTTCGTATTTACATGGTATGTAAATACGAACTGTAACGTTAACAGGAACTCCTAGGGCTGGGCCTAATTTGCCGTTGCGTATTTTAGCTTTTTTACGGTTTTGCTCTCGTTCTCGTAAAAGAAAAATAATTACAACAACAACGAGTAATCGTTGTTTATCATTATCACACAAAACAAAGTGATTGGCTTCACTAGTAATATGGTGACAGACAAAGGAAATAATAACTCATTTATCTGTCAGTATTTGGTAAATTTGTGAAGAAACACACCCAGATCCATAAGTAATCTGACAATAGATTCTAAATGTGTATTCTTCCGAGGGGGGTATTCGCTCGTCACGCCTCTCGAAGGTATAAAATGTCGATACTTACAATAAAAATAAGTAATGCTGTGTAATGGGCGTAGATCTTAATATAAAAGAAGGCTAACGCACCCACAATTGTTTCAGTCAACTTAATAAAGATTGTCTAGTTATTGTTGCGGATAGCGTGCTAAATCTGTCAGTTTCAATAACGCCTAGTTAACTACTTGACCTCGAAATCTGACAGAATTCACGCCAGTCGTCTCGGTGATTACTGTCACTACTGTCTGTGCTTTACATGTTAATTGAGCAATGTTTTAAGGTAAAACATATTCTTACTATGTCAATATCATGTCGGTTTAAATAACCCAGAAAATATACAATTTACCCACCTATTTAAATAAATTGCCTTATATGTATGTCTAGTTTAATAATGAATGTAATGTGAAAATAATTGATGAATTAATGTGAAGTGTAGGTGATGGAAATTAAACTCATGAATGAAACAGATAAAGTTAGCTATTTTATGAACTGGCATGAAGACAGGTACCGCTTTTGATGAACCGGTTTCAATGACAGAAAGTCTTAAGTCGAGATCGATTTATCCTACCGTGAAATTGGCTAGAAAACTTACAGAATAAATCAATACCTTACGGTATGAAGTTACTGTGGTTATCAAGTTCTCTATAACAATGGTCCAAAAAGTGTTCTAAAAAACGGTATTTAACTAGACGGCTATGTAATTACCAACAATAGTTACAACGTTATCTTTATATTGTTTTTGTCCTCACATCAGCCATGCATTGTTTAACATGGACTAATTAGGTAGGAGATACCTATTTTTTTGCACAAACTCCACGAGCGTGAAACAAGAAAAATGTGGGTAGCGGCAATTTGTTTTAAATTAGATTGTGCTTTTTTAATATTCACGAAAAAACGTATTATAATAATTTGAGGTGTATCCATAGTACAAATCATATTTGAATATATTTAAGAAACCAGATTGTGCTAGTTATTATTAAACTTATTATTTTATGATACAGATTATACCAGCCTTGCAACACACTCAAATAAAATGTCACTATCAAAAAAATTGAAAAAAGTGAACGAGTTATTTCAGTTCGAACTTTTAATAATCCTTAAAACATTGTTAAATTGTGTCTGGTATACATAATAAAGTAATTCTTAAACGTTGATCTTATACTAATCAGAAGTTTTACAATACACCTTATACTTAGCGTTGCATGTCTCTGTACACGCCAATTACATCGTTAGCTTACTTTAATGAGGCTGCCGTAGGGCGCCGTGCTCTCGAGTACTAGATCATACATCTTTAACGAATGCTAACGGAGTGACCCCTATTACACTACACATAAGTTCCTTTTAGCTAAATCATTTGCTCTTTAAAGTTGTAACATTAGAGTAATGATTGTTTTTACAATGGTTTAGAGTTCTAAGAATGTAATTTCTTATTAACTTGTCGATTATAGATGGTAATGATCTTAAAGGCTTCCCATGTAATGTTTTAAATAATTAGAACACCATTCTAATTGATACCGATTAATTATTACAATTTTGGCCGCGCAACGTGCTATGAATGAAATCGGCGAGAGGGTTATTGTAGATCGTCTTGTCGTATTGTAAAGACATTTAAGAGGATGTCAAAGGTCAGAATAGTCTTAATTTTCCGGCTCACACAAAAATGAGTGCATTTAATTTATACAGTAATTATATGGGTACCTACATAAATATCTATTTTTAAATGTTACGATAGACAAAAACAAAGGATTACTCAACTACGGATCTGAAAAATGCAAATTGAGTCTATTACAACTAGGTACGTAATTAGTAATTACACGTATGCTTAACGACCATTAATTACATGTTAATGTACACATCTCGATATGAGTTAGTGTTAAAAGTGACTTACATTTGCATAGTATATATCGTACGTACCTACAATACAATTAATTGGTTTATTTATCATAATTACTGTGATAAATTCTACTACAATGACGTAATTAATAGAATACTTGTAACTACAACTTCTTATCCGTTGTCTAGTCACCGTAACACAAGCTTTACTAAGCTTTACTAAGCTTGTGTTAATGCCGCACGGCTAGACGGCGCTGTGTTCACAGAATTTATTTATTGTTTCTGTAGCTATTACTGTGGCTCACATATGGTAACATTTTTTTTCAGTCGGGTTTATGAATCTAAATTCGAATCAAAATGTATTATTAATGAACTATTAATTATGCGAACTTAACACAGTATATTATATTTATATTTCTTGGTAATTTATTTAAGTATTGTTAGTCGGTAGTCTTTTAAGTCTATTTAGGTAGCAGATAATTATTTATTTATATTATTGGTCATTCGGACACCATGTTACCAACAAAATTATGTATTGCAAAAAGATAAAGTATAATAAAGACTGCTTATCCAATTACGGCCTCTTTGGTATATAATTGGGTCCGGTTGTTTAGTCGTCGTTTGTAACATCGATCGGGCGTTATTAATGCTGGCAGATTATGTCGTCCTCGCTGTAACATCAGTTTAATGTCCTAAACGTTTAAGTTGTGGCTTTGATCAGCTTTTTAATGTATCAACGTGCAATTGAGCTTTTAATATTTCGCAAATTAAAGCCTTAAAAGGTATCATACCCATGTTGAGTATTGCCGAGCCAATTCAGTAAGTTAGTAAAGAAGCACCGTGTGAATGGACGTACCTTTTTCCTTTTCGTAAAAAGCTAGTAGGTCAAACAATGAAAGATACCATTGAGGTATTATGTACGTTTCTTAATTGTAGACTATGATTTGACAAATCTTCATGAAGAAAACCGTCAAATACAAAAAACTAAAACGTCAGATCGTAGTCTGAAATTTAAAAACAAAGTATAGGGTTAAGGTCTTTGGTAAGTACCAAGTGACCGGTTCTCTAGAAGTTGCGAATGATTAATTTCCCTAGCCTTGCCAACAAGTACAAGCATAATAAAGATAAATATAACTTACTAACGAAAGGTTAACTAAACTTAATATTTTGCAAGAATCTAATGTTACTCGCGTTAAATTATTCTCGTATGGGACCGTAATAGAACTAATTTGTGTCAAAACTGTTTAACAATGAAACGAAGAGGTTAACAATACCTCTATTAATGTACGTATTAACTTACATTTGCAAGTAAAATATATGCTTGGTGTGAGGTATAAGCTGAAGCGGGTACAACTTCTAATACGTTCATACGCCTACGTAAGTACGCCATTTTTAA
The DNA here is from genome assembly GCA_958496205.1 of Idaea biselata. Taxonomy (NCBI): domain Eukaryota; kingdom Metazoa; phylum Arthropoda; class Insecta; order Lepidoptera; family Geometridae; genus Idaea; species Idaea biselata. The sequence continues at coordinate 7,513,695 of OY292394.1, forward strand.
AACTTTAATAAAATGTGTATAATTGGCTAAATACATTCTATTAAACTCGTCATTACGAGTCTATTGACAACTACATAATTAAAATCGGTTCGGTAGGCACTACGGTGGTACAAATAAACATAGATACATAGACTGTCAAAATTGTCACACTTCCTTATGGCTTCGTCGTAGTCGGGTAATGAAACTCATTACATTTATGAAGGTACTAATAATAAAATTACAAAACTCATTAGGCGTTTATTTACTTCACCGTCCATAAAAACCAACTGTATGTTTTTAGATAAGTACATTAAGTACTGTCTCTTAGGTTTTATGGATCTTTTAATCACCTAACAGAATTTAGTAATAGAAATTATTAAATTCTGTTATTAAACAGAAATAATAGAATGAGATTAATAATTTGATTTGTTCACTAGGTACCTAATAAACTTAATTGAATTTCATAGCAGTATGAGAAATGTAATGGATGAATAAAACTAATAACCAAAACCTATGTAGAAACGTTGAGCGATGAAATAATGCTAAAGTAATAAACACCACGCGATTATAACCGAAATATGTCTTTTTTATGCAACATCGCGAAAACAGAAGAAAAACAAAACTACTTAATAAAAAAAGAAAATAAAATTAAATGTCAATGCAAGTCGTGCAGTTATGTGTTTAGCCTAAAGTACACGCTTTATATAAACTACCGTACCGTTAACTAATAAGAAACTTTACAACTCAGTAATAAATAACTAATAAATAATGATGAAAAAAGTAAAAAAAAATACGAAAAAAACATTTATCTAGTTTTTCAAGAATGCCTTGAGCAATAAACATCATATTAAAAAAACATGTTAAAATTTTCACTGCACAAAATACGATGTACGTACAATACAAATATTAAAAGGAAATATAATATTCCACAAAAACTACAATTAAAATTAACTCCGAATTCGACTATTTACCAACAGCAAGGTCGCATAAACCAGCATTTTAGCTATATTCGCTATATTCGTTAAACCTGTACCAGGGTAACAGTGAGAGGTAAGGGGTAACTCTATATCTCATTACAAGACGTAGAGAACCTTCATTACTCTGGCTACATTTGGCTACATATCATACCCTAATGACGTGAAGTTTCTGAGCAAACACGATTACTGTTATTATTATTTATGATTTGATTTTGTGAAGCTTTCTACTCTGAGTTTAACAAAGAAAATGGGTTAAAGTGATTTTGAATAGCCCACTAACCGACTTTATTTATTACAAAGAACAATATTCTTTGTTAAGTATTTAACTTCACAAACAGGTTAAAATAAATATAAGAAAATTGGTGTAAATGTTGTTTTAAACAAAAATAAATTAGTAATTTTTCTTTATTCTCTGAGTTTGACAAAGAAAATGGTTTAAAATGATTTTGAACTATAGCCCGATTTAAGCCAAATTTAAAGACATTCCTTTGTCTTTTTAAAAATAAATTTATAACAGAGAACAAAATTCTTTGTTTAGTGTTTAACTTTTCAAACAGGTTAAAATAAATAAAGGTGGCGTTTAACTGTCAATTGTTTTTAATGCAACTTGGATTTAGTTTAATTTATATTTTTTAATTTACATTTAGTTTAGATTTCAGGGACCTTAATAAAAAGTATTTCTATGTTTTTATTATAGGTTCGAAAAAATATCATATTTAGGAGTTGGGCCCCAGACATCCTTCACTACTACTAACTCAAATAACAGCGTCTGATTAGACATTTTAACGAACTCTCTGTAATTAATCTTATTTACAAAATAAAAACAAATTAAGAGGAGTATATACGCCAACGACCTTGAAACTGAAAATCCCTGTCGGGCTCATCGAAAATTGTTGATTATTTCATGACGGAATGTCGTAGAACTTTTTTTTGTGCACAGATTGTAGGTGACATTGTTTCCTACATTTTGGTGTAGTTTTAAGACAAGAACCTCCTATTGGTGCAAAGCCTATTCAAATTTTAGACAAAAAATGACTGATTTGGCTAAAATGTCGATAGGCTTCAATACGTTTCGACATATTTATATGGAAACTGCACTAAAATATCGGAAACAATCATCATCCGAGCGTTGTTCCCGGTTGCATCTCTCTCGAGAGCCCGGGGTCCGCTTTCCTACTTTTACGTCTCCACTTCGCACGATCTTCGGCAAAATATCGGAAACAATGTCGCCTACAATCTGTACACAAAAAAAAGTTCTACGACATTCCGTCATGAAATAATCAACAATTTTCGATGCGCCCGACATGGATTTTCAGTTTTTCAGAATAGGGCCCTTAAGAAACAATAATGTATCAACTTTAAATAACAAACTTTTTCGACGAGCGGAGTTGCATAATCCAAGAAATGTTATAGATAAATAATATAACTAGGTCTTATAACTAACTCTTCTATAAAAACTACAAATTACTTTTTCTCTTATTTAACGATTTTAAGTCCCTGAAGCTTTTTTTACCCCCGACGGAAAAAGAAAGAGTGCTAAGTTTGACATGTCTGTCTGACTATCTGTCTGTGGCATCGTAGCTCACGAACGGTTGAACCGATTTCAATGTAGTTTTTTTTGGTTGTGTGTTGAGCTATATTTGATTTTCGATAATTATTCATTTCCGGATAAGATCTTTTTCTTTAGTACCAAAATGTTTAATTGTCCAAAATGTTGGATCTCATAATGTTTATTTTCACAAAATACTGAATTTCCCAAAACGTTTGAACAAAATCCCAGTGAGAAATGCTGTTAATCCACGGCCAACCCGTTTCACGAATGTAGAGCAAGTTTAACTGCGGCAATTATTTGCAAGTTAGATACCGTGCTCAGAGAGTTTGTAAGTACTTTACTGAGCTAAACGTTAAGACATCTGGTGTATAAGGCCCTGTGCAAACTGGCACGACTAGTCGCGAGATATCCCCGTGACGCGCTATGTAGGAAATATTAGCAAAACGCATGTCGTTACTGCACGCGGGTGCGTGCGATTTCTAAAGATAAACCCTAAAAAACTTTTTAAACTAACACGATTGGAACTAGTAATTTTATTTTTCCCGTCTTAATCGCGTGATTTTTACTTCGTAATTTTCTTACCTCGACGTTTCGACCATGTTACAACGGTGTTGGTCACGTAAAAATCACGCGATTAAGACCCGGGAAAAATACAATTATGATAAACCCTAATGCTTATTTGAGACAAACAATTAGCAGTATCGATGCATTTGGAGATATTTAAAGACACAAACAATCCTAACCATATTTAACAAATTACGCAATCAAAACATTTGTGCCACTCTGTGTGGGCCGGCTCTTTGTTTTTCTAAAGTAAACAATTTGGACAATCCATTTATTGTCCCAAAAATGTTTTCCGGCCCCTTTGCGTAATATTTTATTATGTTTATTTAGGACTAACAATGTCTAGATAAGTTTGAAATGAATCTTAAAAGGCGAACTGCAATTTGAAAGCAATAGAACGTTGATGGGGCTTATCAATATGAGGTTCTTATCTCGAAAACCACTCAGTGTTTATGAAACAACGACACGTGGCTGTTCAATGTGGCTCTTGGCGCAATTCATTCGCCTGTCAAAACATTGGCGCCAGCGCAGCAAAAAACTCACTGAAAAACCAGAATGTCGTAAAAGATACGCTCTTTACCGATCATCGACTTAAGATAGTCAGGTTTTACATGCGATTTCATTATTATCTTGGCACACTATTTTACGATTCTATAAGTTTCAGATAATTGTGTTTTAGATATTTTTTACATTTCACAATTAAATCACTCGTTCATAAACCGTGAGATTAGTTTCTTCATTTCGTATTGACCGTTATTCTATAAAGAAGAGCAATTGTTTGGGTTTTCGTTAGTTTCTAAGGTAGTCTATTTAATCGTCCGGTTGATTTCCCCAGATTTAATACGGGTTTAATGAATCCGCGGCGAGATAATTACATTTTAACGGTTTCAATTTGCTAATAACCACTTCTCATTCATTAGTGCGGCCCGAATCCGCACTGTCACTCTTGTTTGTTTGTTTTTGAAAAATCATCGGAACGAGTAGCAGAAATGTATTATTTTTAAATTTCCGAAACGTCGAATCATGATAGCGATTGCTTTCTTTTTAAATTAAAAATCGGCGCCCTTGTTCTTACTCGCTCGCTAATGAAGATTTCGAATCCAGCCGTCCTTTTTTGTCAGCCATGTCTGTTTGTTTTGAGTTCACCGTCAATTTATTTTTGTAAATTAGCTGAGCGGCACCGGGCTGTTGTCGTCTTTGTTTGTCACCGGGTCGAGGTATGGTGTTGTCTCGGTTGCTCTTGGTCGCGTCACTCGGGTTTGTTTAGTGCGTGATGCGCCCCGCCCCCCGGCGCGACGGCCGCGGCGGCACCGTCGCGTCGCGAGGCGACACGCGGCGAGCTTTGACCGGTAGCGGTGTGTGCGACTCGTTATCTGTTTTTTTAGTCAGTCGGTGTGTGTCCAGCTTAATATTTGAGTAGGCCGTTAAAAAGTAGCCTTATGTGAAGTGGGAGTAACACGACGATGTTAATAGGCAGCCATTGAGACTGTCTCAATAACTTTAACATATTTTCCTTGAAATGTAATTTTGTTACTATAATAAACAAAATCTTTACCTCACAATAAATAACTGTAGTACAGAAAAATGTAACAATAATATAATTAACCTTATAACCGGCCGCCAATATAAGTTATCTAATAAATCCTCGCGCGTAAGTCATTTGTCCTTGTTTCAGTCATATTGTACTGAAATATGGTCGCTAATGAGTTAGTAATTTAAATGATTTGTTGTACTGGTACCTATCGTGCATCGCCGGGCATCCGAATCGATTAAGATTGACGCCCACCATTCTGTATTATAGTCCGAACACCGTACGTTCGATCGAATTCGTATAATTACGTCTAATAACCAGTAGGAGTGAATTGTATTTGTATTGAGTTTTAATCAACTTTGAAATCAATTTCTTTGGAATTGATATTGGCATTCTTTTGATAATAAGTAGGTATTATATTGTCACTCATTTATTTTCTTTGTTTTCAATTGTTTTATACTATTTCATTTTGTCAACACAAACTTTGTAACTTTGTTACAAATGCCCGTAACGGCAAATGGTAGAGCAAAAAGATTTGAATCGTAGTATTTTCTACCAAGATTTTAATGTTTTTGTAGTAGACCCTTAGTTCGTTTTCGTCGATTGTTGTTGCGATAGTCGCGCGATCACGCGACCGCCCAATTTATGGTAAAAACCTTATTATTAGTGGCAGTAACTGAGTTATTCCAAATACAATTTGCTTTGGATGCCAAGAAATATAAATGCTTTAATGGAATTGTGTAGAACCAGCAGCGGCTAGTCGTACCTATACTTAACCTATGTAACTTTTATTTATTACCTACTAAAGTAACTTTACCTACCTACCTACAGATTTTTTGTTTTTGTTACATTTTCAACTTCGAATGTTATTCGAGTATAGTTAGGTGCTTAGTAACATTGCTGTGAGCGATGAATTTTAGAATTATCAAAATTGCTTCATCATCATCAAAGATAATTCAGGACCATTTCGATTAACCAACAAACAATTTCATGATCGTAAACATAATAGCCGATATTGACACAATACGCCAAACAAGTTGAATCGCAAAAAAAACATAGCGAAAAAATAAAATGCCGTGTAAATTGAATTAACGTTCTTAGACACGTTTTGCGTCAATATTTTTATTGAGCAGAATTTAATTTCACGCGTCGCGAATCGACTAACAAATCGGTATCTCGCAATCATTTAAATTAAACAATTTGCAATGGTGCCTTAACCAACGGTGCTTATGTTGTTAACAATTACATTTTGTTAAAGAAAGGGGGTGTTGGATAGGGTGCACATTGATTTTGCCAATAAAGGGGTCGACAAAGCTGCGTGAAGCTGCTAATCTGTATAATGTTTCTCAACTAAACCCTGAGAAGGGTTATTTCTACTGAATTTTAATCACCGATTATAGTTGCGAGTCTTTCTACGAACTATAAAACTTAAACTACGCTAAACTTTAATCTTCTAATATATAAAATTTCCATGTCACAGTGTTAGTTACCGTACTCCTCCGAAACGGCTTGACCGATTTTTATGAGATTTTGTATACGTATTCAGTAGGTCTGAGAATCGGCTACTATCTATAATTTATAAGGCAAAACAACGTTTGCCGGGTCAGCTAGTAATCTATATTATTAAAGTTTAGTCTAAATGCATACAGTATAGAGATATACAGATAGTAGAGAGCTGCAATATAGAGACTGAGTTGATAAATAAATAAATAAATAAATTTTGTCAACAACACACAGCGCCATCTAGCCCCGTGGTAAGCGACTAAGCTTGTGTTACGGTGACTAGACAACGGATATACTACATATATTTATTTTTATTTTGTAAATACATATATATTATACACTGGCTGTGCCCGCGACTTCGTCAGCGTTGTTCGAACACCTACTGATCGCTTTGCAAAAATCTACGCTTAAATGGACGACCAGGGAAGTACTATTGCTGAGCTGAAGACAATCATGGCGGAGTATGTTTAAGTGTTGATTTTGCGCAGCGGTAGGTAACTTGTAGGTAGGGTAGGTCACAAAGGCTTTTGCCAAAGGCCAAGGCAAAGGCCTTTGTCGAAAAATAAAAAAAAATTAACCTGACTTCAAAAAAAGAAGAAAATAAGCTCTCCTACATACAGTGCAACCGACTTATCTGTTATAATGCTGTCGGGCAGTGAAACTACATGCAATCCTTTTTTTTTTACGTGGGTGATGCGCCTTTTAAGCACCGTCGGGTGACTCTCCGGGGAAAGCGGCCTGTGTGCGGGCTCTCTGCCATAGGTTTGCTAACTAAATCCCCACGGCGTCCCTCACTCCGCAAGTATCGAGGTCACCATCTCGAGACTCTCAAAGCCGGTGGTGATCCGAGGCTCCGAAAGCCCCAAGTTCACGACCACGGGAAGAGGTGATTTTTTTAAAGACCCCTTCTTGCCGAAAGGACCCCCGGACCCGCTGACGCTGGCTTAAGGTTGGCAGCCAGACCCTGGCAAAAACCACGACAACCCCCTCATTCTGAATCTGGTGATAGGTACCCAGTAAAACTGCCCGACTTCAGCTTACATATCAAATAAGTTGGTGGTACTGTATATAGAAGAGGTTATTTTGTCCTTTTTACCTGGCGTCGGGATTTAATTTATTTAATTTTAATTTGTGTATTCACGACTGCCAATAAAAATCATCAAAATTGTAACCGTAACTTTAATCAATCACTGAGGAGTTTTCTGATGAGAAAGTGGTTTCAGGTGGTCCATCAATTTGTACCTAGTTCTTTATTATATTCTATTGTTGAAAATCCATACATTCATATGATACATAGGTACATATGTACATACAAACAATATACAGGTCGAAATAAGAACCTCCTCCTTTTTTTAAGTCAGTTAAAAAAAGGTTCTATTGCGTTAATAGATACTACTCATAAAATTTGTTTTATTTTAATATCTTCCACATACAGACATCTCTCATTTACAATTCTAGTATAATAAAATTATGTATAGATTCGTGAATTATCGGTCGGTCCGACTGAAAATTTTCTTCAACAGTTTCAAACAATTTTTTAAATTCCGAACGTTAGAAATTATCATTCGGAGAAACGCAGTAGGCCTTCTGGACATACGGATATGTCCAAAATCTGTTTTTTTTTTTCGAATTTCCGGATAACCGTTTTTTTTCCTTCGAATTTTTCGATGTCCAGATATCCGGAAATTATGTGTTAATTCCTCACAACATACTTCTTTGATATAACATTCAAATCAATTAAGAGAAAATAAGAAAAAACACTTTTTCCGGATAACCTGACTTGATATCCGGATAAAAAATAGCCTAAAACCTATTCGGGGCCAAAAGCTATCTGCATACCAAATTTGGTTGAAATCTGATGAGCCGTTTCTGAGATTAGCGTAGTCAAAGTCCACACAAACAGACAAACAGACAACCATATTATTTTAAAAATAGGTTCTTTTGCGTTAATAGATACTTTTAACATTTGTTTTTTTTTAGTATCTTCAAAAAACAGACAAACAGACACACAGACAAACAGACAAACAGAAAAACATAAAAATAGGTTCTACTGCGTTAATAGATACCCGTACAATTTATATATTTTTTATATCTTCCAAAAACAGACACCGCTGAGTTACGATTTTATTATATGTATAGAAGATAGAGGGACACCCAGACCAGACACAAATATTTATTTTGAAGCATAAATACTTGCAACCGGCGGGAATCGAACCCGCAACCTTCTGCATTGCAGCCGTGCTTTCGCACGACGCGCCACAGAGGTCGTCAAAAGTAATCTTTACCCAGTAATCTTTTACCTGTGATCTTTACCTATATGATGTAGTCATCCGAGAAATGTTTTTTCGAAATCTTCCCCCGTACGGGACTTACGAATGTGAAATCTCGGGAACACAGCAGCTTTGTTGGTACCTACTTATACCTACTTTTTTTTTTAATTGTAGACTAAAGTATGACGTTTTAGTTCTTTGTATATGTCCTTTTACTTCAAGAAGATGTCCAATCGTTATCGATAATTTACGATTTGAAAATTACTTTTCGGCTTCTAATATTTCAATATTTTTTAATATTCGTGTAACTATGAAATTGTAGCAGCTAGATAGCTGATATTCGATGATCGGCAAAATTACTATCTGTCAATCGTACATTATTATAATACTAGCTGCGCCCTGCGGTTTCACCCGCGTAAGTCCCGATCCCGCGAGAATATTGCGATAAACAGTAGCCTATGTGTTATTCTAGGTGTCCAGCTATCTATATTCCAAGTTTCATCGCAATCGGTTCAGTAGTTTTTGCGTGAAAGAGTAACAAACATCCAAACATCCATACAAACTTTCACATTTATAATATTAGTAGGTTAGGATAGTAGGATAACATCAACAATATGTAGCTTACCTACCTATACTTAATGATAAATGATCATTGATGACTCCATCAGTGATGTTGCGTTGTTATCCCATTCATTGTCGTCCGCTGTACTGTATCATGATCTGACGACAGATTATGTTTGTAATCGTAAGCAATTTGCCTGGTTTTAATGTATCATTGTGAAATGTATCTATGATTTCACTCCCACATCGTTTGTTATTGACTGTTCTATGATTTTTAGGTAGATACCTCTTGATGGGGCCGGAAACACACTAATTTAATAATGGCTACACGATGAAAGAGTACATTTTTACCTTTTAAGGTTCGGAACCCTTAACACACGCAGCTTGTTTCACTCACTCCTTAGCACAGCAAAATAAAAAGCCTAAATTTTTTTTAACGAAAATTGTATTCAAATGCTCTAAGCTCAAGTTTAATCTTAAATAATGTTTAACAGTATTTATAACTACTGTTAAATTATAGATTGGCAACTAGGTATGTATACCTACTTAATATTTCTTATGTTTTAATTGTTCAAGGCATTTTTCGGCACAGGTTCGAATCCTGTCATGGGAGGAATTTTGATGATGTATTTCTCCTTGTAAAATATTTCTAACTATACCTACTTTTTACTGGAACTACGCGAAAACCCAGAGAAAAGAGATGTACTTCGTTTTTTAATTGTATAGACCAGGCGTTCCCTAACTGGGGGGCGCGGGCCACCTGTGCTTTCAAGTATAAAAACCTGCGATCGTTGAGAGATGCATTTCAGACGGCTCGATACGACCAATGAAATTATTTGAAATTGACGCCTGTCAAGAACATAATATTGTTTCCTCAGTCGGCCAATATCAGCCTCTAGACTGGCCCCGCGGTCACCTCACGGGCGCTATCAAAGGTATTTGGAACAACTTACCAAATACCTTTTGTATGACTGAAGAAAATTAATAAGCAATAAAAATACTTATTTTTATTCTGACCAGATAATCTGGACTGGAGCACGTGGGGGGGGGGCGTGGTTGTTTTTATGGTCGAAAGGGGGGGCGCGTCTCAAATAAGTTAGGGAACCCCTGGTATAGACTATGACATTTGACACATCTTCCTGAAGAAAAAATGCTAAATACAAATAACCAAAACGTCAGATCGTATTCTGAAATTAAAAAAAAACGTGTGGCACTCGGGGACTGCCGCGGGAAAGCTATTGCATAGTTTTTTTTTTCTTAGGCTACATGGTAGGCGGAGTGGGGGGTGTTAGGTTTTATTTTCGTTACAGATTTTCTTGATTCGGTCGCCGCGCTCAAAGCCCGAAATAAAAGCTATGCAATAGCTTAAAAACGAAGTAGGTATAGTAACGAAACAAAAACAAAGGAAAATAACAACGAACCTCGGATTAAATGAATCTAACCCCAAAAGAACACGTGTTTTTAAAGTACACAACCTAGATAATTCACATTGTCACATCCAGAGCAGTAAAAAGGACAAGTGGGCTGGAAAATAACGGAATAACACAGTATCTACCGCCTACCCCTACACAGTAGTTCGGGGTTTAATAGCCAAACATAAAGGAAATAAATAGATAGCTATAAAAGATGTGCGGGCAGAAATTTTGTAAATCGGCTAAAAGTTCTGACGAATAACTTCTCTTCTTAAACACTCTTTCAAATAAAGGTTTATTATATTAAATATCTACTACCTGCGGAAGAGTAACATTCCCACGGAATCGGGACGCAGCTATTTTTTAAGCGACTACGGCAAAACGAAGGTTGTTATTTTGATCGCAAGTTTTGCATTTTGTCATATCGAAGTATGGCAAAAATTAATTTGATGATATCAGATCTCCCTGCTGTAGTATTAGCAAGTCAGTCAACCTAACTTCTTACTCGCAAGGGCTGGAGGGAGAGGTTATATTAGGCTCTTGGCGGCGGACTCGGGGGAGTCCGTCGCCAGTACATGAGCCCGAGATGGCGGCGGCGTGTCCACGCCGCCTCTCGGAGAGGGTTTTTTCCCCGCTTAATAGCGGGTTTTTAGAGTCGGGGTCCGACGGGACCACCCGCCGTCAGAGCAAGCTGACGTACTGCCGCAGCTTCCGGCTCTGCTCTGGCACCGCGGCATGAAGGACACCAAGGGGTTTTAGTGGGTATACCCTGGCCATCTACGAACCAGGGGGACCCCCACTCACCGGGCCGCTCCCCCCGAGAGCGGCCTGAAGGTCTTAACAAGATTTCCACTTGTAAAAAAAAAAAAAAAAAAAAGAGGTTATATTAGCAAATGCTGCGTAATTTACATCGTCGCTTCCCATCAGGTGTGATGAAATCTAGCGTGCGCTAAAAATGGATCTTATAAATTTATTGAGACCACACTCGAAGCGTTTTAGCTAATTTTGTCTAACGGTAGCACGCACCTTTTGATTAGGCCCTAAGGGTCCATAACCCATCATTAACTGAAGTATCCAGGATACGTCGATTTTCTCATCACACGTGGAGGATCCTTTCGTGCACCCCACCCTATCTTTTAAACAATTTTGACCACTTGTTCATTATGCCCCCTCGTGTCGTCTCCCGTTAAACTAGTATCATTTGTTCCATTTGTGTTCGTTCAATCATGAGTTATTTGACTAGTTCCAGGCACATGCGAGACCACTTTAATCATAACGTAGGAGTTAGGCCCCGGACTAACCGGTAATTCGACGTGCGTCAACTAACAAATCAATTTACGCAAGTCGCGTCGTAAACAGATAGAGCAGAGTATTTTGAATCCCTTGAACAAAGTATTTTACGTTATTTTAGTTTCTCACACCCAGTTTCTTCATCACTCTTAAGCTCAAAATACACGGGCGACAATGAGACTGCAAATTTACCTAGAGCTTACACCTATACAGCGCACAAGCATGAATCTCTTTAGAATATGTGCTGTAGATGTGGGCTATTTAGCTGAAGTTGCAGTGTCAGTGTCGCCCGTGTATTTTGAGCTTTAGTAAGAGCGTAATTGCCGGCATGAACCAAATTTCGTTTTTGACTTTGAGACCGAAAGTGACAATTTTTTTTAAGTTATTGTATTGCTGGAATCTATATCTATACATATAATAAAATTGTAACTCAGCGGTGTCTGTTTTTGAAAGATATAAAAAAATATAAATTGGAGGGGTACCTACTAACGCAGTAGAACCCATTTCTCTGTTTTTCTGGTTGTCTGTTTGTCTGTTTGTCCGTTTGCCCGTTTGTCCGTTTGTCCGTTTGTCCGTTTGTCCGTTTGTCCGTGTGTCCGTTTGTCCGTTTGTCCGTTTGTCCGTTTGTCCGTTTGTCCGTTTGTCCGTTTGTCCGTTTGTCCGTTTGTCCGTTTGTCCGTTTGTCCGTTTGTCCGTTTGTCCGTTTGTCCGTTTGTCCGTTTGTCCGTTTGTCCGTTTGTCCGTTTGTCCGTTTGTCCGTTTGTCCGTTTGTCCGTTTGTCCGTTTGTCCGTTTGTCCGTTTGTCCGTTTGTCCGTTTGTCCGTTTGTCCGTTTGTCCGTTTGTCCGTTTGTCCGTTTGTCTGTTTGTCTGTTTGTCTGTTTGTCTGTTTGTCTGTTTGTCTGTTTGTCTGTTTGTCTGTTTGTCTGTTTGTCTGTTTGTCTGTGCCTTTGTGCCCGCTAATCTCAGAAACGGCTCAACCGATTTTGACCAAATTTGGAATGCAGATAGCTTTAGACCCCGATTGACATATAGGCTATTTTTTATCCGGATATTTAGTCCGGTTATCCGGATAAAGTGTTTTTTTTGCGATTACTTAATTAGTTTGAATGTTGTATTCAAGAAATATGTTGAGTGGAATCAACACATGATTAACCGGATATCCGGTCGAAAATAAAAAACCGGATATCCGGTTTTTTTTTTCAGGAAATTCCTCAAATACCGTATACCTATGTCTGTCCATATATCCGGATCCTTTGGGCATACGGAAATTCTTTATAATGGTTGTTTTTAATCGACTTTAAAAAAAAAGAGGAGCTGCTCAATTCTACCCGCATATTATTTGTATGTGAATATGTTCACGCCGTACTCCGGCATATAAAGTCCGATTTCGATCATTCTTTTTTAATTTGGAAAGTGAGAGTCCCGAGTTGGTCCCATAAATTGTTGGTGAAGATCTGATGAGAACCTTCGGAATGATGAGCAGAATAGCATCTCACAATGATGTTAATTACTAATTTTTGGACTTCCATCAATAGAATCGGCTTATAAAGAACTAGGTTCAAATTGATGAACCACCTGAAACCACCTTCTCAAAAATTCCTCAGTGATTAAAGTTACGGTTACAATCTTGAAAATACAATAAAATTGATTAAAAAAATATATCTGTAATCGGGCAGTTTTACTGGGTAGATGCAGATTGCATGTAGTTTATGTGGCACAATGGCAGCTATGGATTCCGAGTCGAGGGTTCCGCGTTCGAATCACAGACCGGTGCATTCCCTTTTTAAGGAACGGTGGCCTACCGAGCCGAGTGATGGCTTCCGATTCGACGGCTGCGCGTTCGAGTCACGAGTCCCGGACACGACGTTACGTTTTACCCTCCAGATGGTCATCCACCTTGCCGTTGTGAGGGGACTCAGTAGCTGAAAGCTAAGAGCGCACGAGGTGGGAAACCGGGCTTGCCTGGCTTCTAACCCGTAATCTCGCGTCAGCGGGCTCGGGGGTCCTTTCCGCAAGAAAAGGCCCGCGTGGTAGACAACCACTATAAAAATCACCTCAGCCTCTGGCGGTGAATTGGGGGGGGAGGGGGAGGTTATCACCGGCTTTGGGGACCTCGAGACGGTGGCGAGACCGTACCGAGGGAGGGGAGACGGAGAGAGGTTGTCTATCGGGCAGATGCAGAGATGAGGCTTGGAAAGGCCGTCGTTGTCGGGATGTAGTCCACGAGGAATTTCCACTGGCTTTGACACTTGTGGAGCGAGGGACACCATGGGGGTTTACATTATAAGCCTATGGTAGGGAGCCCAACGAGATTGGCCAGACGGTGACGGACATTAGCCACGTAAAAAAAAAGATATCATGTAGTTAAGCTGCCCGACTTCAGCTTACATAACAGATAAGTCGGTTGCACTGTATTTAGGAGAGCTCAATATTATTGTTTTGTCCTTTTGTTCGAAGTCGGGTTTCGATTTTTTTTATTTTTTTCGATAAAGGCTACTTCTAATAAACACGCAACACGTTACCCACCGCTCAGCAACATACTTCCCTGGTCGTCCGTTCAAGCACAGCGATGGGTAGGTAGTCCGAAAAACGCTGACGAAGTCGCGGGCACAGCTAGTTATACATATTTTCAAGAAAGTTGACAAAGTTGGCAGAATCCAAGAACATTTTAAAAGAGTTCTTGTATCCTATTGATTGAGCTGTAAACGCGTTATAACGTCAAGAACTTACAAAAAGGATCAAGCCAAACGTTTTAATATTAAGAAAACAACAGTAGACCTACATTACTATAATTATGAAGTTTATCTTGCAGTCCTCATTCATCAGTCTCCTATAAATAAAGTAGCTGGAACTCGTCACAGCCATCTAGATGTTCAATCTGAGCAGATTTAGAATGTAAAGACAGTGCGTGCAATCCTACGATCTCTGGCAGGTTTCCACACTGTACTAAGACCACGTATAATTTGCCTCTGAAATAGAATACTTTAGGACATTCGATTTAATAATAATATTGTTTAAAAAAAACATTAGGTACTTAGGTAGATATACCTAACTAAAAACTGATATAAGGTCTATCAGAATTACTAAAATCTGAAATAAGAACTGCAAAATAAAATTAATTAAATAGTCTAAGTTGATTAATAAACGAGTTTGTAATTAATTGGAAATAAGTAGAAGTTGACGTCTAGTCGGCACGATTTGCCGACTAGTCGGTACCCCCCCCCCCGAGTAGTCGGTAAAGATGCCGACTAGTCGGCTTTCCCGACTAGTCGGCCCATCACTAGAAATAAGTATAAAAATTGCTGGATTGTATTCCGGTACTAACCAAGTAGATATTTGCAAAAAGTCTGAATATAGTCAAGATATAAAAAAACACGTTTTCAGCACTTTTTTTAAATATAAACTAAGTATGGGTTTGGTACTACTTAAAACTAAAGTCTTATATGTCTTCTACGGCATCATCAACGAGTAGGTTCTCGGTAGTCGGTACAAATAATCGTGGTTCACGTATAACCCTCTGGTTAATTAGAGTTATTTGGCTTTTTTTACATGATCTCGGTCGATTTACACAGTTTGTGTTCACGCTCGTTGCCCGCCAGAGAAACGACTGAAATAACATCGTTCGTGAATGTAGTTTTTACTCTGTGATTATTCTTAGCGGTAAATAATGAGTTCATTTCAAAATGTTACCGCTTATTAGCATAATTTCAAATAATAGTTTAATTAACCTTTTAATTATATTACCTGGTAATTAACTTGGCTATTATGGTATTAACTACGTGTTTATTTCTAATGACCGAAACTAAGACCAAACGATAAACGCGCTACGGCGACGTGACCAGCGCGTATTAACAAAACAGGTGAATTAATGATTGACTAACATGGCATCCAAGACTCATACTAGACTCTAATAGGTACTACTTACGTTCCAACCAAAATAAAATAAAATTTCTCTAAATAACGTTCCATTATCAACAGGACATGTTGACCACACATTTTCTTATAATAATTTTAATATGTTTTGTAATATCGGTATATTATTTAATAAATAGCAGTGCCAGTGCGTCTTTCAGTGTTGGATAGTCCAATAAATGGACTATCCAACACTGAAAGAATTTTTCAAATCGGACAAACAAACTATTCAGCTTTATAAAATTAATTAAATATGTAAGTCATCACATGAATAATAATAATACGCAAGTGTGTTTGTTTTGTATGTTAATGTTAGGTAGGTAATTTTAAACACAGTTGAAAAACAGCGTGCGTCTGCGCAGATATACATTACAGTCGAACCGAGAGACAGCTCGTTAAATATCCCTTCATGTCTTTTAATTGGTATACACATTTGTGAAAACGTTTTACCCATAATTTTGTTTTTGTTGTCATGTATTGACTTGACTAGAGTATACTTACGAGCTTTATGTACTCGACAAGACGCGTGACACGCACTTTCATACAGAATTTCACTTTCATACTTTAAATAACTCATTTTTTTTATCCAGCCCCAAACTAAGCAACTGAGCTTTATTGGTACTAGACAAGAGGCATATTTTATTTTTAATTAATCTATAATTATTACTTTAATCTAATTTTATAATATTACTAGCTGACCCGGCAAACGTTGTTTTGCCTAATAAATTATAGATAGTAGCCGATTCTCAGACCTACTGAATACGTTTACAAAATAGCATAAAAATCGGTCAAGCCGTTTCGGAGGAGTACGGTAACTAACACTGTGACATGTAAATTTTATATATTAGATTTTATGATTATTCTGTAATTTGATTTTTTGATTTTTTATTACTTGAATTCTAATAATCATTTTGGTAGGTAAGTCTTGCCCTTGCACTTCTAAAAAGCCCATCAAAGAAGAAACTTATGGGGTTTATTTTTGTGGTTATGTTCTTAAACATAATTATGACAGCATTCTTATTTGTCAGGAACATTTCAAAATGGTAGCTATAGTTAGCCATCGTTAGGGTTAGAAGCCGTATTAATACAGTAGGTACCGTTATATTGCATTACAAACTTGTGGCCATAATGTTTCATACATACCTACTACATATCTTAGAAATCGCTGCAAGTAGCTAGGTAGGCATATGGTGTCAAATCTACTTAACTTGATAGATAACTTCATACAAAAAATCATCTAAACGACAAAACGCTACGAGTCGATCGTTCCACCGCCAACAAAATCGAGCGTGTCAAATCAAACCAAATGACAGATATCTAATAACGTTCCATTTTCAAATGGTCGCGTCGAGTCGTCATAGTAATGTGGTAATATGCACCTGCACTGTGACCAACTCTGGAGTAGTGAACTGGGGACTCCCTGTGGGCACGATTCGAAATGATGCCGGTCATATTGTCATTTTTTGATATTCTTTATTTTATTTTTTTATTCATCAGAAACGTGGAGTTAATAAAGCGGAGTCTACCGGTACCATGGATGTCAACAAGTTTTTTATTACAATTTTTTTATTGGGTAAAATAGGTACGTTTGGTACCTAACCTACTCAAATGATACGTAATTTTAATATGATGATTATAATGGAATAGGTTAGGATTCGGTAATTAATTATTAATTACATAAATAATTATCATTGGCGTTGACGGTAGGTACCGTTTTATTTATTTATTTATTACTAATAAATAATACGACCCAGCCATCGGTAACTCAAACAATTGCAGATTGTATTAGACAAGTATTACAACAATCTCACAAGAACCACTTTTACAACAGAGTGGAGGACACAGAAAAACAAAGCATTGTAAATCAGGCACGTTAAATGGCAATAACTTATGTCCAATAGTCTCTCTTGTTTGTTTATGCAAATTGCACATAATGCCTTATAAACTAACGCACGCGCAACTATAGCGATAGCCTAGTAATCGATACTGAACAAACAGTTCTTAGAAATATATATATTTATATACCTTTACGTGCATTACAGACGCAGTTTCAAATAAGGACCACAAATAAATATTGCACAATATTTTAGGACTTGTTATATGGTGGGAATCGAACCTGCACCTTAGTATAATATCTCAGTCAGATATTCACATCATAAAAAGATGCATCATAAGGCGTCAAAATAAACCTACTTCACTCTAGCATTTGGTAATAGGTTATAATAGAGACAGTACTACGACTATGAAAGTAGTGCACAGTGGGTTCGTATATTTTTTAGGACAATAATAATTTTAAGTCTTACTTATTTAAAACAGTTGATAGCAAGGTGTCCGGCAGATGTGCATTGTGCAAGCGAAGCGTTTTAAACGAATACCAGCTACTGTTGTGAAATGTCACTTAGAGTGTTCTTTTCTATCTCAAACGGTCATATAAAACAAATTACCCATTAAAAATATAATTTACTTACTCAGAAACATTAATTAATAAAAGTTATTTTACATAAAAATCGATTTGGCCCTTCCACATTTATGCAAATGACATAGTTACGTGCAATTGACGCAAATTGATTGTGCAAAACCATGTTAGTATCCTATCAAACGGTACACAAAAAGACGACACTTTGGTAATGTTGGGAACAGATAGCGTATGACAATATGAGCTGAACTAGAAGTAAGTTGTTGTTAAATCGAATCAATTTGTTAGAGCAAGGGCTTTTAACTGTAACGCTGGCTGTCGAGGTGGTGTGTTTTGTCCCTCAGTGACAGTTATGACGTGACGGGGCGTGCCCGCGCCCTCTGTTCATTTGTCGAGCCATTTGCTCGGAGGAATGCGGTGTCATCAGCGCCGAACGGACCGTGAAATGGAATACGCCCCACCAACCACCCAGCTCGCACCCCACTTACACCCTGTGACGCGCTAACGAAATTTCACCGTTTTTGTCCAACATAATACGGTGTCTCGCCCGCTGTGCATTTGATATGCTCAAATAGGCGACGTTGATTGCTTTTGTTTAATCAACTTTGCTGTTTAGTGGAGCTAACGATTTGTTGTTCGCGTGGTAATGTTCACTTTTAGGAGAACCGAGAGACGTGCATTGCACCAACTTGCTTCCAAACTTTACCTACTGAAATATACAGTTTGACAGTTCAAGAAACGCTTGAAATTCAATTAGTACCTACCTAAGAGAATCTCGTCTTAAACTCGAGAAAAATTACAGCTTATTAGTACGTAGTTACAGCTTAGAACTAAGCATCTATGAGCTAAGTCGCGGGTGGAAAGATGGACATAGCGAAACTAAGAATTTCTTATGGACTACGAAATCCTTATAAAATGACGAACACAGGAATTTATGCTAATACGACTTCAATTTATGAACACTTACGAATTTATTATCCTTTTTGTATAAAAAAAAGATTTCTACGTCTTCACTGTGTGTATCAAAAACCAAACCGAATTTCTATAGGTTTTCCTACTGTAATGACAAATAAAACCAAACCCGGTAACGTAAATCGAAACGCACCCAGAATCAGTGTAATTGTAACAAATTGTACCAACTCCGCGGTCCTTGAGTTTGTCCCACGTTTTCCGTTTAAATTGTCACCCTAATCCGGGACCATTTGTTTGCTAAAGGGACTCCGGAATACGGTGACAACACTACGTGACTCTCATGTAATTGGGTAAGAAAATCAATAGGAGAAAACGCCTAGTTGTTTGTTTGGTCTAAATATTTTATAGTTACGCTTTACCTACATAATTGATTAAAGCAAAGTGAAAAAAACCCTATAAAACATAACACACACTTTAGTGAAAGTCACCAATCAAACGAAAAAACCTATATTATCAAAATTGCTTCATTCGTTTGGGAGCTACGAATGCTACGATGTGTTTTAACCCCCGGCGAAAAAAGAGGATGTTATAAACTTTGTTCGCCGGGGGTTAAAAAAACATTTTCGAAGGCATCTAGCTCCCAAAACGGATAAAGCGATTTTGGTATAGATTCGTTTTTTGTTAAGTAGTTGATTTTGTTTTTCCGTTATAAATGAAATTATTCGTTTTTTAAAACATTTTTTTGGTAAATGTTACTTCAGTTTAAGTTTATTTCGAACAATTTAAATAATTGAACAACATGAACATGAGTCGTGTCACAGTTCAATCATCGACAGCGACCGCTCCCTTCTACAACGCTCGTGTTAACCATTCCCGTTAACTACTAAGCAAATAACAACGCCGACAATCGATTATCGATTAGTCAGCCTATCACTGGAAATCGATTGGATTGCTAGTCCCATAACTTTGAAACTTATGTAGGCACTTCATGAATGCAAAGCTGTATTTTATTTTCAACAATGTTTACTTCCGATGCGACGTGGTACTTCCACGCAAGGCTGCCTTTTATTTTAGCCCATAGGTAAGCCATTACCATCTGAATTGCAATATTTTTAAATACGATGCAGCTGTAATCAACTTAAATTTGGTACAATGTCACATTAATAAAATAAGAATTTAAAAAAAGCTTTTTTAAGCATTTTTAACTGAGGCCAAAAACACACAATATTTTTTTGTGTTTTCGTTCACATGAACTTGATAAGTTTTTTACTGATTGGACACAAGTTTTCTAATCAGATTTCCATTTTAATAGAAGTTTAAGTAAACTGTGTTGTCGCAAGTTGTAAGACTCTTAGACCGAATGTTCCAGAACCAACCCCGTCGACAAATCATTGTCAAGAACAAGGAATCCCCAATAAATCGTGTTAGTAAATAAATAGTTACAAATGGCTTGTAACGCACACCGCACAATATCCCTGTGACACCCACAGCGACAATCCGTAAGGATTTCTGCACTTAGATTTATGGGGACAATACATTTACATTTAAATTCATTATTTACAAGAAATTGAACTAAGTGTTCCTACTTTACATTTTGAGGTTTGAACTTATAGGTCTTGCCTTGCTATTATAAAATGAGTTTTAAGGCTAGACCTGGTTTAAACCATGATTTAGGCATAGTAAATCATGGTTTAAACCAGGTCTGGCACTTAAAACTCATTTTATAATAGCATGCATGGTTGATGTTCAGTTCTGATTTTTTTTAAATAATGAATGCTGTTCACACAATATCGTGTTAACTAGTAGTAAAATATACACTTAATTAATTAAGTTAATTGGCTTTGTCTACATTTAATCTGCTTGATAATTAAAATTTATCTATAACTAGCTGACCCGGCGAACTTCGTACCGCCTTAGCGTAAATTTTCTGAGAGATTTTCTTAATATTTTTTCCGTAAGAACCTTGTAAGGAGTATTAGAAAACTACAAAAAAGAATTATCGAAATCGGTCCAGCCGTTCACGCGTGATGTCGTGACAACGGAAAACGGATTTCATTTTTATATATATAGATATAGAAGTGGTCTATATCTGTCTACATATACTTTGACTTTCAGGGTTGCCACACACCGAAATTCACACCTTTAGCACACTTCGAAATAAAATATCGATGTGTACTGTAAATAGATAAATAAATATCAAAACTCCTAATCGGAAAGTCCCTGCAGTGTGCACCAGCACCAGCTAATACGACTTCAATATTTCCGATAACTTTGAATTAACACGGGAACCTCGTAACTCTATGAAATATTGCGCAAATTACACAGCCTGGGAGGTCTCCGCATAAGTGGACAGGGCGACTTGATTGATCGGCATTCAATCATAAGCTACGATCTTGAGAATACTACCTTAAACCTATAAGGGCCGTACTCAGAAACGTTCAGGAAATCTTGCTTGGAATAATGTGCCTCGCTCTTGTATGGGACATTTTAAAAATGAAATATGACAAAATTGAATCGCATAGAATAATAATGTTAGGTATACATTTCATTTTTAAGACTTCAGAAATCGTTGGAAACGTTTTTCTTAATTTATTTTCTGATCAATGAAATGATGTTCAGACAAGTCAGTTTGATGAATTTTTAAAATTGTTTTCTTACTTCGTTTTTTAAATGAACTTTTAGAGCAACTCTTAAATTATGAGATACCTATAACGAGATAAAGACTGAAAGTAGTTAAAACTTCTTTTAGGTACCTATTATTTTTAGAAAAAATAAAACAGACCGGTAAAAGGTGGTTTCGTCGTTTTAGAAAAAGAGACATATTATTTTGTCTACCGTTTCTCGTGTAGTATTCCTTTGATGTAAGTACGTGTCGTAGTCGTTTTAAAACGTATTAAAAGCAAGATGGAGTTTATCCCATAATTGATTAGGCGTTTACTACAATTTAATTAGAAGTTCTAATAACAGAACTTCGTCTAGAATTAAACCCCAATTAATAGCACTAATATGATCATTAAATATAACTAACGGAAAACAGTCTGCTGGTAATGAGTTTGTCTTCATCACTCCGGTACCAGGACGTCATATCACAGAGGAGTTTAATGTACCGCGACTGAACCAGCTATATATCTCAATTAGTGACGCGCATGGACCGAATTAGTTGACAACGCAATTTGGGATACCTTTAGGTATCGGCATTTCACGAAAATTTGTTTTAGAGCTCTACTATGCAGTTGATTATTTACGGTTAGTTATTTTAAATGCGATTACAAGAGTTTCTTTATATTTTTATAAAAGTATTTGAATAAGTTAACGGAATGTTTTACAAAAAAAGTTATAAAAATAATAATTGAAAACATTTTTTAACAATAATTTAGAACAACAGATAGTTTTCTGTGCTGGAAGATACCCTTCTGGAAGCAATTGACCTCCACATTGCTATTGTAAATAAACAGTGGGGCGTCCACCAGACCACACATGCTACACCACCCTCTGGTCCTACATCTTTTGGCGCACATGCAAACCGCATCGACAAAATAATTAGGAAAAAAATATAAATATGTCAAAGTCATATCAATTCTGCGACCGATAACATTTCAAGTAGGCACTCCATCGATTGATTGCAAATGCTGCTACAGCTGTCAAATAAGCTTATAGCGCTTAAAATTTTAGTATTACGAGTGACTTTCGCTTGATTTTTGTTACCAAATGTGTAGAAAACTTGAGTTTTTATTTAGCTTCGATGCCGCTAATATATCTGTCACTTGGGCGTTTTGTTTAACATTTCGTGTGAAACATGTGGCAATGATTTGTAAGGACCGCACACAAACTATTATTGTTATTAGCCGACGAAACGTTTGTAGTTCTTTATAATACGACGCTCTCGTAAAACTATTAAGAATTTTGTTAATTATGTCGATTCATTACCGAAAATAATAGCTTTTACTGAAAAACTATGTTGACAGTGACATCTCTATTTATTTAAATTTTTATTAACTGCTAGGTAATAATTAATTGAAACGAAATATAATGGAGATTTGTGGCAAACATGTGCTTTAGTCTTTAAACTTAACGGGTTATCAAACATTTGACTGTTCCGAAAAACGTTAAGTCCCAATTTAGTATAGGAATATTCAACATTCGAAATATAACTCAACATTTTAGGTTTCGATATGCACAAAAGCATATTCGAGTTGTGTTGTTCTTTATAAAATACTTCAGTGTAGTTAAATTCATAAAAATACTATCTTAGCTCCATAGAGCATTGTAGAAATAGTTATACATGCGCTTGGACGCCGTGCGGAGATATAATAAAATAGGAGTTCATAATTAATTAAGTAAAATAAATAATTTATCGTACATAAACCTTTATTAGAAATAGGTTAGTACCTATATCAAAATAATAATAAATTTTCAATTTGGTCACGGTCACAACAATAACTGGGTACTTATAATAATTAGGTAGTACTACCAACTAGGGCATGAATCCCGGGATCCCGGGATATCGTAATCCCGGGATCTCGGACGCAAAAGTTCGATATTATAATCCCGGGATTGAGTGATCCGATATCGAGATTTGAGCAATTTACTATTTGGGTATAAATTAAGGTTATTAGCTATATTTTTCCTCATGGAATGATTGAATGTAACTATTAAAATTGAACCCAAATTAGTTTACCCTTGAGGAAGAGATCTGTAAAGATTTAGAAGCGTAGGGAATTGGTAAAATGTTTAAAACAATAAAAGTAACGTGATTCATTGCAATTTTTAAGACAAGTATTTTTTATACAAGCTCGCATGCAAATTTTTTCTGCTAACATCATTTTAGTGGTGCGCCTAGAATTTGGCGCGAAAGTTTAGACACTTTCAGGTTTAGGCTATTTGTCCGCCATATTTCCAAAATGATGGGGTGGACGGCCCTCGGGGTAACTTATTTACGTAATGAAACCACTAGAGTCTTAAATATATTAAATATTTTATATTTAACACATTTTTATTGTATTAAATTCGCTTTTTTTAACGATATCTAAAATCCCAGTATCAATCCCGGGATCCCGGGATTGAGCTCTTAATATCGATATCGCCCCGGGATTGAAAACCTTCCGATATTGCATGCCCTACTACCAACACCAAATGGGTTAAGAATCGATAACGGAAATCATTATTATTTTATACCTATTTATTAATTATATTAAACAAATGATTTATATTATTAATAAAAACAATAACCATTATTTATTAATAAGTTTTAATTGGATACCTATCGAAACTATTAAATATAAAGTTTTCTTACAATACTTTATGTTAGGTATTATTTTTATTATGAACGTTAAAATATAGACAACATGCCGTCGGAACTGTCAGAATGAAAAATCCCCGAAAAGTAAGGTTTTTTCGGAGGAGAAAAAAAAACGCGATTATCTAAACTATTAAAAATTTCACTATATTCCATTTCATTCAAGTCCAAGTCAAAGTTTACCAGGTCTTCGTTTTTTACCAGAGGGTGTGACAACACAAGCGTACTAATTAGTAAAATTAGTACTAACAAGCAAAACACAATACTTATTCTATGGTCCAGTCTATAATCTACTAATATAAAAGTATTTTCAGTAAAAGCGTCGTAAACGTCGATCCGTCATCATTGCTCACTAAACACAGTGTACGTCACCAACAAATCGCCGGCCATAAGTCGAGATCTCTCGTCCTTCCCTCTTTCGAGCAATATGTCTTTATTCTCTCTAATAACAATTTGGGCAATTATGTGACAAAAGGAAGTGTTTTCGTCGCTCAGATCGCTCCCCCGGGCTTAGCCGAGCCACATTATTGCCTCGCAGTGATTTATACACTACCGCTACTGGATTTCAATTTTATTTCTTGTTCTTTTTTGCCTGTAGCTCGGTTTAGAGATTGTGCCGATATGGGAAAGTTTTGTTGGGGATTATATTGGTTTGTTTTGCTTTAAGTTGATGCCTCTAAATAATTATGTTTTTATTAAGTATACCTACTTACATAAGTTAAGTTTATTTTATATTTGAAGTTTAAAAAAAATACGCAACGCTGAAGTTTTGTGACAGTGCAAAGTTGCTAAATGTTCCCAACATTTCTCTCAATTTAACATTTTAGAGCAGCGAGTTCTAAAACAAGTTTGCTGCATTTGTCCCCTAATCGATTCTTGGTAAGTTACCAAGTACTTCATTGTATTTTAATATCGACCTTTTCAGGTCGAACTTTGACATATTTTAAGTCTTGTTGCTCTTTCTGGTAGACAATAAAATCCACACAATATATTACTGGGATACTTAAAGAACACACTTGAGAAAATGAAATCGAGTAGTAATTATATAATCATTGCCTATTATATGATAGCCAGGGTAAGTTTAGTTAACTTAGCGCTAACAATATTTTAACGAGTATTCATTTCTGAACGAAAACAAAAACGTTTAAATTAACTTGAGAAATGTTGTCTATGCAGTTTGTGAGTAAGGAGCCATCGTAAATTAACAATAAACTATCAACAGTTTACGACATGTAACTACTTACTAAATGTTTCATTAACTGCATTTCATATCGTACTTTAATTAGTTGCCAATGAAAACTGAACGAGTAACAATAAAATTTACTAATTACGAAAATATTATACTGTATATTCGTGAATCCATTTAACACAATAAAATAACATTTACTGCCAATTAATACGGAACATGTATGAGTAAGTTAATATGAATAAACGAAATTACACATTTATTGTTCTACGAGCGGCGCTGCGCTGGCCCCACGGTTAAAACTGCAAAAGATCCTGTGAGAAAATTGGGAAAAAATGTACGTAGCCGATTTAGATGATTCCCTTTTTGTTAGAAAGAAGAATGAAATATCTAAATGGTGGTCTCATAAAAATTTGAATCGTGCGAGGATCTTCGGATTGATGAGGAGAATAATTTCATAAAAACAGAAAATTGTTCACTTGGAATTCTACCAATAGAAACTTATTTCTACTTAGTTGAAGTTACCTAGTTGCTTAAGGACTAATCCTGAAACAACTAGATTGGACTAAGGATTGACCTGAAATCACCTTGAATCACAAGTTTCATCAAATAAGTAACGTTTGACCTAGGTACCTACACTAAACACTGGGCACACTAAAAGAGTTAAAATTAAAATAAAGTATTAAAATGAAAAAAGTATTTTTTTAGGTCTTCTCTATTTCTCTTATTTTTTCTCCTGGTTTATAAATTTATTTACTAAATTATTACAGACTTTTTCGTTGCCTTAAAAGACTACGATATAAATATCTTTCACAAATATTATGCCGCAAAACCTTAAACGTAAACATTGAAATCCTCATACGAGCAGCCACTTGGCTTAGAAGCTACAAATGGTTTGTTTTGACTACTTAAGTCTGAGAGCGTTAGATAGCTGTACGGCTTCAAAGAATACCGCTCACTTGAACAGAGTTAACAATATCTCATTAGGTTACTTTAACTAGGTATGTTTATAAATATTTAAATTAGTTAATGAGTTTTTTTAACAGTTGCACAAGCCATAGAAACTGATACCGTTTTACTTGCTTCGCTATTTAAAGTCACCTATGCGCTAATCCAAGTCTCCTAACTGTATTTATAATATTTTTTATTCGATTGATATGGCTTAACTTTTTTGTTGTTTCATAATATGACACTTAATGTTAATTTACCCGTATGTTTTAATTTTTCAAATTTCCATCTCCTTGAAATAAATCATAATTGTTTCTCTTCTAAACAGACGAAATTACGAAAAAACGTTTTGCCCTAATTTAATTGCTATAACCGAACGTGCAAAGGGCACCGTGAAAGAGCACCACCCGAAAGTCACAGTAATTTGCGCATTTATACATTTAGAAAAGCCATAATCACCCACACGTATGGTTTAGGCTAATGATTGCAGATTACCTACCTACCACGAGCTACATTGTAGGTGCCTACTTATCAACCTCACGCAGAATGGAAACAAAGAGAACCATTACACCTACAATTTCCAACAAAGATCGAGATCTCTGTAAGTAGGTACCTACATACATAAGCAATCATTGTTTAGGTATATTGTACTTAACAGCCTACCTGACTGAGGGTTACCAACACTCAGAACATTCGTTAAATAAATAATGTATCAAATAAGGATAATGTTTGTTTATTAAAGTGTAACTAAACCAAACTTATCATTCTACTGCTGTTACTTCCGCTGCCTGTGCGCATACCTAATTCTCTTCATGTAGATACCTATACTGAAAGTCAGCTATTTGCAGAATTATTGAAATAAAAATATTACGGTCGAATTGAGAACCTCCTCCTTTTTTTGACGTCGGTTTTAAACAGTTCAGTATTACATTTTATTCAAACTTATTTAACTGCCAATGGCTCTTTCAATTTGCATAACTGTGTATTCTTCAAGATAAATATCACTAGGATGCACACACAAAAACATCATAAAAGGGAGAATGTGCAAACTTCATAAACTACCGGCCCTGAGTCAACAAGGAACGTTGCGTTACTCACAAACGAAGTCGCAACACAACACGCTTTAATTCGACTCGACTCTGTTAGTACAAAGCGAACTTAAAAGTAGTCTTTACCGAGGGGAACGATAACCATCAGTTGTTAGTTACTGTCACGGACTGTGCGCAAACTACCATGATGCACATTCGTTTTTATAACGCTACAAAAACATACTGTTTTAGTTTTAGGCACGAATAATCTTTAGGAAATTCTTCAGTTACGCGTTATTTAGAGGGCGCCTTTGATTTGTGACTCGTTTGGGTATTTTGGCGCCGACTTTAAAGACACCGATTATAATGTGGGACGGTTTTGTGCATACCAAATTCGGTTAGGAAAACATGTGTGTGGAAGACGGTTCATAGATTAACTGTAACGAAAGCATAAATATCATAATGTTACAATAATGTCTTACACCTAGGCGGACAAGTAGTTTTACTGAAGCAGTTAGCTTTAAGGCGTCAATAGCGATTGATGTTATGTAGCTGTATACGGCAGACTTCATAATAAATCATAAGCTTACAAACCAAAACTAATTTACCAAAGTGCATTGCTAGAACCATAATCAAATCAAATGTCTTATTAAAATATTATAGAAACACGAACTTCGCATGTAATTAAAGATTTCATACCAATATAATGGGAAATTACGACACCGGCAATAGGTACCTTGCAGACAATGTGCCTTAATTTATGCCATACTAATTGTCTCTAATGAGAATGTAAACTGGCGTACGCCCAATAACCTTTATATTGTCATGATGTATTTAAACTTGTATTGTTTCATTAATAACACGATTGTTTATGTAACACACGACACCATTTAATAGTTCAGCATAACTACATTTTAACATGTCATTCTAAATATCCACAAAAATCTTACCAACCTCTTTGTTTTTCACGCAAACTTCTAGATTAACCGTATTGCTAATAAAAAAGACAAATTCGAATCTAACTGGCCAACAAGAATAATATTTCCCACTGACCAGCGCCAACGCAGCGTTCAGCCACCAAAACAAAAAAGATAATAGGTAACTGAAGAGTTTTTGTAACTTTTTATGACAAATCTATTTTTTCTTTCACGAACAGTCAACGGGTCGTGAAACCAAAGAGAACGTGCCTGCACCCAAATCTAAGAACTACTGTCGTGTGAACTACTTATAACTTTTTATTCCGTGAGAAATGTGGTTACAGATCATTTTCAACTGTTTTATCAGATTACTAGCTATTTTGTGGTGAAGGAACAAAAACAAAAAATACCAATATTGTTTTGCGAAAGTGTCTATTGCCTTCGTAAGTAAAGTGCCTGCACAAAGTAAAGTCAGCTATTGAACATCTCTAGTATACCTACAGTCACCTCTAACCTTGCCGCATAAAATTAACTAACTAGGTAATCTCAGTTAGTGTAAGAACGGATGTAAAATCCTCATCTTTATTACCCGAGCAGTTAAATCGGTGGAGACCTTAGCCGTACTTAATCCAAACGTTATTTTTGTCATTCCGCGAATCACCGCTACAAACTTAATCGAGTCGGTTGATTCGATCTGTAGAATCTTGCTCAATCGTTTGTCAAATTAGCATTTTTTTTAGTTTCAACCAATAAAAAGGTTCGCTACGGTCTGAAATAGTTTGAATTAGATATCATGAACTGTAAATAGATTAACTTATTGTTGATCCGAGTCGCAAAATTTGATCGAATGGAATGTTTCCAAGTATTTCTAACAACGAAATTCGTTCTACTTTGAGATTACTAGTTAAAAATGGCACAAAGCTTTTGGTTATATTCTACTTCACCGATTTAACTAACAACGATGGAACATTTTTAGAAAAATCTAAGTATATTACGCTACGAGATTTTAACCCACAACCCACAAGCAACCTTCTCAGCGTGTGCAGTGTGCACTATCAATGTACCTACTCCTAGCACATCATATACATCATAGCCGAAATTAAAACTAGGTATACCTACCGTTTAGATTTGACTTGTTTTATTTTAAACTAATGATGAATCTGAAACTATGCCAGAACAGTAATCGCTATTAACCAAGCATCAGACTAATTAATCGGCAATCACAATTCAAATTAGTGAGCATAAATTGTAATCGCGTTCTAAAATCGTCTAAATTCATATCAACCGGATACTTATCCTAATTAAGAGGACGCGTGTCACGGACCATTATAAGTTTGTATGTCAGTGAGTCTTAAGACTTGATCGAAATCGACCGTGGTAGGAAACCAGCCGTTCAATGGAACGTTCGTCTTTGTAAGACTGTTTTCTTACCGCCATCGGTTTTTATAATGTGTTTATGCAGTCATCATTCTGTGTCAAAACATGTGATGGGGATAGTAGATGGAAGTCTTTTTTGATGCTAAGTTAGTTTACCTTCTCTGTTTTTAAATTATTAATACCTACTAAAATATTTAATATATTAATCAATCAATCAAATTTTAAAGTGCCACTGTGTTTGAGCACACGTAGGTAGGTACTAGTTAGTAGTGAGGTAGATACCTACAAAATCGCATAACATTTGATCCCATTCAAAACTTGGCCACAAAAATGCGAACTATATTAATCATGTCCTAATCGCATCCTTAACGAATTCATACCTCAATTACATGTGAATAAAACAGCAAATCTCACAAAAAACGTTCAAGCCAAAAGACATCGTTAGTTTCGAAGCAAAAAATACCGATTTCGTCACGGTAACATATTATAAAATTCTGAATAACTTGATGAATATGAGACCGATTTGTATAGCTTCGCTTTAAAACTTGAGTTTAGAGTTTCCTTTAAGGGTCAACGTTCGTAGTAATCGTTACAAACTGTAGTACTTAGGCACACACATCGACCGTCAAGACATAAATAATATCATCGCATCCGTGATGTGATGACAAAACAAGATTCACAAAGTAGGTACTTATAGCGAAAATTCAAAATATGTTTACGCTATCCAGTAGGAAGTTGGCCGGCTGTAAAAACATTTCTATCAATCTATTTTACCTAGGTACCTACCTACTCTTGTAACTGGTTACGAGATCGTAGTTACGAATATGGATGAAGGCCTACTGAGAATAGATTTGGATGGTCAATCGAGATATGGTCAATATGACTTATCCAATATGTTTAACCGGACCCCGTGCTCCTGAGAGGGATGCAACCGAGTCGCTCGGAGTGACTTAGTGTATAGTTTCAAGTTCAAAATAATTTAACATTATTTAAATAATCAAAACTAGGAGAAAAAGCATAGTCAGATAGGTAGAGTTGATAGTGATACTCTGAGGCGCTGTTCAAATACAATATAGTCGCGCGATCGATGCGATGCGATGCGACTTTGACATTTCCATATGCAAAAACTCATCGATCGCATCGCAACGCATTGATCGCGCGACGGAGCGCCTAAAGATAAAATAAATGGTATAATTACTTGTCAGACCTCTCCTGACACACAATGCATTTACAAAATTCAAACCTTCTAATTTGACATGACGACTTCCAAATAGAATCTTTGATAAATGCAAGAAGTCCTAATTAATTAATCAAACTGTTGTTTTGACAGGAAAATCACAGTGGTCCCAGTGCAGACGTTTTATGAGTTAGCAAGGTCAAGTTGTTGCAAAAACATATTATATTGCGGTTCTGTTATTAGCTAAATTGGTTATTTTATTTGTGCAGTTTTATTGTTAAGAAATCGGCAGGCGTTTAAGGGCGTTTTTTATTACTCACTAAGTATGGGAAATCTATTTAGGTATCTTTCTTTCTGTTTTATTGCGTTTGCTATTAAATATTTCTTATTTTATTGCTCAAGGTAATAAAAACCCCCTTTCTCCTTGAAAATATTTCTAACACACCTACTTGTTCATAATAATATAAGGTCATTGATTTTTCTTCGGTTATTGCGACGTTGATATGAAATAAAATTCATTTTTTCGATTTTAATAGCGGTATTATATTAGGCGTTTTTCTTTTCTTTTCTCGAGATCTTACTAGACAATCTTGGATGTCTAGTAAGCAAGATGTGCTTACTAGACATCCAAGATTTCAACATTAGTTTCTCTGTTGATTTTATCTCCCAATTGAAAGGATATTATAAATGTTTTCTTTAAGAATATACGTCTTTTAGAGATTTGTCCAGGAGTTCTAATTTTATTGTTGCACCTCCAATGAGTTTTTTCCATAGAATCCTGCTTCGCCTGCTTCGTTTAAATTTCGATTTACCACGACAACATTTATAACTGTTCTCGTAAAATAATTTCAACACGTCAATATCTTAACAATTATAAAGAAAAACAATTTATTTTACACCAATAAAGCATTTAAATTTAATTTTGGTGGATGACTCAATCGGATTTTGGTCAAATTAAGAGATGACACATAGGTCTTGGTCAAAAACCAGTAATCAAAATGCAATAAAGTTTTTTATCATGTCCATTACAAGTAAGAAGAATGAGTTGAAGCTCAAAGTGAATGAGATATTAATTTTTGCGGTAAACCACGGTTATGGTTGGTGATATTGTGAGATTGTGCTCGAATCATAAACGGTCAAGATATGAATCCTAAAGATTAACGCGAGAGCTTGGTATTTCCCACTACATATAAGTACCTATAAATGTACGTATTCAACAATGTCTCTACTTATATTAGTAATAGATAACGAATACGATATGAGAAACAATAAAATGTTTAACACGAAAAAGCAATTAAAATTAACACTGAAAAATTAACTAAGAACAGACAATTAACGAGTCAATTTTGAAAAATAATTACACCTCAACAAACGCAATTTCAAACCGTAGAAAATATTTGTAGAGATAACAACAAAATAGACCGGATGCACAGATACCGCCATTGTTGTATCTTCATTTCCGTTAACTTTTATTGCTTACACCATAAAGGAAAATTGAGTTTTTACGGCCTTTTAAATTGACGTGAAAACTGAGATTACTGTACTATGTAATCCAATTAAAGGAACGTTTCCAAGCATAGGTGATGATTGTTTTTACTTCATTAAAAATATTTTTACAGCCTGCCCGTATGTGATTGTGTGCTCGTTAAATTGTAACGATACCCTGGGAGTGTTTTATTGTATATTTTACGACAGACGAGTAACATTTTAGCGCTGCGGGCACTTTATTGCACTGTCATAGACTTGAATGGTGTTTTAGTGGCTGATAACGAGACGAAGTGTTGCTATAATCTTTGATGCACCGTCGTATAATACCGTCCTATAGCACTCTTACCTCGAACACCTTTATATTCAAATATAGTTAGATAGGTAGGTACATTTTAAAAGTCTTGCTCATCGCATCGATTATCGGAAAAGATTAGTCAGCAACAAAAACAGTCAAAAAAATCACCATAATGCCTTGTAAATTATCCCATTTAGTTCCAATCAAATTTTATTGGAAATAACCGTAGCTAATTGTCAAAATTTCGTCTGTTCCAGATGGTCAGTCGAATCACCTGAATCTCTTCAACTCGAGGCCACAGCCGAAGAAGAAACGAAAATCCAGGACAGCCTTCACGAACCACCAGATCTTCGAGCTGGAGAAACGGTTTCTTTACCAGAAGTACCTGTCTCCAGCAGACAGAGATGAGATCGCCAGTTCTCTCGGCCTCTCCAACGCTCAAGTGATCACGTGGTTCCAAAATAGAAGGGCAAAGTTGAAACGGGACATGGAAGAGCTCAAGAAAGATGTTGAGAGTGCAAAAGTATTATCGGCTCATAAGAGTTTTCTCGAAAACGTGACGGATCTCGGCATATTGAAGAAGAAGGCAATGAGCATAGGGGCTAGTGAGGAGGCGGCGACGAATCTGGTAGTGAATGCCTCTAAATGAAACGAGGCCCAGCGTGCGTACCTTCCGGACCTGAGCATGGAACGGCGCACGCTCGATTATTAGATATTTCTGATAATCGAAATTTATATTTAAAAGAATATTTAAAACAGTGACAAGACACGAACTTCTTAGTGGTGTAACAGTTGCAAGTTTCTTCTTCATTCATAGTGATTGAATAGTAGTTGCAAATGTAAATACTTACCTACCATGATCTGAGTAGTATAGTTTGTACAAAATGAAGATGCTTCGTTATAAATAAATGTGATAGCTATTTGAGTACTTAATATTTTAAAGATATATTCCTAAATTATTTATTGTGAATGGGCTCTTACTTCTGACCTTTTTTTTTTTTTTAACTTTCTTTGAAAATCGTACATGAGTTAAAGATGAAGGGTGAAAGACAAACCGATGATAAAACTTAACAGATTTAATCGCGTTTGTTTTTAGGTTTTTAGGCATCTTTTGGGAGCTTGTAGCCTAGATTCCATGCGTCTATCTTACCACGACTGTTTTCAGCATACGACTGTAATGTGCTACGAAAACATTCGTCAGTTAAAAGGACTCATCAATGACCCCGCTCCGCTGGCGGTGGTGGAAACCAGGCTACAGTTCCTGCGGTAACAAACAGACTACCTAGCTGGGCTGGGTGAAAACTGTCGTAACTTAATCTGCTACTTTAGTAATTACTGTTAGTGTTTAAACTAGACGTTCAATTGTTTTTTTTATTTTATTTATCTACCTTTTTAAAAGTCGCAGTTGAAAACCTGCTGTTAGTTGCTCCAATTTAACTAAATTATACTACTTAAATTGAAATCTTACGGCCGAATACTGAAAAGCTACAAAACATTTGAGGGCTACTTATAAATTAATTAGCTAATAAACTTAACACATCTACTTATTTTTAAATTTTGTAACTGCCCCATTATTTAAGTCACCTCAAAATTGAGTTACCTACTTAAAAATTGATTCGCTCTTAAACTTAACACATCTACTTACTTATTATTTTCAAATTTTGTAGCTGCCCCATTATTTAAGAGGATAGTCTCCATTCTCTTGCTCCATACAAACATAGTTTAAATTTTCCTCCCTGGATAAAGACATTAGAGCAAATATGTTTATGCCATAAAACTTATATCTGTCATGACTATGCATCTACCTTTTTTTTTTTTTCATTTTATTATTTTTTTATTATTATTTTAATTATAAAATAAAAAAAAATAAAAGGTATCCTCTTAATCCTCTTAAGTCACCTCCAAAATTGATTAGGTACTTACCTACTTAAAAATTAATCATCTCTTAAACTTAACAAATCTACTTATTTTTAAATTTTGTAGCTTCTCCATTATTTAAGTTGACCTCAAAATTTGAGTAACGTTTGTCTTTTTTTTAAATAAACATTATTAATATTTATTTAATAGCATGGTTGACAAATATTTTAATTAAGTAAAGTTACAAAGTGGTCAGAAATAACAAGATAATTCGCGAACGATATCAACAATAACCAAAAACTTTACGTTTCCTAACAGAATAATTTTCGGAATATATATTATATTACTTCATTATTACTGCAATATTCCGACTTCATATCGGTTTATTCCGACTCGACACACCATCAATCTATAGGGTGTGTTTATGTATGACATTAAAAATACCACTTAAATAACGTTCAGCTCAGCGTTGACGACCTCTGTGGCGCGTCGTGCGAGAGCGCGACTGCAATGCAGGAGGTTGCGGGTTCGATTCCCGCCGGGTGCAAGTATTTATGCTTAAAAATAAATATTTGTGTCTGGTCTGGGTGTCCTTCTATGTATAATATGTATGTATTTACAAAAGAAAAATAAATATAAGTATTATATCCGTTGTCTAGTCACCGTAACACAAGCTTAGTCGCTTACCACGGGGCTAGATGGCGCTGTGTGTTGTTCACAGAATTTATTTATTTATTTATTTATTTATTTATTTAGCTGATATAATTTTCATTTCACAGTGGTGACCTAACAGTCGTTAAAAAGGTTAAAAAGACAGTTTTTACTCTAAAGCTATTGGTTATTCGCAATACTAGATCAATAATGTAAAATTATTAAATTATAAATCAAATACTACCCTCCTTTCGTGCAATAAAATATAAACGGTCAGATCGAGCCCAACTATTGCGTAAAATTTGTAAATATAGTAATTTAACGTAGGTATAGATTTAATGTCAACAGCTTATGTATCTATCTATGTAGTTCATAGTTTAAATTTATTAAATTAAGATGAGTAATTTATATTACGTATAAATTGAAATTAGTAAATGTTACTAATTTATTGAGTAGAAATAGTTGGTAATAGTATTCGCAAACTAGCAGTTAGAAGGAACAAGCGCTTAAAGTTTATTGTTCGGATATAAAGTTGTTATACGTTCAGTACCCCTACCATGAGTTGATATGTAAATACAGTGTAGGTACGTAATGTTAACTGTTTGAGTATGTCCGTAACGCAAAATATTGGCTCGCGTGGCTGATTATCGCGACCGGTGCGGCAGGGAACAAACGGAGCGGACGCGCTGTGCGCAAGGTCAAACTGTTACAGTGTACATTTAAGTATCAACTCATGTTAGGGTAGGGTATAATTACCCAGTATCTCCGATTAATAATGCTTGGCGCTAGGTCTTTTGGATATATAATGTGAAACAGTATTCGATTTCAATTATTTCATGCGTAAATTGTCTACACTAGAAATTAATATTTTTGCCGGCAAATCCTTAAAAAAATAATATTTTTACAGAAGCTTTTTTTTCTGAAGGGGTTCAACCCGTTTTGATGTAATATGACAAAAATACAATAATGATATTATTTAAACTGATAGCAAATTAAAACTGAAGAAATGTGCATGATAGTTTTTGTTCCTAATGATGTTTTGTGACAATTATTGGATATTTGTACCTAGGTTTAAATAAAGACTAGTTAGAACCATAACTAAGAATTGTTGTTTTTAATGCCAGAATGTACAAGTACCCCTACCATGAGCTGCTGCGTAAATACGTCCACTGTAACGTCAACAGTTTGGTCATGTCCGCAACGCAAAATATCGGGTCGGGGTCGACAATTCGTGAAGGTTGCGGCAGGGAGCGGCCCGGAGCGGGCGCGATGTGCACAAGGTCAAACTGTTAACGTTAAACTGCACTTATTTACGTACCAACTCACGGTAGAGGTACAGAACCTGCGACGCGTTCGACTAATGAAGCTCCTTAATACAAAATTATTATTTAGTACTCCTACTCGTAGTGATTTAACATAGGTGTTATTGTGTAAAAGTTGAAATATTAAATAAATTACACCCTTTAATTGCAGTTAAATGGACTGCAGTATTTTAAATTTATAAGGTCTGTTACATTATACTTCTATAATGCAAAAATCACTCGTGCGCGCACGGAACCTAAGGGGTGCTGCAGACTACAGATATTGTATCGGCCCAGAGTCACAACCTCTTATGTTTCGGAGTAAAAATACCCGCTTACGCACGCACGACGCAATACTTAATTACCACAGCCTACCTACCTACATACTTTCCTTATTCTTGTGACTATACTATGACTGTATTTTAGTAATATTTGGATCATTCAGGGAAGGTTTTTCTTACTAGACTTGCTATCTCAGTGTGTATAATGAATGAGTCTTTTTCTTCTTGCTCTTATCTCTTAAATTTGGGGTCGGCACAGCAGTATCCTAACGCAAATAGATTTAGCAATATTAGTAGAGTCGGCCGCCACCTCTCGAACACCAATACTACTTGGGACCAGCAGGTTCATTTCAGTAGATATATTTTTTGCAGATTAATGCAAAAGTCTTAAAACATATAAATAAATAGAATCCTAAAGCAGGTTAAGAGTTTTTCAATAATAAAAAAATGCAGTCAAAACACCAAGAACTTTTGCGCTTTTGTCTTTGTGTATCGACCAATCTATACTGAGAAGAGACGATCGGCCGTTATAAGATCTGTAGTCTGCTTTTATTCATACTTGTAGGTACTAACTAATATTTCTTGGTATAACGATGACATTTATAAAAACGTTGTAATTTATATGATATTAATAAGAAATTATTAAATTAAATCTTCTTCAGTAAAACCTGGTAGATGATAATTGTACATGCATTTTGAACTACTTATTATTTGATACTATCCGGTTATTTCTAACTTTTGTACATTAGCCGTAGAATGCTTGGTGAATATTTTGTGAATATTAGTGTAAATAAAATATTAGGTATGTGTTCTATAACGGTGTATTATTCTGGCCATCCTAATAGGTGTAACAGACGATCTAATATAGGAACTCTACTTTATTTCTACGAACGAAAAACGAAACGAAAGAAAATCTGTCATCCATCCGTCTAAAAATTTTATGTTTTGAAGGACGATGATAGATTTTCTTTTCATTTTGTGTGAAGCTCAAGGTTAGATAGATGGTGTTTTACGTTGCCTTATTCGTAAAAACAATCAGAGAAGAATAGCATTCGAGATTTTCACGGCACGGAGCAGAGACTTGCGTGGTCTAGTTGGAATAGACGTTGGGGTACCGACCCAAAGACGTGAGTTTAAGCCTCGCTGCAACTGAAAATTTTTGAATGCGTATTTTTCCTCATAACATATTTAGATTTTCTCTCGTTTTGTTTTTTGTTCGTAGAAATAAAGTAGAAGTCCGGATCGCACCACCCTCGCCGCACCATTGACAATTTTTAATCATAACGTGCGACTGTTATGACGCATTATAATATGGCGTCGTCGGCCGTACCTACATAATAGTCGGTACATAATTTAAAGGTACGGTGCGGTACGTGTTCGATCGTATGTTGCGGCTATAATACCTTCCCTTTCAATGACATAAGGACATAATTAGACATTCTTACATCCGTAATGCGATTTGTTACTCGTAAATCTAAGTGTAAGTGGTGTAAGTCCCTTTGTAACTATTGGCAACTGATGTCAAACGGGACGGGACGAGTTGACAAAGAAAGTAGTTCAAAACTCGTCCCATTTAAGATTTACTTTCGCAACGCGTTCTGGAAAGCCGAGGGTAATAAAGTTAGGTATCTATACGATTTAGTTAGTATTTAATTGAGAATTGAAATTAATAGTTGAGTTAAAACTAAATTTCTTAAGAGGACAGTTTCCATACTCTTTCTCCATACAAACGTAGTCGACTGTTTCCTCCCTGGATAACGACATTAGAGCAAATATGTTTATGCCATAAAACCTATATCTGTCATGACTATGCCCCTTTTGATTCTCTCTCCTTCGCTTGGGATAATGGGTTGACTACCACGGGTGCGTGGTCGCTTCAGCTATTTTGTAGCGCGTCTAGATTCAAGTGATGACGTATTGTGACGTGGCTTGTCTCTTGTGATTGCTGAATCTGAGGGTAGCAAACGTGTGAAAACAATATACATAAAGGTCATAGCACACTTACACGACTCTGCCCACCCGGCAAAAATAATATAATTCAAATATGGGCTTTAAATATTGCACTTTAGATATATTTTACACTGACTGACGAGCAGTCTGACGGCGGTAAGCTCGCTGAAAGCGAGCTGTCTGCTAATTTATGATGCCAATGTAAAAGAGCAATATTTAAAGCCCATATTTGAATTACATTATTTTTGCCGGGTGGGAGCAGAGTCGTGTAAGTGGGCTATGACCTTTAAGCTTCAAATCTACATTTTTAAAACAAGTTTCATGCCAAAATATCAAAATGTGTAATAAACGAAATTTTTTTTTAAATTTGTCAAACACTTACATAACAAATAATATTTGAGCCGGTAAAATAATACCTATGATTTGAGGCACCTCTAGACCCCTGAAAATCGGAACGTCCAGCATAAAGTGGGGCACCTGACTCCTGACAACACTACTACCATCTATAGGTAGGTATTGAAATAAAAAAAGCTAAGTACCTAAGTTAATAAATAAATATTGCACAAGGTTACACACAGCGCAATCTAGCCCAAAACTAAGCACTGGGCTTGTACTATGGGTACTAGACAACGGATATACTACATAATATTATTATACTTTTTTTTTTGTAAACACATAGGATAGGTACATAAAAACACCCAATCTAGAAACAAATATTTATTTTCAAGCATAAATACCTACTATGATATTGATGAGTAAGTAAGGAAGGTTGGTATTTTATTATTTTTTCAAATTTAGTAGCGTGACAATAATTAACGAACCATAATTGTAAAGGTTGTGTAACTAAAACAATCACGGTAATCAAAAATATTTCATGCAAACACATAGTTTCATGGTGTTGTGTAGAATCGATTCGGGTCGCATCGATACAAACGTCGATGTTTGTGTTCGAGCGAGTCGTTAGTGACGTCGCGTGCGGTGTGTAAGGTTAGGTATGGTATGGCAGTTGGGCTTTTAAAAAAAAAATGTACATACGGCTTAGAACGCACTGCGATTAAGACGACAGTCTACCTACTTTTTCTCCGTACAAACGTAGTCGACTGTTTCCTCCATAAAGACATTAGAGCAAATATGTTTATGCCATAAAAACTATATCTGCCATGACTATGCCCCTACGTTTTGTTTTTGTTTTTTTATTTTCTAATTAAAATAGAAAAAAAACAGAAAATTAGAAAATGAAAAAAATCAAAACTTAGGGGGGCATGGTCTTGTCATGGCTGATATAGGACTTATGGCATAAACATATTTTTTCTAATTTCTTTATCTAGGGAGGAAACAGTCGACTACGTTTGTAAAGTTTGTATAGAGAAAAGAGTAGGTAGATTGTCCTCTTAAACGAAAGTGGTTTACGAATAGCTGAAAACGCAAACTCGCGTATCAACAGGCAAAATCAGTCACTTAAAAAACAGCTAATGCGTGGGCTTGTATCACAACAGAACTCTTGAGCTTGTATAGAAAGCTATGTGTTGCATTTTTTTGTGGTTTCAGACCTACGGGAAAACGCAGTGCGTACATGCTCTACAGTCACTTTTCAATATTTTCCTTTGTTCCGTCTAGTAATTTTTTAATATGATATGATAATCCGGTCACATAACTGAATGTTCCAAGGACCGAGGAGGGGACAGCTCCTTTTTTTCGATATTTAAAACGGTTTATATAAAATTTATATAAAACAAAATAACCTCCTACATACAGTGCCACCAACTTATCTGTTATGTAAGCAGAGTCGGGCAGTTTTACTGGATAGATCCGGATTGTAGTTGCATGCCCGACTTCAGATTAGGTAGGTACATAGCAAACGTCCGTCCATCTGTCCGTCTGTCACCAGGCTGTATCTCACTCTTCACAGATGATGTAGGGACTTCTGTAGCCGCTATAACAACAAATACAAATAAAAACAAAAAAACACAAATATTTAAGGGGCTCCCATATCCAACAAACATGATTTTTGGCATAAAACGCAAAGATACCGCGATGTATTTTTGCCACTGGCGTCTAGTGATGGAGTGATAGACTGGCGCCAGTGGTAAAATATATTTTAACGTTCGCGTTGCATTCACGGATTGGTTGGTCCAGTGTTCATTTTAGAGTTCCGTACCCAGTGATAGTAGCACGAAACCCTTCGGCGCGAGTCTGACTCGCACTTGGCCGGTTATCTTATCCATTGTTTTGTTTTTGAAAAAAAAATATCATCGTAAAAAGTTTTCGTGCAATTACTTTTAAATAGTTAAACACAAGACAATGTCAGATTAGGTAGGAGTATCACGTGAGTAGGTACACAATTGTAAAATAGTTAAAACTGTACGAACATTTGTCATGGGTCGGAGTTAGTTAGTTTTAAACGTTAATTGGTCGCCCACTAACAAACAATCACCAACATTACTTGACCTATGACCGTTACGGTCCTTAACTACCCACCGGATCATAGCAAACTGGTTTTTCAACACTACAGACTATTAAACTAAAACAGTTTTAGTAAACCCGGACTTTCATACAACTTTCCAATGTTCGAGGGTCTCTTTAGTCTGGTCTGTAGTGTGTCGGGTTATATTAAAATATTGACTGTTGATAATAACGTTAACGTAATAGCACAGAGTTAACTCTATGCTCACTTTTCTGTAAATATCTAATGAAGCGTGAAAAAAAATATAATTGTTTTATTTTTATACTAAACGAAAACAGTTATTTTTGGTATGTTTTAAGTGTAATAATTCTACATTCAATGATAAATAAAATGGCCAAGAAATAACTATATAAGCCATGGACAGTTCTCCAGTAATGAAGAGTTGAAGCAACTTCTTTAAAAAAATACCAATTTGAGTTATTTTTTGCCACCTGTAATCACATTTTCAAAATAGCAATATCTCACCTCTAAGTAAGTTCAATAATTGACAGATCACAGCCACAATTTGTTCTCAAAATACCGGTTTGTTCACGCGCAGTGCAGTTCGATGAAAAATATAATAATATCGTTTTCTTATAACGATCAAATGCAGGAGAGTTGTAGTAATTTTCATTTTACGAAAATGCTATGAAATTTAAGTTTTCTAACTGTTTATTATCTTATTATACTGTACATTTAGATGCAAATTATAACTTTACTTCTTTACTGTTGTTGTATCTTTGGCTGATATAGACGTTGTTCATGATTGTTTCAGTATTATGCATACGATGCCAGTCATGAACGTTTTGTTCAAGAACAGAGCTGATGCCAAATTATTATTATTTTATCAAGTATGGTCGTTAGTAATGTGAGAATTATAATTCAGTTGTCACATTGCTCAAATGCTACCCGATTTAGTTAATGAACAATTTTATTGTCCATGTTTGTTAAGTTGTCCAAAACTGGTTCGTCAATATGCAGTTTACTTGTAGTTTGTTTCTTGTTAATATACTAATATAATTTATTTACATAAATATGGCGCCAAAAAAAATTACATCAAGGAGCAGATGTCCATAATTGGATGTCCATTACTGGATTTTGCAAATCCATTACTGGTTTTTAACAAGCTCTTAGTTTAAAAGAAATATTTCTATTTTGAATATCATAATTATTTAAACTTTTAATAAATAAAGAGTTTGTCTATAATATTATTTATTATTTGAAAAAACTTTAACACCTCTAGGTGTTATGAGTAATTTGATAATTGGTCAAGAGTAGGA
This sequence comes from Idaea biselata, assembly GCA_958496205.1. NCBI lineage: Eukaryota > Metazoa > Arthropoda > Insecta > Lepidoptera > Geometridae > Idaea > Idaea biselata. The sequence goes on from OY292394.1 coordinate 7,556,050, forward strand.
GAATGTCCTTATACCTACTGTCCATGACTGGTGTTTTTACCTTAGGTACCTACCTACCTACCTAAAACGATTGCAAACATAATAAAAAGAAATAAATGAACAATTCTGCAATCCTCACTTATTATGTTATTACATTTTAGCCATGCATTGAAGTGAAGTGCTTTAATTAAGCTAATGTTGGTTGTATCACCTTCACGTATAGCAGACCTTAATAACAGCTTATTTATTGGAAAAGAATGTTTATAATAACAGAGAAGACCTGTTACAAACTCATGTTTGTTTCTTGCAATTTTTTAAACACTTTATTCGTGTAATTAAATTCCAACTCGGTTTTTAAATTCAAAAACGCTATATTCAACCTCTTTTGTTCGATTGTTTAAACTTATTTTTGTAATTTTGAGGTTTTATTGATGATAGGGTGTAATAGCTGTTCAATTCAATCGATTTGAAAACACCTTCAGGCTTTTTGAGACCTGTGTCATTGTATTTCGGAGGGTTCTACCGCAGAACACCTTTCATATTATAATTATATAGTCCTACTCTAATTAGTAAGTTAACATAGGTTATAAAAGATAAAATGTAAATATTCAATAATTGTAATAATTGTGGTAACATTGTAAGAATGTTTGCTTATACATATTAGCCACAATTTAAGGTTTCTTTGTTAAGAAAATGTTGTGGTTACAATTTAAATTCAGTACCTACCTATTATGAAGGCAAGGGGAGGGTCTTAACGTACCTTCCTATAGGAAAACGTTACGTTTTACGGTGAAATTGCACATTTGTTTTAATGGATAATGGAGGATATTACAAATTAAAACGGAAATTATAAGGTTTACTCGTTGCACAATTACACAGTGGGACCCAGTGGTCAATTCACACCGCCCGCGCTAGCATCGCAAATGGGGTTGCTTCGAAAATAAATAGGTACAACAAAAATATTACGTCAGAATTCTTTAAGGCAAAACGGGTCATTTAAGTAAGATAATTCTAACATCAATAATACAGTTTAGTGTGTTGTTAATTTAAAATAGCATCTATCTATTTATATAAAATTCAAAGTTCTGACCTGCATAAATATCAACGTAGAGCCTACTAAACCGCTCGTCCTAGAGACATGAAATTTGGAGAGTGGTAAGATCCACTAAGAAAGGGATTTTCGTAAAATCCTGCTGGATCGGGACTAATGCGGGTGAAACCGCGGGACTCTGCCAGTAATATCATCATTTCAGCTGTAAGAAGTCCACTGCTGGACATAAGCCTCCCTCATAGATTTCCAGATGCTTCGGTCATAAGTGGCCTGCATCCATCGTGAACCCGCGGCCTTAACTAAGTCGTCCGTCCATCTTGTTGGTGGACGTCCAACGCTGCGCTTTCCGATCCGCGGTCGCCAGTAATATAATATAGGTAATTATTTTTTATTATACACTTCAATTTTCATGTTAGGTTTAGATTGGTATTTAAATTATTTTGTACATTATTTTCATTAGTAATATTACTTAAGTTCTTCAAAAGCTCATTAAATTAACTACCGCCGCGCCGGTGTAAAGCTTTTATCGGTATTTAACATAACATTCAATTTAACTTAATATCTATACTTCTGTGCTAAAATTATATAGAGTAAAGAATATTTTTTTTCCTTGTCTGCCTTTTTGAAATTTTTTGAAAAAAGTTCTGCCATTCACCACCATTCACACCTTGATTTGGAAGTCGGTTAATAAAAATATACCTATAGAAACTGAAGATACACTGTAGACATCTGTCGATGCCTGCGGCACACGTGTCTACGAAATTAATTACCACGGTTACGTTAATAATAATTATAATAACCTTTTCTTAACACATAATGCTGTTATTTCCATTGACACATAAAATACCTATCTATTTCAAATTAATGGAGTTTGCTGAATTTCATCATTTGAATTTCATCCTTTGTTTGACTATTGTTCAATAATAAATATGCGACAAAGTAAAACACATAATTACTGCAAAAAAAAATACATTAAAACCTTGAGTTTCTTGTGTCTTTGATTTGATTTGATTTGTTTTATAGGCGAATCAACTCACTAACTACAGCTATCAGAACTGTGTATACTTAAGCGTTTGTTTTCTTTTGGTCGGATTCTCGAAAGGATGGATTCTCATTTCACCGGAATACTGTCAACAAGGCATCGTCTTTAGATCTGAAGCTTCATGTTGGCTTACGTTACGTAGGTACTACCTAACAGCAGGGGACATTATCAGTAGAAAATGAATCTAATATAATAGTGATAAGTTACTAAGCTCGGGTTAAGGTGAAGACTACGGATATAATTACTTAAGATTATTTTCCTTTGGTAAATACATAGAGATTATAAATAGAGAGACATCCAGTTCAGAAACAAATATTTATGTTTAAGCTATTGCATAGCTTTTATCGCGGGCTTTGAGAGCGGCGACCGAATCAAGAAATTCCGTAACGAAAATAAAACCATCTCCTGCTCCAATTCCCTCGCGGTCAATTCAATACCTCCTGCGGTAAAGCTATTTTTTAAGCATAAATACTTGCAGCACCCGGCGGGAACCGTACCCGCAACCTTCTGAATTGCAGTCGGGCATTCGCACAACGCGCCACAGAGGTCATCAAATACCTATTGCATTTCTACAATTGCTGTAAGGAAATTGTAACATAAAATAAAAGTGTAGGTAGGTATGTTTTAATTAATAAGCATTTAAGAGGAGTATATACGCCAACGACCTTGAAACTGAAAATCCCTGTCGAGTTCATCGAAAATTGTTGATTATTTCATGACGGAATGTCGTAGAACTTTTTTTTGTGCACAGATTGTAGGTGACATTGTTTCCTACATTTTGGTGTAGTTTTAAGACAAGAACCTCCTATTGGTGCAAAGCCTATCCAAATTTTAGATAAAAAATGTCTGATTTGGCTAAAATGTCGATAGGCTTCAATACGTTTCGACATATTTGTATTGAAACTGCACTAAAACATCGGAAACATTGTCGCCTACAATCTGTACACAAAAAAAAGTTCTACGACATTCCGTCATGAAATAATCAACAATTTTCGATGCGCCCGACATGGATTTTCAGTTTTTCAGAATAGGGCCCTTAACACGAGTAACGCCATATTGCGACCCTCAAAAGTGATTCATCAACTTCCATTCTCAAATTGGCCAACATTTTTTGTTCTCTATTCCTATTGTTGCTTTAGGCGAACAATTTATTTGCCCATAAATGATTTTATAATTTCATACTTTAGTAGATACTATTAATTTCTAGGTTTGGGTTAGGTTAGTAACCCAAACGTACATAATTTGTAATCCGCCACTAATTAAATTCGCCACGAATTGTTGGTTTATTTGAGTCCTAATTATAATGGTCCGTATTAAAATAATGTTATGCTCGAAACGATTAGACTGTGCACTAATGTAATATAGTAGGTACATATTTAAACAATACATTTGTTCTTATTCCTAGATCAGCATTTTTGTTAACTCGCCATTTCTACGATTGGAATTTACCGGAATGCATAAAAAAATATCTTTCAGTTATTTACAAGAGGTTGCGAGTAGGTACCCACGAGTTACTTGTATGTAGGTACTGAGTTAAGCGCAGCGTTGGACGTCCACCAACGAGATGGACGGACGATTGGTTAAGGCCGCGGGTTCACGGTGGATGCAGACCGCTTATGACCGAAGCATTTGGAGATCTATGAGGGAGGCTTATGTCCAGCAGTGGACTTCTTACAGCTGAAATGATGATGATGACTAAGTTATGTTCAAACAGTGCGAGTCACTGCAGTAGGTACACTGCCGCACTGTTTAAACGAGCCATCTCTTCTTGGCCAAACCTAGTAAAAAAGGTTCTTCAATGACAAGCAAATCTTTTGCTTAGGTACTCTACAAATACAGATATTGAATATTTTGGGAACTGTACAAAAACAGAATTGACCATTATGAGAATTCAACATTTTGGTCCTACAGATCGAAATGACCGACATTGGTTTTTTAATTTCAGACTACGATCTAACATTTTGGTTCTTTGTTTTAAACGTTTCTTTCTTTAGGAAGATGTGTCAAATCGTAGTCTGCAATTAAAAAACGAAGTACACAACCCATTCTTCTCAAACCTATGCTATGTTATAGCGTCCCCAGCTATGACCAGCAAGGGTATGAAGAGAGGGGTCCGCTGTACCGTCGGGCCACCCCGGAGGGATCAGTTATAGACAGATCGTGTCCCCAAACGCTAGTTTCGGTTCTCTTAAAGGAGAGCTACCCCGTACCAAAGTGGTACTACCAGATTGTCCAGACTGATACCGGAGCAATGAAGCCGCTCACCACTCGTTCCTCGGAAGAGGAGCTAACGACAACCTCGCTGGGGCCGGCAGAGAAGCTACCTACCACATATCCATGTGTGGTACCGGAGCTGTTAGAGGCACGCTCACTTCACGGCATGAATCCACATGCCTACCATGAACCTATAAATCCTGGTAAGGACCGGTTATCCCTAGCGTAGAGACCTACGCTTTGTGGCAAAGCGCAGCCGGAGATGCGGCACCCCGAGAGGCACCACTAAGGCTACTCCTGAGCCTCGCGCACTCGTCAAAACGACGTGCAAAGCGCTCGTCGCGTATGAGGACGACCCCCGGTGACAAGCATACCGGAGTTGACAAACGTGCCGTCCTCTGCGACTGAAAACCAACAACCCTCGCAAGGCCAAACCCATGTTGGGCGACATATCCCTACTAAGCCACCGATAGATGTGGCCGTTCTGGCTGCCGGGCTAGCCCAACCCCGCGGTACCCTGATCCAAAGGGAGAGACCATTGGTTCTCCCCCCGAAACCCACTTGTCCCGGGTCTGTACAAGCAGGCATACGAAAATGAAGTACAGTAGGTAATATTAAGGGCGCCTTCACATTTATGTTATGTATGTATAAAAACATATACATAAACACAACAAAGACATATCGTGCGCCCGCGCCGCGCCCGGGCTACCGCCCTCGGCCTCGCCGCACGCGACGTAATGTGAAGACAGCCTTAGTTATAAACTGTCAATTCTATACTAAACATGCAGGCAGGTACCGACAGCGTTGTCGTTCGGCTTCGGTCTATCTTTGTATCAAAGTAATTGCTAAGGCAACGTTCAGATGTTCCTTTCACTAAATTATAATGTAATTCATAAACACCTGTACTGTGTCGGAGACAAGTCGTTATAAAGTTTTATTTAATTTATATTATACTGGTGTAGGTATGTAGGTAAAAATATGGACATATAGGTTAAGCTGCTTTAAATTGTATAGCTAAAGATAGACAACAAAAGGGATTATTTAAAATTAAATCTACTTACTGAAACAAAATGCAATATGTAATGTACTTACTTATGAACTTACAATAAATATTTATCAGCGCAATGCAAAAAAAAAACAGAAAGAAAATTTAAAACATTTTTCGTGACAATTGTACCTACCTACCTACCTATTACCAATTTCACTTCACTATATCTATATATCTATCAATCGCTAATCGTTCCATTTGTACCGTAATTGTATTTTATTTTAGGTAATGCGTGTGTGGGTATTATAATAACAAACCGCCTTTCTGATATCTATGAACACGACAAAATCGCTTCGTTAATTGTCCCTATTGTTGCGATTTCACTCCGTTTCTGTTCGTCTGTTGGGGTACCTATCTACCTACAGGAGGTTTAAAAAGATTACTTTTGGAAATCCATAACAGAAATTGCTCTTTGACACGGCTACGGCAATTACTGTGCAGCTGGCTTGCACATGAACAGGTCTGAAATGTAAATTGCATGCTTCGTTTCTTTAATTGTAGACTATGATTTGACACATCATGAAGATCATTTGATGATGTGATCTGTCGTTTTAGTTCTTTAACTAAAACGTCAGATCGTAATCTGAAATTAAAAATAGAAGTATACATTCTGTGACACACACATGGCAGTTATTGTAAACTAGCTGCGCCCTGCGGTTTCACCCGTGTAAGTACCAATCCCGCAGGAATATCGGAATAGTAGCCTATGTGTTATTCTCGGTCTCAAGCTACCTATATAAAGTATCATCGCAATCGGTTCAGTAGTTTTTGGGTGAAAAGGTAACAAAGTCACATACATAATACAGGCATACATACAAACTTTCGCGTTTTTAATATTATAGTAGGATAGGATAGGAAGTAAGAAGGATAGGATGTGTCAAAAAACAATTGATTATGAACCTCTAAACCATCCATTTCAGACCTACAGATCATAAATGCTGTTCATATTGGAAATGAAAATTCTGTTAAAAGACCGCTCCACGCTCATCCTCTAAAATACTAGTATGACTACAATACTGTTTGCTAAACCCTACGGGTATCATGTATACTTGAACCAATTATATTATCATCTATACTAATCTATACTAATATTATAAAGAGGTAACGTTGGTAACATGTATGTATGTATGTATGTATATTGGGGGTAATCTCCGAAACTACTGGACCGATTTCAAGTTACTCAGGGTTAATGTAGATTTCAGCTACATTCACCCTGAGTAACAGGCTACTTTGATCCCGATATTCCCACGGGATCGGGACTTACGCGGGTGAATCTGTAATACTCATGAAAGCAATACCTAAATAATTATGAATATAAAACAAATCGGGTGTAGGTAGAGTATAATATCGATACTACTTAGAGGCAACTGTGACAGTGGTAAAGCTGACAGCAGGTAAGCCTTATTTACAAGTTACATAATTTTACATACTTTGCCTACATACTTTCTTGAAATTACTGGGTAGTTCAGTCATTTCAAGAAAGTATATGCACAGGTGCTTAAGAGGGTTCATTCCATTCTCTTTCTCCATACAATCGTAGTTTACGTTTTACTCCCTGGATAAAGACATTAGAGCAAATATGTTTATGCCATAAAACCTATATCTGTCATGTCTTGTCAATGTACGAACCTTTTTTTTTCTAATTAAAATAATAATATAAAATAAACAAAGGGTTCCGTACCACTATCACAATTGGATACGGAACCCTAAAATGGTTTACAACAACCAATTTTTAAATTTTATAGGAAAATATGAAATATTTATCTTCGATTCTTACTCCCATCAAACGACCGAATCACTCAAAAAAAAAAAACCTTGGCACAAAGAAAATCTGAAATTTATAAGAAACTCTTTGGTAAGTGAAGGCAGACTGGTATATTTGACAGATAGGGCAGCCATTTTGAATTCCATCTCTATTTGTCCTGACCAATCAGAAGCGACCTCACATTGAACTAAACTCCTTGTTATTTTTGAAACACGTTTGTTGTATGGGAGCCCCTTTTAAATAATTGTTTTATTTTGTTTTTAGTATTTGTTGTTGTAGCGGCAACCGAAATACATCTTCTGTGAAAATTTCAACCTTCTAGCTATTACGGTTCATGAGATACAGCCTGGTGGCAGACGGACGGACGGACGGACGGACAGACAGACAGACAGACAGACAGACAGACAGACAGACAGACAGACAGACAGCGAAGTCTCAGTAATAGGGTCCCGTTTTTACCTTTAGGTACGGAACCCTAAAAATGAAAAAAATAATTCGGAAGATGAATAGTCATGCCAGATATAAGTTTTATGGCATAAACATATTTGCTCTAATGTCTTTATCCAGGGAGGAAAACGTAAACTACGTTTGTATGGAGAAAGAGAATGGAATAAACGCCCTTAAGCTTGATAAAATATTATAATTAGTAGAGATGGGCCGACTAGGGGTTCTGCCGACTAGCAGACTAGCCGACTAGTCGGTTCCAAAATTGCCGACTAGTCGGCAATGCAGATCATTATAATTCCGAGATATTTGGGTCAATCATGATCACTCGGCGATTGTTCCTATTTTTGGATAAGTTTGCACTTCGAAAGCTGTAGCGAAACTTCGAAAAAATGGTTGAAATAAAAATAAAAGTTGGAAAAAAAAATGGAGCTGAGGCATAATTATGACATTTTAGATGTTTAGATGATGTATGTAAGCTATGACGTGTTTTGTTTACGATTTTCTGACTACCCACCTTCTAAACTGTACTACTAATTGAATAAATATTAGTTTTATTGTATAATTGTTAGTTGCCGACTAGTCGGCATAATTTGCCGACTAGTCGGCACCTGCCGACTAGTCGGTTGAACATCTCTAATAATTAGTAACCCAAACCACTCGATGAATTTTAAAAGCAGGGTATTTGAACAAAACACAGAGCATCATTGTTCGAAGGGTAACTGCGAATTACTTGATGTTCTGCTGTTACACCAAAAATGTAAACAAACAACTGTCAATTTAAAAGGAAAAAGTTCAGAAAAAGTATAAATAAAGAGCTGTCACTTTCAAATAATGGGGTGCCGCAACATATCCACAAACAAACATACATACAAACAATATACGGGTCGAATTGAAAACCTCCTCCTTTTTTTGAAGTCGGCCAAAAAAAAATCAAAACCAGGATAATCATATCGCTTTTGTATTTGAATCAACCTAACAAGACGGATGGTTAACAAAGGCGCCGCCATGACACTTATCTGTCAAATACGACACTAAGTCGTGTCACGTGGGTAATCACTCGGCTGACGAGATTTGTCATACTTACCAATTAATACCAGTTACGAAGTGGAGAAGCTTTATTTAATTAAACTTGAACTGTTTTACTAACATCGCGCGGTGGTTTCGCTTGCGTAGGAATTCCGAAATAAAAAGACTCCATAATTTTATATTTCCCGGGTCTTAATTTTTACTTTTTAAAATATAATATTATGAGTAAAATCGTGTTAGTTTAAAAAGTTTAAAAATACTCCATGTTAATTCAAAAGATTTATTATTAATCTGTTTAGGTTACTAGGTTAGGTACCTATTGATTCAATAGTTTCAGAGCCCCATTTTAAATTAAAAAAAAATATTCATAATATCAGTGTAGACGACTTGCTTGGCTTGACAGCTTGTGGCAGCCAACCATTAAAATACACTGTCTATAAGAATAAATTGTACATACTGTTTCCGCATAAGATATGATGCATAAGATACCGACATTGCCATTTAGCAACCTATGCCCTATTTCAGAAACTTAGACCAAAAATGTAAACAAAGAACTGACAATTTTAAAGAAAAAAGTAAATAAAGAGCTGTCACTTTTAATAAATGTGGGTTATTATTAGTTAAACCTTATTTGAAATAGGGATTTCAGAAACAAAGATCAAATATGTAAAATAATAAAATAACATATTAGTATCACACATTACATAATTTATGTAATAATGTTAACTTGTTCTTTACCCTTTTAAGTAGGTACAATTTTACAAGTATTTGTCAAACAACGGGAATGTCAAACCTGTCAAAAATAACATAAATACAATCGATACAACTTACAGGGAAGATCTAATTTACAATATTCTGCACAGGTCTACAGTAAATTACTATTCAAAGTCTCCGTATCAAAGTAAAGCAAATTCCACATGTTTGTGTATCGAAGACCAAACACGGAGTTCACTTCAAAGTAGACCCATAGAACCGAACGATTATGATATTCATATGATGTAATTAATTACTAACGGATACCGCCCGCATCGCCTTTGATTCGATAAATAAGTTATAAATCATAGTTTACGTTTATGCGCTCGCCCGGTAACGCTTCTTGTAATTAATTTTAGAAATTTCGTTTTAATTTATTTTATTGTGAAAACTTCCTTTTAAATTTAAAGTTAAAAGGATAGAAGAGGGTTTCCAAAACATGCACTCATTTTGAACGTACTTATTTTTTTATGTAAACTTACTTATTAATTCTTAATATGGATATTTTATAGAAAAGTGTAGATATTCTAGCTAAGATAGTATTACTGGTAGTTGACTATTCAATATTATTATATGCTTGCTTTCCCAAAAATCAGTACCAAAATCAAATTGCACAAGTTATAAAACTTCATTAATGTAATTTAAGTAGTAATTTAGTAATTTTAATAAGTAATTTTAATCAGTAACAAGTAATTTTACCACTTTTTGTTTCTGTCTGTCAACTTTAAAAGTTCTTGTCACGGAAAAAGGCAAAGCACGTTCTCACAACTCCGACCTTACGACCGACCTACCGACCCCACGTTTATTAATAAGGCTATACACGGTTACTAGCTGTGTCCCGCGGTTTCACCCGTATAAGTCCCGATCCCGTGGGAATTTTTAAATATTATTTCTTATCGGATGCCTAGATATATCATATTACTTATAAAGAACATAGGTGCTTTCCAAATTTCAGCTCTCTAGTATCTGCGGTTTAGGCTGTGCGTTGATCAGCTAGTCAGGATATAGCATTTTATAGATATAGATTACCTACAAATAATACCCCTAGAGGCCTGGCCCTAGGGGTGCGTAAAGCTATGTTCACATCAACACCACGGGGCGCAAAACTATCTATAGCTACATTTTCAATAAATATGTACCTAAGTATTTAATTAATTTACAACGTAAAGAATTCCTAAAGAATTAATGAATATCACACACATCTGCCTCCGGTATATTACACTCCTAAATTCCTCTAATTTTATTAATATAAGTTACCTACTACAATAAAGTCACAATCATTGTGTGTCTGTTTCACTAAATTGTCTACCTTTGGTATTAATTATTATAAACCCGTTTTTTAAACCTTTTTTTGGTCAAATAGTTGGCATGAAATGTTAATAGAAGAACTTTTATTAAATTTTAACTTTATTAAAAAATGATTATTATAGGTATTAGTACTAGCTGACCCGGCGAACTTCGGACCGCCTTAGCGTAAATTTTCTGAGAGATTTTCTTAATATTTTTTTCCGTAAGAACCTTGTACAGAGTATTAGAAAACTACAAAAAAAAAAATCAGCCAAATCGGTCAAGCCGTTTTCATGCTATGTCGTGACAACGGAAAACGGGTTTCATTTTTATATATAAGAAGATAAGATATAGATTAGTAAGTAGGAACCTTGCCTATACATAAATTAAGAATCAATTCAATGGCCATCAACAAATTATTATTAACTTTAGTACCGAATATATTATAAACTTTTGAAACTAACACGATTGGAACTCATAATTTTATATTTTTCGGGTCTTAATCACGTGAAAAACCCGGGAAATATAAAATTACGAATATAATTTTCAAGTTCCTCGGTCGGATTAAACGGAGTGTTTGGCCCGAGTGAAACCACGAGACAGAACGAGTCAAATATAAAACACAAACAATTATATAACTCGTGGCTGTTTTGGGAGTGAATTGATCCTAATTATGTCAGAATAGGCGTTAATAGGACATCTAATGGCCAGTTTTATGACACCATCGGGGCCGCCAAAGAACCTCCCGTTGTTTTATTGACCTGCTTTTTTGTTATCTAAGTTTTTGGGTAAACATGTCGGTGGAGAATTCAATCGTACTTCGAGTGCCTTTTATACTTCGTTTTTTAATCGTAGACTAAGATTTGACACATCTTCCTGAAGAAAAAATGTCAAATATAATAGAACCGAAAATTCAGATCCTAGTCTAGAATTGAGAAAAAACGGATTGATGCTGTGCCATCTGGTTGTCTCGACATGCATCGTCAAGAATAGAGACAACTCTACAATACTGAATCTATCTGTAATCCTGGATCCCAAGTCTGCTCTTACAATCGTGTCTCAGTGGAGTGTCGATAGAATAGTAATTGTCATATTCGACGTGTGTGTCAAATACACGAATATAACAATTACTACGAGTATGTATTCTATGAACACTATATCACAACACGACTGTGATTTTCGAATAAAAAATAGCCTATGATACTTCTAGGGAATCAATGACTTTATTAAGTTTTATGAAAATTATGATTGAATCATTCTCATTATTATAAATCATCCTCTTTATTAGGTCCCATTAAAATCGATTCAGAAGCTTAAGACTCTATTCGTTGCTAACAAAATAACAAACAAATATTCGTATCTTTTGGTGCTATTAAATTGGTATTAACCCGGGGCTCCCGAGAGGGGTCCAACCGGGAACATCGTAACGATAATGATGAAGAAATTGATATAATATTTATCTGAATAGCTACGAATTTTCCGCGTATGATCAAACTTATATAAATTAAAGACATTTTTCGGTTTGAATCGCGTGGTTTTTATTACTTTTATTTTTTTAGCATTGTTACAACGCTCAACGTTTCAAGACCTTTCCAGGTCTCTTCTTCAGGATAGACTGAAATCTTTAATGGATGTCTTTAATTTCAATACAACATCGCAAAAACAGAAGAAGAACAAACTTATAAAGTTTTTCCTTTTAATGGAAATTTCTAATAAGTACCTAGGTTGTTATCGTAGTTACCGAGACAACCTGTTAGGCAATTCAAGTATGAATACTATCCAAAACTAAATTTCAATATCGTTTCGGGCAATCTTCAATTACAAATTTGACGTTTGTCAAATGACATTTTTCGAAAAAGTTTTGTATAAAAAATACTGTAATAGTCAATAAAGTTTCGATTGAAGTTCAATTGCCAATTTCAGTTTCATTTTGAGCGTATTGTTTGCAACTATTGTATTCATGTTCAAATAAAATTTGGAAAATTCTAACACAGAAATTACCCGTCATTACATGAATTGGTACAAACAAAGTCCTTTCATGATTGACAAATAGCCAAATTAATAAATGAAAAAGATAACGATGTAAATCAGTGCTGATTGAGGGGTAACATCGGGCGCCCTATTCATGTCGTACCTACCTACTATCGACTAAATATCACCTGTCAACATCCTTATCCTAATAACCCATTAAGTTATAGAAAAGTCAAATCTAAGTCTATCTAAACATTGCTTGGTCAAAGAATAGGTAGATAGGTACTATTGCACAATAATAATTTATAACAGAAAAGCCCGCCGAACTATAGCACTATAATAGCCTTCCAGACTCCTTATACGCGAGAGAGGAACGAAGTGATTTGTGTGAGAGAGAAATAAGACCAGAAGCGCCGCTCCACGTCAAAATACGTGCTCCATTCGTTTTATTACCTTGCTATGGTGTGGGCGTAGGGATAAGCACAGTTTGGTCTTACTATCGATATGTCGATACTCGATACTTTCATATCGACTGCGCAGGTTTGACGCATTTTGTTTTTAATATTTTAAAAGTTTATTCTTCTTTTTCATTAAAATGTCTTAAATAATTCTCAATATCATTGAATTCTTGAGAAGAAAATATGTAGTTATATCTATAGGTTCATTATAATTTAAATATTGTTATGTTAACTTTATTTATGTTTCTTGGGATAAACGCTAGGTATTGATTTTAATATTCCATTAAAGATTGCAATGAACTAGCTATAATACCTATTGTAACTCGTATTTTGCTAAACTTGTCGGTTAGTAGCATAGCTAATTTTACTCTATGAAAATTATGTCTTGGCACTACTAATTGTGACCGCGAAATCCTCCACGGTTTAACCGCCACATTATGGATATTAATTTATTAGCGATCATCATCAAAGTATTTCAATGTTTTATTATTATTGTCGATAATTATATCGATATTATCGGCTATATCTCATCTCTAAAGCCGGCATCGCGGCAACATCAAAGGAGGCCACCTCTTTGATGTGGCCGCCGGCGCGCGCCTCCAAACGCCGTAAGCGACAAATCCATACGTCATCCTTCTGTCATTATAACGCCTCACAATCGACCTGAGAATGTGGAATTACACACCGACAAAGTTATGTTTGCGTGCGATCAAATTAAGAAACCATTGTTCACTATTAAAATGGACGTAAGTCTAATGATATTAAGTTGGGAGCTAGCCGTTGGCCGGATACAAAGTTAACTTTGTCGAAGCGTACTTACAAGACAATATAAATTGACAAGGCGGTTTAATAGCGATTACTTGCTTTTGAGTAGTTGAGTAGGATTGTCAATCGAAGCTAAAACTCGCCGCTCTCTCGCTAACAGTCGTCGATAACAATTATTCGTACACTTTTATTATTTTATTGAGGTTAGACGAGATGTTTTAATTGTACACTTGAATTTTATAAGGTTAATTATTGCTTGTGATAAATGTTTCTCTTAATTTATATCTAAGCGATGCTGCTAAATGATATCGTCATTAAAGATATATTGATAAAGGGTATTCATATATTTAATATGACAAGTTTTTAATTAGCGATTTAGGTGATAAGCAAATACTATACTATACTCTAATAACAGAGACTATTCTGTAATAATTTTGGTGATATAAACTATGACTTATATTTACTTATATTCTAAATTATTTGCAAAGACATACGGGGGTTCCAAATCTGCTCTTAAAATCTGGTCTGAGTAGACTGTCGATAAAATAGTAATTGCCATATTTGACATGTATTTGACACAATTGACCACATTTGTCTACCAAAGGTGTCAAATACACGCAAAATATTATTATGACAATTACTATTCTATCGAAACTCCAGTGAGACACGATTGTGAGAGCAGACTTGGGACCCTGCTTACAGGTATGTTTTGTATATAATTACCGTTGCTAAAATTTACAAAAAAGGTGTGTAGTGTACCGCCTAGTGAATTAATACAATGAATGTTGCATAACTAATATTTAAGCAAACAATAAAATACAACATGTGGTATAAACAATTACGTTTCCTCAAAACAATGAAGTTTAAACTCACGTTTCGAAGTATAATTTGTAGAGTTACTTATGTCGTTTTAAAATTGCGATATTACTATTGTAAGGGCCAAAACGAAATTACAGGGTTTCAGTATAAAAGGGCATTGTGTAGGATAATTTGGACAACCCCTTGGTTTTATAAAGCATGGTTCTGAATCTTAATGTTTTAAGTTTTATTCTTTGAAAATAGGTGGTACTTGTAGATTTGTGGTATCTTCTTCATAAATCTATAAAATACTTTGACCTGACTGACTGACTGATGAATCAACCCACAGCCTAAACCGTTGATAGAAAAAAGAAAATTTTTGAATTTGTTCTACATATGATATAAGTATCCAGTAAGAACGGGTTTTCAAATTTTTAACGGGATCAGGACTTACGCGGGTGAAACCGCAGGTTCATGTAAGTGTAATTATGTGAATATCGTATAACGCCATTCAAGTAATCCTTAAAGTGAATGTCTACCTACTGTTATCTCCACACACTTTCCAGACAGATGGCTAATGTATTGTCTTATACGGGGAGGTAACACTCGACGTTTTTATGAAGAAAGAGTAGGTAGACTATCCTCTTAAAATGAATTGACAACTAAATAAGCATTCCTACCATCGTCCATCGCCAACTAAACGACAACTATTCGTTTAGTTGGCGATGGACGATTGACTCTACCAGTTTTTTGTACATCGTACGTGGTGTACGTTCGTCCACCACAAACTATGTCAGGTATACTTACTCGAGTAAAACGCTGGCAAATCAAGCTAAACTTAATTAGTTTAGTTGGCCGTGGACAATCAGCTGAGGAGCTGCTATATGTATCCAATAATAATTGTATAGTTTCTAACCTGTTATTCGCAAATAAACCAAAACAAATTGATTTTAGCATTTGGTTAAAAGCACCTGCTTAAAATATACTTATAACCATACAAAAACAGCAATTTATATAACAACAAAGACCTTGTTAGGACTGACCAAAACCTGAACAAAGGCTAGACCAACCAAACAAAATTAATCAACAAAAATCACAGGCACTCATCAATCACGCACACCGACCACCGACACACACCGTATTATTAAATAAATTCTAACACACACCATGCCTAATTAAAACAAAAGTAACATTTTCCGTCCATCCGTCAACCTTTATCAACGAGAAAAATCGTCTAATTCACACCTTAAAGACTTGAATTTGTTAAATTTGACGTACAAAGAGCTCGTTCGACTCATTTCGGTCGTCAAATTAATCAAATGATGTCTAATTGCGGCGGTTTTTATGTTTTCGAAAGAAGGACACAGTTTTGACAGGGTGGTAAAGATAAATGGATATTGGTGTAGGTGTGGCCGAATGCGCGCTAAATCTAACGGCCGCGGCCGGACGGCCGGTCGCCGGTCGCGGTGAAACAACTGTTCGACTTTTGCGGACTTTATATTTTAATCATATTTGACTGAGATTACTATTTTTTGCACTATTGTATATCCTTTGCTTTTTCTACAACATTATTAAACAGTATTTAAGATTAAGTATACGACTGTGTTTGTAAGTAGTTAAATTAAATATGTACCTATTAATATTGTAGATAATATGTAGATATTTGAATAAACATCAATTTCAGTTCTTTTAATTAAAACTGTTTTATATTATGTAAATATTATGGCACTATTTATTATAATCATTGTACCTACCTTTCATATTTATAAAACTAAATATTACCTAAATAAATAAATATTTACATATGACACAATTATTATTATAAGTAGATAGATACCACCTATTATTGGACACCTATCTACCCATGGGAAAGTTTTTGTTTACAGTAATTAAATAATTATCATGTAATTTTTTACATGTAGTAGGTACCTATGTTAAGTATTGATAAATAAATAACAGACAAGGCGCGGCCATAATAGAATGTCGTCATCGTCATGCCTTCAATGTAAATTAGCTAATTACATAATAGCTTTTGGCGATTAATCATTTAAGACTATTAATATTAGCAGTGTTTGGTTAAAAACTATTTCGGTATAGATAGAGGGTATATTTTCCCTGAAGAGTCTCATGACGTCGAGCATGAAGAAACAAATGTAAGTATTTTACTCTTTTCATTGTTAGCCTTATTAATGAACGTGAAGTAAAGTCGGAATAATTTTACTACGTTTTGTTTCTGTCTGTCAACTTTGAAATATCTTGTCACGGAAAGAGACAAAACATGTTCTCACTACTTCGGAGTAGTGATTTTGCCTTACTCCACATTTATTAATAAGGCTATGTATTTCGAACACTTCCAATAGGATTAAAATTAGGTTCCTATGAGACTACTTATTTCGATTTTTTGCGCAACAAATTATGTTTGAATATACTCTGTATGATGTCCGCTTAGTATAGCGATTTCCCTTCGACGTCATTATCAACGAATTCTACTGTAGGTAACGGAACCCCCATTTTACGGAAGTGTTTGATTAGACTAGAAATTAGACGGTGACAATATTTGTGCGTGCACCTGCCCGCAACTAATTTCCAATAACCCTGTAATAATTAACAATATACTGTCAATTAAAGTGTGCTTTTAATATCGCTCTTACAGTGAAAAAATACATCCCGAGGAAAACCACGGCTTAAAAATCACGTACCTACTATCAATCAGCCCAGCTAACGCAGCGTACTACATGGGCGATCGGATGCGAACGCGATGCGAACGCGAAGCGGCGCGGTGCGGCGCGGAAACAAGGAACAGTCGATAGCTATTGAAGTGTCCTACGTGACCAAATGCAAGTTAAGTGCGATGCGGCGCGACTCTCGACTGTTCCTTGTTTCCGCGCCGCACCGCGCCGCTTCGCGTTCGCATCCGATCGCCCACGTTACGCTGCGTAAGTAGGGCATGCAATATCGGAAGGTTTTCAATCTCGGGACGATATCGATATTAAGAGCTCAATCCCGGGATCCCGGGATTGATACTGAGATTTTAGATATCGTTAAAAAAAGCGAATTTAATACAATAAAAATGTGTTAAATCTAAAATATTTAATATATTTAAGACTCTAGTGGTTTCATTACGTAAATAAGTTACCCCGAGGGCCGTCCACCCCATCATTTTGGAAACATGGCGGACAAATAGCCTAAACCCGAAAGTGTCTAAACTTTCGCGCCAAATTCTAGGCGCACCACTAAAATGTTTTTAGCAGAAAAAAATTGCATGCGAGCTTGTATAAAAAATAATTGTCTTAAAAACTGCAATGAATCACGTTACTTTTATTGTTTTAAACATTTTACCAATTCCCTACGCTTCTAAAACTCTACAGATCTCTTCCTCAGGGGTAGACTAATTTGGGTTTAATTTTAATAGTTCTATTCAATCATTCCATGAGGAAAAATATAGCTAAAAACCTTAATTTATACCCAAATAGTAAATTGCTCAAATCTCGATATCGGATCACTCAATCCCGGGATTATAATATCGAACTTTTGCGTCCGAGATCCCGGGATTACGATATCCCGGGATCCCGGGATTCATGCCCTATGCGTAAGAGGCTACGTACGGAAAAAGCCCAGTGAAACCCTTTAATAAACTGAAAATAAACCATGGTCCATGGTTAATTTAGCTTAGACTTCGTTTCGTAATAAATGGGGTAATTTTTATAGTGATGATAATGGAAGGTAAAAAATCTATACATTGCCAATCTCATCATCGCTACCCATTAGGGTCCCAAGTCTGCTCTCACAATCGTGCCTCAATAGAGTGTCGGTAAAATAGTGATTATCATATTTGACGTGTATTTGACACATTCGACTACTTTCGTATACCCAATGTGTCCAATACACGTCAAATATGACAATAACTATTCTATCGACACTCTATTGAGAAACGATTGGGAGAATAGACTTGGGACCCAGATGAGGTAAAGTCAAATACAACCATACACATAAAACCCCACTTATTTGACATTGCTCATTAATTTGTAATCGAAAATTGCTTTCAGGGTTACGTAAATGAAATAAATACTAAAATTGTATCGTGAGAATTCGATATTCACTTAAAACATTATTATCGATTTCGCGATCGTGGGAACTGTTGACCACTTAAATAATATCGAGATGCGTCTTCTGACTCAGCATTACTTCTATTAAAGCTTGCCAGTGTAACTTGACTCGCCTACCGTGGAACTGCGGCTACATTTGATTAAAGCTCAGCTCCCTAAAGGGGTCGAAGTACACTGGTCGATATTTAATGAGTAGTTAGCTTTTCTCTAGTGAAGTGAACATGTCAAGATAATTCGATTTAATAGCTCTCGGACCTCTTAATTATCGAATTAGAGATGTCGATGCGTAACTTTTTGTTGCGGCTAGCGATTTTTTTATTATAAGTATTTTTAAGTTTATTACAACTTAATTAGTGCACAGTTTTTCTTTAGTAGGTAGCTCTATCTATAGACATAATTTTAAGTAGTCAAAGGTTTTTTATTTCCGATTTCTATTTCTGATCGTTTTAATGATATTTTTTACCTAGAAAAAACTATTGTAGAATAAAAAAAAAACTAGTATTATTATCTAGTAACATTTTATATTCATCGTTTTGTATTTTTTTTTATATTTCATTGTTTTCATCAATTTTTTTTTCCTTGTGATAAAGAGCTTATCTTGCCACAAGATTGATAACAATCTAGACTAGATTATAAAATCGAATTAATTCTAGGTTTTCAACATAGGTACATACCTAGCTAGTATTTATTGCATTAGTTCGCGAGTGCGCGAGCGCAGCAAATCGAGCTCGCGTGGAGTTCTTTGATTTATAAACAATACGTCAATGACGTAAGCTCCTTTAGCGGCACAGATTTATCGCTAGGGATGTGCAGCTTATGGATGCTGGATTGCAATATCGATAAACTGGCAAAAATTAGGAACAAACGGAATGAAAGAAATATGCCTTTTTGAAAGTTAGTAGTTATTAAATTGTTATTTAAAGTTGAACGTGAAAGCGTAAAAAAAATTTCTATAAAAACTAAGGAAGTAGAAATATTTAACAAAGAAAAATACATCATCCAAATGCAATGAAAACATATAGGTAATAAGAAGTAATTACAGAATCGATAAAACTCGGTACCTAGTATGAGAAGCTAGAGATGTGGATTAATTAATGTTTTACGAGTAATAATATTAGGTAATCTTAAGAGGGATAATAACAATATTTTTTCGTTTGGAGGGCTATGGTAAAATGCAAATAATTCTGAAAACTAAATCATAATGAAAATGATTATGTTGATGCTTTAACGTCTCATTTATTTTAAATATTGTAAAGAATAATCGTCGTTCACCACATTATTATGATGAGATATTTGACAAATTAGGTGTAAAAAGTGAAGTAAGTATACCTGCGTATAATTTCTATTTCTTTATTGGATTTTGTGACTTAGGTATTTAATTTCAATTGAATAGGTATTGTTGTTGTTAGCCCGTAATTTATCCCACTGTATGGCAAGGGTCTCCTCTTGTAGGGGTTAGGCAGTAAGATATCACGGGTGCCTAATCCGGATTGGCAGAACTCCGGTATAAGAAGTAGGTAGGTACACTATAACTAAAATAAACCTAATTTAATACAAACTGACCTACTCCACATATAATTTATTTTTAACCGCAAATACTAAACGAGATAATTATTTGACACTATAATAACAACGCTAAACGTAAAAGCCGTTTAGACACATTATAATTATAATTACAAAGTTGTTATTATTAATTATTTTATCGATAAGATCGCATCACTGGCCGCCATTCTAACTCGTTCGGTTTACTACTACAAACACAGTTCCGATTGTTTCTGTCTTTTTCGCTCCTATGGATTGTACCTATGGGCATCCTTTTCGTGGGTGAATGAGTGCCCTTTTTGCGGTGTCGGCGGCGGCGCGGCGGCGCGTTTGATGTGTGTAGGCCACGCCCCGAGACACAGCCCCTCTGTAACTGGAATTTTTAAACTTTGCAGTTGTCAATTTTAAATTATCACACTAAAAATAATTTAATTCAAAATATAAAGTGAAGGAATCAACTAAATCATATTATGAAAGTTTAACAATTTACGTATTCGAAAACCTCAATACCTATTAAATTGTGGTAGGATTTAAAAATTCAAAAACCGTATTCTTCCGACGATTCGAACTGCTTGGTTATAAAAATCCAGTTATCCTAGAATCCATGGTTAATTCGTCACAGGGTAATGATGATGACAATAGTTTTAATTACAACGTAGAAATATTATTAGAAGATCAATAACGATATTAAGGGGAAGGATACCGGGTGTGCGTGATACTGTTAATAAATGATCATCACCGAGGTAGGTAGGTACCTATTTTAATATTTTTATTTTTGATTATTCAGAAATTTATTAACGAATCAAAATTAGGTCATCTTATTCTCTATCGAAATAAAGTTTTAATTAAAACGCATTAGGTAGGTTACTCATACCTACTCATACCGTGAGGTTATGAGGTATTTAGAGGCGGTCATTTATATGGGTTATTCCCAAAGTACTCAGTTCTATTGTATTAAAAATATCACCTAATATTTGAGTTTATTTCTATACACCAATGCATGTCACACCTACTGACTTCGTAGTCAAACTTAGTTGTCTCAGTTAGTTGTATATACCTACATTTTTAAAATAAAAAAGGTAAGTAACTATAACAAAATAAGTAAAAAAGGTAAATATTTAAACGTACCTACCTAAGATTGATTTCCTTCAGGATTAGTTATTAAGAAATTTTATATATTTTTATTGTATTTTACTCGTTTCTGGTACGCTATCGTTTTTCTCATAAAATGTGTAAATATTTTATAAATATCAGAAGTTAAACAACCATCTAAAAATACCTAACTAGTGAGTACAAAAATACCATTTTATTACAAAAAGTTTTTTATGATCTGCGCTAAAATGAGTGTGACAAAACACACGTTACACAAGCTGATACCGGACTCAAGTGAGCCGTTGCAGATAGAAAAGGAGAAAATGGGACCAAGTAGAATACAAATTAGCAATATAATTGTGGCACCACATCGCAACCAATACCTGCTAAAATTAATCAAAGATTTACCAACAGCTTGCATATTGAAGGAACTAACGAAGCCAAAGCTGCTGCACTGTGTAGTAGCAGGTTTTGTATAGGTCCGCGTAAGACTCTCAAGTGTCCTGACATCAAGGCGATTGAGGAACCCGGTGGAGTTTTAGTGGGTAAACTACCATTGTTGGCCTGAAGGCCATAGGGAGCCTTTGGGCCACCGCGCCGCTCTCCTCCGAGAGTGGCGTGATGGTGCACAAGGCTTCATAACTCCACCTTAAAAACAAGGTTTTGTATGGGTAAAACCGCAAAACTATTCACAAATACAAACAATACCTTTAACAAACCTATCTTTAATTCTAAGTCCTAGATATATGTCGGCACGGACGCACAATGAAAATTTTCATATTTTCGTTTTGAATTGTTAATTTAAATGTTAATCCTAGGAAGCCTACTCCGCGGCGCGCGGCGTTCTCCAGCGATATCCGATGCATTTCATCTGACTCTTACTTACGTAATTACGGTCGGACTCTTCAAAGGGACCGCCACGCCGAGCGGCGCTTTTGAACTCATATAAACTAGATTTCCTCTCCAATTAAACATCAATCATACCACCTTGCAATAGAGTTCGAAATTGTTTAAAAGTAATAAGTTTTCTTAACACCTTAAAGTAGTAAAAGGTCGTATCGGTTAGGGATTTTGCCACGGATATGTCAAAAGAGGTTTTATTAGGGTTCTAAACGACGACCGCACGGGAGGAGTGAATTAGGTCATCGAGTTTTCGATGTGTGCCGTAATTAACTGAATAATGGATCATGCGAGCTCTCGGGTCGAATTTTTGTGTTCTAATCATTTCGTTTTACCTAACCATTGCCGAATTATAATCGATGCTTTAGTAGGTATCTATGCTCTATTTTAGAAACTTAGATCAAAAATGTAAACAAAAATCTCATACATTTATTTGAAAGTGACAGCTCTTTATTTATAAGTTCTTTGTTTACATTTTTGATCAAAGTGTCTGAAATAGGGTAAAGACAACACCCGCTACAAAAGTTAATAATGTTAATATGCACTATTATGAAGTTACTTCATTAGATTCTTCCTTGATAATATCATCCCCAATAGAATTTCAAACAATAATTTCAAAACATTTTTATTGTTAGCTTACTGAGTTGTAGTATTTTTTGCTGTGTGAACGAATACACAGCCAAAAATACTACAACCCATAAGCGTCTCAGCTTAGCACTGTCTCAGCTCAACCAACCGTGGAATGGAAATTCTAAATCTTAGTCATCATTTGTCTTTATGCTATCCTCGGAACGAAGTCGGAACTCATTGCGATTTTCTAAGAGTTTCTGACAGTGTTGATGTTTCTGAGGATACAGTGATCTTTATTTTGGCGTTTGTATTGACTATTTACATCTCACTTGTTGAATTCAACTACTGACATCCGAAGTATAAATGATGTCGGTATCTAGAGATAAATTTAAAAACAAACATACAGACATACATAGACTGATAAACACCTTCTTATTATTATTTTTACCCGACTGCCTTCCTTGCGTCGCGCAGTCGGGTAAAAATTAAACTTTCGTTTCAGTTGCCACCGACTCATCTGTTGAAGCCAAGACAAAAGAGGCCAAATGCTCTGTGGTTGAGGTAAACAAAAACGAAATGAAAGATCTACTTTGTTTCTGTCTCTCGGACCAGCAGTTTAAGCTGTGCGTGCACGATAAAATTGAGTAGTCAGTCAATCAGTCAGAACTTTGAATTTTATACGCATAATAGCCGTGTCTCGCGGTTTCACACGTCAAGTCCCGATCCCGTAGGAATTTCGAAAACCCTTTCTTATCGTATGCCTACATCAAATTATAGAGAACACACTCTCCAAATTTTAGCTCTGTACTATTAGCGGTTAAGGCTGTGTGTTGATCGATCAGTCTGTCAGGACAAGGCCTTTTAAGATAATTAATACTTAAAATAGAAAAACCCGAAAATAGATAGTGAAAACAGTAGGAATTATGTTCTCATTCCTACCACCACAAAGAAACTCATTTAATATTATTTTCCAGTCTAGGTGTTCGGCTTACTCTTAACGTTAATTAGCTAAACAAACACAATGTCGTAAAAAGCCAAATTTCTCGAAGAGTAGTTCAAGATTCAAGTTTTATCTTATAGATGGATACACAAACCTGCTCTAACTGGGCACAGGTACCTATATACTATCTACCTCACACATCGCCCATTATCCAAGACCGATCATTTCGCCAGATGAAATTATTAACACGAACAAGTATAACTCTATCGTATACTCAAAGGCTTAATTTGAACCTCTTAAATTATGTTGAAACATCGAAACTGTTATTTTTTTGTCTGCATTAAAGCAGTTATCTTACGCACCGGTGCGGTAGGTAAGGCTAGAGTCTGTTTGTCGAATTACTAATTCGCCTACACTTACACGGATTTGTCCGCCGGACACAGCGTCGGATCCGATCTCTGGTTTGCACGGATTTTGTTGAACCCTATAGTGCGTCGGGTGAACATGAACGCCGGCCGCGTGACGCACGGGCTGCGACGACGTACTCGTAGAAGGTTGCGGGTTCGATTTCCGCCGGAAAAACGTATTTATGCTGCCCATAGATGTTTGTTTATGTGTGTTATCAAAATTTTTTATGAGTTTACAAAAGACAAATATATAAATAATAGTAGCTATTATTTTGGTCACCTCACTTTAGTCAACATACCCCCAGTTTATTATGTTACCATGGCACTGTGCGAAGCTTTTCGCTGTTTAGTAACTGTTGTGAGAGGCATCGGATCAGAGCCGTGGGTGAAGAACTACCATCATTACTTTTTTTAATTGCCAGTTCAATTCTACCGCGTATGTGAGTCAGATCTGGGGTGTGTCCCTAGATTAAAATCCGTAGGTGTATGCTCAGCCCAAACAGACTTTAACTCAAGCACTTGCAGTACTATATATACAGAGGTATAGTAGGTACTTGTCCGCCAGACGAATTTGTCTAGTGCGTAGGCAGCTAATGTCCACCACCTGAACATATTTTATTACGTTTTAGTTTATTTGTAGGTACCTACTATAATAATAGTAAACAACAAAGCAAAGTTTAGATAGGTAATAGGTTATATTCCCTGAAAGAATCGACGATAGACCGCATCGAACCGAATAGGCACCTTCCCTGAAATAATAGATCATTGTTTAGAGCCAGTATTATATTTATACCTTATAAATAAGCCATTCAGGCCACCCATACTCAATGATCTCTCTCAGCTCTATTACGCGACTGCCGAAGGAGAGTTATGTTTTTCTTACTCGCTCTCTAGGGACAGAGGTCATCTATCATCTGAGCGAAGTTCCCGGTTGGATCCCTTTTGGGAGACCGTGGTCTGCTAAAACCCCAAATTAGTTAAAGTTGACACAGTATCTAGTCATCATTCCTCACACCAATTAATTGTTTTCTAATATAAATAAATAAATAAATAAATTCTGTGAACAACACACAACGCCATCTAGCCCCGTGGTAAGCGACTAAGCTTGTGTTACGGTGACTAGACAACGGATATAATACTTATATTTATTTTTCTTTTGTAAATACATACATATTATACATAGTTTACACCCAGACCAGACACAAATATTTATTTTTAAGCATAAATACTTGCACCCGGCGGGAATCGAACCCGCAACCTTCTGCATTGAAGCCGTGCTTTCGCACGACGCGCCACTGAGGTCGTCGGTATTAGATGATAGGTATTAGATGACTGCGTTAAAATATTTATCTACAAAATGCTTTCTTCTGTCTGACTGACTGATTGATCAACGTACAGTCTAAATGCTGATAGTATAGTGTATATAGAGAGTCAGCGCCGCTGCTAGTAGAGAGCTGAAATTTGGAGAACGTGTTCTTCATTATTTATGATGGAGGCTGATAAGAAAATGTTTTTTTAAATTCGCACGGGATCGGGACTGAATTATTACGCGGATGAAACCGCGGGACACAGCTAGTTAAAAATAAAACCAGTAGAAATACTTTAATTCTACGAACGATAGAAAGAAAAACAGTGTTCCGTTGGCTGCCAGATTTTCTTATGGAATTATCGTCCCAGGTCCCAAATCAGCTCTCACAATCGTGTATAACTCAATAAAGTGTCGATAGAGTAGTAACTGTGATATTTGACACATTTGTCCATAAAATGTGTCAAATACACGTCAGGTATGACAATTTGACGTGTCATATTTGAAGTGTATTTGACGGATTTGACCACATTTGTCTACCAAATTTGTCAAATACACGTCAAATATGACAATTATACGTGTCATATTTGAAGTGGATTTGACAGATTTGACCACATTTGTCTACTAAATGTGTCAAATACACGTCAACTGTTACAATTTGACGTTTCATATTTGAAATGTATTTGACAGAATTTGCACATTTTCTTACCAAATGTGTCAAATAAGTACACGACAAATATGACAATTACTATTTTATCGACACTCTATTGAGACACGATAGTGAGAGCAGCCTTGAGACCCTGGATGAGTGTGGCACAAGATCGCAAGGATGGCACAGGCGGAGAGAGGCTTACGCCCGGCTATATATATACCCACTAGTTGGAGATAAGTTGTAGATGACGATGATGAGGTAACTGATGTCTCAGTCGCATTTCGCACGAGGTCAGGACAAAAGATTGTTTTGTTCACACCAATCAATCATCATTGGTGTCGACAATCGTGAACAAATAATACCGGGTACCTATATAGCTGCCTAGTGCGTTCTATCTATTCGTTTTTCAAAGATATTTAAAACACACAGCTTCAGCGTGTAAGAACAACTGTTAATAGCCGTAACAGGCGATCGAAACGCACCGCCGGACCTGTGACGTTAGCAATTATTATGACGTATTCCGTGGTCTTCGGCCCCAAAATACGATAATAGTCGGTACATAACTTGACGGTGTGGTGCGGTGCGGGTTCGATTGTCTGTTACGGCTATTACTTCGCACAGGGACATAAACGATACAACTATAGATTTAAAATTCAAATAACCTTTATTTTACCTACGTTAAGACACACACAATTTTAAACAGCTGCGGGGTTACGACTGTTACTTCGCACGGGGCCATAAACTATTCAATGAAATAGATTTAAAAATCAAATTACGATTTATGGATTGTATATAGTCAAGTTATGAGCTCCCATAATAGTTTTTATTTTAGAAAACTCAAAACACGTAGGTATAGTGGCCGGCAAATTAGTTGAAAAAAATGGCGGATGCACAGAAGTCGATTTTTCATAGAAGTCGCATGTAAATGTACTGCGCGAACTTTCCCCTTCCAAATTTTTCCAACTTGTTTGCCGGGACTTGTATGTAGGTACCTTTTGTTCCAAAATTCAGCGGCGGAGTTCGGTGGAGCATTCACTGAATCCCATATAATGCAGTTGGCAGCGCATCAAAAAAAGACCAGCAGTTTAGGCTGTGCGTTAATATCATACATAGGTCAGTCAGCACAGGGTAGTAAATTTAATATGTTTAGATAATATGTTGTTGTTATTCTGTGTAGCCCCGGCATAGAATAGGGTTACCCCCATCTCTTCCCGTGGGCGTCGGAAAAGGCGACTTAGGGATCTGAGGGAGACCAGCAAACCTTAAGTTTTTCCAGCGCCGTGGCGGATAAACTGCTTAGTCCCTATGAGGGTTGGTAAGGTCAGGCAGGCGGCCGGCCATTAAAATATTGCCAAATCTATTTGCAGAAGGTATAGTCAGTAAGGTAACTTACCTACTGCGCCGATCCCAAATTAAGGAAACAATTTGGGGTTTAGCGCACCCCGGGCTCCCGAGAGGGATGCAACCGGGAACATCGCATAGATGAGAAGAAGATAAATATGTTAATATTCTATTTTGAGTGCTTAAGCCTGCACTGGGCTTTCATAGAAATATTTTAAAGAAACAATACTTCTGCAAAAACACAACGCACGATAGACGCAAGGCTGGATTCGAACCCGCATCTTACTCAAACCGGGAGTGCGACTTGAACCAATTAGTCTACCGGCGCCGGTGACTCATACGCTATATTTTCGCAAGTATTGCTAAAACATAAAATACTAAAACATGCCTTATTGTAATAGATGAAGATAAATAAATATGATGTTCATAAAAGCTATTGCACGCTATGTGCCTACTTGTAAATTGTACCTCTGTCTACTTACTAACCATTTCACGCATGAAACCATCAAAACCTCATTTGTGATAAAGTTAAGGCCTGGGGCGTAACTATAACACTCTAATTGGGAATTCCGATGTTTCCTCGAAACATTGACGAAGCGAGCCAAGCGTCTGATTCGAGTTTGGTTTTGCTTTCGGCTTGAGTAAATTTATTTGTTTTTCTATATAGACTAGCAGTGCCCGCGACTTCGTCCGCCTATTTTTTTTAGAAAATGTACCTAATTTAGTTCCTTCCTCAATAAATGGACTACCCAACACTGAAATAATTTTTCAAATCGGACCAGCAGTGGTTCCTGAGATTAGCGCGTTCAAAAACAAACAAACTCTTCAGCTTTATAATATTGTAAAATAATATAAATGTTGCAAGAGGTCGTTTTGGTGTAGTATTGTTAAACTTATCTCTAAGAAATTGTTTTTTTTTTTCACTACAAGGTAATCTAAACTTCTCGTCGGTATGATTTAAGTTTAAAAAACTAATAAAAATGACCTACCTACCTACAAATACCTACATAATTACCTAAAATAATTAAAAAAAAAATCCAAAAATGTGTTTCTAGGTACCCAAAAAGCTGGCTGTATTGCCTGTTGGTGGTTGGTCCAATAAAACAAATGTGAGTCTCGAAGTGATGAGCAGATTATAGTTCGCCAAAATTATACAGTAACTGCCTCATTTTCAGATGTCTACCAGTCATTCGGAACTACTAGACCTTAAGAACACGGCGACTGTTACCATTTCCATACAAACTTAATACCAAAAAAAAAAATGAAAAATTTAGTTATCTACCTTAATATCGATATTATTCGGATTAAGATTTTACTTTTTCAAAATATTCATTCGAAATGAAATAAAACGGAGATTTTTTTTTCATTTTTACAGCGTAAATTACTTTTTATTGGGAATAATATAAAACAAATGAGATGTAAACTAGTAATTTACGCTGGAAAAATGAAAAAAATTTTACTCCGTTTTATTTCATTTCGATTGAATATTTTGGAAAACCTTGTGGTAGGGACCCTTTAAAATTAAAATTTTAATCTGAATAATATCCATATTAAGGTAGAAAACTAAATTTTTCATAATTTATTTTTGTATTAAGTTTGTATGGAAATGGTAACAGTCGCCACGTTCTTAAACCACTAGGTCCCCACCCCCCCCCCCATTGATGGAGCAACTAGAACCAACTTCTCGAGGGGTAAGTACTTTAATTCTACGATAGAAAGAATCTGTCATTCACGGATGGATGACAGATTTTGTCCGAAATATTTATTTTCAGACGCATAGATGACAGGCTTACTTTCTTTCGTTTGTACGTTCGTAGAATTAAGACAACAGTCTACCTCTCTTTTCTCCATACAAACTTTACAAACGTAGTCGACTGTTTCCTCCCTGGATACCAGTCCAATATTAGAAAAAATATGTTTTTGCCATAAGTCCTATATCGGCCACGAATCTATCTATCAAATATATCGGCTACGTTTTGATTTTTTTCATTTTATAATTTTTCAGTAATTTTATTTCTATTCTAATTAGAAAATGAAAAAAACTAAAAAGTGAGAGGGCATAGGTAGTCATAGCAGATATGGATTTTACGACATAAACATATTTGCTCTAATATCTTTATCCAGGGTTCCTCCCTGGAGGGAGGGAGGAAACATACCCCTCACACTTAGAACTAGTTCCAATTTTATACCTAATTAAAAGCCTTCACAAACATGTTTGAAGGGAATAAATATAAACGTTGCAAGAAGCTTTGTGCTCGCCAGGTCTACTGTTACCAAAACAATAACTACTGGTAAGGTGTAGTAAGGAGGTAAAACTATATACTGTTAAGACATATATATTTTAGGTTTCTTCTAGGCAAACATGTTAGTATAGTCGATCTCATCGTCGCTTTCCACCAGAGATAAAATGCAAGTCTTTTTAAAATATATATTTTATATATTTTATATCTTTGATTAAAGTTGCCTCTAGGTAACCTTGCTAGCAGCTAAGTGTTGATTGTCTATTGAACGTAATGGTTGGTTATTTTCTATCGCCTTGAATCTTGAAGACGAAGTTATTTAGACATAAATTAGATAGATTCTATAGAAATTATATTTTGTAATATTAGGTTTTGTTTTCTGAGAAAGCAGGTGTCATAGGTCCTGTGTGAATCGTGACATTAGGTAAATTATTGCAATCTCTAGTTTTATTTGACCGAGTTATTTTTGTGTGAGTAGATCCAGTAGATCTTGTAGGTACCGGCAACCGGGAGTAGCTACCTATCGGGAATTTGTGAAAAAATCGTATTTACCTATTACTGTGCACCATATTATTGCCACACAGTTGTTATAAACCTTAGTAGGTAGGTACTACCTATAGTACGTTTTTTAATTGCAGACTATAATCTGACGTTTTTGTTCTTTGTGTTTGTCATTTTTTCTTGAGGAGATGTGTCGAATCGTAGTCTACAATTAAAAACCTATACTACTACTACCTATACTATTATTCCATCAATAGTCCATCAATAGTACACTTTCCTAATTAAGTTATTAAACTGTAAAATAGCCTTATTAATAAAAGTGGAATAACGTTAGACGAGGTTTACTACGTTTGGTCTCTGTCTGTCAACTTTGAAAGCTCTTGTCACGGAAAAAGACAAAGCATGTTATTCCTTCTCCGACCCTACTCCACGTTTATTAATAAGGCTATAAGTGAGTAAAACTTAAGTGCATAAAAATAATCAGAAGCTTGACAGTTAGGTATAGACTTACTTCAGCACCTCATTGTATTAATGACTAGCTATGTCCTGCGATTTCACCCGCCTAAGTCCCGAACCCGTGGAAATATCGGGATCAAAAGTAGCCTATGTTACTCAGTGTCAATGTAGCTTTCTATTTGTGAAAGAATTTTTGAAATCGGTACAGTACTTTTTGAGTTTATTCATTACAACATACACACGCACACACACACACACAATAAACAAACTCTTTATAATATTAGTGTACTTAGATGTAGATTGGATTAGAACTACAAGAATAAAATAAAATTATAGGAGACCATTTATTAGTAAACTGCTCTTTTACACTACAGAACTACCATAAAAGATTACGCACAACTGCAAAACTAGAAATCAAGACATTTATATTGCTAACAAATTAAATTTGATTACGCCGTTGGGTACTTAAGGGGACAGTCTACCTACTCTTTTCTCCATACAAACTTTACAAACGTAGTAGACTGTTTCCTCCCTGGATAAAGACATTAGAAAAAAAATATTTATGCCGTAAGTCCTATATCAGCCATTACCATTTATTGCTAAGTTATGAAAGTACACAATAATGATCTTATTTTAGGTTATTTAAGAGGATAGTCTCTATTCTCTTTCTCCATACAAACGTAGTTTAAATTTTCCCCCCTGGATAAAGACATTAGAGCAAATATGTTTATGCCATAAAACCTATATCTGTCATAGATTCATAGTCATGACAGATATAAGTTTTATGGCATAAACATATTCTCTAATGTCTTTATCCAGGGAGGAAAATTTAAACTACGTTTGTATGGAGAAAGAGAATGGAGACTATCCTCTTAAATAACAATAACTAGCCCATTACAGGCATGCAATAGATAATACTTAAAGCTAGTTTTGAGTTGATATCTAAAAATAATAATTAGATATATATCATTTTTTTTTAATTCAATACCTGACTAAAAAAAGCATACCTATAATAACGTCTCCTAAATACAGTGCAACCGACCTATCTGTTATTTAAGCTGCAGTTAGGCAGTTAAACTACATACGATCTGGATCTTCCTAGTAAATCTGCCAGACTTCAGCTTACATAACAGATAAGTCGGTTGCATTGCACTGTATGTAGGAGACGTTATTATGGGAACCTCCTCCTTTTTTGAAGTCGGTTAAAAAGAAAACCTTAGTTTCCTCATAATATTCACATAAATTGTAAACTAAGTACTTATTAGAAAACTTAGATAAGTATGTTACACGAAAATGAGTCCAAAATAAACACATTGTTCTCCGTTATCGGTGTTATCGTTAAAGAGGGCACATTATCGTAGAAAGAGACAGAGCTCCCACCGAAGTTATTATGGTAAAGAATCCTGAGTATACTAAAACTTTGGTCGTCTATCTCTTTCGTTCTCGGGCGGGGCTTGTGAAGTCGATCCCACCTATTTAGGCCCTCTATATGTGAGGTCTGTCGGTTAATTTATTAACAGGCCCCACACAAACTTTGCCTCGAACCGTGAGGCAATATGACTTATCGAGATATTGAAAGCTTTTTCTACTGACACAATCTAACGGTTGATTTTGGTGAGATTGGTATGTTTGAGTTATTGACATGATTTTACTGAGTAGGTACGTAACTATCTAGTTTAGTTTGTTAGTTTATTATGGACTTTCTTATGAAATCATTAATCACATAATATAGAATATAATTAGATTTAAGAATCAAGCGCGTACTCGCCATCAAACTGCCTGTCAGTTTGGCGGGATTTATTTATTTGTAATGTGTGTGTCTTTTCTTTGAATAAATGAAAAAAAAAAAAAAAAAAAAAAAAAAAAAAAAACATACCTACCTTTACTTAATTAGTCGAAACGCTAAATATTTATTAACTATGTTAAAGAATGAAAAGTAGTATGGACGTAATTTCAAGCATCTGATTTTCGTACAATTTTCGCGTATTATTCATACGCTACGAAACTTTTGCTGTAGGTATACTACAAAAAACAAACGGCTAAGTGCGGGTCGGACACGCTCACGAAGAGTTCCGTACCTACCATTATCTCAATTGGGTATGGTACCCTAGAATAAACACTAGCGAAATCCGTGAACTCAACAACGACGCACATTTGCTTTTTTTTTACTACTGATGCCAGTTTGTCATTAGATGGCGCCATAAAAGTTAAATCACGCTTATGTTGCGTTTAACTTTTTATTTTATAATTACTTAAATATTTGCTTTATTTTGTTTTTGTTGTTATAGGTAGCAGCCATTGTAGCAGCTTAAGAAATACACCATCTGTGATAATTTCAACTGTCTAGCCATCACGGTTCGTGCGATACCTACAGCCAGACTGACAGCAGAGTCTCTGTGTAATAATAATATAATAAGTCATTTATTTCAGAATATCAATTACATTCCATTTGTTAGTAAGAAACTTAAAAAATAATTTAAGTACTTAATTTTTGAAAATATTTTTTTAATAATTTACTTAAAAATATATTAAAAAATGTCATAATAATTTTATTTACAATTTAGTCGTACACCAGATTATTTCCCGTGATAAGGATGTCACGAAAGTGCCTCTGGATCGGCGACGCAAGCCTCGTAGCCACAGTTTTCAGGATGCTGTTCTGGCTGCCCCGCAATCTGTTGCACAAGGAAGCTGTCTTTTTGCGAATCAATGCGTGAAAGCCATCTGTGTGGGCTAACGCAAACATTGCTGAGGCACTACAGAATCGGGGCAGCCCCAACAGTATCCTGAGTCAATACAATAATCCTGTATAATAATAGGGTCCCGTTTTAACCCATTGGTTACGGAACCCTAAAAACTAGCGCTATGAAAAACTAGAAAATGTGCCTAAATCACTTAGAAGAAGCAGTAGAACAAGAATTTATAGATGTTTTAATTCTCTGTTACTTATGCATTCAAAAACTATACTGAACCAATTGAAACTTGGATTCACTATTGGGTCGTAGATACTTATTACATCGAAATCCAACAAATTGAACCCAGAGTAATCAACTGAAGACTGAGAAAACAATCCACCTGTGGAAACTCCTTTTCTACTGGATCGAGACCATTCCAGACTACAACGGGTGCAACCGCGGGGCGCAGCTTCTCTATATTTAGGTACTACACATAATATATTATAAAAAGTAAATATTTATTTGTTTCTAAAGAATAGGCTCCGAAACTATCGTTGCGTTTATATGTCACGTTTGTTGTATGGGAGCCTCTCTTAAATATTTGTTTTATTTTGTATGTAGTATTGTAGTACATATTTGTTTTTGTAGCGGCTATAGAAATACATCTGCTGTGCAAATTTCAACTGCCCTGTTACTGTTCATGAGATACAACCTGGTGACAGACGGACAGACGGACAGACATACAGACATACATACAGACAGACATCGAAGTCTCTGTCGTTTTTACCCTTTGGGTACGGAACCCTAAAAACGAATGCCATTACCATACCAACCAACCAACCAACCTAAAGTAAAAATTGTTTTCGTAGACCCCGACCAGCCGAACAGCCGACCACCAACTCTAGCCAGTTCATAATTAAGAAATAAGCAATCTAATTTTGTTGAATTAAACTGATTTATTCACTGCTTTCACATTACCAACACTGTTATTACTTATTACCTCGCTATCTGTTATTATGGTACATTTCCAGAATTTGTTTTTGATTTCATTCTCTAATGGGTTATGGAGATTTCGTGAGCTCCCAACGTTACAGATTTGTTTAAGTTTTAGTGAAAGCATTGTTTTATTTGATCGGAGTTCATGGTCTAATAAAGAAGATTGTTAGGCGGGTATGTATGTAGGTTTAATATGTAGCTGTAAGTTTAGTTCGCAGTTCCAATAGTAGAAATCAGTAATAGGGTCCCGTTTTTACCCTTTGGGTACGGAACCCTAAAACAAGTTCGGGTCGGACGAACACGAACGAACGGAACGAAGGGTTCCGTACCATCCTACTAATATTATAAACGTGAAAGTTTGTGAGGATGGATATTTGTTACTCTTTCACGCAAAAACTACTGAACCGATTGCGATGAAACTTGGAATATAGATAGCTGGACACCTAGAATAACACATAGGCTACTTTTTATCCCGTAATTCTCGCGGGATCGGGACTTACGCCGGTGAAACAGCAGGGCGCAGCTAGTTATTTATACTAATAATACCTACCGAGCGACGGTCGTGCCGGTTAAGCAACGCTTGGCGCGGTCATTACTTGGATGGGTGACTGATAAATTCATTTTCTCAAGCTCCTTCGTGCACGTTAAGCAATTGGTCCTGGTTGTTATCTCAGATAGTAGTCGTTAGGTCAAGTTAGAGGCCTTAGGGCGACCCGAAATCTCTATCACCAGGTGAGCCACACCACTATACGAAAAGAAGAAGTGGGTAATACATAGTGAAACCTGGGTCACTACAATCTCGAGGGACTTAGGAATCATTTCTAAGTAAGTTACATTGATGCTGAGGTTTCTCATTTCATCAGATTCCCAATGATATTATTATGGACGTTTGATTGCAGTGACAATAGTCTCTGCCAGCATATTGAGAAGCTTTCCACCGGGAACGCTGGCAGGCGGCCGGCTTGCGGCACGGCGAACGGCGCGACGGGCGGCACGGCGCGACGGGCGGCACGGAGCGGGCGGCGGCTTATTTGAATACAGGAGTTTTGTGTTCGTCAGCTTGGCCGGACCATGCAATACATTTACGCTTATCATTTAGTACATATTTGGCACCTTTGTTCAAATATTTAGTACCTACGGGGTTTCGAAACTATTAACGATACAAGGTGGTCGGCCATTCTGACGTCAGGTTGACCGGACCAGCTTCGATTTCTCGCCATCCACTGTAAATTGCTCCACGTTATAGGTGTTTGGTACCTACGCAAATATTTTTTTCACAGCTCTACTAAGGAAGCTTTAATAAAAAGTAATTACAAAAACAAACCAATTTATTTATTCAAAAGGGCCTGCTTAAAAGGCTCGTCATTACATTGTAAGATCCTTAACAGATCATCACCATCTTCTTATTGAAGCAATTTTACCTTTCAAACATAATTTACGTACAAATAATTATCTCAATCCGCCGTCTTCAAGGAACCTACCTAATCGGTGAATATTGTGAAAGAATCCTTTTTAAAATAATATGCGTGTAAGAATCGTGATCACTCCTTCGGTTTTTCGGTTTTTGGGTTAAAGGAGAAATTATTTTCCCACGTGAAGCACAATGTAGATGCATGTCTGTAATGAAATGAGGAGCACGCGTAGTGATTAGTTTACATCACGTGATAACTCAGGTCATACTTACCTACCTGTATACTGGTAGGAAGTATGACCTAAGTTCTCAAGTGCTCCCTCAAACACAACCCTGTTTGCTGTATCATAGGTACTATCTACTGCGTGGTACTGCGGAACACTTCCTAGCCGTAGTTAAGACATCATGGCAAGTTATGAACAGATGTAGTTTTGATGGGTAAACCTGCACGCGCACTAGACCTTAGGTTAGCAGCCTCCCATTTCTCCTTTAATGAAGGTAAAGGTATGTTGAAGGTAAAACATTATACTTTCGATCGCGGTATGTCACCCAACATAGATCTACTATATAAAAATAAGTCGGGTTTTCCTTCCTGACGCTATAACTCCAGAACGCACGAACCGATTTCCACGGTTTTGCATTCGTTGGAAAGGCTCCGTGAGGTTTATAGCAAAGAAAATTCAGGAAAAATTTAATTATCTATAATTTACAAGGCAAAACAACGTTTGCCGGGTCAGCTAGTAACCTGATAAAATTATTAACATTTGATTTTTATAGACGATAAAATATTATAATTTAGTTACTACTACTGCCATCTATAAATTAGTAGCGGCACCAAACGCTGTTTTTACTTATGTGTTTAGCTTTTCAACAATAGATGGCACTATTGATTTTAAAATTGCACAGAGTATAAATTCAGTCAAACAAAACCTACACTGACAGCAACGAAACAAATCTAAGAATATTAAAATATCAAAATTGTTGTGGACGAAAAGATTATAATAAATATTGGACTAAGTTAAATTTCATTGCAAATAATAATAAATAATGAACAATCAATTAATACAGAAAATTATTAAATGTGGGGAACCAACAGCCTGTCCAAAATTTACTTTCGAGAACCCTTTACTCGACCGAAACTTATCGAAAGATCTAGCAAAAAGTTTTGTGAAGATACTTCAAGTTTCCCAACAAGATTCTAAAGTAAATATGAACTTACGACACTCAGTGCTCACCAATATACGTAGATTGTGCCGTACCGAACCAGAACACCACTTGGAATTCGACAAATCTGTTACTGATTTGCTAACCAAAACATACACAAACAGCCACAGCGAAAAACTTTCTAGTGACACTGCAGAGCCAATATTTCGAAAACTAGACGAGTTTTTAGTGAAAACAATAGTGGAAGTCGGCGTAAACTCTAACTACCGGCCTTGTTTTAGCGCAGATACTTTACAATCATTAGCAAACCTTGGTGAAAATTCTTTGCATACAATTTCACAAGAAATTCTTTCTTTAGATGTAGAGAGAAGTAAAAACCTAGCTTTAGTTAAAAATGTATGGAACACTTCTACAGAAAGTGCTCATTTAGATTGTGATATTATCACTAATAGTACAGTTAAAATGAAATCTGAAATAGAAAAGTTGTTAGCTGAAACTTCATGCAAAATAATAGCCTGTAAAAATCCTAACTCGGATACACTTATTTCTAATAACAATGATTTAACAAAAATAATAGAAACATGTTCAAAATCTGCACAATGTTTCCAATTGTGTTCTAAGATATTAAATCAACTTTTATTGAGCAGTAGTCTTAATAGCCAATTACTTGAATTTATATCATGTTTTGTAAAAAAAGTGAAGGCTTCAACCTATATTTTTTCTGTTTTGTACTCTCCTCATTTCAGTCATATAGTCATGCTTTTAGATATTGATTTAAATATATTGATAGATGATTACAAAATGAAATACATAGGAGAAGCTAAATCTTATTTATGTAAAGTTAAAGAAGCATCTGAGAAAGATTATATAATGTTGTTATCTCATTTTCCACAATGGTTTGATGTATTTTATAATGAAACTACCAGATATTCTGGTATAGTGATATAAGTAAACAGAATAAAAAATTAGGATTTAAGAAAAAAATCTTTTTATTGTGTAAGATAAGCTAAGCTGCCATACTTAGTTAGTTAAAAAAAACTTAAGTAAAACCACCTAAATCTCAAGGAAAATTGCTGTCTGTCCATCTGTCAACAGGCTGTATCTCACGCATCACGTTTTTGTATTTAGCTAGTACTGCGTTACGCTTTTGCTGGATGTGGACCCTCCACGTTAACCTTCTGTCAATGTGGAATCCGAGGTATTTGACGCAGTAGGTATGGGGCAGAACTCCATTGCCAAGGCACACAGGAGGACAATTCTCCTTCCGCAGGGTGAACATGATGTGATTTGACTTGCTAGCACTGACCCTAGTTCTCCAATTTTTCAGCCAGCAAATTGTTCTGTGTAAGACACATTGAAGCTTTTGGGAGGCTCGTTCAGGGTCTTTATCTGCTGCTAGGTAGGCTATATCGTCAGCGTATGTGGCCACAGTCACGTCATCTGTTGTTGGGAAATCGGATGTAAATTTGTTGTAGAGAACCGAGCCCTGTGGCACTCCTGCGTCAATATCATAGAGCCTCCTCATAGTTTCCTCGAGTCGGGTCCCGTCAATGAAATATGACAATACGATTGGTACAGTTAACCAATAATAAATACAATACTTTATGAGGATAATGTGTCACAGGAATCAACCTATATTTGACAAATAGTTATAGTTTTCCATAAGCCTTTTCCACGCCTTAGCGCAGGTTTCAGGTTTCCACGCCTTAGCACAGGTTTCAGGGCTTTGAACTTCATAATCATACCAAAACCTCTCATCGTCTTTAGTTTTTGGTACTGAATATTTCTTCATATTTGCTGCAGCTTCATTAGTCATCGACAGTTCTGGGATTATTCTACAATAATGCAAACACATTACATAATTATCTGTTTGAATAGCATTTTGTTCACCGCAAAAAATAATACCAACAGTGTTGTCACTTCGTTTGTAGAAGTTAACGACAGAATCGTAAGCCCCTTCATTACTATGCGTACATAAATCAACCCCATTACAATGTATTGGGCTAAACAGTATTATAGACAAGACAGGCTTTCGTGTTCGTGACACAGGTTCTATTATCTGACCCTTAATCCATTTGTGTTCAGTAATAAACAATTCTACCAGCACCTTTTTCCCAATTTGTGTCGTGACACAATAGTTACATTTTTCACTTGTATATTCTATAACTATTGAATTTCTAAATTCTGTTGTATGCATTTGATTATGGGTCTCAGAATTATGACTGTAATG
Source organism: Idaea biselata (assembly GCA_958496205.1). Lineage (NCBI taxonomy): Eukaryota > Metazoa > Arthropoda > Insecta > Lepidoptera > Geometridae > Idaea > Idaea biselata. The sequence continues at coordinate 7,595,183 of OY292394.1, forward strand.
TTTACAATCACGATCTTTACGACACATCATAATAGCCTTAAACATCTCGGTTGGCAGCACTGGCACTTTATCTCCCACACAATCAGATATAATAATAGCTTCATGTATATCACTACTACTTCTGCAATCACCTTCGAGAGATTCAAACGCAGGATCCTCCGGATTAGTATCCGACTCCTCTTCCTCTCATAATTCATCGTAATCGTCACAACCATCGTTGAACTCCTCAAAAAAATTTGACCACTTGTCTTTGATTTTTATTGTAGTTGAGGCATATTTAAATTCAACGTCATAGTTACGCATTTTACTTGTTAGAGCCCAATATTCATCGAGCTCGTAATCAAGTTTCTCCACTTTATCATGCCAGCTATTCGAATGCACTTTATTTACGTCGATGTTTGTGATGTAAGCCTTTTGTTGTGAAGTAAATTTAATATCCGATATAAACTTACCACCGACGTTTACAATGTCCAAAGTGTCGTTAGATCGTTAGATGGAAGTTTTATTTAGATCGGAGGATTTTTCGAATCGAAACCCATTTCATCCATCGTAAGTCGACCGATACGACTTGAAAAAAAATCATACAAATAAATGGCTATCATTTTGTAAGTTTCGATTAATTGTTAGAACTGCCATTAATATCGAAGACTCCCCGACACTGCTCGGTGTTAATCAGCTTCTAGGTATTACAGATTAATTTTTCGGTCGGTTTTAAGGTTTCATAAACTATTCCATTTATTAAAAACTTAATAAAACCGCTGGAAAAAGTACCTATCACATCGAGCAGAATGTTTTCGTTATTATTGATTTTAATGTCGCCACTTACAATATCAAAAATTCTACCTACTTGCTTAAGGCTGTTAAAGTACCCTACACACGTTTAGATTTATCTTACAGATAAATCGTATGCGAGAAATCTTTACGAAAAATCGTACGTGTGTAGGCAAATCTGAGAACAGTTTATCTGACGATCAAATCGAAATCGCATAAAACTGAAGAACTCAGTTTTTGCCACAGTTTACCTAATACCTAGTTGATATTCTGGGATTGTTTTACGCCGTACTCCGGCTTATGAAGTCCGATTTCGATAATTCTTTTTTTATTTGGAAGCTGAGAGTCCCGAGTAAAATCTCAGTGAAGATCTTAGGTGAAAATTCGAAATGATGAGCAAAATAGCATCCCAGAATGTATTAAATTACTCATTTTTGGGCTCCTATCAATAGAACCGGCTCCTAAGAACAGCTTGTGGAAAAATATTATCGATATTAATATTAAAATTATTTATTCGATCAAGTCATAGTACGTGTTACTTCAAGCAAAAAGAAATCGCAACTGATAAAACTGAACGTGTGTAGGCACTAGGGGCGTTAGATTTCTCGCATGTGATTTATCGCAATGATAAACCGTTAGAAAAATCTAAACGTGTGTAGCGTACTTAAATTTGCTAAAGGTAAAATTTCTACCAAAACAGTAGAAATGGCAATGAGGAGGAACACTAACTTTTTATCCCGGCAGAGGGCGTTTGTCGACTAATCTTAGGTTTGAAGAAGATCGGCGTTTTTCCTTAGGGATTTTACCTGGGGGTTAGAGGTACCTTAATTTTATTTTATGTGCCATCGCAAATTACGAGACATGGATTATTCAATTGATATAGGCGAACTAAAGCCATGGTGCTAGTTTTTTCGTCCTCCTCTTGATAAGTTAAAATATATTTGATGTTAAAGTTTCACATTTGGGAGTGTTAACACAAAAGACCACAAGATGTCGTTACTTGTTTTGAATATCCACGAATCTGAATTGGTATACCAATATGGCAGTTAGTCAACTCATCTTTCAGTCAATAAATCTTATTAGTTAAAAAAAAATATTTTCTTTTTAAATTCTGGACCGATACGTGGAATTCTGTAGCCATTTATTGGTTTTACAAAGTCAGATTTATGGATATTCGAGACAAGTAACGACATCTCGTGGTGTTTTGTGTGAACACTCCCAGATGTGAAACTTTAACATTCAATATGTTTTAACTTATCAAGAGTAGGACAAAAATACTTACACCATGGCTATAAGTTTACGTAATCAATCGAATAATAAATATTTCATAATTTGCGATTGAAATAAGTTCGTGTACCAAATTGTTTGAAGTGCCGAATATGATATCTGTGGAACATAGCTGGTCCATTTTGAACGGTCTTCTTAAGAACTGTCAAACAGGCGTTTTTTACAACTCTCGGCGCCAAATTGGCCATATCGGTCTGAGACCGAAAGAATAAAAAAAAACTCGGCGTTTCCATTGGTGGAGGACCATCATCGAAAAAAAAAAAAGATCATCTGATGCCAGCGCCACCTACTTACAGATTTGCGTGTGGCACCCCATTGGTACTAGGGAATGCAACCCGGTTTTTTTCGGTTATTCGAAAACCGGGTTTTCGGCATTTTTCAACTGGTAAAAACAGGGTTTTTAGTTTCATTACCCGGTTTTTTCGGGTTTTTCGGTTTTTGTATTCTTCATACAACAACACTGAATATCTGCTAAAATGATTCATTAGAACACGATTAATCGAAAAATGGGTTATTTATTTATTTATTTATTTATTCAGAAAACCAACAGCACTTACTTAAATATAGAAACTTATTATACTAATTTTGATAAAGTTTACAGCCAATTACAGGTTTTCCTTGTTTGTACAATTATAACAATAGTCCTACCCAGTTGAAAGCTACAAATCTAAATTGGTTAAACAACGGTTAAATGTTTATTATTTAGTTACATTTCTTCCTTCTTTTTCATTGTTTGAATCAGAAATTATTGATGCAATCTTACCTCGGTAACCGTATTTACTGTTGTTGAATAAATCAGTATCTGAGAAAAGTGTGTTATAGGTTGAGCATATTCTAGTTATAGGGGCGTTTTGTGCGTAATTAGTACTCTGCGTGCCGAGAAAGAACAGGGGGGTCTTGTGGGTACGTTTAGTGGGAGCACGAAATTTTATAGCTGAAAGTAGTGCTGGACAGTCAAAATTACTGTTGACGATATTATACAGAAACATCATGTCGGTGAGATTACGTCTATCTATTAACTTCATCAAATTATGTTCTTTACACCCTATACAATAATTGCTGTAAATACGCTTTTTATAGTTTAAGTGTTTTACAAATTTGGACTGTATACTTTCCACTTGCTCCCTGTAAACTGTATAGATTGGAGACCATATGGTGCTCGCATATTCTAAGATACTACGAACATAAGCATAGTAAACGGTTTTAATACATTCAGTATCTGTGAACGGTTTACAGGTTCGAATAATAAATCCAAGATTCTTATATGCCTTATTAGTTATGAAGTTAATATGTTGTTCCATTGTTAATTTACTATCCAAATGCACACCGAGATCTCTAATGACTTTGACTTTTTCTATGGGATGGCCGTTTATCGTGTATGTAAAATTTTGTGGCTTGTTTTTACGGGTAAAAGATATTTGTTGACACTTTGCGACATTAACAGTTATTTTATTTATTGTATAATAATGAGATAAATTATTAAGAGTAGCTTGAAGGTTTTTGCAATCGTCCTCATTTCTTACTTTAAGGTAAATTTTCTTATCGTCTGCGTAAAGCAAATGTCTGGTACTAGGTCCGAAACATTTATAGATGTCAAAAATGTAAGCATTGTAGAACAAAGGTCCCAAATGGGATCCCTGGGGAATCCCGGACGGGATAGATATAAAATTAGAGCGGTAACCACCCACAACTACTGCTTGAGATCGTCTGGTCAGGTAAGATTCAATCCAACGCAAAAGATCGCCATGAATACCAAGCTTGTCTAGTTTAGCTAGAAGGATGACGTGATTCACACGGTCAAAGGCTTTTTCAAAGTCCGTGTACACCACGTCAACCTGTCCTCCTCGGTCCATATTTTTGAGAACAAACTCCATGAACTCTGCTAAATTTGTAACCGTAGATCTGTTCTTTAGGAAGCCGTGTTGATTTTGACCTACCCCTCTCGCGATCGTGCCGTAAATCTGATTATATACTATCTTTTCGAATACTTTACTAAGAGTGTTTAAAATGGAAATAGGGCGATAGTTCTCTATTTTAGCTTTAGATAATTTTTTGTGTATTGGTATCACATTCGCTTCTTTCCATTTATCTGGAAATATACCTTCTCTCAAAGATCTTTCGTAAATTAACTTTAGGGGTAGTACTAAGTCCTCAGCACATGCACGTATGAGTATAGGTGGAATATTATCTGTACCTCCGGATTTCTTGATGTCTAATGTCTTCAACAACCTTAAAAGTTCTCTAACAGAAATTGATATATTGGATACACTACTGTTGCTACAGTTGTCTGGCAGATCTAGCTCCGATAAGTCGCCGGCACCAGGTGGAGGAGGCTCTACGAATACACTTTTAAAAAACGAGTTAAAGCCATTGCAGATATCTTGTCCTTCCGAAAGCCTTGTTGAACATATGGTCATGGTCTTAGGATAATTGGACTTTCCTCCTTTCATTAATTTAATATAATTCCACATGTTTTTAGGACATACTTTAATGTCGTTCTGCATATTGGCCATAAAATCACGATATTTTTTTTTTCCAGAGTTTTAGCCCTATTTCTCAGCAAGGAAAACTCGGCGTAATCTAATTCATTTCTAAATCTCCTCCATAGAGAGTGGACTTTTATTTTTTCTGAAATGATTCTACACAGAGCTTTATTCAATCAGCATCACGAAAACCAAAGAAAACATAGACTAAATGGTTATAAAAAAACAGAACCTATTTTTAGTACCTAGTTATTTAGGATATCATTTTTAATGACGTTAATTTAATTTCATAATTTTCTATGGAGATTATTGTTGTAGTGTTAAACTTGTAGCTTGTAGGTGTTCCGAATTGCTTGTACTTAGTTTTAAAAATTATAATAATTTAATTCGTTTATGATTTTCTAAAATTCGAGAAATGATACTGTAAAATGTTTTCCACACACGTGTAAGATTGAAAAAGAAAAATATTGTAAGTTTCATGAGTTTCAGTATGGGCCCCCAAAATTTATTGGGTTTTTTTTCTATTTTTGTGTAAAAATCTTAATACGATTTACAGTGGTGTCAATTCGAGCAAGCCAAATTCCGACTTAACTTAACTTAAAATTAGTTAAGACGTGTCAAATTACAGATTGCTATTCAGAAAACGCCGACTTAACTTATTATGACAGGACTAAACCAAAATAAGTTAAGTCGAATTAAATTAGGTTAGAAAACGTTTTTAGCTATTCGAAACGGCCACAAAACTGTCAAAATAGTAAACGTCGAACTAAAATTAAGTCGCGACTAATTTTGTGTGGACTAAAATTGGTTGTTGAAGTAAATAACAACATTTATCGAATAAATAACGTTACGATTGACAAATTTGTAATTTTGGCTGTAGTACGGGCTGAAAGGTGTTCTGAGTGCCGGCCTTTAAGGACAGATTTAGTGAAAACCCTCAGAAAAACGTGTTTTGTTAAATGTTTTTGTTTAATTTTATTGCAAAAGCAATGACGAAGGGCTTAGAATAAAACGATTAAGAGACTGTTCCAATCCATTCGTATTGCCGGATAACAAATTTAAAAAACTGTTTTGTATACCTACCAAATGACTACGACCTGCTGGACTTTCACAAACTACTCAGTCGTGAGACCAATGATCGTCTCAGAGGTCACCACCTCAAATTACGCACCACCATCTCGGACAACAACCCTCACGAACATTTCTTCAGCAACAGAGTGGTCAGAGCGGTGAACAAGCTACCAAAGGACATCATCTCGGCACAGTATCAGCCAGTTCAAGAACAAACATGACAAATACTTAGCCAATACAGAAACAGACTAAGAATAGCTGGATACAGGCATCTATCAATTGTATCAACTGCCTGCCTGATAAGTAAATAATAATAAAATACCTGTGGCAATATGCCTATTTGCACATACTAGGAGGCAACAATTATTTTCAATAAAAGTCATTTTATATCATTTACAAGTTTTATTCAAAATATATACTAGGTAGGTAGTTAAAATAGAATTTGATTCAGATTTGGCTAGAATTGTCTATACAGTTAAACCAGTTAGGAGTTTACTGTGCCTCTTCAACAAAAATTTCCTCAACTGTGTCTTCCCTCAACGCTTCAGCTAAAACTTGAGCTGCCCGCACCTTAGCACAGGCATTTTCTCTTAATGGCAGTGCAATATCTGCTCAGCTCAGCAGCCTAATATTTTCATTTAATGCTGCTGTCAGGCTATCGGCAACAGGCGGTCTTGGTGGTCTTGGGGCTTGCACCCGCTCAGGCCGGCATATACGGGGGCGGTTGGGCAGCTCAGGTTGTTGTGGCGGTGATTGATGAACTCATTGAGGATCTTCTAGCTGAGCAGGCACAGCAGGAGGAACTTCAGCAACAGCAGCAGCAGTATGTTCCATTTGGGGTCTGAAATTAACAATAAATAATTTAAGATATACAGAAAAAATATTTAATTATATGTATTACTTGGTTTTTAAAGGAAAACTTACCTGCTCTACAGTGGCAAAACCATACACAGAGGCAGGTCCTACAATTTCCAATATTTTATTGTCCAGATCTGTTAAATCTGGACCTGGAGGACCTCCTCCAGTTCCGCTGATGGAGCCCATACTTTTCGAGCTTTTGTTTTTGTTTTGCTGCGCCAGACATCCCAATTCTAAAAATAAAAGAGGAAATACATTTCATACATAGTTAATCACGAAGTACTTGTAATGACAAACATTGAGCCGAGTAATAATTGGTATTTGGTTTCTTGGTAAAACTGGTACTCGGACAACTTTAATCTTTACATAGTCTAAAACAAAGTGACTTCCCTCTCTGTCGTGTCTGTTTGTATTTTGTGTGTACGCTTAGATCTTTAAAACTATGCAGAGCTAGTAATTCTATTACTATATAAAGTGGAAGAGTTTGTTTTTTGTTTGTATATTCAGACCCTCTGTGTGGACCTATTTGCGTCGGTAAGGCTTAAATTTACTAGACTTAATCCATTTAACATATTTAGACTAATGAATAGAAAGCTTATGAGATTTTTTAGTTTGGTTGAACGCGCTAATCTCAGGAACTTACTGGTCCGAATTGAAAATATATTTTTGTGTTTGATAGTCCACATATCGAGGAAGATTAAAGGCTAGTAATGATCCTGATATTCTCGCGGAATCGGGACCTGGGCGGGTAAAGCCGCAGGCACTAGGATTGGTAGATAAATAAATCTAATTCCTTTTACGCTATCGAAATAGCAATTAGCGTAAATTGCGTCAGAAATAAGACCTACCTTTTGCCAACTGAGCATGAAGCCTCTCCACTCCACAAGCAGTTCCTTTTGCTGCGTTCGTTAGGTCTTATATACATTTTCCGATACAAAACTACAACAAAACTGATTCAGATGCAATAAACTACAAAAAGTAAACAAATAATCATAGAGAAATCTAGACGAATAAAGTACTACCAAACTCACAGCATAAACCATTCGTTCTCATTTTTTTATCTGTGAATCCAATTTAGTCCGTGTTTAGTCCTGTCATTTTCAAATTCTAAGTTTAGTTTGTGGACAAAACCGAATAGCATACAAACTTAACTTAACTAAAATAAGTCTGTTTTTGGTTAGGTTAAGTTTTAGTCGGTGGTTTGCTCGAATTGACCCCAGTACCTACCTATACATCTTCTTACAAAGTTCAACAGTATAGTGCTTATAGTTACGGAAAAAGTGACTGTGGCATACGGACGGACAGACAGACAGACGTGACAAATCCGTAACTTCTTTTTATCCGTTTTTTGCCATTTGGCTACGGAACCCTAAAAATAGGTACTAAAAAAGGTAAGGTTCTGATTTTTTTATAAACATTTAGTCCATATTTTCTTCGATTTTCGCAATGCTGACTTAAAAATTTAACCAATTTTTTGATTTATCGTGTTCTAAATGCTAATGAACCATTTTAGCAGATATTCAGTATTTTTGACAAAAACCGAATAACCCGAAAAAGCGCGGAAACAAGTTTTTTTTGAAAAAAAAACCGAAAAAACCGTTTTTTTATTTGGTGAAAAAAAAACAAAAGTTCGGAGATAAGGGTGTCAATTCGAGCAAGCCAAATTCCGACTTAACTTAACTTAAAATTAGCTAAGACGTGTCAAATTACAGATTGCTATTCAGAAAACGCCGACTTAACTTATTATGACAGGACTAAACCAAAATAAGTTAGGTCGAACTAAATTAGGTTAGAAAACGTTTTTAGCTATTCGAAACGGCCACAAAACTGTCAAAATAGTAAACGTCGAACTAAAATTAAGTCGCGACTAATTTTGTGTGGACTAAAATTGGTCGTTGAAGTAAATAACAACATTTATCGAATAAATAACGTTACGATTGATAAATTTGTAATTTTGGCTGTAGTACGGGCTGAAAGGTGTTCTGAGTGCCGGCCTTTATGGACAGATTTAGTGAAAACCCTCAGAAAAACGTGTTTTGTTAAATGTTTTTGTTTAATTTTATTGCAAAAGCAATGACGAAGGGCTTAGATTAAAACGATTAAGAGACTTCCAATCCATTCGTATTGCCGGATAACAAATTTAAAAAACTGTTTTGTATACCTACCAAATGACTACGACCTGCTGGACTTTCACAAACTACTCAGTCGTGACACCAATGATCGTCTCAGAGGTCACCACCTCAAATTACGCACCACCTTCTCGGACAACAACCCTCACGAACATTTCTTCAGCAACAGAGTGGTCAGAGCGTGGAACAAGCTACCAAAGGACATCATCTCGGCACAGTATCAGCCAGTTCAAGAACAAACTTGACAAATACTTAGCCAATACAGAAACAGACTAAGAATAGCTGGATACAGGCATCTATCAATTGTATCAACTGCCTGCCTGATAAGTAAATAATAATAAAATACCTGTGGCAATATGCCTATTTGCACATACTAGGAGGCAACAATTATTTTCAATAAAAGTCATTTTATATCATTTACAAGTTTTATTCAAAATATATACTAGGTAGGTAGTTAAAAAAGAATTTGATTCAGATTTGGCTAGAATTGTCTATACAGTTAAACCAGTTAGGAGTTTACTGTGCCTCTTCAACAAAAATTTCCTCAACTGTGTCTTCCCTCAACGCTTCAGCTAAAACTTGAGCTGCCCGCACCTTAGCACAGGCATTTTCTCTTAATGGCAGTGCAATATCTGCTCAGCTCAGCAGCCTAATATTTTCATTTAATGCTGCTGTCAGGCTATCGGCAACAGGCGGTGATTGATGAACTCATTGAGGATCTTTTAGCTGAGCAGGCACAGCAGGAGGAACTTCAGCAACAGCAGCAGCAATATGTTCCATTTGGGGTCTGAAATTAACAATAAATAATTTAAGATATACAGCAAAAATATTGAATTATATGTATCACTTGGTTTTTAAAGGAAAACTTACCTGCTCTACAGTCGCAAAACCATACACAGAGGCAGGTCCTACAATTTCCAATATTTTATTGTCCAGATCTGTTAAATCTGGACCTGGAGGACCTCCTCCAGTTCCGCTGATGGAGCCCATACTTTTCGAGCTTTTGTTTTTGTTTTGCTGCGCCAGACATCCCAATTCTAAAAATAAAAGAGGAAATACATTTCATACATAGTTAATTACGAAGTACTTGTAATGACAAACATTGAGCCGAGTAATAATTGGTATTTGGTTTCTTGGTAAAACTGGTACTCGGACAACTTTAATCTTTACATAGTCTAAAATAAAGTGACTTCCCTCTCTGTCGTGTCTGTTTGTATTTTGTATTGCTTAGATCTTTAAAACTATGCAGAGCTAGTAATTCTATTACTATTATAAAGCGGAAGAGTTTGTTTTTTTGTTTGTTTGTTTGAACGTGCTAATCTCAGGACCAGCGGTTGCTGGTCCAATTTGAAAAATTCTTTCAGTGTTGGATAGTCTATTTATTGAGGAAGGCTATAGGCTACATTTGATCCCGATAGTCCCTCGGGATCGGGACTTACGCGGGTGAAACCGCGGGACGCAGCTAGTTGATTCCATAAACTATGACTTGAAAGCTGAAAAATATATCATAGCAAAAATGTTTTTTCACAGAACCTCATGGTTTAAAATTGCATTTTATGCAATACCTACTATATTCAGACCCTCTGTGTGGACCTATTTGCGTCGGTAAGGCTTAAATTTACTAGACTTAATCCATTTAACATATTTAGACTAATGAATAGAAAGCTTATGAGATTTTTTAGTTTGGTTGAACGCGCTAATCTCAGGAACTTACTGGTCCGAATTGAAAATATATTTTTGTGTTTGATAGTCCACATATCGAGGAAGATTAAAGGCTAGTAATGATCCTGATATTCTCGCGGAATCGGGACCTGGGCGGGTAAAGCCGCAGGCACTAGGATTGGTAGATAAATAAATCTAATTCCTCTTACGCTATCGAAATAGCAATTAGCAGTAAATTGCGTCAGAAATAAGACCTACCTTTTGCCAACTGAGCATGAAGCCTCTCCACTCCACAAGCAGTTCCTTTTGCTGCGTTCGTTAGGTCTTATATACATTTTCCGACACAAAAATACAACAAAACTGATTCAGACGAATTACAAACTACAAAAAGTAAACAAATAATCATAGAGAAATCTAGACGAATAAAGTACTACCAACCTCACAGCATAAACCATTCGTTCTCATTTTTTTATCTGTGAATCCAATTTAGTCCGTGTTTAGTCCTGTCATTTTCAAATTCTAAGTTTAGTTTGTGGACAAAACCGAATAGCATACAAACTTAACTTAACTAAAATAAGTCTGTTTTTGGTTAGGTTAAGTTTTAGTCGGTGGTTTGCTCGAATTGACCCCAAGGCCTAATTTTCGGGTGTACTCCTGAACTTCGACAGGACACTTACTTCGAAAACATAAAAATGAAATAATTATTTATCGAACAAGTGGATTTCGAAGTAAAATCTGTCGAATTATTGATCTTTGAAGGTTTGTGTTATCGAAGTATTGTAATCTGTTATCTATTACGTGTATGTATGTATGTAAATAGATTTTAATTTGATTATTCCCGCTATAATAGCAATGTAGCCCATACCAATATTTAAAGTTAAAAACCAAATGTCATGTTCTATCTTATTGTTTTTTTTTAATTTCCTACGATCTATATAAATGGGGTGCCACGCGCAAAGCTGTTTGCAGAAGCGCTGGCATCGGATGATCTTTTTTTTTTCGATGATGGTCCTCCACCAATGGAAACGCCGAGTTTTTTTTATTCTTTCGGTCCCAGACCGATATGGCCAATTTGGCGCCGAGAGTTGTAAAAAACACATGTTTGACAGTTCTTAATTCAAACCTAAGATTAATCGACTCGCGCCCTCTGCCGGGATAAAAAGTTAGTGTTACTTTTTATCCCGGCAGAGGTCGGTAGTCGGATGATCTTTACTGTCAAACGTCAGATGTTTTTTACAACTCTCGGCGCCAAATTGGCCATATCGGTCTGAGACCGAAAGAATAAAAAAAAAACTCGGCGTTTCCATTGGTGGAGGACCATCATCGAAAAAAAAAAAAAAGATCATCCGATGCCAGCGCCTCTGCAAACAGCTTTGCGCGTGGCACTCCATTGCTGTTGTGCAGTCTGACTGATACGTAGTCTCACATGGTCTCACATAGTCTGTGGTTTAAATTATCTGTCTGTGGATCGTTTTAGCATCATCAAGCCCGAAGCAATTTTTTAATTATTTATCCGTATTTTTATAATTTGTTGATAATTTTGAGTTTACATTGCGATTGCGTGAAAATCCACCAGTTCTATGTATTATTTTGTAGTGTAAAAGCTTGTGATGAGTAAAAGACGTCGTGCGTCGTCAGTGGCTAGCCGTGGCGCGGAGGGCGATGAAAGCGATGATGGTGCTGAACTTAGCAACCCTGGGCCTCCCCCCGCGCGAAAGAAGAAGAAATTGGACCCGGTGAGTTAATTAATACCAATCATGGGTGCACTTTAGAATCCTACGTCACGAATTTGTATAAAAAAAGACTTATAAGAGATAGAGGAGAAAGGGGGCTAACCATTATTGCGTTCTATGTTGAGCAAAGAAAAAAAAAATATCATACATTTTTACGTGAACTTCGAAAAAAATATACGGATCACCCCGACTTGGATAGGTTAGGTTAATGTTAGAACATGATTACGCGCAGATCATAATTGGCGACCGCTGCCGCGGCACGCTCGCTTCGCTCGCTCGCCAAAGCGCCTAATTCTATCTATAAATAAAACTAAGCTGCGAAAACTAAGCTGCTGCCAAAGCTGCAAAGGTAATGTCTGATGCTGCGTTTTGTCACGCAAGGGCTGAGGGGCTGCTGCTACAGCCCTTGCGTCGCGCTGGAGCCCTCACATATTCAAATTTTAGCAAAATTATAAACTCCAACTTATTATTATATTTATGGTATTTTTTAAATTACGCATCTGCTCAAGGGGGAAAGATGTTAGGGGGGTTGTACAACACTCCCCCCCTCCACCCCACCCCTCCCTACCCCCAAAATCGTGACGTAGGATTCTAAAGTGCAACCCCAATCATTTCATACAACACGATGCGGGCGCTATAATAGCCACAAACTGTAATCCATAGGTAATCCCGAACACAACCAACCAACCAACCTCCTAAGTAATCCCCAACACAATCAACCGACCAACCTCATATGTAATCCCCAACACAACCAACCTCATATGTAATCCCCAACACAACCAACTGACCAACCTCACAACAACAAAATTGGACAAAATTATCGAAATACGGTTTCACCCGCGTAAGTCCCTATCCCATGGGAATATCGGGATCAAAAGTAGGTAGCCTATGTTACTTTCTAATGGTGAAAGAATTTTTGAAATTGCGCCAGTAGTTTTTGAGTTTATTCATTACAAACATACAGACACACACACACACAAGAATACAGTCCTTTCCTCTTTATAATATTAGTATAGATTATAGAAATATGTACCTTCAATTTACTCTTAAATAAATAAATAATAAATATTGCACGACGTTACACACAGCGCAATCTAGCCCCAAACTAAGCACTAGGCTTGTACTATGGGTACTAGACAACGGATATACTACATATTATACTTTTTTTTTTTTTTTTTGTAAATACATACATATGATATATAGAAAACACTGAATAATCCCATGTCTTCGGACCGTGGTGAGTCCTAGGACATGTTGGTTTCCTCACGATGTTTTTCCTTCACCGTAAGAGCGATGTTATTAGCGCACATACCTTTTTCTTAAAGAAAAAGACATTGGTGCGCGGTCGGTCTGGATTCGAACCCACGACTCTCAGAATGGAAGCCGGGGTATCTACCACTAGACCAACACCGCTCTTTGTTCTTATTATTTTTAGTAGGAATGACAAATCTAAGTTTGTACTAAAGTAAAAACATAGAAAGATGAGTTTGCCAAGGCGACCCGTTGTCACCCAAAAGTTTGTACTAAAGTAAAAACATAGAAAGATGAGTTTGCCAAGGCGACCCGTTGTCACCCAAGCTCAGCGTTAGTTCAGCGGTTTTAGAAGAAATTTATCAGCAATTTGAACGAGAAAAGCCTCTGATAAACATCAATGGGAACAAAATGGTCACATTAATGATCTGCAGATAACCTAGTAATCTTTTCTACTATAGTTTACAACTTAACCAAAATGCTGAATACTCAATGCACACTGAACCAGCATGCAAGTGTTTTTTATTAACCCATTTTATAGTGTAATGTTCTATTACAGAGTGAAATGTGTCAACAACTGTATGACACCATAAGATCGTTCAAGAAAGAAGATGGCTCTTCACTGTGTGACTCGTTCATCAGAGCCCCCAAACGGAGACAAGAACCGCAGTATTACGAAGTTGTCTCACAACCTATTGACTTACTGAGGGTAATCTATTTGTTGTTTTAATCCAAACTACTAATTATAAATGTGAAAAACCATAATTACTTTACCTATCTCTCTGATACTGATAGTACCCAAAACAGCTGAATCAATTTCAAAGAAAATTATTAGGGCACAGATTTAGGAAAACTTGCTATTTTTAGCTTTGATCATATATAAACTATAGATACACGGTCCCATACAAAATCGAAATCAAAAATCGGCACTACTTCAACGCTTACTTATACGGACATAGTACAGTTTAATGTAAACCTTAATCACTGGGCAATAAGGTTGTAAAACACTTATGCACGACTGACAGCGATATGCCTTGTTTCGCTGTAACCTGCTGAAATATGCCTTGTTTTGACGGCTCCATTTCTAGAGCGGCGACCGTGCATCTATGTAGGTTATATATGATCGAAGATTTTTAGTTCAATTTTGGCCCTAGCATGCATGGTTCTAGGGACAAAATAAACTAATTAAACTTTAAACAAATAAAGTATTACCTTTAAATACCTATTTGAAACATTAGGTCCAACAAAAACTGAAAACGGACACATATGAAGACATAGAAGAGTTATCGGCAGACATCGAACTCCTTGTCAACAATGCCAAGGCGTTTTACAAACCAGACACAGTGGAGCACAGAGATGCAGTTGAACTGTGGAGACTGTACAATCAGACAAGAGTTGCTTTTGAAAATGGTAAGACAAATATAATCTTCTTTGGCCTGTCTAGTGTTAGAGCTATCAAAGCTTAACTTGCCTTACAAAGCATGAAGGAGCTTGTGAATTCAATTTTTTTGCCATCGTCAATCAATCACCCATCGTAACGTCCGCTCCAGGCATTGCTTAAATTGTACGACTATACAATATCGGCGAGCACAGCTAGGAATTATACCTATTAGTTAGATAATTATAAATAGTGTTAGAACTCTGAACAATTGCCTAACCGTCTAGGACTAAATTAAGCAACTATGGACTACTTTATATTCCGAAATTATGAAGATCATACAAAAATTGTTTTCATGGCATGATTTATATAATTTACGATATTATAATGGGAATAAGACACATAGAAATTCTACTAAATTTTAATTTTCTTTACATGATACCTAGGTGAAGATATCAAAACACCAAAGCTGTCCCGCAATGGTTCCTCGAGTCGTCGCTCTGACATTGCAGAAGATATGTCTGAAACATCTACAAATAATGAGGAAGACAATATTTTTGACGAACTGTTTAATGCTGTAAGTTTGATTATTTGAATGATAGTACCGTTACACACCAAAGAAAGAAATAAACCCTGTTTGTGGTAATTGTCCTCTTTGAAAATAGAATAGGTACAAAAATAGTGCAGGCATAGTGGTACACTACAGTAGTGTTACCTAATGACTTCTAAATCTAAGAAGCTAATTTTCAAGTTCTTCATCTTTAACAAACGCCGAGGCCCACAGGTACTTAGTAAACTGAGACTTTCAAATAAAAGTTTAAATTTCCAAAAGTCGGAAAGCCAAAATTCGTCTAGTGTGGCATAAATTACCGTCCTCGAGACAGTACCTCGTCACTGTCGCGTGTTTATCCGTGAAACATATTACTAATTTTCAATCTGTATAGTTACATTTTACCGGGTCTTAATCGCGTATTACTTTATATTTTCTTACATACCTCATCTATATTACAATAGTGTTGGTCGCTAGGAGACTGACCAAGACGATAGTAACATAGTTGAAACATCGCGTTCGAAACCCGGTAAAATGTAACTACATATGTTATCAAATCGTGTGAACTTTAATTTTTAATCAACAGGTAATGATAGCAAACATAGACGGCAGACCTCTCTACCCAGCTTTCCAGTTCTTGCCATCGAAACGTCGCTACCCTGAATACTTCAGCGTGATAGAATCACCCATAGATCTAAAGACCATCGCTATGAAGATCCAAGGCGGGGAATACACGAACTTAACGGACTTGGAGAGAGATCTGTTGCAGATGGTCAGAAACGCTTGCAATTTCAACGAACCCGGCAGTCAGATCTATAAAGATGCTAAGACTTTGAAGAAGGTATGTTTGTGTATTCGGGTGGTTGGGTCAGTATGCGAGTGGCCACAGTTTTTTGTTGATAACTCGGGTTCTACTCGTTAGATTTCGACATAAAGTATTCCCGACCTTCTCTCTCTCAGAGCTATAGTGGCCGGCAAACAAAGACTTCTATGAAAAATGGACTTCTGCGCATCAGCCATTTTATTTCTAGATGTTTGCCGGGACTTATACCCAATAGTAAAACCCAAATTTCAATTGTAGGTTTTGAATTCATTTATAGGCATAAAGAAATAAAAAAAAATTACTAAGCCGGTGGCTTAAATTTTGAAATACCGGCTGCTTTGACTGCTTTCAGTACGTAGCGTCCGAGCGACTGTCACCGGATTTGTGTTTCCGCAACTAGCCCTTTAACTGGGACTTTTTGCGTGACTTTAAGCCGTAGGTTTCCTCACGATGTTTTCCTTCACCGTTCTTACGGAGCGATGCGATGTTAATAGTGCACTTAATTTTTTCTTAAAGAAAAAGTCATTGGTGCGATTCGGCCAGGATTCGAGACCACGACCTTCGGAAGCTCCATACCATTAGACCAGCACCGCTCTTTGATGCATAATATTTTTCCTTTTACATATCTGTTTCGATTTGTATTTTAATGACTTTCCAAAGTTGAGAAACAGGAACACACATTGTGTAACCACTGATCTCTTCCACTGCGAGCGGAGCGGAGTTAAAAATGTGTCATGTGCCGGAAGACCGGCATTACTCCTTATGTAAGGGGTGAGTTACAAAAAGACATGTTCGTTATGATTGTAGGTGATTCAGCTGCGTAAACAAGAACTGGACCAGCACGGTCGCGGGCCGGCGAAGACGTCGGAACGTATCCGCAGCAAACGCAACTCCCGAGTCGGCCCGGTGCCTTCGAGCCGCACGCTGGCGATCATGGACCCGCCCGGATCAGACACCGAATATGTCAAGGTACGTGTTAAGCCACAGTTTAGTAGTTAGCGCTTTGCGGCGCTCTGACAGTTGCCCATCCTTTATACTTCGTTTCCTAGGACCGGTTTCTTAATTGTAGGAATTTTTTCTTAAGTTGTAGAGAAGTTTCCTTAATTTATGGGAAATTTCCTTAAGTTTTGGGAAAATGTAAGAAATATTACTACATGACTTGTTAAAGCCCATTTTCAGAAAACAGGCAAGTTGGCATACTATGCTTTCGGTCGGTCTCGCGCATGAAGGGTTCCGTACCATTATTACAAAAAAATTATGTTTGTGTATGGGAGCCCCCACTTAAATGTTTATATTATCATGCTGTTTTTTATATTTGTTGTTACATACATCACAAATAGATGATGTATCTATGAATATTTAAACTGTCTTGCTTAGACAGGCGGACAGAAAAGAAAGTTACTTCTTGATTTATTTAGGTTGTGCTGAAAGCAACGGCTGAAAGAAAGAAACACAAATGAATTCTTTAATTGTATTAATTAATAATTGTGCAAGGAAGAAAGAAAGACAAATTACTTCTTGATTTATTTAGATTGTGCTGTATTTTTATAGCATTCTGAAGATAGCGGCGACAGTGACGAAGAGAAGGCAGGGAACGAGGACTCTCCACAGTGGAAGTTATTGGAAACAATTCGTAATCAATTCACTTCTGATGGTAAGATTTTGTTATAACTAAAAAAACTACATTGAAATCGGTTCGTCCGTTCGTGAGCTACGATGCCACATACAGATACATACACACACATACAGACAGACAGACACGTCAAATGTCGGGGGTTAAAAAGTGGTAATTGAAATAAGATCTATTACGGATTTCGCGTTGCACTCCTTTGATTAAAGTTTAAAAAATTAAAGGGATGAAACGCGAAATTCTTATAATGACGAATTCTTCGTTATTATGTGATTTGTGACGACCTCTGTGATGTGTAATAATTTGTTATTGTTTGTTATTTTTATACCTATCTTCATTATTTCTATTATTATGTGTAATTTTTGTTTGTAATTAATTAATGTACCTAATTATGCTTTTTGAAATAAAAAATGCTTTTAAAAACTAACACTAAGAAAAACAACCCACACACTAACATTAAGAAATGATGTTTACATGATTAATGTGATTATCTTATTGGATATTAAATTCCATTACAGGTAGATCAATGGCCGAACCGTTCCTAAAGCTTCCGTCCCGGCGAGCGTACCCGGACTACTACAAAGAAATCAAGAACCCGATGTCACTGAACCAGATAAAGAACAAGATACGACGCGGGAACTACGGCACGCTCTCCGAAGTGGCCGGCGATATGAATATCATGTTTGAAAACGCTAAACAGTATAATGTGCCGACTTCACGACTTTACAAGGACGCTGCCAAGTTGCAGAGGTGAGTTTTGTTAAGAGGATAGTCTCCATTCTCTTTCTCCATACAAACGTGGATTAAATTTTCCTCCCTGGATAAAGACATTAGAGCAAATATGTTTATGCCATAAAACTTATATCTGTCATGCATGACTATATATTTTCAATTACATATTTTCTAATTAAAATAATAATAAAAAATTATAAAATGAAAAAAATAAAAAGGTAGATGCATAGTCATGACAGATATAAGTTTTACGGCATAAACATATTTGCTCTAATGTCTTTATCCAGGGAGGAAAATTTAAACTACGTTTGTATGGAGAAAGAGAATGGAGACTATCCTCTTAACTGAAAATTGTCTAGAGTGAATAGTTAACAGGCAAGCATAACCGTGTTAGCATAATAATTATAACTACCTGCGTCCTGCGGTTTCAACCGCGTAAGTCCCAATCCTGTGGGAATATCGGGATCAAAAGTAGCCTATGAATCGGGTAAACTGATGGACGGATGTGGGGAAATTATCTATGATGATTTTCTATACTATGTTTCTTTTTTGTTTTAGATTGATGCAACAGAGAGTACAAGAACTACTCGACATAGTACAATCATCATCAAGTGATGATGAAAGCTTATCATCGGTGAAGAATCAAACTCAAGTTCACACCCCAAGACCTAGAGGTAAGTGAATATGAAATGAACTATTCCAGAAAAAAGAAAAACAATAGGCTGTTGTTCAGAATAGCAATTATAGTACAGTTTCGCACTCGCTGCACACCACGCGCGGGTCGTCAAATGTGTGAGCGGTGCGGAGAGTATTTCGCTCTTTCTCTCACTCATGGGTCTTATGGACGGGCGCAATACTGCGCATTATTGCTTTTGATAAACTGTTTCGATTATGCCACATGCTAAATGTTCTTACATTGCTGTGTTTTATGGTGGGTGTGATATAGTGAAAAATTGTACTATAGGGAAATATTGTATGATTCTGGGTTTTGGAAAGTAGCACTATTTTTAAAAGGTTTTAGGTTTAGATTATGTTTACATGGATTCTATAATTTTTTTTATTAATTTACAGGTCGTCCCCGGATCAACCCTTTGCCAGTTTCCGATCGCCCACCCCCCGTCTCTACACCTATAAAACCCAATCTTCCCCTCAAGAAGAAACTCCACTACATATCAAAGCATCTGCTGGAGTTCACCTGCTCGGATGGACGTCAACCAATGTTGTTGTTCATGGAGAAACCCAGCAAGAAACTGTATCCAGAGTACTATAGTGTTATCAGCAGACCCATTGACATGATTACTATCGAGAATCATATTAAGGTAAGATATGTCTTTTAGTTTTTTGTGGCTCTTGTAGGCGAATTTTCGATAAAAAAAATATTTTCATCCCTTTTATTCAAAAAGTGTCACTTTGGTCCTCTATAAGCGGGAGCAAAGTAGCTCTTTTCTGTTATGAGCTTTTTAGCAGGGAGCAAAGTAAAATTGCCGGGAGCAAAGTAAAATTGCCGGGAGGCAAAGTAAAATTGCCGGGAGCAGAGTAAATTTCCCGGGAGCCAAAGTAAATTATTTTTTTCCCTTGTTAGGGTTCCGTACCCAAAGGGTAAAAACGGGACCTTATTACTGGGACTCTGCTGTCTGTCTGTCCGTCTGTCACCAGGCTGTATCTCATGAACTGTGATAGCTAGACAGAATAAATTTTCACAGATTTTTTTTATTTTTGATTAAGTAAATAGGTATATTCATTAATTACATAACACCGTATCTTATTTATTTTCTCATAGAAAGGGGATGAAAAGTAGAGTATATGACTCGAGAGCAAATTATTTTTGCCTCGGGCGATGTATACTTTGAATCCCTCGCTGCGCTCAGAATTCAACAATTCTAGAATTCTTCGCTTAGCTCTTGATTCAAAGTAGCGCCCTTGGCGTAAAAATACTATTTTGCTCCCTTGTCATACAATCTACTATTTTACAGCTACAGATACTCCTCATTTTTTTTCTGATGATTTAAATTTAGTGGTGTATATCTGTGTATTTTTATGTAACTGTTATTTTGATTATTTCTTTAAAAAACTTATTATTCACATAGATAAGATAAAACATCATGTAAATAAACAGTCAACTGAATTGGCCAGTCAGCCTGATAAATTTTCATCTGTATTGCAATAACTAACTGGACGGTCTTACTAAAATTTATCGAGAATTAGACGAAATAGTTTTTATACCATTCCCACTCTTAAAAGCTTATTTTATTCACGCTAAACAGTGAATAAAAACGACTTTTACTCACGCTGTTTGAATTTTGAATTTAGAACACAATTTACTCGTCGTCCATATAACTAAATGCATATACAACCTCCTTGCGTGAAAAAAAACTTGATACAAACTCCTTGCGCTAAGAATACTCGACATACAAATTCTTTTTAGGGTTCCGTACCCAAAGGATAAAAACGGAACACTTTTACTGATATTTTGCCGTCTGTCTGTCCGTCTGTCACCAGGCTTTATCTCATAAACTGTGATAGCTAGACAGTTGAAATTTTCACAGTAGATGTATTTCTTTAGCCGCTATAACAACAAATAGAAAAAAAAACTTTTATGTAATTTTGACATAAAAACTCAACAATACCGTGATGTATTTTCACCCCTAGCACTTTTTACTATCTA
Source organism: Idaea biselata (assembly GCA_958496205.1). Lineage (NCBI taxonomy): Eukaryota > Metazoa > Arthropoda > Insecta > Lepidoptera > Geometridae > Idaea > Idaea biselata. Next base: position 7,616,206 of record OY292394.1, read on the forward strand.
GTGATGAATTGAGACTGGCGCCAGTGGTAAAATAAAATTTAACGTTCGCGTTGCGTTCACGGATTGGTTGCCGAAATTTGTGATAGTGGTACGGAACCTTCGTACGCGACGCGAGTCCGACTCGCACTTGACCGGTTTTTATGCTCGTAGTCATGGTATAAAGTATAGTATGCAACTCTTGAATAAAGTACGGATTTAGATTGAGGGCCATGAACCACTGGCGTCGCTCAGGATTCTAACACTTGAATCACTCGCTACGCTCGTGATTCAATCATCATGAATCACTCCCTACGGTCGTGATTCAATCGTTAGAATCCTTCACTTGCTCGTGATTCATCTACGGCCCTCGCACTAAATCCGTCTTTTATTCACTAGTTGCATAATATACTATTAATAGATCTCTAAAATGTTTATTTCTTGCAGAACGATCGCTACAACACTGTTGAAGAAATGGTATCTGACTTCGGCCTAATGTTCTCAAACTGCCGTCAGTTCAACGAAGAAGGTTCTATGATATTTGAAGACGCGAACCTCCTTGAACGGTTCATGAATGAAAAATATAGAGAAGTCATGATTGGAAGACATGAGAGGAAACATCCTGTGAAGCAGCCAATCAAAGCTACGTACAAAGCTAGGCAGTTGAATCCGTTCGAACAGAAGTTGAGGACTTTGTATGATGCTATTAGGGATTATAGGGATCCTAAAGGTGAGTCTATTTGGTCCCCTCTTCATATCCAAAATATTTGACAGAATTTGTAAGAACACTTTACGACAAATTACTTTGAAATATAAATGTATTAATTACAGGGAATCGCCAACTAGCCCTGACCTTCATGAAGTTACCATCGAAAACTGAATACCCAGACTATTACGAACTAATAAAAAACCCAATCGACATGGAGAAAATAGCCCAGAAGCTAAAGAACGGCCTGTATCATTCTGTCAACGAACTGGCCTCGGACTTTATATTGATGTTCGATAACGCTTGCAAATATAACGAGCCGGATTCACAGTTGTACAAAGACGCCTTAATATTGCACAGGGTGTGTTTGCAGACTAAGCAAATGCTAAGGTAAGAGGATATATCTAAATTTTACGCGATGTGGCTATTGAAACTTGTTAAAATGAAGTAAAAACCATGATCATAGTTTTAAGCCTTATTTCCCAAATTGTCAGAATTCAACCATAAAATACCGATTTGTGTTCCGTCTAACTTTAGTTGTTATACCTTATATCGAATACTAGCTTTGGCGCGACTTCGTCTGCCTAATTTTTTTGAAAATAATATAGACTTCCTCAATAAATTGACTATCCAACACTGAAATAATTTTTCAAATCGGACCAGTGGTTCCTGATATAATGACACCATTGAAGTTTGATTTAAATATTAGCCTCAAGCTAAGCAACTATAGGCTTGTACCTATGTCTGATAATCGTTACAAACCTATGTGATCTTCTTTTGAAATTACAAACATTGTAGACTACACAACTATTTTATCCACTGCGAGAATACATGTCTTTTTAGGGTTCCGTACCTAAAGGGTAAAATAAAACGTAACCCTATTATTTATAGGCAATTTTGTTTGGTAGCTTAAAATTTCTCATTCTGCGAAATACAAAGCGTTATTTTGCGAATCAATTATCCTATGAAGTAAACCTTTGCGAATAGCTCTTATGATTTTGCCAGTGCGAAGTGCTCTTTGTAGTTCTGCGAAATTTTGCCAGTGCGAAGTGCTCTTTGTCTTTTTGCGAAATTTTGCCAGTGCGAAGTGCTCTTTGTCTTTTTGCGAAATTTTGCCAGTGCGAAGTGCTCTTTGTCGTTCTGCGAAATTTTGCCAGTGCGAAGTGCTCTTTGTCGTTCTGCGAAATTTTGCCAGTGCGAAGTGCTCTTTGTCGTTCTGCGAAATTTTGCCAGTACGAAGTGGTCTTTGTCGTTCTGCGCAATTTTGCCAATGCGTAGTGCTCTTTGTCGTTCTGCGAAATGCTTCTTCTAAGATACTTTTTATCCCGATATTCCCACGGGATCGGGACCTACGCGGGTAAATCCGCGGGACGCAGCTATGTTGAATATAATCTAAGATGCATGATGATCTAGAAGATTCACTCGGGATTTAAAGACGACCTCTGTGGCGCGTCGTGCAAAAGCGCGACTGCAATGCAAAAGGTTGCGGGTTTGATTCCCGCAGGGTGCAAATATTTATCCTTCAAAAAAAATGTGTATGTGTCTGGTCTGGGTGTCCCTCTATGTATAATATGTATGTATTTACAAAAGAAAAATAAATATAAGTATTAAATCCGTTGTCTAGTCACCGTAACACAAGCTTAGTCGCTTACCACGGGGCTAGATGGCGCTGGGTGATGTTCAGATAATTTATTTATTTTAAAGACCCCAAATTGTACTCGTCAGGAAATTCAGGTTTAGGCCATCTATTCCAATCTCTCGCAGTGCGAATAAGGAATGATAAAGCGAAACAATAAATGCGGGTTCCGGGCCCTGCACCCTAAACACATTAGGTTGTACATTAAGAGAATTCCTATTTTAGTGAAGTACTTATTGTGCGAAGTGGCCCTTTTGTGAACAGCTTATTGCGCGAAGCACCCGTTTTTAAGAGGTCTTGATCGTGCAAAGAACACCTTTTGTAATCGATGCTACTTTGCGAAGTCCATATATTTTACAAGTAACAGTTCTGTAATTTGTCGTTTTGTATTTTAGACTCTTTTTTTTTTTCAGTGTTCCGTACTTCAAAGGGTAAAAACTAGAACCCTCATAAGATCACTTACATAGGATCAATTTTATAAGATTGCTATGTTATAATTTCAGTAGAGAGGACGACGATGCAGTACCCGATGTTGCAGCCGCCGTACAAGAATTGTTACTCAATCTGTTCACATCAGTTTACAATCATCAAGATGAGGAGGGCAGGTAAAACCATCTCAAAGTTGTTTTAGTTTAGTATGTATTTATGTAGGTATGTTACTTCTGAAGCGATTGTAATTAATCTTTGTATATAAATAGCTGTAGTTTAAGATTGACAGATTTGCTGTCTGTTCTCATTCGACACCTCTGGGCTCAAAGGTCGTAAAGGACAAAATGCGAGGGAGGAGCAAAAAACTGAAAATAATAAAAATATTTTTGCTCTAGCATCTTTGTTTCTTGAGCTATATAAATGGTATATTCCCAGTAGTCCCCTTTAGCCCTGTCCCCCGAGTGACGCCTGGGAATTTTCTTCCCAGTTGTCTCCGGGGTGACAATTCGTGCCAACTGTTCCCTTTGAAAGCTGACTAGAGGGAACAAATGGGAAGTCTGTTTTCCAGTTGTCACCGGTGGGGTGACAACTGGGAAACAGACTTCCCATTTGTTCCCAATTGCTACGATTCCTTCCCAGAAAGAAACATGTAATGTAACCATAGATTTCAGATTTTTTATTTGTGTTGTTATATATGTCGTAGGATAATTTTATAAACAGGTTTTTTTGCAAAAATTATATTTCTCAATCTTACAGAAATAAGTAAGGTTTTTTTGCAAAAAATAAACTCATTGTAACCTTGTTCCTCCTTCAATCTGATTAGCTCAATTTTCGTTTACAGACCAACTCTACCGTGATTGGTTTAAAAATAAATTAAATTCTGTGAACAACACACAGCGCCATCTAGCCCCGTGGTAGGCTACTAAGCTTGTGTTACGGTGACTAGACAACGGATATAATACATTTATATTTATTTTTCTTTTGTAAATACATACATATTATATAGAGAGACACCCAGACTAGACACAAATATTTATTTTTTAAGCATAAATACTTGCACCCAGCGGGAATCGAACCCGCAACCTTCTGCATTGCAGTCGTGCTTTCGCACGACGCGCCACAGAGGTCGTTTATTGTTTGACCTTGTAGGTTTGAAGTAATTTGTCGTAGAGTAATAAGCGTATTATTTATAGTATTAGGCGCTTTGGCGACCGCTGCTGCGTACAATCATGTTCTAACTTTAACCTAACCTATCCTAATCGGGGTGCTCCGTACATTAATAGAAACAAAACATTGCTAACAAAGTACATCACAGAATTAAATGACATGTTAAACGTCAATTCATTAACCAATCAGAGAAGATGTTGCTTGGAGTGTTCCGATCGACCAATCAGTGCGCTTAGTTCATGACAGCCAACGACTATTTTCGCAATGTTACCAAAGCAATGAGTTTTTTTTGCAAAAATCCTAACTTATTTCAGAAATATCATAGCCGATATCTATTTATTCGGTTTATCAAATTATCCTACGACATATATAACAAAATAACACAAATAAAAAATCTGAAATCTATGGTTACATTACATGTTTTTTTCTGGGAAGGAATCGTAGCAATTGGGGACAAATGGGAAGTCTGTTTCCCAGTTGTCACCGGTGGGGTGACAACTGGGAAACAGACTTCCCATTTGTTCCCTCTATAGTCAGCTTTCAAAGGGAACAGTTGGCACGAATTGTCACCCCGGAGTAGGGTTACCAGATGAAAAAAATAAAAGTCCTGAGAAAAGTCCTGATTTCCACCAAAAAATCCTGAGATTTTTCACACTTGGTTTTTTTTCCCATACCTACTTTACTTATTTACAATTTTAATACTGTTAAAATGGGGGGGGGGGGGGGGGGGGGGGTTGGCAGCGTTATAAATAGGTGATAATTTTATGATGATTATTAGAAGATACCAAATGATTCTGACGAAATGGTTAATTTTAATTGTACAATTGTTACGAAAGGATAAGTTACTAAATATTAGGTATGTTAAAACTGATTAAGTAGGTATCTCTTAGCAGCACTATTTATTGAAGTACTATAAAATACAGTCGTAAAGAAATGCTGATTGAATTCAAGAAAAAATGCCCAGTAGTAGGTTTCTAATTAGATAAATAATGAACGTTTATTTTTAGTTTGTTTACTTTTTACTAAAAAAATCTTTAATTAAGTTGGTTTTTGTTGAAATTTCTAAAAATCCTGAGATTTTAAGAGATTTGCGAAATCCGCCCGCAATCCTGAGAAATGTCCAAAAATCCTGAGATCTCAGGACAAATCCGGAGATCTGGTAACCCTACCCCGGAGACAACTGGGAAGAAAATTCCCAGCCGTCACTCCGGGGGACAGGGCTAAAGGGGACTACTGGGAATATACCATATAAATGAGACATAAGAAGAAAGTGCTTAGAATTTATAGTATTTTCTAAGACAGCGTTAAACAATTACACTAGTGCCGTATTTACCGAAATAAATTTCCTTTAGGACCATAAATTTCAAAATAAGTGTCCTTTACACCCCACAAATTACCCTTTGTTAGTACCTAAGGGCGTAAATCCACCTTACTGCACGAAACTGCACAAAATGTCTTATGGATCACCCGTTGCATGGATAAATTATTAATTTAAGTTCAATCATCATTATCGAGTGATTTTCCTTGTTGCATCCCTCTCAGAAGCATGTACAGGTAAGCCATTTGCACGCTTTTCACCATTTACGACGTAAATCCAGTATTTCTTGGGTCTTCCTTCCGTCTGCCACGGACGGGCGAATAGCCTGATAATAGCCACCATCCAGCGCAGCATCTTCATCTCCGTGGTACCCACAATACACATAACAGTATGGAAACTAAGCCTATTTCACAAAATAAATACCTTCTGTCATTGAAGCGATAGGGTTGTCACTTCATTGATTTTCTTATTAAACATATTGTGTTCTGTATGATATGTCATCTTGGATTAACATTTTGACACCACTATCAGCTTCACCACCCTCGAAAACCATGAAAACGACACCCATGACTAAAAAGTTGACATTTTCGTGCAGCCGCCATCTTGGATTAGCACCATCGGCAACAGCACCATCGGCTTCACCAAATCACTACCATCGAAAACCACAAAAACGACACCAAGTTGATATTTTTCATATCACATTTTAACATTTAGACAGCAGTTTTGGGGGGGGTAGGGGGGGGGGGTTTCTCAGACAGATCCGCAGGTACCCACAAGGTATGTTTTGCATTCGTTACAATTATACGGTCCTAGGTTATTCTCGACACAAGTAATTGGTAGGTAATTTCTTTTTCTGACATTTTTCTTTTTGAAGCGTAGGTATAATATGATTGTACGTCATTTTAATTTTATTTATTGTTTAGGTCTTTCGTGATATCCTCCTAAAATTTAAAGGAAGTGTAAAGCAACACATATTGGAGCCGCCATAGCATTAGATATACATTTGGAATATAATAATGAATTTGTAAACATCGAAATATTTTACAAGGAGAAATACATTATCAAAAATCCTCCCATGACAGGATTCGAACCTGTGCCGCTCGCTTGCCGGGCGAGTTAAGTTAATCATCCGAGCCAGTCAATAGTTGTAAAACTGTTCTGGTAGATGTCGTTCAAACCGAGCCTTAGTCGGTAAAAAACAAAACAAGTGAGAGATCATAATCATAAATTCACCATGTCACGTGGGTTCCCTTGTGGCGCAGTGGTTACATTGATTTTCGGCCTTAGTTGATAAACATAACTGAAAAAAAACTAGGTATAGTAAAGCGCATACGTGTCATGTTTTATTTTAAAATGTAAGGGTGTAAAGCACACACGTGTATGTTTTATTTCGAAATGTAAGGGTGTAAAGGACACTTTGCAAAGACGATGTCCTTTACACCCATTTCTGAGGTGACTTATATTAAACACTCTAGGTTGTATAATACTTTGCTTTACTTTGATATTCTTTACTACCACAGTAGCCACATTTTTCTTACTAAGTGTTATTTACATACCCATTTTTATGGAAAAGTTTGTTTAAGAGGGTGGGTACTATTACCATTTCCATACAAACATAATACCAAAATAGAATTATGAAAAATTCAGTTTTCTACCCTAATATCGGTATTATTCGGATTAAGATTTTACTTTTACACGGCCCCCACCACAAGGTTTTCCAAAATGTTCATTCGAAATGAAATAAAACGGATTTCGTTCATTTTTACAGCGTAAATTACTTTTTATTAGGAATAATATAAAACAAATAAGAAAAATGAACGAAATGCAGTTCCGTTTTATTTCATTTCGAATGAATATTTTGGAAAACCTTGTGGTGGGGGCCCTGTAAAACTAAAATCTTAATCCGAATAAACCGATATTAGGGCAGGAAACGAAATTTTTCATAATTCTGTTTTGGTATTATGTTTGTATGGAAATGGTAACAGTGCCCAGAGTACACACCCTCTTAACGTGCCAAAATAGGTGCCTCTATCGATCCGAATATACAGATCGATAGAGAATTAAAAACTGAGTAAGATAGTGTCATCAAGTCCTTTACGCCTTAATGTCCTTTACGGCCTTTGAGCCCATAGGTATTACCACAAGGTTAGGTATTACGTGGTAAAACCGCGGGTACCTTTTATTAGGTTAACGAAAAGTAGAAATAAACGCCCTTAAGCAATGCTTTGTCTTATAATCCGAGAGATGGCACAATTTTTGGGTGGGTATTTGAGGCAAGCGGAAAACCAACTTTTGTTTTATTTTTAATTTTTTACGAGGAGAAATCTCATACAGACCATCAGGGTGCTCTCGGGGGAGAGCGGCCCGGTGAGTGGTGGTCCCCTCTGGCCTGGGATGGAAGGTGGCCGTCACGCCGCAAGAGTCGAGGCCAACGGGAAAACACTGTCGCAGAACTGCCGTAGCCTCCTCTTCGGAGACCCCTGTATGGGGCAGAATACCTATCTCGGGCTCATGTGCTGGCGCCGCCAAGAGGTGAATTAGGGCAGCAACAAATCATAGTTGGGCGCCCGAGGTTGAGTGCGCCTAGGGCGCTATGAGCCAGGGAGGATCTCCCGTGCACGCTCCACCCCCTCCTTGCTGGCCATTACACCTTCGCAAAAATGGCGCAAGCCCCCGACGCTTTGTCGCTAGCCACCATCGCTGGAACCACAGAAGGCAACGATAGGTCGTGACCAATGACCCGAACCAACTCTTGCCTGGAAGAGGTAAGAGTTGGTTGGTTGGCCTCGTCACTCGAAGGGCAGTAGTGATACCGCTCATCAGAGTCCCTCTTAATCTGACACAGGTACCTGCCGAAGTAGCCGTGACCGGGAACCGTCCTAATTCCACAGAAGCGGCCCGAGGCCCGACCCCTGTGGAACATCACAAGTCATAACCTACGTCTGTCGACTTCTCTGCGTCTCATAGGCCACCATGAACTCAGACAGGAACGCCTGCACCCTGAAGGTACTCCGGTACTCGGTGGGACCCAAGGACCAGGGGAGAGTGTTGCAAGCGTTGGCGATATCGAATGACACCGCTAACAACATATCACCCCCTGATACTGCCTCCTCCGCCAGGGCCTTTACCCGGAGGATCACCCCCACCGTCAAGCGCTCCCTCCTGAACCCGAACTGGTTTCCCGAAAGATCCGGTTCGGTCCGGGGAGGTGGCTCGACAGGCGCGCCGCGATTATCCTCTGGAAGAGCTACGACTCGAGCGACGTGATTCGGCTCAAGCGTCTGAATCAGTGGTGGAGCCCATGGTTTGAGCTTGTCCCTAGCACCATGGTAGGGGCGCTGCCATGGGTCCAAACTCAGAGACGTGAGCATCTCCTTGCGAGGTCTATCCTTCGCGGCTCCAATGACCGCTCGGGAGCTTTCTTCGCAGACTGCCAGCCCTCGTAGAGCTGCTCCTCTACAGGATCCCGCTCCGCGGACTCACTGGGCCGGCCATGTCGACGCCTCCGGTGTCTTTGATACTAGTGTCGCCCTGTTCTTTAGCTTCAGGCTGCAGAGTGACTACAATGACGGCCGTTCTGTGGATCCGAAGCTTTGGATTTTTTCCTTGTCCGGCCTTATTGGCGCCGGGAGGAGCCTTTCCTCAAGCTCGCCTCAAGCATTTACCATCGTTCCCACCTCAATGATGAGTGAACGCTTCAATTCCTCCATCATCATCGGGAGGCCTCTTATAGCCCTGCAACTTTGTGCCATCTTCCTGGCTCATCGTTCCATCATCATCGTTGGCTGAGCGGAAACCTGAGAGTTTACTGATGGTGGAGGAGTCAGACAGTCCCTCCACTCTATCTATGCTGCTCAGACTTTCTACCACGGCCACAGATTTTCCCGGTATCGGGCTCCTTGGCCTCTCACTCTCCTTACTCTCTCCTGTATCAGGACTGTTATGTACATCCACCTCAATTCTTTCTCCTGCCTGATTCTACTTTCCCTTCCTCTTCTTCTCCTTCTCATCTATTTTAGGTTTATGTTTATTTAGTAATCCATTTGATTCCCACGGATATAAAGTCACAAGGCCAGAGCCGGTTAGCACTTGTGAAGCCTTTGTTTGTCACCCAAAGGGAGGGTTGGCTGGTCCACCTCCTGGGGGTGCGGTTGCGACTACCTGACCGGTTAGCCCTTATAACCTCGCCCCGCACCACCAACTTACTTTCGGGTTTATACCAACGGTTGTCTCCGCCATGCCCGGACAGTTAAGACAAGGCCCCCATTACTCCACACTCTCATGGGAGTTACTTACAAACTAACACGTGTCCGGCCCATCAAAGCAAGGCACCCACCTCCATTAGAGTTGGTTCACTCTACACACTCCAAAACAGTATGTGCAGGAGTGTACTCACCCTCTTGGTTCGCCGTCCGACATAGCTGGATTGCTATAGCAAGCGGCTACTAAGCCCTTCCACCCCAGCAAGGTCAATGCACATCGGGAGGGACGCACAACGCACAAAATTATAGCCGCGCTACTCACAAGGCAGGTCTGCAATTCCATATTGGGGTATAATAGGAGAGGTATGTGGCAAGTTTTCAGCTTACTTCAAATACCTACCCAAAAATTGGTGCCAGTACTTCTACTATTATAGCTTGAATGCAGTAACAGACAAAAAAAAGTGATTTAAAAATAAAACAATTTTAAAGCCATTAATCTATCTATTCTATTTCTAATCTATTTGTATGCGAAAGTTTATAAATGGTGCTTAGTTTTAATTGTTTGTTACGTTATAGTGCTATATTTCACTGTCTGCTTTCCGAATAAAATAAAATAAAATTAATGGCGGATATTCGTGAAAATTGTTTTGTTAGGAGTTTAAATGTAATATTTTATGTTTAGCTTGTAGCGTCTCACTGCAGGGCAAAGGCTTCCCTCCTTTCTTTCCCCTATCTAGCGCCAGCTGGGTCCAGTCCCCTAACATACGAGTCAACTTTAATTTAATATTAACGATTTTTAATAAACCTATTTCAGATGCTATTCAGATAGTATGGCCGAATTGCCGGAACACGACGATACGCCGAACGGTGAAAAAGTCCGCGCGATATCACTAGATCTAGTTAAACGGAGACTGGATAGAGGATTGTACAAGAGGCTCGATCACTTCCAGCAAGATATGTTTGCTGTTTTTGAAAGGTTTGTTAATCCTACTTCTTACTTCAGTACATAGAATAGAACAAGATCGCTTCCCGCTGTGTGTCTGTGCCTATGTATGCTTATATTTTTAAAACTACGCAACGGATTGATGCGGTTTTTTTAGTAACTATTTACTAAAAAAAACCGCATCAATCTATAGCAATGATTCAAGAGGAAGGTTTGAGAGGATATGTATACCCGCTGGTGTAATATTTGTGAGGATGTAAATATGAGTATGTCAGTAAGTCTCTGAAGATTGATTGCGATGTTTGTAACTACTCCAGGCTGAAACTACTGAACCATTGACTCAATGAAACATACTTTACATTTGTACACCTTCAGTTAAAATCCAAATGGATTCTTTCTTTTAGTCAACGAAAACTTTGTTAAAAAAAATTGTTTAATTTAAATTGTGAACATCACACCATCTAGCTCTATGGTAAGCTACTTAGCTTGTGTTCTGGTAAAACTAGACAGTGAATATAAACCTTATATTTTTATATCATACATAGAGACAGCCAGACCAGACACAATATTTATTTACAGCATAATATCAGGTGAGATGGTGGTCAAATGCTCATCTATCGTGTGTTAACAAAAAAAACTCCTTTTTCCAGGGCCCGCAGGATCTCCCGCACGGACAGTCAAATATTCGAGGACTCAGTAGAACTGCAGTCGTACTATATCGCACAGCGAGACGTGCTTTGCCGCAACACGCTGTCTTCGCCCGCTCTCTCCTTCACTAAGGACACAATCGCGACCAGCGTCGAGTTGGTCAAGCAGTGTAAGATGTTGCAGGAAACTCAGGATGAAGACGACACAAGGTAAACTTAAAGATAATTTATCTGGTCAAGAATGTCGTACACAAAAGGTGTTATAATAATTATAAAGTTACAGAAATTCTGCTTACTAGGTGTCCAAATATTTTCAGATAGGGTAAATATAAGCATAGACTCTCTCTCATCCGAGCGATGTTCCCGGTTGCATCCCTCTCTCAATATTTGGGGTTTAGCTTGGGGTCCGCTAAACCCCAAATATTTAGGGTTGGCGCAGTAGGCCAGCCGCCTGCCTGACAATAACCCTTCTAGGGATCAAGCAGTTTATCCGCCACCGCGCGTGGAGAACTTATTTTTTGCTAGTCCTCCCTAAATCCCTTAGTCGCCTTTTACGACACCCACGGGTAGATGGTGTAACCCTGGAATGCTATTTTTCCTTTAAAATAAATTTTCTAAATAAAATAGCCTTGAGCTACATACAAAAATTAAAAAGAAATTTATGGTGTAACCCTATTCTATGCCGGGGCTACACTTCGGAAATCTAAGCATAAACTATGTATGAATATAATTTATAGTATAAAATCTTTAACTTTAGAAAAGGTTTTTGAGCCTATCAGTCTGATAGCATCCTCGTGGCGTGGGTAGAAACAGTTCCGATGAATAGCAGGGAAGTCCCTAATATAGATGGGTGCTGGCCAATGATCCGGCATAGTCGGTACACTATACATATGTACATGCACACGTGTAAATGACACCCATATTCACACAATCACGGCTGTGATTGGCCTTTTACCATCGACATGGCCAACCACTTACACATACATACGTATACACTATACAAAGTTGGTGGGCATCCTTGCCTTCATTGGCAAGGCATTGGTGGAATGGTCTATTAAAGATGAATTTTCCCCTAAAAAAATGCTTGGTTTTTGAGCTCTCGAATAGATAAATTATTCTTAATGTAATGTCTTATTCTATTATTCTTTCTTCCACCTGAGGTCTGGCAGAGAACACTGTTTAGGGTTAGTATCAATTTATATTTAATTATTCCTGTTATATTGTATGTTTCTTGTGAAGAATTGTAAAAATAAATATTATAATGTGAAAGTGTGAGTCTATGTAAGTTTGTTGTTCATCTAGCTAGAATCTAGCTAGATGACTTCAGGGGTTCATTATCTTGCGTCCATGAAATGTAATCCAATCTATTTAATTTATCCAAAGGACAAATCTAAGACATCTTGCAGCGTTGTCCACTCTATCGTTACTCTGTGACATTTTTACTAACCTCTCCTCTGATATACTGTGCCTTGGTCTAGCCAAATTGCCTATGTAAGACGCCATATGATTAAAAAAATAATATCCAAAGAACCTAATACGAAAATCAAACGCTGACGTCAAGTCAGAAATAAGGGATATATCTAATTACTTCTTATTTTTTACCTTAAGGTGGGTAATGTTACCATTTCCATACAAACATAATACCAAAATAGAATTATGAAAAATTTAGTTTTTTCCCTAATATTGGTATTATTACCTTGTGGTGTACCTTACCTTGTACCTTGTGGCCCTGTAAAAATAAAATCTTAATCCAAATAATACCAATATTAGGGTAGAAAACTACATTTTTCATAATTCTATTTTGGTATTATGTTTGTATGGAAATGGTAACAGTACCCCACCTTCTTAAGTTCGATCAACAACTTTAAGTGCTTATTTTTATTTTAGCTGGATTCACAGAACAAAGCTAGATATGTTATTTTATTTATATTTTCCTAGGTCAAGCACAGACGACCCAATGCTTGGGCCACCAGTGCAACAGACTCAGTACAGCAAAGGAGATTTTGTGTACATTCAACCCGACAAGGGCAACAAGGAGCCCTCGATAGTGCACATTGACCGTGTTTGGAATAACAGCGACGGCGTGCCGATGATTTACGCTAATGTGTACTATAGGTAAGTTTTATCATAATTAAGGTTATTTTTTGTGTATTTAATTAACATTGAAAATTGGACCATTTGCTAAAGGCAAACTCGTTAAACGAAACTTTAATCCATCGGTACAACTTGAACAAATAAATTTAAATAAATAAGAAAAAACTCTAGAAAAAATGTGAGCCGTCACGGGGCGTCTAGCTGATGTGAAACATCGACTCGCTACGTACCTATAGTACATTAGTATATACAGCGTGGCGAGGCCTCGCGTCGCCACGGCCTGTATCGCCACGGCAACTTTTAGGTTTACCCTCGCCTATAGATGTTTCACATCAAAAAGAGAGACTATCAAAACCGAAAAAAGACTATTGAAGATGCAATATAAGACGATCGAAACAGAAATAAAATAGAAACAATATTAATTATGTAAAATTACCCCTGTAAGAAAATGTCAAGCTGGTACAATAAAGATACCCTTCACAGTCCACTTGATTCACAGTTATTTCATTATTTAATTTTTATTTATTTATTTAAATTTGTTAATTATTTTTTATTAAAGTATAATATGTAGTATATCCGCTGTCTAGTACCCATAATACAAGCCTAGTGCTTAGTTTGGGGCTAGATTGCGCTGTGTGCAACGTCGTGCAATATTTATTTATTTTCTTATTATTTTTATTTGTTAGACCGCAAGAAACCTTCCACGTTCGCACGCGAAAGTTCCTTCAGCAAGAAGTGTTCAAGACTGAACTACATCGGACCATCCCACTCGATCAGATCTTTGGCTACTGCTATGTTATGAATGTTAAGGAGTACTTCAAGTTTAAACCTCAAGGTTAGTTCCTTCAATAATAATAACTTCACAAGCATCCTTATAATCCATGCTATTTATGATACTGTAGTCCGGGGACATTGTTCGGTAAAGTAGGCTTGCTCAGCACCTGTAGCCCCAGCCTAATCAGCATGTCCGAACTGCGGCTCGATTCTCGTAAATAATTACATACCAGTTCGATGACAGAGACAGTGCAGACCGATGACAGACGCAGTGCAGACGCAACGCAGTAAGAACAATACAATAAGAAAGAAAACTCAAAATATACTCTCAACTACCATACGAATACAATGAGAGTGTATTTTGAGTTTTCTTTGCAATGGGGTGCCACGCGCAAAGCTGTTTGCAGAGGCGCTGGCATCGGATGATCTTTTTTTTTTTTCGATGATGGTCCTCCACCAATGGAAACGCCGAGTTTTTTTTTTATTCTTTCGGTCTCAGACCGATATGGCCAATTTGGCGCCGAGAGTTGTAAAAAACACATGTTTGACAGTTCTTAATTCAAACCTAAGATTAATCGACTTGCGCCCTCCGCCGGGATAAAAAGTTAGTGTTCCTCCTAATTGTATTGTGTCTGCGTTGCGTCTGCACCGCGTCTGTCATCGGTCTGCACTGTCTCTGTCATCGAACTGGTCTGTAATTATTTACGAGTATCGAGCCGCAGATCAATACATCGGGAGCTAACTAAGTCGTGGGTTTCCTCACAATGTTTTCCTTCAAGGTAAGAGCGATGTTAACAACGCACATAACTTTTCGCATGAAAAAAGACATGCAAGGTTTCTACTTTAACCTACTTTATAAATGGGGTTATTTTAATCATCATCATCCGAGCGATGTTCCCGGTTGCATCCCTCCTGAGAGCCCGGGGTCCGCTTAATGGTGTTATTATAAGACGCCAACTTTCTATAACCTGTATTTAAAACGGAATGCTGAATGCTGCTGCACCAGAAAGTATAGTTCACACACAAAGTATAGTTCTTTATGGCCCTTATGAACATAGGCGCGGGTAGTTGCGCAGAACGCGAATTATAGATGCGTCAGGTAGAGGTGCGGTCGTCGGGAGGACCCGACCCTCCCCGCACGTCGCACGTGTGTCATCATCATCATCGCTCGGATGATGATGATGATGATGACACATGCCTGTTTTGCCTCGAAGTACAGTCGATTTGTAAAGTTATTTTGGTTTTTTCTTTTTGTTGTTGTTGTTGATATCTATACTAATCTTCTTATTCTTCTTCTATTTATCTTTTATCTATTATTATAAAGCTGAAGAGTTTGTTTCTTTTTTTGTTTGTTTGAACGCGCTAATCACAGAAACCACTGATCCGATTTGAAAAATTATTTCAGTGTTAGATAGTTCATTTATTGAGGAAGGCTATAGGCTATTTTTATTCCCGATATTCCTACGGGATCGGGACTTACGCGGGTGAAACCGCGAGACGCAGCTAGTAATATTATAAAGCTGAAGAGTTTGTTTGTTTGTTTGAACGCTCTAATCTCAGGAACCACTGCGCTGGTCCGATTTGAAAAATTCTTTCAGTGTTAAATAGTCCATTTATTGACAAAGGCTATAGTCTACTTTTGATGCCGATATTCCCACGGGATCAGGACTTACGCGGGTGAAACCGCGAGATGCAGCTAGTTATCTATAATTCGCGTTCAGCGCAACTACCTGCGCCTATGTTCATAGAGGCCATTAAGAATTGTGTGAACTATAGCTACTGTTTTATAAGATAACAATATGTATGCAATATGTATGTGTATATTAGAAGTAGTTGCGTAGAATTGAAATGTTATGGTTGTTATAAAACCTCTTATGTATTTATCCAATGAGTGTGTAAATCTTAAATAACGGTGCTATGAGCGTTGATATCCTTGCTTGTACATGCTAGTAATTATACCTTTGTTTCTATCCAAACAAACAGGCAGAAGAGGAAGGGGTAAGTTCAGTATAAGTTCGTTTTTTAATTGTAGACTATGATTTGACACATCTTCCCGAAGAAAAAAAGTCAAATACAATGAACGAAAACGTCAGTTTATGGTCTGAAATTAATAAACGTACAATAGGTGATTCTATTATTCTCCTATTTAATGTACCTGTGTTGTTGTTTGGTGTTTTCTATGTATCATAATATGTATGTATTTACAAAAAAAAAGTATTAAATGTAGTATATCCGTTGTCTAGTCCACTAGGACTACTAAGTTTGCAATATTTGTTATTTATTATTATTTCAGTCTTCTAATTTAAATGTTATTTATCAGGTTTCGCGGATAAAGACATCTTTGTGTGCGAAAGTCGATACAACAGCAAGCATCGTTGGTTCAAGAAGATTAAAGTTTGGGAGAACAGTGACAAAGATATTTTAGTGACAAGGGCGGTATGTATTTTATACCTTTCTTTTGATGTTGTTTTACTTTAGTTTATTGCGCCTGTTGTTTAGTTTTTCACTGCCGACTAAACTTTCTGAAAGAAATCTCTATTTGATAATGATTACCGGGAGTTTTGGCGGAAGAGCTTTAAGGAAATATATGTAGCTGAATTTACATTTTAGTGAAATCTAGTTAAAATACGTATAAATTGTTTAATTTCCTTAGCATATCAATTTAGTTTTGATAAAAGTGTACAAGTGTAGTAAAAATTAAAACCAGTGCCAAACATGAACTTTTTGGTTGCTTCCAAAATCTCGTAGAGTTATTAGCCGCCATTTTACAATGGATCTCTCGACTTGACTTTAACTACGACGACTTCACTGTTATTGTATAGATCTACAAAAACTTATAAGTATATGAAATACTAGACACTAGCTAATACCCAAATGGCCACAATCGGTTAAGACCGAGAAGTAAAATATATTGAAGGTTGTATGGAAATCCATTGCGAGAGCAGAGTAAATGACATACGAAAACCACTTTTATTTATTTATTTATTTATTTAATAATTCAGTACACAAGAAACACAATAATAAAAGACATAATATAAATGAATACTTAGGTAAATCTAACACTATATACAGAGTTCTCTGCCGATAGACCTCAGGTGAAAGAAAATAGCAATCAAGGAAGGTAATAAAGTGTACAGAGACAAAGGAGAAAAGAAAAAGTACAAATTTTACAAATCCCTACACAATCAAACTAAAATGCAACAAAATAAGAAAACCATACTTATACCTGAATAGTAAATATACAATACACATAGACATATATAAATGTAAATAAACATAATACACATACATAATAGTACATTATGATATAAGTGCGGTAAGTTGAAAATTACAGCCGAGGCGATATTGCTAGCCCGAGCCGTAGGCGAGGGCTACAAGAAAGCAGAGGCTGTAATTATCAAAGCGCACGTATGTCATACGACGTTTTATAACACATTTGCGAGGAAATAAATAAAACTCGGACTTTCTTAAACGAATAAATCTATACAGCGAAAAGAAAAAGCGCGCGGAATAATTTTTATTTGTTCACAAATTAGCGATGCGCGGGCATCAGTGCTTTTTTTTTTAAGGCAACGGTACAAATTTTCAATTTCAAAAGATCTTTATTTATACAATATTACATCAAAAAAAAATACAATTCTAAGTGTAAAAATATCCTTAGATCACATTAACATAAATAAATTACAATGTTTTAGGCTGATTTAATCAAGTAAAAACTTATAAGAATAAAATAATTGGTCAATTAAATAATAACATTAGGACAATATAAAGTAATTCAATTTCATTTGTATTTGTTACAGATGTAATTTACTGTCAAAATGAATTAAATTAAAGAATTAAATGTTTATTTTTTAAATTTTATCTCCCAAAGTTAATTTTATTCATAAAATATTGACCACTTTTCTGACATAAAAACTTTTTGATTTGCTTGATTTGATTTACTTTTCTATGAGCATCTTGTTTAAAATATAGAAAAGTAATTAATTTTACTTATAAATATTGTTTCAGGTGCCTTTAGAGCCGAATCGTACGGTGTCGGTATTCCGTGAGCGCGTCGAAAAACATAAGGATGAGCTAGCAGAACTCGAGATACTAGAGAATGTACAAGAGAAAGAAAGACCTGTGAGTATTGTAATATTAACTATAAGCTTATTTATATAGAAACATGAACCACTTTTAGTTAAAACATGTCTATTTTTCATTTATATTGTACTTTTTAGTGCTTTCGTCCGTATAAGTCGATCCCACAGGTCGATCCCGATCCCACTGGAATATCGGGATAAAGAGTAACTTATGTGTTAAAAACAGGTTAAAGTTTTCGCATATTCCGTATGTAGCCGCATAATTGGACCGCTGCGCGTGATTTTTAAAAGCTGGTTTCCTCGAAAAATTCGTGTTAACTTATGTGTTATTCCGAAACTTCAGCCGTCTCCATTTCGAGTTTAAACGGAAGGTGTAACAAACACGTACCTAATCACTAACAGCCTCCCAAACTATCGCGTTTTTTATATCAGTAGGATTTAGGTTCAGTTTAAATATATATTCGTATTATTTATATTGGTTAAGGCTCTCAGAGAAATGCATCATCTAACTAATGCGTAAAAATTCTTTCATCAATAGAAAGCTACATTATCGAGGAGTAATATAGGCTGCTTTTGATCTTATATAAGGATCAAAAGTAGCCTATATTACCACGGGATCGGGACTTACGCGGGTGAAACCGCGGCGATCTACTTGTTAGGTAATAAATGTCCCATCTGGGCTACAGGACTAATGATATTGTTATTATTCCAGGATGTGGTAATGTACAACCCACTGGGCACCGACGATGAGAACACTTACTACGAACAGTACAACACCGTGTGTTCCGGTGTCATCAAGACCGGGGACTATGTGTACGTCGTCACGGACGGTGGGAAGCAGATGCTCGCGCAAGTCGATACTATTTGGGAGACGGGCGAGTGAGTATACCTTTGTATTTGTTTGTCGGGCTGTTTGGACGTCTGAGCGCCTATGTTGCGTCCGGGTGGGACGACCTCATTCGAGCCAACCCAACTCCCCGAGGAAAGCCAAAAGACTCTTAATGTTCTTTGTTACCTTTGGAAGTTTGGAAGAGACCTCAAAGAGCCGAGGTGATTTGCCCTGCTTAGGGCAACGCTGGTGCATTCAAGGACCACGTGCGCGGCCGTCTTCTCCTCTTCCATGCATCCACAGCTGTCTGTAACACCTAGTGTTAACAGGTGTTTTCCAAAAGACCATCTCAAGTTGGGGTCTCTTCAGATTCAGTAGAGTCCTGGTCAGTTTAGGGTTGATCGTAGCCTCTTTTGCCTGCCTACAGCCCTCATGGTTCGCCCAGTAGGTACCATGTTAAACCCTGGTTCTTTCATAGATCTGTGTGCTTACCTTACCACAGGGTATTGGTATGTCGAAGTCAGGCTGTGCATTTGCGTCCGACCCTCTTCGCGCAAGCTCATCAGTTGCATCATTACCTCTTGACCCGCTGTGTCCCTTGATCCACTGCAGAGTCAATTGGTTGCAAGAGCCTACCATCATAAACTGCTTGTGACATTCGTGAATGAACCCTGAGTTCACTATGGACCACAGGGCCTATACAGGGCCTGCAAGACCGATTTACTGTCGGAGAGTATGCGGATGGAGAGCTCTCTTACCTACGTGACAGTAAAAGCTTGCACCGCTTTTATAATCCCCAGGCATTCCGCTTTAAAAACGGTATTGTGGGTATCTAGCAACGCAGAATTCAGGTCTTCTGAAAATACCTACTCCAGAGCCGGTACCTGCTTCAGGTATGGACCCGTCCGTGAAGATCCTTAGTTCTCTAGGATTAAGGCCTTGCAGTTGTCGTCCTCATGCAGCTGTATTTTGTATTTTTATCAAATACAACCATTTTTGGCATCCTGTCGTTGCCTACCTCGAGGATGGGAAGGTCTTAGACCTTTCCACAGGTTCCTGCCAGACAGGCGAGTCGAGGAACCCTCTCCTGGATCACCGGGACGAGATCCTCCGGGATAGCCAGTCCTACCCACCAACCCTCCTGCTGCTTGTCGATGGTGGTGAGGATCCATCTCTCCGTCTGGGCCCAGCGATTCTGGTATCCGAGCATCCGACCCAGGTGGTCGGTGCTCTTCCACCAGCGATGCTCGTTAGGGATGAAAATTCCGCACTTCACCTTTCCTAGTATATCGCACTGGCGCTTCACCACCAGGTTGATGTTGGCGGCGCCGTAGCTACGAAGCGTCTCAGCCACTCGACCGTAGACGCGCTTTCCGCAATCATCTGTAGGTCCTGGTAGAGCGGCTTACCGACGAAAGCGAGGCCAACAGCACCGGCTTGCTCATATGTCATCATGCCCGCTTTTAGGAGGCAGTCGTATATGCCAATGAGCAGCTGATCCGCCTGCTGCTGAGTGATGTGATCTGTATGCTCGTCCTAGATGGCGACGTACAAGTCAGCAGTTGCAGCTGCAGAGTCCATCCAGTCTATGTCGTTTGTGCTCCCCCCTCGGGGATATGGTATAGTCGAGAAGAGTGCGTTTCACCGGGCCTGGCTTACCTTTACCGACGATTTGAAGGGTACCGGTTTGGAGCGACCAACTCCTCCAGCTGGCGCTCCAGGTATGAGAGTCCCCTTACCCGTAGCGCCAATGGACTTGCCAGAGCCCGCGCCGGCTGCCTTGGTCTTCGATTTGGCCGCTGGTACCAGACGTCTCCACTCACCCCCCGTTGCACTGGTCCCAGAACCAGCGAACGCCGCAGCTTCGGGGTCGACGCTAGCGGCCGAGGCTGCAGTCGCTAGGACCTCGCGGCTCTGCGACGGCGGCCGGCCTCTAGCTGACTTCTGCTCTTCTTTTTTGCTTTTTTCGACGGCTGCTCCGCCGTCTTCGGCTTGGGGGCCACTGGACCCGACGGGCCAGGCTTCAAATTACTGGGTTGCTTGCCCTTCCGGGCCACCGTCGTCCAGTTCTGCAGCTGCACCTGCACAGTCCCGTCGCCCATTGGAACTGCCTCCAACGCGCGATCGGATCGATCGATAGCATTGTTAGAAGTTGATTTCGTCAGCGACAGTTGCCCGTTACTGGCCCAACCAACTGCGCCAGGGTTATCGCTAACCCGGACCTCGCACCTGGGAACGTCTTCTTGAACCGTATAAAAGGGTTCGGACGTTAGGACTACCGGATAAGTATAGATCCGCAGAGTTGGCTAGTTGCGCGACATCGGGCACGTGCATGACTATACCTCATAAACTAGCCACATTAATCTCAACCTTAAGGTCCATGGCCATGCCCCTACGTTTTGGTTTGTTTTTATATTCCATGTTTTTCAAAATTTTGTTAAACCAATTTCTAATGATTTTTTGTTGTTGCAGCAATAAATGCTATTTTCGAGGTCCATTCCTGATCTTCCCCGCAGAAGTGGCCAATATCATCAACAAGGTATGGATTACTAAAGTTAAACCTCTCTTGCCCCATAATTAAATTTAAAAAATGTGTTTTAGTACAATTGATTCACTAAAAAACTTGATTGCGATGTTTCAGCCATTCTACAAACAAGAAGTATTGTTGACGACAATGCACGACACAAGCCCACTGGTGGGCATCGTTGGGAAGTGCTCTGTCTTGGACTACGACGACTATCTCAAATGTAAGTTTCATTTCTTACTAGCTGTGGTCAGCTGTTTTACCCACGCCGTTGTAATATCGGGGTCAAATTGACCTATGTTTTATTCTAGAACTCCAATTGTCTACATTTTGAGTTTCATCGCAATCGACTTAGGATTTTAGGGTGAAGAAGTAACAAACATATTTTCTTGACGGCCTCTGTGCCGCGTCAGGGGAAGGCCCGACTGCAATGCATATTCAAATTCATATTTGTTTCTGATCTGGGTATTTTCTATCTACTATATAAAAATAAGTCGGGTTTTCCTTCCTGACGCTATAACTCCAGAACGCACGAACCGATTTCCACGGTTTTGCATTCGTTGGAAAGGTCTCGGGCTCCGTGAGGTTTATAGCAAAGAAAATTCAGGAAAAAATTAATTATCTATAATTTATAAGGCAAAACAACGTTTGCCGGGTCAGCTAGTCTACTATATAAAAATAAGTCGGGTTTTCCTTCCTGACGCTATAACTCCAGAACGCACGAACCGATTTCCACGGTTTTGCATTCGTTGGAAAGGTCTCGGGCTCCGTGAGGTTTATAGCAAAAAAAATTCAGGAAAAATTTAATTATCTATAATTTATAAGGCAAAACAACGTTTGCCGGGTCAGCTAGTGCTATATGTATTTACGAAAAAAAAAACGTATAATATGTAGTGTATCCGTTGTCCCATAGTGTACGAGCCTATTGCTTAGTTTGGGGCTAGATTGCGCTGTGTGTAACGTTGTGCTATATTTTTTATTTTATTTATTATTATTTATTTACTTGCAGCCTTACTAACACTCGTATTTGTAGTCAATTTTAAGTAATTACTTGTCTAAGTAATGTGTCTGTCACATTTTCGTTGACGTGAAAAATCACTAAAAGAGCGAGACAGGGCATTGCTTAGCCAAAATAATCACTCAGATTCGTCTATAAATACGGGTGTGTAAGTTCTTCTTTTCATATAGCTTCACGTTTATCACATTAGTAGGATATAAATTAATAGTCGTACTAGATCTCACTGTGTATCTATCTTTCTCTTTCCCTCGCAGGTCGTCCGACAGAGATAGCAGAGACTGACGTCTATTTGTGCGAGTCGGTGTACGATGAGTCGAACAGAATCGCGAGGAAACTCAAGTCTGGTCTGCGCAAGTTTGAACATACTAAGGATGTTACTGTTGACGAGGTAATTAAGATGCTTCTCATTATATTACGTACTAGCAGCTCCCTGCGGTTTCACCCGCATAAGTCCCGATCCCGTGGGAATATCGGGATCAAAAGTAGCCTATAGCCTTCCTCAATAAATGGACTATCCAACGCCGAAAGAATTTTTCAAATCGGACCAGTGGTTCCTGAGATTAGCGCGTTCAAACAAACAAACAAACACACTCTTTGGCTTTATAATAGTAAAATAGATACAATTTTTGCATCGATCTAAATAGTGATTCCAGATTCCAGGTAACCAATTCCATTCCCCCTAATACCAACATTAAGCGTATCAACGAAGCGATACCCATAATGCTGGTCTTAGGAACCTCATGAATCGTTGTCGTACATCATTTTGTAGGTATTACGAAAAATCCTTTCTTATCGGATGCTTACATCATATAAATAACGCACTCTCCAAATTTCAGCTTTCTACTATCTGCGGAGTAGGCTGTGCGTTGATCCAGCAGTCAGTCAGGAAAAAGCATTTTATAGATATACACGGTGCTCCGAGGAGAGGGTATTAAGGCGATAGGGGGTTGTTCTAGAGGTCTAGGCGAACAACTTTTGTTCTACAAGTTTTGGAAATTCGAAGTAGTTTTGAAAATTTTGAGTTTAAAGTTTGCATGAAAAGCAGCTGTTTTTTAGAGTTTGAGGTCATTGGCCTTAAGGTGCCCTTTTATTTAGTTGTTTAGCTGTTCAAAAACAGCTGTTTTTTTAGTGATACAACTTTAAAATTTTCGAAAAAAAGTTCGAAGTAACAAAAGTCGTAGAATAAAAATTGTTCGCCTAGACCTCTAGAACAACCCCCTTTCGGCTTAATACCCCCTCGTCGAAACACCCTGTAAATGACATCACTTAATGTACTTTACGACTTTTTTTTTTCAGATATACTACTTCTCGAAGGTTCTGGGCCCGCCCGCGCTGGCCTCCTCGCAAGAAGTAAACTCGACTTCGTCTGCGTTCACACAGAAACAGTACACCGCTAATGCCCACTTGGACTCCATTGTAAGTTCGATTTGCTTTGACACACTACGACATTTTAGAAAACAATTGACAAAAACAAATCTACTTGGTAAAATCCTTATAGGTAAATTATTAATATTATAATTGCGATAGTAACTCTGTTAATCTGTCTGTTAAGTTTTCACGCCTAAACTGCTGAACCGTTTGGTATAGAAATAGATAGAACCTTGGAGAAGGTTCTGCTTTTACCCAATAATTTTCATTGTACTCGACAGGGATTCTGAGCTTGACACCTACGTAGGGGACTACTTTAGTATTATTTAAAATTCCCTCGGTTTCACCCGCGTAAGTCCCGATCCCGTGGGAATATCGGGATCAAATGTAGCCTATGTTACTCGGGGTGAATGTAGCTTTCTAATGGTGAAAGAATTTTTGAAATCGGTCCAGTAGTTTCGGAGATTACCCCCAATATACATACATACATACATGTTACCAACGTTACCTCTTTATAATATTAGTATAGATTTGAAAATATTTTTGAAAATATTGAAAAATAGCTTTCAAAAATGTTTACTTGCGGCGAGGCTTGAACTCGCGTCTTTGTGTCGGTACCCCAACGTCTATTCCAACTAGACCACGCAAGTTCCTGCTTCGTGCCGTGAAAATTTCCAATGCTATATTCACCCTTGATGGTTTACGATTAAGGCACATTAATATTTTTGAGTCATATTTGATCCCTATTATTTTCGCGTACAGTCTACTATTGCGTGTTAGCTCCGCACGCTGTCTTGAAAATCTCCTGCTCTATATTGTTTACAGGACTGCAAACCTCAGTTCACGAATCTCATAAACACGACGATCGGGAGTCAAGACGTCGAGCTGTTGTTAGAGAACTCGCTCGACGACTCGTCGCTAGCTTCTCCCGCCACTCCACTCTCTATGGGTAAGTTTTTTTTATTTATTTAACTTTCAACTTATAACTATCAAAACAGGAATGAACCCAATGCGATAGCAAAGCACAAGCAAAATACATTGATTCCATTCAATTAAGCTAGTCCTCTGAATTGTATAGCCGCCGATACAACTCAGAAGACTAGCTAATTGGCGCCAACTATTTATGTACAAAGACACTCATTAATTTGCACGAAATATAATTGTTGCAACAACAGTTGTATGCTGTGTGACCTTGCCTTTGTGTACAACAATAACTACGTCCTTTTCGTCCAAAAATCTATAGGGTAGTTCTGGTTGACCTCGATTTCTCAACTGTGAAAAGCAAGGTCTTACAGGACAAATGAGGAGGAACACTAACTTTTTATCCCGGCAGAGGGCGTTAGTCGGATGATCTTTGGTTTGAATTAAGAACTGTCAAACAGGTGTTTTTGACAACTCTCGGCGCCAAATTGGCCATATCGGTCTCAGACCGAAAGAAAAAAAAACAAACTAGGCGTTTTCATTGGTGAGGGACCATCATCAAAAAAAAAGATCATCCGACGCCAGCGCCATCTGCTTTTAGCTTGCGTGTGGCACCCCATTAAGTGAAGGTTCCGAAATATAGAAAAAGTTTTAAAATAAAGTAAACTTTACAGGCGGCAATAGCAACTCGTACAACCCATCGCTATCGACCCACGAACGCGCGCAGCCCGCGACGCCGGCCACCGGCAAGAAGAAGAAAGAACCCAAACAGAAGATCGTCACCGGGTACATTCTCTACTCCAGTGAAGTCAGGAAGGCTATCATTGCCAACAATCCTGAATGCACGTTCGGTAAGTTTCCCCTCACTTATTAATCGACGTTTTTACTACCTACCTTTTCATTATTAATATTTCAAGTTTTTTCTACACAAAAACTAGTCATCTAAAGGTGCATTTAGACCAAACGAAAGAATGCTCATTCTAGCCGCACTACGTCATATTCTTTTAATGTAAACGGACGTAGAGCATTCTTTCGTTGTTCTGTCTATGTATATTTTACTAAACATTTACGATAGAATGCTCGTGTTCTAGCTCTAGCTCTGTGTTCGTTTGGTCTAAATGCACCTTAAGACTAGTGTTTTGAAAAAATGCTTTCCATAATTTAGCACCCGGCAGGATTTAATCCTGCAACCTTACAAAACCGTTGTATTGTGCTAACCAATTGTGTCAGTATTCGGAGTTGGCGGATAAATTTATGTTTGTGCCGGTAGGGGTGGATACTTTGGGTACTTGGGGTCCTGAAGCCTCAACTTTTTTTAAGGATCTCGGGTCTGGGTCGCGTCTGTATGATGTTTCTGGCGACCGGAGGGCTGGTTCGCTTAAAAGGGTCAAGTTTGGCCATCCAGAGAGGGAACGTTGCCAGCCTTCTTGGAACAAAACCTTGAGTGGACGCCCTCGGAGACTTTTTTACTTATAGGCTGTTTTTTTGTATTTCATTTATTCTTATTTAGTTTAAATAGTATTGCGGTTTTGTAAGGTTGCATCTTTAAGTCCTGTCGGGTCCAAATTTTTGAAAACATTTTTTCAGTAAACTCGTTGATATTATATTTCCATTCATATTAATTTTCTCTATGAAATACCTATATGATTGTTTGAATGTCAATCTGTCACTAACGGCCGTACTCAGGCAATTTTCATTTCTTTTTATATTTATCTGTGTGAGTTTGAAGATGTATTAACAATATTTTTTCACCTTAATTTAGCTGGCAAGGATAAATATTCCAAAGCTGGTTAGTTCCTATACTCATTCTTACCTATATACCTACCTAACGTACACTAGCTACAAAGTTTGTGCATGTATTTTTTACTGCGTTGGAAGCTTTTAGTTAGCTTATTAGTTTTTATTGAAATATGTACTGAAATAAGTACATAGAAGTCTAGATAAACATATATCTAAAGTAGAATTGCCCGGTATGAAAGCGAAAAGATATCATTTTGTTTTTATTTTGATTGCATAGCAGCACGAGAAACATGTCGATCTCTTTTTCTCAAGCGATGAGAAATAAAATCAGAGCATTTTTCTCTATCGACAAAATGTTTCCCGTGTTCGCATGCTACCATTGCAGGTATTCATTGTGGTTAAGATTACGAATTGAAGAATTTGTAGATTTGGATGTCAATATATGAGTTGAGGACCGTTTCGCAACAAATCATGTTTCTTTATTGAATTTTGTTTTTATTGTTCATGTATTAGTGTTTTTTGTTGCGAATAAACTATATTCTATTCTATTCTATATCTCAGTAATACTAATAACAAAACATACGCAAACTATATTTTGGTATTAAATTTCTTCTTTAAATTTTTTTAAATGTAAACAAAACTACCATAATGAAGGCATTATGGTAGTTTTGTTTACATTTAAAAAAATACTCGTTAAAAACAGAGATTTTTAATTTACAACGAAAAGGGATGTAGTTGAACACTGTTTTGCCTGTATTGATTAGTAGTGATCTGCACTTTTGGTAATAACAGTTTTACCTAATTACCAATATAATTAAGAGGATAGTCTCCATTCTCTTTCTCCATACAAACGTAGTTTAAATTTTCCTCCCTGGATAAAGACATTAGAGCAAATATGTTTATGCCATAAAACCTATATCTGTCATGACAATGCATCTACCTTTTTATTTTTTTTATTTTCTAATTAAAATAATAATAAAAAATTGCATAGTCATGACAGATATAAGTTTTATGGCATAAACATATTTGCTCTAATGTCTTTATCCAGGGAGGAAAATTTAAACTAGTTTGTATGGAGAAAGAGAATGGAGACGATCCTCTTAATAATAGACGAGAAATTCGGTTTTGGCGCTTATCACGTCGCTACTCGAGCTACCGCGCGGAAAAACGCTTCAATGCTTCACCCTAAAGGTACGTTTTCACTGGAGCGTACCTTGAATTGGCAAATCACATATTTCCAGTGATGCGAAGTTTAGATTTCGATTACTGTGATTGGCCAATTCACGGTCTTCTTTGCTTCGGTGGAAACGCACCCTAAATCTTGTAGGTAGAATGTATTCTGACATATTTATATGATAATTAGCATAGACTAATTAGAGTTTGTGAACGTATTACGCAATGGGGTGGCACACGCAAAGCTGTGAGCAGATGGCGCTGGCCTCGGTCTTTTTCTTTTTTTTTTGTTGATGGTTCCCCACGAATGAAACACCGAGTTTTTTTTTGTTCTTTTGGTCTGAGAACGATATGGCCAATTTGGCGCCGAGAGTTGTAAAAAACACCTTTTTGACAGTTCTTAATTCAAACCTAAGATCATTCGACTAACGCCCTCTGCCGGGATAAAAAGTTAGTATTCTTCCTCATTGTATCACAAGCAAGTATGCTAGCTATGGTAATATGTATTTTTACCTTTACTTACATATCACGCAGTAAACGCGCCAGCCTAAAAGCTTGGAAACCAATGAACGTGACATAATTTCTCTCGCTTTCTTTTTACGCATTCCCTGGACGGATAAAGAGTCTTTGAGAAAGGTTATGTCGCGCAAAGACCCTAAGGTACGTATTTACCTATTATTTGTTTCTTCGTAATCTAGGTGAAATTTCGCGGATTGTCGGGAACGAATGGCGGTCGTTACCGGCTTCGACTAAGCAGAGTTGGGAAGAAAGGGCCGCGAAATGTAATGAGGAAACGTCGGCCCGTCTAGCGGAGGAAATGAGGGAGTTAACTCAACATGTTAGTGGGGGATTTTATGTATTTTGAGCTTGCTTACTAACTAACGCGAGTAAAACCTAAAAATGAGTTTTATTACTAACCTTCTTACCTATCATGTGAAGCGCAGCTAAACGCCGGTCGCGATGCCAGAAGAATTTCGTGCATTAACCTCTCGCTCTCTCTCTGTCATTCCTGTGTATAAATAATTACGTCACGCGCACAGGAGCCGTATGACGACCTCTATGACGTGTCGTGCGAAAGCGCCACTGCAATGCAGAAGGTTTGCAGGTTCGATTCCTGCAAGTATTTATGCTTAAAAAATAAATATTTGTCTCTGGTCTGGGTGTACATATTTACAAAAGAAAAATAAATATAAGTATTATATCCGTTGTCTAGTCACCGTAACACAAGCTTAGTCGCTTACCACGGGGCTAGATGGCGCTGTGTGTTGTTCAGAGAATTTATTTATAAGTAGCATCATTGGCCTAATGGTTGTTGTAACATTCTTCTCTGACGCGAGACGTAGCAGGTAAGAATCCCAGGTGAACGTTGCGTCTATGGCTTAGATTTGCTGTAGACGCGTTTCATACCATGGGAATATTAATGCTTTACATTACTACACGCAGATTTTATTCATCTGTGTGCATTAAATAACAGCTACATTAAAATAAGTAAGAATCCCAGGTGAACGTTGCGTCTATGGCTTAGATTTGCTGTAGATGCGTTTCATACCATGGGAATATAAGTGCTTTACATATCTTACACGCAGATTTTATTCATCTGTGTGCATTAAATAACAGCTACATTAAAATAAGTAAGAGTTGTTCAGAGAATTTACTTATTTTGAACCACTGGAATTCAATTCGAGTACGAAAGATCGAGTTTCGGTTGTTTGTTCTCGCTCGTTCTGTCTGTGCGTGAGCGAGACCGCGCACCCATTCGTTAGTTCAAATTCGAATAAGAATTCGAATAAGAAATACCTTTTTGAACCTTTTTGGTTCAAAAAGGTTCCTATACAAGTACGAAATTGTTCCTACATCGCGATCGCTCCTAGGTAGTTACTATAGAACTACAATGATTGTTATTCTCAGATACCAATGGAGCAGACGTATGAATGTGCGTGGGAAACCTGCGACTATCAGTTCGAAGACTTGCAGGACTGTCTCGAACATTGCGTCGGTGATGGAGGTCAGTATCTTGATTTATTATTTGTTATTCATTATTGAAACTTTTCGTTTTCACGTAACTTAGCAAAATAAAAAAAAAACAAAAGCAAGTCGGTCTGATGTTTTGGGAGAAATATTCGTCAGGGAATAAATAATTGCAGTCAGGGTAAAAATAAATAACTGAATTAAAGAGTTTTAGCATCCAAATCTAACTAATAAAATTTTGTTGAAGTTATCAACTCGATATTTTGAATTGACAATACCTCCTTCCTGCCCTTATCCCAAATTATTTGGGGTCGACACAGTAGGTAGGTACGTCTTCATTGATCATACATACTGCAAATAGATTTGACAATATTTCTATATCTAATCTATACTAATATTATAAAGAGGTAACGTTGGTAACATGTATGTATGTATATTGGGGGTAATCTCCGAAACTACTGGACCGATTTCAATAATTCTTTCACCATTAGAAAGCTACATTCACCCTGAGTAACATAGGCTACTTTTGATCCCGATATTCCCACGGGATCGGGACTTACGCGGGTGAAACCGCGGGAATCTGCTATTCTTTATATTATTAATCGTATTTTTTTTTAATTGTATGATTATATTTTTTGAACAGTGGCATCAGGGCCGGGACACGTTCAGAACCACTACCGCGGCAGTGGAGGCACCGACTACCCTTGCATCTGGCGATCTTGCGCTCGAGTTCGGAAAGGACAAGCGCCGTTCCCCAACCTGCCGCGTCTCTTGAGACACGTTCGGGACCTGCATGTCAACAAGGGCAACGGGAAAATGATGGCTGTACATGAGAGATCGCGGTATGTAATACCCGTGTAGCTATCGTTTCATTACTGAAACGATAGCTACATTTGGACGCGTATTATCAATTTTATTTTCTCACCTCGAAGTTTTGATTATGTTACTTAGACTAAACCAAGACTAGTGGTCTTGGTTTTCTCACCATAACTATGTTATTTCTATAATAAAATGCTGCTTTTCTTTCTTTTTCAGTAATTTCGTTCCTTCATCTAAGAAAAAGATCGCGAACATTCGAGCTGGTGTTATGTCGCCTGGAGGTATGGTTTAACCGTTCACAAGTTGTAGGAATTGTAATTTAATGAACCGAATTTTTGCAAAAATCCTAGTGATTTTGCAAAAACACAAATTATTAGACAATAATCATTGGCAGTTGAACTAAGCGCACAGATTGGTCGATCGAAACACCCAAAACATCTTCCTGATTGGTTGGTGACTTGTCGTCTCTTTGTGTTTGTGAACCCAGGAAGCTTTTCTGTTTCTGTCACTTTTCTGTCATCGGGGTGATAGGTGCGAGTTTTTAAAACCACCCAGAAATATTTTCGGTACGTAATAATAGCTGGTGAAACCTACAAAGTAAAACTATGAACCAATCACAATAAGAATTGGTCTGTACACCAAAATCAAGTTAATCACAGTTAAGAGAACAGCAATATCATAGCTAATGTCTAATTATCCATGTTATAGTGAAATTCCTAGGATTTTTGCAATAAACTGTTTATCAAATCATCCTACTTCACATACGAGGGCGGTATGTGAGTGAGTATCCGTGTTTACCGACTGAGGGCACCACCGACGCAAAATAAAAATGCCATCATGTAGCGCCATCTTTACAACGATTACAGTCTAAATTCCAGACAGATTTGTCGAATAGTTTTGTTTTCACAGATGTTGTTTTTATTTTGTGTCGGTGGTGCCCTCAGTCGGTAAACACGGGTACTTATCATACAGCCCTCGTATATCATGCGTGTTACATGCAGCTACGTTGGACGACCTCAGTGGCGCGTCGGGGGAAGGCCCGACTGCAATGCAGGAGGTTGCGGGTTCGATTCCCGCCGGGTGCAAGTGTTTATGCTTAAAAATAAATATTTGTATCTGGTCTGGGTGTTTTCTATGTATCATATGTATGTATTTACAAATAAAAGTATAATATGTAGTATATCCGTTGTCTAGTCTTAGTCTTAGTCGCTTACCACGGGGCTAGATGGCGCTGTGTGTTGTTCTCCGTTAATTTATTATTTATCATCTTACTAGCTGACCCGACAGACGTTGTCCTGTCGTTTACTATAAAAAAATAAAATTCATCAAAATCGGTTTAGCATTTTTTCTTTCATAAGAACCTTCTCCTGACAATAGCAAACACGACAAAAAAAGAATTATCGAAATCGGTCCAGCCGTTCACGCGTGATGTCGTGACAACGGAACGGGTTTCATTTTTATATATATAGATAGATAGATAGATATATATAAAAATCAATCCCTATTTCCCTTGGTCACGGCATCACACTTCAACTTTTACACATATTTCGATAATTCTTTTTTTGTTGTGTTTGCTATTGTCAGGAGAAGTTTCTTATGAAAGAAAAAATGCTAAACCGATTTTGATGAATTTTATTTTTTATACTAAACGACAGGACAACGTCTGTCGGGTCAGCTAGTACTTAATAAAACGCAAGTGTAACTGACTGACTGATGGAGAACGTACAGGCTAAACGGCTGGGTTTAGAGACTTGAGATTTGGAACTTTAGGGGTTGAAAGTGAGCACTAAGAACGGATTTTTGGAAATTCCACCCCTAAGGGGGTAAAAATGGGGAAAAACGTTTGTATGCAACTTCGTAATGGCTTGACCTAGAAACTTGAAATTTGACATAGATAATTGATATGGGGTAGTAAGTGAATCTCTAAAATTTTTTTTTCCAAAATTCAACCCCTAAAAGTGTTCAATTGGGGATGAAAGTTTCTATAGGAATTGATTCAAAGAGATTTTGCTATTGTTTTCGGGGGTACTATCCGAAGCCCGACGGGTTTCGGGTTCCCATCTTGTTAATTTATAAATCGGTCTAAATAACCGTATTGTTGGTATCGCAGCGACCCTCTCGGGTATGTCTCCGCTGGCTCGCAACACGCCGTCCCCGGTGGGGGCGAGCGTGCCCGCGCCCGCGCCGCCGCCCTCCTCGCGCCCCGCACTCGACCCGCTCTTCGTGCTAGCGCCGCCGCGCGCGCAGAGGGTCACGCACTCTGAGGCTTACATCAGGTTACTACATTTACAGCCGTACAGTACGGTCGGACTAGTTTTACCACTTTTTGTTTATGTCCGTCAACTTTGAAAGTTCTTGTAACGGAAAAAGACAGAGAATGTTCTCACTACTCCGACCTTGGTCCACGTTTATTAAGGGCCCTATACTGAATAACTGAAAATCCATGTCGGGCGCATCGAAAATTGTTGATTATTTCATGACGGAATGTCGTAGAACTTTTTTTTGTGTACAGATTGTAGGCGACATTGTTTCCGATATTTTAGTGCAGTTTCCATACAAATATGTCGAAACGTATTGAAGCCTATCGACATTTTAGCCAAATCAGACATTTTTTGTCTAAAATTGGGATAGGCTTTGCACCAATAGGAGGTTCTTGTCTTAAAACTACACCAAAATGTAGGAAACAATGTCACCTACAATCTGTGCACAAACAAAAGTTCTACGACATTCCGTCATGAAATAATCAACAATTTTCGATGAGCCCGACAGGGATTTTCAGTTTCAAGGTCGTTGGCGTTGATACTCCTCTTAATAAGGCTAATAGAGAATACTAGCTGTGTCTCGATTTTGCCCGGGTAAGTCCCGATCCCGTGGGAATATCGGGATTAAAAGCCTATACGTAACAAACAAATAAATATTTCCCCTTTATAATATTTGTATAGATAGACAATAATTAATCAGTGATCATTATAGGTTAAATTATGTTTATTGTTGACTAGCTGCGTCCCGCGGTTTTACCCGCGTAAGTCCCATCCCGTGGAAATATCGGGATCAAAAGTAGCCTATGTTACTCAGGGTGAATGTAGCTTTCTGATGGTGAAAGAATTTTTGAAATAGGTCCAGTACTTTTGAGTTTATTTATTACAAACCTACCGATACACACAAAAATACAAA
This sequence comes from Idaea biselata, assembly GCA_958496205.1. Taxonomy (NCBI): domain Eukaryota; kingdom Metazoa; phylum Arthropoda; class Insecta; order Lepidoptera; family Geometridae; genus Idaea; species Idaea biselata. The sequence goes on from OY292394.1 coordinate 7,649,714, forward strand.
TCTTTCCTCTTTATAATATTAGTGTAGAAGTAGATTTTTAGGGTAACATAATCAACAAGAAACCACTTTTAGTTTCGTTATGTCTATCTGTCTCTGTGTCCGTGGCTTAGCTCAGAGATGTTCTAATCTGTGTCTAATTTATAAATGTTCTTTACAGATACATCGAAGGACTTCACTCAGAGCAAAAATACATCACCCCTTGGGAAAAGTCCCTAACCCCAATGCCGATCCACCCCGACCCAAATCAATATAACATGCACAAAGTACCAGCGCATTGGATGACTGAAGATGCTATAAATGGCTACCTGATGCAAGACAAAAGCCTGTCAGAGACAGACGTAGCCAAAATGGATCAAAGCACTAAGATATTGAAAGGGCTATGCGCTTTGAGAGATTTCATGATGAAAGACGCACTTTGCGTCTACAAGAATCTAAATCAGTAAGCCGACAATTTGTGTAGCAAAAAAAAAAAGAATTACTCGATATCCTCCGTGCTTCCTAACGCACGTTAAGTAGTTGATCCCGGTTGTTATCTCTGATAGCAGTCGTTTGGTCAAGTTAGATGCTTTTGAAAATTCTAATACTAGCCGAGCCTCTTTTACGAGAAAATATGATGACATTCGCATAAGACGCACTCTGCTTGTAGAATCTATGACAAATACAGAATATTTGAAAACTTTTAAATTATAAGAATACATGACCCTTGTTGCAACGCGATAAGGTCCAATTCAGTGTGCATGGCCTAAAGTACATATGATGTAATAATATAATATTGATATCATCGTAAAGTTTATTTGCATTTAGGTATTATGTAGAACACATTACTATTATTACATTATTATTGTATTGTTGTATTGTTGTTGTACTAACATGATTATAATAAGGTGTTTACTAATAAATGTTCGATTTAGAATGATCTGTAAGTTTAAAATGAATTAAAAAAATAAGCTAACAATATTGACTTTCATTTTTCAGATTTATATTTTACTATTTTACCAATAATGATAACCGTTTCAGCACTATCTACTCAACAAAGGAGTTGCTGACGGTCGAATACAGAAACGCAACTCAAAATTTGAGTTCTACTTAAACAAGTAATCACCTCTCAAATTCAAAAACTCCCATACTATTTTTAGGGTTCCGTAGCTAAATGGCAAAAAACGGAACCCTTATAGATTCGTCATGTCTGTCTGTCCGTCCGTATGTCACAGCCACTTTTTTTCCGAAACTATAAGAGCTATACTGTTGAAACTCGGTAAATAGATGTATTCGGTGACCCGCATTAAGATTTTCACACAAAAAAAGAAAAAAAAACAATTAAAGTTTGGGGTTCCCCATACTTACAACTGAAACTCAAAAAAAATTTCATCAAACCTATATGTGTGGGGTATCTATGGATAGGTCTTCAAAAATGATGTTGAGGAATCTAATTTCATTTTTTTTAAACTGAATAGTTTGCCCGAGAGACACTCCCAAAAATGGTAAAATGTGCGTGTGTGTGTAAAAAACGCCTCAAATTTCAAGTGGCGTTTCTGTATTTGGCTATTAGATAGGTAAATAGTAATCTATACATATAATAAAATCGTAACTCAGCGGTGTCTGTTTTTGGAAGATATAAAAAAAATATAAATTGTATGGGTATCTATTGACGCAGTAGAACCTATTTTTCTGTTTTTCTGGTTGTCTGTTTGTCTGTTTATCTGTTTGTCTGTTTGTGTGTGCCTTTGTGCCCGCTAATCTCAGAAACGGCTTAACCGATTTTAACCAAATTTGGTATGCAGATAGCTTTATACCCCGATTAACATATAGACTATTTTTTATCCGGCTATTTAGTCCGGTTATCCGGATAAAGTGTTATTTCTACTTTTACCTAATTAGTTTGAATGTTGTATTGAAGAAGTATGTTGTGTACACATGATTAACCGGATATCCGGTAGGTAATTAAAAAGCCGGATATCCGGCATGTAATTAAAAAAGCCGGATATCCAGTAATTCCTAAAATACCGTATACCTATGTCTCTCCATATATTCGGATCCTTCGGACATACGGAAATTTATAACCTATATAATGTTTTTAACCGACTAGCGACTTTAAAAAAAGAGGAGCTTCTCAATTCGACCCGCATATTGTTTGTATGGGGATATGTTCACGCCGGACTCCAGCATATGAATATTCTTTTTAGATTTGGAAAGTGAGAGTCCCGAATTGGTCGCACAAATCGTTGGTGAAGATCTGATGAGAACCTTTGGAATGATGAGCAGAATAGCATCCCACAATGCAGTAAATTACTAATTTTTGGACTTCCATCAATAGAATCAGCTTATAATGAACTCGATACGAATTGATGGACCACCTGAAACTACCTTCTCATCAGAAAACTCCTCAATGATTAAAGTTACGGTTACAATTTTGATATTTTTAGTGGCAGTCGAAAATGCACGAAAAAGGGAAAAAAATATAGCTGAAATCGGGCAGTTTTACTGGGTAGATGCAGATTGCATGTGGTTTACAAGGCACGATGGCAGCTGCGGCAAAGTGTGGATTCCGAGTCGAGGGTACCGCGTTCGAGTCCCGAGTCCCGGGCACGACGTTACGTTTTACCCTCCAGATGTCCCGTAAACCCGCGTCAGCGGGCTCGGAGGTCCTTTCCGCAAGAAAAGGGCCGCGTGGATGACAACCACTGAAAAAATCGCTTAGCCTCTGGTGGTGGCGGTGGACTCGGGGGGGTTTATCACCGGTTTTGGGGGCCACGAGACGGTAGTGTGACCGTGCCGAGGGAGGGGGACGGAGAGGGATTGTCTTTCGGGCAGAGATGAGGCTTGGAAAGGCCGCCGTTGTCGGGGTTGACGGATGTAGTCCATGAGGAATTCCGACTGGCCTCGACACTTGTGGAGCGAGGGACGCCTTTGGGGTTTAGTTGACAAAGTGTGGTAGTGAGCCCAACAAACCGGGTCATTTGCCCCGAGAGTGGCCTGACGGTACACGAGGGGCATCACTCACGTAAAAAAATATTACATTTAGTAAAGCTGCCCGACTTTAGATTACATAACAAATAAGTCGGTTGCTTTGTACAAGCTTATTATTATTATTTTATCCTTTTTTTTCAAAGTCGGGTTTCAACTTTTATAGATTTTCGACACTTCTTCTTATAATAATGTGAATAAGCATGCAACAAGTTACATACCGATGTGCAAAAATCACACTTAAACAAACTCATCATGGAATCATGGCATTCTCTTCTGCTCTGTACTTTCCTGGTCGTTCGTTTAAGTGTAGACCTTTGCACAGCGATGGCTAGATGTTCGAAAAACGCTGACGAAGTTGCGGGCACAGCTAGTATTATAAATGCGAAAGTAACTCTGTCTGTCTGTCTGTTACGCTTTCACGCCTAAACCGCTGAACCGATTTTGATAAATTTTGGTATAGAGATAGATGGGACCTCGGAGAAGGACATAGGCTACTTTTGATCCCGTAAATCCCGCGGGATCGGGACTTAGGTAACAGCGCTTTCACGCCTAAACCGCTGAACCGATTTTGATAAATTTTGGTATAGAGATAGATGGGACCTCGGAGAAGGACATAGCCTACTTTTGATCCCGTAAATCCCGCGGGATCGGGACTTAGGTAACAGCGCTTTCACGCCTAAACCGCTGAACCGACCTCATAAAAATCGGTCAAGCTGTTTCGGAGGAGTGTTAGTTACCGTACTCCTCCGAAACGGCTTGACCGATTTTTATGAAATTTTATTTTCGTATTCAGTAGGTCTGAGAATCGGCTACTATCTATAATTTATAAGGCAAAACAACGTTTGCCGGGTCAGCTAGTATGATTATATAACGGGGTATTTACCATGTTTAGATTTGTTTATTTACGGAGCTCGATATTTCGCCAGTAATTTCAACTGGCTTGTTTACGAGACTGGAGATTGAGAGTAGGTGATGACAGTTAGGGGCGTCCATATCGATCTACCCTCTTCCTAATGCGCTCGCTGCGTCTAGTTCCTGGTCCCCGACTACTGTCACTAAGCTCACTATGTTCTCGATTTTGTACTCGACAGACGACACTCACAGTATCGGTTTGCGAACTTCCTATAGTGGTCTTCGTGGGTTTACACAACTTAACCACCAGATTACCCCCCGGAATACCCCGTTATATAATAATATTTGTAGTGAAAACAACCATGTAAGTTTAAAATCGTATAAATAGTAATTATTTCGACGACCTCTGTGGCGCGTCGTGCGAAAGCGCGACTGCAATGCAGGAGGTTGCGGGTTCGATTCCCGCCGGGTGCAAGTATTTATGCTTATAGAATAAATATTTGTGTCTGGTCTGGGTGTCCCTCTATGTATAATATGTATGTATTTACAAAAAAAATATATATAAGTATTACATCCGTTGTCTAGTCACCGTAACACAAGCTTAGTCGCTTACCACGGGGCTAGATGGCGCTGTGTGTTGTTCACAGAATTTATTATTTATTTATTATTATAAATCAAATCAAATCAAATCAAAAAATCAATAACATATCCTGTTCAAGTAATTTCCAAATTATAAGGAAAAGGTTTTTACATGAAAGAACAACAAATCCATCGCAATTTGTTAATTTAAAACTTTCGCATTTTGTTAATTACCACATTTATTGTAAAATTTGTTACGGAATAAGTTTTATCAAGTATCAAAATAGGTAAAATGAACAAAATGTAGCTCCGTTTTATTTAATTTCGAATGAATATTTTGGAAAACCTTGTGGTGGGGGCCCTGTAAAAATAAAATCTTAATCCGAATAATACCGATATTAGGGTAGAAAACTAAATTTTTCATGACGCTTTTTTGGTATTATGTTTGTATGGAAATGGTAACAGTACCCACCCTCTTAATAGCGATAACATGAATTGTGACAAGAAAGCGTGTCTCCTTATATTTAAAAATAAACAAGATTGAATTGTTAAGTGTTTAATTTTATTAAAATAGAAATACACGAGTATGGCATATAAATAAGATGCATATCAAAAGCAAGTAAGTATAAACTTAAACCGACTCAACTTCTTCTTTAATAAGTCTGACATAATTGTTGAATTTGCTGCCGTCTAATATCAATACCTGTAACAAAACAATATTGAACAGATGAATCATATACTTTTGATTTACAATGACGCGTAAAATGTAGCTAAAGGATTGCTATACAGGAAGAATTTCTCTATTACCCTCACTGTATGTCACTATCAAATAAGTGTGTTTACATTCGCACATATATACAATACTAGCACCTCCCCGCGGTTTTACCCGCGTTATTCCGATCCCGGATCAAAAACCAATATGTGTTATTTGTAGCCTACGTGTTAATCCAAATCTCCAGCTATCTGCATACCATGTTTCATTGCAATCGGTTTAGTAGTAGGATTGAAAACCAATCATCTGAAAATCGTAACTTTCGCCTTTATAATATTAGTATTATCTCTTACCTTTCTGCAAGGCGTAAGTGCACCTCCTTCATAATCCCATTGTGATAAGTCGGCTTGTTCCGTCACATCAACTTCGAAGCTAGCCAATGCCTGGTCCGCTACAGGTTTCTCTTCTTGATTTGCGAATAGTATTTCTGAGGCATCACCTGTTTCAAATATAATACAGATCTTTTTATAAAAATGGATAAGAAAAATCATAGGCATCTTACATGGAACGGCAGAAAGATTCATCTTTTTTCTTCTGATAGATTTGTTTATGTTATAGTCTATGTATATCATTTAGGTCTGATTGTTTAACAGTTTTACAGAAATGAATTATAAGACAGATGAAAATGGATCTAGCTAGTTATAATAAGTTGTAGTTTTCTAGGAAGTCTCTTTAGAAAGTGTATAATTAGAAATTGTTAAAAAATCATTTACTTTTAAAAGCAGTGTTATAAACTTACCTCCTGTATTGTAAGTTTTGCAAATCCACACTAAGTATTGGAAGGTATACGGCATATTCTTTTTGATAGCTTTGTCTAATTCATTCTGTAGTGATGAGAACAGCGGAACACTGATTGCCGCAGGAATGTTTAGTATTCTGCAAACATTTCACTACTGTTAACTCTTATTAATTTTATAAAACATAAGTGCTACATTGTTACAAAACAAGCAATTGTCAACTGCTCATGATTTTGCAGTTATGTGATATTGACTATTGTTATGAGATAGTCCCATCAAAATTGATACAGTTAGCTTAAATGTCAAAACGTAAAACACAAGGTGACTTTAGTATTTATAATATTTAATATGGATTTGGCAGTCCAAACTCAAATGAAAAATAACCTTTTCCTTGCAGTTGTGTAAAAAATCTGTACAAATAGCTGGTTTGTTGAGATACCTTTCGTTTATAAGAAGTCCAACGTCTTTAGAGTCATCCGAGAGTATTTTATTGACAAGAGCCTTAGTTCTGTCATCAGCATTGGCTTCAGCAAGCGTTGTGAGAAGTGCTCGGACTTGTTTTATACATTGTTCATTCTGTAATATTGCAAAAAAAATGGGTTAGTGTAGGGTTAATTAGGATTGATAAATGTTATAATAATAATAAGACATGGTTAGTACACTTAATCCGTTTGGAGTTTGTCATGCAGCTCTTTTATAAATAAATAAATAAAATAAATAAAATGTCTTTATTGCAGGCCGAACCACCCATAGTAATACATACATGTAATTATGATTAATTATGTTTAAATTTTTAAATTTAGCTATTGCTAAAATAAATGAACAAAGTTAAAACAAAACTAAACTTTAAAAAGGCAAAAATAATAAACCGAAAACATATTTCATGTCTCTGAGTAGGTATGTGGTACCTTACGTTACCGCGTCGGGGGACGCGGGAATGTGTCACAGAAGTTGATGGTAACCGACCCGGTGCTTATAGTATCTAACGTTTCCGCGTCACTCTTTCATGTAAAAAACTTATCCTTATAATTTGGAAATTACTTGAATAGGATATGTTATTGATTTTTGATTTGATTTATAATAATTACTATTTATACGATTTTAAACTTACATGGTTGTTTTCACTACAAATATTATTATATAACGGGGTATTCCGGGGGGTAATCCAGTGGTTAAGTTGTGTAAACCCACGAAGACCACTATAGGAAGTTCGCAAACCGATACTGTGAGTGTCGTCTGTCGAGTACAAAATCGAGAACATAGTGAGCTTAGTGACAGTAGTCGGGGACCAGGAACTAGACGCAGCGAGCGCATTAGGAAGAGGGTAGATCGATATGGACGCCCCTAACTGTCATCATTTTAAAGTTTAGTTTTGTTTTAACTGAAGATTTTTTAAGTCTTTAATTTTTTTTTAAATTTTTAATTTAATTTTTTTATTTCACCCTTTTTGTAAAAGTGATTTTGATGAAACATGCTTATTGTTGTCACAAAAGTCACGTCCTTTTATTTGATACCCCACTCGGGTATATTTGAAAACATTCGGTTTTTATTTCCGAGTTTGACCCTACATATACTTTGAACGGCTAACCCGATTTTGATGAAACTTGCATATTGTTGTCACAACAGTCATGCTCTTTTATTTGATACCCCACTCGGGCATATTTGAAAACATTCGGTTTTTATTTCCGAGCTTCAACCAACATATATTATGAACGGCTGAACCGATTTTGATCAAACATAGCTAAGAACACTCGCGCAAAAGACACCTATTAAACAAAAAAAACTACATTTAAATCGGTTCATCCGTTCGTTAGCTACGATGCCACAGACAGATACACAGACACACAGACACGTCAAACTTATAACACCCCTCTTTTTCCATCGGGGGTTAAAAATAAAATACCATAAAAAATAAGTAGATAGATTAAGATTAAAACAATAATATAACAATACCTATAACATTTAGTTAGCGTCATTTTTTGTTACTGTTCCGGTGAATAGCCATCCAGTGGTTGTAAATAGGACTATTTATGTATTTATGTAAATAGGACTTTTCATATTAAGTAAAGTCAAGTTGTACTGTTTTATTTAAATTGTAAGTTAGCATGCAATAACAACAAGAAGATACAAACCTTTTTCTTAGTAATATTGATGACAGTTGTAACTCCAAAGACTCCGTCACTTCCATCATCTTCATCATCATCATCCTCCATGCCATCATCCAAGCACTGTTTTACCACACTTCCAATGTAGTTTTGAGCTGCAAATGATTTTATCTTAGTGAGTTTGAATTTTGCCCCACAATAATGTTTGTACAATCTGTAGACATTGTTATTACTAAAGAAGGCTTTTGCACACTAGCCGACTACTCGGTTTTAAAATTGCTGACAAGTTACTAAAAATACAATATGATTGATTGATTAAAAATCACACAGAACCCGATAAAACTAAAATACAAGTTTAATTTTATAACATAATTTGAGCATCTTACTGGAATGAAGTGCTCCTCAGAACCCCACGCACAGCAGTTCAGTTCGGTTGAAATACCGTCTTCGAGTCAGGCTTACAAATGTTTTTATCATATTTGAGGTTTGAACAAAAACTTACAAATGATGGTCTGAGCAAGTTCTCCCAATTCAACATTGGATTTGAGAAACAGCTGCCTCAACAGTTGCTTGATGCCGTGGAAGTCGCAGTCCTCAGGGTTACGACCTTCAAAGTCGGCTTGTAATTCCTAAAACAGGTACGTGTTTTTCGTGTAACTAGATTGCACAATATAATCACAAGAATTTTATTAGTTCCTTCTAGATGAGAATTATATAAAATGTAAAGCAAGTTTTGCGAATCGTAACCTTACAGTTAAATTAGGGTGTACGTATAACAATAGGCAATGAAAGAGGAAACCATGCGCTTTTGAGGTTATGAACATACATACCTTGTCGCCGACGTAGTTTCCATCAGAATCGACGTCCGAATCTCTCTCACTGCCAGAACCCTGCTCCTCCTCACTTTCACTATCATTCGTTTCTATTTCTTTGTTCTTTTTATTAGACATATTGCGACAAATCTTGAAAAACTTGAAAAAACAACGCCGCAGCCGCAACAAACAAATCAAATGTACAAACGTCAGTTTATATTTTTATTTATTTCGGTCTGAGACCGATATGACCAATTTGGAATAGCCAGGGTCAAGTTTTAGAATATTTCAAGTTTCTTCTTAGAGTTTTGGCGTCGTACATCTTGCCAGTATCAAGTATTTTATCGGGCCTCTATTTTCAAGTCAGGGGCTATGGTAAAGCGGTGGCAACTTTACTATAACCTTCAAGGAGCTTCGGCGCGAACGACGGAAAGTCCATGTTTAACACTCAATTTTGTTTTCACTACACTTGTGTACATTCACGGAACTAAATAGAATGAGATTCCACCAAAATTACACAATTTAACCGAGTTTACAACATAGTTTAACGAAAATAAAATTGGAGCACGACATGTTGTCTCCGCTTTCCCGCCGAAAACTCCCCGCCGAGAGTTGTAAAAAACACCCGTTTGACAGTTCTTAATTCAAAACTAAGATCAGTCGAGAAACGCCCTCTGCCGGGATAAAAAGTTAGTGTTCCTCCTCATTGCGATGGATTTTTGTTGTTCTTTCATGTAAAAACGCTTTCCCGCCGAAAACTCCAACGTTTTAACGCAACTCAGTTTTAAAAGTTTATTCGATCAATCAATGTCATTCGGCGCTTTTTTTTTTGTGGCTAGCAAGCCTTCAACACATGCATGCATACAGCCATCAACGTCTCACTTTGATGGCGGGAACGCGTTGAGGAAAATGTACTGTTCCATTTTAATTTTCGTGAAACTTAGTTTAAATGCGTGTAAATTGTTTAATTTCGGTCGCCTAATAATCAATTTGGTTTCGTGAAAGAGTATGAGTGTAGTGAAAATGAAAATCAGTGCCAAACATGTCGAGTTATCGACTTACTTCCAAATCCAACCAGTACTGTGACTTTGGGTCCACTTGGGAGCGTTTAATAAAATTTTAGAAGATGCTTGCAAATGAGCTTGCAATCAAATTTTCCTTAGTTCCAGAGTGTCGAAGGCTGGCTCGCACAGCTATCGTCGTTGAGCTAATTAGCTAGCCCGCATAGGCCGCGGCGCTTTTGTAGTATTTACTACAGTATATGTAAAAACATTACCTATGTACCTTTCTTTTGGCTTCACCGTAGTCGTAAATAGCATCGATTTTTAGTTAGTATACCTAATAGATCCAGATTGTAGTTTGGCTGCCCGGCTTCTGGATAACATAACATATAAGTCGGTTTCTAAGGTGGTTAAAATACCTCCTACTACTTTTATTAATCTTTCTTTATATTTTACTAGCTGCTCCCTGCGGTTTCACCCGCGTAAGTCCCGATCCCACGAGAATATCAGGATAAAAAGTAGCTTAGGTGTTATTCAAGGTCTCCAGCTATGTATATTCTAAGTTTAATCACAATCGGTTCAGTAGTTTTTGCGTGAAAGAATAATAAAAACACATATACATACAGACATACATACAAACTTTCGCGTTTATAATATTAGTGGGATGAATTGTGTACTTTCAGAACATTAGAAGGAACACGCTTATCATGCCATTTGAGTAAAATACATACATCACGTGCGCAACTTGGGAGCTCATGTATTATTTTACTCAGAGTATTTTTATATGGGGTCATAAAACTTCCGCCTCTTGAAATGTCGAGGTGAGTAAACTTTTTCATACGTACCTACCTACCTACATACCTACCTAGTTAATTGAGAATGATGGCTACATTTTACTACGAAAATATTTCGGGACGCTCAAACCCTCTCAAGAAAAGGATTTCGAGGTACGTAGGTATTATCTTTAAAAAAGTAGCTTCCTACTTATAATAAAAATAAAGTAAGTAAGTACCTACATACTTAACAGTCTACTAACTCATACGACAGTTTACCTAATCGGCGTAGTTCATAGGTACATACATAATACTTTGTATAATAAACCAGTAGCTACTAACCTAAGTATGTTTATGTTTATGGTAACTAACTAAAACAGTTTACCTAATGGTTGGTGCGCCTCGCTGCGCTCTTACAGTAATATTCATACTAAGCAAGAATACCTCTCTCCCATCCGAGCGATGTTCCCGGTTGCATCCCTCTCGGAGAGCCCGGGAGCCCGGGGTCCGCTAAACACCAATTATTTGGGATTTGCGCAGTAGGTAAGTCATTATCATCATTGACCATGCCTACTGCTGATAGATTTGGCAATATTTTTACGGCCGGCCGCCTGCCTGATACCAACCCTTCTAGGGACCAAGCAGTTTATCCGCCACCGCGCGGGGAGAACTAAATTTTTGCTAGTCCTCCCTAAATCCCTTAGTCGCCCTTTACGACACTCACGGGAAGACATGGGGTAACCGTATTCTATGCCGGGGCTACACGGCTAAGCACAAAAAAAAATCCAGACGAATTGTGAACCGCCTCCTTTTTTAAATTCGATTAAGAGGAGTATATACGCCAACGACCTTGAAACTGAAAATCCCTGTCGGGCTCATCGAAAATTGTTGATTATTTCATGACGGAATGTCGTAGAACTTTTTTTTGTGCACAGATTGTAGGTGACATTGTTTCCTACATTTTGGTGTAGTTTTAAGACAAGAACCTCCTATTGGTGCAAAGCCTATCCAAATTTTAGACAAAAAATGTCTGATTTGGCTAAAATGTCGATAGGCTTCAATACGTTTCGACATATTTGTATGGAAACTGCACTAAAATATCGGAAACAATGTCGCCTACAATCTGTACACAAAAAAAAGTTGTACGACATTCCGTCATGAAATAATCAACAATTTTTGATGCGCCCGACATGGATTTTCAGTTTTTCAGAGTAGGGCCCTTAAAATGGCTGAAAGTCTGACGGGTTAGAAAAAAACCATCAGTTCGCAAACCCGTGCAATGTCTTGGAAATTGATACAATGCATAACATAACATGAGGCATTGTATGAAAGTTAGGTAAAAAAGGTATTTAGATTTGTAGTAGGTTTTGTTCTTAGTTTTTGTTGTTCATTTATCTACCTATTATTACTGTTTCAATTTACCTATTTTATAATGCAATAATTAATTATACATACACTTGATAGGTCGTACAGTGTAGATAGAATGAATGATCGTGTCAGTTTTTTCATAATATTCTCTAAGTGAAAAAAAGCTATAGCTATAATAGGTAAGTCATTTTTTCAGGCAACCATTTACCTACTAAAATTATAAATTCAGTCTGTAATGCATTATCTATCTTCTAATATATAAAATTTCCATGTCACAGTGTTAGTAACCGTACTCCTCCGAAACGGCGCGACCGATTTTTATGAAATTTTGTATACGTATTCAGTAGGTCTGAGAATCGGCTACTATCTATAATTTATAAGGCAAAACAACGTTTACCGGGTCAGCTAGTACAGTATAAAGTAGGCAAAAGTCGTATTCACAAACGACCCTATGCGTGGCTTAATGCTTTCTGTGTGATATGATAATCAAAGTCAGCGAAAATGATATAAAAGCTGAGTCCACGCATAGGGTGGTTTGTGAATAATCCGGCTGTTAGATACCGTCTGATGTCCTTTATTTGGAAGCTTTGCTGAAACGTTACTAAAATTCAAATTTACCTTCGAAAACTTTACGCGACGCGACGCGACACAAAACGCCCCGCCCGGTGCCGATGTCGAATTTTAAACTTGATGAACACCGTGCTAATAGATGCCGTACAAGATAGTTGATATCGAGTGTTGATTGATGATGATGACACCATCATTCATTGATCAAAATAGGCGATGAAACTGTCGCCGGATTGAGGAAGTAACCCTTACAGTTTATATATACCTACCTATACTTATGTATTTATTTTAGGAAAATAGATAGAGGTACCGTGCGTGTGATTTTTGTAATTTATACTAAAACTAGCAGCGTCCCGCGGTTTCACCCGCGCAAGTGCCGATCCCGTGGGATCGGCACAAACAGGCCCCAAACTACCACCAGGCTTGTACTATGGGTCCGCTACATATTATACTTCTTTTTGTAAATTTTTACAAGATACATAGAAAACACACAGTCCAGAAAAAAAAATATTTTTGAGGAAAAATTCTTGCACCCGGTGTGAATTGGACGCCCAACCTTCTGCATTGCAGTCGAGCTACCCCCACACGCGCCACAGAGGTCGTCTGTGGCGAATATGAATATGAGCATCTTCATATTCCAAGCTACCGCGAAAATACGTATCTCTATCGTAACTTAATAATTCTCACGTACCTACCTATTAACGTAGTAGTTGCACTACCTACCCTTTCCAATTTAGATATTTAGTAAAGGCTGCAGTTTGTAATTACTTGGGAGGTTATTTCTAGAACAAAAGATCCTATTACCGCCATGGACGTCTAGTTTAATTGAGATCTCCGTCTGGGCCTCGATATCCGATAATAAAACAATGTTCACTAGCTCTAGTTCGAAATTTTGTTCGGAAATATCGTTTTGAAATACCGACAGTAAATCGCATCTTTCTATATAAAATTTAAAACTAATGTGTATCTAACTTTTAATAATACCTACCTTATTAAAAATTGTAGGTAAATAAAACGTATTCAAAGTGTTTTTTTAATTTCCGTCTAAGTATAATAAATAATACATATTAGTGTATTTTTACACTACTAATCATTACAGTCACTTTTTACGTCTTAATTTTTATTTTACATATTGTTTGCGAGATTAGGTATAACCTTTATTTACCATGTTACCCTTTGTACATGTTAGTCATCAAAGTGAAGTAGGACCACGCCGTTTTGACAATCTGAAACAAGACGAGGAATATTTAACTGTTTCCCTTCAAAACGCATAAATTAAGAAAATTTAGCCAAGCATGTTCCTTGTGCCACGCACGGGTCACGCTCAGTTGTTCAATCATAGATTCATCAACTAAGTTTCCAATTTGAAAATGTAATGTAAATGTAAAAAATGTAATACTCTAGATAATTTCCCTTTAACCTTCATTATTTTAAAGCAATCATGAATTCACGTTTGCTAAGTACAAGTAAACCTACCTACAGCAATTTGGCAGGAAGAGGGGGAAGGATCCATGACTCTAAAAAATAATAGCATTTTAAGTCTCAATATTTCGAACCTTTAAATATGAAAAATGGTTTTCCATAACTACGCTACCGCTTCTTAGTACTAAGCGTCTCTAAGCTAAGCCACGGACAGACGGACATGACGAAACTGTAAGGGTTTCTGGATGACTGTAAACCTTAAATGAAAACTATCTTAAAAGTCCTAATCCACACGTAATCTATATTACAAGTTCTGAAATTATTCTCGTTAGTCGTGTGGGTTTGACAAAATTTGGCTTCATTTTGGGAGATTCTGTGAACAAAAAGCTGTTTGACGCGGTCATAATAGCTGTCGCGTACAGCGACTGTTTTCGAATTTACATTCACGACAACAATTTCACAACCCCGAAACTGCACCTGGCTCGCCCGGGTAGGTATATTTATACATGGTGTTCCGAGTATTAAGCCGAAAGGGTTTTGTTCTAGAGGTCTAGGCGAACAACTTTTGTTCTACGATTTATGGATATTCAATTTTTTTTTTGATGACCAATGACCTCAAACTCTAAATAAAAAACAGCAGATTTTCATGCAAACTTTAAAATCAAAATTCAAAACTACTTCGAATTTCCAAAAGTTGTAGAACAAAAGTTGTTCGCCTAGACGTCTAGAACAACCTCCTTTCGTCTTAATAGCCCCTATATATTATATAATATTCTCGGAACACCGTGTATTCGAAACCGATGTGATCAATTCCAATGATGGAATTGATTTGACATATTGAATCACGCTCAGCGAGACAGAAATGCGAGACAGTTTCCGAGTATCGATATCTTAGCTCTCGGAATACCCTCCTGACCTGAGCCAGGCCAGTTATTGGAACTGTCTCAATAGCTTTGACTTCGCAGAATCTCCTCAATCAAAGCTTTCAAGCGCCCCTGTTCCAACTGGCTGCTCCAGTAAGACAATGAAGCAAATCTATTATCTTTCTTCTATTATTATAAAGCTGAAGAGTTTGTTTGTTTGAGCTCGCTAATCTCTAATCTAATCTAATGAATTATTCATATTTAAGTATTCTTGTAGAACAGTTTTTTATTATTTTAATTAGCTCTAGCGATCACCATTAAAAAAAAATTAGAATTATCAAGGTTGATGCCTAAGTCCGCTAATTTCCCATTTCAGCCGACTGTGCGTTGGTCCGATTTGAAAAATTATTTCAGTGTTAGATAGTCAATTTATAGAGGAAGGCTATTCTATATTATATTTTCAATATTTTCAAAAAAATTAGGCGGACGAAGGCGAGCAATTCCTATAAATTACTAAATCTCTAACAATTACCTACCGTAGTAAAACTCATCAAAGAAACAACATAGAATCCATATGTTGTGATACGAACTTCTCTTTGTGATCTGAAACATGGATCCAAATTGAATCATGGGTCAGTTTGTATTAGAGCTGCGTCGATTCCTGAACCCTGGAAACAAACTACGAGTACCTATGTTAGATTTTCCGCCGTCGGACCTATAACGCAATAACATCGACCGACCGTCCGTCCTAGGGTTGCCAACACTTTTTTCGAAAAATATAGTATTTGTTGCTAAAAAATATAGTCATCATCATCCGAGCGTTGTTCCCGGTTGCATCTCTCTCGAGAGCCCCGGGTCCGCTTTCCTACTTTTACGTCTCCAATTCGCACGATCTTCGGCATCCCGTGTAGTGAGGCCATTAGCACGCATATCCGATCTTACAACGTCAAGCCAGCACTTCTTGGGTCTTCCCAATCTGCCGCGGCCGGGCGGAGGCGCCATAGCAAGACATTTGTTTCCCACGTAACTAGCCGGTTTCCGTAGAACGTGGCCGTACCACTGTAAGCGGCATTCTTGCAGTTTGTCTGCAATGTCTCGGACATGAAGGCTGCCCCTGATGCGGGAGTTTCTGACGCGGTCTTTTCGCGTCACTCCACACATCCAGCGCAGCATCTTCATCTCCGTGACACGCAGCTCCTGCTTATGTCGCTCAAGCAATGGCCACGCCTCACTACCATACAAAAGGACAGGTCTAATGATCGTTTTATATACCTGTCCCTTCAGTTTAACCGGCATTTTCGGGTCACAGATGACACCAGTTACCTCTCGCCACTTGGCCCAAGCTGCCGAAATGCGGGACTTGACGTCACAATCGATGTCGCCGGACTCGTGAAGCACAGATCCCAAGTACTTAAACTGGTCTGTCCGCTCGACCATGTGACCGTCTACGCAGACAGGTGTGGGATCTGTGGTATTGCTAGCCAAGTATTCGGTCTTCGCTACGTTGAGTTGCAAACCGCCGTTCTCAAGTGACTCTTTCCACGCATTTACACGCCTTCCAAGCCGCCCCTTATCCGAGTCCGCTAGCGCAATATCATCAGCATACATGAGCATCCACGGGGGCTGCTCGTGTGCGTCTCGGATGATTACGGACTATGCGTCCAGTATTACGCTAAACAGAAACGGACTTAGGACGAATCCTTGGTGGACTCCGACTGTAATGGGGAAAGATTTAGTGTCACCAACAGCAGTTCGCACCACTGAATCGGAATTTCGGTACATGTCCCTGATGGTTTCAATATAAGTTTCAGGCACCCCTTTGGACCGCAGCGCCCACCAGATCATCACGCGAGGAACACAGTCGAAGGCCTTCTGCAAGTCCAGGAACAGAAAATGCAGAGGCGTATTCTTCGATCTGTATTTCTCCATAACGATCCTTAGGGCGAAAACAGGGTCCATGGTACCATGACCGGGGCGGAAACCATACTGCCCCTCCGAGACAGTGCACTCCTGCCGGATCCGAGAGTCAACTATACGCTCGTAGAGCTTCATGGTGTGGGGACATGACTTTTATACCACGATAACTTCCACACTCCTGCACAGATCCCTTGCCCTTGAACACTGGAGTGATAACACTCAGTCTCCATTGGGCGGGGATTCTGCCGGTCTCGAGTATACGGTTAAAAAGGTTGGTTAAGATGCCCACACCACGAGAACCCATAGCCTTCCATACTTCGATGGGGACTCCATCGGCGCCGACAGCTTTCCGATTCTTCATGCAGCGAAGAGCCTTGCGCACCTCCTCAGGCGTTATCAGTGGCACAAGTCCTAGATTCGGAGGGAGTTCCGGTGGCTGCACCTCTTTATACTGCTTATTGAGCAGCTCGTGGAAATAAGAGCGCCACCTCTCCTTCACCGCGAGGTCCTCGCATAGCAGGTTACCATTAGGATCTTTTACACAGCGACACTTGGATATATCCTGTGCCGCTTTGATCCTAGAACGTGCCAACTTATAAATAAGCTTCTGCCCCTCAGACGTTTCCAACTTATCGTACAATGGCTGTAAGTGGTCCCGTCTGGCTAATGCTCTCTTTGTGGCACGTTTGGCAGACCTGTACGCGTCGCGATCTTCAGGAGAGTTGGACGCTTGCCACTTTTTAAAGAGGGCTTTCTTCACCCTAGTCTCCCTCTGGACTGTGTCGTTCCACCACCAAGTTTCCTTGTCACACTTGCGTCCTCCCTTAGACATACCGAGGACCGACCGCGCCGAATCAGCGATAGACACCTGAATCCGGTCCCAGTGTTCCTGTACCGATTCGCCTTCAGCATTGGCACTTTTGTCGCCGATTGCTGAGGCGAGCATCTGGGACTTGACTTCATCAAGCATCCACCATCTGATTCGGCGCTGACATGGTTCCGGTCGTTTGTCTTTGGTCTTTACACAGAGATCCATGACAAGGATACGGTGTTGGGCAGTGAGACTCTCACCGGGTATGACTTTGCAGTTGGCCACGTTGCCGATATGATGTCTCCTAGTGATTAGAAAATCGATTTGGGTAGCGCGCCCCCCGCTCCTGTAGGTGATCAAGTGGTCGGGCTTCTTTTTGAAATATGTGTTCACGAGTGCCAGGTCGGCAGTGGCACATGTACGCAGAATTTCTTCTCCTTCCGCATTCCGACTGCCATACCCGTAGCCTCCATGAACACGTTCAAATTCGCCCCCATCTCACCCACATGACCGTTCAGATCACCACCCAAAACGAATCCCTGTGACAACGGGATAGCCCCAAGGAACTCGCCGAGTTTATCCCAAAACGACCTCTTATCAGCGTCGCTACAACCGACCTGTGGCGCGTAAGCACTTACTAAGTGGGTAGGAACCCCCCCAATAAGCACCTTCACGCACATAAGTCGGTCGCTAAAGCGATTCACCTCCAAGATATCGTCATGCAACCTCTCAGCGAGTACCACAGCCACCCCGTTCTCTCCACCAGGTGCACCCGTGTAGATCAGCTTGTAGCCATTCCCAATAAGCCGGGATCTGCTGCCTTTCCATCGAGTCTCCTGCAGGAACGCCACGGCCACCTTCCGCCTGGAAAGTACGTCAGCTAGCTCCCTCGCGCGTCCGGTTAGCGTGCCAATGTTCCACGTTGCGAAGCGGAGTTTCACATCGTGTTTAGGGGCTAACGTCTTTGGCCGTGCCCGCCCGTGGCACGGTAGCCCTCGTCCACTTACCACAGGAGTCAGGCGAAGCTCCTGCGCGCCGTTATGCGGCGGCGCCCTATCCCTGTGGCCATATCTTTCTCGACTTTCCATACTAGATTTGGAGAATTTCGACTTTTACGGGAGCGACTGCCGTCTGACCTCCCAACCCCGAAGGGAAAGTCTGCGCCAGAGCCTCGTCCGTTTATCAGCAGGTGCACCAAGCTAGCAGGTGAGGTTGGCTTGGGCCCAACGATCTTAGTGGGCCCCATACACACCCAGTGGGCCCCATACACACCCCCATACATGCTAAAAAATATAGGACGACCCAAAAATACTAATATTTTTGAATATAGTACAAACATTGAGCGGATTTTTGTAGCATCTTTCAAAGGAAACACGTATTTCTTGCACTTAACCTTTTTTTTATTTGCAAAAACTATAAATATTCGTTTGCATTTTACTTCTTGATTAAAAAATATGATGTCTCCCGACAATAAATCTAAATACATAATTAGCGCCGTTTTTTATTATGGCTTTTTTTTCCTGCACATTGAAAATATTTCTCTGTATAGGCAGTGGGCTGGAATTTATAAAAGATTTTTTTTTAAAGCAAAAATGAAAGAAATTTAGTTGTTTTGCGTACTATATGTGCTTTCAAAAGTATATATAGTACGCAAAGAGCAGCAGAGCTGAAATATAGTACAATACTGTATATTATAGTACGGTTGGCAACCCTAGTCCGTCCCCGTCGACCGGTTAAAATGCTCTATTATACAGTTTGAATTTTACGAACTATATAATGCTATCTGTAAAATGTCCATACCTGCACAGCATAAAGAGTATGTGAGTCATTATTTTCTTTGAAGAGATGTACCATCCGCTGCTGTAGATGGCATTGGAAACCTCTTGACTCTGACGAATAGTAATTACCTCTATTAGAAATACTATCTTATAGTAGAAAGGTTTTGTTGGTCCCAAAAAAGAAGAATAAGGCCCGGCGCACATTATGAGCATCGGCAAGGAAAAGGATCCTTCGGCATCCCTACATGCAAGCGCACACTATCGGGAACTATGCTTTGGCCAGCTGCAACGTTCTTAGGGATGACGAGGCAGCGCAAGCTACCCACACCCGAGTGTTGCCTCGGCGCCGCCGAAGGATGCCGAAGTACCCCGAAGCATCCTCAAGGCTGCTGATGTAGCCGCCTCAAGCATACCGAAGCGGAATTTTTGTTACTACGACCATATATCATGGAAATTTCTAGTTTATTGCCATGAAGTTAATGTATAATGCTATTTGCCAACTAAAATCCTCAGCCGTGACGATGCTCATAATGTGCGCAGGGCCTAAGATCAGATGAGAACCTTCGGAATAATGAGCAGAAAAGCAACCAAGAATGCAGTTAAGTATTAATATTTGGACTTCTTTTCATAAACAATATTTGAAACTTGTAATGGTTATGGTAGGTATCTGAATAACTACAATCTGGATCTAGGTACTCAGTAAAACTGCCCGGTTTCAGAGTACATCTACATCTACACTAATATAGTGATGCTATTGTCTATTCAACAAAGTCATTAATAGTCACTAATATTATAAAGAGGAAAGATTTGTATTTTTGTGTGTCTGTTGAATAATCTCAAAAACTACTGTGCCGTTTTAAAAAATTCTTTCACCATTAGAAAGCTACATTCACCATGAGTAACATAGGCTTTTAATACCGATATTCCCACGGAATCGGGAATTATGCTATGCATGTGAAACCGCGGGAGACGCATATACGTCCGTACCATGAAATGTATTTGAAGTTATTTTGCCCTTTGATGTGGTTTTAATGCACTGTGAAGCGAGCGCGTACAAAATGCAAAAGCATATTTGTTTTTGCAAATTTCAATACCTTTTGTATTCCAAAATTCCAATGCCTATTGAATTCTAAATTCCGCGTTCTATTGCAGCTTTATTAAAATAATACTCACAGACTCCATTATTCTTTGGCCATACCAACAAATAAGCCCAGTTTGTCCTGTATTTACCACGAAAAAGCTTTTGAAAAGCGGTTCATTATATTTTTCAATATACTGAAATATAAAAATATGTAGATTCATTTACGTTTGCGGTGTTTTGTTATCATAATAAAAAAATACATTATTAGACCACTCTAATAATATAATACATATATTTTTATTATGATTACGTTTTCTTAGCGTTAATTCCGACCGTGTTTTATCTGTCTATCTTTATCTATTTGGAGGAAAAATCTTACCACACCACAAAATCCACTGAAGCAAATGATAATAGAAGCATTAATGAAGTGTACAAGTAAAGAGAAGCTGTACATATTGTCCAAATCTTGAGTTAATCTGTAAAATTAGGTCAAGTCAGGTCACACACTAGATAGAGGTCGATTCGCATAAGCGCGTGCGAATTGACAACTAAATCAAAAAATAGCATAAATAACAACTTTCAGATAAAAACACTGCATCGAAATCGTTTAGATACCAAAATATATTGAAATATATATATTTATATATTATTTGTACCTACCTAATCAAAGCATTGTGTCTCAAAATAATTTGTTTTAATTCATTCAATTGAATTTCTTCCCTTTCGCTGTTACTTAGATTCTCCTTGTTTTCAAAACCTTCAACATATTCACCTGAAAATAATTCCGTCTGTTACCAGGCTGTATCTCATGAACCGTAATAGCAGTTGAAATTTTCACAAAAGATGTGTTTCTGTAGCCGCTACAAGAACAAATACTAAAAACAATACAAATTAAATATTTAAGAGGGGCTCCATACAACAAACGTGATTCAGGGACGGAAAATCGCAAGAATACCGCGATGTTTTTTGTCTACTAACGCCATCTAGTTATGCGAGTGATAGACTTGCGCTGTTAGAAAAATAAATTTCAACGTTTCCGTTGCGTTCACGAATTGGTTAGTCCAGTGTTTATTTTAGGGTTCCGTACCCAATTGTGATAGTGGTACGAAACCCTTCGTGCGCGAGTCCAACTCGCACTTGTTTTATTCTGTTCTCATTTTGTTGGTTAAAAGTAGTTACTAGCTGATAGCTTGTAGATCCTACTCGACATTTCGTCGGGAATTTTGTCCTTAGATTTCAGCAGCTGATTCTAAGATCAAAATATAATGAAGCTCGGTACAAAACGTTACAGACGTTCACGTTTGTAAATTAAATAAAACCTTACCAAGTGGAAAACTCCTCACTAATTGTTGGTCTACCGGCACTAGGATGAACTTCGAGATCCTCACAGAAAGCAGATCAAATTGAGCCGTGATATGGCTCGATAATACGAAGAGTAACAGGTCTCCGCAAACGATCATCCACATACCCACCCACCCTGAGTTTGGATAATACACAAATACTAATTAATAAGATATCTATACAAGATTTACATTGAAAGAAAACCTAATGAATTCTCAAAATGTTACTTATAAATAAAAAAACATCTTCGTGTGCGTCGCGACATCGTTCACAAGACACAGGCGATATTTCCCCTCTGGATCGCCAAGCTGATCCTTTGAAAAAAAAAAACCGCCAGCCCCACGGTCCATCGACGCCACATTAAGACGCCCCGCCAGATCCTATCTGGGGGCACGGTAGTGCCCCCGCCAAGACGAGCCAGCGAAGCGTACGGGCACTACCTACCTTTTCTCGAAAGGTTTCGTCTGTATTTTGAACCCTCATAACTTAGGTTTGGAATATACCAGATGAATGTTATTCACGGGGTATAATGTCTATAGGCGACTTAATAAAAATACGCAGTTTCAATTACATAGCTCTTATAGTTTAGATTTAATTGATATCTAAAAACCCCTGATTTCGTCACTGACTCACTCACTGATGATCATCAAAATTCAAATGGTACCTACTTCCCAAAGTCCTAGAAAGCTAAAATTTGGTATGTAGGTTGGTATTAGTACACAAACAACTATAAAATTCTTAAAGTTGAATCTTTCACCCCCCAACCCCTAAAATTAAGGGATGGCTATTTGTATGAGACTTTCGCAAATTTTGATGCTAGAGGTACTACAACTCCTTATTATAAATTATAAAATACAGAAAATCAATATGTTTAGTAATTCACCCTCTACCCTTTAAATTAGGGGATGGAGTTAAACGCGCGCAACACCTTATGTGTATTAGAGGTGCTAGAGGTACCTATATAAAAATTGATTGATAATTATAAAGGTTACCGCTGTCGTACAGTGGTGGACAACAAGAATATTATTAAAAGTTGTTTCGTTATACACCACTGTTGGCCACACAAGTGGTGAACATTGGAAACATCGGCCTAAACGCCGTACCTACAGCGTAACGCGTAAGTCGTTAATTCACGACCTATTGGAAATGAAAAAAAACATATTTAAATACTGACACAGAATACATGAATACTTAGTACAAGTACTGATAAATAACTAACATCCTACTTTACCTACTAATATTATGAACCTGAAAGTTTGTTTTGAGTGGAAAAAAAATGTAAAAATTAGGCAAACTACAAAAAGAGATGAAATCCCCCCAAAAACATTTTCATGTAAAATGTAGCCAAGACGAGAGCGAGATCATATAATGGGCACTGTCAAAAAGTTATCAGATGTCGTGTAGAGCCAAGCTTGTAACTCTACACGCCCAAACTCCACAAGCACCTTACTTCACAAACTCAACATCTTAGCCAAAATATATGGCTGGCCGTTTCGCTACCATGCATGGGTTTTCTGTTAAACAATTGTTCTTGCGGTAATGAAACGGCCAAGCCCATATATTTTGGCTAAGATGTTGAGTTTGTGAAGTAAGGTGTTTGTGGAGTTTGGGCGTGTAGAGTTATAAGCTTGGCTCTACACGACATCTGATAACTTTTTGACAGTGCCCATTATATGATCTCGCTCTCGTCTTGGCTACATTTTACATGAAAATGTTTTTGGGGGGATCATAGATTTCGAGAAATGATGGGTAGTATTTAGGGTGACTGGACCATGCCGTGTAGCCCCGGCATAGAATAGGGTTACCCCATCTCATCCCGTGGGTATGTCGTAAAAGGCGACTAAGGGATCTGAGGGAGATTAGCAAACCTTAAGTTCTCCCCTCGGGGTGGCGGATAAACTACTTGATGCAGGGTTGGTGTCAGGCAGGCGGCCGGCCGTAAAAACACAGCCAAATCTAATTGCAGAAGGTATGGTCAATTATGACTTACCTACTGCGCCGACCCCAAATTAATTTCGTGTTTAGCGGACCCCGGGCTCCCGAGAGGGATGTAACCGGGAACATCGCTCAGACGAGACGAAGACTGGTCATGCTCACCTTGCCAAGTCTGTATTAAAGTCATCAGTATATAATATTCATTTGCAAAAGGATCAAAAGGCAGCAAGTAAAAAAAGGGCAAGACACGCTCATAATGTTGACCCAATGCCTCTTTCAGAAGTTCTACATAAGGAGGAATGAAGGCCATTATACCAAACAAGACGTTCATGTACGTGTAATCTGGAAAAAGCAGTTACAAATTAAAAAAAATATGAATTAATCTATACTAATATTATAAAGAGGTAACGTTGGTAACATGTATGTATGTATGTATATTGGAGGTAATCTCCGAACTACGGGACCGATTTCAAAAATTCTTTCACCATTAGAAAGCTACATTCACCCTGAGTAACATACTACTTTTGATCCCTATGTTCCCACGGGATCGGTACTTACGCGGGTGATCTTATATAAATAACTAGCAGCGCTCCGCAGTTTCACCCGCGTAAGTCCCGATCCCGTGAGAATATCGGGAGTAAAAGTAACCTTCCAAAATAAATTGACTATCCAACACTGAAGGAATTTTTCAAATCGGACCAGCGGTATTAGAAGATAAAAAGAACGTGTGGTACTCGGGGACTGCCGCGGTAAAGCTATTGCATAGCATTTATTAGCTCGGCCGAGCTACATGGTAGGCGGAGTGGGGGGTGGTTAGGTTTTATTTTCGTTACAAAATTTCTTGATTCGTTCGCCGCGCCCAAAGCCCGGGATAAAAGCTATGCAATAGCTTAAAAAACAGGCTTATCTCAAGCTTAATGTAATGTGTACTGGGGTAACTCTGAAAGTAGGGTAAATACGGAATAGACCTTTAGTCAGAGTGATATTAAATCCATTTTTTAATAAATTCGGATTTACCCCACTGAATAATTATATCACTATACCTTATTCTTTTTTAGCCTACTTAATAAACGTGGAGTAGGGTCGGAGTAGTGAAAACATGCTTTGTCTTTTTCCGTGACAAGAACTTTCAAAGTTGACAGACAGAAACAAAAAGTGGTAAAATTACTCCGACCTTACTCGAAGTTTATTAAGAAGGCTATACTTAAAATAATTCCTTAAAGCTTGAGATAAGCCTGGTTTTGCCTGAGAGCGGAGCCAGGTACGACTATTTAGTGTTTAGAAAACGATCTTTGTACTAGTCCGTAAAATTTTAAAGAGTAAAAGGAAATATTTAATTTGTTTAGAGCTCCAAAGATCTGCATGAGGGTACCTGTTTTATTTCCTTCGACAATTAAAACAGGTACCCACATCCTAGTCCAGGTTTCCATGCAGGTTTCCTGAAAGAAAGCAGGAAGTACGCGCGGCGGCGGGTATACTGCTTGGTCCCAATCAGGCAGACGGCCGGCCGTAAAAATATTGCCAAATCTATTTGCAGTAGGCTGGCAGTAGGTATGGTCGATGATGACTTCCTTACTGCGCCGACCCCAACTAATTTGGGGAAAACCTCCAAATTAGTTTTTGTCGAGAGGCCGGGGTCCTTCTCCGGCAGGAGAAGGATGGATGCAACCGGGAACATCGCTCAGATGAGAAGAAGAAAACAGAAAGTACCTACAATCAAAGTATAGTTTTACAGAGGAAGGAAAGATAGGATTAACGTAGGACACCTACATCGTGCAACATAATTGAGTTGTCTCAGCATCCTCTGTAAAATGGCTTCCTCCTGTTTCGACACCACACCCTCAGGCCACATGTCTCGGAGTTCGTTCACTATGTTCTCGAATACGGGACGGTAATACACTATCTTATACGACTTTGTCATGGCTAAAACAATTCAAGTCAATCAACAGATTTAGTAAAACGTTTATTCATTAGCCAACGAATTGGCCAACGAATTGCTATTGCTATCCAAAGGGGTAATGCAGCCAGCCATACTTAGGGACTCATTTTTGGATTATTAATTTTAATTAATAATAATGATTCATTCAAATACCTATTTAACTTTTCCTTCTGAAATATACCTAGACAAATACATACATACACTGTGTTTGGCTTCGTCATGCTTATTTGCGTCGCGAGGGAATAGTTTTTCAAAGTGAATCTGCGAATTCTGCATTTTCAAGTTACAAGTGAGCCAATGAATATTCTAGCTAAGTGGACGAGCTACATCTTGGAGAGACATGTATTTTTTTTTATTTAACAAAATATTGATTTCAAAGATAATAGGAAAAAGTCGGTTATATCGTACTGCCAATTAAATCGTACCACTTCCGAATTTCCTATTAAATGGGTCTTTTTATCGAAACTGGTAATGCCAAAGTGTGCCCCCACGCCCCACAGTACTCCCCGCAGTCCGCCATTTGTAAAAACAATTTGTTGACAAAGGTGCGCGTGATCCGGTAAAATATTTTTTTGTGCCAATGAATGTATATATTATCAAACGTTTCTAAGCCGATAACTCGTGAAAAAGGCAAGCTATAATCACAGTGTCTGCATGATTCTGGTACAGTTTTATCCTAGATTATTGATGATTATCCTATGGTTTCTAAGTTTTAGGGTTTTGTCGTGCTGTACTTTTTTTTTCAAAAATACCTAGTTTGTTAAATCGTACCAGTCGTTGTTTGGTAAATTGTGCTATATAAACGTGGTTCTACAAATTTATGAAAAGACACCCACAGCTTAGTGTTAGACAACCGAAAAACACGTCCATGAATAGAAACGAATACAATTTTCTGTTTTTTATTTAATGGTACACTATTTTCATCTGTGGTACGATTTAAATACTCAGTAGTACAATTTAACCGACTAGTCGGCTAAATCGTACCAAAGACAGTCCGCTGCAAAAAGTCATTTACCTCCATGTAAAAGTAATCAAATGGAATTGATTTTCCTCTCATAGGTAGGTAAAATATCAACCTTTATTGTGTATATTCATTCATTAGTATTAGTCCTGTCGTAAACGAGATATTTAGGTTTAAGTAAAAAGTGGTCCAATATAACCGACTTCCCCTAAATAGTTTTAAATATTAATTAAAAAATATACTTAACTAAAAAAACAACGAAAAACAAAATCAGCATGTGATCCCCAAGTGTTGTATATTATTTTATAATTTTTAAGTTCAATTAGTCAATGTTGCGTTACTAATACAAAAAGTACCTACTATAGGTAACTTACACAAAAATAAATACCCGACACAGGGGGTCATCTTGAATATATCAAACATGTTTTTATAGTTAGATCTCTTGACCGCGTCCACAATGAATAGAAATATGAGTATCGCCATTGCTACTGCATTTGCGAACTCGAACCAGTACCAACAATACCAGAATATTCTGCAATTTTAAAAAGAGCTATAGTGGAATAGAAAAACTTTTATTAGCTTAAAACACACGACACAATAGAAGACAGAAATAAAACAATAATAGACCAAGATCCCAGAAGTGGCAGACATCACGTATTTTCTGACGAACGAAATGTGGTCGATTGAGTAGTGTTAGTATGTACTGCTGCTGCTGTTTGCTACGACGGCCAATTCTGAATTTTGGCAACACAAAATTTTAATTTTATTTTTTGTGAGACCTATAGTTCGTCAAATAAACCATAAAAACCATTTGAACCCCTTTTTCCAAAATGGCGGCCGTGGGACAAGATCCACAACCCCAAAAACTAGGATTTAACTTAAAACTAACCCCCCCTTGATATCTAAAAAATAAAATTGCGTCCTCTGACAAATGCACACTCAAATGTAACTTTTCAATGTACTAAATGTATTTTATAATGACCGCGTTTTGCCGCTTACCTGTTAAAAGTCGTGTCTTTTCGCATAAGTCGGATTCCCAAAAACTTCAAATTTGCTTTCAGCAAAGTAAACGTATCGTCGTAATCTTTCTTGGAGAATCCCTAAAAAGTTGTCTAAATGTATCTAACTGTAGCAGAAATACAACTGGACACTGTTACAATAAACTGCTTACATTGGAGATCAAATTGGCAAGATAATCTTATTTTCCACAATCGAGTTTCCAGTTTATTTTCGATCATCTATTTTTAAGATTAAAATTAAGCACCTAATTAAATTCAATTAGCAAGAAATCAAGTTACTACCTACTCACTGACGTATAGAACCTACTTTACCTTATTTTCAAATTGCTTTGTATTCTTTTTTGACACGACATTTCGAATATTCTTAGCCATAGTATTATTTGTCTTGCAAAATAGACAAACTTTCAGCTCAACTACGAGACATGAATATCTCGTAGCTCGTCGCGCCGCTCGCTTTTCTACCCGTTCGTGATTAAATAGAAATACGGAAAAATACATGAACTACTTGTATTTTTCCATTTTTTTATTCACTTTTAAATACTTTCTTGTGTTAATTGAGGCTTTTGTGTGACACCTTAATTAAAGCTAGACTGAAATGTCTTCATGAAATTGCATGTTTGCTTGTGTTAGGACATCCAAATAATAGGTTATAACTGTTAGATTTTAATTAGTACCTAACTAGGGTACTAGGGTTGCAACTTTCACAGAAATCTAAGAGTCAACTGAAAAGTATGTCATTGGCTGTTTTTAGTGCAAATTGGCATCGAGATATTACCTATACTAGTATTGGTACTTAATAATTCTTCTAAGTTATATCATCGGTAAAGGATTAAATTTAAAATATTTTACTTCGGGTCAATACTCCTTTATTATATTTTTAATATTTATTATTATTTTTATATCTTCATCATATTAATTTTAATATGAACAAGATATAATAATAATAATCTTGTTCAAGGCATTATTCTATAAATATTTTCAAGGAGAAATAAATCATAAAAAACCCTCACGTGGCGCGATTCGAACCCGTGTCCCATGCCTGCACCACACGCGCGTAGTTGGAAGCGCAACTTACAACCTACGCACGGATTTCCGGGTAGCGTAGTGTGGGCGTAGACCCTCGTCACGGCAGCATTTATAATGCATTTCTCCTTGAAAGTATTTTTTCGTTTTTTAATTGTAGACATTTTGTATTTGACACATCGACCAGGAAAGCTACCGCGGTTCTTCCGTTGACAGCAACTCGATCCCGACGCAGTAGTTTGACATCTCTGACAGCGGAGTTTTCAATTTTAAAACCGCGCATCCATGGCCGTCAGCCGTCGATTTGAAGATTTTCTTGCAAAATCTTCAATACAATTCAATTCTGTCTATGTTGCATTCATTCAATTTGGCTTCGGCATCAATATGAGTAATCGACGCGGCGATTTGAAATTTTCGCGGTTCGAAATTCGGCTGTCAACTGTCAAATGAATCCGATGCCGATTCCGACGGAAGAACCGCGGTAGCTTTCCAGAAGAAAAAATGCCAAATGTAATGAACCAAAACGTCAAATACAAAGAACCCAAACGTCAGTTCGTAGTCTGAAATATAAAACGAAGTAGTATAACATAGAAATACTAAGCTAAAATTTCATCATCGACTCTTTTTAATTAATTTAAAACTAAATATCATTATTTGTACAACAATAACATAGGAAACGAAACCAATACAAATACAGTAGAATCCGGTTATAGCGACGGCCAAGGGACCGGTGATATTACGTCGTACTAACCGGACGCCGTACTAAACGAACAGACATTTTTGTTTTTTATTAATCACAATTAGTGTAGGTATTTATTAAAATGACTAGCAAATAAAAAAAAAATATTATGTGATTACTCACTCACCCGTTACCCGCAAATTAAGTAACTGCTGTAAAATAAAAAGTCGCATTTCATTCAGCGATGCAGCAGTTCTTATCTAAGTACGGTTTTTATTTGTAAACACGTCAATGCTCGTCGTTGTAACCGGACAATAGTTAAAAATTCCGTCGTTTAAGAGGAATAACAACGCCAACGACATTGAAACTGAAAATCCCTGTCGGGCTCCTCGAAAATTGTTGATTATTTCATGACGGAATGTCGTAGAACTTTTTTTTGTGCACAGATTGTAGGTGACATTGTTTCCTACATTTTGGTGTAGTTTTAAGACAAGAACCTCATATTGGTGCAAAGCCTATCCAAATTTTAGACAAAAAATGTCTGATTTGGCTAAAATGTCGATAGGCTTCAATACGTTTCGACATATTTGTATGGAAACTACACTAAAATATCGGAAACAATGTCGCCTACAATCTGTACACAAAAAAAAGTTCTACGACATTCCGTCATGAAATAATCAACAATTTTCGATGCGCCCGACATGGATTTTCAGTTTTTCAGTATAGGGCCCTTAAAGCGGTCGGTCGTTGTAAGCGGAGTCGTAATAAACGGATGTACTTTCATGGTGGCTCATATGAAAACCAAACTTATGCCTATACTTACGTTGCTAAAAACGGTTGGTTGTTAAATGCGAAGTCGTACTAAACGGACTACATTGTATCTAAGCAAAGTAAATAATCATAAAAAAGCTTACCTAGCCCAGCGTAGGTATCCGAAACCGATGTCGGAAAGGATATCTCCGACTCGTTCAACACTACTCAATAAGACAGTGACAGCCATGTCAAATATCTTTGTTTTTGGAACGAGGCTCTGTGAATCTGTGAATACCCCAAAAAATAATTTGCCCGATTTGCTCCCGATGACGTATTTATTTCCTTGGATTATTTTTAAATCTAATATATAAGTATTTATTACACGAGACTTAAAATTTTAAAAATTACAACTCCATGCAATATCTAAAAAAAAAAACTAAACAGAATGTAAAAAAAAAACAATAAAATTAAATTACTTAAAAATACTACCTACATGAATACCTACACAAAACCAAAAAACATACATAACGAAACAATTAACCAGAATTAAAAATACTAATCCATAAGTATAAAATGCTTTGTCCTGACTGACTAACTGATTAACGCACAGCCTAAAACGCTGATAGTAGAGGGCTGAAATTTGGAGGATTTTTGGAAATTCCCACGGGATCGGGACTTATGCGGGTAAAACCGCGAGACACGGCTATTAATAAATAAAACATAACCCAAACCATAAAACATAACAAAACCTGAATCAAACAGCCCACCCCTCAACGTACCAGGCGCAAAGCTGCCCAAACAACGAAATCGGACTTCATATGCCGGAGTACGGCGCGGACATATCCACACACAAACAATTTAAGGGTCGATTTAAGAACCTCCTCCTTTTTTTGAAGTCGGTTAAAAACGACCCAGAGCGGTGGTCACAACCCCGGTCCCGGAGGCAACGCCCAATCTCCCAAATAAAATCTTTTTAACTTTGTCTTTTTTTTTAAGTGAAAGGATACTTTGCGGACACTAAGAAACAATGACAACCCTAGAATATAATGTCTGTGTAAAACAAAATAGAACGGAAATAAAAAAGGTAGTTTTGTGTGTAGGTGGGAAATAAGTAATAACAAATACTTAGTCGTTTTTAGTCGTTTATGCACTGACGTAATTATAGCCTTGTCTTATGTATTATGTAAAGGGCGTAGATGAATATTGAATCCATACCATGACGAAAGACTCTTGAAGTAAAAGTAACTCCTGAGCGAAGCGACGGAGTTCTGTACCTGAGACCTAGAGTTCTAAGTGTGAGATTTAAGCTGTTTTAGACCTTAATCAACGTTCCAAAGTTAAATTAGTTTAAGTACTAGGGCGTAAACGCGCAATTTAAGTCCTAGAGACTAATAACTTGCTTCAAGTTAGTCAAATAAAGTAATTTTGTAGAGCTGTCGCTGTGTAAATTTGTTATTTTTAGTTCAAAATAACAAAAATTAGAAGAGAAAAATATATCGCGGTAGAACCTCAAACGAAAAAAAAATATTCGGTAATCTACTAATGCGAAAAGCAAAAGCGAATAACACATTGGCTTTTATCCGGATATTCCCTTGGGATGGGGAATACCGTGAGTGAAACCGTGGGGCGCTGATAAAACAAACAAATAAAACAAATACACTCAAATATTCTGTTCAAATAAGCTGTAAGCTTTTTCAATTTTAAAAATACGAAATAACTGGAAAATCGTAGTAACGTAAAGTTTCCGCATGATTCAATTTCGGACAAATTGGTCAAAGGGAAAATCCGATAAACAAACTAATATCATCCCCTGTAGCCTGTAGGCTGTAGGTAAACTGTGCTCACATGCATGAAACAAACAAACAAACAAACTGAAAACGAAAATAAAGTTAACAAATGCAAAATGAAATGCACAAGCGCGATCGCGATTACGTTTACTTACTCGTAGTATGTAACAAAGTTGAAAGAAAAGACCGGTCAAGTGCTAATCGTGGTCGTCAGCGGAGGAGGGTTCCGTAGGTACTGCCGTAATAATAAGGTATTAATTAAGTAATTTCCTGAATGGTATCGGCGCTCATACAACTTAGAGGACTAGCTGATTGCCTGTGTATATAAATGGGGACACCCCTTTATATACATACACCTTAAACTTTTTTAACGTTTCGGAAGTTTTATTTAAAGGTGTGCTGCTTTAGCTAAATTTTGTAAATCTTATGGAAGTGTACCAATCAAAATTCCGACCCAAAACCTGCAGGGTACTTTCGGTTGACCTAGATTTGTCATTTTTTGTGAATAGCAAGGTCTCACAGCACAAATAAAAGAAAAAAATCCAAAGAATTGAAAGAAGTTGAAAAGTAAAGGACGTACCATTCAAAATATAATAAACCTGTGGAAGTAGGCCTCTGAGCCGAATGAGCGCTCAAGCTAGAGGAAGGTCTTTAACTCCTAGTCAGTAACCCACCGACCATCCGTCAAGGGTCAGCACAGTAAGCCGGTCAAGTGCGAGTCGACTTCGACATTCACCATTTTGGTTACATACTAGGAGTGAAATGGGTGATCGACGTACGACCCTATACCGCGGTTTCATAGAACGCCGAACCGCGACCCAGCCTACTCACAAAACCGCGGTACTGCAATGACACACCAGCGAGCTTTACCGACGAGCTACAAGACATTTACTCGCTCGTCTATCAGGGCCTTTAGATAATAGAATAGGTATCTATTTCATACTGAATTTTAATGAGTCGGCAGATTTGTACCTACGATTTATGTTAAAAAAGCAAAAGCTAACTTTTTATTATTTATGCGGTAGTAAGAGAATTTCAGAAGGGTTGAAAAACTCTTTTTCGTTTAGTTGAAATTACAAACGTATGTTGTTGTTGGACATTTCGGGCCAGAATTTACATATCTCACTAGGTACCTATTTAGGGACTGTTTATTGTTTACACTAGGAGCATCGTATGTTAGATAACACTGTAGAAACTTTTTTGTTTGATCTCTGTGCAAAGATATAACTTCTCCTCCTCCCCACTCCCCCGGGGGCTCAGGCAATATACCTACCGGTTATTGTCTCAACGCCTGATGGAGAGAACGCGAGACCAGAATGCTGTACTTTAGGGATTTGGCGCAAAGAATAAACTTTGCCATTCAGCAAGGCAATGCGGCCAGCATTTTAGGCTCGCTGCTAAGTGTCAAGGACTTGAAACATTTTTGATAAGTACTATTTTTATAAATATGTAAATAAATAAAGCAATATATTTACCCTCTATTCATAAAAGTTAGGTATACATATGTCCCTTTCGCACTTTTGCAAATTACAGATATCGGATCAAAATGCTCAATAAGTTGTTCCGAATCTATGAAAACAAATGATTGAAAATGGTCAAAAGTCCTTTACCCCTTATACATCCCCCATCCCATTGACACCATAGTTGTTGTGGGGCCTGAAGTTTAGAAAGTAAATCTACAATTGGCTACCTGTCCGCCGATGATGAATGGTTCAATGGTTATTTATTTGTAAACAAATGTTAACACGTCATTTCTTAACATAGTAGAAACTACATATAATTACAATGTGAGTCCTAATTAAAATTTAAAAACATAAAATTTACTTCTTTATACACCCAATAGTACCATATCCCAATAGTACCCACCCATATTAATACATCATGTCCAATATAAATAAAATATAAAAATCAAATAAATACAAAACACTTATTAAGTATCTTGCTTGATACTCTTGTCCCCTGACTATAATGAGTCTACAAGTTTTCTATTATTAAACACAGAACATATTAATAGTAGAATATATTATTACTTACCACACAATAAAAATCACAGAAGCAAACAATACTGGAACTGCTAAAGAAATTGACTAGAAGGGGGAAACTGAACATGTCTTCCACATCACCGGCTAATCTGAAAGCATAGTAATTATTAATAAACGATCTAGAAGGAATGAATAGATAATATGTTTCATAATATCTGTCCCGATGACTAACTAATCTGGGGATTGTGGCTTCGAATACCGACCATGCATGGGTACGGTTTTTTATCACGACTCAAGCATTTGTGCTTGCAAATGCTTTACGTCTTTCATTATTATTCTTAGGTATTCACAACATGATCAATACCTCAATAGGTTTTGATCATGTTATGAATACCTACCTTAGAATAATAATGAAGATGGCGATGACATTTTAGGTCATCGCCATCTATAGCCAATGTGTGCTGTGATATTATGTAAACAATGATTTTCGCTTTTATATAATAGATAATCCAATTTTTGACTTGAAATTTTCTAAGTGTTTTAACAAGATATTTTCCTAAGTATTTCCATCATTTTTGGAATTCAAAATTTTGGGAATTGAAGTATTTAGGAAATTCAACATTTTGGCAATAATGGTTTTGAGATTCGACATTTTGGAAAGTTTAACATTTTGACAATAAAGGAAAATAACAATTTACATTTCCATGTAGGTACCTCTATACACTTACGTAACACTGATTTCTGCAACTCTGCTTTAACATTAATTAATTGAAATTGATGTTCCGGACGGACGGATCTGCACTTCCCGATAAAACCGCAGGGTCCAATTAGTCTACCTAGAACATCTAGCTAGTTACCCAGTACTATACCTAACCTAACCTATAACAAATGTCGCCAGCTGTTCATTTGACAAGAATCTAGTATTGGCTTCGTGTTTATGAGAACAGTTAATTTACATCGTTCACAGCGGTTTAATTAAATTGTAAGGACGGACGTAGACTAGTGTTTTTTTTTATCGGCAGATAGGGGGCTGTCACAGTTTCCCCTTGCTTTGCGTTGTAAGACCACCCTCTGTTTGATTTTACTCTGTATAATTTTGCGTACTAGCATTTTATGTTCTTCATTAACACATCTGAAATTCGCTAGCGCTATCCCTGTCACGCTATTGGGGTTCGATGAGTGTTCCTAAAAAGGTTCCTTTTTATACCTTCTGAGGTACGGAACCCTAAAAAACAATACAAATCAAACCCTCTTGTCTAGACTACAAGCCCGCAGATTGGAAAGCACTTAGTTTGTTTTATTTTTCAACCTATGTTGATTCCTATTGTACTTTTAAAAGGGTACGTAATAATCTGGATCTACTCAGTAATACTGCACGGCTTCAGGTTACATAGCAGATAAGTCGGCTTTACTGTTTGTAGGTGAGGTTAGTTTGTTATTTTACCTTACTTAAAGTAAAATAAAAATTAATTTAAGTACCTTATTTTTTATTTTACTTAGGTTTCAGATGCTCCATTTGTACCTAGTTCTTTAGAAGCCGATTCTATTGACAGAAGTTCAAAAATTAGTAATTTACTCTATTCTGGGATCCTATTCTGCTCAGAGTTCCTGCTCAAGGTTCTCTTTAGATCTTCACCAAGATTTTATGGGACCAACTCGGGACCCTCACATACCAATCAACCCTCTACTGTGGAACTACTGTAAGTGGAAATATAATTCCGTTTTTTTAATTTC
This sequence comes from Idaea biselata, assembly GCA_958496205.1. Lineage (NCBI taxonomy): Eukaryota > Metazoa > Arthropoda > Insecta > Lepidoptera > Geometridae > Idaea > Idaea biselata. Next base: position 7,685,272 of record OY292394.1, read on the forward strand.
AGACTACGATCTGACGTTTTAGTTCTTTGTTATTTGACGTTTTTTCTTCAGGAAGATGTGTCAAGTCATAGTTTACAATAAAAAAAAAGTATTGAATACCGGTCTGACACCGGTCTACTATTGGCGAAAAGAGTGTTAACTTGTAGTTCGTTTGTAGTTCGCTCGTAGTTTGTGAACAAATTGAACTGCCATTCCTGTACTAACTATCTACAGTTTGGTTAGTTATTGAATATTCTGCTGCGGTTCCAATTAAAATGAAGGTCAACTTCTATTGTGTACGTTAGCCGTTAGGATATCGGAATAGATCAGTTGACTTCGTTTTATTTGAGTAAATAGTATCAGTTACTATAATATTGACAAATATCAGTAAGCTTAGTTAGTGGAGTTTTGAAATATTATGTAGCTGGTCGTAGCTATCACGTCTACGAGTCGTAGCGTAGCGTAGACGGCTACGACATTAACTATCGAGGTTGTATTTTAAAGTAATTTGGTTCGATCAGCTTTTGTTTTCAGTTTCAATCGTGTTTTATTTTCAATTTAAATCGTCTTTTGCTTTTAGTTTCGACGATCTTTTGTTTTCAGTTTTTATTTTCAGTTTATATCGTCTTTTGCTTTCAGTTTCGACCATTTTTTATTTTCAGTTTCAATCGTGTGATATTTTCAGTTTAAATCGTCTTTTGCTTTCAGTTTCAATCATCTTTTGTTTTCTGTTACAATCGTCTTTTGTTTCTTTTTGACTTTAGTGTTTACTAAGTGGGGATGGAAACTATATTATTTATCTAATTTTACTTTTCATTACTGTAGCATTATTTTCAATGGGACAAATGGGAATTAAAAATAAATTTTCAAATCTAACTCATTACTTTGTCCCATCTAATGGACAACATTGAAAACAAATGGGAAGAACCCAATTTAGACATAAACTGATGCTTTTCTAATATTGCTCCCAATGAGATTTGAACCCTCATCCGCGCCACATTGTACCTACTGTAAAACCACTTATTTATATTGATGTTAATGTTTCTAAAAAAAATAATTAAAGTGTATTTGGTGACTTTTTAGTTAATCTGTGACAACAACACCGAGTCTACTAAGTTACCTTTGTTACCCCGAAGACTGAAAGTTCTAAACAGCTGACATGTATTACAGAGTTCAACAAAATCACAATACAAAAACCACTATGGAATTCAACTAACGCTTTGTTCAAAACATTTCAAACTCCTTTAACCGATTTACTTCACAAACACCTTTTTCAGTTTATAAAGATAGACATTTCCATTTCAGGTAGTTAATGGAGTAAAAATAATAAACGCGTAGAATAATTACTTGGAGTAAGTAATGCATTTGTCCCGCTCTTGTCAGTGATTTAGCGTTAGCGAAAATGTGACAGTGTTTACTTTAAGCCAAAATAATTACTTCACTTATCTATAAATATCGAGTGTAAGTACCAGCCAGATAGACCGTGATTAAGATAATTGGTTGAATATTTATAAAAAAAACCAGCGGGATCTCGCGGTTTCACCCGCGTAAGTCCTGATCCCGTGGAAGTATCGGGATCAAAAGTAGCTTTTTTTTTAATTTTTAAATCGGTCCAGTAGATTCGGAACCTATTCGTTCCAAACCAACAAATTTATCTTTCATCTGTATAATATTAGTCTAACTAAATAAAGGCTACCAAAGGCTTCAGCCGCGGCTTGTTACCACTTATCCGGCTTTCCAATGCGAGCGGAGCGGAGTTAAAAATGTGTCAGTTTTCATAGCGCAAAAGTGTTGTATGACAATGAAAACAACCGTTGTATGTTGAACTGACACATTAATGAAAACTGAAAAAAAACCGCATGCAGTGGAAAGCCGGCATTAGTTGTAGCGCCCAGCGTACTCGTCCGAGTACCCATACGTAAACCTGCGAAGCCACTAAGAAATACTGTTTCCTATCTTCCAGATGAGGGTAACTATATCTTAGACCATATCATAACTTACCATCATGACATGTGTAGAGGTCAAAAGCTATTTGTTCATTAAAAAAAAACGTGTCTGGTGACAGTGGTAGTTGAGTCTTAGTCCAAGGATACCGTTTTAACCCTTTGGGCACGGAACCCTTATAAAAATTAACATTGAACATTCATTAAAGTTGAAGACTTAAATATTTTATTACAACCGTAAAATAATAGGTACTAACTACTATTTAATTTGGGGTCATAAGTGGATATAAATAGATACGCGTGGAGAGTTAATGAGTTGAAGGATTTTATATTTCTACTTATTATATTTAAAAGTTCCGCTTTAGTTGAAAATACTTTGATACCTTGACAATTGAGTAAATAAAAATATAAGTAAAAAAACATGTAAAGTCCACTGAAATTGTCCCACTGTAGGGCACAGGCCTCCTCTTACAGAGAAAGCCTTAAGCCTTCCCTGGTTAGGCGAAAGTACCATGCGTCGAGTCCAGGAAGATTACTACGAACTCTTATAGCAGAACCTAAACTGCTCTGTGCTCTTCGTACATTAAACAAAGCAAAACAAACAATTCAAAGGAAGACCTGCTTAAAAACGATAAACCTACGCGGTTTTATAAATGTTCATAGTACCATAGTAGAGAAAAGTCGATTAGGTAGGTAGTGCGGGAACAGGTATATTGTTGTTTAGTTACAACAATATACCTGTTGCCGTTACAGTTACTTCTGTTAGTCCCACGCCCAGGTGCCCTTTGCCCTTTGATTGCGTTAATTATTTTATTTAACTAATTAACATTTGCGAGTGTTCTTGGTTCCTTTGCGCCAGGAACAATTAGGGTAGGGTAGTTTGATTAGGGTTCGTTTTAGTTTTCTAGTTCAACAAACCACCCTTCTGTGCACCCTACTTGAAACTGGGCATCTATTTTTACCTAAAGTGTCTTAAATATGCCTCAGGGCCTATACCTTTAATATAGCTGTCCAGACGTTTTAGTGTTTAAACTGTAAGTCTGGGCGGCAATTGAAATAAATAAATACCTTAATTCTACGAACGATAAACCGAACGATAATTCTAGATAGGACCTATCTATGAAAATCTAAAAAATATATTTTCGGATGGGTTTGAAGGAGGGATGGCAGATTTTCTTTTTTTCGTTCGTACGTTTGTAGAATTAACCCCAACAACCCCAACAATTCTGTTAAATTTATATCGAAAACGATGCAACAATTTATGGAAAAATTGCAAAGTTTCGCAAATATTTTTGCTTAAATACTTACATGTAAAATACCAACAATTTCTGAATCTATTCGATAAAATATGTGTTTATTAAATATCGGAACCGTGAATAGTTCAGACATTTTAGTAACAGAATGCTCGGCTCGGGTTATATAACATTCTTTTTAAAATCCCTTGCACGCTACGTATGGAGACCTAGATAGGTAATTACATCCGGAAACACAGAAAACTTGGTCTACAAATGTAGTATCTACCTTAGATGAAAACAAAAATAGTAGATACGGTACCTATATTCTAACATTGCGTATTCGAAAAATGAGCTAGAAACTCTTACATGCATTTTCATAAAATTATTGTATTGAAAAACATTTGTCTTTAAGAATGATTCAGGCATTTATAAAATGTGCAAAAAGGCATTCTGATTGATTTCAAAAAGATAATCGCAGTGTGACAGCACGTGCTCACGCGGCAACGGTTCGACATACAACTGAGGCTAGTGCGTCAGCTAGACGCAGTTTTATCGTCTCATTTGCCGAGACTAGATAACGTATCTGCTGTTTTTTGTTTTCATCAAAGGTATCTACCTACCTACCTATTTACAAATAACTTACTCGCAATTTTAATTAAAAACTTCATTCTGAATTTTGGTGTTGAGATAAATACAAAGACACCAATCAAGTCGAGTTAATTTATTAGGTAAACTGAGATTAACTCTGCCTCGGGGAACCCGAACAATGCTCAAGGTTGCAAGTTACTAACATTAGTTGAGAATGTTGAGATCCTTATTAATATTGTTTCAGACTCGAATCTTACAGTCTTCGCCCACTTCATTTATTGGTTGCTAGCTAGCTATACCTACTTATTGTAAAATTTAGTATAGGTATACTAGCAAAGCCCAACGGTTTCACTCGCGTAAATCTCGATATGCCTATGTGTTAATCCAGATCTCCAAACATCTGCATACAAAGTCTCATCGCAATCGGTTTTCTAGTTTTTGCATGATCCGAACAAACAAACTTCTAAACTTTCGAATTTATAATATGTATTAGTGTATTGGGCGCGTTTTTTAGGATTCCGTAACAGTAAAACAAGGAGCCCTTATAAGATCACTTTGTTGTCCGTCTGTCCGTGCGCCCGTCCGTCTGTCAAGAGTCTTTATTTCGATATGATGTTAATACGCGCACTGATACTACAGCAATGCGCCTTCGCTGCGACTTATCAGTGTGCAGATAGACTCGAAATAATCAGTGTAAATATGGTGAAATATAAAATAATAAATAAATAATTTCTCCGAACAACACACAGCGCCATCTAGCCCCGTGGTAAGCGACTAAGCTTGTGTTACGGTGACTAGACAACGGATATAATACTTATATTTATTTTTCTTTTGTAAATACATACATATTATACATAGAGGGACACCCAGACCAGACACAAATATTTATTTTTTAAGCATAAATACTTGCACCCGGCGGGAATCGAACCCGCAACCTCCTGCATTGCAGTCGCGCTTTCGCACGACGCGCCACCGAGGTCGTCAAAATGATCGAACAAATACCAAAAATAATTGCAAATTAATAGGTACTCGGTGAGATCATGGAGGGTTCTCTAAAGAATCTTAAACACTCAATAAATTTTCAAATGTTTTCCTATCGTAAGCTACTTTACATTTTCTTTGCGATAAATTCCATTACCTCTAGTTAATTGCGAAGAATTTTATGTTACCTATCATAATATTATTTTATGGCAATAATTATTAATTATTGCCTTGGGTATACATTTTTGTTTTTAACCTTGGAGCATTGTGATGGCCTCACAGAGCGACATTACCGTCCTCTTGGTAAAGCTCTTTAGATAAAAGATTTTAAAAATAACCTTGGAGCATTTATTATTGGTCTACATGTTACAAAAAAACATGTTCATTTCATTCTATACCGTTTTTTTTAATTTTTTATCCGAATCCGGTAATTTTTTCCCGACTGCTGGAGGATGTATTTATGTGTGTATCTCTTTTTAAATTCACACGATTTGTTAACATAGTTACATTTTACGAGTTCCTATGGCGTATTTTTATTTATTTTTTTACCTCGACAATTACAACCATGTTACAATGGTCTTGGTCTCGAGAAGACAGTAATAATACGCGATTAAGACCCGGTTAAGACCCGGTTTTTGTTGAGATAAGTATATAGTTAAAATGTGACTATATACTTATCTCAACAAAAACTAGGGCTATAAACGTAGCCTTTGTGTTAATCCAGATCTCCAGTTACGTGCATATCAAAATTTGATCGAAATCTGTTTACTAGTTTTTGCGTCAAACATATTTTCTTACAAACACACTTTCAGATTTATTAGTAAGATTACCATTCCACTTAAAAATTGAGGATTATTTCGAAAGGGGTCGAATGGAAACCGTACGAGAATAGGGATTAGGGGCACGTCTCATCCGGCGGGCGGTCGTTTCAATATCTAGGCAATCGACAAAAGGAGGCGACATCGATAGGAATATCACGAGGAAAGCATTGTTGCATCACTAGTAACCTAGAATAATACGTAGCTGTGCTTTAATCCGCAAACAATAGGTGCAGTAAAATGGGGATAATTTTGCGATATTTCGGATGATCAAATAATTCGAATAGGAATATTCGCGAGAGTCTCTTTTGTTCTATAGTGTTGTTTTTCTTAATAATAATTCATTTATTAGTCCAAAAACATAGGTACATATTTTTATGGTCTTATTAATTAAAGTATAGGTCGGCTATGTTTCGCCTATCGGCATGTGAACAGAACGGGTTAAATTGAATGTCAAATGAAGTTAAATATTACATACAACAAAATAAATATAATGATCAGAAATGTCAAGAAAAAGAAACAAATGTCAAACGTAAATTACAATAATAATAAAAACCTCAAGAATGAAAGTAAATCAGTAATAATAAAAAAATAAAAATAATAAAAAAATGTCAATTATGTAATGTCAAATGGAAAGTATAATTATAATGTCACTAAATCTTATCAGTGAAAAATTCTCTAATGTCATAGTACGCTTTACCAGCAAGAAAGCCATTGAGTTCATATTTAAATCGTTTATTATTAGTTATGTCGCGAATTAATTTAGGGATTTTATTAAATATGTCAGGTGCCATACTGCCCACACTCATTCTCTTAAGGAGACCCAGATAACTATGGGGTGTCTTCAGATTGCCTTCACGACGACTTCCATTGGGATATGCATTAAAATAATGTGGGTTGTTTCTTACAAAATTTGCTATCTCGCTTATGTTATACATGGATGGCAGAGTTAGGATTTTATGCTTAATGAAGTATGGTTTGCACGAGTCGTCTTCTGTGTTCCGTGTTTTTCGCTGTCAATAAATGTTTTTTATTCTATTCTATTCTATTCTAAAGCGCAGATAATCGATCGCTCTGGAATTCTATGGGAGGGGAAAAATACAATGCCACTTAGTCCTTCAGAGGTCTGAAGGACTAAGATGTCATTAGTTCAGTTTATTGTTTCCCCTATATCCATATACCTATCCCTAAATCCCTACATGTAGGTAAATACGCAGAATTACGTTGCAGGCCACGTATATCCAAATAGGGCCAGTCCTACCTATAGAAACTACCAAATTCCTTGGTCCCAAATGAGACCCGTTTTATGGTACACGGTGTTAATAGAAGACGAAAATCACGCCACTTCTTAACCCTTTACCAACGAACCCTTTACCTTGAAGATAGTAAGGCTGTAGTAAAATAAAAAAATATTCTAAAAATGATAGGCCTACAAAAAGGCTTCAGGTCCATAAGAACTTATTCCCAAAATGTCTACCTAATCAATAGGACTGAATCTCATAATGCCGGAAATTGAATACGCATGCATTTTGTAACAACTGAAGACCATAATGTCTTCTGCTCAAAACGTTCTAGTTCCAAAACAGCTGAATCCCGTAATGTCTGAATGTCATCTATCAAACAAAATCAAGTGGTCAATCAACCTACCTACATTGTGCATTGTTGCGGATCCGGAATCAAAAATTTCAGGCATTACGGGACAAATTCGTTTGGAAATTAGACATTCAGAATTTCAGGCAATTCGGGACAAATTCGTTTTGAAATATAGGCTTATTGGTATCAGTCATTGTGAGATTAAGTCGTACCGATATCAGACATTTTGGGATTAAGTTCTTATGGACCGGAAGCGAAATAAAAAAACGGGGCAAGTGCGACACTCGCGCATAAAGGGTTCCGTACCACTATCACAATTGGATACGGAACCCTAAAAAGGTTCGTCGATGTTCCAAATTCAATGGGTCGGATTATACTGCGAATTCTGAATTGTGAACTTACTAGCCTTATTAATAAAAGTGGAATAACGTTGGAGGAGGTTTACTACATTTTGTCTCTGTCTGTCAACTTTGAAAGCTCTTGTCACGGAAAAAGACAAAGCATGTTATTCCTTCACCGACCCTACTCCACGTTTATTAATAAGGCTAGAGTTCATCACAATTCGCAATAGTTTTTGCTTGCGGTTGTAACAAAGTCTATTCAGTCAGTCCATTTCGTAACTTTATCGACGAAACCTTCAACAAGTCTAAGTAAATAAAAATATGAAAAATTTAGTTTTCTACCTTAAGAACGTGGGTATTGTTACCATTTCCATACAAACATAATACCAAAATAAATTATGAAAAATTTAGTTTTCTACCTTAATATCGATATTATTCGGATTAAGATTTTATTTCATAGGGTCCCCTCATCTCATTTACATCTCATTTGTTTTATATTATTCCCAATAAAAAGTAATTTACGATGTAAAAATAAAAAAAATGTTTCTCCGTTTTTTCATTTCAAATAAATATTTTGGAAAACCTATAAAAATAAAATCATAATCCGAATAATAACGATATTATGGTAGAAAACTAAATTTTTCATAAATAATTTTGGTGTTATGTTTGTATGGAAATGGTAACAGTACCCACCCTGTTAAAAGATTTTACTTTTACTTTTACACCATAAGGTTTTCCAAAATATTCATTCGAAATGAAATAAAACGGAGATACATTTCGTTCATTTTTTTCCAGCGTGAATACAGAAGAACAGCGTGTTAAGTTTTTAAAGATGTATTTTTTTTTTAAATATTTGTAATACATACATCTTCAATAATGGAAGTTTTTTCGCTGTTCTCCACCTTAGTGACCACCATTGGTGGTTAACGTATCGGCTAGTAAACGTCATGACCAAACCAAACATTGCATAGCTCTCACGTCATTCACGATTAATTTACCTGAGTATCTACTCCACTGACTTCTCTAGTCACTCAACCCTTCAACCCTACAAGATTCGACTTAGCCACAAATTGCAAATGTTTGCATTAATTGGCCTAATTGATTTATTTATTAATTGGCTTTGCAAAATTGATATTGGAAACTGGTAATGATTTAATACATTATGGAATGCTAATTACTATCATAAGTAAATGATAAGTAATATTCATTTAGTCAATAGAAACTTCTATTTACAAATACGTGATCACTTTGAAACGTCTTAAAACATAAAAGGTGTGGTTTTAGAACTATACTTCGTTTATTAAGAGGATAGTCTCCATTCTCTTTCTCCATACAAACGTAGTTTACATTTTCTTCTTCTTAATTGTAAACTATGATTAAGTACAGATGTGATGTGTGGTTTAAAGAACTGGATATTATGAACTAGACATGATGTGTGACTTTGACTTTGGTACATTTGTTCAACGTGTGTAACCTACATACTTTTTAGGGTTCCGTACCCAAAAGGTAAAAACGGGACCCTATTACTAAGACTTCGCTGTCTGTCTGTCTGTCCGTCTGTCACCAGGCTGTATCTCATGAACCGTATTAGCTAGACGGTTGAAATTTTCACAGAAGATGTACTTGGACAGCCGCTTCAACAACAACTTAAAACAAAATAAAACAAATATTTAAGAGGGGCTCTCATACAACAAACGTGTTTCAAAAACTACAAGGGAATTTTAGAACAATGTGAGGTCGCGTCTGAGTCAAATCGAGTAGGTCATGGAATTTAAAATGGCTGCCCTGTCTGTCAAATATACCATTCTGCTTTCACTTACCAAAGAGTTTCTTATAAGTTTCAGATTTTATTTGTGCCTTTTTTTGTTTTTCTTTTTTTTTGTGAGATGCGGTCATATGATGGGAGTACCTAAGAATCGCAGCTAAATATTTCACATTTTCCTATCAGATTTAAAAATTGGTTGTTGTAAACCATTTTAGGGTTCCGTACCCGATTGTGATAGTGGTACGGAACCCTTAGTGCGCGAGTGTCGCACTTGGGCGGGTTTTTCATCCTTCACTCTCTATCCTCCCGTTCTTGAAGAGACAATGTGTTAGAAACATCGCCATATCGTAAACTGAGCAAAATACTAAACGTACTTTATAATTCCTGTGGCATTTTTATAGTGTTTTCATGTGAAATATCTCACACATGACATACTTTCGGGGGTAAACAAAGTTAGAACCTTCGATCGAACGATGTCTCATCGACCGACCGAAAACTAGAAATAGGTATATCTTCTCTTCTAATATATAAAATTTCCATGTCAGAATTTTAGTTACCGTACTCCTCCGAAACGGCGCGACCGATTTTTACCAAATTTTATATGCGTATTCAGTAGGTCTGAGAATCGGCAATATAGCATATATAAGGCAAAACAACGTTTGCCGGGTCAGCTAGTAATCTTTAAAAGAAAGTCATGTTGGTTACACTTTTTCTAAGCAAACAACAGCTGAACCGATTTGGCTGAAAATTGGTAATTTTACGTAGTAGGTAGGTACGTGGAAAGCTTAGAACCAGAGAAGGACATAGGGTACCTGGTTTTTTTTTGCATCTTAGGCGGAACAAAGTCCGTCGGGTTAGCTAGTAAGTTAATATAGTGTAATACATTACATAATAGCCGACCGAGAACATGATGGCGTCACAGTGATAACTATGTGTTGCAGCAGGAGTAGATTCACCAAGCCACACAGCCACTCCTACTTGGTATGCACTGTCGCGCTAAATGCTACTACAGCCGGGTCTATAATGAATGGTTGATCGGTAACTAAATCCATAGACCTTTAAATTTACTTAGAACTTACAAAAAAACTAAAAACAACAATAAAATACAGCGTATGAGTCACCGACGCCCGCCGGTAGACTAATTGGTCAAGTCGTGCTCCCGACTTTGACTCCCGTTTGAGTAAGATGCGGGTTCGAATCCAGCCCTCCGTCTATCGTGCGTTGTGTTTTTACAGAAGTATTGTTTCTTTAAAATATTTCTATGAAAGACCAGAGCTGGCTTAAGCACTTAAAATAGAAAATTAAACAGAACATAAGTTTAAATGCTTGATATCAAAAGCTAGCATAGTTGAGCCAGTTTTTCATACGTCCCGTCTACCGCAAACTGTATCAGCTATATACCTACTGTAGGGCCGTGTAGCCCAGGCCACAGTTTATTTAATAGTTTGTGCACCTCGCGACACTATGCCTCGGCATAGAATAAGGCTACCTCTTCCCGTTGAATTTAATTTAATTTTAAAATTAAATTCTCCGACGGATGGATGACAGATTTTCTTAACCCCTCTAGTAGTAATAAGGTTGTTGCGGCGATCAATCGCCCGATAGCCCCGTGTACAGTCTCCATCCGTCTTGTAACTTCGAGTTGTTAAACTAACTTGATTCTGAGTTTAGAATTTAGTTCCTAGTTATAACTTACATCGCATTGTGGTCTGTTACAAAGTCAGTAAAACTATATATAATTTTGTATATAATTTACGATAACATACGATACGATATATGGTATGTAGTGGGGTCGCCCCGAGGGTTTACTCAGTTTAGGAACTTTAAGGACATTGTTGGTATTTCAGAAATCGTTAAACGTAAAAATCTTCTCGCTTGCAAACAGAAAAGGATAGTTTATAAATCTCTATTCTCCTTATTAATAAACGTGGAGTAAGGTCGGAGTAGTGAGAACATGCTTTGTCTATTTCCGTGACAAGAACTTTTAAAGTTAACAGACAGAAGCAAGAAGTGGTAAAATTACTTATAATAATGCTATATGTATTATGTGTATAATTATACCACCTAATATTATAAACGCATAAATGAGCAAGTATTTGTATGTTGGGTCTGTATGCTAATGACTCTGTTACACCTTCACGCAAAACTACTAAACCGGTTTCGATGTACCAGAATAGCACCTATGCTACTTTTAATCCCGATATTCCCACGGGATCGGGGCTTACGCGGGTGAAATCTCGGGGCGCTTCTAGTATCTACATAAAATAAAGTTGTGTTAGTTCGAAAACCGTTCGTATCCGTACTGTCAATGTTTAAAATTCAATTTTTCTATATTTATAATCTTTTTATCGATGGAGGGTTGTTATGGTTTTTCGAGCGTATGTTTCACTAAACTTAATAACCTATAAGTTTTTGATTTTATTTTCATACCTCCTTACCGACCAAGTAGGTAATAAAATTGTAACCGACCGTCCACCGCCAACTTAACTGAATTAGCTCCCCAGTTTTTTCCAAACGAGTGAGCATAGTTGATAATATCGTTTGCGGTATATCGGTATATTAATGTCAGTGACCCACATGATTCAGGAAAAAATAATTAAAAACCGACCGGAATATAATTGACTTGTAAACTACGACTTTCGGAAACCGAAAATGGCATAAACTATGTATCGTTTGTCACTGTGACATGAAGTATCAAAGTTGACAGACAAAAACAAATGTTGCATAACTTAGTCATGTGTTAATTATCGTTTATAAGTAACTAGCTGACCCGGCGAACTTTGTTCCGCCTTAAAGGCAATAAATAAGCATTTTTTTTAAATCGAACGGGATAAAAAGTATCCTATGTCCTTCTCCTGGCTCTAAACTACCTCCCTGCCAATTTTCAGCTAAATCGGTTCAGCCGTTCTTGAGTTATAAGTGGAGTAACTAACACGACTTTATTTTATATATATAATAAGATATAGATATAGATTTGGTAAAACGATATCTAAATACTTCATCCGTTCGTGAGCTGCGATGCCACAGACATCAGACCCCTCAAACGTGAAACACCCTACTTTTTTCATCGGGGGTTATAATATAACATAGGTAAGCTATCAAACTTATATGAGTTTTGTTAAAAGGATAGTCTCCATTCTCTTTCTCCATACAAACGTAGTTTACATTTTTCTCCCTGGATAAAGACATTAGAGCAAATATGTTTATACCATAAAACCTATATCTGTCATGACAATGCATCTACCTTTTTATTTTAATTTAATTTCTAATTAAAATAATAATAAAAAATTATAAAATGAAAAAAATAAAAAGGTAGATGCATAGTCATGACAGATATAAGTTCTATGGCATAAACATATTTGCTCTAATGTCTTTATCCAGGGAGGAATATTTAAACTACGTTTATATGGAGAAAGAGAATGGAGACTATCGTCTTAAGCCTGTTTTTCAATACGTGGGTACCTAATTTTACGAGTCGAAAAAACTTTAACCATTATCTGACTAAGTCTAAATATAACTTGGTAGCAAACATAAGTTTCTTTCATATTCCGATATTTTAGCACTTGGTGCTCCTAGAGTATCTACTTTCCCGCCGAAACTTCGAGGTTCAACCAAAACTTTTTCACATTTTTACTTTGATTGTTTTTGGAAAGTCAGAAAAACAATGAGATATCTTTTTATTAATACCATTGTTGGTATATATGTTACCGGAAATGTATGTAATCCGTCATTATATAGAATTCCTAGGAAATGTGTACATTGCCTAAAATCCACAGGAAAAGTGTAAAATAATTTATATTATACACATTTCCTAGGAATTCTATATATTTCCTAAGCAGCAATCGGAAATGTGTTAAATTCAGAATGTTGGTCGGTAGCAGGGGCTTTGGGGGGGTACGTATTCAAATAGGTATCTAATATTAAAATATTTACAGTTAAAATCCCGATGCTATCTAACTATCTAAAGCAAGGAAAACTAAACGGAGCACCCCGACTTGGTTAGGTTAGGTTAATGTTAGAACATGATTACACGCAGCGCTTTGGCGAGCGAGCGAAGCAAGCGTGCCGCGGCAGCGGTCGCCAAAGCGCCTTATTCTGTAAATAAAAAAGGCGTGATGTATAAAAATCGCACTGTATATGAAATAAATGTTAATAATGTTTTTATTTATAGTATTAGGCGCTTCGGCGACCGCTGCCGCGGCACGCTCGCTTCGCTCGCTCGCCAAAGCGCTGCGTGTAATCATGTTCTAACATTAACCTAACCTATCCTAGTCGGGGTGCTCCGTATTATCTCACATAATGGTAATAAAATATGTATAACTAATACTTAACATCTACACACATCAAATACACTAAACCGCATCGTCATAATTCCATCTACCCACATTTATCCTGTCTATAATATCATTTCCTAGGTGCCTTTAGGAATTGTATACAATCCCTAGGAAATATGTAGATTTCCTAGGAAATGTATGTATTAAATAATCTTTGATAAATTATTTTACACATTTCCTAAATGAAGTCGCCATTATATACAATTCCTAGGAATTGTATACAATTTCTAGATTTCATACATTTCCGGTAACATATATACCACGACTGATTCTGCAAATAGTGAAAATCAAACTTTAGTTGACCTACTAAAGTTTGATTTTCACCAAGACATGCAGAACAAACAGCTCGAAACACAGAGACAACGAGGTAAAAGGTCCCACCACCCTCCTACATCGACCTGTTGCTTCAACATAAGACGCGACATCAAGAAATCCCAATTGACCGAACTGGAAACCAATGATCCTTAGATTTGGCGCAAAAAAGAGATAGGTGACCAACGAATGCAACAACAAAGGAGAGTCTTCAATATGTAGTAGGATATATTATATGTATAGCTCAGATTAGCTCATTGTCTAAGCTGCACCTGCCGATCTTAAATGGTCGTTTAAGCAACGTTTGGCGCGGTCATTACTTGGATGGGTGACCGATAATTTAGTGTGGTGAATGAAACATCACGTTCTTGAGTTTCTCGAGCCCCTCCGTGCACGTTAAGCAGTTGGTCCCGGTTGTTATCTCTGATTAACTGATAGCAGTCGTGAGGTCAAGTTAGAGGCCTTAGAGTAGGCTTAGAGCGACCTGAAAACTCTAACACTAGGTGAGCCACACTACTACACGAAAAGAAGAATATCACAGTCAGTATATGTATAGTTAATACTATTAATAATAGTATAATACAGTTATATCTTGTTATTTTAGGTTAGGTAGATAACCTTTTCCTATAATAGAGTAACCCTTAACAATAAGATATTGAGATCACGTTCACGCCCACTCAGCAGGGTATGGACTTATCGTGTCCCGGTGCGATTTGCATCTGGACTTGATACCACCACTGTGACTGCGAAGTTTTTCATTCAGCTATAATATTCCAACTAGCTGTGCCTCCCGGTTTTAAGCGAGGAAGTCCAGATCCGGCTAGAATATCAGAATAGGAAATCGCTTCATCTGTTCGTAAGCTACTATGCCAGAGATACTCCTAGCTACACAGATATCTCAAACTTTTATATAGATCTTTTTGTTCAATATGTATGTATTTAAAAGAAAAATAAATATAAGTATTATATCCGGTGTCTATTCACCGTAACACAAGCTTGGTCGCTTACCACGGGGCTAGATGGCGCTGTGTGTTGTTCACAGAATTTATTTTATTTTTTTCCATCGGGGGTTAAATCGTAGCAAATGTTATTCCAAAACTCCAGTAGCCTTATTAATAAACGTGGAGTAGGGTCGGAGAAGGAATAACATGCTTTGTCTTTTTCCATGACAAGAGCTTTCAAAGTTGACAGACAGAGACAAAACGTAGTAAACCTCCTCCAACGTTATTCTACTTTTATTAATAAGGCTACATATGTGTAGATTGAAAGTTACATCGCAGTAAGTTTAGAAGTTTTTGTTTGATGAATTATAAACGCGAAAGTACGCCTTTCGCGTTTATAATTCATCAAACAAATAATTATAATTAATTAATAATTATAACAAATAATTATTATTAGTATTATTACTAAGTACCTCAAACTCGTAAGCTTAGGATACATGAATGTATCGTTATATTTTAGTGACACTTTAATTAACTAGTAAGGTGACAATGTAAGAGTGGTGTTGGTCTAGTGGTAGATACCGCGACTTTAATTCCAAAGGTCGAGGTTTCGAATCCTGCCCGACCGCGTACCAATGTATTTTTCTTTAAGAAAATATTATGTGGGTTTTATTAACATTACTCTTACGGTGAAGAAAAACATCGTGAGGAAATCCACCGCTTAAACTCACGCGAAAAGGCAAAAAAAAAGGAAAAAGGGCTAGTTGCGAAAACACAGTAGAAGTAAAAGGTCACAATGTATATCAGTGTATATCCAAGGGAACTAGGATGTCTCCAAAACATCAGAATTTTACAACAACAACAAAAAAACCCGGCCAAGTGCGTAACTCGCGAACGAAGGGTTCCGTACCACTATCACATTTGGGTACGGAACCCTAAAATGGTTTACAAAACCAATTTTTAAATTAGATAAGAAAATGTGAAATATTTATATAGCTTCGATTCCTACTCCTATCATACGACCACACTACTAAAAAAAAAATGAAAAATAAAACTTTGGCACAAAGAAAATCTAAAACTTAAAGGAACTCTTTGGTAAGTGAAGGCAGACTGTTAAATTTGACAGAAAGGGCAGCCATTTTGAATTTCATGACCTACTCGATTTGTCCTGACCAATCACAAGCGACCTCACATTGTATTAAAATTTCTTGTTGTTTTTGAAACACGTTTGTTGTATGGGAGCCCCTCTTAAATCATTGTTTTATTTTGTTTTTAGTATATTATATTTAGTATATTTGTTGTTGTAGCGGCTACCGAAATACATCTTCTGTGAAAATTTCAACCTTCTAGCTATTACGGTTCATGAGATACAGCCTGGTGCCAGACGGACAGACAGCGAAGTCTCAGTAATAGGGTTTCGTTTTTACCCTTTGGGTACGGAACCCTAAAAAGGCGATAAGACCCTTCAAAATGGTTTTATTAATTTTAAAATATTTTACAATTAATTGTGTTCGTGTTTTCAGCAGTTTTCTTTTAAGATAAAATCATTCAGTCTGTGTTTAGAATAATAAATTGAAATAATAGACTTGCTTACTGCGACAACACGTGAATTTATGATTTAAATTATATTATATTCAAGGATTGTTTTTGAAAGCTAAGCAATGAGGTTACAATTAATTTAAAGAAGATACATAGCGTAACTTATTGAACAAATAGGTACATAATGTTGGGAACATTAATTTCGTTTAAATTTATTTTTGATACATCGAAGCTACACTATTAAATCTGTAGAAAAGTGAAAATATCTCAAGGTAATTAGGGTAATTGATATATTACCTTTTGATGTTATTTTTTACAGAATTGAAAGTAGATTATTTTCTGTTTTCGCGTTATTGGATAAAAATTAAACTCATTTATCGGTTTTTATCGCGTGGTGTTTATTACTTTTAGCTTTAGCATTGTTTCAACGCTCAATGTTTCGACACTTGAGGTGCTTTTATTATTATTGAATCTCTGTAAATTATCATGCCCTCGTAGTCGTATCGTATCTGCTGCATAATATCGTATCTGAATTAGATATCCGCATTTTTATTACATTTTGTTTTCAATTTCTGCAAATCCAGTCATTCATTACTGTTTCGGAATCTTTGATCAAAAATGTAAACAAAATTCTCTCACTATCCTTTGAAATGACAGTTCTAATTTTAAAGTTTCCTTTAAAAGTGACCGGTTTGGAATTTATTTTTGTAATGAACGTTTCTATACTAAACGTGGAGTATGTCAGAGTAATTTTAGCACTTTTTAGGGTTCCGTATCCAAAGGGTAAAAACGGGACCCTATTACTGAGACTTCGCTGTCTGTCTGTCCGTCTGTCACCAGGCTGTATCTCATGAACCGTAATAGCTAGACGGTTGAAATTTTTGTTTCTATCTGTCAACTTTGAGAGTTCTTGTGACGGAAAAAGACAAAGCATGTTCTCACTACTCTAACCTTACTCCGCGTTTATTATCTAATATATAAAATTTCCATGTCACAGTGTTAGTTACCGTACTCCTCCGAAACGGCGCGACCGATTTTTATGAGATTTTGTATACGTATTCAGTAGGTCTGAGAATCGGCTGCTATCTATAATTTATGAAAATGAAAAAAAAATGAAAAATAGTTTATTTGCTGCACAATCAAGTAATCTTAAAATTAAAAAGAAATGTAGGTATCACAAAATAAGTTCAAGTTGACAAAACAAAAAAAAATACCAAATTATGCAGGGAGAATATATCTAACTAAAAATATCTAACGATCCCCACACTAGGCTACGCCTGTATCGTAGGGGTCTAATAAACGACTTTACAAAGAATATGATTTTTGTTACACCCTCGTCCAACAATAAGTAGCATAATATGAAAATATTGTAAGTTATGTACATCCATTAAAAAGAAAAACAACTATAATGTGATAGTATCTAATGCTTAAAATAAAAGATGGGTATATTACATAATTTATATATAATCCATATATAATATATACACACATACATACACAAACAAATAAAAATATATATTGTGTGATAAATAAATAAAATTTATATATATAGATATAGTATACATATATATCATTGTAATATTGTAATTATCCGCTCCGTTTCATCATAACCAATACCAGACAGCCATTTCCTAACAATTGGTTTCGCTTGGCGAACTGCAAGTTTCCGAAAATCAGCTTTGCAATGCCTCACTACTGTATTGTAAATGTGAATTTTATTAAATTCACCAAAACGGTTTGCAAATTTAGTTTTAATAGTAACATAGGGAAGGCAGTAAACTCTCCTCTGTGATAAAGAATCAAATTTGTCAGAATCTAGTAGAGTTTTATGCATGGATAGGAACGTTTTTTGTATAAATAATTGGCGTATGTTAAGCACGTCAGTATCCCTGTACACATCCTCTGTTGGGTACCTGCGAGGCTTATTCAACATTACTTTAAGCACCGATCTCTGTGCCCTTTCAATTTGTATTAAGTTGGTTTTGGCTGCAGATCCCCAACAAGTAATGCAGTACATGATCAATGACTGGCAAAGAGCGTAGTAAACGGATTTTAGTGTAACGAAATTTGCCGAATTACGTAACTGCTTCATTATTGTTATAGTTTTCCTTATTCGGCCGGAGAGATTATGTATATGCTGTTTAAACGACAAATGTTCGTCGAGCGTAACCCTGAGGTATTTAATAACCTTCGCTCTTGTGAGTTCGTCACAGTTGCAAGACAGAGCCACCCCATTGCAAATATGTATTTTCATAGCTGGTAACGACACTGGAGGGGCAGAGGCCAATGTTTTATGAAAACAGCAGTACATAGTCTTCCTTGTGTTCAGTGTTAAGAGATTGCTTTGCAACCATTGGTGTACAAAGTTCATCCCCTGCTCCGCCACTGACAACGTCTCATTCCATGTCTTTGCATTAAAAAGAATTGCCGTGTCGTCAGCATAGCATATGACACTTGCATTTCTCATTGACAATTGATGAATGTCATTGATGTATAAGATGAATAACGTTGGCCCAAGTATGCTTCCTTGAGGAACTCCAAAATTATTTGCTTGAGAGTCTCCAAGCGTGTCTCCTACCTTTACACACTGTCTCCGCTCCGTCAAATAACTACGAAACCAATTCAAAGGATCACCTCTAATACCAACGATTTCTAGCTTCCGGAGTAGAATCGGAACGGAGACAGTGTCAAAGGCTTTAGCTAAATCTAGAAACCCGATGCACTGCTGCCTCCCGTCCAAATGAGATGCCACTAAAGATGTTAGTAGTGACACAGCATCCTCTGTAGACTTTCCCCTACGGAAACCGAATTGGCGGTCAGAAATTATGTTCCGGCTTTCCAAGAAACTCGTCAGTCTCATATTCACTAGTTTCTCTAGTAATTTAGAGAATGCCGACAAAAGAGAAATAGGACGATAATTATCTACATTATTTTTAGGTCCACCTTTATGTATCGGACAGACAACTGCAATTTTCCAAGCATCTGGAAAAATTCCGTTCAACAAGCTACAGTTAAAGATTAAATATAAAGGCTGAATTATAAACTCTTTTATCTCCTTCAGTAAAGAATTACTTATTTTATCGATGCCAGGAGCTTTATTGTCAACTAAACCCATGATTAGTTTTTCGATTTCTTTGTAATCAGTAGGGTGTAAGAAAAATGATTCCATATAGAGTGTTGCCATGACAATCAAACAAGATTGACATTCAAATATAACTTTGTATAGTATATATAATAATGTATATAATGGTATATATAACAATAATAGATAGATATATGTATATGTAAGAGGTGCACAGTTAATAACGTAGTAAAAACAAGCAAGTATCTGAGCGAGACAATCGTGTTCTTTTTTTAGCAGAAAAATAAACCACATTAATGGTATTCTACCTTTAAGTTGACAGAATAAAGTTTTATAATTATGTACAGGTGCTTGGCTCGCCATTATTAGAGTTACGAAAAACATTATCAAGGTCACTCTGCGTTCGTATATGTATCGCTGGTTTTCCATCTCTCTTTCTGACGTAGATCGCACCCTGATTACACCAACAGTGAGAGTAGTCTTCTTTTTTAGCGCGGATTCTTGCTTCACGAAATAACATCCTGTTCTCCTTTGTAATAATCTAGTCAGCTAGTAATACATATAAGTTCCTAACGGCCATGGCGAAGCAGCAGGTGACCGTTGGGAATATAAATAGGTCCTAGTCTATCTATCTTTCTCATTTTTGGCAACTTCTTACAGTAGGGTATCAAAAGGATCTTAATGCCTAGTATTAGCTCAATAAATTTGTTATCTAACGACTTCCCTAGTAATTTGAACTGCGTAAGTTGGTTATAGAGCGGCCGCACACTTGACACTTTTAATTGCAAATGTTGATTGATGAATGAAAAACTGGAACGCAACTGCCGTTTATACTTATTATGGTTATTCGGAGAATTCCGAAATAAAACGTAGGCCTTTGTGTCTGTTTTGTTTTTAGGGTTCCGTACCCAAAGGGTAAAACGGGACGTGCGCGAAGTCACCTATTATTGAGACTTCGCTGTCTGTCCGTCTCATAAACCTCATAAATCTCATAAACCGTAATAGTTAGACGGTTGAAATTTTGACACATGATGTATTTCCGTTGCCGCTATAACAAAAAATAAAACAAATATTTAAGGGGGGCTCCAATACAACAAACATGATTAATGACTTGTATTTTTAGCAATAGAGCCATTTAGTTATAAAGTGATAGACTTAACCTTTGCGTTGCGTTCACGGATTGCTTGGTCTAGTGTTCATTTTAGGGTTCCGTGCCCAATTGTGATAGTGGTACGGAACCCTTCGTGTGCGAGGCCGACTCGCACTCGGCCGGTTTTTCCTTTTCGGCACAATACGGCGCAGCCGATGACCGATTTGAACACATCGTTTATAATAAAGATTAGCTTTGAAAATATTAGGTAATTAAACAATTTTCGTGTCTGTGACAGGCTTTTAGTCACCTAGTCACATGACATAAAGTGTCAATTTCTTAATATATCTTTTTTAACATTGGTCAATCGCCAAAAATAGTCGGTCTACGCCAACCTCGACGATACTAGTAACGGACTTGGACTTGTAAAACGGCAACGAAACTGGTGTAAATCACCCGATTTCTAAAATTAAG
Organism: Idaea biselata; assembly: GCA_958496205.1. Lineage (NCBI taxonomy): Eukaryota > Metazoa > Arthropoda > Insecta > Lepidoptera > Geometridae > Idaea > Idaea biselata. The sequence continues at coordinate 7,706,287 of OY292394.1, forward strand.
TTTAGCTTTAGCCTTCCACCATCATTGACAACGATACGTACCTACTTATGTAAGAACCTATCAAAAAATGTAGATTTCATGTTTCGAATTTTAAAGAGAGATCCATCTTCTGAAAGTTATATATAAATCAATGAGAATAATATTCGGAGATTTGACGCTCGAACCTGAAGAAAATTACGTAAACTGGTACCCGAGTAGCAAGTACCCAAGCGCCTTCAGGGCTTAATTGAAACTACAAATCAGCCTCTACAGGGACATTCACCTTTTAAATAGAACACTTTTTCTGCTTTTTGCGATTTTATATTGCTTCCATCTTTGTTAGCCAAATTGATTTACTTTTAACAAGTCTTTTATGTAACTTGCAATATAAGTTGCCTACTATCATTTAGATCTCCTTAAGTTATAAACGTAACTCTATTGACATTTCTTATTGGGACCTATATACTTAATTTCAGAAACTTAGATCAAAAATCCCATACATTTATTTGAAAGTGACATCTCTTTATTTACTTTTTCCTTTACAATTGACAGTTCTTTGTTTACATTTTTAATCTAAGTTTCTCAAATACAGTTACATACATACATAAAGTAAGTTGTAATTTAAGTTAAATAGCCTTATTAATAATCGTCGTATTAATAATCATGCTTTGTCTTTTTCCCTGACAAGAACTTTAAAAGTTCACAGACAGAAACAAAAAGTAGTAATATTACTCTGACCTTACTCCAAGTTTACTAATAAGTCTAAAAATATTTAGAGGGATTCCTTTTAAACTCTGGTTATAAAACTCACAAGATAGTAGCAAAAAACCAATACCTAACAAAGACATTTCATACCGTTATCTATTATGGAAGTAAAGTGTCACATTGTTATTTTGGCAATACATCTTATCCTACAACTATGTAAAGTTGTCGCCCGGCTTCAACCATTTTATAGCAAAAAAGTTTCAACTTATTATACGGGCACTATAAAAATGGCGGTAGAATGCCGTATACTATTTTATATTTGTACTAGTTTATGCGTAAATTTTACTACTAGCCAAGGAGTTACGAGAAGGAAAAGCGTCGCGGGTATTATTAATGTAGTTGGACTATCGGCAGGGGCGCGGATAATAGTAATTCCCATTATAATGTCCCTTACAGAGGCTTTTGTGAATTTATGAGTGGAAACTATGATCTGTGGTTCGTAATAACACGTTGTGAATAACCCGAGTTGTTGATTTTGGATCATTTTTGATATTAGTTGATCGGTTTTGGAGATAACGGTCAAACACCAACAAAAAAAACGCGCTAAGAATAAATAGGTGATTTTATTTCTATAAATTACGATTAATTCTTAAAATTAATTTATTATTATTTTTTTAGATTTTCAAGACAAAGCTGATGAATATCTGTCTCAAATCTGTAGAATTAAAGATATATCTGCTACTAGCAGAGTGCCACGGTTTCACCCTAGTATGTCCCGATCCCGCGGGTTTTTTTTAAACCCCATCACAAAGAACACATTATAAATTTCATGTCTCTAGGACCAGCGGTTGGGGGTCTGGGGGTTGATATACCTACCTACATATTATAAGGACATTGAATTTTATTGATATAGATTTATTTCGTTCGTAATTTCTCAATGTGTTTAGTGTCCGCCTTCCTTACCTAGACATGGCAGATCCATCACAGATCGCGTGTTACAACTGACTATTGTCAATTAATAATGCGAACCAAAAACGTGAGACTATTGTGCGGCGCCCTTATACGGGGTAACGATGTCCTCTCAGTCTGTCACTGTACAATTATGTTGATATAATTGCTTTTTTTAAACATTAGTATAATATTGGTGGATTAGTTCAGCACGTAGGCCACTATTTCGATCGTGTTTTGGTTTTGTTCCGATCGTCATTTGTTTGCAGTTTTTTTTTAATAAGCTGGTGCATGGCTTTGAGCTTTGAATGAAAACAATCGTAACGAAAAAAACCTAACACCCCCCACTCTGCCTACCATGGCAACGTGGTACAAAACAAAAAATAAGTGTGTGAAACACGTTTTTTTATAAACTAGCTCCATCCTGTGGTTTAACCTGTGTAAATCGCTATCCCATGTGACTATCGGGATAGAAAGTAGTCTATGTGTTAATCCAGATTTTCAGCCATTTGCATATACTTATACCGTTTTGTCGCAATCGGGTTTTTCCGGCCAGAGAACTCTGTGCCTGTGGTGAGCTACCCAAACAATGGCGCATTTGACAGTTGGCCCTCTGTGTCCTGTCAGCTGTAATTAAATGCAAATGATTTGGCTACACAGTACATGACATTCGAATAAGAAAATATAGGTAATGTAGGGAATATCTTGGATCAATAGGTAGGTACCTACACCTATTGATCTGAGATATACCTACATTACCTGAGATCCAGGGTTTAATGTGTTTTATTTACCTACCAACTTTGAATCAGACTAAGCATTACTTTTCTACATTGACCAAGAGCTTATAAATGTTTCAAAATGCTTCAAAGAGAGAAGATATCTACTCATTTACATTCCTGTAGAAACAAATTTCAAGAAATTCTAAATTAAACTTGAACATTTTATTATTCTTTGAAATGTAAACGTAAAGTTATATAGCGACATGTAGGTAAGTAAATGTGTCGATTTGGACCAAACTAAGGGATTTAGACCCTTAGGCCGTATTCAGAAAGAAAGCTGGAAACTTATAAGCGCTTACCAGCGCTTGACAGCGCTGGTGACCCGCGCAGGAAAATGTATGAACCCGCGCCGATAAGCACCTGATCGGTGTCGACAAGTTCCGACAAGCTTCAACACGCGCTGGTCAGCGCTGGGCTGCTGACGTCAAATCATCGTCCGATTAGTCCGACATTTTGCTTGGTCTGCCTCAACCTGCTTCCTTTGTGTAGAACGAACCAGCGCTGTCAAGCGGTGGTAAGCGCTTATAAGTTTCCAGCTTTCTTTTTGAATACGCCCTTAGTTTAGGTACCAGAGTAGTTTAGATAGGTACCAGATTATTTCAACTATGCAGCTGAGAAGATAGTCTTATTAGGGTTCCGTACCTCAAAAGGTAAAAAAATAAACCCTTATTTATTAGATCACTTTGTTGTCCTTCTGTCTGTCAGTTTGTCAAGACCCTTTATCTCGGAAACGCGCGGGGTTTATGGGACTCACAGCCGAATACAGAAACGCAACTTAAAATTTGAGGAAAACTTAAATAATTGAACAGCTTCTAAATTTACAATTTGTAGGGGAATTTTTGAGCCTGAGAGCTGCTTATTTGATAAGGTAGAACTCAAATTTTGAGTAGCGTTTCTGTATTCGGCCCTCAGAACCTTGATTTTTTAGGGTTTCGTAGAACCCCTTATAGATTCATCATGTTATTCTTTTAGACTTTTCGGTAGAACAAGATCCGACCCGACTTCCTTGGTGGCTGCACCGGTCAACGTGTCGGAGCACTAATAAGTTTGCTTGGCACTATGACTTAGACCGGTGGGTGGTAACAAGTCGCCGTCGAAGCCTACCGCCGAGATATCCCATTTAGTCGCCTTTTACGATGGATACCGTAGCCTATTTTTATGAACCCGGGCTACAGGGGTCTTTGCTCGATCCTGGAGATTTTTTAACAAAATTTACTTCAACAATGGTTAAATTACGGGTAAAGTTAAACTTTATGAACATAGATGGCATAAAGAAATTTACTCTTAGGTCGCATACGAAAGATGAGGTTCGTAAGTACTGAAGAGGAAAAAATCCTTTTCCTACGAAACCAGTTTCCAAACAAGAGGTTGTTTTCCTAACCCGACCCTTTTTGAAACAGTGCCTGTATAATAATAATATATAATTTTACTGGTAGGTAGATTCTTTTAAAACAGTGCATGTATAATTAATAATAATATATTTTACTGGTAGGTAGATTCTATAATTATACATAGTTTTAGATTTCACTGTACCAACCCAACAATAAACCCGAGCGTCCACAAACGTGGACGCTCGGACGCTCAATATAAATATATTGTTGTCGTATTTTGGGAATGAATGTTCGAGTACAAAAAAATAAACCATCGGATTATATTTTGGGTATAAATAGTAATATGATTTAAAATGAAACTAAATTTACCTATTATTTTATTTTTATACCTTGCAGGTAGGTATACGTACTTGTATAGAAAAACCCATTTATTCATTAAAGCTTACATACATTAAAATTACAATCAACTTAAAAATAAAAACAAAAATCACAAATTAATACCTAATTAAAAATTTTATTTTAACGTACTTGTTGGGTAACTTTGGCACTTACTTATATAAGAGATTCATATCTTTTGGAAACAAAAGAATTGAGTATACTTTCGGAATAACCCTACAACATTACTGTCAACTTATCTACTTTGCTATTCTTTATATGGGGTAAAGTTGATTTTTTCAGGCAAATTACGGCTGAAACTGTTCTGCTGCATCAAAAGGCAATTTTAATAAAACCTACCCATTGTAGGTTTTATTTCAAAAGTTCTAAAACAAATACCTAAAGGTGTTTTAGAACTTAAGTCTTCCTTTTCTAGCAGTATGATTACCATTACACACTAGCCCCCTCACCTTTAAACGATGACTAACTTTATGTAACGTCTGTCTTTCACTGTAACTTGAAGTTTCAAAGTTGAAAGACAGAGACACACGTTACATAAACTTAGTCATCGTTTATAAGTAAGAAAGTAGGAGGATCACGTAGGTTGCATCACGACTGAAGCGCGCCTGCGGATAAAATCTGCGAGAGGCATCCTGAAACCGCCGCTCGCTCAGTCTCACGCAGACCTCGCAGCGAGCAAGTCCATATTGCCGCCCTACTGAGACCAGTCGCGAATTGGCGCGAAGTCAATTGAAAAACAATTTTGTGTTGTGATATTTTTTTTCTTTGGTTTGAGTAAATCCGTTTTTAATTCAGTGGTTCGTTGAGAAGAGTGCGGGATTTTTTTGAGATTTATTTAAGTTATTTTTTTTTTTTTTTTGAGAAGAAGGTAGAAAGAAGGGTAAGTAAAATTATGATTAACTTATAAAGTTTATTTTATTTACAGATAAAGGCGTATAAAAAACATGTACATACTTACTAATAAAACTTTATATAAGTAATAATAATTTATTCAAATAAATAATAAGTAAAACTGAAACTGAAAGAAAAGTTACCTGTATCTGTAGATCTTACAAATACATTTACATGGTGGTTATCCAACTCGCGACCTTCCAACGTCGCTGGCGGGTATTTGCCTGCCACACCACGGTGGCAGGCACCTTTTTGGAAAGTCGGTATAATTAATTAAGTAATATACATCTAACAATAAAATGTATCCGGCATAAATTAGATTTAACTATGCCTACAGGAAAAGTAGATATAAATTAAAATGTATTAGCATAAATGCATATTAAAAAATGATTATTTTAAAGGATTTATTTGATATTTATATTATTTAAATCTTTATGGCCATTTTCGCTACTGAAACTAATTTTTAACGGGATATTTAGCATAATTTTGCATACATTCAAAAAACGTTAAAAAGTAAACAAAACATGTTAAATATCCATTAAATATCCCATTTAAAATTTCTATATTATTTCAAATAGCTTATTCACGGGTCTCGTGAACAAGAAGTTTGAAATAACGACGAAACATCGAGCATTGCGAAGTAATTGCCAAAATCATGTCATTTCTACTTCAAATGGTTTTATTCACGAGTGTCGTGGACAAATCATTTGAAAGAACATCGAAATATCGATTTTCCCGAAATAATAAAGATTCAAGAAAAAAAAACCATTTGAAACAATGACGAAATATCAAGCTAAGCGAAATGTAATAAAACCCGAACCCAAATATCCCGTTTTTAATGTCGAGAACGTGGTGTCGTGTTTCAAATGTGGTCAAAACAATGAACAACAAATAACTAAAAACTTTGAAATAATGAAAAATATTTTTTCGCGGAAATCAATAGCACTGCGAAAGTTTTATAAGTATGAGAAATATTTTAAGTAGGTGGTGGTTCCTAGATTAAAATAAATATCGATAAAGATGTTATATAACGTACTACATACCTAAAGTAATATAAAATATCTAAAATAATATAAAACGATCTCAGTGCAATGCAAAAAGGGTGCGGTTCCCGCCGGGAAGAAGTTTAGTATTTATGCTAAAATAAAATAAAAGGCATGTTTTACTGGTCTGGGTGTCTATGTATAATATAAACAAAACAAAACAAAAAATCATATAATTTTATTATAAATAAAATTTACAAATAAAAATTACAAATGTAAGTATTACATCCATTGTCTAGTCACCATAGCACAAGCTAAGGAGCTTACTATAGAGCTAGATAACGCTGTCTGATGTTTACGGAATTTAATTATAATTTATCAATTCAAACAAATTAAGAAAGATCTTTCGTATAAAACGTACAGCAAAGTACTTACTTATATAGACGATTATGACAGCATATAAAAGGATAATGGACGTCTAATATATCAATTCCGGACAGGTGCGAAGGTCATTCATTGTTGACAAAGTAGGTAGGTATCACTTCGGTACTTAACAGTCCATTTTATTTATGAAATTTCGTTGCCAAGAACCTCTACGTGCGACGTTTTTTTCAAAAGCAAACTCTATTAGGCTTCAAGTTTGCGTGAATGCGGAAAAATGTTGGAAAATTATCAAAAAATATATCTTTTGGGTAACTTTCGCGTAACAGGTTTCAAACACTTATACTTACTAGGTACTTTTACCCCAAAATTTTTATAACTTTGCCTTGAGGATACTTCTTTTCATTTACAAGTAATTGGTATGTTAAAATCAGTATCACTGTTGTCATTAATACTTGTCTTGTCACACTAGACTAGTCCACAAGTTTAAAAACGTGTTAAATAGAAGTAAAGCACCTAAAAATATGTGCGATAGCTCATTCGATTCGATCGTTTTTTAAGGATATATTAGCACATAAAAAATTGCGATTGTTATTAACAAAATAAGATTAAAAAAAAAAAGGTATTTAGGTTTTCGTTAATAGTTTCTAAAATAATGATATTTAAGGAATTTTGAAAAAAGATCCTAAAAGAGGAGGATATTTCCAATAATAAAGTCTCAACTTCTGGAACTCTATCTCTATTATTTATATTAAAAAAAACCGTCGAAAATTGGGCTCCGCGAGGTCGTTACGGCATAGGCAAAAATCGGTATATTATCTCAAATATTTTTTTTATAGTATTAAATAACAGTTTAAAAATTTGAATAAATTATGGTGTAATTAAGATACTTGAACGAAAAAAACCTTGGTGAAAAAAAAAGTTTACGTCGATTTTTCAAAAAGTTAGACCATTGTTAATTAACTAATTTTTCTCCAATCTCTGTTTTTATAAATTACGGCATAAAAGTTTATATTTAACAAAATAATAAACTTTAATAAAAAAAAAATTCAGTACTTTGTAAAGTACCTTAGTGAGAAGAGCTCCACGAAGTGAAAAATTTAAAGGCCAATTATTTAAACTTTTATGTCGTAATTTATAAAAACAGAGATTGGAAAAAAAATAGTTAATTAACAATGGTCTCACTTTTTGAATAATCGACGTATACATTTTTTTTCACCAAGGTTTTTTTCGTTCAAGTGTCTAGATTACACCATAATTTATTCAAATTTTTAAATTGTTATTTAATACTATAAAAAAATATTTGAGAAAATATACTGATTTTTGCCTATGCCGTAACGACCTCGCGGAGCCCAATTTTCAACGGTTTTTTTTTAAAATAAATAATACAGATAGAGTTCCAGGAGTTAGGACTTTATTATTGGAAATATCCTCCTCTTTCAGGATCTTTTTTCAAAATTCCTTAAATATCATTATTTTAGAAATTATTAACGAAAACCTAAATACCTTTTTTTTAAATCTTATTTTGTTAATAACAATCGCAATTTTTTATGTGCTAATATATCCTTAAAAAACATTTTTCTAGACGTCATTCCAAATCGAATGAGCTATCGCACATATTTTTAGGGGCTTTACTTCTATTTAACACGTTTTTAAACTTGTGGACTAGACTACACAGGACAGACAAGTAGACAGACACAAATATAGTGTGGTAGATTTATATATTTTAACCTGGGGAATACGATTAATATTGTAGCGTTTTTTTCTAAAAAGCTACAATAGAGATGAATAAAATAAAATTTTAACATAAAACCTTAGAGAGGATTTATGAATTAAGACATAAAACGGTATTATAACATGCACTCATGGCATAAAGCCTCTTTGCATAAAACCTCTTAAGGTTTTACACAACAAACACCGGGCAACAAGCAAGCTTATGTTTGTTACAGGTCCATATGTAACGTAAGCTTTAGTACTGAAACATGAAACACTTACTTTCCCACATCTGTTGAACAAATCAAGGAGCATTTAACGATATATTATGTAGTTTTTCTCTACGATCTCGCTTCAGAATAATTTTACCGGTCGCCTTAATATCTAGCTTTAATAATCTATCCCTTACTTATAAATGATGGTGAAAGATTTTTTCAAATCAGTCCAGTGGTTTCAGAGATTACCCGGAAAATACATATATAAATGTTACCAACGTTACCTCTTTATAATATTAGTACAGATGACAGAGTAGATGAATAGATGACTAACTTTATGTAACGTTTGTCTTTTACTGTGGCATGAAGTTTCAAAGTTAACAAACGGATACAAACGTTATATAAACTTAGTCATCGTTTAAAGGTACGGGGGAAATCACAAACGTCGTTCTCAGAAATTAATGAAGGTACAAAGTGTTTGTCAATGCCGACGGCCCTCAAAACTGACGGCTGAGAGCCACAGGACGGAGCAGCCGGATATGAAAAGGCGATGGCTTAGTATGGAGGAACCATTAACGAACGCTCAATTCACAGAACCATAATAGACTATGTCTGTCAGATTTTTATATGACCGAAAATAAAACAAGAAAAGAAATCGTTAAGGAAACTTAATGTATCTTTTTATTTGCTACTAAGGCTTAGCAGCGGGGGTCTTAGGTTCAATCCTAAAGGAAAAACGAGAAGTTTTTTCAATTTCTACATGTTCCTTATTAATCATTCATAAGTAATTAAGAACATGTAATATAACAAGGAAAGTTTTAAACCCAAGCCACAGGACGGAGCAGCCGGATATAAAAAGGCGCTGGCTTAGTGTGGAGAGACCATTTTACGAACGCTCATTTCACAGAACCGTAATAGATTTTATCTGTCAGATTTTTATCTCACCGAAAACAAACAAGAAAAAAAAACGAATCTTAATGTATCATTTTATTTGCGACTAAGACTAGCAGCTGGGGGTCTTGGGTTCCATCCCAAAGGAAAAACTAGAAACGTTTTCAATTTCTACATGTTCCTTATAAGTCATTCATAAGTAATTAAGAACATGTAAAATAACAAGGAAAATTTTAAACCCAAGCCACAGGACGGAGCAGCCGGATATGAAAAGGCGATGGCTTAGTATGGAGGAACCATTTACGAACGCTCATTTCACAGAACCGTAATAGACTGTCTTTCAGATTTTTATCTGACCGAAAAAAACACAAGAAAAATAATAATCGACGTTAAGGAAATCTTAATGGCTAAGGCTTAGCAACGGGGGTCTTGGGTTCAATCCTAAAGGAAAAACGAGAAACGTTTTCAATTTCTACCTATTCCTTATGTCACAAGTAGTAAGGAACATTTAGAAATAACAAAGAACGTTAAACCCTCACTTAGTGACACACCTTAGCACTTAGTAGACTATTAAATAATTTCCTATTCCGAAAATTCCTAGCTATGCTATAAAGCTTTTTCTTTTTGTTGTTTGCTCTATGCCACAGCCACCAAAGTTTCTCAAAAGTTCAACAATAAACATCGACTTTCATTTAACTTTTGCTCAAGTTTAATCATCAAAAGCTTCTATTATAAAAGTTTAGCTGAAATGTAGGTAGAGAAATATATGTAGAGATAGTTTTGTAAAATAAATAAAAATAAATAAAATTTATTCAATAAATCTGTTTTACAAAGTAAACTATAGAACTAAATATATCAAGAAAACAATAAAAATACATATGCCTGAACTAGGTTAATCCTGTATTTCAGGCGAAAAAGGACAAACATATTTTATAAATTAATTCATAAATCAAATTAAATTACACATACTAGCAATTATTTAACCATTCTTATAAACTAATGTTAATAACTATTAGGTACCTTTATAATATTTAATGTAAAAAGTTGGTACCTACATAAAAACACATAAACAAGGATATTCCAAATGCAAAAATAAAAGAATAGAAACAAAATAAAAACAATTTCTTTCATTTTAAAATTATAAATAAATTCTCTGTATCTTCGTATGACATACTTGTAGAAACAAACATGTCCTTAATACTTATTTATTTCAATGGCCTGCCCACTGTGTCCTGTTAGCTGCTCCGCAACCGACCTCAACAGAGTCACAGACAATGCAGTTGCCGTTGCTGAGTTTTGGGCCAAGACTGTGTAATGTGGACAGTTTGATGCCGTTGACACGAAGAAGAAGAAGATTTATTTCTATAATAAAGAACAATTTTGTGTTCTAGGTATTTTGAAAGCAATCAAAAAAGGCTTAACTGATTTTTGTGTTGTTTGATTTGTTATGTTCGTATCTGTCTAAAAAGAGAAAATCTATTAAAACTTGAGAAAAACGGAAAAAAGAGATTGTTCAACTCTGGGCCCACAAAAAATATGTGAATCGGTAGGTTATATCATCAACCAACACTACAAATATCAGATTTTTACAGGCGAGGATTCTAATTTATTAAATGAGCCTTTTAGAATTACATATTTATTGGCAGAATTTCCTTGCATGTCGGGCCACGCGCAGTGTATCATTTCTTAGTAATCAGAAAATAACACGTTTAACCGCACTAACAACTTAATTCTGTAGAATTAAGTTGTTAGTCGTTGTTAGTTGTTAGTCGAGGATAGTATATCCTATATGTAATTTGCAATGACATTTGATTTAATGTTGATATTTTTTTTATTCCTTTAATGATACATTATGCACCTACTAGTAATAGTGATGATACATTAATGATACATTATGCACCTACTAGTATTAGTAGATGCATAATGTATCATTAAACGAATAAAAAAATACCAACATTAAATCAAATGTCATTGCAAATTACATATTGGATATACCATCCTCGACTAACAACTAACAATGTGTACTATTATATATTCACGATAGTAATATCGTGAATACATAATATGTCGTATCCAAGTACAGCCATTTGGCTGCTAGAGGGTGGAGGTAAAAGCTCAATATTTTCAAAACAAACCCCTTTCTTGTTGACTACAACAAAATGAAACTTGATCACTTATTTTCTACTAATGAACGCAGTTTCTATTTTGAAACGGGTCGCTTAGCTTACAACTTAGAGTATATATTTATACGTACCTATATAATTGCAGTTTACCCAGTAGTTGTGCACCTTGGTAACCACCCTTCCTATTTATAGATGTGAGCCATAAATAGTGCCCGGACACAAATCAGTTTTGTTTCTTTGATTTAGGTGTTTCGAGGAGAGGGTACTAACCCGAAAGCGGGTTGTTCTAGAGATCTAGGCGAATAACTTTTGTTCTACAATTGTTAGAAATTCGAGGTAGTTTTCGAAAATCTTCAGTTTAAAGTTTACGTGAAAATTTGCTGATTTTTTAAAGTTTGAGGTCATTTTATTTAGTTTGGACCACTACAATCCAAAAAAAAATCCCAATTTCCAAAAGTCGGAGAACAAAAGTTGTTTGCCTAGACGTTTAAAGTCTAGATTTTTATACATCCGTTATACGTGTTGCCCTCCTCGGAACACGTTGTATAACGCAGGGAGACGGACACGCTTCGTTGTCGTGCCAGTGTCAATATTTTTTATACCAAAAATGCACTTACACGTCACCACGCTATCTACCTATCTAGTTGACAATTGAGTTTGATATGCACTTTGCAGTGCTGCTGCGTTGACAATTAAGTTTGATAGGCACTTTGCAGTGCAGAATCTGATGGCAAATAGGGTAGGTAACTAATTATTATACATCAACCCTTGCGTATTGGGGTACCACCTTGATACTTTAATAGGTATATGTACGTACACAATGTATTAAAAACGTATGAAAACTAGTTTATTTATAGCGGGTACTGCTAGTCTTGTATATAAAGGTTAGAAAACTTCGACCACATCAGCCGTAGACCCGGCTACGAAACTTGCACATGCTTATACCACACGCTTTCAAGATAATTATATCAGTTGACTGGTCAAACATTTCTGGATTAAAACTAAAATGGTTAAGTCGAAACTTTAGATTTTGTAGTTGGTAGGAAGTCGGATTCTTAAGAGACGCTCAAACTCACAGTGTTTTTGGGAACAGATTTTTTTTCATGTTTTTTTTTAATATTATGATCTATAATGTAGATCATTTTAAGCACTACTACGCAACTACGACAACGATACGACTTGTAGTTACTGAGATATGAAGCGCCAAAGTTAGCCTAAAACCGGGTCATGAAAAACATTAAAAAAAAAAATATTAAACTGTCCCACAAATTTTAGATTTAATTTTATCCAAAAGTGAGACGTATTATACTCCATCTTTCCACAAATTTTTGAAGATTTACGATCAATAGTTAATGAATCATCAACAAATTTATTTTAAAGAAACAATAAGTACTTCGGCAAAAACAGAAAAAGAAAAACTGAAAAAAAGGCTGGATCAGGCTTAAGCACTTAAAATAGAATATTTATTAACGAATTTGTCTATTTTCTACTTTGACTTTTAATAACAAAAACGGCCAATAATGGATAATGGACAAAAGCTTTTTTTTATCCATTATCCAATTAATTTATAATAGGTACTATTTTAGTCTGGATTGATAAGGTACTTTTAGTCGTCAATCGCATTTCTCTTGTGAGCGGTTATTACTTATTGGTCTTTTATTTAATTTTTACTATTCTTATTACTTATTATTAGTACTAGTATGAATTACATACTAGTGTTATTTTGTTTTAAGTGATATTATTTGTAGTGAACCAATAAATGATACTCGTATGAATAAATATGAATATACAATGTGCTTCTACGTAATTGTCGATAAGCGACATCAAGATACACAAGTAGAACTTTTATAGCGTCTGTCTGGAAAACGGGAAATTCGAAGAAACGTGATATTATCTTCGAATTTCTCCGTGAGTTTGTGAATTGAAGTGAACTGAAGAGAAACAGTCTGTATCTTACTATTCAGTTGCTCTATATGTAGATTAGGTAAGTATAGCTACGTAATTACTTAAACGCCAGGATAAACTAACATTTTCTCTACTTACATCTGCTAGGTAAAGATAAAAAGCTCTACGTATCGTTTTACCAGCTATCTATTGTTTAGCGGACGAAATTACAGGTTTACCGTTTACCTAATCCAATCCTCTGAGAGCTTACGGCTGATGTTGGAAGTAGGTTTGAAATGAGCAATGCCTCACGTCTCGCTCGTTCGTTTAGGCCAGTCGAGATCGAATAGTAAATCCCTTTAGTGCTAGAATGTTGGATTTGCAAAATGTTGAAAACTTTTAGAAAACACTTAGAAAATTTGAAGTAAAAAGTCTTGGAAAATTTCAACATGTTTGGATATTCTTCATTTTGGCAGTAAAGGAACATTTTGGGAAGTTCAACATTTTAGGAATTCATTTGGGCACTAAATGAGTAAATCGACCAATATTTATAATCTAAGTTCAGGTGTCGAACCTAAATTAATTTAAATATAATTTAGTTTTCGGTTTCAATCACACTGATTTTATTATTAAAAGCTTGTTTTGTACCATTTTTTTATGCCTGATATTCGAAGACTTTACAATGTATCTTGATAAAGGGTAGTATTTAGTTTTCTCGAAAATGACCGTTCATTTTAATCTACCTTCTAAACAAGGAGGAGGTTAAATTACCTATAGGTAGGTACATACGTATACGTACATAGACGAAATAAGAAAAAAAAGAGGACAGAAGACTGATACCTGAGAACGTAGTAAATTTCTCTATTTTTGGACTGCTACTGCTACTAATAGAATCAGCACAAGTAGAAACAATATGATTGGTCAATTCACGGTCCGCTCAGCTCTGCTTCAGTAGTATCTCACACTTGCGGGTAAAATCTTCAGTCGTTCGTAAAAAACTACAGACTCTCTGATTTCGACTTCGAATTATAAAGTTTAAGCTGTCTGAGAACCCTTTTTACTGTTATCTTATGTAGATGTCTGTGTAGTAAAAAAAACTTTATTTGCCCATTTTCTACCCAAAATAGTTAAAGTAATACACAATTTAGGAGGTAGTAATTATTCAAGTCGTGGAAGTTGAAATGCGAAAACAAATTAAGGATTGCTGAATAGAATAAAGCTTGGGATTTTCCACGTACCTATATATAGTAGTTATATTATTAAAAAAATCTTTACAATGTTCTTAGTTGAAAGGTGGATCGAAAAATGCGTGGGTAGGTTAATTCCGACAAAATAAAACAAACTCATACAGATAAGTCAAGGAAACTTTGTTTTTTCTTTTCGCAAACATTTCAAGGCAAATTGATGGAAACTAGATTTATAAATATTTTATTTATATTTGCTTCTCCCCGTGGGTTTCCCCGGTCTAGATAGAGTTTTCGATCAGCAGACAGCGAGTTTGAAGTTTCTATAGGTTTGTCGCGGGCTATAAGCGAGTGAGCAAGTGCAACGAGCGATTACTCGCGCCACATACAGGAATGATCATGAAAAGAAATGATAAAGCGAGCGAGTATCGCTGAACGAGTATTGCTGAGCGAGTTTATTTCCGAAAGCTCTCGTTGCTCACCGACAAAACTAGTAAAGTGAGTCGTCGCCGGCAGTGTGAACAGCCAGAAAGCAACTTTTAATATGCATCTCTTTCGTTTACACGGAATGTATATTAATTATTGTGCGTTTATTGAGAGAGAAAATCGCCGATAGTTAGGCTGCCGTCCCACTGCCTAAAACGGTATCACATTTTAGTCTGCCGGTAAATTGAAGATAATTAGACCAGGTTGTGTTGTTTTGCAGCTTTTTGACAAATAAAGTTGTCCGCTGATAAGCCTCCAGGCGCTCATATCGATAGACTAGAATGCCTCTAAGGACGCGTTGAATTTTAACATTATTTATGATGATGAACACCATTTGCGTTCGCTTAAGAGGATAGTCTCCATTCTCTTTCTCCATACAAACGTAGCTTACATTTTCCTCCCTGGATAAAGACATAAGAGCAAATATGTTTATGCCATAAAACTTATATCTGTCATGACTATGCATCTACCTTTTTATTTTTTTCATTTTATTATTTTTTTATTTTTTATTATTATTTTAATTAGAAAATAATGAAAAAAACAGGTAGATGCATTGTCATAGCAGTTTTAGGTTTTATGGCATAAACATATTGGCTCTAATGTTTTTATCCAGGGAGGAAAATCTAAACTACGTTTGTATGGAGAAAGAGAATGGAGACTATCCTCTTAAAGAATGATTAAAAAAACAAAATTTATCAACATAATTTCGGTGTTTCAAATTACCCAGCCGAACCGGCAGGATCCTAAAAAAAGTGCTGGATCTGCCGAGTTCCAGATCCAAACCGAATACCCGATACATGTCCAATTAAAAGTATATATAATACTTAAATATAAAGTAAAATTTCTATTGATTAAGTCCATTACGGCCAAAAGTGCCCAAAGTAAGTAAGTAAGTCGAAGTAGGTAGATTGTTTTATTTAATTTATATACTTAGCTATTATTTCGCGAAAAATAAAGGTTATTATCAGCAATATTTTGTACCTACGTCATCGTTTTCGTCTCGCCTGTTGGAAAACCTATCGGGTATCATAAATCTATCATCTTAACGCGTTGTTGGCGTTAAATAGGTAAGTAACTAAATTGGTATCATATTTCCTTGACAAAATTAATCAATACTAACACCCGTACGTATCTATAGACGAATCTAAGTGTTTACTTTGGCTAAGCAATGCCCTGTGCGAGACAGGGCATTGCTTGGGCAAGTGACAGATATATTACTTAGACAAGTAATTAATTACTTAGAGTCGACTATAAAAATGAATGTTACACACATATTTATACTCAATTTTAAGTAGTTAGCAACTTGTCTAAGTAATGCATCTGTCACATTCTCGTTGACGTTAAAACTCACTGATAAGAGCGAGACAGAGCATTGCTTAGTCAAAGTAATTACTCTGAATCGTCTATAAATACGGGTGTAAGACTCGAAGGAAGGAAGACTGATTTAAATCTATTTCTTCTTTCTTCCTAGGAAGAAGTAGATTTAAATCAGTAAATGGACAGACAAAAAAACATATTTAAAAAAAACCCGACGAATTGAGAACCTCCTTTTTTGGAAGTCGGTTAAAAACAGGCTGACAAACACTAACTTACTATTTTCAGTAGATTGAGTTTTTAGGAGCGACCCTTATCTCGATGCTCCCTTGAATTACGACTGAGGGATAGGGTGTGGCGCTATTTGATAGTATCTCGATAATTAAAATAACCGGCCAAGTGGGAGTCGGACTGGTGCGCTGAGGGTTCCGTACCCGTATACACACACACAGCCATAGTAAAGATCCAAATCTTGTATAGGAACCATAGCACTACTTACAGTTATTTACGATATTTAGTATGGGGATTTCCGTTATTTGATATTTTTTATAATTATTCCTTTACCTGTGCTGTAATACCATGATTTTTACTAAATTTTACAATACCAGGGACCTAGACTTTCCAATAACCTAGAACCATAAAGTTTGGCTTGAAAGAGGATTTTATAGCACACGTAAAGGAAAAATTATGAAAAATAAAAAGGTGAAATATTTACCAAAGTTTTACGAACAAGTTTTTGTGAACATCTGAAACCCATAACTTTTTCTCGTGATGACTTAGAACCTTGATTTTTATACACCTAATATCACATTAGAATCTGGTATAAAGTTCAACTCACTTGGTCTATCCGTTCCTAAGAAAATCGGTTAGGTATGTATGATACACGACAGGACAGACAGACGAACAGACTGACGAAAAGGGGATCGTATTCGTTCTTGTCTCCCTTTTTACTTTTAAGGTACGAAACCCTAAAATTGATAAAATGAAAAAATATAGTTTCCGAATCGACTATTAGACTAAGTATTTACCTATTCCCATTCCAAATTAGCAAAAGTCCCTGGTGTTACCAGTGCGAACTAAAGTCACCAATTGTATTATTATTTCTAACATTATTAATCCCAGTTACTTAACTTAAGAACGTGGCGACTGTTACCATTTTCATACAAACTTAGTACCAAAATAAATTATGAAAAATTTAGTTTTCTACCTTAATATCGATATTATTCGGATTAAGATTTTACTTTTAAAGGGTGAATGTGTGAATGAATATTTTGGAAAACCTTGTGATGGGGACCCTTTAAAGTAAAATCTTAATCCGAATAATATCGATATTAGGGTAGAAAACGAAATTTTTCATAATTTATTTTGGTATTAAGTTTGTATGAAAATGGTAAGAGTCGCCTGGTCCTTAAGGGGGGTGAATAAACAACAACACTACAAGTCTAAAAGAAGATTCCATTTTTTGTATTAAGCTCTGGAGACCAGTGAAATTGTAATGGAACCAGATAAGCGAATCCGTGTCGTGCTTTCAGTCAGTGGCATCTCTCACTTTCTAACATAGGAAAAGTAATGAAAATGTATTCTTATTTGATTTGCTAGAATAATGTATGTACCTAGTTAGGTAGGGGGAATACGCAATAAAACGGACGTGTTTTGAAACGAACACTACAGTGCGTTTCATCTTTAATTACCTATGCCGTCATGTTGGTAGCAAAACAAAAAAGTCTTGCCTTAATATCTTGAATGTGCTATACCCTAAACCTTGAATACAGGAAGATTCGTTCATTGATTCTTTATATACAAATCCCCCTAAATTTAAGGTAGCACATTAATTTTTTTGTATTTTGCACTTTTTTGTTTTGCTACCAACATAACGGGATAGGAATTTAAAGATGCAACGCACTCTAACGAGAATATTTTACTTATTATCTTTTTTAGGTGTGGGCACCAATGATGACCATAGACCTATGGGCCTGTGACCATAGATCCTGTAGACTTGTCTATGGTATCAATGGTGCTAACACCCAAATAACCTAAAATATTTCGATGATAAACTTGAGATACTTATAGTGTCAGTTTCAAAACACGTCCGTTTAATTGCGGATTCCCCCTATAGGGATTCCACTGCTGTTTTATGCCCACATGGTTTTACAGTTCCATCTCCCGTATCTTCTGAACTTTATTTAGGTAGGTATAGTGTACCAGAGTTTACATACTGTTAACTACCACGTCCAATAAATCATAGTGGACCGACCTATAACGTATTGGTTGTCATTGGTTGTAATCTTTTTTGGTGATAATGAAGTACTGTCAAAATTATTGTTTTGTGTCTGGTCTGGGTGTTCCTCTATGTATAATATGTATGTATTTACAAAAGAAAATTAAATAAAAGTATTATATCCGTTCTCTAGTCACCGTAACACAAGCTTAGTCGCTTACCACGGGCTAGATGGCGCTGTGTGTTGTTGAAACATTTTTTTTTATTTATGTTTTTCAAAAATGGCTTTGGAATGTCAACGGAAAAAAGTGCACAACGATATAAAAATTGTTACCGTATTTTAAAGAAAATACAATTGGAAACCATTAAACTGAGGTATTATTTCAATCTACGGACGATAATAATAATACATAGGATGATCGGTGAACTCACAGCCTTCCAGAACTTTAATAAAACTACTTCATATGGAAAAGTTTACGAAAGAATTGTTCGCAGGCAAGTACAATAAATCTATATCCTGTCTTTATTCCAATTTATGTTTGGTCTAAGTGAAAAAAGAAATTGACATCCATCCTAATCAACAAAAAAAACTTTTTTACAGCACGGCCCTACTAAATTGAGTTAGGAAACTAATTACCTATATTATTTTCAAAGCAAATCTAAAGAGAATTTAGAATTTATGACACCTCGTATAACAAAATTGATCAATCGTTTAGGCTCTGTAAATAAATAAAATGAAATGGTGCATAAAACGCAATGATAGCCGAAGAAGGAAATTTGTTTAGGAAAAGTCTTTTGTCTCCGTTTTAGAGCGTTTTATTGGAAGGGTATCGCTTCTTTGTTAGCCGGAAGACGGAAAATTAACATTCTTTATTAGGTTATTAAGTTTCTGAGACTACAAACTTTAAAAGTTAGGGGTTTGAACTGATTTTACTATTTAGATAGGTAAAAACTTGATACAGCTTTTCGTATTATATACATATATTAAATTTCTTCAAGAAATATTCCTAGGAATCGTATTCACGTCTCAAAATCTAGAGGCAATATTCTCAGAGGATCTGTTTGTGCATTTTGAAGCTACGAAACGAGATATAGTACTTTTTTCGATATGTCTTTGAAATCATGAATTACTTTTGAGCTGCAAACCTACTTCACAATTCGGTCGTCTCATTCACATGCATTCCGAGATATTGGATTTTTGTTGCACCTAGTTACCTCTCACCTAAATTCTTAGTAATGTCGTATGGTAATGCGTAGGTATCATGTGAAATGTTTCTATTAATAAACTGTGCATTGTTTAATTGCGAATTAAGTCATAAAACTTAGAAGATTATCAGCACTCCTTAGTCTCTTTTACGCAGATGGGTCTTTATCGAAAACAAAGGCTGTGTTTCCACCAGAGGCAAGCTACGGATATGTTTGTTAAGAACCAATTTAATCGCTCCATAAACCTAGCCCCGCGCCGCTAAGAAATTAGGTACGCAACTTTATGTTAAATTAGTGTAGAAACTCACATTTTAAAAGTTCTGTAAAAGATGCAGCCTTGTCCTTGTCATAAAAAAAAATCTGTTTTATGAAAAAGCGGGACGCGAAAAATGCTCACTTTCTCAAAAAGTGAATCTTCACTAATTTTGTTATTTTAAACTTTGCATCAAATACGTAGATATGAAAAGTAAATTCTCATTAGAACATTTACTCTTCGGATTGACCCTTGCCTATTAAACTAAGTTACCAAGTTAGCTTAGCTCCACATAGTCTTCTAAACTGAACTAACTTAGTTTAGGGAAGGACGCCTAAAACCTTTAAATTGGTATATTTCAAATACAAGTTTTTTAAAACTAGGTAAATCGTGTTTCTTCACCGTGCTTCCAAGACGAGGAAGTTTATAATTCAGCTGTAAGTTCCTTGTAGTTGTTAGTTGTTTCTAGTACTTATGTATTTTGTCTGTTGAAAGAAACTTTATCTCGAGAGATTTTTTTATTTTTACTTACTTTATTTAGTACTAATAGACTTTGCAGCACCTATTAGTTTAAAAAGTTGTAGTAGGTAGTTAGTTTATTAGTTAGTTTCGCTGGGCCTTTTCCGCACTTATCCTCACAATTCGGCCATTGTACATGCATTCTTAGAGGGGTTAAGTAGTAAGACGCCCCGGGATCCTACTCCAAATTGGCGAACATCCCATGCCTTCGGACCGTGGTAAGTCCTAGGGCATGTTGGTAAGAGCGATGTCATTAGCACTCATAACTTTTGTTATAGAAAAATAATTAAAAAAATTAAAAACCGACTTCAAAAAAAAAAAAAATTAAAAACCGACTTAAAAAAAACATAAAATAACCTCGCCTACGTACAGTGCCACCGACTTATCTGTTATGTAATCTGAAGTCGGGCAGATTTACTGGGTTGGTTGAGTAGGATTGTAAGTAGTTTGGCTGCCCGATTTCAGATTACATAACAGATAAGTCGGTGGCACTGTACGTAGGCGAGGTTATTTTATGTTTTTTTTAAGTCGGTTTTTAATTTTTTTTTTTTTGAAATCGGTTTTTAATTTTTTAAATTATTTTTTTTATTTCATCCTTTTTAGTATACCTACTTTCAACTACCACTAAAATCATTAACATTGTATCCATAACTTTAACCATTGAGGAGTTCTGTGATGAGAAGGTGGTTTCAGATGTGGAGACTCTGAAACCATATTCTTATTCATCGGTATCTATTCTTTATGGCCTTATTCGGTATATTCCCAGTAGTCCCCTTTAGCACTGTCCCCCGAGTGACGCCTGGGAATTTTCTTCCCAGTTGTCTCCGGGGTGACAATTCGTGCCAACTGTTCCCTTTGAAAGCTGACTAGAGGGAACAAATGGGAAGTCTGTTTCCCAGTTGTCACCCCACCGGTGACAACTGGGAAACAGACTTCCCATTTGTTCCCAATTGCTACGATTCCTTCCCAGAAAGAAACATGTAATGTAACCATAGATTTCAGATTTTTTATTTGTGTTGTTATATATGTCGTAGGATAATTTTATAAACAGGTTTTTTGCAAAAATTATATTTCTCAATCTTACAGAAATAAGTAAGGTTTTTTTGCAAAAAATAAACTCATTGTAACATTGGTTCTCCTTCAATCTGATTAGCTCAATTTTCGTTTACAGACCAACTCTACCGTGATTGGTTTAAAAATAAATTAAATTCTGTGAACAACACACAGCGCCATCTAGCCCCGTGGTAGGCTACTAAGCTTGTGTTACGGTGACTAGACAACGGATATAATACATTTATATTTATTTTTCTTTTGTAAATACATACATATTATACATAGAGAGACACCCAGACTAGACACAAATATTTATTTTTTAAGCATAAATACTTGCACCCAGCGGGAATCGAACCCGCAACCATCTGCATTGCAGTCGTGCTTTCGCACGACGCGCCACAGAGGTCGTTTATTGTTTGACCTTGTAGGTTTGAAGTAATTTGTCGTAGAGTAATAAGCTTATTATTTATAGTATTAGGCGCTTTGGCGACCGCTGCCGCGACCGCTGCTGCGTACAATCATGTTCTAACTTTAACCTAACCTATCCTAGTCGGGGTGCTCCGTACATTAATAGAAACAAAACATTGCTAACAAAGTACATCACAGAATTAAATGACATGTTAAACGTCAATTCATTAACCAATCAGAGAAGATGTTGCTTGGAGTGTTCCGATCGACCAATCAGTGCGCTTAGTTCATGACAGCCAACGACTATTTTCGCAATGTTACCAAAGCAATGAGTTTTTTTTGCAAAAATCCTAACTTATTTCAGAAATATCATAGCCGATATCTATTTATTCAATTTATCAAATTATCCTACGACATATATAACAACACAAATAAAAAATCTGAAATCTATGGTTACATTACATGTTTCTTTCTGGGAAGGAATCGTAGCAATTGGGAGCAAATGGGAAGTCTGTTTCCCAGTTGTCACCCCACCGGTGACAACTGGGAAACATTTCTTTCGACTTTCTCTTCTCTTTCTCGAAACTTTCTCTTCTTCAGACTTCCCGTTTGTTCCCTCTAGTCAGCTTTCAAAGGGAGCAGTTGGCACGAATTGTCACCCCGGAGACAACTGGGGAGAAAATTCCCAGCCGTCACTCCGGGGGACAGGGCTAAAGGGGACTACTGGGAATATACCCCATATTCCACTGGTGAAAATAAAAAACTGAGCACTTTGCTGCACTCTCGAGGTGCAATCCTGTTCATCACTCCGAAGATCCTCATCCGATCTTCACCAATTTTATGGGACCAACTGTGATATATCTCCTTTCAAACAAAAAAAGAATTATCCAAATCGGTCCAGGCATCTTCGAGTAATCGGGGAACATACATAAAAAAAAAAAAAAAAAAAAAAACCCGACGAATTGAGAACCTCTTTCTTTTTTTGGAAGTCGGTTAAAAATACATTGGTGCGCGGTCGGCCTGGATTCGAACTCACGACTCTCGGAATGAAAGTCGGGGTTCTACCACTAGACCAACACCGCACCTTGTAGTAGGTAACCACTTGTTGTAAAGGCCGCCGTAGGAGTCAGAAGTGAGATCTGGAGGGTTACTGCGGTTCGTTTCGATACGACATCGATACCGTCATACGATGATTCTACTGTCACATTCTGATAGTAGGGTGACAGTAGAACCATCGTTATGACAGTATCGTTGTCGTATCGAAACGAACCGAAGTAACCCTCCTGGACCTCTCGTCGAACGTGAACGTTGCACTTCGGATGCCCTTTCACCCCATTTGCCTAAACACTTACAAACTCTTGGAACAAGAATCACTTATGTTGTTTTTCCTTGATCGAGTAGGAATATTCACAAACAAAAGCTCTCAGAGATTCGCAAAGAAAAATGTGTTTCCATGAAGAAACACGCGTATCTTTGTTTGATGACGAATGATTACGGTGCCTTCTGTGTAAGAGTGTATTCAGATTACCTATACTATGCTAACTATTAGGTAAACTGTGCGTATAAGTACCAACTTAGCTTCGTTATTATTTCGTAGCTGCGTCACGCGGTTTCACCCGCGTAAGTCCCGATCCCGTCGGAGTATCGGGATTAAAAGTAGCCTACAGCATTCCTCAATAAATGGACTATCAAACACTGAAAGAATTTTTCAAATCGGATCAGCCGTTCCAGAGATTAGCGCGTTCAAACAAACAAACAACCAAACAAACTCTTCCGCTTTATACAGGGTGTTTGGTTATACTGGTTTCACCTGCGTAAGTCCCGATCCCGTGGGAATATCGGGATTAAAAGTAGCCTAAAGCCTTCCTCAATAAATGGACTATCAAACACTGAAAGATATTTTCAAATCGGACCAGCGGTTCCTGAGATTAGCGCGTTCAATGAACAAACAAACAACCAAACAAACTCTTCCGCTTTATAATAGTAAATTGATAGATAGATAGATGTAAGTATGTTGCAACCACTGACCTCCATGGTACAAGTCGCTGGACAGGGGATAGCGCACTGAATTTTGTGCCTATTTGATCTGCGCCATGTTACGCTGTTTACTATTGATAGTGATGGTGACGGGAACTAACTATTCCTACGGGAACGGGACTTAAGCGGGTGAAACCGCGGGGCACTTCTAGTATATAATACAGCAGAGTCCCGCGGTTTCACCTGCGGAAGTCCTGAAGTCCTGATAGAAGATAGAAGATAGAAGATAGAAGATAGAAGATAGAAGATAGAAGATAGAAGATAGAAGATAGAAGATAGAAGATAGAAGATTGAAGATAGAAGATAGAAGATAGAAGATAGAAGATAGAAGATAGAAGATAGAAGATAGAAGATAGAAGATAGAAGATAGAAGATAGAAGATAGAAGATAGAAGATAGAAGATAGAAGATAGAAGATAGAAGATAGAAGATAGAAGATAGAAGATAGAAGATAGAAGATAGAAGATAGAAGATAGAAGATAGAAGATAGAAGATAGAAGATAGAAGATAGAAGATAGAAGATAGAAGATAGAAGATAGAAGATAGAAGATAGAAAAGAATTATCGAAATATGTCTAAAAGTTTAAGTGTGATGCCGTGACCAAGGGAAATAGGGATTGATTTTTATATAATAGAGATAAGAAGAAGAAGATGATAGATAGATAGATAGATAGATATAGATAGATATATAGAAGATATAGAAGATTTCAGTAGACTAGGTGTGTATCGCGGGTTTACCCGCGTGATTTTCTTTTGTTTTGTTTGGACTTTGGTTAACTTTTTTGTTTAGACCTGGTGTAGATTGGGGCTACCCCATCTCATCGTAAAAAGCGACTAAGAAACTATTATGTTTGTAAATAAAATAAAGAGAAATATTGAATACAAAAGGAACTGGAAGTAACGAGCTAAACGGACTTGTTATCGAATGCTGACTTATTTACTGCCTACGTTATTGGTTGTAAGGAGTGAGGAGTGAGGGCAGTGGGAACGAGACAAGCTCCTCGGTGCTCGTGGATCTCTATCTAAGATCTCGTTCACACTGCATTCCTTTTTATCCTTGGTTGTAAGGAGTGAGGAGTGAGGGCAGTGGGAACGAGACAAGCTCCTCGGTGCTCGTGGATCTCTATCTAAGATCTCGTTCACACTGCATTCCTTTTTATCCTTGGTTGTAAGGAGTGAGGAGTGAGGGCAGTGGGAACGAGACAAGCTCCTCGGTGCTCGTGGATCTCTATCTAAGATCTCGTTCACACTGCATTCCTTTTTATCCTTGGTTGTAAGGAGTGAGGAGTGAGGGCAGTGGGAACGAGACAAGCTCCTCGGTGCTCGTGGATCTCTATCTAAGATCTCGTTCACACTGCATTCCTTTTTATCCTTGGTTGTAAGGAGTGAGGAGTGAGGGCAGTGGGAACGAGACAAGCTCCTCGGTGCTCGTGGATCTCTATCTAAGATCTCGTTAACACTGGATTCCTTTACTATACTTTTTACTTTCATTTGTGATAAAAATGGGTGTAACATGCTTAGTGACATGTTGTTTTTTTTTTCATTTCTTTATTTACAATGTAGTTTTAGTTTTGTGTTATTGGGGAGGGGGGGGGGGGGCATATTAAATATCTATAAAATGCTTTGTCCTGACTGTCTGACTGACTGATCAACGCCACAGCGTGTTCTTTATTTGATGGGTGCATCTGATAACAAAGGGTCTCATAAACCATGATCTCCTTTGAAATTATGAACGAATCTATCTGTTGAAATTTTTGCAGGTGATGTAGGTGAACAGTTACAAAAACTGAATAAAACGAAGTGTAAAGACGAATGTATAAGTGGGGTTCCGTACCATAAGTTAGTTGTAGGTATGCAACAAACATATTAGTACAGCAGAACCCTTTATTCGCGATTCCGTCTCGCTCTTGATTGATTTATTTTTTAATAACAGCACAACACGTTATTTCTACTGCAGATGACTAGCAGTTGATTGGTTCAACAAACCTCGTCCTGGGAATCGTTACCCTTGTGTGAATGAGCTCTTACATGGGTCAAGCGTTTCCGTTGCCGAACGTGGCTGGATTTCATATTGTAGAAGTCGTAAAAATTCGGTAGCTTTTTGCCAATATGTACCTACTCAATTGTACTCGTATGTAAAGATGGATTGCCTTACTCTTGCAGCTTTTAGAATAGTTTATAGAAGAAGTATTAGAAGTATTATTACTTTTAGAATAGAAAATATATCACATCTAGGTACTCACTTTAGTCTATGTTGGTCATATAATTACCAGGAGAGGTACCTTACCACCTTATAATCCTCTTTATTATAATCGTATAGTATGGGACATCAGACATCACGTTGACTATTGAAATCTCTATATTAACTAGTATACTAGCTGCGTCCCGATCTCGTGGGAATATCGGGATCAAAAATTCCCACGGGTTTGGTGAAAGAGATTTTGAAATCGGTCCAGTAGCTTTTGAGTTTTTTCATTACAAACATACAGACACACACACACATAAATACAAATCTTTGCTCTTTATAATATTAGTGTGGATTTTAATTTGCGATCGAATCAGAGATATCATCAAATTAGGAGTGCGTGATTTTTGCCAACAAACAACATCTTCATCTTCTACCTAGCTAGATAGTATTTTGAGGGAACATAATTCTTCCTCTCATTCCATCACATTGCTCTTGGCCATGGGAAGGTCATGTCTTTCGCCGCGATAAGGAAGAGGGGTCGTTTTCCTTATATAGAATTAATAGTTAAAACAGATAACCCGATTGCTCCCCTAAAAACGGGCTGAGCTCGGACGGGCCCAGGCTGAATCGCGGCTGACCGAGTTTTTTAGGCATAACTTTTACTACTCTTTCCACCATATAAGTCTCCACTTGGTACTAATGAGGTAAGATGACCAACTTCCCCCTCCTAATCTAAGATCTACATATGTCAGAATATTCGTTGTTAAAACAATGATTGGAAAAAAAACTTAAGTATGTATCCAGAAATGCCATCCTATCCTATGACATATAGGCCAGGTTACGATGTGGGAACCATTGCCCAGCAGTGGGACGAAAATGGTGAACTATTCAGAAACACCTATACGAACGGCAAACTACGGTCGAAATAAAATAAATATGATGACTCCTGGAAAGCTAGACTTCAGTGAACACCATATTGAAACAACCCATGCCACCGTAATATATTTTCATGTAATATACTTTTTTTGCGTGAATATAAAAATGTGTCAGTATTTATTTAGGTCCCCGAAGCTTGTTAGCTATGCTAGCAATTCAATGGATTTCTGATTGTTCGGTAAACATACGTAATTATCTTTCCCGAGCTGTTTGTGTGTTTCCTTTAGAAAACTTTTAGGCAAGGTCTGTTAGGTATTGAAGGGTTGAGTTCGAAGGTAGAGTAAATAATTATTTTAGATAAATATCTAGCTCGGTGAATTTTGAGTTTACTTAGACCGACAATATAAATAAAGTAATTACCTGGGGCTGCTTACCAGGTACCTAGATAAATATGTACCTACCCACAGCTACGGTCCAAACAAGATATTCGTTCAATTGTGTAACCACCACCAAAATAAAGTTTGTATGGTGGTAACCAATAAACAAACTTTATTTTGGTCAACAATATTATTTTAAATACACCATTTAAAATAATATTGCTGTATGTATTTAAGTATATTTGACATATGCATTATTATCTGGTCATCATAATACAAGCCTACATGCAAGTCGATTTATTCGTCGCTGTGCTATGTCTGAGTTGGGCTGATATTTGACGATTCAAAGAGATAATATTGTAATATTAGAGTGAATAAAAGTAGGTACTTTGAATTTTGTTTTTCCTAATCCTACGGATTCCTTTGGGGACAAAATCGATGATCGGGTAAGCCAAGCCAAGCAAACTTCTCAAACGATCCTAGACTCAATCATACAGGCTAAGTAGAAATGTCGACTACCACAGGGGGTAACATGACTATGCTAAACTTAGCATATTCGCATGTTATGTTTGATAGATTGGAATATCTCACTAACTGATGTGACTATGTTACTTGATCTAAGACTATATCATAATATGTCAGAGTTGTATCTACTATTACAAGTTGTACCTTGACGTGAGACTATCAATCATGGTCTCACGGTCTTCACTCAATCACTCAAGTAATCTCTGCAATTATTGACCCGTACAAATATTTGTAACAAAGGAACCCGAGTGTTCTGGAAACAAATGTTCTACCAATTGACCTGTTGCGGATACGATACGACCGACTGAATGGGAGGCATCTACGACAGTTAAACAAGTAGATGCAGAGTGAATCGAGAGTGGAGATTTTCGATCGTAGCATTAAGGGTAAAGTGGCACTTAGGTGTTACATTTGGTGTATGAAAACGATCACCAGCACACTATTCCCTGGTGATTGATGGATGAATTTTATCGGCTATGGTGTCACTATATAAATAAACTACTTTCACAGGTTATTATAGCTATAGATTGGAATACTGGAGACCGGGATGCGATACAAAGTGAGGTTTTACCAGATTGAAAATAAATGGTGCGGAAGACGGTCAAAAATACCTATTACCTACTTACAAAAAAAGCTGTTATAGCAGTGAATAATAAAAAACAAAAAATCCCTCCAAATCTGAAGTCGTGTAAACAGTGCCTACGTTACGGAGGATTCTGTTTGCAATAATAATTCATCTGCCCGTCTTCAGACTTCAGTGGTTTTATTTAGTTTTATTATTTTTCTCTGTTTTGAAAGTCAGTTTTTTTTATTTAAATTTAATCACTTAATTAGTTCATTGTTTAAACAAAAGGACTACCCTTTTGTGTTGTAGCTAGGTAAGTAGGTACTATATTATCGAAATTACAACCCGTATCGTTCATTTCCCATTGAGCAGTTTTGCTGTGGTTTCGGTGCTCCGTCAAAGCCCACTGTATTGGCTGTTCTATTTCATGTTACATCAAATAAATGTTGTTTTTGTTTGTTGTTTCTTTGTCTGTCTTTTTATCGGTCGATTGGCCCCCGGTTTCACCCGCGTAAGTCCTGATCCCGGGATCATGTCCTTTTCTAAGGTCCTATCTATCTCTATACCAACATTAATCAATATCGGATCAGCGGTTTAGGCGTGAAAGCGTAGCAGACAGACAGGCAGTTTTAATATTGTAAGATTTAACTACACGAGAATGTGTACTTGTAACTTTCAAGCCAAAGAACCTCCGCCCGGTGCGGCGCCCGCGCTTTCGGTGTCTATTCGAAAAATACCCTTTCTCTAATAAAATAAAGGATTTTCTAATATTAGAATTTACTTAAGAAAGGTTTATATTACGTCTAATAGATAAGATAATGGGTAGCGTGTGGGTTTTATTAAAGCCTTTTGTGCTTAATATAATGTGACAGCGTAGGACAATGCGATAATAAGGTGTCCTAAACAGGTTGAAGTGTATTGTTAAAAGGATTACACCACAATCAAAGCAGATACTTTTCTGACGCCGACACTTTATAGACCCTTCACACTGTGCCGATTTCAAGTCATTGCATGTAAGTCAGTGAATAGGGAAATTCATGTGAACGAGGGATACTTTTCTAGCCTCTCGGTTTTGCATTTTGCAACCATTTTAAATTGGCTTACTGGCCTATCATAGTGGAACTGATTGGAAATCAGCATGGTGTAGATAGCCCAGTAGGTATTAAGTCGGGTATAGTATAGCCGATTGGCTTGTGATTCATTTTCCTGAAGCCGGCCATTGCATACTAAATGATGCGGGCAGGGCGGCGTTTTCATCAAATCTCACGTCTTATCCCTGCCTACTTACGTGAAGCGTTCCCAAATCAAATCCTGCTCATAACAATTCATACACTGATGAAAATTGTAGGTTTTCTTTTCTTACCCCTTATCTGGCATCGTGCAACCCTTGTCAATCCCACTTCATCATTCCGCTGTCTTCCGCAAGTGACAACCATTAATAGCTTTTGTTTTATTTGGTGACAACAAAATTCAATTTGAATTTGTAATTTAGTCTTTATAAATTGAATAGAATAAAATATTTGAAGGCATCTGTGGCGCGTCGGGTGAATATCCGGCTTCGACGATGAAGGTTCCGGGTTTGATTCCCGTGTGCATCCTTTAATTTATTTTTTTTCAAAATTGGGGGTAAGTTTTGGGGGCATTCGTAGGTAAGCACTTAAAGAAAAGAAAGCAATTTATTGAGGAAAGACACACGGCACAAGACCACCATCATCCATCATCCACCATCTAAACTTGTTCCACTAAGTGGAACCAGTTCGACTGAGTTTCGATGAACGGACGAGTGATTTTAACGGATTTTGCTGTTTGGCAGTTTTTTACGGAAACTCAGGTAGTTCTTTAACGGAAATTTTCGTGAAAAACTACGTAGGTACCTACCTGAAAGCGGTTCAGAAACCTATCAAAAGTTGAAAATTACATTTTTACAGCTAAACGGATTTTGCTGTTTGGCAGGTTTTTTTGGGAAATCAATTAGTTGTTTCACGGAAACTTTTAGTGAAATAAAGAACTATACTGTAACTGAAAATTTTCGACATTTTTTAAACGGTTCGAAAAACTATCAAAAGTTGATAATTACATTATAACTAACAGCGCCCCGTTCTGGCGCTGTTTCAATTTCACATTCATGCATGAGTCCAGATTCTTTTATTTCTCATGTCATGAGATTCTGTTAGACCTCGACACCCATATACGAAAAAATGTTTTGAACCGAATAGGAAACAAGGTATTTAGGAATGGCTTATCATTCCTAGTTCTTTAGTAACAAAATTGCAATAAAGTAAAATACGAAATACTTACTTGTGTATTACAATAAAATATTTAATATTATTAAATTGTACCGTTGATTTTATTTTATTATACATTGCCGTGCCGTGTAGCCCTAGCAGTGCCGTGTAGCCCCAGCATAGAATAGGGTTACCACATCTCTTCCCGTGGGTGTCGTAAAAGGATTTAGGAAGGACTAGCAAAACTAAAGTTCTCCCCGCGCGGTGGCGGATAAACTGCTTGGTCCATAGAATGGTTGGTGTCAGGCAGGCGGCCGGCCGTAAAAATATTGCCAAATCTATTAGCAGAAGGTATGGTCAAGGATGACTTACCTACTGCGCCAACCCCAAATATTTAAGGGTTTAGCGGACCCCGGGCACCCGAGAGGGATGCAACCGGGAACATCGCTCGGATGAGAGAGATTTAATTATAATAAACAATTTGAAACCATTATGTACATTTGTTGAACAATCGCTGACCTGAATAGGAATTCCGATTTCGGGTGTTTCAACTCGAATAAGCCAAGATTTACGGAAAATCTCTAAAGCCATTGTCTGAATAAAATCATTGTGCATTGAACAATAAAATTTGTTTTACTCGCGAATATCGCGAAGCTCTAACTGACAGAGCTATGTGAGTTTCACGCCACCAGGTTAGTATTAAGTAAAGTTTTGTTTTATTCAGCGCTGAGATTCAAATCCCACGGGAATCTTTGAATTTAGGAAAAGCGTATTTCATATCTCTCGGGTTTCCGAAGATTATTAGTATTAAAAGAAAAACCTATCAATTAATTTTAGAATATTTTGGTAGATGACATATGTAGGTTAATTTTATAGAGTTGATTTCTTTAACAGTCATTAACTGAACTACTGTGGCACCTATCAGAAAGTCCTGAAAAAAAATCATAAGAAAGATAAATATTAGGTGGGTGTTGGTACCTACCCGTGGTTTAATATTATAAACGCGAATGTTTGCAAGTATGTAGGTATGTGACTTTGTTACTCCTTCACGCAAACTACTGAACCGATTGCGATGAAACTTGGAATATGAATAGCTTTAGATATAGATACGTTTTATCCTGACTTTCCCGAGGGATCTGGAGGGTTACTTCGGTTCTTTTCGATACGACAACGATACGATAATACGATGGTTCTACTGTCACCCTACTATCAGAATGTGACAGTAGAATCATCGTATTATCGTATCAATGTCGTATCGAAACGAACCGCAGTAACCCTCCTGATCTAATTTTCCTTGTTTTTTGGACTTACGCGGTTTCACCCGCGTAAGTCCAAAAAACAAGGAAAATTAGATTTTGACTATGATAATTTTCTCCATCTTACTGAAATAAGTTGGGTTTTTGGCCGGGACCGAGTCGTTTCGGACGAAAGTTCGCACGTACGTGCTATGTTTATTATTTATCAACTTTGCAACATATTGGGAATTCAATACTTTCTCTATCTAATTTCTATTTACTATCTCCTGGTGGAAAGGCAGCTTAAAGCGGGTGGAATCGCAGGGGGCTGTGTGCTTAGATGAAAACAAAAATAGTAGATACGGTATATTCTAACATTGCGCATTCGAAAAATGAGCTAGAAACACCTTCATGCATTTTCATAAAATTATTGTATTTAAAAACATTTGTCTTTAAGAATGATACAGGCATTTGTAAATAAGCAAAAAGGCATTCTTATGGATTTCAAAAAAATAATCGCAGTGTGACAGCACGTGCTCACGCGGCAACGGTTAGTAATCCGACTGAGGCTAGTGCGTCAGCTAGGCGCAGTTTTATCGTCTCATTTTCCGAGACTAGGTAACGTATCTGCTGTTTTTTGTTTTCATCTAAGGCAGCGTGTTATCAAATAATACCCGTCCCTCCGTACGTACTTCAGGAAATCCTCCACATTGCGCAGGGACCAATCTTGAA
This sequence comes from Idaea biselata, assembly GCA_958496205.1. NCBI lineage: Eukaryota > Metazoa > Arthropoda > Insecta > Lepidoptera > Geometridae > Idaea > Idaea biselata. The sequence continues at coordinate 7,738,905 of OY292394.1, forward strand.
ACTCTCAAGGCTACACCACAAGTCACGTGTAGGCGTAGTTTTCCCAACTATGTAAGTATTTAATAAAATCAGAAGCAGTTTCCTCCTCGTGTAGCTTAAGTAGTTACAACTTAACGACCACTATTAAATTTATCTCTGCTACCGGCTATTATGTTTACTTTCGTGTTGATTTTGATATTGGTATCTAAAAGAAACGCCAAAACATGGTCACTGCCTATTAATAAAAAAACTTGTGATTAAAAGTAACACCAGTGAAATATTTAGAACTTAAATGAACACCACTTAATTATAGTAACTTTTGTCTTCACTCACACTTCACACACCTACACACGTGAACTGCCCAGTGGGGACAGCTAGGGTGGGGACCAATGGGAATACCAGTAGAAAATTTATATGAAGCTTATTTCGGGCTTTCCTCAAAGGTACGACGATCGTGTCAAAAACTTTTAACGGAACATTCGCACGTATTGATTTCTGAGGTCAGTAATCCAATACAAAATGGTTGCAAAAGTGACAGATCAGTAAAAAAAGGTCATCCATATTCATGATGCTTCTTTTACTGGCCTACTGGAATTTAGTATTTTCTAATAAACACTTTGTAGAACTGCGTACAAAGTCATTGTATTGATATTTAAAAAAAACCGACGAATTGAGAACCTCCGCCTTTTTTTGAAGTTGGTTAATAATGGACAACAATCATCCTTACCTACATAATATAAAACAAAGTCGCTTTCCGGATCTCTTGGTCTCTTTATCCGCTGACTCGTCCTCCGCAGGTCAAAAGCAACAGATTTTGATTTCGGTGGTTTATATTTAAAATACAAACACGTGCAAAGCTCGGGCCAGTCTTACCTTTTATTGTCCTCTATTTTGGGAGATAGAATTTATTAAGATCTTCTAATACTTCATAAGCTGCTGCAGTCTTTGTTTCATGCTGAGTATTTTTATGGTACCTACAAATGGTAATTGCTTACACAGCGGGATACGAAAGGGAAAAAAACATTGCCGTTGACTTATGGACACGCGGACGCCTGGTAGCTACATCGGTTCAAAGTACTACATTATCATTTTATTCGTCTCTAGGGGGTAGAGACAAATAATATAAAAACAATTCTTCCCATTCGCCCCGAGTGGGGACGGCGGGGTTGGTGACGAATGGGAATGACTGCTTGCTATTAGATATTTAATATTTTTTTCTCTTGAATAATGGATAAGTATATGTATGTACATAAGTTAAGGTAAATGGAACTTGTGTCAATTATTAGGAGATCGTAAAACATATCGTTAGTGCTAAGTGAAGGGTATTAGATTTATGGACTGCGTGTCTAGCATACAATGGCCGGCCCTCTGCTCAGTGGTTAGGCGAAGGTCATCTTGAAGACGTTATGTCTTACTTTATTAAGTTAGAATTAATACTTTGTATGCTTATATTTGGACCAAAAAAACTACATCATGGCGAGGACCATCAGGCAAAAGGAGACAAGGTAGACCAAATACACGATGGACAGATGATATTATAAAAATAGCCGGCGACCACTGGATACGAGTGGCAGAAGATAGAAAAAATTGGCTATCTCTGGAGGAGGCCTTTACCTTCCACTGAGAGGGGTTCTTACAATATAAATAATTGTGAATTAAATGTAATGTTATTGTGATTTTTACCTAGTAGGAAATAAAAGGCTTTTTTATTTTTTATTTTTATTTATTTATGCTTATATTTCCGTAATTTAGTGTTCAGTTTCTTACGTTATTACTGTGGTTTGTGTGGAGTAGGGTACAGCGGTAGAGTAAAATACTTAAATCTGAATAGGCCCTTATTAGGTTTACTTCGTACCTACTCAAAAACGAGACTCAAGATTAAGTAATTATTATCATTAAGATTCAACTGTGTTCGCCAGTTGAAGTGTTCACAGATGATGTCTTGTATTTCAGTTGCCGCTATAACAAAACAAAATGGTCGCGGGTGTCCCCTCGCGACCAAAATCATTGTAACATTATCAAGTAATTGAAAAATTTTGGCGCACTAATTTCATGTCAAGATGACATTGTGCAAATTGTAAAAGGTATCTATCAAAATTTGATCAAAATATATCAAAGAGAAGATAGTATTATAATACGAAATTCATGGGCACAAACTCAATTTACATAAAATAATCTAAACAAACTGTCTGAAATTGTTTGTTTGTTAACATGAGACCCGCCAGTTTTGATGAATTTTGTTTGTCGCGCAATCATTTTCGTGCGGGGTCAACTAGAATTTGCGTAGCGTTTCAAGTTGGGACACACATTTTTGATTGAAAAGTGAAAAGTTTGATTTGAGCCTTGCTCCTTGCGCCTAACCCGACTATAGTGAAAAAAACGAGTTAGTGAAAAGTAGGTACCTAACTAAAAATCTAAAGAGAAAAAGTGGTTTTAAAATTTATCTAAGTACTGTACCAGTAGGGCGTCGATTATCCGAACGTCTCGATCAACCGAACGACCGCTTAACCGAACCCCGTGACAACGTGGCTGTTGATTTCTTTTACATTAAGTATTCGTACCTATTATAAATGTGTTTTATTGGTATATTCGTAGATACATCCTTATCCTTACTAATATTATAAATGCGAAAGTAATCCTTACTATCCTTACTATATATCTTATCTTATCTTATCTTACTAATATTATAAATGCGAAAGTAACTCTGACTTTGGAGAAGGACATAGGTTACTTCTGATCCCGTAAATCCCGCGGGATCGGGACTTAGGTCGTATACCTGAACCGATTTTGATAAATTTTGGTATAGAGATAGATGGGACCTCCGAGAAGGACATAGGCTACTTCTGATCCCGTAAATCCCGCGGGATCGGGACTTCGGTAACAGCGCTTTCACGCCTAAACCGCTAAACCGATTTTGATAAATTTTGGTATAGAGATAGATGGGACCTCGGAGAAGGACATAGGCTACTTTTGATCCCGTAAATCCCGCGGGATCGGGACTTAGGTAACAGCGCTTTCACGCCTAAACCGCTGAACCGATCTCATAAAAATCGGTCAAGCCGTTTCGGAGGAGTGTTAGTTACCGTACTCCTCCGAAACGGCTTGACCGATTTTTATGAAATTTTATTTTCGTATTCAGTAGGTCTGAGAATCGGCTACTATCTATAATTTATAAGGCAAAACAACGTTTGCCGGGTCAGCTAGTAATAGTATATCTACAGTTCGTTTATTCGAATAAATCGGTGTTCCAAACACCCATGTCCTCCAATTACTTCGGATAATTGGCTGCTTAGGAGAGAGTTTAAATGTTTAAACTTGTTTTTTCACGGAGTTTTATTATATTTTGCCAGTAATTTCAACTGGCTTGTTCATGAGACTGGAGATTGCGAGAAGGTGATGTCCATATCGAACTACCCTCTTCCTAATGCGCTCGCTGCGTCTAGTTCCTAGTCGTAGAAAAAACAAGTTTTAACATGGTAAATAACCCGTTGTATAATAATATTTGTAATGAAGTTGGTATCCCATAAGTAGGAGTCCCAAAGGACTTACACAGGACACAGCTAGTAAGTTTTAAAACCGCGGAGCATTTTTATTTTTCATTAATATTTTAGACCGTTCACCATCATTTAGTGTGTTTGGGATAAACCCAGTCTTCCATGACGATCGCATTACCTTGCACTTTGCAGGAAGTTAAGTGACTTCAAACTTCTTTGACAACACGACACGACATTTTAAGTTATTTACATCTACAAGACAAGTTGAACCTCAAAGCTTACACAAAACCGATTATACTAAATAGAACCTGAAAATACAATAAATAGGTAGCTGTTTCTTTGTGTTGCAAATGTTACAAATCAACGAAGTCATTAGGAAAGGTCTACCTACGCTTTTCTCCAATACGAACTTTACAAACACAGTCAACTGTTTCCATCCTGGATTAAGACATTCGAGAAAATATGTTTATGCCATAAAACCTATATCAGCCATGATCACGTTTTGATTTAATGAGGAGGAACACTAACTTTTTATCCCGGCAGAGGGCGTTAGTCGAATGATCTTAGGTTTCAATTAAAAACTGTCAAACAGGTTTTTTTTTACAACTCTCGGCGCCAAATTGGCCAAATCAGTCTCAGACCGAAAGAAAAAAAACTCGGCGTTATCATTCACAAAAAAAAAGATCATCCGATGCCAGCGCCATCTGCTCACAGCTTTGCGTGTGCCACCCCATTCAAATTCGAAGTTTTTTAAATTTTATATCTACCTACCTATTCTAATTATAAAATGAAAAAAAAAAGAAACCGCAGGGGCATGGTCATGGGTGCTGTAGGTTTTATGGCATACACATATTTGCTCTAATGTATTTAACCTGGGAGGAAACAATCGATTACGTTTGTATGAAGAAAGAGTTAGAATAGACTTACCACTAATACTCTTTGATTTCTGCTATCCGCAAACATTTGAAGCTGTGTTACTGTGTATTCCAGATTAATCCGGGTCTGCGGTCAGCCATTTAATCAGGAGCAACAGAGACATGAATGGAGAATTGAATATTACTTGAATAGCGTTCGTCACAGACGGAAATTCACATTTGCTATTCATAAATGTATTTGCCACATTTCAATGAATACCTCTCTCTATGTATCTAAATTGTCATAGCAGTGAGGAGGCGTTCTGTTCCGCATACGTAGCTAATTAAACACTGTATATTCCAGGACTCGGTATTGTCTTGTACCTACTATTCATGTATTCTGTGGTATTATTTGAAAGGGGTGAAACTAAAGTTAGCATACAAAGGGGGGCAACTAAAGTTATCGTGTATATGTATTGCACTGCGTTGTGCATGATAGTTAGGGCTAGTTAGGGCTCTGCGAGTCTTTTTGCTGTTTTTTCGAACATACGAATGATCTATAATTTCAGACGAACATAGTCTCTACTTGCTATAATGTTTTGGATCAGACCGCTAACTACAAACTTATAGGCAATCCTAACTAACTTCGATTCTATAGACGTCAAACAATTATCGTTCGTTTGCAATAGCGGGACAGAATAGAATCAACGAATACACGATCAAACGAACGATAAAACTTTTTTCGTTGAAATAGAGTAACCCCCTGAATTCTTAAAAATAAACACAAGGGAAAAATAGTCAGCAGACAAAAGGAATTACATAAGTAGAACAAAAGAGAAATCAGAGAAACCATTTAGTCAGTTCAGGATGGTTTCAGGAAGCATTTGTATAGGTCCTTAGTAGTCCTTACTACTTACTTAACTACTTCAAGCTGTGCCTGTTTTGTCAAAGGCTTTGTCTCCTCGCAGCGACCTCTTAACCTTTACAATAAGTAACAAACACTAACTATCTTGCTACATTGAAGCTGGGACACTGAAATGAAGTTATACAAGCTGGGAAGACAAATATCTATGAAGAATTGGTTTTCAATACAGCTGTTAGGAAAAGTTTTAATATAAGTACGAAAAAATTTTTAAGAGTTGTGGGGTAAGCAATTTTAATATGAATCGACAACTATTCAATAAAAAATATCTTTCTTGTAACTATTTAAGGAGAGGACACGTTTTTAATATTACTTTAGCCTAGAAGCGCCCCGCGGTCTTAGCCGCGTTTAGTCCCGGTACCGCGGTAGCGGTAGCGGTTCTGAAACTAGCACTTTTCCACAATTAAAAGGCTATAAATGAATACAGATACAGTTTTAGCTCTGGAACATTAACTTTATTCATAAACAGTGCATCAAGATAAAGTAGATATCAACTTTAAATAGATATAAGTACAATGAACAAATAAAATTCCAATCAACAGAAATCGCTAAGAGAAATGGTAATAGAAATGGTGGTAGTTACGAGTGTGTTTTTGAATCGTGAACAGTTTTACCTAGCCAAACAATTCCAATGCAGGACCTAATCCGTCCTGAGAGCATTTGCGAGAGAATTCAATTCAATTAGTTAAAAAAATACCGGTGCGAACGGTTTTCATCGGATTATCTATCAATCATAAAAGTGCCTCGCGGGGCTTTTATGAAAGTGCAGTTATTAACTCTCTACATGCATGCCCCTCTCTATTTCATCTATATATATATTTTTTATTCTCTATCCATTACTAATAATAAAAATGTAAATGAGAGATGTACCTATGTTTTTGGAAAAACAATTTTTTTTGGTTAGGTTTACCTATTGTTGGATCAGAATCGATAATTGATCTTAATCATAACATCTCAGTGATAGGTATCACTAAAATAGAACCTATGTTTATGTTTTTCTGGTTGTCTGTTTGTGTGTGGCTTTGACTTATTTCAACCAAATTCGGTAGGCAGATAGCTTTGGACACCAAATAACATAATATCCGGATATAAAGTTCGGTTATCCGGAAATAGTGAAATTTTATTGTAATCTTAATTGATATGAATGTAGTATCAAAGAAGTAGGTATGTTGTGTGGAATCGATCAACACATAATTTCCGGATATCCGGATAATCGGAAAATTAGTCACGCACACAAAGCTGCGCATGTAGTGGAGTAGGTAGGTACCTAGCTACGTCGCGAGCTTGTATGAAGCTTTGCTCTGTAGGAAGGATTAGATAGGTACTCGGTGCCGGGACATTCAATTACCGTCATCGCTGCGACACACTCTGTTGCGAAAAACTTTTTAAGTGGTTCGTCTATTAGATCAGCTGTAGTTTCGAACAACCACTCGACCGTCCGCGTCGCGCAACAACGCAACTAGCAATTCGAAACAGACTTTAAACAAACTTTAAGTCGTTGTAAATCCCAAATAGTTAAACTAAATGAAAAATGATCGAGGAAACCTAAGAATGATTTTTAAATAGGTACCTATTCGACAATACCCCACTCGACAAAGTCAGTAAATTTTTCGTTTTTACTTTTTTACAATATGGCGGCTGGTGGTCGCCATTTTGAATTTTCATAACTGTCATAACTTCAGTAACACTCCCAGGATTAAGACGAATCGATTGACGTGCGAATCATCAAAATCGGTCTATCCGTTTGGCCTCTGGAGCGCCACATAGGAACAAACATACATTCATACATACATAGACTGATAAACACATGACCCTTCTTTGCGTCGCGCAGTCAGGTAAAAACAAACAAGTGGTTCTTTTAAAAACCCGTTCAGCTGTACCTTTACATATTTTTATTTGAAATCTGTCTAAACATTTTTGTAAAACATACTAGGTAAAAGTGCTGATTGGGTGGATTACTGGACATAATATACGGTTCACTAATCATTACTCATTAGGAACCTACACGTATAATTCAATGTCCTGCCTGACTGATTTATTGAAACTGAACTTATATCAACGCATAGCCCAAACCGCTGGTCCTAGGGACATGAAATTAGGAGAGTGTGCTTTGTCCACAAAAAAACGAGTTTTCCATATTCCTACGAAACTGAGGCTTAAATGCGAGTGAAACCGCGTGACGCTGCAAGTTTATTATTATAAGTAAGATGGATTGCATAATCCACCACCATGCATGTTTGGATTAATATGAAAATTAAATCCTTTCATTGACATGAAATACAAAGCCTTCAAAGGGTTTTCAATTCTCGTTATAGGGCTGTACTCGTATATTGGCGTCGATCTTTTAATGGCGGGAAGTAATTAGCTCACCACATTGCAAAGCTTTTAACATATCATCAATTTTATCTATCACAGAGCTGTAACAACATTTAATTTGTGTGTCTATGCTTATTAAAGGTAATTCTGTGGGTTAATATTATTTCAAGTAGATGTTTTTATTGCATTTCATTTGATTACTAGGTGTATCGTGCGGTGAAGTGTCAGAAATCCTTTCTTATCGGATGCTTACATCACATAAGGAATACACTCTCTTCAGCTCTCTACTATCAGCGGTTTAGGCTGTGTGTTAATCAGTCAGTCAGTCAGGGCAAAGCATTTTATAGATATAGATGTTTCGATTTCATTTACCTTAATAAAGGCTAAAAATTAAATAGGTAAATATCGATTTCACAACCCACAACAGGAAGACGATTATCTAGTATTTATGTCATTGATTGATTGATTAATGCTTTATTGTACCAAAAATACAAGACAAAATAAAAAGTAAATAAAAAAATTGTACAAAAGAAACAGAAAAAATAAATTAAAAAACGCATTTAGCTTATTCAGAATGAATGATTTATCCTACTATTATAATAAATGCAAAAGTTTACTCGGCTGTTAGTTTGGTTTGATTGGGTGTACTCCTGAACTTCGAAAGTTGTTTACTTCGACACGCAACTTACTTCGAAACCATATTAAATCGACAAGACATTGTTTCGACTGTACATAATTCGACGAGTTTTAGTTCGACACGGCATACTTCGACAACATAAACCTTCGAAGATCAATAATTCGACATATTTACGTGTGTGTCAATTACGCAAAAATGGCTCTACAGATTTTACTGAAAATTTTCACACATGTTGTTTATAGCCTGTTATTCCCAACTAGCTGCGTCCCGCGGTTTCACTCGCGTAAGTCCCGATCCCGTCGGAGTATCGGGATTAAAAGAAGCCTACAGCCTTCCTCAATAAATGGACTATCGAACATTTAATATATTTTTTTTCAAATCGGATCAGCGGTTCCAGAGATTAGCTCGTTCAAACAAACAACCAAACAAACTCTTCCGCTTTATAATAATATAGTAGCTGCGTCCCGAGGTTTCACCTGCGTAAGTCCTCATCCCGGGGGAATATCGGGATTAAAAGTAGCCTATAGCCTTCCTCAATAAATGGACTATCCAACACTGAAAGAATTTTTCAAATCGGACCAGCGGTTCCTGAGATTAGCGCGTTAACAAACAAACAAAAAAACAAACAATCTCTTCCGCTTTATAATAGTAATAATAGATGTAAGTATGTTGCAACCACTGACCTCAACGGTACAACTCGCTGGACAGGGGACAGCGCACTGAATTTTGTGCCTATTTGATCTGTGATGGTGACGGGAACTAACTATTCCTATGGGAACGGGACTAACGCGGGTGAAACCGCGGGGCACTGCTTGTATATAATATTACAGGGTCTCGCGGTTTCACTCGCGTTCGTCCTGAAGTCCTGATAGAAGACAGAAGACAGAAGACAGAAGACAGAAGACAGAAGACAGAAGACAGAAGACAGAAGACAGAAGACAGAAGACAGAAGACAGAAGACAGAAGACAGAAGACAGAAGACAGAAGACAGAAGACAGAAGACAGAAGACAGAAGACAGAAGACAGAAGACAGAAGACAGAAGACAGAAGACAGAAGACAGAAGACAGAAGACAGAAGACAGAAGACAGAAGACAGAAGACAGAAGACAGAAGACAGAAGACAGAAGACAGAAGACAGAAGACAGAAGACAGAAGACAGAAGACAGAAGACAGAAGACAGAAGACAGAAGACAGAAGACAGAAGACAGAAGACAGAAGACAGAAGACAGAATACAGAAGACAGAAGACAGAAGACAGAAGACAGAAGAAGACGCGGAAGAGTTTCTTTGTTTGTTTGTTTGTTTGAACGCGCTCATCTCAGGAACCGCTGGTCCGATTTGAAAAATTCTTTCGGTGTTGGATAGTTCATTTATAAGATATATAGAAGACTAGCTGCTGCTCGAAACCTGTCGGGTTTCGGCTTGTTCCGTTTCTATCCGGTTGCGTGGTGAATTAAATTCAATTGTCATATTGTTATTAAATATCGCTGTGAGTTATTCAGCTATCAACATACATCAGATAGGGTTAAATAGCTCTAATAGAGAGGTAGAGACCTTCGACCTGGTAGTCAAAAATTGCGAGAGTCCTCAAGCAAGCTAAATTGGGAATAACAACAATCCGAGACAGATCAACTTGCAGCTGCTAAGTGAGGAGACCCGTCCCTAAATAACGGCGGAATAAAGGGAAGGAATAAGAAGAAGATTCAGCTATCTAAATACATAATCGTAATCGGTCCAGCTGATCTGAAATTTAAATTATAATATACCTACTTACCTACAACATACCCAACTTAATTTTGTGTATATCGCCTACTTTCAGACGACGACGGTCCATATCCAATCTTTTGGCCCCTCTCTTCCAGCACGTTACCTCCCACTGTTTAAAATTCCACACTTAAACGGTGGCCCATTGAAGTACTGACCGCGCAAGGCGCTGCCGCGCCTTCCCCGGTCAGTACTTCCCTGGGCGACCGTTTAAAAGTGTGGAATTTTGCACAGTGGAAGGTAACGTGTGGAGGTAACGCGCGCTGCTCATATATAGGTACCTACTAATATTATAAAAAGGTTAAGTTTGGGTATATGGAAGGACGTTGGTATGACAAAAACGCATGGTGATTTTCGTAAATAATAAACCGATTTTGATGATTCTTGCACAAACATACCTATATTGCATTATCCAAAAGCACATTATGCGCCTAATCTTAAGTAATGTCAATTTAAATAACAAAAACACGATTTTCCTTGAATAATCGTAGCTAATGAAATAACCCGCTTCTTTATCTTCCTTTAAAAACATAAAATAAGTGTTTTGACCGCTATTATTACATCCAATGGTAAGCGTTGATGCCGTCAAAGGTGAAACACGATGACCTGTGCTAACACCTATTTCAATCAGGTTTCTTACTCGATTCGGGACGGGGAATATAATAGGTAGATCAACCCATGATATTGCCCGCCGCATGATATGGGAAAACATCGCAATAACAGTAGGTATACCTAGAAAAAAAAAGTGAAAACAAACAAAGAAATACAAAAATAATCGAAAAAAGAACAATACAGCATTCAAACTAATTAAGCAAAAGCAGTAAAAATCATCAAAATTGTAACCGTAACTTTAATCATTTTGGAGTTTTGTAATGAAAAGGTGGTTTCGGGTTGTCTATCTATTTCTACCTAGTTCATTATAAGCCGATTCTATCGATAAAAGGCCACATACATACCTACCTACATACAAACAAATGGAGAACTTCCTCCTTTTTTTGAAGTCGGTTAAAAACAGCCATTATAAAGAATTTTCGTACGTTCAGACAGATCTGGACATATAGGTATACGGTTCCTTAAGAAATTCCGGCTATCCGGTTTCGTTTTTCAAATGACCGGATGTCATGTGTTGATTCCACACAACACACTTCTTCAATACATCAATCAAACTAATTAAGTAAAATTTCCGAAAACCCGGTTTTTTTAAATTGCCGGATATCCGGCTTTTATTTAATTGCCGGATATGCGGACATCACGTGTTGATTCCACACAACACACTTCTTCAATAAAACATTCAAACTAATTAAGTTAAAGCAGAAAAAAACACTATTGCCGGATAACCTGACCGGATATCCGGACAAAAAGTTATAAAAAGTTACCCTATATGTTAATCCGGGTCTATAACTATCTGCATACTAAATTTGGTTAAAATTGGATTAGCCGTTTCTGAGATTAGCGGGAACAAACAAACAGACAAAGTCTCCAAAAACATTTGATTCGTGTTTAGCTAACGATTTTGAGATGACCTGCATTTTTTTTTTTTGGATATAATTTAATTACAGATTTTTTTATCGCTACAGATTTATAACATGTATAGATATTTCTTCGGAAACGGAAACAACGAGGGCTTCCTGGGGGCACAGCTATAGCAGAATAATAATTGCGTTCACACAATAAACGTGAAACATAATTTGTCCAGCTATTCAACTCGATAAGGGTTCATGTAAATATAATTTAATGTCGTGCAAGCAAATAAACAACAAAACAATTAACCCTACAATATCGTGTCTCCTCAATTCTCAAACAACAGAGCAACAAACAATTAAGTGAGTTGAAAACAATCCTCAAACGACTTTCATATTCAAATATCAATAAAACGCGAAGGCATCGTCAAATTTTAATTAAAACGGAGATAAGGTTGTCCAATTTATTCCTTAATGAAGCCACTGCTTACTTTCTTTACTATCCACTGTTTACGTTCCTAATAACTGTTTATAAGACAACTAGTTTAATTTAAGACTAGGTAAGTAATTAAATAGTTCATTCTATAAAAGAAGTTTCGCAAACGCATCACGAAGGGTTTCTTCTTGCTTTCGTGTAGTGGTTTGGCTCGCCTTGTGTTAAGAGTTTTCAGAGGTCGCTCTAAGGCCTCTAACTTGATGTAATGACTGAATTTTGAGATAACAACCGGAGCAAGCGATTTTTATTAATATAGGCAAGCGCGTAAGTAAATAAGTAGGTATAAGCCCCGCAAGTTGATATTGCGATGGAACCTTGTCACAAAAACAGCTGCGTGACGTCATCCGTTGCACAAAAGTACAGATACCAAAAATAATGTAATAAAAAGTAAATAAGCTAGGGTTACGGGTTTATTTGTAGTACCGAGACGGCTGTTTATGAGCATAGGTATATTTCTAAGAAATTTCGGGACCATAAAAGATTAGTTTTGTATGCTGCTTATAAAAAAACAATGATTACACCCATAAGTTCATAATAATTATATTGTTGATGTGTAAATATTTCTTAATTAATGCCTGGGTTATGTGGTAAATAATTATAAGTTATATTATTTACCTTGCGAACGGTACCGACGGTGCACGTCGACTACGTCACCAAGCCGCCAATCGCAATATCAACTTGCGGGACTTATAAGCATGTGTTTTCACTTTCACGCAAAACTAAAGAACCGATTGCGATTAAACTTGGTCCCTATGTGGACTTTTTATCCCAACATTCCTGCGGGATCAGGAATTACACGGGTGAATATAAAATATAATTTCTATTGTACCTACTAAGATTTTATAGGTGTGAACAATATCATAAGTAGGTACTCGTAAGTTACCTACATCTTTTATAGTGTTAAGAGGATAGTCTCAATTTTCATTCTCCATACAAACGTCGTTTAAATTTTCCTCCCTGGATAAAGACATAAGAGTAAATATGTTTATGCCATAAAACATATATCTGTCATGACAATGCACCTTTTTATTTTCTAATTAAAAAAATAATAAAAAACAAAAAAATTATAAAACGGAAAAAATAGCATAGTCATGCATGACAGATATTAGTTTTATGGCATAAACATATTTGCTCTAATGTCTTTATCCAGGGAGGAAAATTTAAACTACGTTTGTATTGAGAAAGAAAATGGAGACTATCCTCTTTTAAGCGTCTCTGAGCTAAGCCGCGGACTATGAGGGTTTCTTTGTTAACCACAATACCCTATAACGATAATAGATCTTTTATTTTTCAATCTAAAATTAAAAATTAATAACTGCCAAGTAGGAACGGCTTTCCTTTTGTGATATGGACTCTGAAAGCTCATGGATTAACTAGTTTGACTATCTTGGGAAAGTCTAGAGCTTTGGAAACCACTTTAAAGTTTAAAGATTCATTTCGAATAGATATAGATAAATAATTCAACTTTTTAAGGCTTTAATGCCGGCTTTCCACTGCGAGCGGAGCGGAGTTAATAAAACCCGCCAAGTGAGAATCGGACTCGCGCACTAAAGGTTCCATACTATTATCTATACTACAACATGTTTTCTTTTGAAAGGTAAATTACGTATTAAAATAAACTACTTACGTGTTTATTTTACTTTCGTTGGAAGTTTGCATAGTTTCCATAGCGCGAAAGAGTTGTATGACTATGAAAACAACCTTTGTATGTTGATCTGACACATTAATGACTCCGATGCGCTCGCAGTGGAAAACCGGCATTAGTTAGTTTAGTTACTAAAGTTCAAATAATACTTTAAAAATCTTTCCAAATCGCTAAGACTCACAAATAAGTTTGTTGTATATTGGTTCAAATTCAAGAAAAGTTACGTGACAGTATTTCAAAATCCTACGTGAGAATAGCTTTGATTTTCAAAAGAAAATGAAATTGCTGGCCTTTTCATCTTTGTCTTTTTTGGATGGATGGATACAGGCGAAGAAATTGCATAGATTTTATCTGAGTCCATGCAAAATCAGGAAATGCATTCATAGCGTTCCCTACCTTATCGAAATTGAAGTAAAATTAAGGGAAATTGACAGTAAATCAAGTATATTTTTTTAATTTCAGACTACGATCTGACGTTTTGGCAATTAAAAACAATTAAAAAACAAAGTTATAGACTAGTAAACGCTTTCCATTTGCGCGTAATAAAACACATAATAAAAAGCCGCTGCAGCGTTGATAATATTGTTACGTCTATCGTAAATATAAAACGAGTATTACTGCGGGCGCTAAAATGCAGTAAATGAAAGACTATTGAAAAGTCAAAAACACCAATTGAATATGTAGTAACTATATAGTAACGTTACAACGGGAACCCGGACGACTAATAGCATTATGATATAACGTCGCCAATTATGACCACTTTGGGTATAAATGGAGGGGTCCGCTGTACCGTCAAGCCACTCCTAGAAGCAAACGTCACTCTATCTTTAGTAACGTTACTGTTTACAGCTGTTTTCATTCTAATGTCATTATAATAGATAATGACATCAGAATAAGGTTGAGGTCAATGTATTAGCCCGGTAATTTGTCCTACTGTAGGGAATGGTCCTCCTCTCAGAAGGGTGAGGCAGTAAGACGTTCCGGAAGCCTACTCCAGATTGGTGAATGCTTTCGAACCTTGGTGAGTCATAGGAAATGTCGGTTTTCTCACGATGTTTGCCTTCACCGTACGAGCGTTGGTAATTGACACATATTTTTTTGGTGGCCGGGATTAGAACCCATGACTCTCGGATTGAAAGTCGAGGTATCTACCACTAGACCAGCACCGCTCACAATGAAATAACGCTTACGATGACATACAATACCATGTAATATTCTCTAAAATGTTATCACAACAATACAATTTCAAGAAACCCTAAACAATGATGGAGTTGACCTTCTAACAAAGATGCGTAGATATTCTTCTGTGAAATTCAGTAGACAGGTAATTCTAGTGCAAATTAACTAAAATGAGAGTGCTTAGTAGAAATAAGGATAGCTAAGCCCAGTGGGAATCCACAGAAAACTTTTCCTTGAGATAAAATATGCGTTCAAGCGTTCAAGCTAATATTAACTAAGGTATTTTTAATAGAGATGTGAAGTATCGTTATTTATTTCAACTTCTTTCTAACTACCTCAAGTATTGGTATAAACTTCTTCTCATCTGAGCGATGTTCCTGGAGTTCGCTTCAGTCAGATTATTTGGAGTCGGCGAAGTAGGTTATCTTTGACCATAACTTGTGCCTACCTGTTACCCTCCCAGGGATCAAGCAGTTTATCCGCCACCGCGCGGGGAAAACCTAAGGTTTGCTAAGGTTTGTCTCCCTCAAATCCCTCAGTCGCCTTTTACGACACCTATGGGAAGAGATGGAGTAACCCTATTCTAAGCCGGGGCTACACGGCATGAGTATTAGTTTAAAGTAGGTGCTTACAATAAACCTACACCAGGAAGTATCCAATACCACACTTCATCACATCACATCGAACTAAAATTATAAATGCGAATGTGTGTTTGTTCGACGGATTGGGTGTAAATTTGCATAGAGATAGATTTTAAGTGATGGAGAGTAACTTTGATCCCTATCATTCCGGGCGATCGGGATTTACGCGGGTGAAACTGCGAGGCGCAGCTAGTAATCGATATTTATACTTAGATGAAAACAAACAATAGTAGATACGGTATATTCTAACATTGCGTATTCGAAAAATGAGCTAGAAACACCTACATGCATTTTCATAAAATTATTGTATTTAAAAACATTTGTCTTAGAAATTGATTTTAATATACCTAGGTATTTTTTTTTAATTATTTGAGTAATTATGCGTGAAATGTTTTTTTTATTTCCCTGAATGATTCAGAAATGAGCAAGAAGGCATTCTGATGGATTTCAAAAAGAGAATCGCAGTGAGACAGCACGTCCTCACGCGGCATCGGTTCGACATACAACTGAGGCTAGTGCGTCAGCTAGACGCAGTTTTATCGTCTCATTTACCGTGACTGCGTACCGTATCTTTAGTTTTTTTGTTTTAATCTAAGTATTTATACGAGAAAAAACACTATCAATTTATCAGACCCAAATGTCGGTGAACCCACCAGCCCTCAGCCGTATAATATGCCTATGTAATGAAAAATATGATGGATGGATGTCTGATATTTATTTTGTCATTACTATACTAATATTATTTAAAAATGGGATATTACTCATGCCACGGTTTTCAATATTGCGATGCTTCATATTTTAATGCTGAAAGTCTTGTGGTAGAATGAAAGCGTGTGTACTTAGGCAGGGATTAGACCGCCGCCGGCGAGGAAACTGGAAACGACTAACTATCGGGAATGAAACGATCAATATACATACATTCCGTGTAAACGTAAGAAATGCATATATTATAGTTGCTCTGTGGCTGTTCACACTGCCGCATGCCGGCGACGACTCACTTTACTAGTTTTGTAGCTGAGTGACAAGCGCGCACTCAGCGACAAAACTAAACTCGCAGCGCAATACTTGTTCAGCGATGCTCGCTCGCTTTATCATTTCTTTTCATGTTCACTTGTACATTCTCTTTTAGACCGGCGACAAAACTATACAAACTTCACAATCGCCAACTCGTTTATAGTATTTAGTTCTACTCATTTTTCATTCATCGTCGGCGGTAGGACCAGCGCCTTAAAATGAGACAGAGGGAGTAGAAAAGGAAGAAAGGAAGACCCCAAGGGAGTTACATTTACTAGAACTAGAGTATTAGTTCGTCTTCCAAGTTTCTTAACACCACCTAGCTCTTAAAATTGTAATGACTATTCCTATTCTGTGACTTTCCTACTCTCTTTGTCTCTCTCTGTTTTACTTAAGTCTCCGCAGCCTTCTCCCCCTTTCCAACAAAGATCCTACAAGACTACGTGACCTATTCGCTAGCAGGCGAATTCGCTTATCAGCATTTTCTCGAAACTGCAACTTTTCAAAAGGGCAACCTACGAGGCAACTCATAAATTAAAAGTGTTAATCCGATTCACTGCCTGCACTTTATATACAGGTGTATATATAAATGTATTTAATTATACATACACTGGTCAGGAAGTCTGGCTAAGACATGATTTCAGACAAAAGTATTACCTAAACATTATTTTGTGTTTACCACATTAAGTTCTGTCCGGTACCTACTAAAGTTTTTAAAACATTTTTTTCAAAATAAGTATTACTTATCCTAGATCGATACGATTGAATTTAAATACACGTTGAACAGTATAAATAAATCACGTACAATGGCCCAATTGTGAGACTAAGTGCGGAAAAGGCTCAGCGAAACTTAACTTAACTGTGTAAATAAATATTCCAAATCCAAACCGAATATTATAAATCCAAAACTTTGTTTGTTGCCTCTTCACGGTCAAACGGTTTGACCGATTTGGATCAAAATTTGCATAGGAATAGTCTAAGTGATCGAAAGTAATATTGGATTCTCTTGATCCTGATAATCCCGCAGGATCGGGATTTTAGGGCACAGCTATAGGTATATAAATAAAGATATTAGTTTAAAAATCCTATACTAACGTGACTTATTAGTAGGTAGTTGATTACTAATTAGGTACCTACTTCTTTTTAATGTAATATTCAATATGATTTGATTAAAAAATATCTTGTTTTCCGGCTACAATTACCTTGCAACTTTACTAAAATCTCGGTCAACGACTTACAAAATAAGTGTGAAAATGATAAAACTGCGTTGGCACGATCGGATGTTTGTCTGTCCGTACTTCAAAGCGGTGCCATAGTCAATATTGATTCGACGTCTTGATGACTGATGCCACTCATTATTTCGTATCGACGATATTCAAACGAGACGCTTCCGAATTTGCGACAAGTACCTACATTAGTTTGGCTATATTGTATACTAGGTGCGCCCCGAGGTTTCACTCGCTTAAGTCCCGATCCAGAGAGAATATCGAGATCAAAAGTGGCATATGTTACTCAGGGTGAATGTAGCTATCTAATGGTGAAAGTTCACAACGAAGTTATGGAGGTCGAAAATGGCCTGAAATGCTTCGAGAAAAGAATGGAAAAGAATTATGGTCTCTATAAGGTGTTGTTAGATTAGCTAATTACGTAATAATATGTAATGATATCTTTATTGAAACCAAAACTTATAAAATATAATTGATTTAAAAAACTAAATTAAAACTAAAACTGATTAAAATAAAACTACCTATCTAAAAACTCATCCATTCATAAAAATTAAAAATTAAATCCAAAATTGTGAATGTCCCTGACTTGGAATAACATACATGGATCTCACAACTTTTTACGGTAGAAGAACTGAGTTGCGAGACTTGCTTTTTTTACAAGCATGTTTTTGATGGGATTACTTATAATTAATTAACCTAAGGTGAGACCTAACCGATGTGAGGACTAGGAATGCTCGATTCATGACGGTACGCAGCTACTGCGAATACGGCGATCGAAGTCACTGCAATTCAGCACTTTTCGTCTGTGATTATTGCGACATAGAATGTGGCGTGACTTCGCTTGGACGATGGCTCACGATATAGAGCGCCGAGATATAACATGCTGGTCTACACTAATATTATAAAGAGGATGAATACACTAATATTATAAAGATTATATTACATATCTTATGTAATATGTATGACGAATAGACCGGTTTTGTTCTAAAAGAAGTGCTCGAAAGTGATGGAAAAACCGTTTCTAAATGCGATCTGTACGTTGCATTACACATAAATACTACTAAACACTCACCCTTTTTAGTGAAATCATTCGAAAACAGTGACTACTGGTTAGATAAGTATACCTACTTAGTAAAAAAAACCGACTTTAAAAAAAAAGCATAAAATAACCTCGCCCTACATACAGAGCTGCCGACTTGTCTGTTATGTAACTGAAGTCGAGTAGCCAATCTACAATGATTATTATTTTTTATTAAAATTATTTCTCCATTGGAAAGCTACATTCACCTTGGGTAAGAGATTAGATTAGCTTGAGCGCTAGAAATTGCAGAAATTGCAATTTCTGGCGCTCTAGAAATTGAATTTACTTACCTTACCTAGTCAGACGGAATAGGAACAGCCACATTCATTTAAATAGGTATTTCTCAAAAGCTGGCTTGTTTGCAGTCCGCATTATCTCTGTCCCTTAGCTATTCAAATTATTTGAAATGTTCACTCGTATAAACGTTATTTCTTAGTGTTTACCACAATAGGTAATAAATTATGCTTTTTTGAAAAAAAGACTTTCGAAAACTTTAGTACCCGGCGGGACTCGAACCCGCGACTACTGGTATTCCGTTCCAGCGCGATAGCCGCTACGCCACGGGTAAGCCTCCCGCCAAGCCGAAATTAAGAAAGATTTTTTTAAAAAAAAGCAATATTCACTCGGGCTAAACGGATTTAACGAACGAAGCCCATCTGACACTTTATTAATTACTAGCTGGGTCCCGCGGTTTCACCCGCGTAAGTCCCGACCCCGGAAAATTATCGGGATCAAAAGTATCCTATGTCATTCTCCATTACTTATACTATCCCTCTGAAAGTTTTCATCGGTCGAACCGTTTGATAGTGAAGCGGCAACGAACAAACAAACATTGAAAACGGGCACAAAATAATTTTAAAAGAACACTTAGAAATGAAAGCAGCTTACGTAGCGTACACTAAAGGCCAAAACCTGTCGAAGGCCCAGAAAAAGAAAAAAAACCCGGCCAAATGCGAGACTCGCGCACGAAGGGTTCCGTACTATCACGATTCGGTACGGAACCCTAAAATGAAAACTGGACCAACCAATTTGTGAACGCAACGCGAACGTTACAATTTATTTAACCACTAGCTGTGCCCGCGACTTCGTCAGCGTTTTTCGGACTACCTACCCATCGCTGAACAAAAGTCTACACTTGAACGGACGACCAGGGAAGTCTGTTGCTGAACAGAAGAGAATCATAGCAGAGTCTATTTAAGAGTAGATTTTGCACAGCGCAGCGGTAGGTAACGTGTTGCATGCTTATTCGCATTACTTATAATAAGAAGTAGCCTTTATCGAAAATTTAAAAAAAATCAAAACCCGACTTCGAATTAAGGACAAAACAATAAAAATAAACTCTCCAACATACAATGCAACTGACTTTCTGTTATGTATCTTTTTATATCTTTTTTTAACTTGGGTACTGCACCTTATGCACTGTCAGGCCACTCTCGTTGGGCTCCCTACCATAGGTTTACCCGACAACGGCGGCCTTTCCAAGCCTCATCTCTGCCTCTGCCCGATAGACAATCCCTCTCCGTTTCCTCTCCCTCAGCACGGTCACGCCACCGTCTCGAGGTCCCCAAAGCCGGTGATAAAGCCCCCCCTCCCTCACCGAGTTCACCACCAGAGGCTGAGGTGATTTTTTATAGTGGTTATAATCCATGCGGCCCCTTTCTTGCGGAAAGGACCCCCGAGCCCGCTGACGCGGGATTACGGATTAGAAGCCTGGCAAGCCCCGTTTCCCACCTCGTGCGCCTCTTAGCTTTCAGCTACTGAGTCCCCTCACAACGGCAAGGTGGACGACCATCTGGAGGGTAAAACGTAACGTCGTGTCCGGGACTCGTGACTCGAACGCGCAGCCGTCGAATCGGAAGCCATCACTCGGCTCGGTAGGCCACCGTTCCTTAAAAAGGGAATGCGCCGGTCTGTGATTCGAACGCGGAACCCTCGACTCGGAATCCATAGCTGCCATTGTGCCACGTAAACTACATGCAATCTGCATCTACCCAGTAAGACTGCCCGATTACAGATATATTTTTTTAATCCATTTTATTGCATTTTCAAGATTGTAACCGTAACTTTAATCATTGAGGAATTTTTGAGAAGGTGGTTTCAGGTGGTCCATCAATTTGTACCTTGTTCTTAATAAGCCGATTCTATTGATGGAAGTCCAAAAATTAGTAATTTACAGCATTGCGGGATGCTATTCTGCTCATCATTCCGAAGGTTCTCATCAGATCTTCACCAACAATTTATGGAACCAACTCGGGACTCTCACTCTCCAAATAAAAAAAGAATTATCGAAATCGGACTTTATATGCCGGAGTACGGTTTGAACTTATTCACATACAAACAATATGCGGGTAGATCAGATCAGATTGAGCAGATCCTCTTTTTTTTAAAGTCGGTTAAAAACAACCATTACAAAGAATTTCCGTATGTCCGAAGGATCCGGATATATGCAGAGACAAAGGTATACGGTATTTTAGGAATTTCCTGAAAAAAAAACTGGATATCCGGTTTTTTTATTTTCGACCGGATATCCGGTTAGTCATGTATTGATTCCACACAACATACTTCTTCAATACAACATTCAAACTAACTAAGTAAAAGCAGAAAAATCACTTTATCCGGATAACCGGACAAAATATCCGGATAAAAAATAGCCTATATGTTAATCGGGGTCTAAAGCTATCTGCATACCATGCAATTTGGTCAAAATCGGATAAGCCGTTTCTGAGATTAGCGGGCACAAAGGCACACACAAACAGACAAACAGATAAACAGACAAACAGACAAACAGACAAACAGACAAACAGACAACCAGAAAAATAGGTTCTACTGCGTTAATAGATACCCCTACAATTTATCTTTTTTTTATATCTTCCAAAAACAGACACCGATAAGTTACGATTTTATTATATGTATAGATTGGCGCCAGTCTTTCTCCAGTCTCACTAAATGGCGCTAGTGATCAAAATACATCGCGGTATCGTTCCGCTTTCATGTACTTCAATCACGTTTGTTGTATGGGAGCCCCTCTTTAATTTTTGTTGTATTTTGTTTTTAGTATTTGTTGTTGTTACAGCGGCAACGGAAATACATCATCTGCAAAAATTTCAACCATCTATTGCTATTACGGTAGACAGCCTGGTGACAGACAGGCAGACGGACAGACAGACAGACAGACAGACAGACAGACAGCGAAGTCTCAGTAATAGAGTCCCGTTTTTACCCTTTAAGTACGGAGCCCTAAAAATGATTAAATTTGCTGAATTTAATTCATTGAACTGTACCTATTGTAGACTCATAATCTGACCACAGCCAATCAACTGAGTAATTTCAAGAAAAACTTTTTCAATTTAGCAAAAGTCGTAAGTTATGAACTGAAGTATTGGTTGCATGGTCAGAGTTCAGATGAAAAGGTCGAAAGTAAAAACAAAAATTATGAGCTGTAAAGTTTCTTCGTTAGAGCTTAATAAGCAGTTGTAGGCAAGGCAGGCACATATAGAATACATAGATAATAATAATTTTACAGATGTATTTTTCGTTTAAAATATTTCTATGATAGACAATGTCTATCATAGAAATATTTTATTATTATATATATATTTTATTGTCTATTAGACATGATACCTATAAATAAACTCCGATCGTCTTTTGTTTCTACTCCGATCGTCTTTTGTCATATTGAAAAAAAAGGACTCGACGAGTTGACACTTTTCGAAGACTTGACCAATTTACACTTTTTCACTGCTTGGCGAATGAACACTAAAATTTGCGGTAACTATACGTTTGACCAACTGACACAATTTGTAGACTAATCATTATTTAATGTAATAAAAACCGAAATACAAAGACCAACAGTAACTTATTAAGCTAAATTAAATAGTAGGTATATTAAAGTATATTAAAAAATTATACAGTATATTAAAATAGGTACCTACCTAATTAAATTAAAAGTCCAAAAATGAGTCCCAAGGTATGGTACCTACCTACCCAAAAGACTAGCTGCATTGCCTTGCCTCTTTGTATGGCAATACCTTTTCGTTGGCCAAAGTAGCAGCCCTTTGGTCACCAGTGTGACATCATCAAAATTTGTAGACTTGACCAATATTGTCCACTACATCATAACACCTATTAATAATAATAAATTCTGTGAACAATACACAGCGCCATCTAGCCCCGTGGTAAGCGACTAAGTTTGTGTTACGGTGACTAGACAACGGATATAAATAAATAATAAATAAATAAAAGCTAGTACGTTCTTCTTCTTCTTTTCGTATAGTGGTGTGGCTCACCTGATGTTAGAGTTGTCAGGTCTCCCAAAGGCCTCTAACTTGACCTGATGACTGCTATCAGAGATAACAACCGGGACCAATTTCTTAACGTGCCTTCCGAAGCACGGAGGAGCGCGAGAAAATGATTGTTTGCCACACAAATTATCAGTCCCATCCAAGTTAGTACGTTATTGAGCATTTAAATAACGAATGTGCGGTGATGTCGTAATTCAAGGGTATCGAGATGCCGCAGAAATGGTTAAGTTGTAAACTTGTAATAGATAGTTAAGTAACAGACACGAAACTTGAAGGTGTGAGTCACCGCCCGGCCGAGACGCTCGTATAAGGGATCAGGTTGTGTTTGATAAAAACATCCAGATATTTGATACCAAATAGTTTTTATTTTAACTGTTCGTGTCGAAGCGGTAAATCGAATGCCTGTTACAATGTTTTCCGCCAAAAGTAAAGACCTACTTTCCCTCTATTTTACATTATGACCAATTCAGAACAATTAAGTATCCTTTTTACAAGAAAACGTAATACAGCCATCCTTACTTCCTTACTATAATATATAATATATATATATATATATATATATATATATATAATATTATAAATGCGAAAGTAACTCTGTCTGTCTGTTACGCTTTCACGCCTGAACCGCTGAACCGATTTTGATAAATTTTGGTATAGAGATAGATGGGACCTCGGAGAAGGACATAGGCTACTTTTGATCCCGTAAATCCCGCGGGATCGGGACTTAGGTAACAGGGCTTTCACGCCTAAACCGCTGAACCGATTTTGATAAATTTTGGTATAGAGATAGATGGGACCTCGGAGAAGGACATAGGCTACTTTTGATCCCGTAAATCCCGCGGGATCGGGACTTAGGTCGTATACCTGAACCGATTTTGATAAATTTTGGTATAGAGATAGATAGGACCTCGGAGAAGGACATAGGCTACTTTTGATCCCGTAAATCCCGCGGGATCGGGACTTAGGTAACAGCGCTTTCACGCCTAAACCGCTGAACCGATCTCATAAAAATCGGTCAAGCCGTTTCGTAGGAGTGTTAGTTACCGTACTCCTCCGAAACGGCTTGACCGATTTTTATGAAATTTTATTTTCGTATTCAGTAGGTCTGAGAATCGGCTACTATCTATAATTTATAAGGCAAAACAACGTTTGCCGGGTCAGCTAGTATTTTATAAATTTAAAAATATGTAATCGGTTTATAAATTAATTAAAATTATTATGGAACCGAGATACATAGAAAATTATATGTGAAATTATTCAATCTAATAATAAGTTATAATATTGACTAAAACAATGCATTTCCCCTAGTGTTGCCAATATACTAAAACTAAATAATACTTGCATTGGTGTAGCCAACACTATAAAATAAGAATTCTTACACTCGCGTCTCAGCCCGGGTCGGTGTCTCGTAGACTAATTGGCTGACATTTCTCCGAGTTTGATAACAGATACGAGTTCATATCACACTCTGCGTCGCATCGCCAAGCGTTCTGTGTTTGTAGCAACAAATAGGTTTGTAGATATATTATACCGGGGGTTCCTAGGAGGGTGTATTAAGCCGAAAGAGGGTTGTTCTAGAGGTCTAGGCGAACAACCTCTAGAACCTCTTTTGGAAATTCGAGGTAATTTTCGGAAAGTTTACGGAAAAGTCAACTGTTTCTTAATATTTGAGGTCATTTTCATATTGACCACTACAATCTAAATATTAATTGCCTTTATTTTTAAAACGAGCTTGTTTTTAAAGTGACACAACTTCAAAATTTGCGAAAATAAAGTTCGAATATACAAAAGTCGTAGAACAGAGTTATTCGCCTAGACGTCTAGAACAATCTCCTTACGGCTAAATACTCCTCGGAGCACATTGTATAAAATGAATTTAAGAACGTGGCGACTGTTACCATTTCCATACCAAAACTAGCTGTGCCCGCGACTTCGTTAGCGTTTTTCGAACACTTACTTATCGCTGTGCAAAAATCTATGCTTAAACGTACGACCAGGGGAGACTGTTGCTGAGCTGAAGACAATCATGGCAGAGTCTGTTTAAGTGTTGATTTTGCGCAGCGGTTGGTAACTTGTAAGTAGGGTAGGTAACGACAAAGTAGCCTTAGTAGAAAATATAAAAAAATAACCTGACTTCAAAAATAGAAGAAATTAAGCCCCCTCGGCGTTCCTCCTTCCGCAAGTGCCGAGGTCAGTGGGAATTCCTCGCGGACTACATCCACCTACTCGGACGGCCTCATCTCTGTCCCGAAGGACAATCCCTTTCCAAGAGGCACGGACACGCCACTATCTCAAGATTGAGAGTCTCGAGATAGCCGGCGGTAATCCTAGGCTCCGAAAGCCCCAAGTTCACCACCCCGGGCTGAGGCGATTTTTTAAAGTGGTTGTCTTCCACGCGGCCTTCCCTCCTTGCCGAAAGGACCCTTGGACCCGCTGACGTAGACTTGCGGTTGACTGACAGGCCCTGGCAAAAACCACGACGGCCCGGCACCCCCTCGTAAATTTTTATAGTGGTTTTCTTTCACGCGGCCCCTTCCTTGCGAAAAAGGATCCCCGACCCCGCTGATGCGGGTTCACGGGTTAGAAGCCAGGCAAGCCCGGTTGCCCACCTTGTGCGCCTTGCAGCTTCACTGCCCGCCGCCCAGCTACTGAGTCCCCCCACTACGGTAAGGTGGACGTACATCGGGAGGGAAACTACACGCAATCTGAAAAACTGCCCGACTTCAGCTTACATAACAAATAAGTTGGTGGTACTGTATATAGGAGAAGTTATTTTGTCCCTTTTTTCTGAAGTCGGTTTTAATTTTTTTAATTTATCTTATTTTACCCTTTTTGGTGCATTCTTGACTGCCAATAAAAATCATCAAAATTGTAACCGTAACTTTAATCACTGAGGAGTTTTTCTGATGAGAAAGTGGTTTCATGTGGTCCATCAAGTTGTACCTAGTACTTCATAATATTATATTGATGGAAATCCATGCATTCATACATACATACATACAAACCATATACGGGTCGAATTAAGAACCTCCTCCTTTTTTGAAGTCGGTTAAAAATAGATGCTACTCATAAAAAAATTCATTTAGTATCTTCCGAAAACAGACATCTCTCATTTACAATTTTAGTATAAGTGCCTATAGATTTTTGAATTATCGGTCGGTCCGACCAAAAAGTTTTTTCAACAGTTTAAAACAAATTTTAAATTTCGAACCTCACAAATTATCATTCGGAGAAACGCAGCAGGCCTTCTGGAGATACGGATAGGTCCAATATCTGTTTTTATTTTAATTTCCGGATAACCGGTTTTTTTGTTCTAATTTTTCGATATCCAGATATCCAGAAATTATGTATTGGTTGCTCACAACATACTTCTTTGATACAACATTGAAATCAATTAGGAGAAAATTAGAAAAATCACTTTTTCCGGATAACCGGACTTGATATCCGGATAAAAAATAGCCTAAAGCCTAATCGGGGTCAAAAGCTATCTGCATACCGAATTTGGTTAAAATCGTATGAGCCGTTTCTGAGATTAGCGTAGTCAAAACCACACACAAACAGACAAACAGACAACCTTTTTATTTTTTTAATAGGTTCTTTTGCGTTAATAGATACCCATAAAATTTGATTTTTTTAGTATCTTCCAAAAACAGACACCGCTAAGTTACGATTTTATTATATGTACTAGCTGTGCCCGCGACTTCGTCAGCGTTTTTCGGACTACCTACCCATCGCTGTGCAAAAGTCTACACTTGAACGGACGACCAGGGAAGTCTGTTGCTGAGCAGAAGAAAATCATGGCAGTCTATTTAAGTGTAGATTTTTCACAGCGCAGCGGTAGGTAACGTGTTGCATGCTTATTCACATTATTTATTATAAGAAGTAGCCTTTATCGAAAATATAAAAAAAATCAAAACCCGACTTCGAAAATAAGGACAAAACAATAAAAATAAGCTCTCCTACATACAGTGCAACCGACTTATCTGTTATGTAAGCTAAAGTCGGGCAGCTTAACTACATGATATCTTTTTTTTTACGTGGGTAATGCGCCTTATGCACCGTCAGGCCACACTACCATAGGTTTATAATCTTAACCCCCATGGTGTCCCTCGCTCCACAAGGGTCGAGGCCAGTGGGAATTCCTCATGGACTACATCCCGACAACGGCGGCCTTTCCAAGCCTCATCTCTGCCTCTGCCCGATAGACAATCCCTCTCCATCTCCCCTCCCTCGGCACGGTCACGCCACCGTCTTGATGTCCCCAAAGCCGGTGATAAAGCCCCCCACCGATTTCACCACCAGAGGCTGAGGTGATTTTTTATAGTGGTTGTCTTCCACGCGGCCCCTTTCTTGCGGAAAGGACCCCCGAGCCCGCTGACGCGGGATTACGGAGCCAGGCCAGGCAAGCCCGGTTTCCCACGTCGTGCGCCTCTTAGCTTGCAGCTACTGAGTCCCCTCACAACGGCAAGGTGGAGGGTAAAACGTAACGTCGTGTTACGTTTTACCCTCCACCTTGGGACTCGGGACTCGAACGCGCAGCCTTCGAATCGGAAACCATCACTCGGCTCGGCAGGCCACCGTTCCTTAAAAAGGGAATGCGGTCTGTGATTCGAACGCGGAATCCTCGACTCGGAATCCACAACTGCCATCGTGCCACGTAAACAACATACAATCTGCATCTACCCAGTAAAACTGCCCGATTACAGCTATATTTTTTAATCATTTTTATTGCATTTTCGACTGCCACTAAAAAATATCAAAATTGTAACCGTAACTTTAATCACTGAGGGATTTTTGAGAAGGTTTGAGATGGTTTCAGGGGGTCCATCAATTTGTACCTAGTTCTTTATAAGCCGATTCTATTGATGGAAGTCCAAAAATTAGTAATTTACAGCATTATGGGATGCTATTCTGCTTATCATTCCGAAGGTTCTCATCAGATCTTCACCAACAATTTATGGGACCAACTGGGGGCTCTCACTTTCCAAATAAAAAAAGAATGATCGAAACCGGACTTTATTTGCCGGAGTACGGTGTGAACATATTCACATTCAAAAAGCCAACAATATGCGGGTAGAATTGAGCAGCTCCTCTTTATTTTGAAGTCGGTTAAAACCAGCAATTATAAAGAATTTCCGTATGTCCGAAGGATCCGGATATGTGGAGAGACATAGGTATACGGTATTTTAGGAATTTCCTGCAAAAAAAACTGGATATCCGGTTTTTTTTATTTTCGACCGGATATCCGTTTAGTCATGTGTTGATTCCACACAACATACTTCTTCAATACAACACTCAAACTAATTAGGTAAAAACAGAAAAAACACTTTATCCGGATAACCGGATTAAATATCCGGATAAAAAGTACCCTATATGTTAATCGGGGTCTAAAGCTATCTGCATACCAAATTTGGTCAAAATCGGATAAGCCGTTTCTGAGATTAGCGGGCACAAAGGCACACACAAACAGACAAACAGATAAACAGCCAAACAGACAAACAGACAAACAGACAACCAGAAAAATAGGTTCTACTGCGTTAATAGATACCCCTACAATTTATCTTTTATTTATATCTTCCAAAAACAGACACCGCTAAGTTACGATTTTATTATATGTATAGATAGATAGAAGATAAATTATGAAAAATTTAGTTTTCTACCTTAATATCGATATTATTAAAAGTAAAATCTTAATCCGAATAATATCGATATTAAGGTAGAAAACTAAATTTTTTATAATTTATTTTGGTATTAAGTTTGTATGGAAATGTGTTACCATTTCCATACAAACTTAATACCAAAATAAACCGCCGCGTTCTTAGTATTTCCTTAATTCATATATTAGTCTATTTTTGAGGGGTGGCGTAAATATTTGTGTGTTGGTCTGTTTGTCTCTCTATTTAAAATATGTATGTATTTACAAAAGAAAAATAAATATAAGTATTATATCCATTGTCTAGTCACCGTAACACAAGCTTAGTCGCTTACCACGGGGCTAGATGACGCTGTGTGTTGTTCAGAGAATTTATTTATAAGTAGCATCATTGGCCTAATGGTTTTTATAACGTTTTTCTCTGACGCGAGACGTAGCAGGTAAGAATCCCAGGTGAACGTTGAGTCTATGGCTTAGATTTGCTGTAGACGCGTTTCATACCATGGGAATATTAATGCTTTACATTACCACACGCAGATTTTATTCATCTGTGTGCATTAAATAACACCTACATTAAAATAAGTAAGAATCCCAGGTGAACGTTGCGTCTATGGCTTAGATTTGCTGTAGACGCGTTTCATACCATGGAAATATAAGTGCTTTACATGTCTACACGCAGATTTTATTCATCTGTGTGCATTAAATAACAGCTACATTAAAATAAGTAAGAATCCCAGGTGAACGTTGCTTCTATGGCTTAGATTTGCTGTAGACGCGTTTCATACCATAGGAATATTAATGCTTTACATTACCACACGCAGATTTTATTCATCTGTGTGCATTAAATAACACCTACATTAAAATAAGTAAGAATCCCAGGTGAACGTTGCGTCTATGGCTTAGATTTGCTGTAGACGCGTTTCATACCATGGGAATATAAGTGCTTTACATGTCTACACGCAGATTTTATTCATCTGTGTGCATTAAATAACAGCTACATTAAAATAAGTAAGAATCCCAGGTGAACGTTGCGTCTGTGGCTTAGATTTGCTGTAGACGCGTTTCATACCATGGGAATATAAGTGCTTTACATATCTACACGCAGATTTTATTCATCTGTGTGCTTTAAATAACAGCTACATTAAAATAAAATAAAACTAAAATCTTTCTCTCTGTGTATAATATGTATGTATTTAGAAAAGAAAAATAAATATAAGTATTATATCGATTGTCTAGTTACGTTTACACAAGCTTAGTCGCTTACCACAGGGCTAGATGGCGCTGTGTGTTGTTCAGATAATTTATTTATAAGTAGCTTCATTGGCCTAATGGTTTTTATAACGTTCTTCTCTGACGCGAGACGTAGCAGGTAAGAATCCCAGGTGAACTTGCGTCTATGGCTTAGATTTGCTATAGACGCGTTTCATACCATGGGAATATAAGTGCTTTACTTATCTACACGCAGATTTTATTCATCTGTGTGCTACTAATAAAGCTACATTAAAATAAGTAAGAATCCCAGGTGAACGTTGCCTCTATGGCTTAGATTTGCTGTAGACGCGTTTCATACCATCGGAATATAAGTGCTTTACTTTACCACACGCAGATTTTATTCATCTGTGTGCTATACATAACAGCTACATTAAAATAAGCAAGTTTTATTTCATTTCGAATGAATATTTTGGAAAACCTTATAGTGGGGACCCTAAAAAAGTAAAATCTTAATCCGAATAATATCGATATTAAGGTAGAAAACTAAATTTTCATAATTTATTTTGGTACTAGCTGTGCCCGCGACTTCGTCAGCGTTTTTCGGACTACCTACCCATCGCTGTGCTTGAACGGACGACCAGGGAAGTATGTTGCTGAGCAGAAGATAATCATGGCAGAGTCTATTTAAGTGTAGATTTAGCACAGCGCAGCGGTAGGTAACGTGTTGCATGCTTATAAGAAGTAGCCTTTATCGAAAAAATAAAAAAAATCGAAACCCGACTTCGAACAAAAGGACAAAACAATAATATTGAGCTCTCCTAAATACAGTGCAACCGACTTATCTGTTATGTAAGCTGAAGTCGGGCAGCTTAACTACATGATATCTTTTTTTTACGTGGCTAATGTCCGTCACCGTCAGGCCAATCTCGTTGAGCTCCCTACCATAGGCTTATAATGTAAACCCCCATGGTGCCCCTCGCTCCACAAGTGTCAAAGCCAGTGGAAACTCCTCATGGACTACATCCCGACAACGAAGGCCTTTCCAAGCCTCATCTCTGCATCTGCCCGATAGACAACCTCTCTCCGTCTCCCCTCCCTCGGCACGGTCACGCCACCGTCTCGAGGTCTCCAAAGCCGGTGATAACCTCCCCCCCCCCCCATTCACCACCAGAGGCTGAGGTGATTTTTATAGTGGTTGTCTACCACGCGGGCCCTTTCTTGCGGAAAGGACCCCCGAGCCCGCTGACGCGGGATTACGGGTTAGAAGCCAGGCAAGCCCCGTTTCCCACCTCGTGCGCCTCTTAGCTTTCAGCTACTGAGTCCCCTCACAACGGCAAGGTGGACGACCATCTGGAGGGTAAAACGTAACGTCGTGTCCGGGACTCGTGACTCGAACGCGCAGCCGTCGAATCGGAAGCCATCACTCGGCTCGGTAGGCCACCGTTCCTTAAAAAGGGAATGCGCCGGTCTGTGATTCAAACGCGGAACCCTCGACTCGGAATCCATAGCTACCATTGTGCCACGTAAACTACATGCAATCTGCATCACCCAGTAAAACTGCCCGATTACAGATATATTTTTTTAATCCATTTTATTGCATTTTCAAGATTGTAACCGTACCTTTAATCACTGAGGAATTTTTGAGAAGGTGGTTTCAGGTGGTTCATCAATTTGTACCTAGTTCTTTTTAAGCCGATTCTATTGATGGAAGTCCAAAAATTAGTAATTAACATCATTGTGGGATGCTATTCTGCTCATCATTCCGAAGGTTCTCATCAGATCTTCACCAACAATTTATGGGACCAACTCGGGACTCTCACTTTCCAAATTAAAAAAGAATGATCGAAATCGGACTTTATATGCCGGAGTACGGTTTGAACATATTCACATACAAACAATATGCGGGTAGAATTGAGCAGATCCTCTTTTTTTTAAAGTCGGTTAAAACAACCATTATAAAGAATTTCCATATGTCCGAAGGATCCGGATATATGGAGAGACAAAGGTATACGGTATTTTAGGAATTTCCTGAAAAAAACTGAATATCCGGTTTTTTTTATTTTTGACCGGATATCCGGTTAATCATGTATTGATTCCACACAACATTCTTCTTCAATACAACATTTAAACTAACTAAGTAAAAGCAGAAAAATCACTTTATCCGGATAACCGGACAAAATATCCGGATAAAAAATAGCCTATATGTTAATCGAGGTCTAAAGCTATCTGCATACCAAATTTGGTTAAAATCGGATAAGCCGTTTCTGAGATTAGCGGGCACAAAGGCACACACAAACAGACAAACAGATAAACAGACAAACAGACAAACAGACAAACAGACAAACAGACAAACAGACAACCAGAAAAACAGAAAAATAGGTTCTACTGAGTTCATAGATACCCATACAATTTATATTTTTTTTATATCTTCCAAAAACAGACACCGCTGAGTTACGATTTTATTATATGTATAGATTAAGTTTGTATGGAAATGGTAACAGTCGCCGCGTTCTTAATATTTCCTTAATTCATATATTAGTCTATTTTTGAGGGGTGGCGTAAATATTTGTGTGTTGGTCTGTTTGTCTCTCTATTTATGACATGTATGTATTTATAAAAGAAAAATAAATATAAGTATTATATCCATTGTCTAGTCACCGTAACACAAGCTTAGTCGCTTACCACGGGGCTAGATGGCGCTGTGTGTTGTTCAGAGAATTTATTTATAAGTAGCATCATTGGCCTAATGGTTTTTATAACGTTTTTCTCTGACGCGAGACGTAGCAGGTAAGAATCCCAGGTGAACGTTGCGTCTATGGCTAAGATTTGCTGTAGACGCGTTTCATACCATGGGAATATAAGTGCTTTACATTTACACACGCAGAGTTTATTCATCTGTGTGCTATAAATAACAGCTACATTAAAATAAAATAAAACTGAAATGAACACTGGACCAACCAATTCGTGAACGCTTGCGTTGCGTTTACGTTAAAATTTATTTTCGTAAGTAGGTACCTATGTTTTTACAAAAGAAAAATATAAATTTAAGTAGGTATTATATCCGTTGTCTAGTCATCGTAACACAAGCTTAGTATCTTACCACGGGGTTAGATGGCGCTGTGTGTTGTGCACAGAATTAATTTATTTTATTAAATCGTAAGGGCAATGATTAATTTTGTTCGGAGGTTGGCGTCTTTTTTTTTTTGCGCAGCCACCCAAATCTCTGCTAGTAATTCGTAGTATTACCAGGCCTCCATCACTCCATGTACTTGCGCGCTATAATTACCTACCGCCTCTCGGACCGCCGGCGATCCAAGTTCAGTGCGGTTGTCGCAAGCGAAGCGCGCGCACGTTGTACGTTACGTAAAATTGTTTGTTCGATTTCGAATTTTTGCAACATTAAAGTTTAATAATGGGTACTTTAGAGATGGTAAGAAATACATACAACACTATATTAAAGTTAAACAATTGTAAATACAATAAATGATTTTCTTAAAATGGTGTTGTTATTTATTTTACTTTACTTAATGTACAACTCAACTATTATATTATTATAGCTGACCCGGCAAACGTTGTTTTGCCTTATAAATAATAGATAGTAGCCGATTATCAGACCTACTGAATGCGTATGTGGAGTTTGGTGGAGATCGGTTCGTCCGTTTCGGAAGAGTACGGTAACTAACACTGTGACATGGAAATTTTATATATTAGAAGAAGAAGAAGAAGATACCTACACTCTATGGTACAACCCTAACGCTTAAACTGTGGCGTAGGTAAATTCTGAACACAAAGGAATTGCGCTCTTATGAGCTAAGTAGTAAGGCGCGATTTCGAATGAACCAGGTGCGTCGGAAATTTTGTAGGCTATTAAAATGGCGGCTTTCTTCAAGATCAAAGCGGTGCAGCTTCTGTACGTAGTACTATTATTTATTCTGTGGTATTACGTCTATAAATATGATATTTTAAACCTATAGTCCTCTAAGTAATATCGGGGCTGAGCTACAACAGTATGAAAATACTGTTTAAATGGTGATGATATCATTAAAGTAAGAGTAAAATAATACTTTATACCTGTTGCAAAGTGAACAGGACTACATGTTAGCCTAATATTTTGAATTTATTTGTCATCATCATCATCATCATCATCCGAGCGTTGTTCCCGGTTGCATCTCTCTCGAGAGCCCGGGGTCCGCTTTCCTACTTTTACGTCTCCACTTCGCACGATCTTCGGCATCCCGTGTAGTGAGGCCATTTGCACGCATATCCGATCTTACAACGTCAAGCCAGCACTTCTTGGGTCTTCCCAATCTACCGCGGCCGGGCGGAGGCGCCATAGCAAGACATTTGTTTCCCACGTAACTAGCCGGTTTCCGTAGAACGTGGCCGTACCACCGTAAGCGGCATTCTTGCAGTTTGTCTGCAATGTCTCGGACATGAAGGCTGCCCCTGATGCGGGAGTTTCTGACGCGGTCTTTTCGCGTCACTCCACACATCCAGCGCAGCATCTTCATCTCCGTGACACGCAGCTCCTGCTTATGTCGCTCAAGCAATGGCCACGCCTCACTACCATACAAAAGGACAGGTCTAATGATCGTTTTATAGACCTGTCCCTCCAGTTTAACCGGCATTGTCGGGTCACAGATGACACCAGTTACCTCTCGCCACTTTTCCCAAGCTGCCAAAATGCGGGACTTGACGTCACAATCGATGTCGCTGGACTCGTGAAGCACAGATCCCAAGTACTTAAACTGGTCTGTCCGCTCGACCATGTGACCGTCTACGCAGACATGTGTGGGATCTGTGGTATTGCTAGCCAAGTATTCGGTCTTCGCTACATTGAGTTGCAAACCGCCGTTCTCAAGTGACTCTTTCCAAGCATTTACACGCCTTCCAAGCCGTCACATATCCGAGTCCGCTAGCGCAATATCATCAGCATACATGAGCATCCACGGGGGCTGCTCATGTGCGTCTCGGATGATTACGGACTGTGCGTCCAGTATTACGCTAAACAGAAACGGACTTAGGACGGATCCTTGGTGGACTCCGACTGCAATGGGGAAAGATTTAGTGTCACCAACAGCAGTTCGCACCACTGAATCCACCACCGAATCGGAATTTCGGTACATGTCCCTGATGGTTTCAATATAAGTTTCAGGCACCCCTTTGGACCGCAGCGCCCACCAGATCATCACGCAAGGAACACAGTCGAAGGCCTTCTGCAAGTCCAGGAACAGAAAATGCACAGGCGTATTCTTCGTTCTGTATTTCTCCATAACGATCCTTAGGGCGAAAACAGGGTCCATGGTACCATAACCGGGGCGGAAACCATACTGGCCCTCCGAGTCCTGCCGGATCCGAGGGACAACTATACGCTCGTAGAGCTTCATGGTGTGGGACATGACCTTTATACCACGATAACTTCCACACTCCTGCACAGATCCCTTGCCCTTGAACACTGGAGTGTTAACATTTAGTCTCCATTGGGCGGGGATTCTACCGGTCTCGAGTATGCGATTAAAAAGGTTCGTTATGATGCCCACACCACAAGAACCCATAGCCTTCCATACTTCGATGGGGACTCCATCGGCGCCGACAGCTTTCCGATTCTTCATGCATCGAAGAGCCTTGCGCACCTCCTCAGGCGTTATCAGTGGCACAAGTCCTAGATTCGGAGGGAGTTCCGGTGGCTGCACCTCTTTATACTGCTTATTGAGCAGCTAGTGGAAATAAGAGCGCCACCTCTCCTTCACAGGTTGCCATTAGGATCTTTTACACAGCGGCACTTGGATATATCCTGTGCCGCTTTGATCCTAGAACGTGCCAACTTATAAATAAGCTTCTGCCCCTCAGACGTTTCCAACTTATCGTACAATGGCTGTAAGTGGTCCCGTCTGGCTCTGGCTACTGCTCCCTTTGTGGCACGTTTGGCAGACCTGTACGCGTCGCGATCTTCAGGAGAGTTGGACGCTTGCCACTTTTTAAAGAGGGCTTTCTTCACCCTAGTCTCCCTCTGGACTGTGTCGTTCCACCACCAAGTTTCCTTGTCACACTTGCGTCCTCCCTTAGACATACCGAAGACCGACCGCGCCGAATCAGCAATAGACACCTAAATCCGGTCCCAGTGTTCCTGTACCGATTCGCCTTTAGCATTAGCACATTTGTCGCCGATTGCTGAGGCGAGCATCTGGGACTTGACTTCATCAAGCATCCACCATCTGATTCGGCGCAGGCATGGTTCCGGTCGTTTGTCTTTGGTCTTTACACAGAGATCCATGACAAGGATACGGTGTTGGGCAGTGAGTCTCTCACCGGGTATGACTTTGCAGTTACAGACTTTTGCACGTTGCCGATATGGTGTCTCCTAGTGATTAGAAAATCGATTTGGGTAGCGCGCCCCCCGCTCCTGTAGGTGATCAAGTGGTCGGGCTTCTTTTTGAAATATGTGTTCACGAGTGCCACACGTACGCAGAATTTCTTCTCCTTCCGCATTCCGACTGCCATACCCGTAGCCTCCATGATCACGTTCAAATTCCGCCCCGATCTCACCCATATGACCGTTCAGATCACCACCCAAAACGATTCCCTGTGACAACGGAATAGCCCCAAGGACCTCGCCGAGTTTATCCCAAAACGACCTCTTATCAGCGTCGCTACAACCGACCTGTGGCGCGTAAGCACTTACTAAGTGGGTAGGGACCCTCCCAATAAGCACCTTCACGCACATAAGTCGGTCGCTAAAGCGATTTACCTCCATGATGTCGTCATGCAACCTCACAGTGAGCACCACAGCCACCCCGTTCTCTCCACCAGGTGCACCCGTGTAGATAAGCTTGTGGCCATTCCCAATGAGCCGGGATCTGCTGCCTTTCCATCGAGTCTCCTGCAGGAACGCCACGGCCACCTTCCGCCTGGAAAGTACGTCGGCTGGCTCCCTCGCGCGTCCGGTTAGCGTGCCAATGTTCCACGTTGCGAAGCGGGGTTTCACATCGTGTTTAGGGGCTAACGTCTTTGGCCGTGCCCGCCCGTGGCACGATAGCCCGGTATTTTCACAATAAATATTATTCCAATGATATAGACTTGACCAAGCTACATTATTATATTGATAGAGTTTAATTCTTTAGAGTAATCTGCTAATATTTATTTTAATTGTTTAATATACTAAGCCTATGGATAAAAAAATCCTTAAAACCTCCGAAATCAAACAAAAGAAAATCAATTTCGAAAAGTGTTACTGCATATTATCTCGATGATTTTCTACTTTTAAATTTGTGTATAACTCAGCCCCGATATTACTTACAGAGTTGCTGCCATAGTAAAAATTGTTTGTCAGGCATAGTTCTTTCAAAATAACCTTGTTTGATTCGTGGCCGCTAAACTTGAAAAAGACGCAACTTTTAATCATACCCCTTTAATTATTTCATAAATCATTCCTAAACTGAAGTGAAATTAATATATTTTAATACTTCTGACTGCGTATTCATTCATTTCTACCATAATTGCGAGTTCATATTGACGCTACGCTACGTAAGCTGCTTTCATTCCTGCGTGTTCCTTTAAAATCATTTAATGCCCATTTTCAATGAGAACCGTATGTATTATATATAACATTTATAACAAGGTGCAGCTATTTTATTATGTATATTCATTGAAGAACGACGAAACGTCTCGGAATAATCATGAAGACGCCGTGAATATACAGAATATCCTACCAATTATTTCTTTGATGCACCATTTCAAAAAGGTGCTTTGAGAGAGAGATTGTTACGTTGAATGTCGAGATGTTTTCATTATCACAGAAGCTACAAGTACATCTAAATAAATGTTGCACGATGTTACACACAGCGCATTCTTTGTAGTCCCAAACTAAGCACTAGGCTTGTACTATGGGTACTAGACCAACGGAAAAACTACATATTATACTCTTTTTTTTGTAAATTATGGACAAGTTACATCTTGTCTTAATTACTCGTTCTTGGATTTCGTATTTTGTAAAGTCATCTAGCAGGATACAAATATGGAGAGGAATAAAAAAACAACAACTACACCGCGTAAACCTCCCTTTCACCTTTCACGTATTTTCAAACCAGGCACCCAAACTGTAAAGATCGTTACACACGAAAAGGCTGAACTGAACAAGGAAATTTGTTAGGTTAGGCACACGAAATCGGTTCAGCCGTTTAAAATATATGAGCTCAAATTTGGAAATAAAAACCGAATGTTTACAAATATGCCGATAAAAAACCTATCAAGTTAAAACAGAACTAAAATTTAAAAAGGTAAAATTATTAGGCAGGTACCTACTCATAAGCCCGATGAATACAAACTAACAACACTTTCAATGAAGAATACTTAGATGGCAAACATTTTAAACTTCAGATATATTTAAACTTATATTTATTTTAGGTTTCTAATTATTTTCTCAAAAAGGCAAATATTAAATCTCTCATAACAAACTCAGCACGGAACGGCATCTATCTTATTAAATTTATAGAGCACTGAACTTTTATTGCAATTTTTAACCATCGGAAAGAAAATTGTTTACAAATCTAATGGATAAAGAATGTCAAACGATTCTAAGCTGCAATTCTTCATCTTTGTAGCAGAATAATAAACAAACATAAAAATAGATTTTTTTCTTTGTGTAGTGTTTGTTATGTTTCCTTTAGAGATGGGCCGACTAGGGGGTTCTGCTGACTAGCCGACTAGTCGGTTCCAAAATTGCCGACTAGTCGGCAATGCAGATCATTACAATTCCCGAGATATTTGGTTTAATCATAATCACTCTGCGATTGTTGGTATTTTTGGATAAGTTTGCACTTCGAAAGCTGTAGCGAAACTTCCAAAAAATGGTTGAAATAAAAATAAAAGTTGGAAAAAAAATTTAGCTGAGGCATAGTTATGACATTTTAGATGTTTAGGTGATATATGTAAGCTATGACGTGTTTTGTTTACCAAAGCAGTATATTTATTACTTACTTTCATAGTACTTACCTAATAAATTAATTATAGTAGGTGGTAAACTACATCTACTCGTATTTACCTAAAAGGCCTTATACCAGTCTTTACTTACAGTACAAAGTGAAAAACACGTAAACTAATCTGACAGACATTATCTGGAGCATCTGAGCCCCTTTTCGTAAATACGAGCAAAAAGGGCCTTTAATCTCCTTACGGATTTGAATAGTGACAAACCTAGGGTCCAGTAGGATTGTTACTAGAGTAACAACGGTTTCAGAATAGAACATTGGACTGTCGAAGAAAATAGAGTTTTGTCTCATAGTAACTGTTACATCAACTTTTTCAATTATGATATAACCCATATTACGTTATATCATAATTGTTACAATAGACTTTTGTTTCTGTTGCGGATGTTGGCTTAAGCTTTCAGTGTGGTAATGCCACTAGTAGGTATTAAATGGGAACCTCTGCACCTGCAACGATAAGAGTCGGATTATTTGAATAAGTTTCGTATTCATATTTTACAGCTTTGGATGTGGGTAATTCTTGACTGGCCAACTTCAGATTACATAACAGACAGGGTTTATTTTATATTCTTTTTAAAAGTCGGTTTTAAAAGCAATCTGTAAACGAAGAAATGTCAATAAACCTAAATTGTTGGATTGTAATCCAACACTATTGGATTACAATCCAACAATTTAGCCAAGCCTTCTATTAATTGTAGTCGTTAACACGTTTTATTAAGCCGTGTAGTGTAGACACGAAATTATGTCATAGACGCCTTCCATTAGCTAAATAGGAAATCAATAGCTCACATAGCTAGTTGTAAGATTTTTTTAATAGGTAAGAACTAAAAGAGAGTGTTTGACAACTATTTCATGATCACAGATGGTAAGTGGAAGTGGTCTAAGATGTAGCACAAAACATTTAGATTCCGATCCGTCTTAAAATAAGCGTATTGCGAAATATCTGTAGCATGCACCGACATTTGTATGAATGTCAAGATTAGAGAGAGATAACTCGATAGATTTAGGTAGGTACCTCGCAAACTTTCAATAAAAGTACAGAGAACTTTCACAAAAAGCACAAAGAATTTGCTTGTTCTCAGGGTTTTCTGTTTTAATTTTTTTTTATTTATTGTTGCAAGAAGCTTTAAGTAGATGTTGCCAATTATTCTATTTCCTATAATTATTATGTGGTTATATATTTTGAAAACTAATGAAGATTCATAAATCGTCCCTAATAGTCTAAGATCCCGCCATACAATGACCTTCACCGAACTGGTTAATTAATTAGTAGTATTTTATATTCAACTAGCTGTGCCCGCGACTTCGTCAGCGTTTTTCGGACTACCTACCCATCGCTGAGCAAAAGTCTACACTTGAACGGACGACCAGGGAAGTCTGTTGCTGAACAGAAGAGAATCATAGCAGAGTCTATTTAAGAGTAGATTTTGCACAGCGCAGCGGTAGGTAACGTGTTGCATGCTTATTCGCATTACTTATAATAAGAAGTAGCCTTTATCGAAAATTAAAAAAAAATCAAAACCCGATAAAAATAAACTCTCCAACATACAATGCAACTGACTTTCTGTTATGTATCTTTTTATATCTTTTTTTACTTGGGTACTGCACCTTATGCACTGTCAGGCCACTCTCGTTGGGCTCCCTACCATAGGTTTACCCGACAACGGCGGCCTTTCCAAGCCTCATCTCTGCCTCTGCCCGATAGACAATCCCTCTCCGTTTCCTCTCCCTCAGCACGGTCACGCCACCGTCTCGAGGTCCCCAAAGCCGGTGATAAAGCCCCCCCTCCCTCACCGAGTTCACCACCAGTGGCTGAGGTGATTTTTTATAGTGGTTATAATCCATGCGGCCCCTTTCTTGCGGAAAGGACCCCCGAGCCCGCTGACGCGGGATTACGGATTAGAAGCCTGGCAAGCCCCGTTTTCCACCTCGTGCGCCTCTTAGCTTTCAGCTACTGAGTCCCCTCACAACGGCAAGGTGGACGACCATCTGGAGGGTAAAACGTAACGTCGTGTCCGGGACTCGTGACTCGAACGCGCAGCCGTCGAATCGGAAGCCATCACTCGGCTCGGTAGGCCACCGTTCCTTAAAAAGGGAATGCGCCGGTCTGTGATTCGAACCCTCGACTCGGAATCCATAGCTGCCATTGTGCCACGTAAACTACATGCAATCTGCATCTACCCAGTAAGACTGCCCGATTACAGATATATTTTTTTAATCCATTTTATTGCATTTTCAAAATTGTAACCGTAACTTTAATCATTGAGGAATTTTTGAGAAGGTGGTTTCAGGTGGTCCATCAATTTGTACCTTGTTCTTAATAAGCCGATTCTATTGATGGAAGTCCAAAAATTAGTAATTTACAGCATTGCGGGATGCTATTCTGCTCATCATTCCGAAGGTTCTCATCAGATCTTCACCAACAATTTATGGAACCAACTCGGGACACTCACTCTCCAAATAAAAAAAGAATTATCGAAATCGGACTTTATATGCCGGAGTACGGTTTGAACATATTCACATACAAACAATATGCGGGTAGAATTGAGCAGATCCTCTTTTTTTTAAAGTCGGTTAAAAACAACCATTATAAAGAATTTCCGTATGTCCGAAGGATCCGGATATATGGAGAGACAAAGGTATACGGTATTTTAGGAATTTCCTGAAAAAAAAAACTGGATATCCGGTTTTTTTATTTTCGACCGGATATCCGGTTAGTCATGTATTGATTCCACACAACATACTTCTTCAATACAACATTCAAACTAATTAAGTAAAAGCAGAAAAATCACTTTATCCGGATAACCGGACAAAATATCCGGATAAAAAATAGCCTATATGTTAATCGGGGTCTAAAGCTATCTGCATACCAAATTTGGTCAAAATCGGATAAGCCGTTTCTGAGATTAGCGGGCACAAAGGCACACACAAACAGACAAACAGA
The DNA here is from genome assembly GCA_958496205.1 of Idaea biselata. Classification (NCBI taxonomy): domain Eukaryota; kingdom Metazoa; phylum Arthropoda; class Insecta; order Lepidoptera; family Geometridae; genus Idaea; species Idaea biselata. The sequence continues at coordinate 7,780,706 of OY292394.1, forward strand.
CAAACAGACAACCAGAAAAATAGAAAAATAGGTTCTACTGCGTTAATAGATACCCCTACAATTTATCTTTTTTTTATATCTTCCAAAAACAGACACCGATAAGTTACGATTTTATTATATGTATAGATAAACACCTAAGTATGTGAATAAATTTCAATCCAGACTTTTTTTTTAACTTTACGCTGACTTGGTTAATAGACAAATTCCATACCAATCGAAAGTATGGAGCCCATGGAATATGTAAACGTTAGGTTGACTATTTTTTTCCGGTCACAACTCTTGCACACTCATACGCAGTATACCTACCTAAATAGGTATGAAAATCGATTCTAGTCACTTGCACCGGTCTGGTTAATGATGAATTAAGTTAAATTAAAATTAAAATTATTTCATTACGAACACGGCGGTATATTATCGTCTGCAAAAACTCGGTTCTGAATTCCGGTTGTGAAATGTTAAAAATAAAAAATGAAATTTTCTGGACTGAAATTTTTAGACAACCTATTTGCAATATATTTATCGACATAGGTATTTCATTGAATATACAATACGTTTCATCCACTGACCAGCTCCGTAAAAGTCGTTCCTTTACGACTTTTACGGAGCTGGTCGGGATCCTTTACTATAAACAAAATGGTCAAAAATTAAGAAAATCACCCGGCGTATCTTAATTTCTGACTGTATTGCAGTTTTATTTCAATGTTGTTAACGTTAAATTTCGTATATTGAGAGCATCTTGCGAGATTGGTCTATGCCGCAAGAACTTGAATATTAATTATGTTATTACCATTAGCAATTTAAATCACTATAAACAGAGACTGGCTAATGGGAAATTGATGTACAAAATCAATATGATATCAAATTTTATTTATTACAATGAATTTACCAGACACTTCTCAAATTACATATCCTCATTTAAAAATCTAATGCAGATAAAAAAAACTAAATAATTTTTGAATTAGTTTTTTGTTTCTCCATTTTTGGGCACTTTCGTTTGCCACTTAAATTCCTCAAAATTAGAAAATATATTTCCAAATAGTAATCGTAACTGTACGTACTTATTGAGAGTTTTCTGATGAGAAGGCGTTTCTAGGTGCTCCATCTGTGAAATCCATCCCTGCTTGATATTTTGACCAAATAATAATCCCACAAAGTTATTTGAAAGAATATTAACTAACTTTTATTCAAGAGTTTTTTATGGCATAATGTTTGAGACCGGCCACGCGACCGTGGTTTATTGCGAATCGGCGTCTGGATTACTTCCCGGTATGTGATGAACAATTGATCTCCTTCGGGAAATTCAACGATATCCCCTGACATCTTGAACATTCATCACTAAAACTTACTTATTTATCAAATTATTTAATTATTTCGAAGATTTTTAAAAGAAAAACCTAATTATTTCGTCTTCCATCATTCAACTTGAATTGAGTTGAACATTTCCAAGCATACCTACTTTGACTAATTATATTTACTTATTCACTTGAAAGATTTTATACCAACAAATGTCCATTATAAGTATAACATAACAAAGGAACTCTGTTACGTCTGATTTAGCCGAATACAGAAACGCCACTTACAATTTTACGGCTATACTTAAATAATTGACTAGCTTCTAAAAACGGTTTATGAGATACAGCATGGTATGATGACAGACGGATAGACAGACATCAGACAGATAGCGAAGTCTCAGTAAAAGGTATTAGGTAGGACCCTAATACCTTTTTACCCTCTGGGTACGAAACTAAAACAACTCGTTAAATACAGAGATTTTTAAGTTATAACGAAACGGGATATATTTGAACATTTGTTTTTCGTGTGTGGATTTAATATTTAGTTACTACTTACTTCAGATTGGTAGTAGGTACAGTTTTACCTAATCTATCTTCTATCCATCTATTATTATAAAGCTGAAGAGTTTGTTTCCTTTTTTGTTTATTTGTTTGTTTGAACGCCAGAAACCGCTGTCCGATTTGAAAAATTCTTCCAGTGTTGGATAGTCCATTTATTTATAATATTAATTTTCAAAAAAAATAGGCGGACGAAGTCGCGGGCACTGCTAGATAGCAAATGAATAATTACTACAAGGAGACGCACGTCGTGTCGTCCCAACTCGCCTTAGCTACCGAGCGGCAATTAATTTTTACTTTATCAATGCTTCACCTTAACTGTAAATATTTGTTTGAAAACTAATAGTAGAGTTTATAATGTAATTATGATATGAATCTCAACAAGTAACAAGTCATGTCTTAAGACATGTAGGTACCTAAATATAGAACCTAATTTCTGTCTAGACATGCCTCCTGGGGTTCAATTAGTCAGGTATAGATTCGCTGTTGGGAGGTCCAGTAGACTATTCACGTGTACCTGTATTCTGGACTAAAGTGTAGAAAGCCGGGTGGTTAATTATAGGCCATTAGGGAGCCCCACACACCACCGCTGCTTCCCCCGGGGCCGTGAGTAGGTGCATAAGGGTGCATTTCCCTTCGTTAAAAAGGTAGATATGGATTATCTATTTTATGTCAGTAGGCTTCAAAAGTGGTTCCCCAGCGTAAAGTTTGAAATTGTTTTTAACAGAGTGTTTATGAAAGGACTTTTGTGTCCTGGTTAAGTTGGTTAAGCTGGTAGTTAGTTAAGTTGCAAAGAATTATATAAAATTTCTCTCATTAAACTTTTAAGTTCTTGTTGAGTTGAAAACAAGCTGATAAATGACGGATCGGGTATCGTCAAACGACGCCCGATAGGTTATTCGCCTCGGGCGAACCTCCGACTCTAACGTAGAAGGTTGCGGGTTCGTTCCCCGCCGGGGAAGTATTTATGCTGTCCATAAATGTTTGTTTCTGGTTTTGAGTATGTCTATTTGTATCATATGTATATTGAAATTAAAGACATTTTTCGGTTTGAATCGCGTGGTTTTTATTACTTTTAGCATTGTTACAACGCTCAACGTTTCGAGACCTTTCCAGGTCTCTTCTTCAGGATAGACTAAGATGTGATTTGTCATTCTAATGTATTACAAAGTTACAGTGAGACTACCGTCTTATTATTAAAAACTATTACAATGTTATCAAAAACGTTCCTGTCTACGCAGGTTCCAAATTGCAATGATTATTATTTACTTAATTGTTAAATTTTATTATTAAACTTTATTATTTAATTTTAATTCTATTACTTTTATTTACTTTATTATTTACATTTTATTTAGCCTATCATTACCACCTATGCACAAATCACCTTTATTTACCACGATTAATTTATCACTACGTGACTTCGCAAACGCGCCCCTTCATGAGAAGAAGTCACAAGAAACTCCTGGGGGTTGTTTTATGGTGACTCATGCTTACATCAAATTTTATTCTAATTAAAAGCTAATATAAAATACAACCGGCAAAAGTGGCTGACAGTGTCCTGTTGTCTAGCAGCAGTTGTTGGCTGGGCCTGGGACTTACTCAAATGTAGTACTGGGTCCCAGACAGGCGGCACCTTCCAGCCATCCTCCCTATTGAAATTTTTGGGGTGTTACAACATCGCGAAAACAGAAGAAGAAACCATATGTATATTTACAAAAAAAAGTATAATATGTAGTATAATAGTCGTCTAGCCCCCCATAGTTCAGGCCTAGTTGCTTAGTTTGGCGCTATATGGTCTGCGCCCCGTGTTTTCACCCGCGTAAATCCTAACCACGAGGGATTATCGGGACCAAAAGAATCGTTACTCTTCGTACACTATCTATATGCAAACTTTCATCCTAATCGGTCGAACCGTTTCACCGTGAAGACAAACAAACTTTCCGATTTATAATATTGATAGTTTGGATTACTTGTCTCAGATAAATTATTCATATAAGTAGTACCAAAAATGATTCCAAAATAATATTATTCTCAATTTCACAAAATAATCACGCGTCGTACCATTTTTGACACAATGGCGAAAGTGCCATAGAATAGTAATCAGATTGATTCGAGGCCGACTAAAAATAAACAGGGGATACCACAAACCAATACAATGATTGATGTATTGCAAAAACTATTATGATTTTGTACGTGAACTTTGACAAGGTTAAGTACGAAATTAACTCTCTAAACGACGAGGATAACAATCGGGATGAATTTTAAATTTTCGTCATTATACCTAAGTACTTTTAACTCGGTGTAAAAAATATTTTTCAAGTTTTTCTCGGTAAGTGATGTGAAAAGCCCTGCTTTAAACGTAACGATAATGAACGCATTATCGTGGTTAGCCTAATGCAGACAGTAACATCGCATACAGTAGCCCAGTCGAGTGCTGTCAGCCTCTAATGGGTTCGGATTGACTCTACTGTCAATCCTTTGATGTACGGAACAGTAGCCAGACATTTCCACTACGAAGTGTGAAAGATAAAAAAAAACAAAGTAGGTATGTACACATAGTGCTTTATATTCTTACCTACTTCGGATAAAAGATATGCCGTGTAGCCCCGGCATAGAACAAAGCTTCCCCATCTCTTCTCTTATTAAGTGGTCATCATGGGAAATTGTAATATTGGAAAGTGACTTTTTTGAGAAGGGAACGATGTGGGAAGTGGCCAATCTGGTAAAGTAGTCATTAAGGGAAGTGGTCAACCTGGGAATGGTCGGTCATTGAGGGATGTGGTCATTTTAGGAAGTGGTCATTATGGAACTAAACGATTCTTTTCCGTGGGTGTCGTAAAAGGCGACTAAGGAATCGGAGGGCGACTAGCGAACTTGGAGTTCTACCGCTACCACGCGGTGGCGGGTAAATTGCTTCGTTGTTGAAGGGTTGATGCTGTTTTCTGAGAGGTTCTAACCCAGAACTTAAATCAGTAAAGAAACTTCAATTTCTCATTAGCTTTCTGCACCGGCGCAGTGGCATGCCTCGAGCGGACCTAAATGGTTTATTTGTTACTTATTGTGTTATGAAATAAACAGTCGTAACAACCCATTATAATTCAAATACAATTTGCTTAATTGAGGTACCCATGTGTAAATACCAACTTGCCTAGTGTAGCGGTGCGCGTAATGAATGAATACCGCAAGTTTGACTGTGTTCGCAAATTGAACTAGGTAATTAGTCTGAAACGCTCACCACAACCAAATATCAAGAATATTATCGCTCTATAAACTTTAGTTCAAACTGGCCAGTTGCATCGCATTGAGCGATAAGCCCGATTATTGAAGGGATCTACAGTATGTTACATGGGTGTTCGATCATGAAGGGACTTGTTCTAAAAGTCTAGGCGAACAACTTTTGTAGTGCAACTTTTAGAAATTCGATTTTTTTTTACTTAGGCTGACATAGAATTTATGGCATAAACATATTTTTTCTAATATCTTTATTTAGTAAATGTATTTTAAAGGAAAAATAGCATTCAAAAATTTTCACTTGCGGCGAAGCTTGAACTCGCGTCTTTGGGTCAGTACCCCAACGTCTGTTCCAACTAGACTACGCAAGTCCACAAAAATGTTCACTTGCGGCGAGGCTAATATCTAATAATAATATCTTATAATATCTTTAATAATATCTTTACTATTAAAGATATTATTATAGATTTTATATTAAGATTAAGATATTATTATATATAGATTATAATATCTTTATTATTAAAGATATTATAATATCTTTATTCAGGGAGGAAACAGTCGACTACGTTTGTAATGTTTGTATGAAGAAAAGAGTAGGTAGACTGTTGTCTTAACGAAGTGCAACGAAGTTCTAATACTTGTTCCCTAGCTAAGCTAAGTGCGCTATGCGAATGCCTATGAATAGTGACTAAGCCGCAAACGAAGTCTCTATCAATACCTGCCATTGTTGTCTCCCTTGTTTGCTGTGCGAAATTTTATTTTATACCTAACTAGCTGCGCTCCGCGGTTTCACCCGCGTAAGTCCCGATTCCGCGGGATTTACGGGATCCTATGTCCTTCTCCTGGACATCCCCATCAATTTTTAGACAAATCGGTTCAACCGTTCTCTTGTTATAAATATAGTAACTAACACGACTTTCTTTTATATAGTATATACTAGCTGACCCGGCAAACGTTGTTTTGCCTTATAAATTATAGATAGTAGCCGATTCTCAGACCTACTGAATGCGTATGTGAAGTTTGGTGGAGATCGGTGAAGCCGTTTCGGAGGAGTACGGTAACTAACACTGTGACATGGAAATTTTATATATAAGATTAGAAGAAGATAAGATCTATGTGTCTTGTTATGTAGATATTCTATTTTATCATAGTCAGTGATAGTGATAAGCAGTAGCATAAACGAATTAATATACTGTAAGTAGTATATAGGTGGGTATACTTATACTATCATGAAATGCGGAAAACACCACAATAGTGAATTAAATTTTACGACCTCCATATTGGAAGGCGGTCGTTTTGGCGCGCCCTATATGGCGAGAAAAACGTTTACAAATAGTGACAATATAGTATTGTCCAGCTAAAATTAGACTAGCGCTGCTTCGATAAATGTAAATGTTGATACGATTATATGTGGACAATTCAATTAGTTACTTACTTGTAATTTAAATACGTAAGCGTTGAATCTATTTGACGAGATATGAGATACCGTCTATTCTATACCGAACCAGGGTAAAAGCTCCTCGTACAATTAACTCATAGGTACCTACAGTAGTCGACCTCTGCGTCATCGTGCGAAGTCCCGACTGCAGAAGGTTGCGGGTTCGATTCCCACCGGGGCAAGTATTTATGGTTAAAATAAATATTTGTTTCTGATCTTGGTGTTTCTCTATCTACGTCTACGTCTCGTAATATTATTAAGAGGAAAGATTTGTATTTTTGGGTGTGTGTGTAGTATGTTTGTAATGAATAAACTCAAAAACTAGTAGACCGATTTCAAAAATTCAAAAGAAATCTATACTTATTATCGAGGAGTAACATAGGCTACTTTTGATATTCCCACGGGATCGTGACTTACGTGGGTGAAACCATGGGACGCAGCTAGTCTAATATGTATGTATTTACAACAGAAATAGTTGGTTTGGTGCAAGTACTTGTATTGAAACCTAAGCTACCAAAGCATTCTAGGATTTGAACCCACGAGCGCAGCGAGTGGTTCGAATATAGAATGCTGAGCGTTGCGAAGGTTTCAAAGGTACGAGATGCAAAATATCTTTGCTGCCGAGTGAAACACACATTTTTTTACCTCACTACAGCGAGGAAAACCGCTAGATCAAAAGTAACCTATGTCCTTCTCCTGGTTCTAAGTTATCTCCCCACCAATTTTAAGCCAAATCGGTTTAACCATTCTTGAGTTATAAATGGTGTAACTTGATCAGGAAGGGTAACTAACTAACGACTTTCTTTTATATATTATAGAACTAGCTGCGGCCCCGCGGTTTCACCCGCGTAATTCCCGAACCTGTGGGAATATCGGGATCAAAAGTAGCCTTTGTTACTCAGGGTGAATGTAGCTTTCTAATAGTGAAAGAATTTTTGAAATCGGTTCAGAAGTTTTTGAGTTTATTCACAACAAACATACAGACGCACACACTGAAATAAGTTGTGTGGGTAGGAGCGCGAGGCTTTTAGGGGGTTTAAGGGATGATTGGCCACTTGGACCGGTCTGTCTTCTTGTAAAAGGTTTTAAAATAGTTGTCTGGTGGACATGAATAAAAATGGAGCATCAGAATTTCCGTGAAGTTAAGTAATTATTTTGGGAGCTTTAAAGCGACTCCAAAGCAATGTTAAATTAAATTAATAATAACGTCTAAAAAAATGTTTTTAAGGATATATTAGCACATAAAAAAATGCGATTGTTATTAACAAAATAAAAAAAGGTATTTAGTTTTTCGTTAATAATTTCTAAAATAATAATATTTAAGGAATTTTGAAAAAAGATCCTGAAAGAGGAGGACATTTCCAATATAAAAGGCTAAACTCCCGGAACTCTATTTCTATTATTTATATTTAAAAAAATACCGTTGAAAATAGAAAATATAATACGTCCGCGAGGTCGTTACGGCATAGGCGCGCCGTCTAAAAAATCGGTATATTGTCTCAATTTTTTTTATAGTATTAAATAACAATTTAAAAATTTGAATAAATGATAGTGATTAACAACAACATTAGTGCGATTTATTTTTACCACTAGCGACATCTAGTAATATACTCGCGCCAGTAGTATAAATTAATAACGTTGCGTTCGCGAATTTCGATTGGTTCAGTGTTCATTTAACGCAGCGTACTACGTGGTCGATTGGATGCGAAAGCGATTGCGAAGCGATCCGATCCGGTGCGGTGCGGAAACAACAAACAGTCGGTCGATAGCTATTGAAGTGTCCTACGTGACCAAATGCACGTAAAGTGCGATGCGGCGCGATTCTCGACTGTTCCTTGTTTCCGCACCGCACCGGATCGGATCGCTTCGCAATCGCGTTCGCATCCAATCGTCCACGTAGGACGCTGAGACTTTTTGCGCGAGTACAACTCGTAGTTGGCCGGTTTTTTACGTCATTAATCAATAATTTAATCACAAATTATAATTTAACAAATATTAAGTCTTTATTACCATTAGCTAGACAAAATCAAATTCTAAAATCACATAATTGCGTAGTCTCTCATAATATCTGGCAGAAAATCTAGTTAAAATCAGACTAATCATTGAAATGAAGTAAATCAATTAGTACTAATATATGGTTTAATTAAATATAAAAACAAGTTAGAAAATAAGAATTAAGTGTAAAACTAAAAATAGTAAAAAAATACATTATTTTTGCTTTCCATCACACGAAATATATTTATCCTGAAAGTCCCGAAAATCCCGGTTCTCAGATTTTCGGTACCGGGATTTCCCGGTTTTATACCCTAGTACCTACCCGGTTTTTTCGGGTGTGAGCTCTGGTTTTATTTTATAACCATTTAGTCTATATTTTCTTAGTTTTTCGTAATGCTGATTTAAAATTAAACCCATTTTTAACCGACTTCCAAAAAAAGGAGGAGGTTCTCAATTCGTCGGGATATATATATTTTTTTTTATGTATGTTCCCCGATTATTTATTAATCGTGTTCTAATGAATCATTTTAGCAGCTATTCAGTCTTGTTGTATATAGAATACAAAAACCGAAAAAACTGGGTAATGAAACTAAAAAACCCGTTTTTAAACAATTTCAAAAAATGCCGAAAACCCGGTTTTATACACATATGTATATAGTACATACAAACACACACTTTCGCATTTATAACTTAGTCTATGAGCTGTAGATCCCCCTTTATTACTTATCCCGCGGTTTCACCCGCGTAAGTCCCGATCCCGTGGCAATATCGGGATTAAAAGTAGCCTATAGCCTTCCTCAATAAATGGACTACCCAACACTGAAAGAATTTTTCAAATCGGACCAGCGGTTCCTGAGATTAGCGCTTTTAAACAAACAAACAAACTCTTCCGCTTTATAATAATAGAAGATAGATAGATAGATAGAAGAGAGAAGATAAGTAAACGATGAATAAGTTTATGTTACGTTTGTCTTTTACTGTGACATGAAGTTTAAAAGTTAACAGGCAGTGTCAAACGATACATAAACCTAGTAATTGTTTATAAGTAAGGTTGTAATTAAAAGTTTTATACAAAGTTAGTGATCAAAAAGCGGCGACCCAAGAAAATAAAACTAAGTAGATACCTCCTTTATAATATTACTAGCAGATCCCCGCGGTTTTACCCGCATAAGTCCCGATCTCGTGGGAATATAGGGATCAAAAGTAACTTATAGCCTTCCTCAATAAATGGACTATCCAACGCCGAAAGAATTTTTCAAATCGGACCAGTGGTTCCTGAGATTAGCGCGTTCAAACAAACAAATAAACAAACAAACTCTTCTGCTTTATAATAGTACTAGCAGTGCCCGCGACTTCGTCCGCGTAGAAAAGTGACTTTCAGGATTTGTTTATTTATTTCTTCTCATCTGAGCGATGTTCCCGGTTGCATCCCTCTCGGGAGCCCGGGGTCCGCTAAACCCCAAATTGTTTTTTTTTTTATTTGGGGTCTTCGTAGTGGGTAAGTCATCATTGACCATACCTGCTGCAATTAGATTTGGCAATGTTTTTACGGCCGGCCGCCTGCCTGACACCAACCCTCTTAGGGGTCAAGCAGTTTATCTGCCACCGCGCGGGGAGTACTTAAGGTTAGCTAATCTCCCTCAGATCCCTTAGTCGCCTTTACGACACCCACGGGATGAGATGGGGTAACCCTATTCTATGCCGGGGCTACACAGCTAATGCCGGGACTACACAGCTAGATTTGTTTATTTATTATTCTGTACTTATAACATCTGTACAAAAATGATATAATACAAAATCCAATTAGATACGGAAATTGACAACAATAACTAAAAAAGAAGTTTGTTGTATGGGAGCCCCTCTTACATTTTTGTTTTATTTTGTTTTTAGTATTTGTTGTTATAGCGGCTACCGAAATACATCTTCTGTGAAAATGTCAACCGTCTAGCTATAACGGTTAATACTTATTTGGTTGCAACATACTTACATTTTTAATATCGCGATATCTTTTGAATGAAATGTACGAATTAAATGTAATTCAAAAGTTCCTAGAAAGGTATTGAATTCGTCTTGAATATAAAGTAGTTTATTTTGATAAGGATTAATACCAAGAAACAAAATAAAAGGTTATTAAAGCGACGGCATTTTAATTATTTACAAAAATTACAAAAACACTTATTGTGAGATAACTACAATAGTTAGGCATATGGTGTCGCGATGTTTTTGATAGACAATTACATGTTCTACAACGTTGTAGTACATAGTTTGGTTCTATATCCAATAGTTTTCGCAGCGCACGCGCTGTAAGGAATTTAAGGGTCATTTTTTTCACACCTTGTGTTACATTATTGAACTTTTAGTAAGGATCCCTATTTTTTTTGAAAATATAATATAGCCTATAGCCATCCTCAATAAATGGACTATCCAACACCGAAAGAATTTTTGAAATCCGACCAGTGGTTCCTGAGATTAGCGCGTTCAAACAAACAAACAAACAAAAAAACAAACAAACTCTTCCGCTTTATAATATTAGTATAGATATAGATAATAGATAGATAATAGATTTATACGTCCAGTATCATGGAGCTATGGAGTCCCAGACTTTTGGAAGGCGTGCGTGGAGCCGAAGCCAACACGTAGAGGCCCTTTTCAATAACAATTTTACTCGCAAACAATGAAGTGGACACCAAGCCGGCGATTATCCCTGTGTGCACTACAAGGACAACCACCGTATCGGATAGAACTATTCTACGGAAATCTACGGATGAAAACAACACGGGCTATAGTGATGTGATGGTAGTGGATTGACTACTGGGGGAACTATGGCGTCTGCCGTGACAATGTCCAATAAACACGTAAAAATGGCAGACGGAGATTCGTCAACTGGGCCACCCTAATCAGCTGAGAAAATTACAACAAGGGAGCAACAGGGACGTGAGAGGCTGAAGGATGGAGATATCTCCCTGAATTTTATTTAAGTCATCACTGGTATACCAGAAAGCGGGCCAACTCATCACTGACGTGAGGTGTCCATCCTCCGAGCATTTCTGCTCTCGCGACTCCACTCTGACCGGCCGGTGAAGGTAAGCTAGAGTCGGGGGACCGCTTCCTCGTCAGTGTTCACTCCGAACGGGGACTTGGGAAGCCGCGGGGTCGCTCCCCCGCGACACCTCGCCTCAAGGTGCCCCGCGCACAAATTATTTATTATTATTATTATCGTAAAAGAAATTCTTATGTAACATTAAACACCCACAAACCCTTATTGGTTTGTCTTGGATGCTAATTCCTCATTCCTACATTGATTCATTAACATTACATACATCCCCAGGTAGACAGTACAAAATAGTTATGACTGTCCGGCTTAAATAGCTCACATTCATATAGTGATGAATGTCCATGACACACCAAACAAACAAGTTGTCTGTGAACAAACATAATTTGTTCGATTGGGTTGGTATTCTGCGTCAATGCTTCCGATTTGGAGCCGGATAATGGTACTCACATCTTATTGTCAATTTTATGATCGCCGATATTAGCTGACCGTAAGAACATAAGTAAATAAATATAGTACGAAAGCAACATCTATCACCATGGTAACAATAGGCTTATAATATGGGTTAAAACATGTTGTCAATGATTAGGTACTTATCAGGGTTTCGCAATCGCATAAAGAAAAAACGGGACGAACACTGTTCACCTGTCTGCTAACTGCACTGCACTGCCTTACAGCATGGTCTTTCATACTTCCCTTTCGTATTTATTTTCGCATCATGTTAAGTAATTTAGGCATTCTACTGGTACTGAACATTTAGGTATTTTTTTGGTAGATAATATTCAATATCCAATAGCCATATTATTAACCGTGTGAGTAAGGTCGAAGTAGTTTTACCACTTTTTGTTTCTTCTTCTTATCACGGAAAGGGGAAAAACATGCTTTGCCTTTTTCCGTGTTAATAAACCTATAGGCAATTTGCTTATTAAACATTGTGATCCCCGGGCTATTTACAGCTCAGGTAACTAATTCGCCGTTTTGATATTCATCCTAGGCATTTTGCTTTACATACAAATTGAAAACTAGACACTCTGGGGTCACTCAATTCCTGTAATTTATTTGTCTTTAATTTCATTTGGGCTATCTGATCATAAAGTATTAATTTACTTTCGTTGTTAAATTAAATTACTTATTAATTACTACCTTATTATGCCTATCTTGGCATAATTTCTACTGATTCGATTCTGTTTTTAACAATCCAAATGGTGGCGTCCAATTAATTTAATTTATTTTTATTACTACACGTCCGACGACTATAATTAATTATTTTAAAGTGGCTCTCACTATTAAAAAAGTAGCTTATTTATTTTTTATATTAGGAAATTATTACAAAAATCTCCTATTTTCTAGCCTAAGTCAACAAAAATTGAGTATCCAATATGGTAGGTTGTTATTTATGATATGATATTCAAACTATGATTTACCTAACGATCAGTTTACATATTTATTAAACAAGCCGTTGCCATTAATATATGAATATCCTAGCGGAATTAAGATAGCTGTTTTTTCGTTGTTTATATACGCTGGAAATTAATAAGCGATCTCTCCAGTCCAGATCGACGGATCAGTTGAGGTTGAGACTTGAGACTATCTAGCGCTTTCCCATTTTCAATACAAACACATTTTACTTTAGGAACGCAGATTCCAAAGCCTGGAAATTTGAAATTGCCGATGCGTACTTAAAACTTACAGCAAAATTTAATGTTTTAAAAATATCTCGTGGTAATATTCAGGAAGGCGACAGAGAAACGGGTTCGTATGGGGAAGCGTGAACTCGTCTTAGCTTTTAAATTCGTGTTACAAATACCAACAATACCTTTTCTTATAATATAACTTTTATTATAACAGATATGACGTAAATAAGCGAATATTTAGGAAACAGAGCAAGTAGGTACGGACCTTAATGAAAAACCTCTGTAAAAACCCTAAGTTTCTTGAGATCCCAGTTCCCTGGTTTCGTAAGCATGTACAAACAAACAAACAACCTACAAACTTGAACCTGCAACAGAGAAAAAGAGATCCGTGTAACTATAGCCTCCGTGTCTTGTGATACGTAAACTTTTTCTCCGTCTACAGATATCAAAATGTACGGGCTGCTATTGGAGAATATGGCTGAGTACATCCGCCAGACGTACGGCGAGGAGCGTTGGGAGGATATAAGGAGACAAGCGGGCGTAGAACAGCCCTCCTTCTCTGTGCATCAGGTTTACCCGGAGAACCTCATAACCAGGCTTGCTAAGAAGGCTCAGGAGGTAAGTCTCAGAGTAAAAAATGTTAACTTTTAAGACAACGAAAAACTTTTAGATCGTATTAAAGAAAAATAAAACCCGGCCAAGTGCGAAACTCGCGCACGAAGGGTTCCGTACCACTATCACAATTGGGAACGGAACCCTAAAATGGTTTACAACAACTTTGATTCAAAGAAAATCTGAAACTTATAAGAAACTCTTTGGACGGTGAAGGCAGACTAGTATATTTGACAGATAGGGCAGCCATTTTGAATTCCATGACCAACTCGATTTGACTTGACCAATCAGAAGCGACCTCACATCGTACTAGAATTCACTTGTAGTTTTTGAAACACGTTTGTTGTATGGGAGCCCCTTTTAAATAATTGTTTTATTTTGTTTTTAGTATTTGTTGTTGTAGCGGCAACCGAAATACATCTTCTGTGAAAATTTCAACCTTCTGGCTATTACGGTTCATGAGATACAGCCTGGTGACAGACGGACAGACGAACAGACGGACAGACGGACAGACGGACAGACGGACAGACGGACAGACGGACAGACGGACAGACGGACAGACGGACAGACGGACAGACGGACAGACGGACAGACGGACAGACGGACAGACGGACAGACGGACAGACGGACAGACGGACAGACGGACAGACGGACAGACGGACAGACGGACAGACGGACAGACGGACAGACGGACAGACGGACAGACGGACAGACGGACAGACGGACAGACGGACAGACGGACAGACGGACAGACGGACAGACGGACAGACGGACAGACGGACAGACGGACAGACGGACAGACGGACAGACGGACAGACGGACGAACGGACAGACAGCGAAGTCTCAGTAATAGGGTCCCGTTTTTACCTTTAGGTACGGAACCCTAAAAATGATTGTGTTCCCAATTCCAATGCTCCCAGCGGGACTTGAACCTGCAACCCAGCCAGACGCACCTCCAATAGCGTGGGCTCAGTTTACCTAGATGGTGGGTTTTCTTACAACGGCGTTCGAATTTTTGATCCATCTTTTTAGGGTTCCGTACCGAAAGGGTAAAAACGGGACCCTATTACTGAGACTTCGCTGTCTGTCTGTCTGTCTGTCTGTCTGTCCGTCCGTCCGTCCGTCCGTCCGTCTGTCACCACGCTGTATCTCATGAACCGTAATAGCTAGACGGTTGAAATTTTCACAGAAGATGTATTTCGGTTGCCGCTACAACAACAAATACTAAAAACAAAATAAAACAAATATTTAAGAGGGGCTCCCATACAACAAACGTGTTTCAAAAACAACAAGGGAATCGAGTAGGTCGTGGAATTCAAAATGACCGCCCTGTCTGTCAAATATACCAGTCTACCTTCACTTACCAAAGAGTTTCTTATAAGTTTTAGATTTTCTTTGTGCCAAAGTTTTTTTTTTTTTTTGAGTGGTGTGGTCGTATGAAGGGAGTAAGGATCGAAGCTAAATATTTCACATTTTCCTATCAAATTTAAAAATTGGATGTAAATCATTTTAGGGTTCAGTACCCAAATGTCATAGTGGTACGGAACCCTTCGTGCGCGAGTGTCGCACTTGCCCGGTTTTTAAAGGTGTTGAGTAATTTCCCGTACAGTTTGACTTTGGAACTGGTGAAGCTCGTCCGTCAGAGACGAGTTTGAAATGGATCCATATCAGGCGACCTTCCTCCTTCTAGTCTTAGATTTAATCACAGAGACTAGTCCAGTTCCATGAGCGTTTACTTAAGGTAAACTACCAACATATTACATTTTATTATAAGTGCTTAAGCCCGCACTGGGCTTTCTTAGAAATATTTTAAAGGAACAACACTTCTACAAAAACACAACGCATGATCAACGGCGAGCGGGATTCGCACCAACAACGCATTTACTCAATCCGGGAGCACTGACTTGACCAATAAGTCTACCTGCGACGCGTCGGTGATTCATACGTCGAATCTATGCTTTTGTATTGTTCAATATAACACAACTTAGGCATGTTTGCGGCACCCCGATGCCATTGAACTCCCCAGATATTCGTTCAACCACCGCGCACCGGACCCCGGAGCGGTCAGCTGCCAGCAAAATATAAATAGGTACCTTCAATGATACACACCGCGTGGGTAACGTCAACCGAAAGGGTGCTGTTCTAGACGTCTGGAGGACAATCATTGTTCTCTGTTACCCTCGCTAATACACAATACCTATAAAAATGTCTGTATAACAAAACAACTGTACCGCGCGTGCGGCGCGGCGCGAACGTTGAGAAGGCAAACCCGGTAGCAATAAATTGTAACCTTTCCGTAGGCATCAGAATTTCAATAGAATGGTATCAAAGGCTCCGCGGTCACTGGCTGAACGGCATTCAATAAGCCGAGATTGTCTCCTTTGACACGGGTGTGGGACCCGGGAAGGGGTCGCTATTCAACAGATTAGGAGTGAGGTGCCAGCTATTATAAAAACCGGCTAAGTGCGAGTGGGACTCGCGCACGAAGGGTTCCGTACATTTTTGAATTGAATGAAAGGAAAATTGCGATTTACGGTTTATGACGTATTAAAAAAAACGGGGCAAGTGCGACACTCGCGCATAAAGGGTCCCGTACCACTATCACAATTGGATACGGAACCCTAAAATGGTTTACAACAACCAATTTTTAAATTTTATAGGAAAATATGAAATATTTATCTTCGATTCTTACTCCCATCAAACGATCGAATCACTCAAGAAAAAAAAAAACCTTGGCACAAAGAAAATCTGAAACATAAAAGAAACTCTTTGGTAAGTGAAGGCAGACTGGTATATTTGACAGTTAGGGCAGCCATTTTGAATTCCATGACCAACTCCTGTCCTTGTTCCTGTCCTGACTCCTTGTTATTTTTGAAACACGTTTGTTGTATGGGAGCCCCTTTTAAATAATTGTTTTATTTTGTTTTTATTATTTATTGTTGTAGCGGCAACCGAAATACATCTTCTGTGAAAATTTCAACCTTCTAGCTATTACGGTTCATGAGATACAGCCTGGTGACAGACGGACTGACGGACGGACGGACGGACGGACGGACGGACGGACGGACAGACAGCGAAGTCTCAGTAATAGGGTCCCGTTTTTACCTTTAGGTACGGAACCCTAAAAAACTACTTTTTAGATCTCGTTCAAACTAATTTTCGTTGGAAGTTTGCATGGTAATGTACCTATATCATATATTTTTTTTAGTTTTATCAGTCCCTTATTTTAGAAGTTACAGGAAGTGTCTCTCGGGCAAACTATTGAGATTACAAAAAAAATATATTAGATACCTCAACATCATTTTTGAATTTACAAGTACCTACTGGGTAATTATTGAAAGATAATATAAAAGTAAAATTGTGATCAAATTGGTACTAGAGTACTAGGTACTAAGTTTTTATTTGTAACGTTTATTTTCCAAATTGCAATCCATTTATTTACCTTATGGAAACTACTATGTCCCTTCATAGTTATTTTTAGTTCTTATTTTTTATATAAGAATATAACTTTGAATATTTAATCAAGACATATACAAGCAATAATGACTTTTAAATGACCACGTAGTGTCCAACCAATTTAGAATATCTTCATAGAATCACCTTTATGACACGTAGTGATGATACATTTATTTCATCGTTCCTACTATTTATCGGGATCACTATTTATAGGTGGTCTTTGATGTGTGAAGTTAAATAGTTTCATTTATTAATAACTAGCTGACACGGCGCACTTCAAATCGCCATCGGTCAAATTGAAAACAAAAAAACTGGAATCTAGGACGGTGACATCCAAAAACAAAGATATGTTTCGTTTTTGAAGAATTAAATACCGTTATGATAGCTCCATATTTCCGAAAAACAACGATCAAACTTAGTTATTTAAGAGAAAAAAATTATTTTGCAATATAGAATTCACACCAACACAATAACACTTAACACTTTCAATGCTTTTAAATACCAATCACATGAATAGTTGGGAAAAAATAATGTCATAAAACTATGGCACTCGGTCAAGGACTACTAATAAACGACCGATAGTCGGCGGAATAACAACACTCCCAAAAGGAAGTGTTGTTATTTTATGGTCTTACGAGATATAGGATATCATCACACCTTTACTTTACATACCTATATAGGTACCTACTTATTTACCTACCTTTCTTTTATCACAATGAAGGAAAACAAGTGTTTCATATCGTTTCATGAACAAAGCTCTGCTTCCTCCAAATGAATGGAAAACCAATATGCTTAATATTATTTATTTCTTATCGGTTATTACCCGATTATGTCCGTTTGGAAAGTAGCCAGAGCCCCTATCAAGTATTTTATAATGTTTGCTTGCAAGTTATTTGCAGATATACAAACAATGAAACCGTTGTACGAATTCGTTTAATAATATGTTAGATTATAAACTCACATACAACTTGTGAGGGAAGTAAACTAAGAGGAATTTATCAAATAACATAATTATTATAAAAAGAAAGTTATAGAATGTAAAAAGTAGGTTATGTATGAAATATGACAATTTTCAACTTGCACTTGACACGAACAGTTCGTCTGAAAAACAAAGTAGATAATGATGTTTGTTGAGAATTTTAAGAATATGTACTACGTTAGTTTTTGGAAACATACCATTTATAAAAATTAATAGTTTTCGAGTTTTACGCAAAACAACTGGATGGAAACCAGCAGATTTTTTACTCTTTTTGCCATTTTTTCAATCTTGGGTTACGAATTTTGTCCACAAACGACCTCGGTGGCGCGTCGTGCGAAAGCGCGACTGCAATGCAGGAGGTTGCGGGTTCGATTCCCGCCGGGTGCAAGTATTTATGCCTAAAAAAATAAATATTTGTGTCTGGTCTGGGTGTCCCTCTATGTATAATATGTATGTATTTACAAAAGAAAAATAAATATAAGTTTTATATCCGTTGTCTAGTCACCGTAACACAAGCTTAGTAGCTTACCACGGGGCTAGATGGCGCTGTGTGTTGTTCAGAGAATTTATTTATTTATTTATTTATTTAAACCTCAGAAATATAAATCCTCAATACATATAAAATAAACCACAAAACTCTCCTAGTACCTAACAACACAATTGCACAAGACTTAAAACTGAAACCGGAAAACCAATAACAAATAATGTTTTAACAATAGTCAGACTTCAAATTGGAGGGTGATCGTTCGAAGGGCTATTGAAATATCGTATTGAAATAACGTAACGAAACAATGTATATTCGTTGTAATTGAATGTGACCGGAGCCAGCCTTTGCCAACACAGTTATTTGATACACCAGTACTATCTGTAGTGCATTCACTTGCTACAAAGCCATACCACATACGAGCAAGTGGAACGGATTCGAACTACGGCACGTGTATTTGGTATGGATTTGAAATATGTGGGTGCACTACAAAGGGTTGCTAGTTTGGTCGAACCCATGCATATGTGATTGATGTGGTTATGTTGTACCTGCAAATTGTTTTATCATTCACCGTGCGAGGGAAGAGTCTTTGTACTCTGGTGTTAATAGATTTTGTCTCTGCCATAGGCATACAAATTAATAAAGCTTCAAATACACGGGGACACTTGATGCGGCGCTTTTCATAAAACAGGCCACAGATATAGCACATACTATATCTTAAAAGAAATTCGTGCATGTGTGCTGTAGGTGTGGGCTCTATAGGTAAAGTTGCAGTGTAAAGTGTCTGCCGTTTATTTTGGGCTCAACAGGGTTACAGCTCTGTGTTCTCTGTTTCAAGTCTGTCAAAATTTTCTTTCATCTGTCAGCATGTTGGTTCTCCTCTACAGGTCCTATTTCTCAACTGAACTTCACAAAACTTGGGCATTAAGGTTATAGATTTTTTTGTCGTGGTAATTTTTAGGGTTCCTTAGCCAAAGGGCAAAAAACGGAACCCTTATAGATTCGTCATGTCTGTCTGTCCGTATGTCACAGCCACTTTTTTCCAAAACTATAAGAGCTTTCGAAATACAGATATTGCCATCATCATCAGTGCTTCGCTGGTCGTCCGTTTAAGTGTGGTTTTTTTTGCACAGCGGTAGGTAGGTGTTAGAGCAACGCGGACGTAGTCGCGGGCACAGCTAGTACATATACATATGATACATAGAAAACACCCAGATCAGAAACAAATCTTTATTTTAAGCATAAATACTTGCACCGGGCGGTAATAGAACCCACAACCTTCTGCAATGCAGTTGGGCCTTCCCCCTACGCGCCACTGAGGCCGTTTTGCTATGTTAGATTGAAACAAGTCATTTTCCGGTTTTTCGGTCTTTTGTTTCCATAATAATAGTAGCAACGCGATATACTTTTATTATTATTTGGCATTTTATCAATGCCCAAAGCTGAAACAACACAATGACATTTAAACTGACACTTTAAAACAGCCCACACCTAGATCTTTACATATCTCTTCCTTAGGGTTCCTAAGTCTACCCTTTATTGGATCTTGATCTTAAAGAAAAATAAAATGCTAATATATACTTATAGACTAGTTCACAAGTTTAAAAACTTGTTAAATAGAAGTAAAGCTCCTAAAAATATGTGCGATAGCTCATTCGATTCGGAATGACGCACTATGGTCTAGAATCAATTCTAGCGCGAATCTATTCCGACTTCCGGCTACGTCCAATATTGGTTTATTTGGTGTTATTCGATAGTTAATAAAGTGTACTAAAGCTGCTGACAAAAATTGAGGCTAATTTAAAAATAAACATGGTAGTTAATCACTCTCAAAACATAAGTAGCTATATTTTTGACTAAAACGACTATTTTGTATGCACGTAGTTATTTACTTACTGTGTGAGTTAAAACAGATCAATTGTGTTGAATTATATCTTTTTATAATGAGTGAAGTATTCCAAGGTAATTTTTGGTATTCATATTGAGTGTTTTCAAATATTTTTGTATTCAACACGTTTTTTATCAGGTACCACCGCAGATTATTGATACTATGAAAGTTACTAAGGTTTTAAAAAATGGCAGGTGTTTGCAGGTCTAGTCAATGCTTTTATTCGATCAATTAATTACTTAGGTTTATATTAATTAATGAATTAGAACAACATCATGCAACGAACACATTTTTTTAGACATTTCCCGCAAGGAACCTTTTGAAGAATGGTTCAAGATTTAACCAGAAATAACTGCTCTGATGGACTGGAAAATTATATACGTTCTAAAAGAATAGTAAAAGACAATGATCCGAGAGACGTTTTACTGAAACTTTTAAAGAATGTTGCACTAAGCTAAAAATAAGGACTTCAAATTTATAAGAGGGAATAAAGTAGAAAAGATTCAGCAAAACATACAAATCAAGATTTATTTATTCAATTACTGTATATTGTCATCGGATCCCATAATTTCCCATTTTTATTTTTAGTGTAAGTACCTACTTAGTTTTTTTTTGTACCTGTTTATATATTATTTAATTATTTATGAAAAATATATGGTCAAAATAATTACTATGTATTACTAATTAGCTATCAAATACCATATATGTCAGTTACAGTCCGTTTAAACGGCGCGTTTAATTAATTCGCGCTAGAATTGATTTTAGACCATAGTGTGACGTCTAGAAAAATGTTTTTTAAGCAAAAAGCACATAAAAAATTGCGATTGTTATTAACAAAATAAGATTTAAAAAAAAAGGTATTTAGGTTTTCGTTAATAATTTCTAAAATAATGATATTTAAGGAATTTTGAAAAAAGATCCTGAAAGAGGAGGATATTTCCAATAATAAAGTCTTAACTCCCGGAACTCTGTCTCTATTATTTATATTAAAAAAAAAACCGTTGAAAATATCTCTTCGCGAGGTCGTTACGGCATAGGCAAAAATCGGTATATTATTTCAAATATTTTTTTTATAGTATTAAATAACAATTTAAAAATTTGAATAAATTACGGTGTAATCTAGACACTTGAACGAAAAAAACCTTGGTGAAAAAAAATGTTTATCTCGATTTTTCAAAAAGTTAGACCATTGTTAATTAACAATTTTTTCTCCAATCTCTGTTTTTATAAATTACGGCATAAAAGTTTAAATAATTGGCCTATAATTTTTTCACTTCGTGGAGCTCTTCTCACTAAGGTACTTTATAAAGTAATGAAAATTTTTTTTGTAAAAGTTTATTATTTTGTTAAATATAATATTTTTAAATTAACAACAAATGAAATATCAAAAATATTTGAGATAATATACCGATTTTTGCCTATGCCGTAACGACCTCACGAAGCCCAATTTTCAACTGGTTTTTTTAAATATAAATAATAGAGATAGGTAGAGTTCCAGAAGTTAAGACTTTATTATTGGAAATATCCTCCTCTTTCAGGGTCTTTTTTCAAAATTCCTTATATATCATTATTTTAGAAATTATTAACGAAAACCCAAATACCTTTTTTTTAATCTTATTTTGTTAATAACAATCGCAATTTTTTATGTGCTTAAATATATATGTTTATATAATATATGCTTAAAAAACATTTTTCTAGACGTCATTCCGAATCGAATGAGCTATCGTACATATTTTTAGGAGCTTTACTTCTATTTAACACGTTTTTAAACTTGTGAACTAGTCTATTAATAAATAATAATAAAAGCATAATATTAAAACCGAAACAAAAGTTATTTGTTTTAAAGTGAAGTTTCATATTCCAGAGGCAAAGGAAGAGGAAGGATTTTATCCACAGCTACTCATTGTGGGTCAAGTAGAAATCCAGCCTATGATTATTACATTTTTCTAAAACACGGCCTGGCGCGTGATCTCTAGTGTTTTTGACGCACGGAAGCTTAGCTCCGAAGCGCCTTCAAAAAATTGCAACTTAGTAGAGTTGTATAGACACGAGAGACTCTACTAGTTGGTAGTCAATTTATTATTCTAACTATGTTGTTATATCGTTCGAAGATTTAAGCTAGGGTGTATCGGGGTTGAAAACGCAACGCTATCGCGATTTAATTTAGGGTGTAGCGTTATCTGTTGGCAGTTCAACAAAACCGAAGGGTTACATCGCACTGTCACAGGTGGCAGCACTGGACTGAATGAAAAAAATAATAAAAACCGGGCACGTGCGTGCCTTGTCGAGCCACGCATAGTATAGGGTTTTGCTGTTTACATAAAATAACAGGGATTACAATTTTGAAAGAGTCGTTACAAATTACCAACTTAACTGGGTACCATTTTTCAACGGAATTTGGACATAATTTTACTTTAATTTCTTTAATTACTTATAAATTTGAAAAGATTGCTCAGCTGTGATAACTTTATTTTAAAGGTACTACTATTGTGAATACATATAACGTATCCAAGTATAACCATTTGACTGTTAGAGGACGACCCCCCTCTGACATGACTCTAAAAAATACCGGTGGTTTTTTTTGGTAAAATTAAAAATGGTTTTGGAAAACCCTATCTAACGATACCTCACACAAAGGGGTAAACGAGAAATAAAAAAATCATCCCCCATTTCACATGAGGAAGAGTAATTACCCTAAAAAATTGTTTTTTTAGCACTTTGTCGGCATGATCAATATGTGTACTCATGCAAAGTGACAGCTTCGTAATACAAGGCGTCTCTGAGCTAAGCTGCGGACAGACAGGCGAACAGACAGTCGGACAGACATACGGACATGACGAAACTAAAAGGGTTTCTTGTTGAGTATGAAACCCTAAAAACGGGATACCCATCAGAGGTTTTTATGAGACTAACAGTGAGACACAGTTATAGACATGTGACGTCGTGGTCGCCACTGGTCGTCTCGTCACAGCGTCACTTGCGATTAGTAAATTACGCTATTTAGAAAGACAAATAGAAAAATAAAAAACGTGTGGCACTCGGAGACTGTCGCGGTAAAGCTATTGCAGTATACATACACGTAAAGCTAACGCTCGGCCGAGCTACATGGAAGGCGGAGTGGGGGGTGATATGTTTTATTTTCGTTACGAAATTTCTTGATTCGGATAAAAGCTATGCCATATAGCTTAAAAGTTTTGTATGAAGCCGCTCGAATCTTTATGTACAAATAACTAGACAGGTGGAACCAGAATGGTAATTTCAACTTAGTTATTGCTGGCCCATTAGCTCAGTTGGTTAGAGCGTCGTGCTAATAACGCGAAGGTCGCGGGTTCGATCCCCTCATGGGCCACATTTTAGTTTTGCTTTTTGTTTTATTTTATTTTAATATCTTATCTAGGTTTTTAATAGTTTTCTATATTTATTGTGAATGTATATTAAATAATTAAAATATTCTAATTAAAATAAACACAAACTTATCTTATCTAGTATTTTTTATTTTAATATTAAAAACCTCTCAAAGATCATAAAAAAAAGTTAAAGAAAAAGATAATTTGTGTGGAGATGCTGGGATTTGAACCCAGGACTTTCAGCATGCGAAGCAGACACTCTACCACTGAGTTACATCCCCGATGATCACGTTGTCGAAAACGTGATTCAAAAGCTTTCTCAGTTGTATTTCATTTGGAGCCTGCGCCCTTCGCCCTTTGGTTTTAGAACGCGGAGGCGGGCTCTATATTTTTAACTGTGGTTTAAGCAAGGTTTAAATTTACTTATTCTGTACTATGTTACATAAATTCCTGTGAACGGTAAACCTAATAACTGTTTTTTTTTAGCAATATGAAGGTCTTACTTACAAAAATCTTATATAGCCGCTTGTTAGCTATGTCGATAATAGCTCTTATTAACTGCATCAAAAAAACTTAACTTTCATTTTTTAAGTTCAGTTCATTTATTGGCAAATACCTATATATGTATAATAGATTTAAAGTCGACATAATCATACGTTATCAATTTAAAAAAAAATCAATATGGGATTTTATTCTGGCAAGATTGCAGTTTCGGATGATTTTTGTACGAAATCGTTCATTCTTTTTGTCAATTTTTCATATTTTTCTGTCATTTATCTGTCAAAATAAACATTTTTGTCATCGTCAATATCAAAGAAGATTGGCGTTTTTCCTTAGGGATTTTACCTGGGGGTTAGAGGTACCTTAATTTTATTTTTTGTGAGACGTGACGTGACGAGACATGGATTATTCATTTGATCTAAGCGAACTAAAGCCATGGTGTTAGTATTTCGTCCTACTCTTGATAAGTTAGAAGATATTGGATGTTAAAGTTAGTGTTAACACAAAACACCACAAGATGTCGTTACTTGTCTTGAATATCCATAAATCTGAATTGGTATACCAATAATATGACGACCTCTGTGGCGCGTCGTGCGAGAGCGCGACTGCAATGCAGGAGGTTGCGGGTTCGATTCCCGCCGGGTGCAAGTATTTATGCTTTAAAATAAATATTTGTGTCTGGTCTGGGTGTCCTTCTATGTATAATATGTATGTATTTACAAAAGAAAAATAAATATAAGTATTATATCCGTTGTCTAGTCACCGTAACACAAGCTTAGTCGCTTACCACGGGGCTAGATGGCGCTGTGTGTTGTTCACAGAATTTATTTATTTATTTATTTATTTAATATGGCAGTTAGTCAAGTCATCTTGCGGTCAATAAATCTTATTCGTTAAAATAATTATTTTCTTTATAAATTCTGGACCAATACGTGGAATTCTGTAGCCATTTATTGGTTTTACAACTTCAGATATATAGATATTCGAGACAAGTAACGACATCTGGTGAAATAAGTTCGCGTAACAAATTGTTTGAAGTACCGAATATGATATCTGTGGAACAAAGCTGGTCCATTTTGAACGGTCTTCTTCATTACATTTTTCGCAAATAGCAAAAAACAGCTGTTCAAGATCCGCCATTTTGTAACGTAAAGTTACGATGGTTTTAAATTTAAACAATCTGATATATGATATACTAGCTGCGCCCCGCGGTTTCACCCGCGTAAGTCCCGATCCCGCGGGAATTACGGGATAAAAAGTAGTCTATGTGTTATTCTAGGTGCTATCTATATTCCAAGTATCATCGCAATAGATTCAGTAGTTTTTGCGTGAAAGAGTAACAAACATCCAAACATCCATACAAACTTTCACATTTACTGTTTTTGTATAAAAAAAGGCAATTAATGTTTAAATTGTAGTGGTCCAAACTAAATAAAAGGGCACCTCAAGGCCAATGACCTCAAACTCTAAAAAACAGCTGATTTTCATGCAAACTTTAAACTGAAAATTTTCGAAAACTACTTCGAATTTCCAAAACTTGTAGAACAAAAGTTGTTCACCTAGACCTCTAGAACAACCCCCTTTCGGCCTAATACCCCCTCCTCGGAGCAGCCTGTATACATATATGATCCTCAAGTTTAATTTGACAGCTACTTTACGTTAAGTTTACGTAGTGATAAACTTTATGTAGCGTTTGTAAGTAAGATTTTGCCTTAATCAACTGCTATTAAATGCGTAAAGAGTTGTGATTGGTACAAAGTACAAACCAATCTGTGATGTGATGTTCTCCCTTACTTACAAAGTAAGGGGGGTAATTAATATTAAGCGAGAAATACTGTTTTGGCACTACGACGACGCGACGCGACGCGCGACGTCGCAACTCGAGCTAGCTAACGCGCGGTAATAAGTTTTTAGTTTATCAATGCTTCACATTAAGGGCCCTACTCTGAAAAACTGAAAATCCATGTCGGGCGCATCGAAAATTGTTGATTATTTCATGACGGAATGTCGTACAACTTTTTTTTGTGTACAGATTGTAGGCGACATTGTTTCCGATATTTTAGTGCAGTTTCCATACAAATATGTCGAAACGTATTGAAGCCTATTGACATTTTAGCCAAATCAGACATTTTTTTGTCTAAAATTTGGATAGGCTTTGCACGAATAGGAGGTTCTTGTCTTAAAACTACACCAAAATGTAGGAAACAATGTCACCTACAATCTGTGCACAAAAAAAAGTTCTACGACATTCCGTCATGAAATAATCAACAATTTTCGATGAGCCCGACAGGGATTTTCAGTTTCAAGGTCGTTGGCGTTGATACTCCTCTTAAATCAGGCGTTTGTTACAGGTACTTGGAGTATCGGAACGTGAATTCATGGATGGTATGGGTGTATATTTCGTCGGGTTCGTGTCTCAATACGGCTACGATCGTGTACTATCTGTGCTTGGCCGACACATGAGGGATTTCCTGAACGGATTAGATAATCTACACGAATACCTCAAGTTTAGTTACCCAAGAATGAGGGCGCCCAGTTTTATCTGCGAGAATGAGACTCGCCAAGGTCTGACATTGCACTACAGGTCAAAAAGAAGAGGTTTCGTGTATTATGCGATGGGACAAATTAGAGAGGTAAGTTGGTGAGCAAAAAGATAAGGAATTCAATTGGAGGCGCCGGGTATCGATCCCGGTACCTCTCGCATGCTAAGCGAGCGCTCTACCATCTGAGCTACGCCCCCGTTGAACCGAAGCTTGAAATTATTATTTGCTTTCTATTACCGTTTTTTTAAATAATTATTTGTTGGCCTAACCCTGATTTTATTGTGATTTCATTAGGCAAGTCTTGTATGCAAGTATGACGTCACACTTAGAAATTGCATGCAAACTGCATACAAGCGGTCCGAGCTACGATGTTAGATTTACATTTTTATTTATACCTACTTATTTTTGATCTCATACACTCAGGGCCGGCGCAGACCTGACGGAGCGCAGCGCAGAGAATTTTTGATTGTCATAATTATTATCGACATTGTTCTCATTAAAATAATATTCAAAATCAGTTAACACAACAAATAAATTCGCGCGCATACTCGCCCATCCGCGCGTATTTTCCGGTAAGAAATTCGGCTACGCGGGCATTCTCTGCGCTGCGCTCCGTCCTGCGCCGGCCCTCACCGGCACGGAAAGTGGCCCAAAGATGAGAGTTTGCGACTTTGGCCATATTATAGTTATTTTTTCAGGAACAGATCGTATAAATGTTTGGGACATTTGTAAATTAATATATTGGCTACGTTTTGCAACATTAATCGTTTAAAAAATTTATTTTCAAGGAAAAATAGCATTCAAAAATTTTCACTTGCGGCGAGGCTTGAACTCGCATCTTTGGGTCAGTACCCCAACGTTTTTTCCAACTAGACTACGCAAGTTCACGCGTCATGCCGTGAAAACTTCCAATGCTATATTCTCCTTTGATTGTTTACGATTAAGGCTCATTAAAGCGCCATCTATCTAACGCTGCAGGAACAACTTTCCAGTCCCCTAGTAGCCTTGAGCTACATACAAAAATTAATAGAAATTTACATTAATCGTTTTCAATATTTTTTTATTTTAGAGATTAGGCTGGATCAAAGTTTGTTAGTAAAATTTTCGTAAGAACCCTCAAAAAACGGATTAGTTAAAAAGTCGATATTCTAAATGTCATGCAACTAATCGTTATTTCTTTGGTTATTTTTTATTAACTGACATCATTTTCGGTTCCCAAAAGCGAAACAAAGTGTCCTAACTGCAGTTTAAGTTGCTAAATTCGTGGTGCTTCGAAGTCAAAGGCGGACGCAGCGGAAAAAGGCTGAATTTTGAAATGTAGTGCCCAAAACTCTTTAGTATGCCTCAAAACGGTACGACCAGACCGGCCTATACACGAGGAGACTAGAAAGTGGCGGAATTAAGTGTACAACAGCATTGCAAAATTGTAAGCAATTCTTGAAATTTTGAGATATCGGTTCCCAACTGCATTCGAAATACTGCAGCGCCTACAACCTGTACGAGGTGTTCATGTGGTTGAACATACAATAAGAGGGATAATAGAGGAACGAAACTAGCGTGCGCGAAGACCAGCTCGAGGTCCAGAACTGCTCCGGTACCATCAGGTAGCCAGACTTCAATTCGCTCGCGAAAACGCAAATTGGTCTCACTAGCATTGGACTAAAGTTTTGTGGACTGATGAATGAAGAGTGGTCTTAAGAGCTCCAGATAGCCGGAAACGTGTGTGGAGTTCAAACTATCAATTTACAGGTTGAATCCGTAATGTTTTGAGGAGTGACCGAAATGATTTGGGGAGGGATTACTTCCGACGCACGTACAGAGTTGTTGGTGGTTGATGGTCATCTATCGGGAGTTCGATATGTTGAAGAGATCCTTCAGGAACATGTTGAAAGAACATGATAAACTCGGGGTTTATCGGTTACGAATAATTTGTGATAATGCTCGTCCTCACACTTTACACAACGATTTCTCAAAATTGCAAGAATGACTAATCGGTCTTCTGGCGCTGTCTTACACTTAATTCCGCCACTTCCTGGTCTCCTCGTCTACAGGCCGTTCTAGTCGTCGGTTTTGAGGCATACTAAAGAGTTTTGGGCACTAAATTTAAAAATTCAGCCTTTTCCCGCTGTGTTCGCCTTTGACTTAGAAGGACCACGACTTGAGCAACTTAAACTTAACTTAAACTGGAAACCGAAAATGATGTCAGTTATTAAAAAATAATCAAAGAAATAACGATTAGTTGCATGACATTTAGAATATCGACTTTTTACCTCATGCGTTTTTTGAGAGTTCTAACGAAAATTTTACTGACAAACTTTGATCCATCCTAATTTTTAAAATAAAATAAAAAATGGAAAGGATTAATGTCGCAAAACGTAGCCAGTATATTAATTTACAAATATCCAAAACATTTATACGATTTTCCGAAATAAAAACGATAATATGGCCAAAGTCGCAAAATCTCATCTTTGGGCCACTTTCCGTGCCGGTGAGTGTATTATCTATTATTTTGATTGTTGATTTTTCGTCTTTTTTTTTCAATTTTCTTGTCCGTTGACAAAGGCCTTTTTTTTTTTTTTTTTAACGAGGGGAATCTAATTAAGACCGTCAGGCCGCTCCCGGGGGAGAGCGGCCCGGTGTGTGGGGGTCCCCCCGGCCAAGATGGCGTGCGGCCGGGGTATACCCACTAAGCCCCTCGGTGTCCTACGCTCCGCAAAGTGTCGGGGCCAACGGTAACTGCGCTAGCATAAGTCCGTCAGCCCCAACTGCGGCCGGCCTCGTCAGGCCTCCTCTCTATCCCTTAAAGGGAAAACCCTCGCGTGAGGCAGCGTTGACACGCCGCCGCCATCTCGAGCTCATTGGTTGGCGACTGACCCCCCCGAGTCAGCCGCCAAGAGCCAGGTTGGGTCGTAACCTGACGTCTCGCACCCGTTTGTGGAACGTTGGGGCCATGAGTGCCGCGAAGCATCTCACGGACCCGTTCCCCCTCTCTGCTTTGGTCAGGCAGTGTGCTCTGCCGCTTTGGTCAGGCAGTGTGCTCTGCCGGGCCCGGCCGGTAAAGGCAAGGCCCCCATCACCCACCGCGGGTCGCGCGGGAGCCCCCCAACTACGTGCCCGGCCAATGAAGGCAAGGCACCCACCTCCAATTAGGGCGGGTATACTCCGCACACACCAAAAGAGTGTGTGCGAAGTATACCCGCCCGGTGCGCCTCTTCGCTTCACCGCCCAACATAGCTGGATTGCTATGGTGAGCGGTTACTGAGCCCTCTCACCACGGCAAGGTGGACGCACGACGAGAGGGGTTGACAAAGGCCTCCTCCAATCCCTTCCAAGTCTCTCTTTCTCTTGCTTTTCTGGTCCAGGTAACTCCGAATATCAGAGATAGATTGAATTAATTACTTAAGATTTTATTTGAAAACCCGCTTTTTCGTTTATCAAGGACATTATTTTCTTGAATATGTTTCAGGTCGCGCGTCACTTTTACCACAAGGAGATGCGAATAGAGTTGTTGCGCGAGGAGTTGCTGTTCGACACCGTCCACGTTACATTCCAGTTGACGTTCGATAACAGGGCGTTCACGCTCGCTTCGCTTGCTATGACGAGGGAAGAGAAGCACCTGCCGATCAGCGCTTCTGTGCTTTTTGAGATTTTCCCGTTCTGTATCGTGTTTGGGTAAGTTGTTTTGGATGAGAGTAAATGAATCCTTGGTGTCGAACTAATTAAGGGCCCTATTCTGAAAAACTGAAAATTTATGTCGGGCGCATCGAAAATTGTTGATTATTTCATGACGGAATGTCGTAGAACTTTTTTTTGTGTACAGATTGTAGGCGACATTGTTTCCGATATTTTAGTGCAGTTTCCATACAAATATGTCGAAACGTATTGAAGCCTATCGACATTTTAGCCAAATCAGACATTTTTTGTCTAAAATTTGGATAGGCTTTGCACCAATAGGAGGTTCTTGTCTTAAAACTACACCAAAATGTAGGAAACAATGTCACCTTACAATCTGTGCACAAAAAAAAGTTCTACGACATTCCGTCATGAAATAATCAACAATTTTCGATGAGCCCGACAGGGATTTTCAGTTTCAAGGTCGTTGGCGTATATACTCCTCTTAAACAAACAAATTATTATTTTAGTAGATAGGTACTAGCAGTGCAAGCGACTTCGTCCATCTATGTTTTTATGAAAATACAAATAACTTGTAGCCTTCCTCAATAAATAGACTATCCAACACTGAAAGTTTTTTCAAATCGGACCAGCGCTTCCTGAGATTAGCGTTAAATTCAAACAAACAAACTCTTCAGCTTTATAATATTATTATAGAAAATATAACATTGAATTTAAACTCATTTTTCGGTTTTAATTCGCGTTTAAATTTAATCCAACATCGCGAAAACAGAAGAAAAATCTTTACTAAACATTTCCCAAATTAAATTTAAAACCAGTCTTAAGAGGATAGTCTCCATTCTCTTTCTGCATACAAACGTAGTTTACATTTTCCTCCCTGGATAAAGACATTAGAGCAAATATGTTTATGCCATAAAACTTATATCTGTCATGCATGACTATGCATCTACCTTTTTAGTTTTTCATTTTATTATTTTTTTATTTATTATTATTATTTTAATTAGAAAAAAAAAGGTAGATGCATTGTCATGACCGATATAGGTTTTATGGCATAAACATATTTGCTCTAATGTCTTTATCCAGGGAGGAAAATGTAAACTACGTTTGTATGGAGAAAGATAATTTAGACTATCCTCTTAACTACTTTAAGCCGCGGTTCCATTAGACATGCAACTTGCGCGAAAATATGTCACACGTGACGTCACATTTCAAATTGCATACAACTGGAATACAAGTCAAACCACTAGTATACAAGTAAAATTTGCATAAAATATGCAAGTTGTCTAAGCAAGTAAAACGGCGAATGTAACCCAGCCTTTACGGAAAATGTAAAGCCAAACCAATGTAATGCCTTCAGTAAATGTAAATTGTACTCCAACGCGCTTCGTTCAGTGTGAATCATAGGTAGGTATATTAATCGCTGCTACTAGATCATGGTTAACCTTTTCAGTTCGGATATGGTGGTCCGCAGTATCGGGAATTCCCTGATGGTGATTCTGCCCGACTTGGTCGGCAAGAAGATCACTAATTGGTTCGACCTTGTCCGCCCACTAATCGCATTCAAGTTCCAAACGGTAAGTGATATCGACTAACTTTATATCCATCTGAGATCACTGCCCTACTTCCATGAGACGGGCGGCTTTAGAATATCCAGCTTTTAATAAGAAGCAAATATATACCTAATGAAACTACGATGAGGCGAAAACAGTTTTAATAAGATTCCTTATATACAGGGTGTTTCGACGAGGGGGTATTAAGCCGAAAGGGGGTTGTTCTAGAGGTCTAGGCGAACAACTTTTATTCTACAACTTTTGGAAATTCGAACTTTTTTTCGAAAATTTTAAAGTTTTATCACTAATAAAAACATCTGTATTTGTAAAAAAAAAAGGCAATTAATGTTTAGATTGTAGTGGTCCAAACTAAATAAAAGGGCACTTTAAGGCCAATGACCTCAAACTCTAAAAAACAGCTGATTTTCATGCAAACTTTAAACACAAAATTTTCGAAAACTACTTCGAATTTCCAAAACTTGTAGAACAAAAGTTGTTCGCCTAGACCTCTAGAACAAACCCCTTTCGGCTTAATACCCCCTCCTCGGAGCACCCTGTATATATGCCTATTATACGATGTTAGCCTGTTTTTAGGGTATTATTATAGGGGTAAATTATTTTACCCTGAGGTATTTGTGTATCTATGTATGGCAACCCCCAAACGAATGAAGCGAATGTGATATGGTTTTTTTAAGTCTTTAATACACGAGCTTTACGTACATAGGTATACAGGCCATGGATTGAAAAAACATGACGGATCAATCGTTTTTCATATCTACCTATAATACACTTATACCCTATTTCAGAAACTTAGATCAAAAATGTAAACAAAAATCCCATTTAATTGTTTCAAAATTTAAATCTAAGTTTTTGATACCCATAGTATACGTCTATCACAGAAATGAGACAATTTACAAGTTTTTTCAGTTCCTAATTGTCACAGGCAAAAAAGCGTTAACGTCAACAAACATTTATCAATTCAAGTCTAGGTATATAGATAGATACTCGTTTTGAACTGCTTTTATGTACTAATTATAGATTCTGAACCGTACGAACAACATATTCGAGCTGGTGACGGTGGAGGCGGTGATGCACGATAAGGCTCCAGACAAAAGGAACGAGCTTGTGCGTCTATCAGACGAGACCGAGATAAACACGGACAAAAACTTGAGATTAAAAGGTGATCACCACTTTGTTAGTCAGCCATTTAAACAAACGACAAACGTAGCTCATTCACTCATTACAGCCACTCGGGACCCGACCTTTACCGCCTTGCCTCTTACAGTCAGATTACCAATTAAGTATACAGCACCCAAAATTATCATGCGTGCTGTTTACTTAATTGGTGATCTGACTGTACATAACTTAATAATTTAAGTAACCTACATTTACAATCTTACATAAACGATGGCTAAGTTTATTAAGTTTAACAATTAACTATACAGCATGAATATAATTAATAAATAAATACTTATTTGGTAATAAGACTGTACGTTTATAATTGTTGATAATTTTTCAAAAAAAAAACAACATGGCTGAAGCACGTTTGCTTAATTGTAGCATGAGGCTATTGTTCATTTTTTAAGTTTAAAATCATCAGGGCATTTCCTATTCTATTATTACCCGAAAGGTGAGTAGGTAAGTAAATATTGACAAAAGTAAGATTTCCAATTTATCTACACCTCTCAAGTAGGCGCTGCACGATATGCCCAAACCCTTACAA
Organism: Idaea biselata; assembly: GCA_958496205.1. Taxonomy (NCBI): domain Eukaryota; kingdom Metazoa; phylum Arthropoda; class Insecta; order Lepidoptera; family Geometridae; genus Idaea; species Idaea biselata. The sequence goes on from OY292394.1 coordinate 7,814,622, forward strand.
GTATAATCATGGGCTACAATCACATCGGATAGATTTATCCCAAACATTGATCCCAAACAACTTGGAAGCCAACTGATCGGGCACATCCTTTGTACATAAACCGACTATGTAGGTAAAATAAATAGAAGGTTTAGAGAATACCGGAAAAGAAATTTGAAAAATAAATGTGAAACTTCCAGGCATACCACGTAAGAAACGTTTTGCATACGACGGAAGACCTTTGCCCGATGTCATAAACTTGCATCTTAAAGGTATAGCAACTCAATGGTTGATGTTTAGTTGGTGGTCACTGGTCACTGGTCACTGTAGAGGTCACATGCAGTCGAGGGTCGCATGTGATCGAAGATGTTAAGTTATTGTGATTTGATGTCAATAAGCTGTCCATAAACGATTTGCCTCTACACTGTTTTTTATACCTAACTAAGTAGCCAAATGTTGTCCAAAATCACATTAAGTCGCTTTAGTTCACCCACAATTATTGTTAACTATCACGATTTCTACGGAAAGTCGAAACAAAAAGTAGCATATGTTACTCCCAAGTTTTCAATGGAATCACATAAGTACAAGAGTTTCATTATATATCTCGCCCCTGGTCTTTTGTTTAGAGCTTATTTATTTCAAACCCAAAATAAATGTTATTGTCTGTGTCTATAATATATAAGACCCTTCTTTGTTTTTATTCCCTTTTGCCAAAGGCCAGGAAAGGTCGACGTTAGTCCCACGCACTAAAACTTTCCAAGCACTGTAAATGATCGCACTCGAGTTTGTTATTTTCCACAAAGAACCTTGAAATAGCATTTTACTTTATCAAAAACTTTGATTTTAAATGTTTGTTGTGATTTACGTTTTCGACTCGTCTATTTTTATCTTTATTCACAAAATGTTCATTGATGAATAGAATAAATATAACCGAATAGTCGTTAATACTGACTGATAATTTCCAGGACAAATGATCTACATGGACAACTGGCGGATGATGATGTACCTGGGCACGCCTGTCATGCCAGACCTGTCAGCTCTAGTGTCCACGGGACTTTACATCAATGATCTCTCGATGCATGATTTTAGTAGGTAAGCTTGAAAAAATGTGTATATTGTTTGAAAACGTGATTACAAATATTCTCGACTAAACGCAAAAAAAGTTTTGGAATGTTTCTCTCTCTTTATGAATATGGAGCAATCTATGCGCTCCGGCAACTAACTAATTCTGATTAATTATCATTCAAAATCTTTGTCAGTTTTGTCTAACCGAAATAGATGATTTGTCGACAGAGATCTCATGTTAGCTGGGACACAGCAATCAGTGGAATTAAAACTAGCATTGGACCAAGAGCAGCAAAAAAGCAAAAAACTTGAAGAGTCGATGAGAAAATTGGACGAGGAGATGAAGAGGACAGACGAACTGTTATACCAGATGATACCTAAACAGGTCGCTGATAGACTCAGGAATGGAGAGAATCCTATTGACACTTGCGAGGTTAGTACTCCCATGGAAAATATTTTAAGTAAACTCATCTTTATTAATCACTAAAAGGATGCGGATGTTCTATAATTTTCTTCGTTTTTAGAATTTCTCTTCTAGCTATCGCATAGGCTATAGCTAGAAAAGGTTCTAAAAACGTCACACAAATCTCTGCAATCGCATGATGATGATGATTCCAATGTCAAATTCTTTAATTTTGCAAGAATCATTTTCAGTCTACAATTTGTCGATTCAGGATTCCCATGTTTTCTTGCCCATGAGAAGACGTCAAGACACATGTTCTTATCTCTTTGTCTTTACAGATGTTCGACAGCGTGTCGATCCTGTTCTCCGACGTGGTGACCTTCACGGAGATCTGTTCCCGCATCACGCCCATGGAGGTCGTGTCCATGCTCAACGCGATGTATTCCATATTTGACACCCTTACCGAGAGGAACAGGGTTTATAAGGTACTAAATAATGAACTTTAGAACTGGCGGTGAAGAAATTATGGGGAAACCAGTTGCTGTTGGCTCCAGTTAGCTGCTAGTCAAAAACCTAACCTCAATCAGCCACAAAATTCTAACTTGTGTTGTGCTTACAAAAGTTGCGGGCTATTCTTAATTACTAGGTGGGAACCCGAAACCTGTCGGGCTTCGGATAGTTCCGATTCCATCCGGTTCCGTAGTTTACAACATTAAATTTTTAAATATGATAGCAATATTTGAAATCGGTAGAACCAATTCCCATACAAACTTTCATCCCCTATTTAACACTCTTAGAAGTTGAATTTTGAAAAAAATACTTTTGATGGTTTATCTACAACCCCATATCAATATTTATGTTAAATTTCGAGTCTCTAGGTAAAGCCGTTACAAAGTTGCATACAAACGTTTTTCCCCATTTTAACCCCCTTAGGGGTGGAATTTCCAAAAATCCGTTCTTAGTGCTCACTTTCAACCCCTAAAGAACCTATGTTCCAAATTTCAAGTCTCTACACCTAGCCGTTTAGCCTGTACGTTGTCCATCAGTCAGTCAGTTACACTTGCGTTTTATTAAGTATGATGATGATTATTGAAATTCCAGGTTGAAACAATAGGCGACGCATATATGGTCGTATCCGGTGCTCCGGAGAAAGAGGACAATCATGCCGAGAAGGTGTGCGACATGGCGCTCGACATGGTCGACGCTATCACTGACCTTAAGGATCCTAGCACAGGTACAAACCACAGTAAAACGTAATATAATGTCCCGAATCACGTTGTTTAGTATGATTTAAGTTAGGGTCTTACCCTAACCTAAATCAGAGGTTCAGGGGATTCGGGGATAGGGGAAATCGGGGTTAAGTTAGGTTAGGTTAGTAAAACCACAGTTTACCTAGTAGTTGTTTAAAGAAGATTATATCAGTGTAGTGTTGTTTTTTTTTACATATTTTTACAGTTGTCATAGAAAGTTACAGTTGATTAGGATTACCTAGGATATCGGTAGGGCAAGATTGAATAAATACGGAATTTATTTTCAAAATCTGTCAGAAAACTATTTACTTTTTCAAAATGTATTTTACAGCCACCTCTTCAACGCAATATAACCTCTAGCTAGAATTAATACAGGTCAACGTACTGGGTACATATATTACATTTGCGGAAATTAATAGTTTAAAAATCTCTCCCTCTGCAGGTTCCCACCTATCAATCCGTGTAGGCGTGCACTCCGGCGCCGTCGTTGCCGGTATAGTCGGCCTGAAGATGCCGCGTTATTGCCTGTTCGGAGACTCCGTCAATACGGCTTCAAGAATGGAGTCCACCTCCGAAGCCATGAGGATCCACATCTCACAGACAACACAAGAACTGCTCTCGCCTTCGTATATGGTCACGGAGAGAGGAGAGATACAGGTTAAAGGAAAAGGTGAATATTTTTTATGTGATTATAAGAAAGAGGCTAAATGCTCAAAGGATTATACTACGTACCTTATATGGCGCATTTCTAGCACCGTGTTGACGAATTGCATACTGCAGCGCGTGCGGTTCAGTAGTATATTGCCATAAATAGTCGCAAGACATTTTTCTTTTTTGAACCTATCCATCGAATCGTTTCAAAGGAAACACTTGTGATACTTGTAAGTAAACAGAACGAAGACTCGTCAGGGTTCCTAATGGAAAATCATTACAAGTTGTATTGTGTATACTTTATATTGTGCACACAAATGCATTTACTTTTGAAATTGTTGCTGTTGAAATTGTTGTTGAAAATAATTGTTGACTTTATTAGTCAATCTTTGAAACTCACCGTTTCCTTGCTCCTTTGAAACGCAGGAGCTATGAAGACATATTGGCTGGAAGGGCGCGAGTCCCGCCCCATGCTCACGAAGGTCATATCCCCTCAACTCAGGCCAGGGACGGAGTTAGAATGGGAACGAGCTGCCGACGTCCGGGACAGCATCGCAGAACACTCCGCACAGCAGTTCAATAATAAGGTGATATTAGATTAACTATATTGTTTTATATACGAGTCTGGATACTGCACTAAAGTGTAGGAAACAATGACAAACGGGTACACACCCATTGTGTACCCATTACCCATGCACAAAAAAAAACAACAACATTCCGTCATGTAATAATCAACACTTTTCAATGAACCCGGCTTGAATTTTGAGTAGGTAATAATAGGATACTCATCAACATCGTGAGGAAACCGACATGTCCTAGGACTCACCACGGTCCGAAGGCATGGAACATTCGCCAACCCGGAGTAGGATCCCGCGGCGTCTTACTGCTTAACTCCTCTAAGTAATCACGTACAATGACCCAATTGTGATGCTAAGTGCGGAAAAGGCCCAGCGAAACTAACTAACTAATGGTATACTCTTAATTTAATCTTACGAGTATTTTAAAAATAAACTTCCAAAAGTATCCTTAAGTTCTTCTAATGGAAGGGCGCGTTTATTCACACATCCTCATTCCGTTGACTATTAATGTAAATTGTAAAGTAAATATAGATAGATAGGTATAAGTACAAAGTTCCGTCTGAACTTGCAAAAGCTAAATTATCCATGTTTATTCCAGGAACTACTTCCGAACGCAGCGAGCACTGCTCCGACTTCACTCGCAGTTGTACCAAGAACCGCGATGGCCCTGGCTGGTAACATCACACCGACGCCCGCGCCGGTCGTCATGTCACCTACAGAAGAAAGACGAATGTACTCGCCGGTTACCTTCCAAGATGTCGCATTGAGGAGTATAGCTAATTCCCCTAATAGAGCTGAGAGGGAACGAGGTGAGTCTTGTAAAAATTGGGTGTTCGTTTAGCGCTCGCGTTCGTACAGCTTGGTTCTCTTCTTATAATTGCGCTAGCGGTGCAACTGCCATCAGCCAAAGGCACGGCGATTTTACATTTCTTATACGCAAATGCTTGTGATCGTGTATACTCTCTCAACAGTCGAACCGCTAGTTAGTAAGTGGCCTTAGTTGTCTCGGGCTTTAAGCTACGGATACACTAGGGAACATTTTGTCCTGCAACATGACACGCATCATTCAATCTACGTGACGCTGCAACGTTATAGTGTCCTGCAACATGCCCTGCTTTGCAATATGCAGCAACATTGCTTCCAGCCTCAAGAGCGAGCGCACTTGTTCCGGCCTACAAAATGTACTCGGCACTTCTACGTAGCAGTTGAGGAACATGTTGCTCTATTTAAATTTCTTATACGCAAATTTTAATGCTTGTGATCGTGTAGGTATACTATCTCAACAGTCGAACCGCTAGTTATTAAGTGACCTTAGTTGTCTTGGACTTTAAGCCACGAATACACTAGGAAACATTTTGTCCTGCAACATGACACGCAACATTCAATCTACGTGACTATTTATAGTGTATCCTTAGCTTTATACGTCTGCAGACAAATATAAAATGGCCTTTATTTTAACGAAGTTCTAAATGTAGGAATATGTTGAATCAAATAAGCAACTATTTTCCAGGATCTCGATCAAATTCGACGAGTTTTGGTGCTTGGACAGATGCTGAATCAATTGACCCGGCAAAAACAGCAGATAGTCTAAATTCCACACTCTGGTAAATACCTATGACAACTACTACTCTAACCACAGACCTAGAATTCAATTCAATTCAATTCAATTCTTTGCTACGCAACTCTAACATTAACCTAACCTATCCTAGTCGGGGACTCGAGGTGCTCCGTATAGTTTTTTTCTTTAAAATTCAATGTTAAAACTATTAAGCTATTGCATAGCTTTTAAGCTATTGTATAGCTTTTAAGCTACTGCATAGCTTTCATCGCGGGCTTTGAGCTTTGAATAAAGAAATTTCGTAACGAAAAAAACCTAACACCCCCCACTCCGCCTACCATGTTGCCATGGTAACCATGGCAAGCGTTCGCTCGGCCGAGCTACATGGTAACCATGGCAACGTGGTACAAAATATATACTTACGTATAATTGCATAAGTTGATAAAAAATGCTATGCAATAGCTTTACCGCGGCAGTCCCCGATTGCCACACTTTTTTTTTTGTTTTCGAAACTTTATATGAGTTAACCTCAGACCTTGTAAAAGCTACCTTTCAAGTATGTGTGATTTCAAAGATGGTTTTAACGTGTTAACCGCAATGTCTTCCTCAGGTACAGTACGCCGTCACCTTTCAGAGTCGGCACAGCTCCGGCGCACGCGCTCAAGGATCGAGAACTTGATTCCACTCTACAAACTGTAAGTCAAACGCCCGAATACTGAAACCTTTTATTACAAATTAAACTCATGTGGTGTTTATTACTTTTAACCGTGGACCCGTTAATTGATCCATTAACGGACCCATGGGGAATTTTATCATTTTTAACCAAATCCGTTTAATTAGCAGTGCGGCCTGTGAGTGCACCATTGGCATAAGAGATTACTTCAGTCTGTCATTTTATAGAAATACATAGAATGATAGTTATATGATATGATATGAGAGGAAAGCCACGTGATGGACCAATGTTGTTCGGGGCATTAAATCCGTCGACGTTTCTCCAATGACAACCCAGGATCGAAAGACCTGGCGTACAAGGAGGCCGGACCCCAACTAAACTGGGAAGAGGACAGAACAAAGAAGAAGAGATATAGATGATAGTTAAAATGACCTTCCACTTCTGGAAACTTTTAAATTAGAAGGTAAGGTTGTAAATGACAAATTGTGTGTTATCCAGTGGGAAGACCACCACTCTCCGGCCCACTCTGCGCCCGCGCATGTCCCACCACTGACTACCGCTGAATCCTGCTCCACTCTGCGCCCTGATACCGCGCTGTCTACTGCGCCAAGGAGCTCCCAAAACGACAAAGGTAAACATACACTTTTATACTGGTCGATAACCGTATTTGCACTCAGAATTTGCAAAAAACCTAAAACCAAGATCTTCAAAACCAAGTTTAAGCTCAATCGGTTTAGCAACTTTTGCGTGTGGGAACAATAAACACTCTCTCACCTTTATTGAGTTATTTTGTACTAATCCTAGAGGTGCCGTTTTAAACATATAATACATGTTCCATACAGTCAGAATAGTAGGAATTTTATTAATTTCATTAATAAGAGCGTTGTTGGTCTAGTGGTAGCATACCTCGCGACTTTTAATCCGTTGGCCTTGCATTCGAATCCCGGCCGACACCAATGTCGTTTTCCTAGCGAAAAAGTTATGTGCGTTATTAACATCGCTCTTACGGTGACGGTAAACATTGTGAGGAAACCCACGGCTTAGTTATAGCTCCAGACCTATTAACCAGTTCTTTCCTCTGGGCATGGCTGACTAGGCTGGGAGGGTGGTATAGCTAGGCAAGCCACTTAACAATGTCCCGGGCTGGTGCCCGGGACATTGTTAGTACCGGGGCGTAGCTTGTATTACTGGGGCGTAGTACCGGGGCGTAGCGGTTAGTACCGAGGCGTAGTTGTTAGTACCGGGGCGTACCGGGCTGTAGTCAGCACAACAAAAATAATTGATTAAAATTTGCTGACGCTGCATTAATCATCGAAAATTAGATGAAAACGCCAATTCTTTATTTTTAATTTCAGAAACAGATAACATAGAATATCTGGACGCAGAACATCAAACACCATACGTCTGTACCAAAACCGTCGAAGAACCACACCAGAAACCCAGCCGAGTGGGACGGTTAAAGGCAAAATTCACATCAGGACATCACAAAACCTGTAGCCATAAACAAACCAAAGAATCCGTAAAAGACAAAAATCAGAGTCCTCCTTCAACTAGCGTGCCCCATGGACACCACCACACCAAGAATGTGAACCACCACCAGTGTTGCGGGGCGTTCGGTAACCCACATGTGAGACACAAATCTTCCAGTTGTCATCTCATTTAAATTAATTTTATGATAATAACCGTTGTTACCTTTAGTTTAATTACCTTCCGTTATTATTTAATACCGTATCGTATAATGAGAAAGGAATTTATCGATCAAAAATGAGTTCTGATCCAGTACTATCTATCTAGTTGATAACTTAGTTTAATATGCACCATTATAGTAGGTACATTGTTGCTTTGATCGTGGTAATCACAATTTTATTGATTACCTTAAAGTAGCAGTGTACTGCATGATGCTTATCAGGGGTGTCGCCTTCATATAAACCAATTTCTTGTGGCTTCCCTTCACAAGTGTTGAGGAATAAATAGGTAAAAGGTACAGACAATACTAAAACAACATGACACCTTTCAAAATAAACATAGCAAAATTTTGCTAAATGTTTCTATTACAATTTAAAAGCCTTATTTTATTTTTATTTTTTGTCAGTCCCGTTAAATATTTGCATAGACAGACAGACAGATAGACAGAGCAGAATCAAAATTGTGAGAAAAAAAGTGTAAATTAAATAAATTTTCTAAACAAAATAGCCTTGAGCTACATACAAAAATTAATAGAAATTTTATAGAAAAAAAGTGTTTTAACTTTTAGACGATTTATACTCATATTTACCCGGATCTTATTCGAGTATTGTTTTTTTTAAACCATATTGCTTCTCGACGTTTTATTACAATAGTCTTGGTCGAGAGGAGACACAGACCAACTAAGACTTTTATCCTAGAGACCCAGACTATTGTAATATAGTAAGTAAGACCCGTGAAAAATGTAAATGTACTTGAATGTAATGATTTTTATAGTATCAGTGTATTCTGAAAGTGGGACCTACCAGTCAACACGGGCGCAGGTACCAAACCCCAGAAATTGAGTATGACCATATTATACCTTATTAAGGTTTAAAACGGGTTCCCTCGATTCGAACATTACGCTACGCGCCTGGTGCCTATTAAACTTAGTTAACAACGAGTTATATACTTACTTCCGCGAACGTTAGACGTCGCGAGCATTTTATTGGGCGGACCTACATAGACGTACCTACGTATTTAACCACCTTTATAAAAACAGTAGATTTTCATCTCAGGAGATTGTGATGAAAGCAAAGATGCTTCGTCCTTCAGTCAATTATGCAACAATGCACCCGGCATTGAAAATGACTTTTCCTAATTGTAGAAGGAAATTTATATGTAAAGTGTCTATAAAACTGTCTACATTATTTATATGTGATTAAATAAATAAAATTGATGTAAAAAAAATAAGGTTCATTGAAGTAATTTTTAAATGACTAATTTTAGGGCTCCGTGGGTACCCAAATGGTAAAAACGGGACCCTAATATTTAATTACTAAAATTAAAGGTAATTTTAATTAAAAAAACGTGTACGAGTCATTTTTACGAACAAACAATACTTATCACCATTGTTAAACTTTATATCAGCATTTTATAAACGAGTCTAAAGTTACTATTTGTAGTCTAAAATCTTTAATTATTTTTGATAGACAGTTTGAAAAAATAATATAATTTTAAATACCTATATTTTATCTTAGATCTCAAATACCTACCTATTTATACTTTACCAAAATATATTCCAAAGATAACTTTAGAAAAAATCTTATAAAGAGCTTTACCTATTGACAATAGCTATTAATTCCTAAAACGAACAATTAAAATTTAAAAAAAAATTGGAACTGTTTAAAACAGTTTATTTTTTTAAAATATTAAGCGTAGGTATACCTAGGTGTTTTTTAATTATTATATTAGGTTCAAATCTTTTTAAAAACTATTATTATGTTGTTTTGAAAAGATTTTCAGCTCAGGCGTTAATATACGTATTTTAAAATTAAACTGACTCGGGCATGTGTCAAGTATTATCAGACTCACGTTGCAGATTTTTTCTGACTATACGGCAAGTATATTTAGAATGACTGCTTTCTGTAACGTTAAAAAGGTGTTTCTAAATCAAGTAATTGTAGGCTTTTGAATAAATATTTAGGGATAACTTTGGTTGTAGACAGAACTATAGGGACAATGGGGTGGCACACGCAAAGCTGTGAGCAGATGGCGCTGGCATCGGATGATCTTTTTTTTTTGTTGATGGTCCCCCACGAATAAAAACGCCTTTCGTGGTTTTTTTTCTTTCGGTCTGAGACTGATATGGCCAATTTGGCGCCGAGAGTTGTAAAAAACACCTGTTTGACAGTTTTTAATTCAAACCTAAGATCATTCGACTAACGCCCTCTGCCGGGATAAAAAGTTAGGATTCCTCCTCATTGTTACTCTATCCATTTTCCACACCCTTTTTATTTCATCTTATATTTCTGTATACTTCCTAATCTTTTCTGTTAAAGTAGTATAAGTTATTTGTATTTGGAACTGCTATGTCTATAATCATTATATATTAGGTATGTATGTTTATCAATTATGTCTACCTACTAGTAATTATTGTCGTGTAATTTTTTGTGACAAGATATTGTACTTAATGTAATCGTAAATTATACACAATTTATAATAGTTAGTCTGTAGTTTAATGTGAAGGACATTTTAGCCACCATATGGCTTTGGTTAACCGTGATAGGTACTGATTATTGATACTCTTTTTGTAGCATCTACTTACAAAGATGTGTAAGACATTTCACAAAACGAAATAGTTTAGGTAAAGTCGGTTAAGCCGTCTAAACCTTCCTGTAAATAGAGACATATTGTAATAACTTTAAAATAATAAAATGACATGTAACTTCTGATACTAAAGATATACATTGTACGTAGGTACTCGGAAAGTCATTAAATCGGCACTGATTGATCGGATACTGTACTTAAAGACATTTCAAAAAAAAGATGTATTAAAGATGTTTCTGCCGTCTAAACCTTCCTGTAAAATAAGACATATCGTAATAACTTTGAAATAATAAAACTTAATATACCATAGAATAAACGTACTAGAAAAGTCATTAAATCTGCACTGACTGAACGGATCATATATACTTAGATATTATAATGATATGCAATTTAGACATATCTGTACATTTTTGACACTTGACATACTTATATAACTGTGTTAGACATTTCATAACAAAAAGTTGTAAGTATTAATGTTGGTTCCGCCATTTAAACCTTCCTGTAAAATAATAGTAATAATAGACGTAATAGTAATAACTTAGACATAGAAATATTTTACAAGTAGAAATGCATCATCAAACTATCACTGCGCACTCGCCTGCCAAGCGAGAGACACAGGTTCGAATCCTGTCATGGGAGAATTTTTGATGATGCAGTTCTACTTGTAAAGTATTTCTAGTAAAAAAAAAAAATAAAAAAAAACTCACACATAATAAAACTTACACATAAAATAATAAAACCTACATTTACTATATGTATACACGTAGATACTCGAAAAGTCATTAAATCTGCACTGACTGAATGGATAATAATATATATGCTTAGATTCACTATGATAATATGCAATTTAGACAGATATCTGTACATTTTTGACACTTGACTTACATAATTGTGTTAGACATTTCATAACAAAAAGCTGTAAGTATTATAGATTTTTCTTCTGTATTCGCGATGTTGTATTGAAATTAAAGACATTTTTCGGCTTAAATCGTGTGGTGTTTATTACTTTTAGCATTGTTACAACGCTTAACGTTTCGAGACCTTTCTAGATCCCTTCGTCAATCCTGAAGAAGGGACCTGTAAAGGTCTCGAAACGTTGAGCGTTGTAACAATGCTAAAAGTAATAAACACCACGCGATTCAAACCGAAAAATGTCTTTAATTGTAAGTATTAATTTTGGTTCCGCCATTTAAACCTTCCTGTAAAATAATAGTAATGTAATAAACATAATAGTAATAGCTTAGACATAGACATATTTTACAAGCAGAAATGCATCATCAAACTACCACTGCGCACTCGCTTGGCAAGCGAGGGACACGGGTTCGAATTCTGTCAAAGGAGAGTTTTTTGATAATGCATTTCTCCTTGTAAAGTATTTCTAGTAAAAAAAAATGCCTTGAGCAATAAAATCAAAAAAATAATTACTTGTATACTTACCTATATAATAATACCCAAACCAAAATATACTACATTACTTGGAAAATCATCAAAGCTGCACTTGCTTAGATACACTTTGATGATATGCAATTTAGACAGATATATATTATTTATATAAACATTATACATAATTTATTATATAATTTAGTAATATATACCTATATTATATATAATTTAAATATCTATTATTAATATATACCTACATTATACATACATATATATTTTTGACACTTGTAGCCCCTACTTACATAACTGTTTCACAGATTTCTATCAATTATTTTCGGTGTATGTTTTCTGGGTTAACTTCTGACATTTTGTAGATCAAAATTTTATTAGCCGGCAGAATTTTGAAGAAACAAAAAAAATGATTTTGCAAACATTTCGTTGAAATATTTTAATACATATAAATGAAAATTACAAATAATCAAAACACTACACAATACAAAAATTAAAAAAAATTCTACTGACCAAGTCCATTACGGCCAAAAGTGCCCATTACGCTGGCTGCGTTTCCCCTCTGAATGGCCAAAGAAAGATTTTGCGCCAAATATACGCCAGACTGAGGGTCATGGCCCTTCTCACGGAGGCGTCGCCCTATCTCAAAAATCAACCTCTTAGCGTCAGAACCCCACGGGCCAGAGGTCTCGACGGCAAACGGGAGAAAATCATACGCTGATTCCAGGCAAGCGTATTTGAGCCGCTTGGCCCGAGATGCCGCCTCCGCACCCGCACCCGCCACTTGCTGAGTTGCAGAAAGGTGGCAAGCGGCAAAGGTGCTTACACAAGTGGCATCCCAAATCATGCAGCGCCCCTTCTGCCAAGGAATCAGCGTAAGACCATCCGGTCGTTTACCGTCGGAACGAGATAGACCGGGAGGCTCCAACACGCAGGGCACTTCAGCCTGAACCAGGGCACGTCTGATAATTTCGTTGAGAGCGTGATGTCTAGGTCTGCGGCCTAGACACTTCACACAACTCAGACCATGGTGACCCAAAGCGTCCACCCGAGCACCGCACCCACATTCGTGAGGTTCACACAAATGACAACCCAGCCTGAGACCTACAGCCACACGGACGCTGTCATTATCTAAGAGAGTACCCATGTGAGGAGATGGAAGGGCATGCAACCAAGCTCCTGACTCTGGTCTTGCAGCTGCATTTAGGCGGGCCAAGTGAACACCTGAACATGATTCTCGCAATTGCGTCAGAATTTTTAGGGAGGTGATATCGTCCCAACCTCTCTGCGACGAAGACTCCTCGGGAGGGGCAGCACCTGAGCTAAGGAATGTCCATACACTTAAAGCCTCCTCAACAAAAGGGATGCGGATCGTATCACCGTAATTGTGTAAAATGTGAGCGACAAAATCCGCAACCCCAGAAGAGGATGACAAAAAAGCGGCGGGGCCTATCTCCTTTAGCCGGCGTATCCCTAAGCCACCATGACGAACAGGAAGGCTAGCCTGATTCCATTGGGTCTCATTCATACATACATTCGTGATCCCTTCCAACAACTGCTTCAGCGTTTCATCAAATAATCGCACTTCATCAGGGTACTTCCAAGTTGGAGCCGTTGAAATTATGTATACTTACCTACTTAATTATCTAGACGTTTAGAATAGTATTAAACATTACCTATCAGTATATTTAACGTTTAGCTGAGTACAGACATCGCGAGGCGTGTGTCTCGAATGCCTCACCACACATGCCTCAACCTGAGGCTTATGTCGACGATTCACTTATGCATGCGTCCTGAACGACACTGTATCAAGCTGATAACGCAATCAAAACTCCCCTTCGCATTCGCCGCATACGTTCGCAACGTACGTAAATACCTACGGGCGTGAGGACACACTGTTCTAATAGACCGAGGCATGCGTGAGAAACCATTCGTGACACTTGCCTCGCGATGTCTATGCGCGGCTATGTATTATGCATATTATGTAGAGCTGTCTATTTAAAAAATGTTAGCTCATAATCATTCTTTGTATTCATATTTATTTTAGTTGTAAGTGTTTCCATGATTTTACATTGACAGGCACTGTACTTAAGTAATTAATTTCGGTAAAAATAGGGTAAAATGTAGTTATAAAATTTATCCGACTTCGAAAAATGTTAATGTTAGTAATTGATGTTAATTCACGTCGTTTCAGTGTTGTGAGTCAAATAAGAATTGGTCTAATCGTTTTGAGCTTCGTAAACTAGCTGCGCCCTGCTGTTTTTAAACCAATTCAGTAAGAAAATCTAAATCAAACATAGCGAACATTCTTATTCTGGGATTCCTTATTAATTAAAGTACTTACTTACTTACCGTATGTTATCTTTTACTGTGAAGAGACATTCCAAACTTGGCAGAGAGATTCACAACATTCCCGCTAGTGTGACCTAGGTTCGAGTTTAGGTACTAGTAGCCGTGATAGTGTCATTGCAATCAGTAAATAAAAACACACGTACCTATGCATTTTCACATTATTATTGATGGTGACTTTTGGGGGGATGTTCTTATACATTCAAGAGCAGTTTATTTTAAAAGTAACTGTATCCCGCGGTTTCACCCGCGTAAGTCCTGATCCCGTGGGAATTTCAAAAACCCTTTTTTATAACCACCCAATATAAAATACCTGCACATTTTCATAATTATTATTTCAGCTGTGTACTATCAAAGGTTTAGGCTGTGAGTTGATTCAACAGTCAGATTATAGATAAAAAATTATGGATATAGAATAGATTGAAAAGCGGTTTGCCGTGCAGTTAGATGAAAAAGGAGGAAGTTCTCAGTTCGGTTGTGGATATTTCTAATGTCATTATTTCTACGGAATCGTATCTTACGGAGGCGAAATAGCAGGGCGTAGCTAGTAGGTACCTTATTATTTTATATACCCTTTTAATAAACGGTGATTAACAGATGCATAAACTATGTGTTGTTTGTCTTTTACTGTGACATGAAGTTTCAAAGTTTACAGACAGAGACAAACGTTACATTACACACCCTTTTTTCCATAATATATTCTATTGTTTGTATTCTTTTATTGTACTTTTTTATATTTTGTGCCGTGTGTTTTTTGTTAATAAAATGCTTTCTATTCAATTCTATTTCCATTACTTAGTCATTTGTTAATTATCGTTTATGTAATGTAAGGGGGTCAGAAATTATTTTCACTTAAAATTTATGTTGCTTCGAAAATATTATTTTATTGCCAAATATTGTTTGGGATAATAAACGTTTATTTTTCTCAATTTATTTTTAATTTAACATTAATTAAACAGTAGGTGTAGTAGGTAAGTTAAACTTAGTACTAGGTGGTGTTTTTAAAGTTATGTAGTACTTAGTAGTAATGAATGTTTTACAGTAGCCAACCACAGTGGATATTTACCGTAGGTAGCCTTTAGGCTACGTCCGCACAGCGATTTTAATTCGCGCGTATAAGAGGACAATCTACGAACTCTTTTTTTAAAGAATTAAAATGCAGAAACATTCTAAAATATAAAAATAAAAAAAAAAGTCGCCCCTACGTTTTTTTTTTTTTAATTTTTTCTAAATTTTAATGCTATTCTAATTAGAAAAAAAACAAAACGTCGGGACACGGTCTGGCTGATAAAGGCCTTATGGTCTACAACATATTTTTTCTATACCTTTATCCAGGAAGGAAATATTCGACTACGTTTTCACAAACGCCAGTCGTCATACAAACTGTAAAGTTTATAAGTGGAGATAACAAACTTCACAGTTTGTTTGACGCATGGCGTTTAAAAAAACGTAGTCGAATATTTCCTCCCTGGACAAAATATTAGAAAAAACATATTGTAGACCATAAGTCCTTTATCAGCCAGACCGTGCCCCTACATTCTGTTTTTTTTTTATTTTCAATTTTTTCTGAATTTTAATGCTATTCTAATACGAAAAAAAAACAAAACATAGGGGCACGGTCTGGCTGATAAAGGACTTATGGTCTACAACATATTTTTTCTAATATCTTTATCCAGGAAGGAAATATTCGACTACGTTTTCAGAAACGCCAGTCGTCATACAAACTGTAAAGTTTGTAAGTGGACTTCACAGTTTGTTTGACGCCTGGCGTTTAAGAAAACGTAGTCGAATATTTCCTCCCTGGACAAAGATATTAGAAAAAATATGTTGTAGACCATAAGTCCCTACGTTTTGTTTTTTATTTTTATTTCCGATTTTTTCTAAATTTTAATTCTATTCTAATTAGAATAAAAAAAACCAAACGTAGGGGAATGGTCATGGCAGAAGTAGGTTTTATGGCATAAACATATTTGCTCTAATGTCTTTATCCAGGGAGGAAACAGTCGTCTACGTTTGTATGGAGAAAGAGTAGGTAGACTGTTCTCATAATATTTCGTATCATTCATAGAAAATGCGCGCGTTTTTTTACCCCATGTGCGGCTACTTTATTAGGATATGATGTGTCGAATTGCGAAAAAAAAACGCGCGGTATAAAGCCGTTGTGCGGTCGTAACCTTAAGCTCAAAATACACGACCGACACTTATACTGACACTTGACCTAAACAGACCCACTTAACTCTATCTATACAAGTTACGCTGGAATTGCTATACCATGCAAAATTACATAAGATCTTTGTTCCGATTTGATTTGCGTCATGGTGCGCTGTTTTCGCGCTTTTTCTATTGAAAGTAATGGTGACCGTCCATGGAACTAATAGTAGGTACCTTGGACGGTCACCATCACTTTCAGTAGTAAACAGCGCAACATCACACAGATCAAATAGGCACAAAATTCAGTGCGCGACGTCCTGTCCATATAATGGAGCTCAGTGAAACAGACCACACCTATACATGTGCGCTATAGGTATTTTAGATGTTTACTTTACATAAGATTAATTTGCTGACTTTAATTATGTTAATTTTTATTTAGAAGAAATGCTTAGATTAAGTTATTATAATATTGTATGTCCGAAATGGACAAACTGTTGATACTTATAACACATTTCCATGTCACCTTAATGTACACAGTTAATCAATAATTTTTCTTGATTCTTGAGCTGTTTTAAGTAAAGTAACGTGTCAGTGTAAGTGTCATCGTGTAGATTGACTTTAATTATAAACTCCTCCAAAATCATAGAATCTATATAGAAGATTCAGTAGTTCACCTATATGTAATCGAAATAGTTATAACAATATATTCAACATATTTAAAGGAAAATAATAGATAAACAGCTCATTCCACTATGTACTGCCGGTTCATAACTGCCAAAATGTTTACAACTTAATTTAACTTTTATTTTAATAATTTAATTATACGAGCTGTAATGTCTGTTAGTATGTAGGTATTCAGTAAAATATTAAATGTTGATAACATATTGCTAGTTTTATTATACGAAGACAAATCAACACTTTAACAAATAATTAAGTTTAAACAAACAACCAAAAACCCAAAATATGTCATGTTACTACTCAAAACTTAATTCTGTCCCTTTAATGTGTTGCTCCGCCCACTCATCGAACCTCCTCGAAAGATCATCAGACATGTAATTCTTCCAGTCGCCAATCTCACCTTTTCTTATAAATCTCAAATTGGTCGCTGAAATAAACACAAATGAAGTTAAATCTTTACAGGTAATGCCCGTCCGCCGCTGTTTCATCCGCGTAAGTCCCGATCCCAAGGGAATATCGAGATCAAAAGTAGCATATGTCCTTATCCAAGGTCCCTGTTATTTCGGTACCAAAAATCATCAAAATCGGTTCAGCGGTTTTGGCGTGAAAATGTAACAAATAGACAGGTTACTTTCGCGTTGATTATATTAATATTCAAGCCTACATGTAGATAGATTAGGTACCTTACCTACTAACATTTTACGCCGATACCGATACAACAGAACTGTAGGTATATGAATAGTAGGCTAGTAACTATTTATCGATAATTCAATACATGTCTACGATACATCTGGAGTTCTAGATACCATAATATTAGGAATCCTGTAGATCGCCTGACGCTTGTATCTAAAACAATTTATATTAAAAAAAGTAACACACCTTCCAAATAACTTTTACCAAAGGATTTTTCCAAAATGGCTTCCAAGTTCACAGCTCGATTCGTTTTCATGTTCGAGAAAGAAAGATGGTCGCATAATTTGTCAACCTGGAATCAGAAGCCAAAACTTTTTGTCAATCCTAATAACAAAACATATCTAAGATTCTCTTAGTAATGTGAAATTGATTAATACCAAACAATTTCAGAATCTCACTTATGCATTTCAACTTTCCAAAACTGCACGTCGGCAATCGGGCTGCACCCGTTTGCAGTTTTATCACAGAATTAGCAGATTCCCGTGGTTTCACCCGCATAAGTCCCGATACCGATATTCCTACGATAATTTTTGAAATCGGTCCAGTAGTTTCGGAGATTACCCCAATATACATACATACATCCATGTTACCAACGTTACCTCTTTATAATATTAGTATAGATACATATAACAAGTAGTTTTATGCAGTCATATATCTGAGTCATACTAACTGCTTTCAGTTACCATTAGGCATGGAAATTATTGCTATTTTTAAATAGCTGTGATTGTTACCAAGCTATTTTTGAATCAGTGTTAGTGCGACTGCTATTGTGCTATTGTGTTATTTTTCACTTAAAAATTATTTATCACAAAAAATAACACTGTGATTAAAAATAGCTGTCAATTATTTTTAACAATTATAGTATTCAATCACGGTCTGTTATTTGTGCTATTGGTAATTATTTTTCACATTGTGATTATTCGATGATTTCAATGAACTTTCCCTCATACTTTAACAGGCTTGGGACTGTCAATGTATTTGATCTTGAAATGAAATATTAATTAATATTACACTACCTACATTGGCGTATGGCGAAACAAAATAATGGCGCTCTCTGTTATTCTGTTATGTGATTGTGATTATTTTGGGAAATGTTACTAAAAATAGCTCTTTAAAAAATAACACTAACAGTTATTACGATTATTTATAGCATCTGTGATTGGTGATTTTTAAATAACACTGTTATTTATAGTGTGATCAGTTATTTATACCATGCCTAGTTACCATTCGGAATAGCAGTAGAAATGCAGTCTGTCTGTCTAGCTAGACTTCGGGTAGGGTTTGAACCCATTACCCATGTTGCAATAATTATTGTGTTTTAACTATACCCTATTTCAGAAACTTACGCAGCGTAGGTACTACGTGGACGATTGGATGCGAACGCGATTGCGAAGCGATCCGATCCGGTGCGGTGCGGAAACAACAAACAGTCGATAGCTATTGAAGTGACCTACGTGACCAAACGCACGTAAAGTGCGATGCGGCGCGATTCTCGACTGTTCCTTGTTTCCGCGCCGCATCGCGTTCGCATCCGATCGCCCACGTAGGACGCTGCGTTAGATCAAAAATGTAAACGAAAATCCACTTTTTCTCTAAGTTTCTGAATGAGTGATTCTGAATGATTCTGTTTGATGTTTTTTTTAAATATTATAATATAAAAAAATTTAGCACTTAAGTATTTCATGTTTTGCGATATTCCGTTACCTACAATACTCACCTGTTCATCTGTCATGGATTTGTTCAAAAACTGTGCAGTCCTGCGCACGATAGACGGTAGATCGCGCTTCATTTCCTCGAACTTTATGAACAGGAGGTTCGGGTCATGACGCCTGTTCCAGAAACCTAGGCAAGTGCACATTGGGTTAAATATGTTGTAGAAACCTAGGCAAGTGCACATTGGGTTACATATGTTGTAGAAACCTAGGCAAGTGCACATTGGGTTACATATGTTGTAGAAACCTAGGCAAGTGCACATTGGGTAAAATATGTCGTAGAAACCTAGGCAAGTGCACATTGGGTTAAATATGTCGTAGAAACCTAGGCAAGTGCACATTGGGTTAAATATGTTGTAGAAACCTAGACAAGTGCAAATTGGGTTAAATATGTTGTTCGCCAGAATGCGGTCAGCCGTACGTTGGCTGCAATAAACATCAAGTAAGTACGAGAAAGTAGTAATTTATTCGCAGTGCGATGCGACTGCCCGCTAACCACTTCATTTCCCGGAGCATAGCGGTAGCCGATTGTAGACTGATAGACTGCAATGGTTGCAATACTTGCAGTTACGGCTAAGCATCGAGGCTAGTCGGAGTTGCAACTGCACCCGTAACGTAGGGTTAGCTGCGCATATTGTGAGCACGAAGCAAAGCAAACCGAGCTTTCACCGCTAAAGAGAAATGAAAAATAACACCGTATGTTTTTGTCATTCCTCATTTCTCTTCAGCGTTGAAAAACAAGCTACAAATATACCTACCTACCTAACAACAGCTGCAATAATACCTATATTTGATAATACCGAAAACACAATAACGATATAAAACAATATAACAAACTCTATAGTAAAATTTTTTTGAAGAAAATAAATTGATTGCATAATAATTAAAACACGAACGAATACCTATTTAAAAATATATTTTAGCATAGCATTCAAAATATTCTACTTTATACATAATTAGCCTTATTAATAAACGTGAAGTAAGGTCTCACTACTCCGACTTTACTCTACGTTTATTAATAAGGTTAAAAATTAACAGATGTCTCGCGAATGTAAAAAAGATGTATATAAACATGTCTCACCAAGTATATGGTTCCAGACGGGTCCGAAGGGAGCGCGGTCTCTCATGAAGAGGTCGCAGAACTCCTCGAAAGTGCCGGTCAGGTTGTGCACCAGAGTACAGTAGTGGTAGTATGATACCACCATGTCTTTAGGATTACGGGACGTGTAGATCACCTGTACAAAGTTATTGTAACTAAACGCAATATTACTTAGCATTGTGCAGTTTGTGCTGATTGAGGGGTTAGAAGAAAATAAAGGGAAAACGATTTCCATCTAATTTGTTTTTTTTTTATTAATTTGTCGATATTTTCTTATTTGGAGTAATACCTACAAGTAAATGATTTTCATTATTTTATGATGTAAGTAGGTACAGTCAGCATCAACAATCAGATTTTCAAAATCGCTACCTATACATTCTGCTAAAGTGGCTTTTTGTGAAAGTGCTCGGTGACATTTTGCGAAAATGACTTTCTTTTCTTTCTGTCAAGACCCATCATAACCGTGGGGTGTCAAAACAGGAAAGACATGATGAAAATATAAACTCTCTATCTTCCCTTTATTTTCAGAATGTCTGTCCTGTTTTAACACCGCACAAGTAAGACGTAAGCGTTTTTAAAATTGAATGTGGTGATCGACTTTTAATGATGAACGAACGCTACTGAAAAGTGAAAACAAATATTATATCTCAAAAAGTAAAAAAAACACAAACAGAACCAGTCGCTAAGTTTGCTAAAGTCATAAACCTGTTCTTAAGAGGATAGTCTCCATTCTCTTTCTCCATACAAACGTAGTTTAAACTTTCCTCCCTGGATAAAGACATTAGAGCAAATATGTTTATGCCATAAAACTTATATCTGTCATGATGACTATGCATCTACCTTTTTATTTTTTCATTTTATTATTTTTTATTATTATTTTAATTAGAAAAAAAAAAGGTAGATGCATTGTCATGACAGATATAGGTTTTATGGCATAAACATATTTTTTGGACTTTCGGCGGGAAAGCGGAGACAACATGTCGTGCTCCAATTTTATTTTCGTTAAACTATGTTGTAAACTCGGTTAAATTGTGTAATTTTGGTGGAATCTTATTCAATTTAGTTCCGTGAATGTGCACAAGTGTAGTGAAAACAAAATTGAGTGTTAAACATGGACTTTCCGTCGTTCGCGCCGAAGCTCCTTGAAGGTTATAGTAAAGTTGCTACCGCTTTACCATAACTTGAAACTATAGGCCCGATTGGGCTAATTTCATGCAAAATACTTGATACTGGCAAGATGTACGACGCCAAAACTATAATAAGAAGAAACTTGAAATATTCCAAAACTTGACCCTGGCTGTTCCAAATTGGCCATATCGGTCTCAGACCGAAATAAATAAAAAATAAAAATAAAAAAAACATATTTGCTCTAATGTCTTTATCCAGGGAGGAAAATTTAAACTAAGTTTGTATGGAGAAAGAATGGAGACTATCCTCTTAAAGGTATACTTACCTGAATAAAATTTTAATACCTTAGGCTTAGCGCTGCCATCGTCTCTCTGAATATCAACCGGTAGCAGGTCCCACGGGAGATGGCTCCGAATGTACCTCGGATAGGGCAGCCTGTACTTGACGAGGTCAACCGACGTTCCGCGGACCGACTCGTCGTGCCATTCCGCATGTCCGTCCACCATGATGCACGATAACTCTACTAGAGGGCATCGGATCTGGTAGAAAAAAAATGTAATTGGCAGCTTTATCGACTTATTCCTATTTCTTTTCCAACTAAGGTTATGCAATGTAGCCAGTGAAGTTTATGTCAATTTTTCAAAAACGTTTTGGGGTTTACCTCACTAATATTTTTAATGGTTGGTGGAAATTTTTCATTCATATTCATAATCATTTATTGGTAATAATTTCATTACAAGTCATACCTATCATAATTACACTAGTAGGTAATTAATTGAATAAATAATTTATAAAGAAAACGTCATTTTAAAAATAATTTATTACCCGACTGCCAAAAGTGGGATATTTTTTTTAATTATTACTCTAAACTTGGTGCCTTTTAAAATAAAACGAATGAATTTTCATTTTGATATATCAAGTTGAATGTTATTATTATTATTAAAATTTAATTCGTAGCGAACACTTATTGGTGTTAATTTCTTGTATGCATAAAAAGACGTCATATTTGCATATAACATTCCCTTTCTCGTACCGAAGTAGGTACTTGCAAACAATAAGGCAAGTGATCACTCCTTCACCCGCAAAATGTAAAACTTTCTGAAAATATTTTTTTAAATAAGTAACCTGAACCTACGCTTAAAACGACTAACCTGCTGTAAAGACTTTGCTCCTTCGTAATCCAGGTCGTGACCAATCAGCCACACCATCTCCTGTGCCCATGTTGACCCTAGACAATAAGAAAAAGTATATTTTCGCGCAATTTTAACAGGTAACTTCTTAATTATTAAGAAGGTGCATTTTAGTTTTACTTACCAGTCCTGGGGTAGGAGCACATCCACACATCACTATCCTTAACCTCCATATCCAAGATATCCTGTCCTATCGTCATGTAATCCGCGGGTAAAATAACCCGCCCAGGGTTAATTTCCATCATACAATCTTTCTTCTTGAACATTTTGTCCAACAACGTCCCCGTTTCTTCGTCTAATTTTGAAAAGGTTAACTGAGGTTTCGACCTCATTTCGAATTTTAAGTATTTCGATTTTCAAAAAATTAAACAACTTTTTATTTTATTTTTTAGTTTCTAACAGATCGACCAAGGAGATCCTGAAATATGAAAATTCGAATTTCAAATCATCATTAATTTGTAACTGGCAGCCGAATGTTTGAAGAAAGCTTTCCCCTGAAAAATAAGCTCGAATTTTAAATCTACAGAAACGACGACGGCCTTTTTGAGAGTTTGCAATGCAACCTTCTTGAAGTTTTACCTTTACTTAGTCACAGTAAACCTTTATAATAAAACTAAAGAATTATTATTAACTTTTCACGATTGGTTTTTCTTCAACACGTCTTCAACGTTTGTTCTTAGGAAGTGTTGTGATCGCGTGTTTGAGCATCCAGCTCTCACTTTTCACGTTACACAACGGTAGGATAGCCATGCGTGAACCGGTGGAGCGTAAGTTATGTTCTTTGGAACTAAATGGGAACCAAATGAGTGTGACTGTATGTAACTTAAGTATCGTACGATGTAACAATTAGACAGGTAAATGCCTATACCTACCTTCTGAAAACTGAAGAAATAATAACTAGGTATTATAGACCTAGCAAGCAGCATTCGTGCCTCGTGTCCGTATACGTTTTTCTCTGTTAGATATTTATTTAAAATTCGTTAAGTGAATGGTGTACTGAAGCGAATACAAGTTCGATGTCATGAAAATTCAGCCAAGCCATAAACACTAGTATTTATGTACGATAGTATATTATGATAGTGTCTAAACATAACTTTGTATAGTACTGTATAGTAAGAGACGTCGAGGCGATATGTGCTTGCTGATCTTCAAGAATTGCGAGATTATTAGGATAATTATAACCGAGATCCGACCGTCGCGTCGGTAACCGTATATCATCTAGTATCAAGATGGTTATAATGTGTTTTTTTGCAGGGCAAAAGCTTCCTTTCTTTTCACTGATCCCTATCTAGTGCCACCTGGGTCCAGTTACTAAGGTACGAGTGCAGCTCGTCCCGCCTTGTCCTTCTAGGTCTTTCTGGGTCGCCTGCTGTCCAGGGCACAATCCGACATCGGACATGCGGAAGATACGGCCACATCGACCACATATAATGTGAATAAAACTTATAACCGCTAGTCCGATTTGAAAAATTATTTCAGTGTTAGATAGTCCATTTATTGAGAAAGGCTAAAGGCTACTTTTGATCCCGATATCCCCACGGGATCGGGACTTACGCGGATTAAACCGCGGGAAGCAGCCTTTTTTATATAAAAACGGGGCAAGTGCGACACTCGCGCATAAAGGGTTCCGTACCACTATCACAATTGGATACGGAACCCTAAAATGGTTTACAACAACCAATTTTTAAATTTTATAGGAAAATATGAAATATTTATCTTCGATTCTTACTCCCATCAAACGACCGAATCACTGAAAAAAAAAAAAACCTTGGCACAAAGAAAATCTGAAACATAAAATAAACTCTTTGGTAAGTAAGGCAGACTAGTATATTTGACAGATAGGGCAGCCATTTTGAATTCCATGACCAACTCGATTTGTCCTCCTGTCCTTCCTGTCCTGACTCGACTCCTTGTTATTTTTGAAACACGTTTGTTGTATGAGAGCCCCTTTTAAATAATTGTTTTATTTCGTTTTTAGTATTTGTTGTTGTAGCGGCAACCGAAATACATCTTCTGTGAAAATTTCAACCTTCTAGCTATTACGGTTCATGAGATACAGCCTGGTGACAGACGGACGGACGGACGGACGGACGGACGGACAGACAGACAGACAGACAGACAGCGAAGTCTCAGTAATAGGGTCCCGTTTTTACCTTTAGGTACGGAACCCTAAAAAACGTCAATCTAACGCTACCTATCGATTATAAAAAAATTAATAATTAAAATCAAATTAAAAAATAATTAGGTATGTACCTACACGATTAATTGATTCTCTATTTTTAATGTTTCTTTTTGTTTTAATTGCTTCAGGCATTTTACTAGAAATATTAAAAATAAAAACTCAAGTAGAAAAGCATCAAACCGAACCTTAGTCGGTAAACAAAACATGGAGGGGGTAAATTCGTTAATTCACCATGTCACGTGGGTTCCCGTACGGCGCAGTGGTCGCCCAGCAAGCAAGGGGCACAGCTTCGAATCCTGTCAAGGGAGATTTTTTTAAGATGATGATCTTCTATAAGTATGTCTTTTGATTATGTGGATTTATTTGTTTTGTTTTAGTTAGGTTTTAATTTTGTGTTTTTATTATTTTTTGAATTGTACCTAATTGTAATATGAAATAAATAAATGGTTATCTATGTAAAATATTTCTAGTTCGCTATTTTTTTCTATGTTCTAATCCATGGTAAAACTGAAGCTTGGTGGCACTAGTTAGTATAGGTATTAGTGTATCGAGCACTACCTGTTTGCTAAGCTCTCCGCTCTCCAGTCTAGGCGAGGTAGCTTTTCTAGCTTTCGACGACCGCGAATAGAATTATACTAAGGCAAAGTAATAGATGGTAATAGTATCATAGTGCACGTTGAATTGTCTCGCTTCTCAGAAAAAATACCTTAAAATATCCTTGCCTTCCTTAAAATGCATCTACCTTTGTACCATAAAGTTCTTATAGAAAATCATACTAATATTATGTATTATAGGTAGGTAATGTGAAAGTTAGGGTGTAAGTAAGAAAGTACCTAAGAAAACGAGTATATTTGTTCCTACTTCACGCAAAAACTACTAAACCGATTGCTATGAAACTTATGAGTTATGTAGGTACTAGCTGCGCCCCGCGGTTTCACCCGCGTAAGTCCCGATCCCGCGGGAATTACGGGATAAAAAGTAGCCTATGTGTTATTCTAGGTGTCCAGCTATCTATATTCCAAGTTTCATCGCAATCGGTTCAGTAGTTTTTGCGTGAAAGAGTAACAAACATCCATACAAACTTTCACATTTATAATATTAGTAGGATATATGACACATACCTACATAGGCAACGGATAGACTACATACGACTCTTTTTAGGGTTCCGTACCTAAAGGTAAAAACGGGACCCTATTACTGAGACTTCGCTGTCTGTCTGTCTGTCCGTCTGTCCGTCCGTCCGTCCGTCCGTCCGTCCGTCCGTCTGTCCGTCTGTCACCAGGCTGTATCTCATTAACCGTAATAGCTAGAAGGTTGAAATTTTCACAGAAGATGTATTTCGGTTGCCGCTACAACAACAAATACTAAAAACAAAATAAAACAATTATTTAAAAGGGGCTCCCATACAACAAACGTGTTTCAAAAATAACAAGGAGTCGCGGGACAGGAACAGGGACAGGAGGACGAGTTGGTCATGGAATTCAAAATGGCTGCCTTGTCTGTCAAATATACCAGTCTGCCTTCACTTACCAAAGAGTTTCTTTTATGTTTCAGATTTTCTTTGTGCCAAGGTTTTTTTTTCCGAGTGATTCGGTCGTTTGATGGGAGTAAGAATCGAAGATAAATATTTCATATTTTCCTATAAAATTTAAAAATTGGTTGTTGTAAACCATTTTAGGGTTCCGTATCCAATTGTGATAGTGGTACGGAACCCTTAATGCGCGAGTGTCGCACTTGCCCCGTTTTTTTTGTAAAAGCATGCTTATTTTATGTATGACTATGTTACTCAGGGTGAATGTAGCTTTCTAATGGTGAAAGAATTTTTGAAATCGGTCCAGTAGTTTCGGAGATTACCCCCAATATAGGTACATACATACATACATGTTACCAACGTTACATCATTATAATTTTATAGCTGTATGATATAATGATATATTTAGAAAACACCCAGACCCAAAAACAAACATTTATCTATGGTCAGCATAAATAGTCCCTGGTAGGAATCTATCCTGCTACCTTCTGCGTAGTAGTCGAGGTTTCGCCCGAGACGCGCCACTGATATTATGGTCTTTGTACTATACGTCTGATTATTCAAATCACCAGCTGCCTGACTCATCACCACAACCTCTAATCAAGAATACCGCAAAATTTGATTTCCGCAGACTGTCTTCCTGATTCGACCACTTTCGTTTTCTACCTTTCTACCTACCTGAAGCAAGCAACTTGCACCACGCAATAATTAGGTAGGTAAGTACTTACCGTATAGCTGCGAGCATATAGCGTGTTTAATATTAAGTAGTTGATTTAAATATGTAAGTACTATGGTATAAAAATAGTACCTAAATTTAAAAAATGGGATATTTTTTGGATGATGGGATGGGATGACAAATATAATATTTAAATTTCCATGTCACATGTTAGTTACCGTACTCCTCCGAAACGGCTTGACCGATTTTTACCAAATTTTATATGCGTATTCAGTAGGTCTGAGAATCGGCTACTATCTATACCTAATTTATAAGGCAAAACAACGTTTGCTGGGTCAGCTAGTATCGATATAAATATATCAGTGTATATGTCGTCCTAAGTCCTACCTTGGAAGGCTATAGGCTACTTTTGATCCCAATATTCCCACCGGATCGGGACTAACGCGGGTGAAAAGCAGCTACCTAGTTTATAATAAAACTAGCTGCGCCCCGCGGTTTCACCCGCGTATTGATCCCGATATTCCCC
Source organism: Idaea biselata (assembly GCA_958496205.1). Taxonomy (NCBI): domain Eukaryota; kingdom Metazoa; phylum Arthropoda; class Insecta; order Lepidoptera; family Geometridae; genus Idaea; species Idaea biselata. Next base: position 7,842,358 of record OY292394.1, read on the forward strand.
GATCCCGTGGGAATATCGGGATCAAAAGTAGCCTATAGCCTTCCTTAATAAATGGACTATCCACCACTGAATAAAAAATTCAAATCGGACCAGCAGCGGTTCCAGAGATTAGCGCGTTCAAACAAACAAACTCTTCCGCTTTATAATAATAGAAGAAAATAGATAGATAGAAGTGATAGAAAAGATAGATAGATTATGTAGTGGCACAGCAGCTAGTACAAAATAATAAATAAATACACATTTCAACATTGCATGATTGAAGTGTAGTACAAAAAACTTAATATTTTAACGAATTTGTCATACATCCTTTCCTATCCGTATCTAATGACTATTTTCTCTTCCTATTTCTGGCTTTGTTCTTTGTCTCAACTCTCTACGGACCTCTATTTCTCTCCTTCAACAAGAATCCTACAAACAACCTACAAAATACAAAACTACAAACCGTAGTGAAACAGTGAAAGAGCCCTTAGAGAAAAAAAAAAGTTTTGAACTGCGCGCACTTTTTGTCGCAAAACGCATGTCCCGAACGCGTCCCAAGTATTGATCCATTTTTTTTTTTATTTCGGTTTGCAACCGATATAGCCAATTTGGAATAGCCAGGGTCAAGTTTTAGAATATTTCAAGTTTCTTCTTAAGTTTTGGCGTCGTACATCTTGTACATCTTGCCAGTATCAAGTATTTTGCATGAAATTAGCCCGATCGGGCCGATATAGTTTCAAGTCAGGGGCTATGGTAAAGCGGTAGCAACTTTACTATAACCTTCAAGGAGCTTCGGCGCGAACGACGGAAAGTCCATGTTTAACACTCAATTTTGTTTTCACTACACTTGTGCACATTCACGGAATAAGATTCCACCAAAATTACACAATTTAACCGAGTTTACAACATAGTTTAACGAAAATAAAATTGGAGCACGACATGTTGTCTCCGCTTTCCCGCCGAAAAAAATCTATTGATCCATTATCCATTGATATTGTTATGACGTTGACACTTCCGCATCCAGTTTTCACGGAGGGGCGCGCCCACAACTTCCGCTTTCCGTCGTGCGAGCAACAAAATTGTAAACAAACATTTCTAGCTCAAATAAAAGCCGAAAAAATGACCAAAGTATCAAACGTAAACTCCTGTTTGGCATTCGAAATACTTCTTTACTTAAACACATTTTATTTAGGCATGTTTATCGTTTGTGAGGTCGCTATAGGGATTTTAAAAGCATTAAATGTATCTTATCCTGAAAATAATTTACTGACTGAGGCAGGGATATTTGGGCTATTGATTCTGGTTGAAGTTATTCGTATATTCTTGGGACGAAGAGGAAATTTGACTAGTCGCAGTAAGTATATTATTAGAAATTAAATTTATTAAAATACCCAGTTTGAAGAGAGGACAGAAAAACTGTACTGGACGCAAATTTAGATTATAAACTCATAACTACAATACCTCAAAATTTCCCGTATTTTAAGTAGGATGTATCTTTATTATAGGGAGAATTGTACACAGGATAATTATTATCTATCCTATCACATAAAAAGATGCAAATCTACTTATATGTTAAAAAACTTACCAAATTTGTTTACCCACCAAATAATATTGCATGCCTTTATTCTTTGAAAACTTGAATTTCTCTGAAAAAGGTTCAAGGAAAAGGATAGGTAAGGATATTTTCAGGATAAGAAAAAAGGACCTACGTTCAAAATTTTACTCATAATCTTACTCTCAGTAAGATTAACTCTTAGGTGTTTAACTGTTTCCTCCCTAGATAAAGACATATGTCTATCTCATAAAACTTATATCCGCCATGACCATGGCATAAACATTTTTCTCCTAGGTCTTAATCCAGGGAGAAAACAGTTAACTATATTTGTATGGAGAAAAGAGTAGGTATCCTTTCTCCTTAAACTTTAATAAAAATAAAAAAAGAATCCTGATATTTTTAAGTACCTACTTATACTAAACTATATTTTATTAAGTACCTATGTCTGACTTTGAACAATTTGTTCACAGAAATCCCCGTGTTCTTCTGTATTCTGCTTACTTTTCCATCTGCCGCTGGTGTCTGCTACTTTCTTATCTACCAAACCTACATCCTCCGCCTTGAATACATCTGGTGTGCTGTGATGCTGATGTTCCATATCCTCGAACTTGGGTTCGCTATTTTATTCGTCTTTACTGTGTGTAAGAACCAACAATATGAATAGGACAGGGTTATGACGAGGAGATATTAATGAAGCCAAATTAAAACTTAGTATACATAGACTGATTTTTCAGTGATTTTCATTGGCATGAATATCTGCTCGGTGCCATTGGGGGAAAGATAAAAGGTCTCGGTGACCTACAGTGATGGCCAATGGTAATATAAAACAGCCGAATGTCCATCAGAGATGGTCAAACGGGAATATTAATTAACATTAATATATAAATGACTAGAATTCTAATCATGAATTACATTATTGATTCATGATTAAGACATCTGCATCAAAAAGAATAAACTTCCAAGCCCATAGAGAGGACAACAAAACAAATATTGTGTTTCAAAAACTTTTTAGTTCGGTTTGAGTGTGCACTTTATTTTTTTTATAAAATATGCAATGTTGTCTTCTTTGCAGGTACTTTACCTTCTTTTTGGTGCAACAATTAACTGTTATCATCCAAAAGTTATGCAATAATCGAGTGCCTAGGTTCTAACTTAACAAAACATACTATTATTAATCTATAACAATAACTATACCAACAGTATACCATCTTAATTCACTAAATAAATTAAAATTAATAAATCAAAAATGAGTCCCTAGGTATGGTGCCCAAAAGGCTGGCTGCATTGCCCCTTTGGATAGCAATACCTATTTGTACATAACATAAAATATAAAACAATAAAATACTCAACTGTACTTTTTAATGGTAAATAAACATTTATATTATTATTAAAACAGACAGACAGACAGCGAAGTCTCAGTAATAGGGTCCCGTTTTTACCTTTAGGTACGGAACCCTAAAAACATTTAATGGATTTCACACTTTATCTCTGACCATTTAGCACTAGTTCTTCCTACTAGTTAGAATAGATTCAAGATTCAAATATATTTATTCAATAAGAACGATGTATATGTTACATATGTACATACGTTTTGAAATGTCGAGATTTTACTGTGGTTTCGGAACGCGCCCTCTGATGAGAAGAAACCACAAGAAACTCATGGGGTAGTCAAATGATGTATAGTTATAGTCTGTGATCAAATAATCATTGAAACTTTATGTAGGTATTTATAGCTCGGCCAAATTGCTATTATTTTAAAGGCTAACAAACCAAGACTTTGCTTTCTTAAATGTTGCTATGGGTTTATCAGACTATTGCAAAGAAAATCTGTAATTTTTTAATGATATGAAATAAATGTCGAAGACAACATGACTTCTCTGAATAGCGTCCTATTTTAATTGTAAGTTAAGAGGACAGTCTCCATTCTCTTTCTTCATACAAACGTAGTCGACGTTTTCCTCCCTGGATAAAGACATTAGAGCAAATATGTTTATGCCATAAAACCTATATCTGTCATGCATGACTATGCATCCACCTTTTCATTTTTTTTATTTTTTTTTTATTACTATTCTATTTAGAAAATGTAAAAAATCAAAAGGTAGATGCATAGTCATGCATGACAGATATAGGTTTTATGGCATAAACATATTTGCTCTAATGTCTTTATCCAGGGAGGAAAACGTCGACTATGTTTGTATTGAGAGAGAGAATGGAGACTGTCCTCTTAATAAAGTACCTAGCGTACTATTGCTTAATAAACAAAACAAGTGAAGAATAATAATAAAATATTTGAAATTATTTGTTTTTTATTTAGAATAAAATTATTATTCTAATAGGCTAAAAACTACATAATATTAAAAATTATTCTGGTTGTTTTAAGTGTTCAGGCAATGCCTGACATTCAATCTTGGTAACCTTAAGAGCACAACCTTCTGGTAGATTCCTTTCAATATACTCTAAATATGTGTCACAAGTTGAACCCGTCAATCGTTGTAGATGAACAAATCTAAAATATGTTCGTATTTCATATTGTACTCGGTGCTTTTTGTAAATGTGAACACTTCTGAGCAGAGTGTGCCTCTCCTTCTCTGCTTTTCTTAGAGCCCAACTGAAATTTAACAAAACACTGCTTACATCTGCTTTCTACCTGTTACTTATCCATAGTAACAAAAATCTAAAAAATTAGACTTGTATTTTATGTTATTACAATACAATATGATTAATTTATTCACTTATAGTGTTGGTACAATTTGTTGTTTAATAACATAAACTAGTTATGTAATTACATTTAGTCGCATACAACATTTTTTAATAAAATGGGTTTTCTTAGATCACAAAATAGTTATTTATTTTGTAGTCATTGAAGTTTGATAATACATTTTTGCCTTTTGTCCTTAAATGTTACAACAAAACAAAAGCTTTGGTAACTTGTTCGTTACTTACTAAAAGTTAACAAATTGTCAACCACTAAATTTCTTTTGTTGTCTATTATTTTTCTACTAACATTAGTCTAAAATGAGAATGATCATGAAGAACACACCTTCATGATTTAATCAAAATAGTGCAAGCAAAATGAGTAGTTAGTGAATAAACTAAATATGTAGGTACCTTTTAGTAACCTCAATTCCCAAATGAGAAGCCGCGGCTACACAGAACCATGAATAGCTGAGCAGCACGGCTGGATCTACGCCTCTCATTTCCAACTCTACTCGTTTGAATAGCTTATCCAGCTCTATGGCAGCCGGGGCATTTTCTACAGGTGTTTCCTCTACAGTTGTGATCGGGTTTAAAGTGGCAGCAGATAAAGGCCTGAAGGTTGTACTGGACGCGTAGTTCGGTGTAAATAACCTGCCCACAAACGGAGCAGTCCGCCAGATGCTCTAAAATAGAATTTTAGTTAGATTTTGGAGTCGTAACACTGTAAAACTTTAGAATTGGAAAAATAACCTTACCCTGATTGAATTCATTTCTATGATAAGTTATTTCCCGTTGGAATTACTGTGCTAAATATACATAAAAGTTATTTTGATAATTTGTGTATTATTTATGCGTACTAGTAAGTTTCGCTTCAAAAATATGAAAAAACAGTTCTAACATATGCCATTTATTTTTTTATTTGAGCTTTTTTTTTTTCTTCAGTTTATGGTCCCCACCCACGACACAGCTTTCTGCCGTTCTGCCATTTTCAAGTAGCTAATGTTGCCAGTATTCTTGCTAGGTTTCATTTATGTGGCTTCTCTTCATTTAGTGGGAAGTTTGGTGGTTTTTTTTTTTTTTTTTTTTTAATTAGGGAACATTTAATATTTACAAAATCGCGGATTATAGGACGAGGAAAAATAGGATCAGGGTAGTTGGTAAGTAAATTATTTACAAAGGATATGGTATATGAATAAAGGAAAGGAAAAGCTACAAAAGAATTAAAACATAAATAAATAAACGTTAAATTTTTATGTCATTTGCATGCATATATATTGATACAGCTTTATAAATATCAGAGTCTAATGAAGAAAGTAAACAAGGGATAGACGTTGGATGAGGAACATCCAAGGACACCAGTGATTCCAAAAAAGTAGAAATATCATTTAAAGGACACCCAAAAAATATATGATTTACATCACCCTCACCATCACCACATTCACAAGCAGAACTATCAGTGATACCAATCCTGGCGAGATGAGACGGGGTACAAACGTGTCCAATTCTCATTCGTATTAGGATTGATGTCGCTGTCTTACCTAGTTTAATCTTTCTAAACCAAGGTTTTTTTGTAGTCTGAGGTTGGATATTGTATAGATATTTACCCTTTACGCACGCACTTTCCGTCCACACCTCATCCCAAGTGTTCTTGAGATAAGTTGCCGGCAAAGAGGCTAAATCATGACAATAATTAACATATGGGACGATATCACCACAGTTTACAGCAGTCTTAGCTAATTCATCTGCTTTAACATTGCCTGTAATGCCCGTATGACCAGGCACCCACGCAACGGACAAGCCTTTCTCAGAGCACTCCAAAAGTTTCTTCTTAATATCATAAATCAATGGGAAGTGTTCCCGCGTTTTAAAAGGATATCTCTTTAATGCTAATAGAGAGCTTTTAGAATCAGAGAAAATAACTGAACATCGTAGTTTCATCGTAATTACCAATTCTATAGATTTGAGTATTCCCAGACATTCACCAGTAAAAACCGATGACTCCGGTGGAAGTTTGATTATTTGAAATATGTTATGCTGCTTTTTATAATTAAGAAACACTCCTATCCCAACACAACCATCGGGAGTTAATTTAGAAGCGTCGCAAAGAATGTGGTGTGCTCTTGACCATTTCTCACCAACAGTAAATTTAAATTCCTCATTGGCAGTTACACTATCTTTCACTAGGCCTATATCTTCGTGTATTTCTGTGGGAGCTATTAACGATTTAAAATCTGAGCTATGTATCGGTAATTTTAACGAAGAAAATGATGGAGCTGTAATTGTTAGAAAACGTTGTAAACTTAAAACTAAGCATGGTAGCTTAGAGTTGTTATTATTAAGAGGATTTAAATTCTTTAAACTATGAAGTTTAGGTAATAAAGGGTGGTTGGCGAATTGAAATATCCTAAAGAAAAATCTGTCAGATAAATATTGACGTCTTAAATTCAACGGTGGATCACTACATTCGACTTTAAGTGCATTCAAGGGGCTCGTTTTCATGGCGCCTGACACAATTCTGAGAGCTTTAGACTGAATAGAATCAAATTTTCTAAGAGCTGTGACATTACAAGGAACTAATAGGAAAGTACCATAATCTAATATGCTCCCGATCATAGCGTTATAAACTAATTTTAAAGAATACAGGTGGGCCCCCCACCAAACTCCAGTTAGACAACGAAGCAAATTCAAATTACGTTCGCATTTACTGGTTACATAATCTGCGTGTGGCGTACCTGTTAATTTTCTATCTAATACAACACCTAAAATTTTTGCTTGGTTTTGAACTGGTAATAACTCGTCACCATACCTGACTTCGGTAGAGGGTGGAAATGTATGTTTAGAAAATAGTACAACACAGCTTTTTGAAATTGATAAGTCTAAACCATTTCGGTCCAACCAGTTTTTAAGGTACACTAAAGCGTTCGTCAATGTGTCACAAGCCCTACCAGTTGCCTTATCGCAGGTATATAATAAAAGATCGTCAGCATATTGTAAAATTTTCGCTGTATTATTTAAAGAGTTTTCTAGATCAACTGTATATAGGTTATATAATAAAGGACTTAATACAGATCCTTGTGGAATGCCTTTCCAGGCCATATGATAAGAGGGTGAGGTATTCAATTTAACTAATCTACCAGACATCATATTTATGATAAAATTAACAAGCATAGTTGGAATACCAAGCTTTGTTAATTTTGTTTTTAGTATAGGTATAATGACATTATCATATGCCGCCCTAATGTCTAAAAAGCATGCAACTATAGATTCTTTATTCAAAAACGCTAACCGGATATCTGAAACAAAAATGCTGAGACTATCTATTGTACTTTTTCCCTTTCTAAACCCAAATTGAGATTGCGACAGTAAATCGTGATGCTCAATAAACCACTCCAACCTATTTTTTACCAAATGTTCCGCAATTTTTGCTATTACAGGCGATAATGCAATAGGGCGATATGAATTTATGTCTAATTTATTTTTATTCGGTTTGAGGATGGGCAACACCAATTGTGTTTTCCATGACAGGGGGACATTGCCTGTCAACATGACAGAATTTATAACCTTCAAAAAATAACCTAAACCGTTTTCACCTAGATGGGAAATAAAGCTGTAAGGTATTCCATCCTCACCAGGAGCAGAATCTTTGAGGTCTGATAACACACCTTGAAGCTCAACCAGTGAAAAAGGAGAATTTAAGTTAAAAATGCTACCAGAATTGTTGGAAACATTACAAGAAGGATGTGGTGTAAGGGGTGTTGCAGCTAACATTTCTTCAGGAACAAAAGGAGGGGCTATTTTATCTAGAAATTGTGAAGAGAGTGTTTCTGGAAGTGTAGTGGTGTTTGATGGAGACCTAGCACATTTGAACTTTCTAATATTGGTCCAAACTTCTTTAGACGGTGTAGTGGGATTGATCGATGAACAGTACTTTTTCCAGCCATCATACCGTTTTTGTTTATATAGTTTTTTATTTTGCTTAATAATTTCCAATAAACTGTCCAAATTTTCATTAGTTATATGTTTATTGTATCTCATTTCTATCTCTTTTCTAAGTTTGACTGCCTCAGTGCATTCACTGTCCCACCATGGAGGAGATGGAATATTCCTATTAGATCGCTTTGGAGGAAAAACTGCATCAGCAGCATCTGTTATTAGTTCTGTAAATGCAGTTGAACAAACGTGTTCATTACAGTTTTGTAAGGTTGGAAGCTTGTGTATATTATTTTCAATATGTTCTGTAAATGCAGTCCAGTTACTTTTTTCTGATACTAGATATTTTCTAGTAGAAGTATAGTAATTTTTTGTAGTGTTTACTAAGGAAGAAGTGAATGATATTAAAATTGGGAAATGATCACTGCCATGAGTCGAAGGGAGTACCTGCCATGTTAAAGAAGATGCCATTTGTGGTGATGAGATAGATAAATCTGGTGCACTCTTACCTTCATTGGGTTTTGTTCGCCTAGTTGGCTCACCAGTGTTAAGTAAACAAAGATTATTTTCTTCTAAAATATCTAATAACTGAGTTCCATAACAAGTAGTTTTAGAACTACCCCAAGCTGCATGTTTTACATTAAAATCTCCCAGAACTAGGAGAGGTCTTGGAAGACTCAATAAAATGGCATTTACCTCTTTAGAGATAGCAGATGAAGCACGAGGAATATAGATAGATACAATACATACATTATTAATTAAGATAGCTACAATAGAGACAGAATCATTAAAAGGTGGAAGAGTGAGGGAAGTGTAAGAGACAGAATTATGTACAAGAAGTGCGGCACCGCCATGATTATCTGGCCGGTCGCAACGCAGACAAGAGTATCCGCGTTCTCTGTAGGGAGTGTCTGGCTTGAACCAGGTCTCCCCAAGAGCTACAACTAAAGGCTTATATTTATTTAACAAGTATATAAGATCACTGTCTTTAAGTGTTAGACTTCGACAGTTCCATTGTATCACTTGTTGGACTTGATCCATGGTTAATTGTAGGGATTTGAGAGATTGCATTTAATATTAGGGCTGCGTGGTCAGGTTGTATTAAGGACATGATTAGGGTAGAAATTACATGGATTATATTAGGTAAACTATTGTTCTCAGTACTAGTAGACTTTAATGCACAACCATTTGCTGGAGGGGGCATATCGTAATCTTTTACAAGCTCATTATGAGCTTGTTGATCATACCCAGAAGTAGAAGCTGTAGTTGATTTGTGTGGTAAGAATTTTTTAAAAGATAGGGTCTTTTTGCCTGGATGGATTATATTTTTGTAAGAAGTTGTACTGTTGTTTGTGAAGGTGTTATTAATATTTGAATTTTTAGTTATGATTTTACTATTCAATACATCAGCAAATGACCTATTAACCAGGGGGTGGAATTTGCAGGCTTCGAGGTAAGATATTGATTGGTCTGCCATAGATTGTTTTATTGCTTTTTGTCTAGAAAGCTCAGGACAACATTTATTATTCGCAAAATGCGAACCTGAGCACAGGCAGCATGATGCGGCATCTTCTTGAATCTGGCAACTAGATCCCTCATGGTCTCCTCCGCATTTGAAACAGCGTGGCTTTGATCTACATTGTGTTTTGGTATGACCAAAACGACAGCAATTAAAACACTGGACTGTGGGATAGATATATAATTCTACTGGCAGGGCATTGTAACACATAAAGACGTGTCTGGGTAAGACTTGTCCGTCAAAGGTAAATACTACAGTTTGTGATGGTTTCCATACTGGAGTTCCATCTACAATAACCTTATAATTTAACCGACGTAGTTTTAATATTTTACCACATCCTATAGGCAGATTTACATTTTCTAATATTTCTGTTTCTTCCCAGTCCGATGGGATGCCCCGTACAAGACCTAAACGTGTTACGTTGAATGAGGGAATGAATGCCTTAAACTTATTCTCAGGTAAACATTTATGAGTTATAAAACTATTGGCATCTAAATGGTTTGAGAAAGATATAGTCAATCTGTTCCTACCAATTTTTTTAACACTGCCGTTAATTATGTTATTAATATTATTATTTCTAAGGAACCTACCAAATGTAATAGGGTGTAGAGTATATCCATCATTAGGGCTCACTTCCTTGATAATATGCACTACATAGGGAAGGCTGTCCGAGGGCTGATATTCTGAACGACCAACAAGTGGTGGCCGCACAGAAGTACCATTTGGGCTGTCTACGTTCATAAGTGTGGTGTGTGATGGAGTTTAGGGTTCTGAAATATTTTTTGGATTTTCTTTACTTTTTTTCTTATCAATAGTATCGCTGTCCGCACATAAACAGCAAATGGCGTCCTCATCGGTGTCCTTACAAAATTTCTTTTTGCGTTTATTACATGTTTTGCAATTTTTCCTTTGTAGTACTCTAGAGCGTTTACGGGATTTATCTTTATTTTCTGCCTCTGATTCGTTTGTACTGGAGACCGTTACGTAGGCTCCTACATGATGCAGGCCATCGTCTCGCCCTCCAGGGTCAGGTGGCTCGTTCATCTTACAATCTAAAACTTACCTACACGAAGACTGAAGTATTTATACACTAAAATATTTACAATATTAACAACTCTGATCACTATAAATAAGAAAAAACTATTTTTGAAAATTTAACAAGAAAAAACGCGCCTTTACACTTTCGATGTTCCCGCCTTTTTTCTTATTTGAGTTTTGCATGTTGCATGCATGCACGATTATTAAACCTAGCCACTGTCAAGTCAAATATATCTAACTCAATCAATCTCCCGTCGTAGTCGATCGATTCCTCACTCAACCTGACTCAATCAAACAACTAGAATATAGCAAACAAAACAAACATATTTTACTCTGTGGTCGGCCGATTGAAGCTCTCTCAATCAATTTCAATCAATCAAACAATATTGTTGAAGGTACATGGGGGTCATTGAATTTGCGAGTAGAAACACTTGTGTGTATCTTTTCGTGAATACCTCGTTTGCTTTGCCGATCGAGTCTACGACAGCAAAAGTTTACGTTCAAGCAAGATCATTTGGAACTCAAGCAATCCGACACAATGGTGGGCACTTACATGATACTCAAAATGCTGCACTGCAAGCAAAGTTGCGGCAAAAAGAAGCACAAAATTAAAACAGAAAGATTGTCCGATGAAGTCAGTGTGAAGATCGAGCAGACTAATGAAGATATCTGTAGGGTGTGTTTGAAGGAAGGCAATATACGTTTCATAGGTGAGACAGCTGAAGACGGACTTTTGGAAGCCCTTAGGACCTTTGCAGACATAGATGTGGACGAAAACGACCCTCACCCGAAGAACCTGTGCGAATCTTGCCACAGCCTACTGCAAGGGGCTATTCTATTCAGAAATATAGCTCTAAAATCTGATCAAATCTTAAAAAATCAGCAAATTGAAGAACCGCATTTCGTGGAACCTCAAATTGAAGAACCTCAAATGGAAATAGAAGACCAAACCAGTGACTACAGTTATAGTGATGAACTAAACAATGAAGACATTATCACCAAGAAGAAACGTCCAAAAGATAGAACTCCGCAACCAATTCTATGTAAAAAATGTGATATGTCATTTGACACTTTCGATAAATATGACGATCACAGACTCTCAGCTGAACATGAGAATAAACGTATTACTTGTCCCATTTGTAAGAAAACTTACGTACCAATGTATTATCGTAAACACATGTTATTACATACACAACAGACAGCATGCATGTGTGATATATGTGGGAAGAACTTTGTTGTGCAGGGCCACTTGACTCGACATAGACTGACACACTTCTATGACTTACCTTTTAAGTGTTCTCTGTGCCCTTACAAAGGACGTTTCCGAGAGTCTTTGAAAATGCACATGAGATCTCACACTGGGGAACGACCATACCAATGTGAGCAATGCCCTTCAAGATTTATTAACAAGAGTAACTTAAACAAACATGCTTTGACACATAGGGGTGAACACGATTTCCGTTGCGAAGTATGCGGCAGAGGGTTCTATACTAAACGAGAATTGGAATTACATCTCAAAGTTGATCACACAGGTATAAAAGACCATGTATGTAGGATTTGTGGCAAAACGTTTGGTTATCGTAAACAGATGATGAAACATGAACTACGGGTACATAAGAGAGAGAAACTCAAAAGTGGGAGAATGCCAATATACTTGAAAGTAGAAACCATGAAACAACAAGGAGTTGATATTAATATGGAAACATAAGTTGTTATTCTTCCTTGGTAGTATAAGACAGCGAAAGTTATGAAAAATGCTGTATCCCTGGTGGATATTGTGATCCACCAGTTACAAACATACACCTATTTCTGAAGCGCAGAGCATCTCATCCGAGCGATGTTCCCGGTTGCATCCCTCTCGGGAGCCCGGGGTCCGCAAAACCCCAAATTAATTTAGGGTTCTTCCTTCTGCTTACCTTCTGCAAATATATATGGCAATATTTTTACGCCCAGCTGCCTGTCTGAAGCTTAGAGCATACATAGCATTAAATGATTCAGGAGCTACCCTTCGAAGGCTAACACTATGCCGTGCCGGGTGTTTGTCAGGATTTTTTTTCCATAGTTCTAGGAAGCTATTATAAACAATATTTAAATGTATTAACAAAGGTAGTGGTAATAGGTATTGTATTAGATAATGAAGATAGTTTGGTGTAAATCCATTTCATAGTGCCAACCTGATGGACGCTGCGCCGTGGTATAAGTGATTTGCGCTTAGGTGCATGTTTAAATAAGTCATAAAATATTATTAATATATAATTTATAAGGAACCATATATTATACAATTTCCCATAGCATATCATCATACTTAATAAAACGCAAGTGTATCTCACTGACTGACTGACTGACTGAATGATGGACAACGTACAGGCTAAACGGCTGGGTGTAGAGACTTGAAATTTGGAACATAGCTTCCTAAGGGGTTGAAAGTGAGCACTAAGAACGGATTTTTGAAAATTCCAGTAAAGAGGGGAGTAGGTAAAAATGGGGAAAAACGTTTGTATGCAACTTCGTAACGGCTTGACCTAGAAACTTGAAATTTTACATAGAGATTGATATGAGGTAGTAAGTGAATCTCTAAAAATTTTTTTTCCAAAATTCAACCCCTAAGAGTGTTCAATTGGGGATGAAAGTTTCTATGGGAATTGATTCAAAGAGATTTTGTTATTGTTTTCGGGGGAACTATCCGAAGCCCGACGGGTTTCGGGTTCCCATCTTGTATATTATAAATGCTAATGTTTATAATTACGGAGTGTTGTACATGCATGTTCTTACATTTAATTAATAAGGAACCCTATATTATATAATTACGGAGCGCTGTACATGCTTGTTATTAAATTATTAATAAAAGATTTTATATATGGTATAATCCAATGATGACTTTTATTTCTAAGGCCGCCCAAGCAAAATATTCCATATTCAAGCAACTGTATTCATAAAATTCAAGGTATTATCTATTACAGGTAGGCAAGCAGGGAAGTACTTACATAAATAAAAGATAACATATTTTTTTATTAAATTTGAATAATTATATTATTATCATATTTTAAGGCATCTTACAATCGATCTTATTACAGAATAAATCAAATATTAGACCAGGGTCGATAATGTTTGAAAAAGAATTAAATTATAGTAGAATAAAACTCATTGGAAAAAGAAGAGAATATAACAAAAATGACAGGAAAAATACATTACGGGCGATCTAAGGTCGGGAACCCCCACCCGGTGGGTTGTTAAGGATAAACAACGGTTTTTCTTGATTTCCAGCAAAACTACAAGTCTTATGGATAAAAGTTAAATGACAAAGTTGTAGCTAATAAAAAGATCCTGTAAGTTACTAACTACAGTATTTAAAAAAAATTAAGGTGATTTACAAACATCAATATTAATGAACACATGGCGAAAAAAAAAACAATGCTATCACTTAATCTGTGGACGTGATACCCCGAAATGTGCTAAAAAGTAGACATTTTTCAATTTTTACGTGATACCCCGAAATGTGCTAAAAAGTAGACATTTTTCAATTTTTACTAAAAAGTGACGTACAGCTCGAACCGTTTGAGATAGAAAAAAATAAAAAGTATTCTGGGCAGCCAACCCTTCCCCGCCAGCCGCCCGTGCCGGGACATCCACTGGTCTCCGGACACCCTGTATACGAGCCTACTAGAGTAGGTAGCTCAAATTAATATTTGTGCCGGCAAACATCTTTAAAAGTACTGACGTGGAAGGGCCAGGGTCTAGGGTAAGTTCACGCTAGACATTTACGTGCGACTTCTATGAAAAATCGACTTCTGCGCATCCGCAATTTTTTTCAAGATGATTTATTTTATGTTTTAGTCCAATCCGCTAATCGTAGAGGCAGGCGGTTACGGTCGCTGTCCCAATCACATTTCTTGTATCGTATATTGCTCGTCCGACCGCACTTTACTTTCCGACATCTTGTAGCATTTGACGGTAACTGACCGTAACATTTCCGACAGATTTTCTTCTGTAATCGATGGAAACTTGCTAACTTCCATAGCTTATTACAACGTAACATGGAACCTGTAAAAGGGAACAGAGAAGTTTTAGGCAAAACTATCCTAAACAGTTGGAAAGCTGGTTTCCAGCTCCTCAGAGGTTTTGTGTACCAGTGCACCTATAGTAGGTATCAAATCGGTGTACAAAGGGTACGAAGTATGCAGAGAGCCCCGTCGCTATCACAGATATTATACTAGTTTGCAAAAGAAATCACTTATTTTCTCGAAGTTTGGCAGCTGGTCCGTTTGGATAGAAATAAGGTTCTATAAAAAAGTTTGGAAAGATGACTTTCTAATGTAGGTAGGTACTATTTATGTATTCTGCGCTAATGTTTAAGTTTTGCAGCCATAGGGTTCGATAAAAAATAACAGCCGTATTCACAAACGACCCTATGCGTTGCTTAATGCGTTGTCTTGTGAGTGATAGATAAAATATTGTGACAAAGCTGAGTCCACGCATAGAGTTGTTTGTGAGAATACAGCTGTAATTTACCTCTGCCGCCTGAGAGTCCTAGCATCAAATGTATGGTGGAATCTTCATTCAAATTGTAGAAGGAGAGCGGTCGTCTGCCTTCCATCTCCCTCCCGCTGTATATGAGTCGTTGTTGTTCGACAGGGATGCCCTCTATCTCCGTGATCCTCTCCTTTACGCTATCTACCGTCTCTTCCACGGTTACCAGGGTGATGGTTTCACCAGTTATCGTTTTCACGAAGATTTGCATTGTTCAGGTTTTACTTAGGTAACCTAAAACAAAATTCGCAAGCTTTTCTCAAAAACATCGGGTTGAAGTTAATTAGGAAAGCCTGTGATGCTGAAGAAGTTGCCGGTTCGATTTCCGCCGAGAGCCGAGTTAGTAAGTAGGTAGGTAATGTAATTACCTTTAATGGTTTTTGTTACTGATTTGATTGTTAAGGTATTTTATATTCCCGTGGCTCAGTTGTTCAGAGCGTCGCAATGCAAAAGGCGTGGGTTCAATACCCCACTAGGTGGGTACTCAGAATATAAGTAAGTAAATAATTATTGTGAAATAGGCATGCTATCTTTGAACATAAAGATTTTTTTCGTCTGAAGTAGGAAAATAGGTACCGTTCGGTGATCTAAATCAATCATGCATGATATTTTTTTGAGTAAGTACCTACCTAAGTATGCTTTCTAAGGTCGTTAATTAAAGGCATGGGTCTAGTATACTTAGGTCCTTATTATAAGTCAAGGATAGCTAAGCTAATCTATTATTGCCTCTATTATGCGCATTACCATTAAATCAACGTAGGTTTTTTTTGTCCTAAACCTAAATCACTACATGCATAGTTTATTATTACAAATGACGTAAACAATACACACACTCTAATGTAGATGGGGTTACTCACACAGCACAACTACACATTACAATCACATTACACACACTGGCCGGCCCATAAGAAATGGTAATTTTCTATGTTATGTGTATGATAGGTAGGGGATAAATAGAAAAATTGGCCAGTCTACGCGAAATAGTTCTATCACGTTTTTATTATCAACGATGTGGCATTGGTAGAACGAGACGCAAAATCTCCATTCCTACCTACCAGAAGATGATTCATTATTGCGCACAACCGCACAACCAAGTGAATGAATGAACTAGAGTTCCACCAAAACACAGACCAAAATACAAAATTATAGTGAGTTGAGTGAGTAGCTGTAAAGCGGCAAGACGGCTAAGCACATTTAATTTAGAAATACAAAGAAATAAATACAAGAGTGCAGGGTTTTACGTTAAACCTACTAAAAACTTGAGTGCGTATTTTTATCAGTAAAAACTTGGAATCCGGTGAGTACTTACCTATTTATTACGTATTTTGATTAAGTATTTTATGGTGGTAAAATGACTTTATTTGTAATTTGAAAGATTTAGACGGGTTTTTGATTATTAAGTTACGTACATAGCCTGACCAAAGTTTCTTTCTTACTTTCTATCTAAGTCTTCAATTTATTTGAATCTAGTGCTTAGATTTACGTGTCCCATAACCTTACTACATGTAGCGGCAAGATTTAAATAATTTAGTACCTGACCTAGTAATTATTATAAAATGTATAATATCATTAACTTTTCTTTATTCTAATAGAAAGTCACGTTTTATAACTATAGTGATTATAAACGTATGGTGCAATTATATTGCGTAATATTTAACAAGTAGGTAGGTACCTACAACATTATTAGTTAGATATTGCTCAACTTTGATAATATCGGTTGTCAACAAAAACGCCTACATAAATTGTATAGCAATAACATTTCCAGAACCATGCAGATTTTCGTGAAAACAATAACCGGGGAAACAATCACCTTGGTGAACATAGAAGAGACTGTTGACAGCGTGAAGGAGAGGATCGCGGAGATAGAGGGCGTCCCTGTCGAACAACAACGTCTCATATACAGTGGGAGGGAGATGGAAGACGGACGGCCGCTCTCCTTCTATAACATGCAGGAAGATTCCACCATACACATGATGCTTTCACTACCCGGGGGTGAGTTTTCCATAGTTGAGTAGATAGCAGGCTCAAATCAAGAAGTTCACTGCTACACATAGGTTACTTCATAGATATCACTTTGGAACAATTTTTAGGACATTTATATTAGTATTTCTAAAGTGATATCCACACTTAGGAAATACCTACTGCTTTTGAAAAAAGGCGGGACCTACCTACCTACTAAAATGTTTGAAAGCATTTTTTCACATTAACAATCCTCAAAATGGTAGGTAACTCTACAGATACCTAACTTAGTTATATTTTCACACTTAAACTTTTATTCTTCCGGAATTTGTTTAAATGGCTTATTTTAGTCGTCTCCTGTAGACCTACCTACTAGATCAGTGAAACGGTGCAGCTGCAGAGAATTCACGGAAACGTCGCTATGTAAAAATGTATCCTATTCTCCAATAAAACAATCTACCTACCTATAACATCAAGCAAGACATTAGAAAGTAAGCTATTCAATTTTCTACAATATTTATCAACTAACTCTCTGTTGCACTGATAGGTACATAAAATTATTTCCTCCTTATTAAATCATTGTTGCAGGTCGATTTTTTAGTCCAGAATGGAAGCTAGCAAGTTACTACGTAACTCGCAAAAAGATCTGTCGGAAATGCTACGGCAGGCTACCGGCAAACGCGACTAGATGTCAGAAAGTTAAGTGTGGGCGTACTTCCGACATAAGAAATAAAAGACCGTTTATAAGATCTGACAGTAGATATTATCCTAAACGGTTGAAAGATTGGTATGAACCCGGATTTTGGATGTGCTACTAAAGTAAACCAAACTACCTAACCAAACTTAAGTTTTAAGATTTATCTTAGTAGGTACATTTCTGTGAATTATATTATATTTATGTAAAAAATAAAATTAATTACTTACAATTCTGCTTCTATGTGAATAACTTTAAAATATTTATACCTACACGAAAATCTGACAAATAACGACAAAGGCGCAGTCCAAGACGATATATTATGAAAATCGACATTAGACAAAAGGCATTGTTGCGATAGACTGGTTGAAGGTAGGCACATACGTCGCTTTAGTAAGCCTTGTCTCCGTCACAGTTAGACAATCGACCTAACTATAAGGCTTAATGTTCTATCTATCTACCCTAAAAATACTTTACAGAATTTAATTAATTAACTTCAAAGGTAATCCTTAAAGCTTTATTTATTGTTGTAGGTCGAACTATGGGTCCAGAATGGAGACTAGCAAGTTACTATGTAGCTCGCAAAAAGATCTGTCGGAAATGCTACGGCAAGCTGCCGGCAAACGCGACAAGATGTCGGAAAGTGAAATGCGGACGCACTTCCGACATTAGGAATAGGAAGGTGTATCGTTCTTACGAGAGATATTATCCTAAAAGATTGTCTGATTGGTATATACCTGGATTTTGGACGTGTTAAATGGTCAATTTGCATATAACTTAGGGTAATAATGATTTGGAAAAGTCCTCATGGGCTCTTATCTCCAAATATACTATTAGATTAAAACAGTGCAAACCTTTGTAACCTTAGTTATTGTCAACTAAGACCTTCACTGCCTAAACCTTCATACAAAATAAATAGTAGATCTGACAGAATGTCACAAATGCCGTTCATTTCAAACTGTCAATTAATTCCCTGCAATGGCAAACGAAGCAGAAGAAACCGTGCGAAAGCTAACCCTCCACAAAGGCGTCGCTGGAGTGATCATCGTCAACGGTGAAGGTACTTATACCAAGAGATTTAAATTATCTAGTTCCAATGAATCTAAGTGAGTTTTGTATACTTACCTTGTCTTAAAAGCAATTACTTGGCTTTTCACCGTCCAAGGTGCCTTAATCGTATGGGCAAGCGAACTTGTCCGTGTTTCTGCACAGCTACCTACTAAGGAAGTTCGGAACTCTCTGCCACGATGAGGCGCCACCGTCTTCTTTCGCCCGTAAACCACCCTTGAAATCTCGAATCTTCTAAATCGACTTTTGGACCGCACATGGCCTACACTTGGCAAGAGTGTTTAAGAGCATAGTCTCCATTCTCTTTCTCCATACAAACTTAGTTTACAATTTCCTCCCTGGATAAAGACATTAGAGCAAATATGTTTATGCCATAAAACCTATATCTGTCATGACAATGCATCTACCTTTTTATTTTCTAATTAAATAATAATAAAAAATAATAAAATGAAAAAACTAAAAAGGTAGATGCATAGTCATGCATGACTCATGACAGATATAAGTTTTATGGTTTTATGGCATAAACATATTTGCTCTAATGTCTTTATCCAGGGAGGAAAATGTAAACTTCGTTTGTATGGAGAAAGAGAATGGAGACTATCCTCTTAAGTAAAAATGTAGAAAACAAGAATGTTACTTCAGGTTTTCCTTGAGTACGACAAAAATGGTTTCTCTTTAAGGTATACCAATCAAGACAACATTAGACAACCATGTTTCTGTACAGTACGCGGGTCTAATGAGCGCGCTTGTCGACAAGGCTAAGGCAGTTGTTCGCGACTTAGATCCTAACAACGATTTGACGTTTCTAAGGATTCGGAGCAAGAAGAGCGAAGTGATGGTAGCTCCGGACAAAGATTTCATTCTGATAGTGGTCCAACATCCTGTTGAATGACGAAGGCTGTGGCTTTTCAGCCACATTTTTATTGTAACTTATTTCCTTGAATAAAACTCACGGTTACTTTAATTTTGTATTTATTTTTACTTAAGTCAAATACATAACTTGTCGATTATATTAGTTAAGACTAAGGAATGAAGTTAATTTTAATTTTATGATTTAAAACCCTCCTCTTGGCGGTTGGTGTACGCGCCAACCGCCAAGGCGGTTGAAACCGTTTCCTTGCGTGTAACCGTTTATGTTGCCGTAACCGCCACGACCGAACCCGCGGATTCTAAAGCCACGGCCGCCGAAACCGCCACCGTTTCTGTCGCCGCCTCCCGAATTTCCCCTAAAGCCGCCCGAATTTCCTCCAAAACCGCCTGAATTTCCACTAAAGCCGCTCGAATTTCCACCGTACCCTGTGGAACTGCCTGCGCCTGCCCCACGGGGCCCGCTAGTACCCCAGCCTCTGGTGTGTCCTCGTTTGGCATCAGATCTGAATGTTGGGGTACTCGAAGCTCGCTGTATATTGAAATCACCGGCGTCCAGTACACATAGTTCTCTAACGCAATGCAGTACCTGAAACAAACAAACAGGTATCATCTGGCCAATGATATCATTACCCGATAACGTATCATATTGATTACTAGCATCGACCCGCGGTTTAACCCGCTTAAGATCCAATCCGGCAGGATCTCCAGGTCTCTAGCTCTCCATACCAAGTTTCATCAAAATCGGTTTGACAATTTTTTTAACAGGCTTATTGCTCATCTGGTCTTGTTTTCAAATTATCAATAGGAGACTAATAATTTTTAGAGAACATAGTACATTTCTTCTGTTCGAGATGAAATTGGACTGTACTCTATCGTGTTTTCTACAAAGGCAAGTAGCTACATCCTTTCCTTGTCGGGTGCAGAGTTTAGAAAAGCAGTTTTTTTTTAAATAACTATTTTCCAAGGATGGGAAATTTTTTAAAAATCAAAACTATCCTAACATAGAACTGGCCTGGTCTCTATTAGAGACTAGAAGGAGAAAGGTCGCCTGATAGTGATCCATTTCAAACTGACGGACGAGCTTCAATAGTTCCGGTGTGTGAGTAATTTCCCAAATTGTTCGGGAAATTACTTGCACTACTTTAAAAAATTTCAACCGTCTAGCTATTACGGTTCATGAGATACAGCCTGGTGACAGACGAACAGACTAATAGGGTCCCGTTTTTTACCCTTTGGGTACGAAACCCTAAAAAGATGGATCAAAATTCGAACGTCGTTGTTAGAATACATAACATCTTTATTTTAATTTCAGGCTATTAACATTATTTAATTTCAGACTATGGTCTGACGTTTTGTTTCTCTGTATTTGACGTTTTTTCTTCAGGAAGATGTGTCAAATCATGGTATGAAATTATAAAACGTAATCTAAGTATCCTATGTTACTGCGTTACCTTTCGTTCAACATCAGAGAACTGCAAGGCTGCATCAGGTTCGGCTGCGGCCCTCTCGACAATCTTCTCGATAGCCGGTCGTAACGCGACCACAAGCGCAGCCGTGCGTGGAGACATCTCGAAATTTAACCAGTTGTCTAAGCGAACCACGTTGTCTACCTGTTTATAATATAAATGTTTTCATATCAGACGTAGAAATTAATATATTATTCCTCTTCACTGCCCAAGGACTGATTTTTCTTGCATGAATATCTATCAAAGTTATTTAAAAGAGTTTAGAAAACAATACTTTATTAAAGTCGAGGATGTTTTACTCGGGCATCAAATCGATGGCGGGACATACGACAGCTTCTTTATGAAAATGAATCTTTATGAATTTATAAACTATTTATGTATGAACTCAGTTACATCTAGAGTTATTTGATGCTAAAATCATGAGTTTTTATCAATCCTTTATTAATGAATATCAATCGCCGCCACATCAACAATTGACCAATCAGAGCATCGGATTCTGGATGTAGCGCAGTTGGATTTTAGACGATACATATAATCCTGTACATAAAACTTACCCACTCAACCTTCCTGCAAGCGAAGAGTAAGAGATGCAGCGGCGCCACCATCGTGGTCTGCTTGCAGCTAATGGCTCGAGTCCTCACTTTCTCGCCAAACACGAAGAGAGGCGACGAGAACCTTAGCTCTAGGTTAGAACAGTTCACTGAAGTCTTATGGAGCAGGGCCGGTTTGCCTTCCGTCGTTAATACCTGATTTAAAAAAAAAAGAGTTACAATGAACACCGTTTACAAGTTTTAGGATTAAAACCACGAATATATCACATAATGGATAATGAAATATGTTGATAAAAAGTCTATTTAAAAACGGCATATTTTCCATGTTTTATTTATCACGTCTACACAGTCAACCTTCGCCCTCAATTTTCAGTATATAAAGAAGTCTCCAAATAAAAACAAATGCATGGTAAAAATGAATAGTAAAATAAAATGAACCAAGCTAGTCAGAAGATAATATTTCCCGTGTCACGGGCACACTGAAATGCGTCGCAAAATGTTGAGGGATATTTTGTCTTTTAATGTATTCGTGCCTTTAAAAGGTTCAACAAAACGTCTCTAAGTTCAATGTTAACTGTTACAGGTAAATACTGGAGGATTCCACCAAAGCTCCGAATACTAGCCGAATATTACTTGATGAACAAACAGATATGTCGGAAATGTTACGGTACATTACCGCCGAAAGCGACAAGATGTCGGAAAGTAAAGTGCGGTCGAACAGACGAAATAAGACCGAAGAGGGGATCGCGATGTCATAAATATGATAGGGAAGTATGTGGTCCTGCAAGATTGAGTGATTGGGATAAGGGTAATTATCGTTAGTGTACAGTATAGAGAATAAATTTATCTGAAGACCATCTGGTCAAATCTCGTCCATTAGTAAGTAATAACTAGTTCTCTCTAATATGATTTTATTTGTAATCACGATTATGGCATCGCGATCTCCTCTTCGGTCTTATATCGCCTGTTCGACCGCACTTGACTTTCCGAAATCTTATCGCTTTCGGCGGTAACGTGCCGTAACATTTCCGACATATCTTTTTGTTCAACAAGTAATATCCGGCTAGTTTTCTGAGCTTTAGGATCACCCTAAAGCTCAGCTAGCCGGATAGCCTTTAATAATTACCTGTAAAATGAAATGACAATCGCTGCTTGTGATAAGCAGCTATTGTCATTTCATTTTTACTACAGACGTAACAATATTGCCAGAGCTGCAACGGTTTTTTATATTTATTTCTCGTAAAAGGAATAGTTCAACATAACCGTTGTAATCTTTACAGGTAATTGGAGGATTCCACCAAAGCTCAGAATACTAGCCGAATATTACTTGATGAACAAACAAATATGTCGGAAATGTTACGGCACGGTACCGCCGAAAGCGACAAGATGTCGGAAAGTCAAGTGCGGACGAACAGACAATATACGACCGAAGAAACAGTTTTTCAGATTTGTTAAGAAAATATCTGGTCCTTCAAGACTGAGTGATTGGAACAAGGATTGTTAGTGTGGTAATTTTATTATTATTCAAATAAAGTTATTAATAGCCAAAGTTTTATAACCAGTTCTCTTATTTATTATATTGCCAATGGAAATATAAAATGAAAAGTACAATAATAGCCGAAAAAGTAAGTTTCACTTTAAATTAACATAGCTAAAACAGCATGGCATTGTGTGCCAAATTCCTTCCATATTTATTGTGTCACCCGCGTAAGTCCCGATCCAGCGGAATTTTCCAAAAACTCTTTCTTAGTGGATACCTACACGCCACAAAGAAAACACTATACAAATTTCATATCTCTAGGCAACGAACTCAGAATATGGAATATATGGAACTCGCATTTGTTTCAAAACATGTTCCACGGATATTGCAGACTTTTGAAAATTGACGACTTGATCGCCAAACCACAGTACAAATAAGGAACAGTATGGAAACTAAGCCTAGTTAAAGAAAATATAACCTACGCAAAAGGGTTGTCACTTTTAATGTTTTGGATATTGTTTCCAGCACCGACCAGAACAATAAACATGTTTTCTGTTTCTGTTATTTGCCTAGACGAAGTTAAAACCCAACTATTAAGTTCACATTAAATGACTGTTTCCGTACTTATTGTCAGTCATGTCATCAATAATACAATCCAGTGCGCGGAATGTCTGCGCTTTGACTTTGGAACAACTTTTTACCGGGTTTACTATGAGAGTTAGATCTAAATTTCTATTTGTTACTCGTAGTCTCTAGGTCCAGTCATTTAGGCTGTGCGTTGATATAGTTTCGTCAGTCATTTAGGCTGTGCGTTGATATAGTTTCGTCAGTCATTCAGTCAGGAATTTGAATTCTACATGTAGGTATATAATAAGATAGATAAGTGTTACCTTGCGTTTATCAAGATGTAAGCAGACGTTGGGATATAGGCCCATTGCCATGAGCGCAATGACGACGTCGAGCGTGGGATCGGGCCCGGTCGGGAGCCAGCGCTGCGGGACACAACACTCTTCGGAGAAACCAATAGATGTCGTTAGGATATCTGAAACGTAAATTAATACCATTTAATTAGAAAATAGATACATATATTCCTTAACTTAGGGCCGGCGCAGACCTGACGGAGCGCAGCGCAGATAATTTTTGATTGTCATAATATTATCGACCTTGTTCTCATTAAAATAATATTCAAAATCAGTTAACACAAGAAATAAATCCACGCGCATACTCGCGCCTCCGCGCGTATTGTGTGTTAACTGATTTTGAATATTATTTTAATGTGAACAAGGTCGATAATATTATGACAATCAAAAATTCTCTGCGCTGCGCTCCGTCAGGTCTGCGCCGGCCCTTAATCCGCGTAAAGAAGAGTTATTATTTTTGGTGACTTACAGTTTATTTTTAGTATTAGTAGTGCATAAGTATAAAAAATAAATCTAAAACAATAATTTATAATTCATTTATGTCCATGATAGCATTTCGGATCAGGATGTTTTGGAAGCTAAATGTTCTTGAATACACATCGACTGTAATGTAAAATGCTTTGAGAGCATAACGTCCTCAATTTAAAATGACTGCTAGTTGTCGGAGCACATAGTCCTTATTACTAAATATTCGCAATCTAAAATGTCATGAAACTTAAATGTCCTCATTAACTGAATAACCGCAATGTTAAAAGTCATGAAAGTTAAATGTCTGCAATGTGAAATTCACATATGCCAGACATCTTAAAATCCTGTCTTCCTAAATCCTCTTTTGAGATTACATGATACTGAACCCTCCGGGTGACGACAACTTCCCAAAACAACAACTTTCAAAAACAACAACTTCCTATGAAAAAGTTTCAATAAATATTTTCTCCTTGTAATAGAAGAATAAAAGGAAAATTTAATTTATTTCTTAAAATCTTTATTAATTTTTTTAAGGTACTTAACATAAGAAGAACATACTTACCTAAGATTAAACGTTAACATAACATAACACGTAACATAAAATTGTTATTTATTTATTAAGGAAGGCTATATGCTACTTTTGATTCCGATATTCCGGGATCGGGACTTACGCGGGTGAAACCGCGGGACGCAGCTATAAGAACATAAAACACATATTGCGTAACATGCTGTACTGCAAGTGTACTTACACTTACAGAACAGTACAGCATGTTAAACATTGAGGATCTTTTTTATATTTGAAATTCTTTTTAAAAATTCGTAAGGTGTGATACACTCTTCTTCTAGTTTTTTCTTTTCTTCGGCGTATCGAATATTGAAGCTTATATCAACCTTACGTCTCTTCGCACCATGAAACAAGCAATATTTATATCTTATTTCCTGCCATTTTGCTTCTTTCCTTAGTGCATCAATAAACAGTATTAATGTTGGTTTTCTATTCACCTTTGAATTAAAACGTCTATTCCAGCCTTCCAGGGGATTATTGGTTCGAAAAATGTCATTGTAGCAACTTATATCCAGACTTGGTTTTAACCATTGTTTTTCGAAGTAATTCAGAAAATTTTGCATATTTTCATTATTTCCAGCATGCTCTTTAATGTACGCCCAACATTCAGTGTAGCGATCTGCAGGTAAGAGGGGGAAATTTGCACAGATTCTTATTATGTCCCTCGATTCTATGCTATAATCTGCCTTTAAAGTGTCTGCTTTTTTCCATACAGCTTTATTGAAATGGAAGTAGCATCCGGACACGTTAATATGCGGAAAACCATTTTTTATTGCGTTAATAAGCCCGGCCTCATAGTCACACTTAATATTTGTAATATTTATTTCTAAATGTTGTTTCAATAGTTCAAAAAAACGTTCATAAGTATGCTGAAGTTTATTAGGCAGTAAGGCATAAATTACCCCTACCACATGTACAGATTCACTACTACTGCCTAGGTTAACATGTATAGACATTATTTGGGAAAATGGTTTAGGAGTCCTTGTAAACGTACCATCGATAAAAAATAAATTATTTTGAAGTGTCTTTAAAGCGGATCTCGTCATCATAGGACAAAATATTAATATTTTATTATCGTCTGTACCATCTTCACATAACAGAAAATCTTTTGCTAATATTTCAGGGATTTTAACATCATTTAAATTAGTAACTTCTGTTCTTTGCAAGTTTAGAAAATTTCTTCTAGCTCGACGGAGTGTGTCTTTTTTTGACTGAAAATTTGGTACGAATTCATCGCCCAGTTCAGTGAAAATTTTTTCAAATATCTTTTGTACCGGAGTATATTTGTTACATACAGCTTTTTTGCATTTATCCATACTGGTGTCGATTTTATTTTTAATAAAATTCGGTTTACATGTGTGTTCAGCTGAACGCACAATTCTATTTTGGTCTTTATTTATTGTAATACTTGCACTACAATTCTCCCGATACGCACATCTCCATCGTGAAGATCCACCTTTATTTATAATTATGCGGTTATATCTGTAACCATCGACCAACAAAACTGGTTTATTCTTTTGACTATCAATGAAAATAAAACTTGGATTATTTTCCATTTTGAACGATTTGACGACAACAGGCAATTTATATATAGAACAAACGTCGAATGCATCTTTGCTGACATATCTATGACAATAACAATCATACTCAAGATAATATTCTAAAGAGGTTTTACATACAAGAAGTTCGTTCAAATTATTTTCTATCTATACTAAATACTTTCTGAAATGAGGACGACTTGCTCCTTGGTTGTTTTTCCGTAATGGTCAAATTGATTCAAATACATTATGACTAGAGGACTAACTATTGGAAAGGGCATTTAGCTTAAAAAAACCATTATAAATTGAGGACGTTTTGCTCTCAAAGCATTTTACATTACAGTCGATGTGTATTCAAGAACATTTAGCTTCCAAAACATCCTGATCCGAAATGCATGATAGCAGGCCAAACTGCTGGCAGCATAAGCACGCAAAATGACAATGCTAATTCTTTGCGCCAAATAAACACTAGTATTTAAACTTATTCAATGAGGAGGAACACTAACTTTTTATTCCAGCAGAGGGCGCGAGTCGATTAATCTTAGGTTTGAATTAAGAACTGTCAAACAGGTGTTTTTTACAACTGTCGGCGCCAAATTGGCCATATCAGTCTCAGACCGAAAGAAAAAAAAACTCGGCGTTTTCATTGGTGGAGGACCATCATCGAAAAAAAAAGATCATCTGATGCCAGCGCCATCTACTTACAGCTTTGTGTGTGGCACCCCATTGACTAGCGGTTTAATGCTATCTATACTATAATGAGGTCGGATTTGGAGCTACTATCCAATAACTTAAGCAAAATAGCTTCAAATATAACAGGCTAGCAAGGTCAAAATGGATCGTCTATTCACACAAACATAGTGCTTACATTATTATTAGACACGGGTCGAAATCGCGTTATAGATAATCATTGTTATTAATTACCTTGACTTTTCGGCAAACAGGTCACACCGGTCGTGGTCCTGAGAAGACCAAGGTCTCGGGATCTCAATTTAGATTAGACCCGTGTCTAATAATAATGATGGTATTCACACGATGTTTTTAATGACTCGGCTTTGCGGAATAGCTTAGCTATCGGCACGATATGAATGCTCCATAACTCACTGATAAGCTGACGTTTAGCCTCTGAAGTGACACGGAGCGTGGTTTGCTGGACGCCCTTCCACTCGCACCATTTCGCTTCCGCTTCTTCACCCTTATTGTGCTCTCTTTCCCACATCTGTAATATAATAGTACAATAGAAAATTGGGAATCACATAAAAAAATAGGGTGAAATAGGTATTTACGGCGATGATAAGGGATGGTTTAATAATTTTTAGGAATAATCCTAACTTTAAATACTATTTTTATTTGTTTTTTTTGATCAGATGTTCCAATACCTAGTTCAATTTAATAGTAGATTGTATAACAAGGGAGCAAAATAGTATTTTTACGGCGAGGGCGTTACTTTGAATCACGAGCAAAGCGAGGAATTCTAGAATAGAATCCCGAGCGTAGCGAGGGATTCTAACGTAGAATTCTGAGCGCAGCGAGGGATTCAATGTATACATCGCCCGAGGCAAAAATAATTTGCTCTCGAGTCATATACTCTACTTTTCATCCCCTTTCTATGAGAAAATAAATAAGATATGGTGTTACGTAATTCGTGAATATACCTATTTACTTAAACAAAATGTTGGGTATAAAATTTTAATATCACGTTTATTATACAGAAGCCCTCTATAAATATTTGTTGGTTGTTATAGCGGCTACAGAAATACATCATCTGTGAAAATTTCATATAAATACTAAAAAAATAAGCAAAATAAAAAAACAAATGAAACTAATGAAACTCTAATGAAACTAATGAAACTAATGAAACTATCGAAACTAACGAAACTAACGAAACGAAGGAAACTAACGAAACTAACGAAACTAATGATCCTAATGAAACTAATGAAACTAATGAAACTCATGAGCCAAATGAAACTAATGAAACTAACGAAACTAACGACACTAACGAAACTAACGAAACTAATGAACTAATGAAACAAATGAAACTCATGAAACTAATGATCCTAATGAAACTAATGAAACTCACGAAACAAATGAAACAAATGAAACTAATGAAACTAACGAAACAAACGAAACAAACGAAACAAACGAAACAAACGAAACAAACGAAACAAACGAAACATAGAAACTAATGAAACTCATGAAACTAAAGAAACTAATGAAACTAATGAACCTAATGAAACTAATGAAACAAATGAAACTAATGAAACAAATGTAACTAATGAACCTAATGAAACTAATGAAGCAAATGAAACTAATGACACTAATGAAACTAATAAAATAAATAAATTCTGTGAACAACACACAGCGCCATCTAGCCCCGTGGTAAGCGACTAAGCTTGTGTTACGGTGACTCAACACATATCAGCCAGTAATTCATATAATTTACGTTTGATTTCTATGAATGATACATAATGTTCCAAATTCAAATTTACTTTGCTCCCGCCTATTTTATTTTGCTCCCGCCTATTTTATTTTGCTCCCGGCTGTTTTACTTTGCTCCCGCCTGTTTATCTCTTAACAGAAAAGAGCTACTTTGGTCGCACTTATAGAGGACCAAAGCGACACTTTTCGAATAGATGGGATGAAAAACTATTTTAAAACTACTTTTTCATCCCATCTATTCGAAAAGTGTCGCTTTGGTCCTCTATAAGTGCGACCAAAGTAGCTCTTTTCTGTTAAGAGATAAACAGGCGGGAGCAAAGTAAAACAGCCGGGAGCAAAATAAAATAGGCGGGAGCAAAATAAAATAGGCGGGAGCAAAATAAAATAGGCGGGAGCAAAGTAAATTTGAATTTGGAACATTATGTATCATAGAAATCAAACGTTAATTATATGAATTACTGGCAGATATGTGTTGAGTCACCGTAACACAAGCTTAGTCGCTTACCACGGGGCTAGATGGCGCTGTGTGTTGTTCACAGAATTTATTTATTTTATTAGTTTCATTAGTGTCATTAGTTTCAGTTTCATTAGTGTCATTAGTTTCATTTGCTTCATTAGTTTCATTAGTTACATTTGTTTCATTAGGTTCATTAGTTTCGTTAGTTTCGTTTGTTTCATTAGTTTCATTTGTTTCATTAGTTTCATGAGTTTCGTTAGTTTCGTTAGTTTCGCTAGTTTCGTTAGTTTCATTAGTTTCATGAGTTTCATTAGTTTCGTTAGTTTCGTTAGTTGCGTTAGTTTCATTTGTTTTATTTATTTTGCTTATTTTTTTAGTATTTATATGAAATTTTCACAGATGTATTTATGTAGCCGCTATAACAACCAACAAATATTTATAGAGGGCTTCTGTATAATAAACGTGATATTAAAATTTTATACCCAACATTTTTGTTTAAGTAAATAGGTATATTCACGAATTACGTAACACCATATCTTATTTATTTTCTCATAGAAAGGGGATGAAAAGTATATGACTCGAGAGCAAATTATTTTTGCCTCGGGCGATGTATACTTTGAATCCCTCGCTGCGCTCAGAATTCTACGTTAGAATCCCTCGCTTTGCTCGTGATTCAAAGTAACGCCCTCGCCGTAAAAATACTATTTTGCTTCCTTGTTATACAATCTACTATTGTGATATACAGGGGTGGTCATATAATTAAGAACGCTGATATAAAGGGAAGATTTTTCCAACTAAGATGTAAAACTAATTGTATGCATTTGTTTTTATTTCTCTCGGTATCGTAAAACATTTCCATATTACCACTGTATTCATTGATACACATGATTGGCTAAAAATCAATAGGCAAACTTTTTACACTACTTTTAAACAAAGTATTCCTTATTACTGGCTGGTCACGTAATTAAGAACGCTAAGTAGTTTATACCTTTATTCAAATTTAAATAGAGAACACTCAGTCGATTTGTTACTGTTTGTATAATTTTGGCGCCATTACGTGCTGTAAAAGATTAAAGGTGATTGCTTCTTTAGAAAAAACAATGGGAAAAAATAAAAGATGTGATAAATCTACAAGGGAAGTAATAATAAAACTTCGCCGGAAGAATTGGTCTTGTAAAAAGATAGCCGACCATCTGCAATGTTCAAAAACGATGGTTTTCCACGCTGTAAAGCATTTTGCTACGTATCAAACTACTTCGAATGTTCCACGTGTACCTAAACAGAGAAAAACAACTCCTCGAGATGACCGAAACATCGTTCGTATGGCAAAACAAAATCCTTTTAAAGGGTCCAATGAGCTTAGAAAAGAATATTTTGGTGAAAACAACCCTTCAGCAATCTCAGCACGCACTATTCGAAGACGTTTGGTAGAAGAAAAATTGCACGGTAGGATAGCAAGAAAGGTACCCATGTTAAAACTTTGCCACAGGCAAGCCCGGCTTGCATTTGCGAGAAAGTATGAAAACTGGACTGTGCAACAGTGGAAAAATGTACTTTTATACCATTCCCACTCTTAAAAGCTTATTTTATTCACGCTAAACAGTGAATAAAAACGACTTTTACTCACGCTGTTTGAATTTTGAATTTGGAACACAATTTGCTCGTCGTCCATCTAAATGCAACCTCCTTGCGCGAAAAAAAAATTGATACAAACTCCTTGCGCTAAGAATACTCGACATACAAATACCTTTGGGTACGGAACTCTTTTTAGAGTTCCGTACCCAAAGGATAAAAACGGAACACTTTTACTGAGACTTCGCTGTCTGTCTGTCCGTCTGTCACCAGGCTATATCTCATAAACTGTGATAGCTAGACAGTTGAAATTTTCACAGTAGATGTATTTCTTTAGCCGCTATAACAACAAATAGATAATAACATCATTTAAGGACCATTCAAAAAACGTAATTTTGACATTAAAACGCAACGATACCGCGATGTATTTTTACCACTATCACTTTTTACTTTTTCTAGTGATGAAGTGAGATGGGCGCCAGTGGTAAAATAAATTTTAATGTTTGCGTTGCGTTCACGGATTGGTTGCCGGTCCAGTGTTCATTTCAGGGTTCCGTACCCAATTGTGATAGTGGTACGGAAACCTTCGTACGAGATGGGAGTCCGACTCGCACTTGACCGGTTTTTTTTCTCGTAGTCATGGTATAAAGTATAGTATGCAACTCTTGAATAAAGTACGGATTTACATTCAGGGCCATGAACCACTGGCGTCGCTCAGGATTCTAACACTTGAATCCCTCGCTACGCTCGTGATTCAATCATCATGTATCACTCCCTACGGTCGTGATTCAGTCGTCAGAATCCTTCACTTGCTCGTGATTCATCTACGGCCTTCGCACTAAATCCGTCTTTTATTCACTAGTTGCATAATATACTATTTTCTGACGAGACGAAAATAAACAGAGTATGTTCTGATGGAAAACGATATGTACGACGTCCCCCGAATACAGCATTCGACCCAAAGTACACGAAAGTTACATTAAAGCACGGTGGTGGAAATGTGAAAATTTGGGGTTGCTTTTCAGGACATGGTGTAGGACCTGTAAAGTTGATAGAAGGTAACATGGATCAGTTCCAATACAAAAATATACTGGAAGAAACAATGTTACCATACGCTGAAGACGTTCTACCGGTCATTTGGACATTCCAGCATTACAATGATCCAAAGCACACTGCACGCACCGTAAAGGAATTTCTTACAGCGCAATTAGTTTCTGTCTTAGACTGGCCTGCTAACAGTCCAGATCTAAACCCAATAGAGAATCTGTGGGTTAAAGTAAAGAAAAAGGTTTCAATTACAAAGTGTGGAAATTAAAGAGAGCTGTATGACGTTTTTTTAGAAGAATGGAACTCTATTTCTCTTGCGAAATGTCAAAAATTAATAGAGTCAATGCCTTGCCGGTGTAAAACTGTAATTAAAAGCCGTGAATATGCTATTAACTATTAATTTTAGTTAAATATTTATTAAACTTTTTATGTTTCCTGTGCTACATAATATTGTGATTTTTTAAATCTAAGTGTCATACAAAACAATTCCCGAGCAGTTAAATAAATCGTTCTTAATTATTTGTCCAGTTTCAGTACTATTTGAATGTGTTACTTTGATAAAATCAATAAAATGTGCAAAAAATAGTTAGCGATTTCATACTTTATTCTTAAGTCAGGTTGCTCTATTAATGTGACTATTATATAACATAACTAGTTGCTTCTCAGAAGGTACACATCTCTGTGTATGATACGATTTAAATAAAAAACTTCTAGAACTTCAAATCGTTCTTAATTATATGACCACAATTGTATAAGCTTATTTCAAGGTAGATAGAAAGATAGATAACTTTATTTCCACAACATAATACAAGAGAACAAAATAAAAATACAAAGAGTAGTAAAGACAAAGCTTGAAAAGTACAGTGGCCGGATAAGTTGAAAAAAATGGCGCATGCGCAGAAGTCGATTTTTTATGAATAGAAGTCGCATATAAAATGTACTGCGCGAACTTTCCTTTTTCCTTCCTTCAACTTATTTGTCGGCCACTGTAATACCGTTAAGATAGGCACTTTATACACAGGACTTAATTGTATAGAGTTACCTGATAAGCATTCAGCATAGCGACGTGATCGGAGGCCCTTTCCCCAGCCAACGCGCGCTGATGGTTAGACAGGCGCCTGCGACCTTCGAGCACGAATATCTCGGGGAAGGTGGTAGAGTTGGCAGCCATCGTGGTCAAAGCGTCGCCCACGCCGAGCACGAAACCCAGCACCATCATCTTACCGAGACGTGGCTCTGCGGACAAATGTTACTGTCAAATTGAGGCAGGAATTGGATATGTGGTAAGTGGCTTCTCTGCCGGCCCCAGCGAAGTTGTCGTTAGCTCCTCTTCCGAGGAGGAAGCTCTCCTTTAGAGAACCGAATCTAGCATTTGGGGACACGATCGGTCTATAACTGATCCCTGACGGTTGCCCCTCGGGGTGACCTGACGGTACAGCGGACCCCTCTCTTTATACCCTTGCTGGTCATAGCTGGGGACGCTATAACATATATGCGTAGGTATTAGAGAACTGGGTTTGCTATTTCAAATTGAGGCTCGGATTGATTGTCGGTTGCTCTTCAAAGTGGCCTGATGATACAGTGGTGATAGTAGAGGACGCTTTAACATATATGAATAGGCTTCAGTGTTCGGGGTCCCATTGTCAAATTGAGACCTCGTAAACTCTTTTAACCTCATTCTTCTTCTTTTCTTATAGTGGTGTAGCTCACCTGGTGTTAGAGTTTTCAGGTCCCTAACTTGACCTAACGACTGCTATCAGAAATAACAACCGGGACCCACTGCTTAACATGCCTTCCGAAGAACGGAGGAGCTTGAGAAAGTGATTCTTTCCATACAAATTATCGATGTGACTTCTCGTTAGTTCGGCTCGAGCAGCTAAAGTTTCCCTGGGCGTTGCCTCATAATGAGGCCATTGTGCCTGACTTTAAGACGCGTTCATCAAGATGTTACCTTCACCGTCAGAGTAATGTGAAATACTTTACTAACCTATAGGTAGCTTAGCCAATATGGTGCCCAGCGGAGTGAGGTTGTCAGCATGGTCGAGGCAGCCAAGTTCCCTGAGCAGGGCTTCTGCTTCGATAACAGCGTCTAGTGGTGGTGGCTCGGGAGCTTTCGACAAGAAGTGGCCGATGCCGCCGAGACGGAGCAGCTTAATACTGGAATCAAACAGAGCAACGTTCTTTCTCGAGATATGTGCCAACCTAGATAATTATGATGTATGGTTTCGGAAGTCTCTTCCAATCACCTGTACTATTATAATCATAAATAATACAGGCAAGTGAAAGAGACGAGAGATTGTAGGAGTATGATCTTCGACCGAGCTAAGTGGTAAGCTGCAGCTATCAGATATCACGACTCCATTGTTGTGGCACTCTCGCTTGACCACTGCGCGCTCTGTGCGGCGGAATGGCTCAAATGAGTGCACTCTTCATTATGTCGTTACTAACATAACATAACATTAAAAAGAGTAAAGATTTAGAAACTAATGAACCGAATTCAAAAACTGTTTTACCAATAGAAAGCTACATTATAGAGAAGTAACATAGGCTACTTTTGATCCCGATGAAATGTAAAAAAACCGGCCAAGTGCGAGTCGGACTTGCGCACGAAGGGTTCCGTACCATTATCTATCTATACAACATGTTTTGTTTTAAAAGGTAAATAGCGGTAAAAATTTATGACGTTTTAAAAAAAACTCTTTGGTCAGTGAAGGCAGACTAGTATATTTGACAGATAGGGCAGCCATTTTGAATTCCATGACCAACTCGATTTGACTCGACCAATCAGAAGCGACCTCACATCGTACTAGAATTCCCTTGTAGTTTTTGAAACAAGTTTGTTGTATGGGAGCCCCTTTTAAATAATTGTTTTATTTTGTTTTTAGTATTTGTTGTTGTAGCGGCAACCGAAATACATCTTCTGTGAAAATTTCAACCTTCTAGCTATTACGGTTCATGAGATACAGCCTGGTGACAGACGGACAGACGGAGGACAGACAGACAGCGAAGTCTCAGTAATAGGGTCCCGTTTTTACCCTTTGGGTATGGAACCCTAAAAAGACAATGTCACACAAATTAGGCTTCTAATTATATTGTATAACTAGCTGCGTCCCGCGGTTTCACCCGCGTATGTCCCGATCCCGTGGGAATATCGGGATCAAAAGAAGACCTATGTTACTCAGGGTAAATGAAGCTTTCTAATGGTGAAAGAATTTTTTAAATCGGTCCAGAAGTTTTTAAGTTTATTCATAACAGACATACAGACGCACATACATACACACACACATAAATACAAATGTTTCCTCTTTATAATATAAGGCCGCATACAGAACGAAAGCTGGAAACTTATAAGCGCTGACAAGCGCTTACCAGCGCTTGTCGGCGCTGGTGACCCGCGCAGGAAAATGTATGAACCCGCGCCGATAAGCACTGATCGGTGCCGACAAGCTTCAACACGCGCTGGTCAGCGCTGGGCTGATGACGTCATAACATCGTCCGATGAGTCCGATATTCTGCCTCAACCTGCTTCCTTTGTGTAGAACGGACCAGCGCTCACAAGCGCTGGTAAGCGCTTATAAGTTTCCAGCTTTCTTTCTGTATACGCACTTAGTATAGATATCATAGCAATGCATCTTAGTAATTGGAGACTGTTTAACAAGTTGTTATATGTTTTAACTAGCTGTGTCCCGCGGTTTTACCCGCATAAGTTCCGATCCCGTGGGAATTTTCAAAAATCCTTTCTTATCGGATGTCTACATCACATAAAGAACACACTCTCCAAATTTCAGCCCTCTTCTATCAGCAGTTTAGGCTGTGCGTTGATCAGTCATTCAGTCAGTCAGGACAAAGCCTTTTATTGATATAGATTAGCCGTATAGTCCGTGCGTTAGTATTGAAATTAGTAAGTTTACCTGAGAGCAAGCTCATGCAGCGGCGTGCGGAACATTTCCGCAGTAAGATGCTCCTCGAGCTTGTTGAATCTGGCGCGGGAACAGAGCGTGAAGCACACGCCGGGCCGGACGCGGCCAGCGCGACCTTTACGCTGGACAACATTACATTTATATTATAGTTTGATACTTTAAGAAAGAAAAGGGAACAAAAGGGAGGCTTTTTTCCAGCGTTGGGACAACGACGGCTTATAATATTATTGATACTTTAGAGGGAAAGTCTACCTACTCTTTTCTCTATACAAACTTTACAAACGTAGTCGACTGTTTTCTCTCTGGCTAAAGGCATTAGATATAATATGTTTAAGCCATAAATCCTAAATCAGCCATGACCATGCCCTCTTAAAAAATGCCTTAAAATTTCGGTAAACTTAAATTTATTACCGGAATAAATGATATTTCGTAAATAGTAAATGTGTCTACTACTTACACACAAACTTTCACATTTATAATATTAGTGGAATTAAAATATTACATTGGAATAAATATATATGCTAATATCTCTTATAGCAGTCGTTAGGTCAGTTAGAGGTCTTAGGGCGGCCTGAAAACTCTAACACCAGATGAGACACACACACACGAAAAAAATAAGTAGCGTATTACCTGTTCCAAATTAGTTTTGCTAGCCCATACAGTGGCGTAGGAGGTCATGTTATTATGTGACGTAAACAGCTTCATCTTGGCCTTACAAGAATCGATCACATAGACCACATCGTTGATTGTGATCGAAGTCTCCGCAATGTTTGTCGATAATATCACCTGAAACATGTATTAAGATGTAGGACAAAAGTATAGCGGTCGGCCAAAGAGACTGTGTGTGTATACGGTATATGACATAAAGGGTGTCCGGAGACCAGTGGATGTCCCTGCACGGGCGGCTGGCGGGGAAGGGTTGGCCGCCCAGAATTTGTTTTTTTTTCTATCTCAAACGGTTCGAGCTGTACGTCACTTTTTAGTAAAAATTGAAAAATGGCTATTTTATTGCACATTTCGGGGCCTCACGTCCACAGATTAAGCGATAGCATTGTTTTTTTTTTCGCCATGTGTTCACTAATATTGATGTTTGAAAATCACCTTAATTTTTGTTTTAATACTATAGTTAGTAACTTACAGGATGTCCCCAAAGATAGATTTAGTTTTATAAACTTTACTTTCTGCTAAGTTTGAGCATCTGCGATCCGGCGAAGAATGTGGCTTCAAAATGACGGCTGGCCTGCACATTATGCCATGCGAGTGAGAAACTATTTAAATGAAAGTTATCCAAGAAGATGGATTGACCGATTAGGTCCAATATTGTGGCCTCCACGTTCGCCTGATCTGAATCCACTTGATTTTTTTTACTGGGGGTGTTTAAAAGAACAAGTATCCAAAAAAAACATAACTACAACTGAAGACCTGCGTCTACGCGTCCACGAAGCGGCACAACAAATAGGAGAAAAAAATTATAATCGTGTCCTTAAGAGATCGTTTATGAAAAGGTTAAGGGCCTGTATAAGGGCAAGAGGAGGACAATTTGAGCATTTGCTGTAACATTATGACATATTAAATCTTAATAAGTGTCCTTTTTTGTACAATACTTGTTTCAACTTTTTCATGTAAGATAGTACCTTCGATGCATTCATAGCACTAGCTTAGTAACTTATAACAAAAACTTATTAGTATAATACTGTTTTAGAATCCTTATGAAATAGGCAATTTTTTTCAATAGTCGGCCAGACAGGTTTCATACATTTTTTTTACACCACAGATGCTTTATAGGTTTATAAAACTAAAACTAAAACTAAGTTTATAAAACTAAATCGATCTTTGGGGACATCCTGTAAGTTACTAACTATAGTATTAAAAAAAAAATTAAGGTGATTTTCAAACATCAATATTAGTGAACACATGGCGAAAAAAAAAACAATGCTATCGCATAATCTGTGGACGTGAGGCCCCGAAATGTGCAAAAAAATAGCCATTTTTCAATTTTTACTAAAAAGTGACGTACAGCTCGAACCGTTTGAGATAGAAAAAAAAAAACAAATTCTGGGCGGCCAACCCTTCCCCGCCAGCCGCCCGTGCAGGGACATCCACTGGTCTCCGGACACCCTGTATATACAAATATACAGGGTGTCCCACGGCGATGCCACACGGAGGGAAAGTACCTTAAATATTAAAGATAGGATATTTTACTGAAAGAAGACATCGTTTTATTTTTAATAATAAGTAGAACTGCATTAACAGATTTTTTTAAAAAATCGCCTACCTCAACCGGGAATCGAACTCTCCAAATGTGATAGAAAAATTACATGTATTTTATAATAGCGTTTGAAAAGTTAACCATTACGACGCAGGTGTAAAACAACTGGAAAGTTGTTCCTGTAGCGTTAGATAGATGGCGCTTTAACGAGCCTTAATCGTAAACAATCAGAGGAGAATATAGCATTGGAAGTTTTCACGGCACGCAGCGTGGACTTGCGTAGTCTAGTTGGAACAGACGTTGGGGTACCGACCCAAAGACGCGAGTTCAAGCCTCGCCGCAAGTGAAAATTTTTGAATGCTATTTTTCCTTTAAAATAATAAATTTTCTAAATAAAATAGCCTTGAGCTACATACAAAAATTAAAAAAAGAAATTTAAAATATCCTATCTTTAACATTTAAGGTACTTTCGCGATGCCACACGGAGGTGGCATCGCCGTGGGACACCCTGTATATATCTTTATATGTGATATACGGGGGCCAGAGGAGGTTTTTAGAGAGCTTCGGTCCAATACTGAAGAACGAAAACGTATCTCCGTCTCGTCAGCGCAATGCAATATAACAGAGACAGGTACAGTCATTTCCATATAATGCTTTAACGGAGTCTCTATTAAAGTGTTACTGAGACGCTGATGAACTGTTTCCACGCTACTTTATCTTCGGATTGTCGCAAAGCAGTCGGTATGACACAGTATACCAAAAAGTTAGCGCCTCGCAGTGCTCTTTTCTCTACTATGGTTTCAAATACATTTTAAATTTCGTACGTCACACATTTAAAACTTTTTAATATTATCGATCGGTCGTTCGCTCTAGGCTGATGGCTAGTAGGTCCCTGGTTGTAGCTAAGGCTCGCAGCGTATTTAATACACTAATATTTTACCTTGGTAATCCCAGGTGGCGGTGTCACAAAGACCTTCTTCTGATCCTCCCTCGGAATCTGACTGTGTAGGGGCAGTATAACAAATCTGTTCTGATCACCAAACACTCGGTGTTGGTTCAGATGCTTCATAAGTGCGAATATGAGGTTCCAACCCGGGAGGAATACTAAAATAGCACCGCCTCCTTGGAGACTGTCGATGTACAGCAGTATTGCCTCGATTAGTTCGAAGCTTAACTGAAAAAAAAACCAATATATTATAATTTGATTTTTAGCCCTCAAAGTCCTTTAGGTAAATATCTACTAGTAGTCCATTGAAAAGTTACATTTGAGTGTAAATAAAATTGCGTCCTCTGACAAAGGACGCAATTTTATAAGGAAGGACGTACGCAAGGACGTAAATAAAATTGCGTCCTCTGACAAAGGACGCAATTTTATTTTTTAGATATCAAGGGGGGGGTTAGTTTAAAGTTAAATAATAGTTTGTGGGGTTGTGGCTCTTGTCCACGGCCGCCATCTTGGAAAAACGGCTTCAAATGGTTTTTATGGTTGATTTGACGAACTATAGGTCTCACATAAAAAATAATTAACATTTTGTTTTGCAAATAAGATTATCTACAACTTTTGGTAAGTAACTTTTAGTCGTAGAACTAAAAATAAAAAGTTATAAGCGAAAATCCATGGAAATTTGAGAAACAAATTTTATTGGTCATTTATGAACTGATTTTGATGATTCTTTGTTTATTTGTAAGGTAGAAGTCCCAAGGTTCCTAAGACTCCATAAAAAAATTATATGGATCGGACGAGGATCTTCGGAGTGATGAGCAGAATAGTTCTTCAGAAAGTAGTAAATTACTTACTTTGGGGATTTTAGTAGTAGAATCAGACCTGCTACTGGTTAGGGATTGATGAAGCACCTGGACCACGTTATCGTCAGAGAACTCCTCCAGAGAGCCCAAAAAAATGTAACATTTCAATGTACTATAGAATCTATATGTATATTTAAGGAAAAATACATATTAAAAAAAATGTATTTTTTTGGCTTTTTTTTAGTCGGTTATTACTAAAAATACCGAGACATGTAAATCAAATTGCCACTGCAACTATCGCTTCGCAACAGACGTGATCTACAGTTCTAAATTCTTCCCAAAGCAATTTTTAAATGAATTTTCAATAACTAAATATCGGTATTTATGAATTTTATGTTTCATACATTAGTATTCGAATAAAGACAACAAGGTAAGAGTCATATTATAACCATAACACCAGCCTCGCTCGTCTTTGCATTATAAGTAATAATATCCAGTAACATATTTATTGAATTCAAGACTAAACAATGAGAACTAACAACAGAAATCTCTGTCTGTCAAGTTTGAATCTTCATATCACAGTAAAAGACAAACGATACATAGTTTATGCATCTGTTAATGATCGTTTATAAGTAAGGGAATAGTTATTTATTTTCGCTGGGTCTTTTCCGCACTTAGCCTCACGATTGGGCCATTGTACGTGATTTCTTAGAGAGGTTAAGCAGTAAGACGCCACGGGAGCCTACTCCGGATTAGCGAATATCCCATGACTTCGGACCGTGTTGAGGCCTAGGATATGTCGGTTTCCTCACGATGTTTTCCTACACCGTAAGAGCGATGTTATTAGCACATAGCATATCTGGGTGTCCTTCTATCTATTTACTATTATAAAGCAGAAGAGTTTGTTTGTTTGTTTGAACGCGCTAATCTCAGGAACCACTGGTCCGATTTGAAAAATTCTTTCGGTATTGGATAGTCCATTTATTGAGGAAGGCTATAGGCTACTTTTAATCCCGATATTCCCACGGGATCGGGACTTACGCGGGTGAAATGTATAATATGTATGTATTTACAAAAGAAAAATAAATCTATGTATTATATCCGTTGTCTAGTCACCGTAACACAAGCTTAGTCGCTTACCACGGGGCTAGATGGCGCTGTGTGTTGTTCAGAGAATTTATTTATTATTTATTTTATTTTATTTATTTATATAACTTAAAGAAAAAGTCATTGGTGCGCGGTGGGTCTGGATTCAAAGCCACGACTTTCGGAATGAAAATCGGGGTAGATATTCCGATTTTCATTCCGAAAGTCGTGGCTTTGATGGTAGATACCATTAGACCAACATCGCTCAAGAGAATATTTTTTGCTCGTAAAAATACGTACATCCTTTTCAGAGAGTTGCGCCAAAGAGCGCGACGTCTCCTGCGAATAGCTTCCGCTAAGCTCGGCGTTCTTGTTTAGGTCTTCCTCTTGCTCTTCCGCTGCCAAACCTGCTTCAAGATAACGTTTATTTTATACCTATTGTCTGAGCTAGAGGAGCGTAACGCAGCGTCCTACGTGAGCGATCGGATGCGAACGCGATCCGATCCGGTGCGGTGCGGAAACAAGGAACAGTCGAGAATCGCGCCGCTACGCAGCTTACGTGCGTTTGGTCACGTAAGACACTTCAATAGCTATCGACTGTTTGTTGTTTCCGCACCGCACCGGATCGGATCGCTTCGCAATCGCGTTCGCATCCAAACGTCCACGTAGTACGCTGCGTAAGAATCGTGATCCCGTCAGGACTTAGGCTCGATTCGACCAAACTGGCAAAGCAGTTCTAGGCACAAATCATCTTTTGTTGGAGAGCTGTGCAATCGAAGAAATGACGACATAAAGGTGATCGGACATTTATCAGCAACGCGCGCGCCGCACTCGCCGCATTTTAGAATTCATTGTATGTAATGATATGAAACCTCGCACGTTTCACCCGGACCGTACGCGCCGCATTTCGTAATGTGCGGTGCGAGTGAAACGTGCGAGGTTTCACATCATTACATGCAATGAATTCTGAAATGCGGCGAATGCGTTGTTGATAAGTGTGCTATTATCTTTATGCGGACAATTGTTATCCATTGCTTATCTAGTTTGTGCGAATCAAGCCTTATGGGAAAAGGATAGCTACTCGTCCTCTATACAAACGTGTTTGCTCCTTGGATAAAGGCATTAAGATCTAATAATATGTTTATGCAATGAAACCTACATCTACCATGTCCCGATGGTGTGTTTTTTTATATCCTTTTTTAAATATTTTGATATAAAAATAGAGGCATGTTAATTGCAAATATAGGTTTTATGGCATAAACATATTTGCTCTAATGTCTTTCTTTATCCAGGGAGAAAACAGAAAACAGCCTTGTTTGTTTGGCGATCGAGTTGTTATTCTTTCTTTTTAAGAACGTGGCGACTGTTACCATTTCCATACTAACTTAATACCAAAATAAATTAAGAAAATTTAGTTTCTACCTTAATTTCGATATTATTCGGACTAAGATTTTACTTTTATATGGTCCCCACCACAAGGTTTTCCAAAATATTCATTCGAAATGAAATAAAACGGAGAAACATTTTTTTTTCATTTTCCAGCGTAAATTACTAGTTTACATCTCATTTGTTTTATATTATTCCCAATAAAAAGTAATTTACGCTGTAAAAATGAAAAAAAAAATAATTTCGAATGAATATTTTGGAAAACCTTGTGGTGCGGACCCTATAAAAGTAAAATCTTAATCCGAATAATATCGATATTAAGGTAGAAAACTAAATTTTTCATAATTTATTTTGGTATTATGTTTGTATGGAAATGGTAACAGTCGCCGCTTTCTTAACCCATATTATCTGTTTTACTTTAATATGCGAAATTTTGAATTTAAGATTAGTGTCAAGATTCATTTTAAAACAGTCTGTCTGTCTGTTGAGTTTGTCTTCTTATCAGTTGGTCTTGTTTGTTAGTAAAATGTTTAGATCTACATTTTCAGGCTAAAACATCTCTACCAACGAACGTAGTCTTACCTTCGTCATCATCATCATCGTCGTCCTTGTTAGCCCTTTTGCCGGTCACCCTCCGTTTCCTTGTGTCTGGAGGTGCTACGAACTTAGTCAATTCGAGAGCGTCTTCCAGGAAATATTGCTCGACTGGGTACGTTCGTCCGGGCACCTGCGATATTATATCACATACACATTTGTTTTTAATTGGACTGTTTCTCAAATCTGCAGATAAAAGACGTATGTGGAATAAACACGACTATATTTAAAAGTCTTCTAAAGCTTTGTTACTTTTTAAAACAATGTTACGTTTGTAATCGGTGGTGTATAACAGGGTTATCCGATCTCTTCCCGTGGGTGTCGTAAAAGGCGACTAAGGGATCTGAGGGAGACTAGCAAACCTTAAGTTTTACCAGCGCGGTGGGGGATAAACTGCTTGGTGTCAGACAGGACACCAAGCCCACTAGGGCTTCCTTCTTGCCTCTTAGGTGGCAAGAACTATAATGGTCTGGGCATCATAATTGATACAGTGATATGGCCAGAGTCACTGTCATTGAAATCGAGTAGGAGGACCATCCTACTAATATTATAAATGTGAAAGTTTGTATGGGTGTTTGTTATTCTTTCACGCAAAAACTACTGAACCGATTGCGATGAAACTTGGAATATAGATAGCTGGACACCTAGAATAACACATAGGCTACTTTTTACCCGACTGCGCGACGCAAAGAAGGGTTATGTGTTTATTTATCCCGTAATTCCCGCGGGATCGGGACTTACGCGGGTGAAACCGCGGGGCGCAGCTGGTATTATATATGTACATGACGTCTGAGGGTGGTTTTTGCTTTTATTTGCCATCATAATCTCCTATTGGGCGTACTTGGGTCTACGTACGCCTAATAATAACAATTATGTAGGGGAACAAGCTATAACCCTCAGAATAGAGAACAAACAAAGAAGAATATGGAACAGAGACAGTTTCTACACGCCATTAAAGACCGTCCCAAGAAGAAATAACATCGGTTGCTTGGAAACCAGCAAGTCATCACATCGCAGCTGTAGACTCTGTCAAGTACCTATCACTAAATGATACTGGCGATCCGTTTCTTCGAGAATAACAGACTCAACTCCGACATATATAATATTATGTACTATGTGGTTTTACCTGTAA
This sequence comes from Idaea biselata, assembly GCA_958496205.1. Lineage (NCBI taxonomy): Eukaryota > Metazoa > Arthropoda > Insecta > Lepidoptera > Geometridae > Idaea > Idaea biselata. The sequence goes on from OY292394.1 coordinate 7,886,770, forward strand.
GTTTTACTAACCTCAATGACTGGGCAGTTGCCAAAGTATTCTGTAAAGAGTGTAGTGTCGACAGTTGCCGACATGAGAATGATGCGCACGTCGGGGTATGTATGAGCCAAGTCACGAAGCAGGATCAGGCAGAAATCTGTGTCTGCATCACGCTCGTGGACCTGTGGACGTCGCAATCGTTAATCCATAATCACGTCTCGGGTCCAAGTTCATTAGTAATCTACAAGATCTAACTTTCATATTGAACCCGATAAAAACGTGTTCCAAAGTCCAAATCCACTTTGTTCCTCGGGGCTCCATTTTGGGACCCTAAATGTAAATGATTTACAAGAAACATTAAAACATATATTTATTTATGGATTGTATTTCGTTTTCATGTATATGATTTACAAGAAACATTAAAACATATATTTATTTATGAATTATATTTCGTTTTAATGTTTCTTGTAAATCATTTACATTTACGGTATGTACTTAGGCATGATTCGATCAAACTAGAATAAGCAATTCTCCGCATAAATCCTCATTTCTTTTTATTGAACAGCTCGAGAGTCTCTCGAACAAAAGACTATTTATGCGTAGAATTGGCTTATTCCAGTTTGGTTAAATTAAATTTATTGTATACCTTATCTCAATAAAAGTTACGATATAAAAACTGGCCATTGTTTGCATAATACCATCCACAATATTTTTATCAAACTATTTTTTGATAAAAATAAGAAAATATCGTGTCACGTGATATGATTTATTCCAGTTTTATTAATACTTGCTACCGTCTATCATCCTATCCCATTTCACAACACTGAAAGTAATTTTTATGCACGGGATAGGATGGTTTTTAATAATAAACAAACGGGAGTTTGTCGAAATGGCTACTGACGGACTATACGGCGAAAATTTGTGGTATTGAAGCCTCACCATAAAACTTGTGGATTCCGTGGAATTTTTTTTCACTGGAGTTCTAATTCCGTATATACTCTGATATATTCCACATATGTTTGTTAGTAATACACAAAAAAAATATAATGGGTTAGTATACACAAAGTTTTAGGCGTGTTGCACACATACTAAAGTCGGGGCGAAGGCGCGGAGTGCCCCAACGACTATTACCTATTCTATTGTTCAGTCGATAAATAACAATAATGAATAATAGTCATTCATTAGTCTATCCGCGCCTTCGCCTTGTATTTTATGTATGTGTGCGACACGCCTAACAAACTAGTAAGTGTTCAAATTAAAAATGATTGTGCAGATTTTTACATTTAGCGGCACAAAGTGACTAGCGCCCGTATTCACAAACAACCCTATGCGTCGCTCAGGTTTTGTCACATTTTCACTCACGTTGATTGTTACTCCTAAGAGCAAGACAAGGCATTAACTTGCGCATTGTCGTTTGTTAATACGGGCGGAAGAATTGGTGATGATGAGATGGACTGATTAGTTGGGATTGCCGTTTTTTATTCGGCGTTTCTTTTAGTAAACGAATAATATGCAAATTATGCTTCAATAATGGACATTGCATTAATAATTGACATCAATCTCGTATAATGTTACCTCATAAGCCAACACGTAAGCCGATAACGGCCAGATGGCCTATTTTCGAATAAAAAAAACCAAAATAACATTTCAATACCATTGCAGTCAATCATTAATTTCAAATTTGACGTTTAAGGAATGACATTTGTAATTTTTCGATAAAAAACTCTTGAGAGAATATCGTTTTCCATACATTTTTGAGTCAATAAAGTTTCGATTACAGCTCAGTTGCAAGATATCAATTTATTTTGAGTGTATTGTATGCAATTGCAATAATATTTAAATGGTATTTTGGACAATTCTGATACAGCGGTAACCCCTCTGAGGGCTACTCGGCTAGTCGATAATTGCCATAGTTGGCCCTTAGCTAATGTGTATGTATGTACTTTCTGAACCTCGTTTGTTCGAATTGACCTCGTTCATCATCTCGTAAGATCTTACCTCATCAATCAACACATGGCTAACTGAAACTCTTAAATCACGTATGATCTTACCTCATCAACCAACACATGGCTAACAGAACCTCACCAATCTCGTATGATCTTTCCTCATCAATCAACACATGGCTAACTGAACCTCATCAACTAACACATGGCTAACTGAACCTCATCAATCTCGTATGATGGCAACATCATAAACCAACACATTTGATCTAATCTCATCAACCAACGGATGGGTAACTGATCCTCTCCAATCTCGAATGATCTTACCTCATCAACCACCACTTGTCTAACCTCACCTCACGTCACTTGATCTTACCTCATCAACCAACACATGGCTAACAGTAACTGAACTTCATCAATCTCGTATAATCTTACCTCTTCAACCAACACACGGCTAACTGAACCTCATAAATCTCGTACGATCTTACCTCTTCAACCAACCAATGGCTAACTGAACCTCGCCTTACCTGATCTTACCTCATCAACCAACACACGGCTAACTGAGCCTCATCGTATTATCTCACCTCATCAACCAACACGTGGCTGACTCCTCTCAGCCCCCCCTCCAACTTCCGCAGCAAGACACCGACGGTGCAGAACATTATCGAGCCGTAAGGGCGAGGCAGCACAGACTCGAAACGTACAGAGTACCTGAAATAGAGACGCAATTGATTTTATAAAAGTAAGTACATAATATATCTACACTCTATACCACAGAATACATAAATAGTACAAGTACAGAAGCTACACTATTATTTAAATAATAGTGATCCTTGCGACGACACAATAAAGCGCAATTTAGTTCGCCAAGCAATACCTTGTGTTCTGAAAACGGGCTTAATTATTTCTAATTTCAAATAAGTGTCAAATTTCGCGATAGGATTGTCAATTTAAAGTTTTTTACCCGAATAAGGCAAAAAGGAGGGTTTAAAAAAGGTTTTTATTTTTACTATTTCCACATCCATCCCGCGCACCATAAGACATTCGACACCAATACAGTCTCCACATGCTGATTCACATCATGTAGAGGGGCCATAAAATCGATAATTCGCGTGTTCTTTTGACATAATGACATTATTTCCATCCATGTTTGAGGAAACCTAGTCAATAATTTGCCAACTAATTAGGTATAGGTAAATATTTTTTTTATTTTCGTGAAACACAGCCCGCAAGCTCCGGCACACTAGCGAGGCGAGCTTGACAACGGTGCGCTTGTCGTTTCATGACAGATTGCGGAGTGGCATAGACCTGTCTATACTAATATTATAATGATGAAAGATTTGTATTTTGTGTGTGTATTATACTAGCTGAGTCCCGCGGTTTCACCCGCGTAAGTGGGAATATCGGGATCAAAAGTAGCCTATATTACTCAGGCTGAATGCAGCTTTCTAATGGTCGTTACAAACATACACACAAAAATACAAATATTTCCTCTTCATAATATTAGTGTAGATAGCCGTCGTTAGGTAAGTCGGAGGGCTTAGTGAAAACTCTGAACTAACACTACAACAACAATAAAAGAAGAAAAGAGACACGAAAAGAAGAAAGAAGAGATGAAGTCTTGACTTACCCTTACGGTGAAGGAAAACATCGTGAAGAAACCGACATGTCCTAGGACTCACCACGGTCCGAAGACATGGGTGTGTGTCTATGTATCATATGTATGTATTTACAAAAGAAAAATAAGTAAGTATTATATCCGTTGTCTAGTACCCATAGTACAAGCCTAGTGCTTAGTTTGGGACTAGATTGCGCTGTGTGTAACGTCGTGCAATATTTATTTATATTTATTATTTATTTACCCAACACTAATCCCGAGGTCCTCGCACCGTTCGGCCGCTACCCGCTCAGCGACGCTGATGGCAGAAATCCTACGCGGCTGCGTTACGCAGATGTTAGCCCACGCGCCTTGCCCAGACGCTATGTAATCGTCGAGGATGAATTGACACACCTGATGAAGAAAACAGAGAATAGTAATTGAGCTAGTCACTTTTTAAACTTACACGATTTCCGATGATTATCTATAACGCGATCTAGACCCGTGTCTAATAATAATAACTGAGCTAGTGTTGAAGAAAAGCTTCTATTTTTTAGGGTTTCGTACCCAGAGGGTGACACTCGTATTTATAGTCAATTCTAAGTAATTACTGTAATGTGTCTGTCACATTAGTGTTGACGTTAAAAATCATTAATAACAGCGAGATTGGGCATTGCTTAGCCAAAGTAATCACACAGATTTGTATATAAAGTTGTGGTCACATAATTAAGAACGATTTGAAGTTCTAGAAGTTTTTTATATAAATCGTGCCACACACAGTAGGGCATGAATCCCGGGATCCCGGGATATCGTAATCCCGGGATCTCGGACGCAAAAGTTCGATATTATAATCCCGGGATTGAGTGATCCGATATCGAGATTTGAGCAATTTACTATTTGGGTATAAATTAAGGTTTTTAGCTATATTTTTCCTCATGAAATTATTGAATAGAACTATTAAAATTAAACCCAAATTAGTCTACTCCTGAGGAAGAGATCTGTAAAAATTTAGAAGCGTAGGGAATTGGTAAAATGTTTAAAACAATAAAAGTAACGTGATTCATTGCAATTTTAAGACAATTATTTTTTATACAAGCTCGCATGCAATTTTTTTCTGCTAAAAACATTTTAGTGGTGCGCCTAGAATTTGGCGCGAAAGTTTAGACACTTTCGGGTTTAGGCTATTTGTCCGTCATATTTCCAAAATGATGGGGTGGACGGCCCTCGGGGTAACTTATTTACGTAATGAAACCACTAGAGTCTTAAATATATTAAATATTTTAGATTTAACACATTTTTATTGTATTGAATTCGCTTTTTTTAACGATATCTAAAATCTCAGTATCAATCCCGGGATCCCGGGATTGAGCTCTTAATATCGATATCGTCCCGAGATTGAAAACCTTCCGATATTGCATGCCCTAACACACAGAGATGTGTACCTTTTGAGAAGCATCTAGTTATGTTATAAAATAGCCACATTAATAGAGCAACGTGGCTTAGGAATATTATAATGAAATCGCTAACAATTTTTTTCACATTATATTGATTTTACCAAAGTAACATATTCAAACAGTACTGAAGCTGGACAAATAATTAAGAACGATTTATTAAACTGCTCGGGAAATGTTTTGTATGACACTTACATTTAAAAAATTACAATATAATATGTAGCGCAGAAAATTTAAAAATCAATTTAATACGATTTTGACTAAAATTTATAGTTAATAGCATATCCACAGCTTTTAATTACTGCTTTACACCGGCGAGCCATTAACTATATTAATTTTTGATATTTCGCAAACGAAATAGAGTTCCATTCTTCTACGAAAACGTCGTACAGCTCGATAGCTCTCATAAATTTTCACACTTTGTATTGGAAACCTTTTTCTTTACTTTGAGCCACAGATTCTCTATTGGATTTAGATCTGGGCTGTTGGCTGGCCAATTTAAGACAAAAACTGATTGCGCTGTAAGAAATTCCTTTACGGTGCGTGCAGTGTCCTTTGGATCATTGTGATGCTGGAATGTTCAAATAACCGGTAGAACGTCTTCAGCGTAAGATAACATTGTTTCTTCCAGTATATTTTTGTATTGGAACTGATCCATGTTAGCTTCTATCAACTTTACAGGTCCAACACCATGTCCAAAAAACCATCCCCAAGTTTTCACATTCCACCATCGTGCTTTAATGTAACTTTCGTGTACTTCAGGGTCGAATGCTGTATTCGTGGGACGTCGTACATATCATTTTCCATCGAAACATACTCTGTTTATTTTCGACTCGTCAGAAAAAAAGTAAATTTTACCAATGTCGCACAGTCCAGGTTTCATACTTTCTCGCTAATGTCAGCTGGACTTGCCTGTGGCAAAGTTTCAACATGGGTACCTTTCTTGCTATCCTTCCGTGCAATATTTCTTCTACCAAAAGTCTTCTAATAGTGCATGCTGAGATTGCTGTAGGGTTGTTTTCACCTAAATATTATTTTCTTGTCATTGGACCCTTTAGAAGGATTTTGTTTTGCCATACGAGCGATGTTTCGGTCATCTCGAGGAGTTGATTTTCACTGTTTAGGTACACGCGAAACCTTCGAAGTAGTTTGATACGTAGCAAAATGCTTTACAGTGTGGAAAACCATCGTTTTTGCACATTGTCGATGGTCGGCTATCTTTTTGTTGGACCAAATACTTCTGGCGAACTTTTATTATTACTTCCCTTGTAGATTTATCACAACTTTTATTTTTTCCATTGTTTTTTCATAAGAAGCAATCACTTTTACCTTTTACAGCACTAAATGGCTCCAAAATTATACAAACAGTACCAAATCGACTGATTTTTCTCTAATTAAATTTGAATAAACGTATAAATTATTGAGCGTTCTTAATTACGTGGCCAGCCAGTAAATAGGAGTACTATGTTTAGAAGTAGTGTAAACAGTTTGTGTATTAATTTTTAGCTAATCATGTGTATCAATGAATACAGTGGTATTATGGAAAAGTTTTACGATACCGAGAACAATAAAAAATAATGCATGCAATTAGTTTTGCGTCTTAGTTAAAAAAATCTTCCCTTTATATCAGCGTTCTTAATTATATGACCACCACTGTAAATACGGGGGTAAAATAGGACCATTTTACACATTTTACGGGACCATTTATAAAGTCTGTCTATCACCAGATTGTAACTTATAAACTGTGATAGCTAGACTTTTAAAATTTTCACAGATGATTGTTGAAACAATGTGTCCTAACGTGATTTGAACCAATAATCTCTAGAATAATGTCCCGGTGCAATACCAATAATAATGGTGCTATGAAATCAAACAACTGTGTTAAAAAACTTAGATTGCAATGCAACTACTTAATGCTGGATAATCCTTCTAGGTAATTTAAATCAATTTATCAGATTGTTTGCATCTAAGAGGAACTTGAAATGACTTGACAAGCAGGTCATTAAAGTCCGTTCTTTACAAAACATGTTATAATAGCAATAATTTAGAAATCTATGGTTATATCCACTGCTAACCATAAAGTTCACCATATATTACGTACCTATAACCTGTTAGCTAATATCCGTGCTGCTACGATGTGATACTTTAAGCAGTTGTCTCAGATAGCAGTCGTTAGGTCAAGTTAGAGGCCTTAGGGCGACTTGAAAACCTTAACTCTAGGTGAGACACCACTACATGAAATATCACCTTACCTGTGTAGTTTTCCCGCATCCAGTGTTGCCCCTGATGATAATAACCGGGTTTTCAGTGATAGCGTTCATAATTTCCGAACGCATCGCGTACACTGGCAAGTTTTGACGATCGTTAAGGCTTTCCTGCAAAAGAAATCATAAATGCTATTCTTATTTGAGGGTGAGGAGCATAGTTTCGCCACGGCATTAGGTGTAGGCATTAATCTTAACCTTAAGGGAACGTGTACCTACTCTTTTCTCCAAACATGGCATGGCATGGGGCATGGTCATGCCAGATATAGGTTCTATGGCATAAACATATTTGCTTTATCCATTGAGGAAACAGTCGACTACGTTTGTATGGAGAAAGAGTAGGTAAAATGTCCTCTTAACAGTAGATATGACATCAGAAGGAGGAAAGTTGTAAACAGCCACTGTGGTAACGCTACTGCAAACTCAATGATGCTTTTTACGTTTTAATCTTCATTTATCGAATTCATATTAGCGTCTGAAGCTCATTTCATTTTTATAATAGACGTACAAATATTATCAACGCTGCAGTGGTTTTAGGGTTCCGTAGCCAAATGGCATAAAAACGGAACCCTTATTTATATTTATTTCTCGTAAAAGGGACTTGGAATATGTTTAAAACATCACCTCTAGTACTAGTAATATCTTACCCCTTTACTTTTAAACGATGATTAACAGATGACTAAGTTATGTAACGTTTATCACTGTCTGTCAATTTTGAAACTTAATGTCACAGTAAAAGACAAACGATACATAGTTTATGCAGCTGTTAATCATCGTTTATAAATAAGGGGGTTAATGGGTGTAGGTACTTACTTGGTAAAGCTGGCTGTTCTGACAGACATCCCTGTGATGTTTCTCTAAATCAGACGAGATTTCGTCGAGGCTTGTAGTAGCAAGAGGACCCTCATCTGCGGACATACGGGAAAGTATTACTTAAACGAAACACTTAATATCTTAAAGAGCGGTGTTGGTCTAGTGGTAGACACCCCGACTTTTATTCCGAGAGTCGTGGGTTCGAATCCAGGCCGCCGTGCACCAATGTCTTTTCTTTAAGAAAAAAAATTGTGCGCTAATAACATCGTGCTTACGGTGAAGGAAAACATCGTGAGGAAACCGACATGTCCTAGGACTCACCACGGTTCGAAGGCATGGGATATTCTCCAATCCGGAGTAGGCTCCCGTGGCGTCTTACTGCTTAACCTCTCAAAATCGCTAAGTGTGGAAAAAGCCCCATCGAAACTAACTTTGTCGCAAGGGCTTGAAAAACTAAATTTCATTATGTTCTTACCGATGTTACATCCAGTCCAAGCGTTCCAGTTAGCCTGGGGGGGTGACCAAGACACGACGCCTCCGGGAATAGGTCTGGCTTCACGCATCGCCTTCACGCGGTTCGTCTGAAGGATGGTCACCACGGCCGGCTCCCCCGCCTGCGCGGTCTCAGGGGTCGCCGTGTGCACGTCGACTGGTATTATTTCCAGATCTGGACAACACGTTTCAAAGGTTAACTAACCCCCTTACTTACAAACCAATCATTACTCTTTACGCATTTAATAGCAGTTGATTAAGGCAAAATCCTACTTACAAACGCTAAATAAAGTTTATCATTCCGTAAACCCACGAAATAGATAACAATAGTAGAAAGGGCATAGCAATCTTAGATTAAAACAAAAAACTAAAGATACGGTACCTAGTCACGGAAAATGAGACAATAAAACTGCGTCTAGCTGACGCACTAGCCTCAGTTGTATATCGAACCGTTGCCGCGTGAGCACGTGCTGTCACACTGCGATTGTCTTTTTGACATCCATCAGAATGAATTTTTTGCTCATTTAATAAATTCCTGAATAATTCTTGAATACAAATGTTTTTAAATACAATAATTTTATGAAAAAGCATGTAGGTGTTTCCAGCTCATTTTTCAAATACGCAATGTTAGAATATACCGTATCTACTATTTTTATTTTCATCTAAGATAGCAATATGCCAATGTCACAATGTGTTAGCAAACATGAAGCGACTGAGGTGAGGTCAGTACAACTGTACTGATGTATGGCACACGCGCCACGCCCACATGCCCCTTCCTCTATTGTTATTTATTCCGTGCGTAAACCTATCGTAAAGTAGCTGTAAATTAAACTTGAGGGTCTAGGTTGTTTAAAACCATCGCAACTTTATGTTACAAAATGGCGGATATTGAACAGCTGATTTTTGTAATTTGCAAAAAAAGCAATAGCCAATGTCAAATTTCTTAAAATAAATAGCACAAACCCTTAACATAAATCTTTATTTTGACAGATAAAGTAAGTACTTAAGAGGATAGTCTCCATTCTCTTTCTCCATACAAACATAGTTTAAATTTTCCTCCCTGGATAAAGACATTAGAGCAAATATGTTTATGCCATAAAACTTATATCTGTCATGACTATGCAGTATGCATCGACCTTTTTATTTTTTTCATTTTTTATTTTTTATAATTATTTTAATTAGAAAATAAAAAAGAATAAAAGGTAGATGCATTGTCATGACAGATATAGGATTTATGGCATAAACATATTTGCTCTAATGTCTTTATCCAGGGAGGAAAATGTAAACTATGTTTGCATGGAGAAAGAAAATGGAGACTATCCTCTTAAGTATTGATTAGAATTCTGTTATGAAATGATTTCATGTTTGTGGATGGTATACGTAAAAAAAGTATCTCTAGTCCTAAGTCTACGTAGGAATATAGACATGGTACTTAAAATTAATATTTTTTTAAACATTTTTTCTAGGGAATTGTTGGTAGGCTACCAACAATTCCCGTTCATTTTGCAGTACGTTGTCGGCATTTTGACATTCCAATATATAATAAAAAATAAATTTTATAATATTGATTACAGTATTAGTTCACAATTAATAGTTGATGTGTGTTTACCTGGAGAAAGTGCGAAATCCACAAAAATGTCAACTAACAAAATAAGAAAAAGCAATTCTAAGAACTCACCATTCAAAACTTCTTCAAGTTTAGCCTCAAGTTCTGGATTTATAGCCACTGGATATGGTTTCATTACTCCTTCATTAGATCTAAAACAGATAATAGGTATTTAAATACAGCTAAAATATTACGAAACAAACCAAATGTAATAATTGTCTTAGAACCAGTAAAAATCGCATAAAAATCAGTTGCTTTGGTGTGGAGCAATCTATATCTATAAAATGCTTTGTTCTGACTGACTGAATTATCAACGCACAGCCTAAACCGCTGATAGTACAGGGCTGAAATTTGGAGAGCGTATTCTTTATGTGAGGTTGGCATCCGATAAGAAAGGATCCGTATAAAACCGCGGGACACAGCTAGTTACCGGATAAAAAGAGAGGCGAAGTGAGATTTTTAGGGTTCCGTACTTAAAGGTAAAAACGGGACCCTATTACTGAGACTTCGCTGTCTGTCTGTCCGTCCGTCTGTCACCAGGCTGCATCTCATGAACCGTAATAGATGGTTGAAATTTATACGGAAGATGTATTTCGGTTGCCGCTACAACAACAAATACTTAAAACAAATTAAAACAAATATTTAAGAGGGGCTCGCATACAACAAACGTGTTTCAAAAACATCGAATCGAGTAGGTCATGAAATTCAAAATGGCTGCCCTATCTGTCAAATACCAGTCTGCGTTCACTTACCAAAGAGTTTCAGATTGTCTTTGTGCCAAAGTTTTTTTTTAATAATATGTATGAGTAATAAAGCATCTTCTTACCTATCCTTCTTGAGCGTCCCACTGAAAGCCTCAATGACTCCGAGATGGTATAACTGACGCACAAGCGACAGAGCGCACGACTTGCTCGCAGTCTGCTTGTTTGAAGCAGTTTCTCGACCCGTCACATTACGGCCCAGCTGGTGAACGTAGATAGACATCTCACAGCAGAAACTCCTGTTTTATACCAAATTAGAATTAGGAACAGGAATAAAGAATATCTCTTCTCATCTTTTTTTAACTGTAAGCCCCCTTACTTACAAGCGATGATTTATTTTAGTTTCAAGCTTGTCTCTTTGTTTTATTCCTAATGTATTTTGACTATTCTGTGTATTTTTTGTTTAAATTAAATAGAGTAAAAAATTTAACGATGTTTTGCTATGTTTTCTCGAAGTCTTTTAAACTTCAAGTCACAGTATAAGACAAACGATACCATTGACAGACAGAAACAAACGTTACATAACTTAGTCATCTGTTAATCATTGTTTATAAGTAAGGGGGAAGGTGCCAAGATTTATGCAAGAATGACATTCATAACCTGATTGACACTAATGGCTGAATCTCACCGAGACGACAAGGCTACGTCGTCGCCAGCTAAGGTATCCAAACAATTCGCATTGGTCTGTGTAGCAGACACTGACCTCCATGGTACAAGTCGCCTGACAGGTCATGGCGCACTGAATTTTGTGCCTATTTGATCTGCGCCATGTTGCGCTGTTGTCGCGCATTTTCTATTGAAAGTGATGGTGACCGTCCACGGAACTATTAGTTCCACGGACGGCCACCATCACTTTCAATAGAAAACATGGCGCTAATCAAATCGGCACAAAGATCTAATGTCATTTTGTATGGTAGCAGATTAAGTCTCTTGGTACCTGTACCTAGCTAACTCATACGAATCATTTGAAAACGTAGCGTCTTGGTGAGGTAAAGCCCTAACGTCTAAACAATAAGATGCAATTCTTTACATCAACATAGACAACATTCCAGACCAAATTATTTTTTACTAAACACAGACTTCATTCAGTTTTCAAGGACAAAGATGACCACTCTTTGTAGGAAAAAAATATCATTTCGCGTAAGCATCATTCTTTTAGGCTCACATAGAAATACATATATTTAAACAACAAGTCTTCAATGTGTGTTGCCAGTGATAAGATACGGATCCGCAACGTAGTGCTTCACTATAGGCCTTATGAATAGGCTTAGAGTCGCTCAAAGAGCTATGGAGAGAGCTATGTTCGGGGTTTCTCTAAGGGATCGAATCAGAAATGAGGAGATACGTAGAAGAACGAGGGTCACCGACATAGCCAAACAAATTAGATCTTTGAAGTGGCAGTGGGTAGGACATATAGCACGGAGAGCAGATGGTCGTTGAGGCCGAAAAGTTCTCGAATGGACACCGCGGATCGTTTAGCGCAGCGTTGGACGTCCACCAACAAGATGGACGGACGACTTGGTTAAGGCCGCGGGTTCACGGTGGATGCAGGCCGCTTATAACCGAAGCATCTGGAAATCTATAAGGGAGGCTTATGTCCAGCAGTGGACTCCTTACAGCTGAAATGATGATGATGATGAAACAACGACAGGTCCAGAGAAAGAGATGTAAAAGTACGTATACTCAAAGGGAGCAAGTTAACCGCGGCGTTTTACCCGCGCATATAAAGTTGCCACTATAATGCGACATAGATCACATTAACCGCCTTACTTATAAATGATGATTACCAGCTGTATAAACTATGTATCGTTTGTCTTTTACTGTGACATGACGTTTCAAAATTGATAGACAGAGACAAACATAACATAACTAAGTCATCTCTTAATCATCGTTTATAAGTAAGGGTACAAAAATCTGCTATCAAGCTGTTAAATAAACATTAATGAATCCAACACTTAAGAATTACACTAATCATGTAGGCATGTCAATTAAAAGTATTTAAAAATCAAATAGTTAATACAGTTAAATTCGCATAAATGATTTCGCAAGCCGCATTATAGCGGCAACTTAACTTTATACGCGCGGAAATACCGGCGCCGATGACCTGCTTTCTTTGTGTATACAGTACACATATAACAACATAACTGACCACCTTCCATCAGTATTGTTCATGCTGCTTAACATTAATCTTACCTGATTTAGCCAAGACGTAAAAACATTTAAATATTCTGGATCTGTGGCCAAGTAGTCTGCCAGTACAGTACAGAAACCTGAATTCAGAGAAAATCCAAGTCAAGTGTGTCCATTTTGAGGCTCCCCCAACACACATTAGTTTAAACAAGGTTATTTTAAGCTGTTTTTTTTAATACTGTGTAGAAAAATAGAGTGTTTTACAACATTTTTATAAAATATCTCTATTTCTTTTATATTGTTGTTTTGAAATAGTTTAAACATTATTTTAAACAAATTCAAAACTGTATCTTGGATTTGTCTTGGACTCTTTCTAAATGATTTAATAGTACAGAAGTGAATAATTCTTTATTTTAAGAAATATTCTCTTGAACAGCGTATTCTGTTTGCTAGACAAGTATTGAGTGTTGCTCTGAAAATACACAACTCATAGCAATACTCAATATTATACATTTTAAAACTGGAGTACACTGAAGAAAATAGACAAAATTACAAGTAACAGAAAATATTTTTTTAAACAAATTGTTAAAAATCCATGCTTGATTTTCAACAATTCTTTTCTCAAAAGCATACTCCATTTTTCCATTACTTGACCACATTTCCAAAATTGTTCTACGGGTATTTTAGCCAATGGTTTTTCAAATATCATGAATAACCAATGGCTTAAAATTAACAGAAATTAAAAGGCATTTCAAAAGTGCAACATATTCCAAAGTGCAAATAAGAGAACTTAGAAGGCGCCAATTCAAAAAATTCCAAACATGGGCTTGAACATTTTTAAATTTAATTATTTTTATCCAAAACAGATTCGTTCATAATTTTGTGAATAGGTGATTTAGCACAATAATAATAATATACGCCTAAATACTTAATTTACAAACTGCCATTTTCTTTTCGAAATTTCGATAGGAGTTTTGCAAATACCTTTATTAACTAATAGACAGAGCATGCACAGTAACAAATATAAAGTTGTTTGTAGCAACACTAACAACAAACACACACATTCATTAACATGAGCAAAATGTATGTGGATGGGGAGAAAACAAAGCTAAAATTCAATAATACTTTGGGATGATTATTATTTAAGAACGGGATTTTTACTATGTTTTAATCATTGATATATTATGTACTAGTACAGGTAATAGCACTTCAACTGGTGATAGTATTTGTGATGTCTCAAACACAATCCTTGTTCCTTTTACGCAAAATAAATACAACCCTTCTTTGACCCTTGCAGTCAGGTAAGAACCAGAGCAGCGCTGACATATTATTACGGCTATCCTAAAAATCAAATGAGTTTATGTAAGATGATTATAACATCAAAAGCATTATTGAGTTTAGTTTAGTTTGAAGTAGCATTAATAACTGTGTGTTGTATTGTTGAGGTTGAGATTATTTGTTTTAATATCTTTATTACTGAGCTTAATATTTAGCCAGTAGTATCAATTGGCTTGTGCACTAGTCATGATTAATACTAGTAAATATCCCATTCTTGAATATAATTTGTAATTAAAACAACTATATAGGATTTGTCTGCGGTTAGGTCAAATTAAACATAGTGCGCAAAATGTATGAACAACATTGTTGGTATTTATATATGTTGTATAGATATGCAATCTAACCATGAGGGCATGCAGATGGAACAGATGGACATGTACGAGCAGATAGGCAGCTTGGACTGCTAACCGACTGCCCTGACTGACAATATTGTTCATACAAAGGAATGCGGGCTGCATTCAATTTGACATGACCACATCCAGTGTGTCAAACACTTATAAGTTTAAAATCAAATAGATTGAGAGCATTAAATAAGAATAATTCATCCATTGAATTGTATAAGTATGTATGTATGTTAAAGCCAAGAATTGCGATCAAATAGTGACATTATAATGAAATTCATGTAACAAGACTTACCTATTCCATTGATGAAATATTCTTTAACCTATTGCTTTAATTGAAATGAAAAGTAAAAGATATAGTTAGCCAAAACAAACCGTGTATGATCAGGCCCAACAGCCTTGTACATATAATCGGCATTGATTTTATTTATCTGCATGAACTGATGGAGTTTGGATTTAGCATTCTCCATAGTCCAGTTGCCGTGGAGACTGGCGTTTACGTCCAGGTCCTCCGCTTCTTCAACATTCTTCTGTTGCTGCATGCGATCCATGTAGGTGAAGTTACGTTCTCCACCGTCACGATCACCGCCATAAGCTTGGTATGCCGGCCCCATGGTATCTGGACCCATACCACCCTATGAAAAGTGTCTAGCTATACTATCATGGCCAAATGTCAATTAAAAACATATTTTTAGATATTGAGCAAGTTTTATTTTTTTCCCCACCATTTTTTGGAAGTTTCACTATGGCTTTCGAAGTGCAAATTTATCGAAAAATACCAACAATCGCCGAGTGATCATGATTAACCCAAATATCTCGGAATTATAATGATCTGCATTGTGCCGACTAGTCAGCACTTTTGGAATGGACTAGTCGGCTAGTCTGCTAGTCGGCTAAACCCCTAGTCGGCCCATCTCTAATTATAACCAAAAAATGAATTTAATTTATATATTTAGAGGGGTTGAATATGTTGTGCTAAAATCAAAGTTTAATTTATAATTTTTTAAACAAAACTAATGATGCTATTGGAAATGTGGCAGTTAACCCTTTACCGCATGGAATTTTTGTTTTTGTTTAAAAAAATACAGTTGATGTTTGAGTCTATTTATAGTCTAGGAAAAATATCAAAAAAAATCTAGACATGTTTCCAAAAAGTATATTTAGAAAAAAGTGTATGCGTTAGTGGTAATAAAATAGGTTGTGCCATATTGGGAATGCCATGCAGTTGAGACGTTCATAGTTATGGATTTGAAATAATTTTGATCATTTTTACGACCAATGTCCAATGAAGTTTTACAGACTTCTTCCGATTTTGTAGATGAGGGTAGTGATGTGCCGAGTCGCTGTTTTTGTGACTCGAGTCGACTCGAGTCGGTTTATACGGACTCGAGTCCGGGCTCGAATCCCAGACTCGAGTCCGGACTCAAATCCCAGACTCGAGTCCGGACTCGAATCCCAGACTCGAGTCCGGACTCGAATCCCAGACTCGAATCCCAGACTCGAATTCCGTAACAATAATATTGATTGATTGGACTACCACAGACAATATTATTCTTGAATAAAAAATCCCGCGTCATTCGTACGGACGGACAGTCGAAGTTTGACGGTTTGGCGGGAGCTATTTTTTCCAAGTAAATGTATGTATCTATGGAAAACGAAACATTGCGTGGAGTGAGTGGAACAGAGATCGAGAACGAGCGAGTCAACTTACTCAAGTCAGTTGGAATCGCATAATAGAATCGAGTAAGCAGTACGGAATCGAGTCCCGGACTCGAGTCTGCGGACTCGAGTCAAAATAAATTTGGACTCGAGTAAGCGAGTCCACCGAAAGAATCGAGTCTGACTCGAGTCAAGCCATACTCGGCACATCACTAGATGAGGGTGCTACATATAACACCAAATAATCACCCGGTGAAATATCACCTTTCGTTTATAAAAATGTAAGTTTCAACCCAATCCTGAGAAAAAAGGTACTGACAGACAGGCTGCAGATTGCAAAATGATTTTAAAAAGGGTTCCTCTTTACCAATTTAGGTACGGAACCCTGAGAATAAAACCTAAAATAATAGCATGTATTCCAAAAAATATTGTTTGTTCATCATTGTACCTAACTGAATGGTGTTCCACATATGCCCAGTATATATTTTCTAGCCTGCATGGAGTTCCATATTAGGGACAAGGTTTCGTGGCTGTTATCAGTAAGTTGTAATTAATTTTACTTGCGTTTCTTGCTGAAGAATCTTAGATTATTAATTATATTTACACCACAAAATCAAAAACAATTTTTTTTCTTCAACAGAAACTCAAATTATACAGTTTGCAAACATTGCATATAAGAGCGTCACCAAAAATGGCGAAACTTCAACTTTGAACATAAATCTACCCGCAACAGAAATTATCAAGAGGCTGCTATTAATGTTATTTCTTTCTTCATACACATATTTATAGATCATAATAATATACAATTATAATATAAAAATAGACCGTGTAAAATTTTAATTATAGTCAAATTTATTAAGTGTGCCATATCTGTAACGGGATGCGGTAAAGGGTTAAACTGACTCCTAGTTGAGTTTTACATACTGGGTAATGATTGTATGGATATAATCTTTTATTCATTAATATCTGGGTTATAGTGGTGTGGTTTAACTAGTGTTAGAGTTTTACACCTCTAACTTGACCTTACAACTGTTATCTGACACAACAACCGAGAACAACAACCCTTCAGAAGCACAGAAGAGCCTGGGTAAATGGGTTCTGCTATACATAGGTCTTAAGAGTTTATAGTCACTTATTATTAGAGATGCGCCGAGTACTCTGCCGAGTACTCGTTACTCGGGTACACGGCAGTTTTTTACTACTCGTACTCGGCCTCGGTACTCGGTTCATAAGTCGAGTAACTCGGATAATATATCTTAATATATAAAATTTCCATGTCACAGTGTTAGTTACCGTACTCCTCCGAAACGGCGTGACCGATTTTTATGAAATTTTGTATACGTATTCAGTAGGTCTGAGAATCGGCTACTATCTATAATTTATAAGGCAAAACAACGTTTGCCGGGTCAGCTAGTATTTATATAACGTAATTCTAACGTGATCTAATTTCATCTGGGTACAGTTTTGGCTTCCTAACTTAATGCGAAAGTTTGTGTGTTTGTTTATTCCTCCTTCACGCACAAACGGCTGGACCAATATAGATGAAATTTAACACAAAGGGACTAAGCTGAAGAACTTTTTATCGATACATAAGCGGGTAAACCTGGGGGTGCAGCTAGTAATAAAGAAAACCAAGCATGTAAGTTTAAAATAATCAAGTCTTGAGCGCGTTGCAACTTGTTTTCGCGCTTATTTTAATGAACCGAGTAACTCTGCCGAGTACTCGGCTCGGTAATTTTTGAACCGAGTAATACTCGGTACTCGGATACTCGGTAAAACTGGTACTCGGCGCATCACAACTTATTATCATTCAAAAACTTACTTGAAAGACAGGTCGTTGTTGCATATTGTTGATACCACTACTCTGCTGTTGATTGTCTCCGGTATCTCTATCACCTCCACCGCCGGCCGCCGACGGTCCGCTTGACGGTTCCAACTTGACTCTCGTCTCCTCTGGAAGTTCATTGGCCGCGATGTCACCCTTTCTCACGAGGTAATTGAGGAAATCTCGAGAGGCATTCATCTGGGCTTCTTTCTTGGTTGTAGAATTGCCCGCGCCCGCGTAAGAGATGCCATCGACCCTGACTTCGCAGAGGAACCTCTGCCGGTGCTTTGGACCTTAAAAAATATCAAATTTTCGACGCTTTAAGCTACGGGGAAAGTATTGATCGGCCGATCTAGGTTAAAAAATAATTATATGACAAAGGTAAGGCTTGTGAAATTCGCAGTAATAAGACAAAACGTTGATAGAAAATGGCGACAATAAATCATATCGTGTGAAAAGCTAACAATAAATCAATATCTTACCGGTGACGCGAACATCGAATGTCGGCACACAGTTCTTTTTAGCACACCAGGAATGGAGAAATGATTTGACATCCATTTTACTGGATTGAGATTACTATTTAGAGCAACTCAGAACTATTTAGTGTATTATTAGCTCAGAATGTAATAAAAATTCAACAACTTCGCTCAACACACGGCACAACCGCAAATTTCCACCATTTTTAATTAGATTTTTAATTTTCCACAGAGTGCCTAATAGAATGAACTATGATCGATTGACCACAGGTTGTATAGTGAGCGGCACGAAAGATGAAAAGTTTTGTCGTGGAAGGGTAAAGTTCGCGCAGTACATTTTACATGCGCTTTCTATGAAAAATCGACTTTTGCGCATCCGCCATTTTGTTTCTTGATTCGTGCCGCGGACTGTATGACTATTTCGATGTGATCGATCGACTAAGCACTAGCTCATATTTTTATGTTGGTTATTCTACATCCGGTTAACATTTTTTTTTTGTCAGCTACATTCGGGACGCGGCTTTTTAGCGGGAAAGCTAAAATAATATCGAAATATGCTCCATCGAACGAAATGCACATTATGAAACAAGTCAAGTACGATTTGGACTCGCGCACTAACACAATTTGGTACGGAACCCTAAATTGAACACTAGACCAAAGCGAAGCGAACGTTAACGTTTATTTTACCACTATCACTAGATATGGCGCCAGTGATAAAAATAAATCGCAGTGACGTTGCGTTTTTATATTTTGAAAATCTCTTTTGTTGTTTGGGACAATTTAACAACAAATACTAAAATCAAATATTTAAGAAAGGTCCTATTTTTATTTTATTCAGCGGCTTCAGAAATACATCATCTGTGACAATTTCAACACTATTAGTACTCCTAAGCTAGATCCCCCTTATTTCAACCGTCTAGCTATCACGGTTCATGAGATACACCCTTGTGACAGACGGGCGGACGGATAGACAGATAGCGGAGTCTCAGCAATAGGTTTTGGGTACGGAAGTGGTGCTATAAGGTTACTTGACCATTTATGTTCTCGTCTTTGACAGTAGATACAAAAGTGCCAAAAGTTCAAGGTTCATGTGATCTTTTTCCTAAAACGTACCTAATAAATAATTACATAATATACTAAGTATCCTCTGTTCTTCCTTTCAATAATGTGCGGTATTGTATTGTCTAGCAGCTAGCTAGTGGTAAATACTCCGACTTTCATTCCGGGGGTAGTGGGTTCAAACTCCGGCTGACCAGTGTCTTTTAAGTGAAGGAAGACATCTTGAGGAAACCGAAAGATGTCTTTCCTAAGATCTCTTAGGTCCAAAGATTAGGGACCGTGGTGAGCAAAACAAAAATACATCAAAGTTCGCCCAATATCAATGAAAATAAATAAAACCATCTATAGATTTATTTATTAAATCACTTTATTAAAAACACACAAATACATACTTATTCATCAATAAAATCTGTTTTTTGCACTTAAACGATAATATATATTTGTTACAGTGAAAACTCGAAAGCGTAAGCTAATTAAGAACGAGTGTTTTTCTGACTGACATCAGGCAGGACTATCCAAAAAATTTAGAAACATGCGCTCGCTTCGCTCGCGCAGTCGTATGGTCATAATTTTAATTTTAGCCCAACCTATCCGAGTAGGTTTTCTTAAAATGATTGTTTGTAAAACAGTTTTGACTAAGAGCGTAAGTAAAAATTAGTTCTGACCAAGAGCGTCAGTCAAAACCAGTTTTGACCGAAACGCTTTCGTGTTTTGACTGTAACATAAACAATAAATACAAAAAATAATGGAGATAAATGTTTAAATTCTCGATACCTACCTACATCCATATAACACGGACGGATAAATCTACTATCTGGCCCACGCACCTCTATATATGTTCATATCTTTATTATTTGAAAAATAATTAAGATATTGAAAGGTATATGTTGTGCCAGGCTAGTGCCGTAGATAATGTTACCGTGTACACTTAGTCAAATTTAACTTATTAATTACCTACTTATTTGTAATAAATAACTTTGGAATACATAGTAAATAGTAATGCTCTGTCCAGGAATTCAACTATTTTCACTATCTAATATAATATGTTACAAACACCGGAGTCTTATGGTATTATTTAACACAGTTGAGTCAATACTCAACTGTGTTAAATAATTTACGTGCCTTAGTAAACCCGCCTTATAGGAATGGGAACAAAAGCCTTAACTGGGTCTTGAATTGACTAATATTTTTTTACAATTTGGAATTTGGCGTAGGTAGTAGGTATTGAGATAAAATTATTTTAATAAGAAAGCTATGATACTGATACTTTGCTATACCAACATATACATAGTTTTTTTATTTTATATAACATACTTCATTTGTCATTTAAATTACGGTATTAATTATTATTAGACTAAAAACGATTTGCAAAACATGTGATTGTGTTGGATAACTAATGCATAAATACCAGATAAGAAGAAAATACTATTTTTAGAATGTTTTGAAAAATAAAATAGAAAAAAAGTCACAAGTTTCGCCCACTGTATTTGCTGACAAAGAAAAATATAAGCAAAATATAGCAACTTAAACTAATTTAAATTTAATATCATTTGCAGCCAGCCATTCAAGTTACTTAAAACTTATTAAAATACGTCAAAAATACATAAAACTACACAATAGCTTGAATTCAATGACTTATATCTTTTACAGTCAAAACTCAACAACGGTCAAAACCAGTTTTGACTGACAGATTCAGTCAAAACTAGTTTCAACTGCGCATGTTTGTCAAAACTGGTTTTGACTGCAAAATATACATGTAAGAAAATAGATACGATATAGCTGTGCTTTTGAAGTTGAAGTGATGACTCGAAAACGTCCAATCTGGGACAATTTTCATATGAAATGACAAGTAAGGTTACAATAAAGATGAACGTCCACTAGACAGATTTATTTGGTTACATGGATAACACAGTGTCCGCCGTAGCTGATGCATTGCTCTAAGAATATTCTACAACTAAACCATGTAGATGCCGTGTAGCTTCTACACGGTTCGTGAGTAACTTAACGTCTTTTAATATTCTAAACGTGATATAATAATCACGCGATATATCGATTATATACGAATAAATTAATTATATAACAAATCAAATCTGTTAATAATATTTTAAAACAAAAAATGACGTCAAATTACTGACGAACGGTGTAGAAGGAAGCTACACGGTTTGGTTGCGGAATAGCCTTCCAGGGAGATCGAAGGAAATTCTTTTTGACACATACACAATAACTGTGCACCTAACATAGTTCCGCTTGCAACGACGGCATTAGTAGCATATTAATATCAGATTTTTGCGAACCAGGTGCACAGTTATCGTGACCGTGTCAAAAAGCATTTTTTTCTTCTTTTCGTATAGTGGTGTGGCTCGCCTGCTGTTAAAGTTTTCAGGTGGCCCTAAGGCCTCTTACTTGACCTAACGACTGCTACAGAGATAACAACCTGCTAACTATGTAATATAAATGTTTTTAATTTACATTTTACTTTCAAAGCTTCTCAGACCAAAGATATGTTCGACAATTGACGCCATAACTATTATTGAAGAAGAAAAAGTAACTGAGACAATATTAGTTCAAGTGGGAATGTTTTTAATTTAGATTTTTGTTATTTTATTATTCAAAAATACTAATAAATATAGTTATGAAAGAAACAGTCGTAATATTACAGTTAGTCAGACAAATAAAAATTTTAATTTATGAGACTCATTCTACAAATATTACCAAGGCAAAGTTTGTGAGGATCTTCAGTAATCCTTCACGCAAAAACTACTGAACCGATTGCGATGATAAGTGGAATGTAGATAGCTTATACATAGGCTACTTTTTGTCCCAATTTCACTGCGGGACTTAAGCGGGTGAATCCGCGGGGCGCAGCTAATTACGTATATGTTAAGTATTAAGAATATTTGGCAACTACACTAAGGAACCAAAACCATTCATAGATATGAATTGGAAACAGAATAAATCTGCCACATATTGTTACATTTCCCCAGGTCTTAATCGCGTATTACTATTTATTTTTTTACCTCGACGTCCTACCATGTTACAATGGTCTTGCCCTTTCCCCGTAGTGACCTTACATATCTGAAAAGCTGTCGGCTAAATACAGAAACACCACATACAATTTAAGGTTTACTTAAATAATTGAGTAGCCTCGAAATTCAAAATTAGTATGGCAATTATTGAGTCTAAGAGCTGCTCAGTTGTTTAAGTAGCCTTCAAACTTTAAGTACTTTCAGTATTCGGTCGTGTATATACGGTATTCCGTCTGTACGCGACCGGCCAAGTGCTTTGAAGAATTGAAGCAGATTTATAATGTTTTCAATTAAAAACCATAATATTATGACTACAAACAAAGTCAGCATTAAAACCGAATATCAGTACAGCAAAACTGGCTTATTATTAAAAACAAAGCATATGTCCAATTTAAACTGGAAGACTGTGAAATCTTCTTGAAACTTTTACTAGAAATAATTGAGGGAATATCAGATAAGCCTGCTAACAGTACTATGGATTGATATAAAACTGTCCTTCTGGCTAACCAGAATTGTGAGGCCAAAAATTGACTTTTTAATAAGTAGAAATATTTTCCAAGGAGAAATGCATCGTGCGTTTCTACAAATGATAATTTCTGACGTTCGCAATTCAAAACAAATTTTAAATTTCGAACGTCGAATAACAACAGTAAAACTGTTGTAGAAAATTTTCGTTGGGAATCCTAAAATTACGAAATTAAGTGGGCCTACAGGATTCGAAACTGTGCCCCTCGCTTGTCGCGCGAGTGCGCTATTCTTTGAGCCACAAGGGAACCTACGTGACACGGTGAATTAACGATTATCCATCGTCTCCGTGTTTGTTTTTGCGACTAAGGTTCGATTTAAACGTCTTTTACCAGAGTTTTAAAACTATTGACTGGCTCGGGTGACTAAATTTACAGTTAACGTCTCCGACATGAGATGTCGTTCTTTCTCCAATTTAATATTTTCTAATAAGCAGGATTTGGGTCATAAGTTAATTTACAACAATTGTTTACGTATAAGAGGGTTAATAAATACTCCAGAACAGTGTACACAATGGAATATAGCCCCAAATTAGGCTTGTACTATGGGAACTAGACAACGGAAATACTAAACCTACATATAATATAATTTTAAACCTTTTGACTGCTACCGTCTTCCATAGAAGACAGAAAAAATATACTTCAAACATATCTGAATATCTGTCTTCTAATAAAGTCGTAGCGCCTGAAGCAAATAGTTTCTGTCCTCTATAAAAGATGTCGTCAAAAGGTTAATAACCGTGTAAGGCCTTTGGAGTATGGGCCAGAAGGACAGTTTCAGAAATTACATTATTTATTAACCACTATTGGTATGACTAATTTACACCAAAAAATATCCTTGAGCCAAATATGATGAAATTTCGGTCTGCGACTTTTAACAACCCTAGATCTAGGGTATGTTAATAATTAATCATTATCGGTTAATAGACTTTAAAAATCTCTAGTACAATCGCTTCCGAGACTGCTCCTGTCTTTTCTGATACCACATAATCCCCAGGACTACCAGTACAATGATTACAATGGCCACACACATCATCAGTAAGAACGTCTTGACACCGGACATGGCAGGCTTTGCATCTTCGATGCGTTCCCGCGGCGCCTCGAATGAAGCAGCTGATGGTATGATTTGTGAACGATCTTCGTCTCTGTTTTGCTGTAGAATAGAGTTCAAATTAGAATGTTGTTTTAAGACGACAGTCAACCTACTCTTTCTCCATACAACTTAGTCGACTGTTTCCTCCTTGGGTAAAGACATTAGGGCAAATATGTTAATGACATAAAACCTATATCTGCCATGACTATGATACTTACCGCATTGGGATAAAAAAAGTGATTTTTGAGTAAAGCTCGTAGGGTTAGTTAGACTGTCCTAATGTTTGTTTATAATTTTCTTAAAATAAATATAATTAAATTATATTTATCCAAGGAGGAAA
Organism: Idaea biselata; assembly: GCA_958496205.1. Lineage (NCBI taxonomy): Eukaryota > Metazoa > Arthropoda > Insecta > Lepidoptera > Geometridae > Idaea > Idaea biselata. The sequence goes on from OY292394.1 coordinate 7,911,484, forward strand.
CAATCGACTACTTTTGTAAAGTTTGTTTGGAGAAAAGAGTAGGTAGACTGTCCCCTTAATTTAATAAAAAAAGTACATAATCCTAGTTGTATTATAAATGTGAAAGTTTATTTGTAAGTAAATATACGAGTAATGTTTGTTACTCATTTACGCAAAAACTACCGAACGGATTGCAATGAACCTTGCAAATGGTATGCAGAAATGAAGATATGGATAAAAAAATATCCAGCATTTATCTTCAGCTAAAATATCATAAAAAGCCTATGTGTCTAAATAATACGGGCTTTTATCCCGTTAATCCCGCGGGATCAAGAATTACGCGGCAGGTTCAACAGAAATACATCATCTGTCAAAATGTCCACTGTCCAGCCACCGAATATTTAATCCACCAGAACAACAGCCTCATACAAGCCCGCTGCGTAGGTACTTCACTACATGCTGCGCTATGCGTGTGTCAGATATTATTTCTGACAGTCATTTGGACTGTCAGTTTCTGTTGTTGTTGTTGATGTATTGGATAATATTTATTAATTTGTTTAATATAATGCTGATTTACATTGTATATTTGTAATGCTTAATATTGTTATATGAATATCAAACATAATATTGATAATTGGTTACAGTTTGTGAAAGTCAAATTACCAATTGATATTCAACTAATATCAATTGGTTAACTTCTACGTATAATTTTATAAAGATATTATAATCCGGTTAATATTTAAAAAGATTATAATTATTATTGTATCAATTCTTGTAATTGTTATAGTACCTGTGTTTATTAAAATACTTGTATTTATTGTAAACTGGTACTGTGGTTGTTGTATTGACTCTCAAACGTTTCTGTTACGTCAACGTATGATGATAAGTAGGGAGATTGTGGAAGGAGGTAATGAAGTAACGGTGGGAGACTTAGAGAGTCAGTCTTCAACGAACAGTCAAAGTGGGTACAGCAGTTTTTAAGTACTAAGGTAAGATTTGTCAATAATTATATAAGTGTGTAGATAAGTTATATAATGAAGTATATAAGGTATATTATGAAGTAGATAAGGTATATAATGAAGTACATACGATATATAATGAAGTACATACGATATATAATGAAGTACATAAGGTATATATTGAAGTATATAATAAGATATATAAAGTAGGTATATAATGAAATATATAAAGTATATAACGAATTATATATCACAAGATACTATGTCAAACATCGACAAACGTGATTTAATATCATTTATGTATTTACATTGCTAACCAATAAATAAAAGGTGAAAAGTGGTTCCATTCACCACCAGTTGTTTAAATTGGAACTTTCTATCAGTCGCTGTTTATTTTAAACATAAGATACCTCTGATCTTAGAACAATACTATCCTAGTCGATGTAATTAAAGTACTACATTCATCAGATAGCGAATAGGTCTGATCTAATGTCAAGGTATAGCTTTCTATCAACTAACTGTTCGAGTCTATAGCATAGTTTTCTATTATAAAATCTAACTCGTGCGTGCTCACATTGACAGTGTGCTGACGGGTTCACGTACGTGAGCCGAGTAGGCTCTTCGGGCGGCTTCGGGAAACCCGAGCGGAAAGCGGTGAGAAGTCACGCACACATTGATGCACAAGTAGTGAACTACCTACCGCCGCGCCGCGGGCTTGTATGAAGCTGTTATTCTGTTGGATTAGATATTCGGTGGCCCAGCTATCAAGGTTCATGAGATACAGTTTGGCGAGTCGGGCGACAGACAGATAAACAATGAAGTCTTAGAAAAAGGGTCCCGTTGCTACCCTATGGGTACAAATTCCAAAAAGTTTCCTCACCGTGTCCAAGAGATCCAGCTCATACATCTTAACAGCTATGATATCGTGGTTATCACTCAAGTCGCCCGTCGTAGCCGATGCCCCGAAATAGTATCCCGTAGGCAGCAATACATTCTCCACTCTTAGACATTCTTTCCATGCGTTCTTTCCTTCTAAGTCCGTTGACACTGAAATAGAATAGAGATGTTAAAACCACCGATGTTTAAACTTCGCCTGTAGATAGCCACGTTTGTTAATAAAGCTTTGTCCTGACTGACTAAACAACGCACAGCCTAAACAGCGGATTTTAGAGAGCTGTGCGAGGAGTGTGTGTGTTCCTTATATGATGTAGGCATAAAAAAGGTTTTTTTTGGAATTTCCACGGGATACTGAGTGAAAATCACCCCACACCATAATATAGTATGGTTCTAAACAGCACAATTTCTAATGTTATTTAAGAGGATCGTCTCCATTCTCTTTCTCCATGCAAACGTAGGTTAAATTTTCCTCCCTGGATAAAGACATTAGAGCAAATATGTTTATGCCATTAAACCTATATCTGTCATGACAATGCATCTTCCTTTTTTTTTTTTTCTTATTTAAATAATAATAATAAATAAAAAAAATATAAAATGAAAAAAATAAAAAGGTAGATGCATAGTCATGACAGATATAAGGTTTATGGCATAAACATATTGAGCCCGGAAGGAGATGCTCGCGTCTTTGAGTCAGGACCCATGGGGGCGCCCCTACCGTATGGCTAGGGGCAAGCTCAGACCGTGGGCCCCGCCCGTGACTCAGACGCTCGAGCCGACCCTCGTAACGGAGATCGTCGCGTCGCTGTTTCCCCATCGTGAGGAACACGCGCCGCCAACGATGGCTCCGCCGCACCCTGCGGCTTCAATGGAGGAGGTGGTGGAGGACCTCGAGGTCACTCCCGCGGAGATGGAAATGGTACTCCGTCGCCTCAGAGCTAAGAGCACCGCCCCTGGGCCTGATGGCATACCGGGTCGCGCGGTCGCTCTAGCCTCGAGGCACTTGGGGGACCATCTCCGGAGGCTCTACTCCGCCTGTTTCGAGCGGGGAGAATTCCCTGCTCGGTGGCGTGAGGGGAGCCTCATACTCCTGCGGAAGGAGGGCAGACCGGAGGATTCGCCGTCGGCTTACCGGCCGATCGTTCTCCTGGATGAGGCGTGTAAGCTGTTCGAGCGCGTCATTGCGGAGCGCCTGAACAGCCACCTCACCCGGACTGGGCCGGACCTCTCGGCAAACCAGTTCGGGTTTCGACGAGAACGGTCCACGGTCGGAGCGATCCTCCGCGTCAAGGCCCTGGCCGAGGAGGCGGTGGCTGGGGGGGATGTTATGTTGGCTGTGTCGCTCGACATAGCGAACGCCTTTAACACCCTCCCCTGGTCGTGTGTCCGGGAGGCCCTCCGGTACCATGGCGTGCCGGAATATCTGCGGCGGACTGTGGAGGCGTACCTGTCCAGTCGGACGGTCGCTTTTACTACCCGGTCCGGTCCGCAGACCTGGTCAGTCACCTGCGGGGTACCCCAAGGATCGGTCCTTGGATCGATTCCTTGGAATCTGGGGTACGATTGGGTGCTTCGCGGCACCTTCCTCCGAAACCTGGCCGTCACGTGTTACGCCGACGACACGTTGGTAACGGCCAGAGGGAGGACGTGCCGCGAGGCGGCCATCGTTGCGACGGCAGGGGTCGCTCACGTCGTAAGCCGAATCCGACACCTTGGGCTCGATGTTGCGCTCAGCAAAACCGAGGCCATGTGCTTCCGCGGACCCAAAGTTCCGCTGCCGCCGGACTACAGCATCACTGTTGGAGGGGTGCCAATCGCTATCGGGTCGAATCTAAAATACCTCGGCCTAGTCCTCGATAGCGGTTGGCGTTTCGACGTGCACTTTGGGCTTCTGGCCCCAAGGTTGGTGGGAGCAGCGGAGTCTCTTGCCCGGCTCCTGCCGAATTTGGGAGGCCCAAACGTGTTCACGAGGCGCCTCTACATGGGTGTAGTCCGCTCAATGGCGCTTTACGGCGCCCCGGTGTGGGGCGAATACCCCTGATGGCGTCATCAGCAGACTCTCGCAGTTGCAGAGGCTGATGGCCATCAGGGTGACGCGGGGATACCGCACCGTAGCGGGCGAGGCCGCATGTGTGCTGGCGGGGTCCCCTCCATGGGACCTCGAAGCCAGGACCCTCGCGTCCCTGTACGAGTGGCGCGAGGAGGCGAGAGGTCGGGGCGACCGCCCTGGTCTGCGCCAGGTGGAAGAGCGCCGTGAAGAGCTCCGACAGGAGCTATTTGTGGCCTGGCAAGCGCGTCTCGAGCGTCCGCGCTATGGGACTTGGACGGTGGAGGCCATTCGGCCAGTTCTTGGGGAGTGGACGGATAGGGCCCACGGGGCACTTTCGTTTAGGCTGACCCAGCTTTTGACTGGGCACGGCTGCTTCGGCCATTTCTTGGGCCGAATCCAAAGGGAGAGTGACGAGCGGTGCCACCACTGCTCCAGCATTTGTGACACCGCCCGTCACACACTTGAGGAGTGCCCTGCCTGGGACGAGCCCCGGCAGGAGTTGGCCTTAGCCATCGGCAGCGACTTGTCGCTCCCGAGTGTTGTCGCCGCCATGCTCGGCGGAGACGACCAATTGCAGGCGGTGCGTCACTTTGCGGAACATGTGATGTCCGCGAAGGAAGACGCTGAGAGGGCTAGGGAGTTGCTTCGCGACACCCAGCGCCCCAGGCGCACGCGCAGGCGGGTGCGCGATGATAATCGCCCACCCTAACTGGCTATTGGCGGTTGACTCGGGGGGGTCAGCCGCCAAAATATAAAGATAAGATAAAGATAAGTTTATTGTTTCTTAAAAGTGACTGGTACAGCACAGCAAATATGAGCCCGAGGTGGCGGCGGCGTGTCCACGCCGGACCTCGAGAGGGTTTTCCTCTTAGTGAGGATTTGGCGCAGAGGCCGGCCGCGGCCAACCGCTGTGGGGCAGATGGTAGTCTGCGGGAGTGTTCCCCATCTGTCCCCACACTTAGCGGAGCGTACGGACACCGTGGGTTTTTAGTGGGTTTACCCCGGCCACCCCCACCTCGGCCGGGGGGACCGCCACTCACCGGGCCGCTCTCCCCCGAGAGCGGCTTGATGGTCTTAATCAGATTTTCCCACGTAAAAAAAAAAAAAAAATCTTTATCCAGGGAGGAAAATTTAAACTACGTTTGTATGGAGAAAGAGAATGGAGACTATCCTCTTAAGCCTAAACTTACAGACAAATATAATATGCGATTTATGATTTTCATGCTTTATGACAATTATGACAAACCCAATAGTTACCAACGGATTTTGGGAACAGATCCTTGAGGATCTTTCAGGATAAAGACAATTCATTTACCCCCTTACATACAAATGATGCAGAAGTGTCGTTTGTCTTTTGGGGGCGCCCATAAATTACGTGAGATGTTTTTCGAAATTTTCTGTCCCCCCCTACCTCCCTGGTGAGATGTCGTGAGATTTTATTCAACCCCATCCTCCAATCTCACGTGAGATTTTTCAAAATGTGGGTTTCTTACGTAAACGCGTTAGATTGTTATTGTAAAAAGAAAAAAAAATTGCAGTAGTAGCCGGAGCAGTAAAATACAGCTCCGGTAGCAGAATTTTTTTTCAGTGTGTACAATCTGGATTAAATGGACCAAAATAGTACTTATATTTATTTTTGTTTCAATCAGAAAAAAAATTGCGTGATATTTGCCGAGACCCTCCCTCTCACCAACGTAAGATTAGATGAGATTTGACTCGACCCACTCCCCTAAACATCTCACGTAATTTATGGACGCCCCCTTTACAGTAACTTGACGTTTCAAAGTCGACAGACAGAAACAAACGTCACGTAATTTAGTCATCTTTTAATCATTGTTTAAAATAAGTAAGGGGACAACTGTCTACTCACCAACAAGTGTGTCGTCCTTATAAACAATACTCAAATGCGTATCGTGGTTGAAGTTCCTAAACTTGGCCTCGCAGCCGGAGAGCTGCGTGTGAGTGCCGTCTCTGTCGTGGTCGTAGTGGAGGGTGCCGTTGCTGATCATTGCAGATATGTAGGGGTGTTGGTGCTGGAATTTAAGCTTTATTTGTAGCACGATAGAATTGATATTTGAATGCAGTTCCTACTGCTCGATGTTGTAGTAGATGCTAAATATTGAGTCCGTTTGCTACTCCAACTGCAGAAAACCTAAACTATACTGAAACGTAATTACCAGGCGACCGGCCGTAAAAGTATTGTCAAATCTATTTGCAGTCATGATGACTTGCCTACTGTGTCAGACCTTTAGCGGATCCTGGACTCTCTTGAATGCAACCGGGAACATCGCTCAGATGAAAGAGAGAGAGAGCTAAATACTCTCTGCACCGCTCCCGCATTTTACGACCCAGTGTGAGCAGCGAGTGAAAAACTGTACTTACTGTACTACAATCGTAATACACCATTACTAAATATGTTTCACTTACATTATGAGCCCCATTATGGTTGCTGTACGTGTCGAGTATGATAGCCAATCCGGTGAAATAGTCCTTGCTTCCGAACACTGGCCCGGTCTGCATGCGGTCTCTCACGTACCATATCGCAAACCCATCTCCGAACAAATCCTTGCTTCGTCCGTGGACTTTGAACTGGATCTGGACTTCCCAGTTGCGAGTGTAGCACGGCTGGAATTTACAATAAAATTAATCATATTTATGCAATGCGTTATTTATTTTATGTACTAGTACTAAAGGCGATGTCTTAAACATATACAATGTTCCTTTTACACGAAATAAATATAAAAAGCCGCTGCAGCGCTAGCAATATTGTTACGTCTATCGTATACATGGAATGAAAATCGCTGCAGGTGCTAAGAAGAAGTCCATGAATGAAGATTAAAACGTCAAAAGTATAATTGAATTTCTGATGCCATTGCTACCTACTGTTAAGGTTGTGAAACAAAGTCCATGGGTTGAGATCAATGTATTTATGACAATTTCTTGTAGACACAGTGACTATTCTCAGAAAATATAGATACTGTGCAAGACTTAAATAAAAAGGTGCAATTTGACAGCACAAGAAAGCGCTCCAGAGACAAGCTGATGTGTTATTTTATGAATATGAATGATTATGAATAAATGAAATGATAAATTATGACAATCATTCTACAAATACCCCTATTACCTACTTATAATTTATAGTATTTAGTGCTTATACATATTATGTTGCTATTTTACAAAAGGCTTATCAGATCAGCTTACTCTTTGTAGGAACATAATAGGGTCTCGACAATCACAAATAGAGTTTGATTTCGTGGATATTTTGAAAATTTCGCTTTAATCGTTGACATCTATATTTCTAAAAATATTGTCTTTACTGACTTATAATATTTTTAATAACAATTATCATTTAAGATAGTATGATCGCTAACGCCGAGTTTCTTTATTCATAGTAAACTTTAAAGAAACTGCTAAAAAATAATAGTTAAGCTATAAGACCGCCCATCTTAATCATCTAGATTTTTTTAGAAATGGTTCAATTTTTTTTATTATTTGTTATTGTAGTATTTGGTGTTACAAGTGACGTCACAAAGGACATTCAGTTCAGTTTCTTAGTTATGCCTTGTCTGCCAGCAATATATAATAGTAATCTTAGCCATTGTTTGATAAATAATGTATAACAAAACATTTAAAAGTTTAATAATGCGTAAGGCTACGATGGCGACGAATTTTATTGCAACCACATGGGAGCATTTGTTAGTAACGCGCTAATTAAATAGCCTATTACTGAGATTTCGCAATCTGTCTGTCTATTCGTCTGTCACCAGGCTGTATCTCATTAATTAACCGTGATAGTTAGACAGTTGTTTTTTTTTTAAATTTTAATGCAATCTTTCGCGGAATTAAACTGATTAATATGTAACCAACATAAAACAATTTACATGCAACATAGCTGACTCTAATGAGGTGGAACACGCAAAGCTGTGAGCAGATGGCGCTCTAGTCGACTGATCTTTTTTTTTTAATTTTGTGGTCTCGCCTGTACTGTGAAGTCAAGTTGGAGTCTTTCTGTTTTAGTGTTAAAATTATCTAAAATAATCCATTTATGTCGGTGTCTTGTTTAGTCTCAAAGAAAAACACCGTAGGAAAAATGCTCCTACTACATTGAGTAATTTAATTTAAATATAAACGTAAACATAAATAAAACCGCCGAGAGTTGTGAAAATACTACTATTTGACAGTTCTTATTTCAAACTTAGATAAGTCGAACATCGCCCTCTACCCGGATAAAAAGTTAGTGCTCCTCCCCATTAATAAAAAATCAGGACGAAATGCCACCAACGCGTTCCAAACAAAAGTCCCAAAGGAAATTCCCGGAAATTTTGTTTGAAGATACACTAGCATTACTTTGTCCTTTACTATCCGTTTACAAAACTTGCAGTTAATATTGAAACTTTCAAATGGCAATAAATTTCTTTGTTCTTCATTTTAATTATAATTAATTACTTATACACCTATTTAAAACAAAATGGCTAGCTCATTTATCATTTACTATGTAAAGTCCAATTACTTATTTGAAATTCTAATTAGACCATTAGAATTAATTACATAATTAGAAACAATGCTAGGTACAATTGAACTTCTTTAAATAATTATTTTATAAAAGTATTTTCAAAAATCTAATGTAGGTATTAAAGAACAATGGAATACCCATATGTCAAAAATTATAAAAAATAAACTCGGTGGAATAAAGATATGAGGATTTCTATCTTTAAACTAAGTACCTATAGTTTTTTTTAAATAATTTTTCTATAATTCAATTTGTCGTGAACATTTTACGATATTTTTTAAGTACTTACTTATGTAACAAGATTTTAGTGCAAATAATTTATGGCCATTGTTCTTTTCTAGAACACCAATGTCAAAACTAACGAAATAAACAATAAATATTGCATAAACTGTACACACACAATGAGTTAGAGTGCGTTTCATCTTTAAATTCCTATGCCGTCATGTTGGTAGCAAAACAAAAAAGTGCAAAATACAAAAAAAATAATGTGCTATCTTGAATTTAGGGGGATTTGTATATAAAAAATGAATGAACGAATCGTCCTGTATTCAATGTTTAGGGTATAGCACATTCAAGATATTAATGCAAGACTTTTTTGTTTTGCTACCAACATGGCGGCAAAGATGAAACTCACTATAGTCCCAGAATATGTCATTCGCAAATGGCTTCATGCAAATAGTTCTAAGACACAAAATGTGGACTCGCAAAATACGCGAACTAGGTACAATAACTACAAAACGTTGTACAATATACATTGCCAGCTATAATTAAACGCAGAATGAAAGGGAGTAGGAGGACTCTTTAGGTGGTCTTAGCACAACGATCGCGATTCGCGGCATAAATATAACATTCGTGAAAACAACGTAACGCAAAATGGGCACCTCGCATGATCAAATTAAGTAGAATTAGCACCATTTGTGATACCAACTAATGTGGAATAGACACAGAATGTAAACTTCGCACAATATGCATTCCGTGGTCGGATAGATAGAACACTTTGCGAGTACTAGATGTGTGTGATACACTTCTAGTACTTATTTAACAAATCTAGGTTGCCTGAAAGAGATCGCTTTTAGCTATCAGGCCGTCCATTGTACTTGTATTTAGTAGTTTGAAGTTGTAATTTAATGTTCGGGTCTCAAGTCTGCTTCCACAATCATGTCTCAATAAAGTGTTTATGGAATAGTAATTGTCATATTTGATGTGTATTTGACGACATTGTGTCAAATACACGTCAAATATGACTATTACTATTCTATCAACACTCTTTGAAACACGATTGTGAGAGCTGACTTGGTACACTGGTTTCTGTTTTCATAATCTGTCATTCATCTAAAAAGTAGTGACTGCACCCGAGGTGATTAAACGGCACAAGCAAGTTATTGCTTCAACTTTATATTAAGCCAAAGGCTGATAAGAGCATACCGTTCTCTGTTCACTGTGATAAGTAGACACTTTATGCCAGTAAAACTGTGATTTAAATCATAAATCATGTTTTATTGTTGTAAAAGTTTGCCTTTTCTAACCCATTTACCACATGCCCTTGGGATCAAAATGACTTACCTACCTATCTGGGTCAAGGTTGTTGATTTTATAATATTCTATGGCAACCCACCATGGTTTACACAGATATAAAATATATTCACTACAATTAGAATTTAAAAATGGGAGATTTACAAGGCTCGTTTTTATTTCTAGCAAAACAAATTGCGAGTGTACTGTATGTGTAGGGATACCTTTTTAGTCAGTGTGCTTCATCTTAGACTGCATCGACATTTACCATCAGTGATAGTGGTCTGATGCTCGCCTCTAAGTGATAAAAATAAGTAAACAAATAAGAAATAACAAACACATCATCTTTGAAACATACCAAATAATATGCAGTGTTTAAATAATAATTGAAGTGAAAACAAATGTGTTTGTTTCTATCACATGATGAATTATTTATCGAGAAGAAACTTTTCTTTGATACTGTTTAGGCTGATTTGATTAAACTTAGATTCAAGATATTCTTAAGATGATTGATCAAACAAAATAAGATTTATATGTTTAATTGCTTATTGAAGTTTTAGCAAATCTAGCCTATGAGATTTAGGTGCTTAGCATAATTTGAATACATGCAAATAATAAAGATTATTTATTTAATTACACCAAGATAATTACACTAAACTTAACCTGGTTTAAATTTAATGATAATCTAGTTATTCTTACACAAGCATTGTTAGTTTAACATAATTAAATGAGACACAGATGAGGTCATAGTTGTTCTTGTAAAGATATCTTTGCATACAGCTTATCTCTCTAGGTATGAATATAAAAATAATGCAATGGTAGGTAGATATTGTTAAAACATGGGTAATAAATTGATAAAATGTAGCAAATGAAACGAGTTTGGGACATTCATTGTGATAAATGAAGGTTGGCTTGGAAATGTAGCTACTGAGTGCGTTTTAAAAGGATTTTTACGTTAGTTAAAGCATTGAGCAAGTGTTCCATGTTAAACATCGGAAGCAATAAAAATAACCAAATTGTAGGTGATTCAAGTACTTACGACAGTGTTCCACAAAGCTCCAGATTTTGACTGTAAATCTGGTGTTAGGCGAACGTAATTCGTAGTGAGCAGTGTATTACCTAAAAAGTCCCAGTAAGGCACCGACATACCGCTACCTAAAATAATACAATTCGTTTTATTGGCAGAGAAATTGAAGTGACAATGAGACCAAGCAAATTCGCTCGGGTCACTCACCTTGGTAGGGTTTTGTGAGAGAATGCTCTCTCCTCACGTAGTCCCTTGTATTCCATTCTGCGGATATACAACTAAATAACACGGCGATGTACAAAAATTGGGCCCAATTTAAATGCTTGTAAATCATTTTTGTATGCAATTTTAGGCAATAGTTGGTGAAGCACAGTGGAACGAAAACTTCAGATCATAGCCAAAGCTACGTAAGCATGGCAGCCGACAAAGGGTTGCTAGCACATAAATCCATTTTTGTACAATTTCTGTGATTTTCAAATTTTATATTTCTAAACGGGTTTCACCACGAACATACACTGGGATTATTCAAGGCGAAATCAATCGACTACGTTTATAAAGTTTGTTAACTTTGTTTGTATGGAGAAAAGAGAAAGAGAGACTACATTTACTTTACGTATAAAGAAATAAAATTGAAACGCTTCTAATATTTTCGCCCAAAAATTTGAATATTGTTAAAGAATTGGCAACATTTTTAACATGTCAACTTCGAAAAAGGTTCCCAAAAATTTAAAATAGCGCCATCTAGTTGTAAAACAAATGTATTGGTGACTGCGCCATCTAGGGAATAATAAAATTAGTTACGACTTTTTTTAATACTAAATAGTTTCATGGGTTTCTGCTAGATGACGCTGTAATTAGTTTTTTAGTTAGCGCCAGAGAAAAATATAATTTTATTAAGAAAATTTATTTTTAAAGGAAAAATAGCATTCAAAAATTTTCACTTGCGGCGAGGCTTGAACTCGCGTCTTTGGGTCAGTACCCCAACGTCTGTTCCAACTAGATAAAATAAAAAAAAATCAAGTTTTCTAAATAAAATAGCCTTGAGCTACATACAAAAATTAAAAAAAGAAAAAAAAAAAAAGAAATCTAAGGTTTTATTACTTTAGATTTACTCACTCTGTTGATGAGGTGCTCATTGTACTAGCTGCACCTGCCGATTTTGTACTACAGTGCGGGTTAAGCAAGGTCTGGCACGGTCATTACTTGGATGACAACCTTAGAGCAACCGTTAGTTCAAGTTAGTGCGACCAGAAAACTCCAACGCTAGGTGAGCCATACCATCACACTAAAAGAAGAAGAAGACTATGTTTTTATACGAACGAACGAATCGACATCGATGGCTTAAAAATATAGCTTTAGATGAAACGAAAATAGGCCAGCTATTATGTTACATTCGAAATTACATTAATTGCGGTAAACTTGCTTTTTGTTAAAATACTTAGCTAATAAACTTTTTAAACTAACACGATTGGAACTCATAATTTTATATTTTCCCGGGTCTTAATCACGGGATTAAGACCCGGGAAAATATAAAATTACTTAGATAGTGTTTATGTATCCAGATGTGGATCCAGATCCAGCATTCTAAAATACAAGCGGACTGAGTTACTTAAGTTGTTGTAATTTTTTAGGGTAGGTATTAGCTAATAGGTACCTACTAGAGATGGGCCGACTAGGGGTTCTGCCGACTAGCAGACTAGCCGACTAGTCGGCAATGCAGATCATTATAATTCCGAGATATTAGGGTTAATCAAGATCACTCGGCGATTGTTGCCATTTTTGAATAAGTTTGCACTTCGAAAGCTGTAGTGAAACTTCGAAAAAATGGTTGAAATAAAAATAAAAGTTGGAAAATAAAATGGAGCTGAGGCATAGTTATGACATTTTAGATGTTTAGATGATGTATGTAAGCTATGACGTGTTTTGTTTACGATTTTCTGACTACCCACCTTCTAAACTGTACTACTAATTGAATAAATATTGGTTTTATAATTGTTAGTTGCCGACTAGTCGGCACCTGCCGACTAGTCGGCTTTCCCGACTAGTCGGCGACTAGTCGGCCCATCTCTAGTACCTACCTATAACATATTTTAGAAGTGAAACAGAGGTGGCTAGTGAGTTTTCGTTACTTTAGACGAGTAATAATACTTGTTTCGGGTTGATGGGACAAATGGGAATGCACCAGTCCGCTTGACAATACGACTTAGGTTGGTGAGTGATGGTGGAAAGCCACAGCTAAAGCTTCTCTCCAGTAAGCTTTTAATTTCTTATTTTAGGTGTAAGTAGGTTAACTCACACTTTAAGTCACCATGTACTACTGATACCCTGGTTTTAACACCAGTGATAAATACAAAACTAAGGAGAGCTTTAAGGCTTCTTTGTCTCGTCTTGTGACTGACAGAGGAACCTATATACTTAGGTACACGTACTAAATCGATCAATAGGTAAGAATGTTTAAAAACATGGATTACAACGCTCAACGCCAAGCCCTCTGAGCCAACACCGCCAAATTTTCACATATTTGTTTTTCTCTTTTTTGAGGTCCTGAGACCTTAGTTTGGGCCAGAAAAAATATTCAACCTCGTACCCATCACCTTTCCCCCATTTTTCACTGTGCACCATTTATGATTATGATACACGTGGCCTGGGAAATAAGTTTCACTTGACAACCTTTTTCCCAGGCCATGTGTATCATTTTAGATACGCTTTTTTATTTTATTATTTCAAATAGAAAAACGACAAAAAATGGGAAAAAAATCCCAAAATCCATATGAATATTGTTATTCCAGGATATTGAGTTTTTTTTTCATTTGTTTTAGAATAAACAGTGTGTAGTGAAATAATAAGTTAAAATTAAGTTTGTTAGTGATAGATGATTCAGTTGGTGATGGATGACCGTGATTCGGGTTCAGGCTAAACATGGAATCCACCAGTTTCATCGAGAAATTTAGCCCCCCGCGCGGTGGCGGATAAACTGCTTGATCTGTAAGAGGGTTGGTGTCAGGCAGGCGGCCGGGCGTAAAAAGATTGCCAAATCTAATTGCAGAAGGTATAGTCAACGATGATTTACAGACTGCGTCGACCCCAAATAACAAAAAAACCATTTGGGGTTTAGCGGACCCCGGGCTCCCGAGAGCGAGACAACCGGGAACATCGTTCGGATGAGAAAAAGATTTACAATATCAGACTTTTTTTTTTCAAAAAAAAGATGTGAATTTCTAAAAGTCGTAGAACAAAAGTTGTTCTTCTAGACATCTAGAACAACCCCCTTTCCACCTAATAGCCCTTCTTTGAAACACCCTAAAATAAAGAAAACACATTTGTTACCCAAAAGCTAGTAGGTACGTACTTAATTTAATACATATAATTCGACATTGTAGTCGAATTTACAAAAATTATTAACATAAAAGTTGATGGTCGGTGTTACATTATTATAAATCTCATTATTATATTAAATACCTAAGGCACTATTGAGGTATCTCTTATCTCTTATACTAAATAAGGCACTATTGAGGTATTTACATTAAATTCAATGGGGTTAGAAACTAAAAGGTCGAGGCAGGTGGCGCTAGTGTGGCACGGCCAGATGCCGCCAAACTTCAACTGTGATTGCATGTGTCTTTAGCAATTTTATGAATTAAAATGTATTCAACGTGGAGTATAATCCAATTAAAAGGGGAGCTGAGAAAAAGGAATGCGTCTACTAGCGGAAAAAAAGCTGCTTTGACTGAAAGGTTAGTAAAAAAGTGCATTTTAGTGTTTGTTTGTTATGTTTTACAAAAAGGCTTTGTACTGATTTATATGTTGAAAATATGTAAAAACCCTTTTGTAAAAAGTACCTACATGTTGAGATAAGTATACGTGCTTATTTTCGGGGTCGTACGACTTGTAATTTTTATGATTTTATTAAAAATAAGTCTTTGTTTACAAATGGTTGACAAGGGTATTTTTTTCATGGATTTTCTATGTTTTTGTTTTAGGCTAGAGGCGTACGACAGAAACAGTATTATTGGAGTCGAAGAGGAACTCGATGACGAAATTCCTGAGTTTCCTGATATAAGTCACTTTGGAGATGTTAACGCTAGCACCAATTTACCACCGCTCGGCTGTCCAAACACCACATCCAAGAGTTTGCGGAGAGGTTTCAAGTACCTACCACCCAAAGGTCGTCTGTTATATGAAAGCAGAAGTTTGGTTACTCTTCGTGTTGCCTTTGAAGGAAACTATGCCTACTTTCATGTGCAATGCAAAGCACAAATGAAGAAACTACTTTACATAGTTTTATTGAAAATAGATTGAAATGGCACTATAGAAGTCAGTTATTGTGAATGTGCCGCTGGAAGTGGTTTGTAGGCACATTGTAAGCACATCTGTTTGTGTAAAGTTTGGTGTAAACTGTTGCCCGGTCCGGCCTAGCTGACGGACACGATCTAAGCATAGTTAATAATAAATATTAGTCTAACTTTGCTATCTAGAGTCTGTGTACACAGGAACGTTTTGATACCTTTTTTAATTTTAGATTTTGATAAGACAGTAGTTTCACAGTAACTTTTTAACAATTTAGAATGACAAATCACAAAAACATCTCAGTCAATCCTGAAGAAGAGACATGTAAAGGTCTCAAAACGTTGAGCGTTGAAACAATGCCTTAAGTAATAAAATAAACACCATGTGATTATAACCGAAAAATGTCTTTAATTTAGTAAAATTTCCTTCATTTCATAATATTTTCTCTAAAGTTGCAGCATTTATTATTTTCGGTTTGTATTCTGCTAGGTCCAGGTGCTGTATCTAAGCACTGTCTCCTTCTGCTTCTTTCCAGACGTCTGTTTAACCGTTATTGGTCTTCTGGCTTTATTTCGGTAATTACTTTGGTAAAAGAAAATATAGAAGGAACTGCTGTTTTCCTCGATACTTTTTATTTATTTTCATCACCTGAATGAATGAGAAAATGTGGATAAGGTAAGATAAGGACCCTAATTTACACAAAGCTTGGCATGAGAGAAACGTCTGTGATGATCACTGATCGATGATCATTGATGATAGGTGGAAAATACTGTAAAAACTAAGGAATGGTCTATTCCTAAGAGAATATACATTCTCATACAGACTATCGTTACAATAGTAAACTATTATAACCTTCGATCAATAGGTAGGTACACTACTACACTAGTAGTTTTAAGAAAGGAAACGTCTTACCTGTGTAGGAATTTCTCTCAAAAAAATCATTAGGTTTAAAATGGGGAGCACATAACCTTAAATAGTTACTAGGTCGATTTTTCTCCTCATAGCTTTTATCCACTGTTTTTTTCTTTTGGCATCTTTGGGGAATAAATGATTTGCTATGTTTTTGCAATCCACAGCTAAACAAAGCGTCATTTTGTAAAATTATCTCAAAATAACCATGTTTGTTTACGAAAAAACTATGAAGGTGTCAAATAAAGGCAGACGTGCTACAGTAGCGCCATCTGAAGTGAGCAAATGGCAGTTTTAAACCTCATTCAATTACAATTCTGTGCGGGCTGACACTAGTCTAGTGAGATGAACGCAACGATATCGCGATTCAACGTCGCCGCTAACGCCATCTGTTATCCTTAGCCCTATAGGTAATTAAAACCGGCCAAGTGCAAGTCGGGCACGCACACTGTTAATCTATACTAATATTATAAAGCGGAAGAGTTTGTTTTTTTGTTTGTTTGAACGCGCTAATCTCAGGAACTACTGGTCCGATTTGAAAAATTCTTTCGGTGTTGGATAGTCCATTTATTGAGGATGGCTATAGGCTATATTATATTTTCAAAAATAATAGGGATCCTTACTAAAAGTTCAATAATGTAACACAAGGTGTGAAAAAAATGACCATAAAATTCCTTACGCCGCGTGCGCTTCGAAAACTATTGGATATAGAACAAAACTATGTACTACAACTTTGTAGAACATGTAATTGTCTACAAAAATCATCGCGACACCATATGTCTAACTATTGTAGTTATCTCACAATAAGTGTTTTTGTAATTTTTGTAAATAATTAAAATGCCGTCGCTTTAATAACCTTTTATTTTGTACCTTGGTATAAATCCTTATCAAAATAAATTACTTCATATTCAAGACGAATTCAATACCTTTCTAGGACCTTTTGAATTATTTAATTGGGACATATCATTCAAAAGATATCGCGATATTAAAAATGTAAGTATGCTGCAACCAAATAAGTATTAATTATTACGCGCGTCCGTCCGTCCGTCCGTCCGTCCGTCCGTCTGTCACCAGGCTGTATCTCATGAACCGTAATAGTTAGACGGTAAAAACAAATTTAAACAAATGTTTAAGAGGGGCTCCCATACAACGAACGTGTTTCAAAAACATCGAATCGAGTAGGTCATGAAATTCAAAATGGCTGCCCTATCTGTCAAATACCAGTCTGCCTTCACTTACCAAAGAGTTTCAGATTGTCTTTGTGCCAAAGTTTTTTTTTTTCATTTTTTTTTTAGTGGTGTGGTCGTATGGTGGAAGTAAGAATCGAAGCTAAATTATGCCACATTTTCCTATCAAATTTTAAAAGTGGTAAACGATTTTAGGGTTCGGTACCCAATTGTGATAGTGGTACGGAACCCTTCGTGCGCGAGTTTCGCACTTGGCTGGATTTTTAATACTTCTTTTTTAGGGTTCCGTACCCAAAGGGTAAAAACGAAACCCTATTACTGAGACCTCGCTGTCTGTCTGTCTGTCTGTCCGTCTGTCCGTCTGTCCGTCTGTCCGTCTGTCCGTCTGTCCGTCTGTCCGTCTGTCCGTCTGTCCGTCTGTCCGTCTGTCCGTCTGTCCGTCTGTCCGTCTGTCCGTCTGTCCGTCTGTCCGTCTGTCCGTCTGTCCGTCTGTCCGTCTGTCCGTCTGTCCGTCTGTCCGTCTGTCCGTCTGTCCGTCTGTCCGTCTGTCCGTCTGTCCGTCTGTCCGTCTGTCCGTCTGTCCGTCTGTCCGTCTGTCCGTCTGTCCGTCTGTCCGTCTGTCCGTCTGTCCGTCTGTCCGTCTGTCCGTCTGTCCGTCTGTCCGTCTGTCCGTCTGTCCGTCTGTCCGTCTGTCCGTCTGTCCGTCTGTCCGTCTGTCCGTCTGTCCGTCTGTCCGTCTGTCACCAGGCTGTATCTCATGAACCGTTATAGCTAGACGGATAACATTTTTACAGAAGATGTATTCCGGTAGCCGCTACAACAACAAATACTAAAAACAAAATAAAACAAAAATGTAAGAGGGGCTCCGTCAAACAAACGTCTTTTTTAGTTATTGTTGTCAATTTCCGTATCTAATTGGATTTTGTATTATATAATTTTTGTACAGATGTTATAAGTACAGAATAATAAATAAACAAATCTAGCTGTGTAGCCCCGACATTAGCTGTGTAGCCCCGGCATAGAATAGGGTTACCCCATCTCATCCCGTGGGTGTCGTAAAGGCGACTAAGGGATCTGAGGGAGATTAGCTAACCTTAAGTACTCCCCGCGCGGTGGCGGATAAACTGCTTGATCCCTAAGAGGGTTGGTGTCAGGCAGGCGGCCGGCCGTAAAAACATTGCCAAATCTAATTGCAGCAGGTATGGTCAATGATGACTATGACTTACCGACTGCGCCGACCCCAGATAATAAAAAACAATTTGAGGTTTAGCGGACCCCGGGCTCCCGAGAGGGATGCAACCGGGAACATCGCTCAGATGAGAAGAAATAAATAAACAAATCCTGAAAGTTTTCTACGCGGACGAAGTCGCGGGCACTGCTAGTCTATCGAATAAAAAGTCAAATTTTGACGTTTTATTTGCACGATTACCTAAACTTGTAGTTGTGCACAGTATACCTAGTAGTTGGTGCGTCTCTCTTACAGTTCTCCAACTTTCATACAAAGTTGTTTCCCGGGACTGGTCACATAACCTTTTTAGGAAATATAGGTAATTCGACATAATAGGTATGTTATTTTAATTTTAAGAGGATAGTCTCCATTCTCTTTCTCCATACAAACGTAGCTTACATTTTCCTCCCTGGATAAAGACATTAGAGCAAATATGTTTATGCCATAAAACTTATATCTGTCATGACTATGCATTTAGCTTTTTATTTTTTTCATTTTATTATTTTAATTAGAAAAAATAAAATAAACAGGTAGATGCATTGTCATGACAGATATACTATAAAATTTATTTGAAACATCACTTTTGAAACTTGGTAATGTAGATTTTTTCTAAAATTTTCTAAATCACACTTAATATAGGTACTAAATGAAAGTGAAGTATTAAATAATGCATCCATAGAAAAGAACAGAAAAGTGTTTAGAAACGAACATTGTTGATCAAAGTCCTGACTGATCTAAGTTATACCAACGCAGAACCCAAACAGCTGGTCCTAGAATCATGAAATTTGGAGTCTGTTCTTAACCACTAAGAACGGATTTTTGGAAAATCCTTTGGGATCGGGACCTACGCGGGTGAAACCGCGGAACGCTGCTAGTTTTATTATAATATCATCATCTTTTCGTGTAGTGGTGTGGCTCACCTAGTGTTAGAGTGTACAGGTCGCCCTAAAGGCTCTAACTTGAACTAACAACTGATAGCGGAGATAACAAACAAACAGGAGCAACTGTTTAACGTGCCATCCGAAGCAAAGCACGGAGGAAGTCGACTATTTAAGTAATGACCGCGCCAAGCGTTGCTACGCCCTGGTCATAATACCTACCTACCTACCTACCATAAAAGGTTCTAAGGGTTTCTGCATACGTAACGCTTCCCGGGATCGAATCAGAAATGAGGAGATACGTAGAAGAAAGAAGGTCACCGACATAGCCAAACGGATTAGCTCTTTGAAGTGGCAGTGGGTAGGACATATAGCACGGAGAGCAGATGGTCGTTGGGGCCGAAAAGTTCTCGAATTGAGACCGCGGATCGGAAAGTGCAGCGTTGGACGTCCACCAACGAGATGGACGGACGACTTGATTAAGGCCGCGGGTTCACGGTGGATGCAGGCCGTTCATTACCGAAGCATCTGGAAATCTATGAGGGAGGCTTATGTCCAGCAGTGGACTTATTACAGCTGAAATGATGATGATGATGAACGTTTCACGGACGTTTCAATTTCTACATCCAAAAATCCCGTGTCATCCCCTCCATCGTCGCCCCGACGGAATTTTTGCATGTAGAATTTGACACGTCCCGTTCGGGAAACTTTGCGTATGCAGAGACCCTAAATTAACGCAGGTAGTTATACATATATCCATATACCAAAACAATTTGTGAAATGGGAGTCCTAAATATAATCGAATCAATCATTTACTTATCCGAAGAACGCCCTACGCTATGACAAGGGTGCGGTCAACTTTCTCGAATGATGGATGCCGCCGGCACTTTCACTCATTTTGCTACACAAACCGACGGAAGGTCACAGCCGCGAGAAGGTCAATGACATTTACACTTGCCAACTTTTACCATCGCCGTTCATTCAATGTACCTAGCCGCCCGCCACCGCGCACGCGCCGCCTCTTGTACGCAGAATTGCAAGCACCCCCAACGACACTAAACTAGTGTGGGGAGTTAGCATTTCTTGATAATATTCCCTAAATTACTTACCTACATAACTGAAACACCTACCTCTATCTCAATTTATAAGGGAGAAAAATTAAGGGAGAGCCTACCTATTTATTTAGGTACCTACCTACATATCTACTACATATTTAAAAAGGCATGTAGGAAGATACTTAACTATGAGGATTTCCTTTTCCTGACGCTGGCCTAGAAGGAGAGGATTGCTTATATTGACTATTATTATACTGGTTTTGATGTAATTTTAGATCAGCACAGAACTGTGAATAAACAGGTAAGGAACCTTTAGATAACCGTGCTTCATCTTAGACTTCATCAACACTTACCATCATGTATGATAGTGGGACCTCTGCTTACCGACAGGTATTTATTTCAAAAATACACTACTTTACAGAACCACGACTAGATATAATGTACTGTGATTAGTTCTAAGGGGTATCACTGGCCGCCCGGATAAATAACTACCAAAACCTAATTTCCAAATTTAGATGTGTTGCTTCAGTGTGTTTTCTAGAAATTTTGTATCGGTAGACATTAATATATAATAAATAAAGATTAACTTATATTCTCGGGCGGGTTAAGCAACGCCTGGCGCGGTCATTACTTGAATGGGTGACTGATAATTTGTGTGGCAAAAAATCAGTTTCTCGAGCTCCTCCGTGCTTCGGAAGGCACGTTAAGCAGTTGGTCCCGGTTGTTGTCTCTGATAGCTGTCGTTGGTCTCAGTGCGATTTGAAAACCGTAACACTAGGTGAGCCACACCACTATACGAAAAGAAGAAGAAGAGGAACGTATATTCTTCAATAACAATTTTCCTTGTAGACAGATCTAGCCATATTAGTAAACACTGAGTCACAAGTTCCGATAAATAGTTCGCGTCGTTTTGTCTGTGCCAGTCGGAAGTGAAAGTCTATATAGAAAGTGGTGAAAACAACCACTCACGATTCTAGAAACAATCTAAACTGCAAGCCATGCACCTTTGTTCGATACGATCACTGATACTAGACGCAACGAATTCACTATCGTTAAATACTCTCAACTTAATCGATTTTCTAGGATTCACGTTGAATATCGATTTATTTTATGTCGCCATTTGGTAACAGTTTCCTTTTATCTTTTACAATTTCTAATACGTACCTTTTTCACTTATTATTTAAGTAAAGCACTTTATTATTTTCTCCTAAAACGTAGAAAAGACTCAATTTGAAATCATTTCGCGTGCGATCCGAAAAGAAATCATCATTATTGTAATCAAGAGAATTGTCCATTGCGACCTGGATACTGCCCATGTAAATTTAGGTTCTAAAAACTTGTACGATAAAGTTTAAATTAAAAATATCGAATTAGAAGTGAAGGTTTAATGTCAAGAGCACAATAAAAAGTGCCTAGGGAGAGTATGACGAGTAGATCACGGTCAGAGTGTACTTTCACTGCTTTCTCCGACCTAAAAATTGTAAGTATTGTGGTAGGCCGAGTTGGTGGCCTTCAGGGTGGCTTCACTTTTGGTTTTATCTATCACTTTCATTTACCTTCCGGAGTCGAAGAAAGTTATGGCTTCTTTTTAGGTCATCATGGAAAGAGTCGGGGAAATAGGTCAGCCGCTCCGACGAGGAGAAACGCTCAATGAAAGGTCGTTCATACTTACTATACAATGGGTACTTAATGTTGAGTTATGTTCAAATTCAAATGTTTTTAACCTTTCATTCAATTTTGGAAAACTCTGATATTCAAGAAATGGTTTTGGCAATATGGCGTCAGTCAATTAAAGACTACTATTTTTGCCACAAAAATTAGCGGTCAGATTATTTCCTTGGTAGGTAATACTAATAATACTATGTGCTGTAAGTAAATTTAGCTCCATTTTAGATTCAAAGTTCCTTTACAAATGACGACGATATGTAAACAAAACGCCAAAAGAACTGAAGAAAGCACCTATGCGGACAAAAGTTAACCATTT
Source organism: Idaea biselata (assembly GCA_958496205.1). NCBI lineage: Eukaryota > Metazoa > Arthropoda > Insecta > Lepidoptera > Geometridae > Idaea > Idaea biselata. The sequence goes on from OY292394.1 coordinate 7,933,943, forward strand.
AGGTATATTTGGCTTTCTTGGAGAAAACAATACTTTGGTAAGTAATTTAAAACCAATTAGTACAATTGCTTAAAATATTACTACTAATATTTTTAATGCGAAATTTTAGATGTTTGTGTTTCAGTCACGAAAAAAATACAGTACTTTGGCAGATAGCTGGAGATCTGAATTAACATAGGCTACTTTTTATTTGATATTCCTGCGGGATCGGAACTTATGCGAGTGAAGCTTACCGCGGGGAGCTGTTAGTACCTAGTAAGCTATAACCTTTCTACCGTGCAGCCTCGTATATATGTCGTGCAACCCCGGAATAGATTAGAACTACCCCATCCTCTTTCCGTGGGTGTCGTAAAAGACGAGACTGAGACCTAGGGTAGACTAGGGAATCATCTCCCCCACGCAAAGACGGGTAAACTACGTGGTCCCAAGGATGGTTGTAAGCAGGCTGCCGGGTATAAAAACATCGCCATATCTATATCCAGTAGGTAAGGTCCTACTATGCCGACCTCAAGTAATTTGGGATAAGGGCAGGAAAAAGAAAAACATCCTATCTACATTTTAGTTAAATTACGTACTGGGCACCTGCTATTCTACTTAATTTTTGATATGGTCAGAATGTCTACGTTGCAATAAGACGTCTTGTTTTATGCTTGCTTTATCATTTCCTTGATAAGTAATTTTACACGAAACTCGAAAAGTAGACAACTTTTGGTTGATTTTGCCCTTGACTAAAATAAACAAGTGCGTTATAGTGTACTATAGGTAGTACGCCAAAGTTACTTGCTCATCAATTTTTGCAAGGCAACCATAAAGATAGACAACAAGATAATACAAATATGGATATGGTTAATTAAATATGTACCTACCCAAATTAGATTCAAAGTACGACTTCCCTGGTAACCATAGATCTACTATTTTGTCCTCAAAAAAGTGATAGACGCCCTAGGTAGGTAACTAAATCTAATTAAAATGCTAAACTAAGTTTATCCCCATCATTTCCACGTGTGGCCATAATCCGAAAGTTGACATTGGTAGCAGTGGAGGTAACTCTCAGAATTTCAAGTTCAACAACCTCAATTGCTCTTATTAACTCGAGAAAGTTGCCAATGTTCTTTAGCAGAGTAAAAAAAAACAAAACAAATGTTATTATGTTAAATCGGCGACTTAAATGGTATTAAAATAACCAATCCTTTTTGGCCTAGGTGAAATGTTTGAAAACGGATATTGTGTATTTTTGTTGGGAAAGTGTTCGAACTAATTGTATGTAGGTACTTGTGCGTTAGTGTCTAGACATGCATGCAAGATTTTATAATAGTTTATAAAAGGTATATAGTATTATACTATATATTAAATCAATAGAAGTAGGCATAAGACGAATATGCAATAAAACTATTTTTTGGGCGGGTTACGGGAAATCAAAATCAAAGTACGTTTATTCATTCGGATATTAGCAAGATATCTCTTTGACATGTCATTTTTTTTTATTTAATCTACTCTACTATGTCTTCGGATCGCGATCTCCATGACATGAGAAGAAGACACAAGAAACTCATGGGGTTTTTTTTTGTATATATTTTTTTTGCAGTAATCATCGTAAATGTTTACATTGCGGAAGACTTTCCAGTAGGTACCCCCCGTGAACCGCGATCAGAAGGCAGGTACTACTCAGTCCTAAAGTCCTCGAAATGTCAGGCGTTAAAAAATAATAAAAATAATAAAGCAACGCGATTCAAACCGAAAATTTAGTTTAATTTCCAGCATTGCGAAAAGAGAAAAAAGATAGAATGAGACGAATATCTTATTCAATATTTAAGATCTTAGGTAACAAAGAATGTAAACAAAAAACCTACCTGAATCGCGCAAGCGATATTTTTTTCCCGATAACTGCAATAAAAATTCAATGTGATTAAGATGCTTTATGGATGTTATGAATGGCCACAGTTTCTGTACACATTTATTATATGTAGAGAAGAGATATAATATAATAGTTTTATAGTCCAATAGTTTTTTTTTAAATTAATATTTAAATCTATTTATTATCTTTCAAATAAATTATATCAGTTTCGAATAGTTTTGTATTGTTAGTTATTCTCATAGAAAGGAATAGAACATCAGTCCACTAAAATTTGGTATGACGGTAGGAAAGCTGGGTTCCCATCGCCAAACAGAAATGACTTCTTCCTCACCTCTTTAGCGCTTAGAAATAACATAAAACGATCGTTTTCATAAATAATTATACTCTACTATTATGATAAAGAGGAAAGATTTATTTGTTTGTAACCAATATATAGGCTCCGAAACTACTATAGGTAATCGGCTCAAAAACTACGAAACTGGACCGATTTCAAAAAAACTTAGTCAATAGGAAGCTATATTATCGAAGAGTAACATTGCCTACTTTTGATTAAGTTCCATAAGTTCACTAGCGAAGCAAGTGTCCTATGCTTAAAAGATTCAAAAGATTCATTTATTCTTTTCTGGCGATGGAAACGCGGCTTTATCCAAGTTTTCTTTTACAAAAAATGACAATTTAAGTAACAACGTTACAAAAACCGGCCAAGTGCGAGTCTGACACACGCTGAAATAGTTGGGAGCCCTCTTAAATTATTTGTTTCATTAGTTTTTCTTGTTATAGCGGCAACAGAAATATTTCATCTGTGAAAATTTCAACTATCTAGCTATCACTGTGCATGAGATACAGCTTGACAGACGGGCGGACGGACAGACAGCGGGGTCTCAGAAATAGGGCCCTAAAAATTTTTAGGGTTCCGTAGCCAAATGGCAAAAAACGGAACCCTTATAGATTCGTCATGTCTGTCTGACTGTCTGTCTGTCCGTCCGTATGTCACAGGCACTTTTTTCCGAAACTATAAGAGCTATACTATTGAAACTGGGTAAGTAGATGTATTCGGTAAACCGCATTAAGAGTTTCACACAAAAACAGTAATAAAATAATAAGTTTTAGGGTTCTCCATACTTAGAACTGAAACAAAAAAAAAAATCATCAAACCTATACGTGTGGGGTATCTACAGATAGGTCTTTCAAAATGATATTAAGGTTTTTAATATCATTAATATGATAAGAGTATGATAAAACTAAAAAAAAGTATGATGTACATTACCATGTAAACTCTCACCGAAAATTGGTTTGAACGAGATCTAGTAAGTAGTTTTTTTTAATGCGTCATAAATCGTAAACCGCAATATACCTCTCAAAACAAAACCTGTTGTATAGATAATGATACGGAACCCTTCGTGCGCGAGTCCGACTCGCACTTGGGCGGTTTTTACCCTTAGGGTACGGAAACCCATAAAGCTTAGATAAAACAAACTATTAAAATGGCTTCTAATTTACACCGACTGATCTGTGATCAAGAGCCGTATTCTGCTGATTACTTGCAGTTCTATCGTCTCATGCCAGTCTCTGGATAGTACCTACATTGATTACTATCTTCTTACATCGAGGTTTACATAACAAATCGGTAGTTATTAAAAATTACTATTTACTTGTAAATTGTATAATTCGTAATACAAATAGGTACTAGTTAAGTAGGTATACTTGTAATCTTTACTGGCAATTTATGAAAATAATTGATATTGAGTATAAAGCTGAAAATACACGACGCCACTTACATCCGTATTTATAGACGAATCTGAGTGATTACTTTGGCTAAGCTATAACTAAATCGTCTCAACAAAGTCCATAGAGGTTTCTCGGAAGAAGTTACTGACGCCTCTATCTGTCTCTCTTATACCAAAATCGAAAATTTTATTCGTGAGTTATTGGATTTCCTAAATAATAAATAAGATTCGTAACGTTTCGTTAGCAAGCTGGTAGAAAACTTGTGTAGTAGCTTGTAAGCTGGTACGCCAGCTTTAGCTTAAGTACATATTTGTGTTCCTACCTATACTTCGTTTTTTTTCAGACTACGATCTGACGTTTTGTTTCTTTGTATTTGACATTTTTTCTTTAGGAATATGTGTCAAATCATAGTCTACAATTAAAAAACGAAGTATAGTACAAAAATCCTAGCTTGTACATTAACCCCCTTACTTATAAAGGATAATTAACAGATGACTAAGTTATGTAACGTTTGTTCATGTCTATCTTTTTCTAAACTTTATCCCCCTTACTTATAAACGATGACTGAGTGTTTGTCACTGTATGTTAACTTTGAAACGTAATGTCACAGAAAAAAACAAAGTTACATATAGTTAGTCATCGTTTATAAGTACGGGACGTAAGTAAGTTGGGACGGGGGTATATGACAGTAATTAAAAGACAAACGGTGCATATAGTTTATGCAGCTTTTAATCATCGTTTAAAAGTAAGGGGGTGTTCATTTGACGTTCCTGTTGTCACAGACACTTTGTATGAACGTACGTAGCGTTGTCGTCCTTTCTGAAGAGCTTCAAGATGTATCAAATAATCTCCAAAATCTTTATTTTAATCAAAATGAACACATCATTACAGTTCTGATAATTACCTAATAAATGGTGTTAAATTTTTCCCACAATATGCGCTACGCATGGGCTACGCGAAACTTTTTCCTCAGAAAGACGGCAGTAGCGTGTCAGTCTGTAAGTTAGCTAGTTACCTAAACATTTTTTTTTATTAAATTGATACTAGCTATGGTTACATGGACCCGTAGATATAAATAACCAGGCGAGCAAGAGAGACAGGTGGTGCAAGTTGTGTGAACCCGTGCTCCGGCTCTGTGTGACCGCGAAATTATTTTCAAGAGTATATTATACACAGCATCACGAGGCACACATAGAAACAGCGCTCATCCGCGCATGCGTCTCACTACCGACTTGCGAACGTAGTGGTAGTCGTGAGAAACCACCACCTCAATTCCAAAACGACTTAACTTTAATATTTTGCTTTGCGAATATAAACTTTAGTTCTCAACGATAAGAGCGACGGTTGCGGACATTTGGGAAGGTATCTTAGTCATTCTATAGCCAGTGAGGTATGGTAAAGTTGGTATCTTGTTCGTAATGTCCGCGAACGGAGGTACATTCAACTTTTAGCCCAGTAAACTCTCCAAGTTCGTTCACCCAGTGCTTGTCAACTGACGTAAAGTGAGGGAGAGAGCGGATTGTGCAGATAGCTGCGTCTCTCTCCCGTGTTATGTTCAAGTTTAGAGGTTTTTATTGAGCGTTCGACTGTCGAAATAGTTTACCTTTGTGTTGTTATGATCGCCTGGTATATTTGACGGTTACGTTACCTATGTCGATAGTCAAAAGAGCTGCGTTTTGTCGATATCTCGAATAAGGCATGATAAAATATCGATTCTAATTCGTTCACCGGTGACTCGGGTTAGGTTTTATGACAATTGAGGCTTTATTGAGACTCTATCAGAAGGGTCAACAAAATCTATCATTTCGTTTTTTCAGGAATGTAATTTTACAATCGGAGCTCTAGACTCTTCCTTGTCCCGCCCACCCTTGTCAAAAAGAAAATGGCTACGGGCCACGATATCTTCTGCCTGTCGTAAAAGTAAACCAAAAGGGGTTTCTTGGGTCTCTTCGGCTGCGGCTTCTTACCCACCGGCCTAAGTCGTAGCGTCTAGCAGACTCGTCCGTGTTCCAATTCGTAGATCGGTCCAGCCACTAAGGAAATCTTCCTATCTTCTAGATGTGCGTACATCTTAGGCCGTATCATCACTTACCAGTAGGTGAGATAGTGGCCAAACACTCATCTATCTCTATACCTACATCTAAACTTCAAAGTCCTGAATTCCTGATTGATTGATTGACTGACTGACTGAACTATATAAAGGCACAGCCCAAACCACTGAACATAGAAACATGAAATTTAGAGCTTGTGGTTATTGTGATCTGTAGGTACATTCACTAAGAAAGGGTTAAGTACCTCCATGGAAAATTTCCCGGGATGGGGACTTAGGTACGCGGGTGTGACCGCGGGAGACTGGTAAAAAAAAGTAGTTAATAAACCTAAAACCAACTTAAACAAATTTTTTTAGTCGTGTTTTTTTATGAATTAATAAATTTTACTATGTATTTAGCTTTACTTTTTTGTTTTGTAGTTTTAGTACTTATATTATTTTAAGTTTTTACTTTATATCTTGTTACTAGACAGTTTTTAATGTTATTTTTACGTTGTTATTGTTAATTGCTATACCTACTTTTCCAAAGAAATAGGTACAAAAGAAAATATATATAGCAATAAAAAAGGTACATATTTGTTCTGGCTTTGTTCTGACTGACTGATCAAAGGACAGCCTACACCGCTGATAGTAGAGAGCTGAAATTTGAAGAGAGTGTTTTATGTAATATAGGCATCCGATAAGAAAGGGTTTTTATAAAATCCTGCGGGATCGGGACTTATGCGAGTGAGACCGTGGGATACAGCTAGTAATACAATAAAAAGCCAAAAGAAAATTGCTGATGGTATCGCGCTAGCATATTACTAATTCATTTATACCGCAATACAACACGTAGAATTACGAAACAGATACGAACTTTGAATTTTATATTGACTCGACTAGAGAAAAAAGTTCACACATACAAATACCAAACAAATAGCACCTACACAATGCAACCACCATCTTGTTTAGACCTGCAACGTAATATATAAGTAAGTGGATACACTTTTCACCGGACCATTATGTACTGAAAAGCAAAAATCATTATGTAGATAGTGTACCTAGATATATGTTAAAGATTAGGTACCTCTGTAGGTTAGGCCCAAAACATTCACATTTATGATTTAAGTATATTAGCACGAAAGTTTGACAACAAAGTACCTGCTAACACCTAATATAAAGATGCAATTGGAAGTCTCTTTTTACCCGACTGCGCGACGCAAGGAAGGGTTATGTGTTTATCAGTCTATGTATGTATGTTTGTTGACAGATTATTTTTTCACGATCCTTGTTTTCCTCAAGTCGTTTCGTCGAAGACTATATAAATATGCATCTTAGGTGCCTACATTTGATCTAGGACACTCCGTATACAAATGATCATCTTAATCTGTAGGGATAGAGTTAGACGCATATATACCTGCAGAAAGGAAACAAATATACAAGCGAGCGCACGTCAAAGATCATACATAATTATTACGCTTTTCAAACGTAAACGCTGAACAGGCAACCGCATCTTGTTCAAATGGTTGCATAAATTGTTCAAAGTCTTATATGTATGACTAGCTGTGGCCCGCCGTTTTACCCGCATAAGTCCCGATCCCGTTAGAATTTTCAAAAATCCTTTCTTATCGGATGTCTACATTACATAAAGAACACACTCTCCAAATTTCAGCTCTCTACTATCAGCGGCTTAGGCTGTACGTTGATCAGTCATTCAGTCAGTCAGGACAAAGCCTTTTATGGATAAAGATAGATAGATGAGATTGTCGAAAAAACATATCGAGGCGTATGATCACGCGTGGACAGGTCTGCATGTCAAACGTGAACTGGTCGACAGGTCTTGTTCAAGTGGTCGTGTAAATTCTTCATTGTCTCATGTTTTGTGTGGGTGTAACTGGTTTTTATGGTTTTACTAAGTTCATTCAACATTTGGTAAATTGATAGCCCTTGTTTGGTCGTAGTGCGATGGTTTATGAAGATTCATTACGTTTTTGAAGACTTCCAAATGGTAGGTAACTACAGTTTTTTTTAACTGAATACTAGTTTAATCTTGTGAGAATCAATGATGATAAATCTGATAAGACCTATATTAAGATTAACCTATTAAAACCTCTTTTAGTAACTTATTTAGTTAAATTAGATAACGTATAGTTCGCAGTATCTTAGATAGCTAGTAAATGAGTTTTAAGACCAGACCTTTTAAACCATGAGCATAGTAAATCATGGTTTAAATCAGGTCTGGCACTTAAAACTCATTTTATAAGAGCATGGTAAGTGATCGAACAATTATTATACCATTAGATAGATACTGTCCAAATCCGTAGTCCGACAGAAGCTAAGAACTACAGAGATTAAAATAGTTATTGATTTTAAAACTGCCTCGAGAATTAGATAAATGCGAATATCTATCAGTAAATCCTTAAAAGTTAGAGAAGCCACTTGAAGCCAGCTACATCGAGAAGGTAATGCAGGAACTGAGGCGCACATGTCGCGTCGCGCGGCGCATGACCATAACAAGTCGCTGTGCTATGGCTCGCAATAATCATGACTTTAGATAATGTCACGTCGAGACAGTTGGATTTGTGCGTACTTCAGGATTTATGTAATGTACGTAATAACTGTTTTAATTTATTGCAACCACTGTATTAGCTTAGTGACAAATTACAACAAGTTTGCCGTAAATAACATACTTACATCGACCTCCTATATGTATCGAACCTTATAAATGACGAGGCTGGATTATAGACGTGTAGTCATTCATAATCTGATCTGATTTGGTTTAATGTTTCAATAATCTACAGAAAAATTGGATTCGCTCTATCCACTTGACCACTTGTCAACAAAGATATTGCATTTTGTGTGAAGATATTTTTATTAAAACACTTGGTTATTGGTAGAAAATACCTATTTTTCTTGTATTTATCTTTGTTTATAAAACACGTGCTTGGTAGACGTAATAAATTCCTTTTTATTATAGTTTGAGTGCGCGTAATGCGTTACAATACTTTACTTTTCACGTCCGAATGCGTTTCTTCGTAGAATTGTTACGAGCTCCTTTATTGTCATGATCTCCTAGTATCTTGCTGGCCAGTGTTGATTTCTTTGCTTTTACTTTTTGTTGGTGTAGTGTGTAGTGTTAGAAAAAGACAAAGATTGTATTTTTTTCCATTGAATTTGCCTTTTGAAGTTGTTTTGTATAAATTTTGTTTTCAGTTAGGTACCTACATATTTATTTTAGTTATATATTTCCATCCTCTTGGACGAAAACGTGTCCTCTGCTATGTATGACTGACGACAAATATTGGAACTGTACCTAGTACAGTACCAATATTTAAAAAAATCTACAAAACACAAATTATTCTAGCATGCCATAGCCAAGAACCGTTAGCGTCCAAATCCAAGGCGAAGAGTCTCGATGTATCTTTTGATCCATTCTATAAAACAAAGAGAAGTCCACTAACTATACCAGTCCCAACTGAAAAAATAAAACTACCCCATTAAACCACTAAGCTTGTATTCAGTATTCAGTGTTATTCAAACATTGTGTAGAGTGAGAACGATCAAAAGTTAAAATGATTTGTACCTTCCGTGGTCGCCGGCTTCGGCCCCGTTTTGTTAACATCAATGGCCCTAATTCGTAGCCCTAAGCAGAGCACAGTGGGCGGCAGATTAGTCGATTTTTCATAGAAAGTTCATGTAAAATGTACTGCGCGAACTTTCCCCTTCCACGACAAAACTTTTCAACTTATGTGCCGGTCACTATACTCCCTGTTCTGGATACCTAGGCCGTGTTACGTTCATTGATTAAGAATTCAATCGAACTACTCTGTTACCGTTTAAATATTCAACCCCTTACTTATAAACGATGACTAATGTTTTGTAACGTTTGTCTTTTACTGTGACATGAAGTTTCAAAGTTGACAGACAGAGACAAACGTTAAATAAACTTAGTCATTGTTTATAATAAGTAAGGGGATTAGTCGATATTCAGTTAATCAAAGTTCTTTATGGAATCGTAAAAACAACAGACTGCTGCAAGTACTACATTTGAATGTTATTTATTAGAGATGGGCCGACTAGTCGCCGACTAGTCGGGAAAGCCGACTAGTCGGCAAATTATGCCGACTAGTCGTCAACTAACAATTATGCAATAAAACCAATATTTAATTGAATTAATAGTACAGGTAGAAGGTAGATAGTCAGAAAAACGTAAACAAAACACGTCATAGCCTACATACATCATCTTAACATTAAACATCTAAAATGTCCTAACTATGCCTCAGCTCCATGAATTTTTTTTTTCCAACTTTTATTTTTATTTCAACATTTTTTGGAAGATTCGTTACAGCTTTCGAAGTGCAAATTTATCCAAAAATATCAACAATCGCCGAGTGATCATGATTTACCCAAATATCTGGGAATTATAGATCTGCATTGCCGACTAGTCGGCCGACTAGTCGGCAATTTTGGAACCGACTAGTCGGCTAGTCTGCTAGTCGGCAGAACCCCTAGTCGGCCCATCTCTATTATTTATCAAACTGAATTGGTGGTACGGTCGTCGAACTTTTAGCCCAGTAGATCGCAATTGCAGTAGGAAGTCAAGGGAAACTTGTTTCAGCTCATGTTTTCCTGGTAGGGTTGTCTATTCGCTATTAGGTACGATCGTAAAATGATGCACGATACTTTGTGGTATGGTAATTTAGTGGTGAAAATCTCTGTCTGTGCACTTGTGAACGGAATTACCACTATTACTTTATTACAAGAACAACTGCACGTTTACAGCAATTTACAAATTTATGTTAAATGTTATCATAATATTTTTATTTTCAAGTAATAAGCAATTAAAAGATTTTAAAGGACCTATAACTAATAATTACACAAGTGTACTAAGTAAAAGGATAATAGAAAATGAAATAATACGAGGTGGAAGCAACAGGAAAATTCCTACCCCCCCCCCCCCCCGGAAACACAGCTGCTGAAAAACTAAATATCTTCTTTAAATTAATAAATATTTGTAAATTAATAAATATTTGTATAGTTATTGATTTTGCCCTCGAGTCTGTGACATACGGACGGACAGACACAGACAGACAGACATGGCGAATCCATAAGGGTTCCGTTTTTTGCCATTAAGCTACGGAACACTAAAAATGTAAATCCTTTATTGGCTGTTGTAAGATTAATTTTAGAGTTTTTGTTTTAACTAGCAATAAAAGCTGTGGGTTTTGTTAAATAAATAAATAAACGATTTTTTAATCAGATTACGTATTTTTGACGAATCGGTAAAATCGTTAACTCTGCCACCCCTCTCTCCTTACACTACCAAGCAGCTATCCACATTACTACTACGGCCTACGGCAAAAAGCAACTCGTCATTACGACTTGATAACGATATTTATATCCGATACTATCGATACATAGTAATCGAATAACTAAACGAAGATTAGTGCAATAGATACGATAAGTTTGTCCCATGACTTCACCCGCATATGCATACAAGTCTCAATTTAATGTTAAATAGTCAACGGAACACATTTTTATTGTGTTTCAGTCGCCTATGGGACAGGACGAAATGTACCTATTATGTCCTTTATCCACAAAAATACAGGTCCTTTTGAGCGAAAACATATTTAAAAAATCGACTCGATAGCCAGGGATTAAGGTTACCTATCATAACCCTACAAAATGCAGGTTAGGCTGTGCGGTGATAGTCCGCAGTCACTCATAGATTCATAGCAATTAAATATTACGGCCAATAGTTCACAAAAAACACATTTTTAAAGTTTATAATTATTAAAATTGTTGTAGTTAAAGTCTAATTTCTAATGCACCAAAAGTTGTATAAGTCTTCGGCGTAAGGTCGTCATACATTTTCCCCGGTGAGTTTTCCGGGGTCCGGTGTCGGTTCGCCATTAATTGCCAACGACGAGTTTCCAACATTACCATCGACGGTCGTTCACCCCGGATAGGTGCATAATACCTATTTACTATGCGGGTGAAGATCTCTGTCTTATTGTTAGAAAATTATAAGTCTTCTCTCTACTGCAACTTTCTTTTTTTATGTGGGTTTCTATGCAAATTTAACAAAAAACAAAACTAGAATACAACGTTTCCTATCCTCATGAAAATGTCTAATTTAATTTATTTTATCGCTATTAGTTACCTACTACATGTAAGTACGTAAGTAGACGTATAAGGAAAGTTATAAATCGATAAAACTAAATTAGATTATGTGAAAAAGTGTCACTTACCTGGGTAACCCAATTCTTACTTGTTACATACAAGTAAATAAAAGTTTATTATAAATGCAAACTTTTTTAAAAACTAAATAACCAATAGAAAAAATAGATGTCATTACTATGTCATTAAAAACTTATTATTATAAATGTTGTAATAAGTCTTAATTAGACACGGGTCTAGATCGCGTTACAGATAATCATTGTTTTTAATTACCTCGACGTTACGTTGAAATGTGTGTTCTAATAAGTGTTTTTGATTAATTCCCGACCATGACTTTATGTCGATGGAAGGATCAAATTCTAAAAATTGTATTGTGCTCAGGCGCCGTATTCGGTGCTACGCACGCTACGATATCCGTAGACTGGCTACGAATTGGCGAATTTGCTGAAATCAATAAAATTCTTGTTTTTTCGATAACAACATTTTTGTCGACGAAAATTATTTTAAAATAAATCCGTTTTCATTTAGTTATTTCGACTTCCTGCATTTTTTAACAAGATGAGTAAGACCTTAATTTGCATAAAAACAGCGTCCTTTGTTAGAAATGGGTTGTGCTCGTCTTGTTCTTGATTAAGGGGGTTAACCACCTTTTTAATCGATTACCAATTTTACGCCATTTTTTTATTTTAATAATTGGTTTATTAAATGGTTTACATAAACGCAATTTACTCCACGTACTTAAAACTTAAAGATGGATATGGTAAATAGGCATGGCACCAGCCGTCTGTACTAGTACAATTAAAATGGATAATACGTAGTATTTAAGAAGAAAAGCTTCAAAGCAGCACATGAAGTTAGCATTTTAGCGCGCAAAGTTGATATTACAGCTCATAATACGCTCACTGACGCAAGCGCAATTAAGTGGCCTTAGCAGCGCATCGGAGTGACAAATGATACGTTTATGGATGTGTGATAGTAGCTATTGTAATTGTGGCCCCAGAGATATGGTTTGCATAATACTGAAAAAGCATACGTTATTTTTGACAAAAGTAAAAAGTGCATTCACGCACTTTATACTTTTCTCAACGCGGAAAAGTAAAGAGGTTCTTAGAACTGATCCAGTCAAGCCGGTTGGTTATTTTAAACTGCAGATGAAAAAAAAGAGCTTGTACAAATGTATGCGTAAACAAGATCCCGAGTACCAGGGTTACATAAGTCAATAGGAGTATACCGGAACGTCTCGACTCATAAATTCATTAAATCATACATAAAGGTAAAATACTTAACACCTACACGCTCGCTTAATTGTTGCGATGCTGTGGGTAGTGATATCAAATTTCCTAAACTCTTAACTAAATAATTAACTTAAAATTGGATACTACAGGTACCTCTACCAACCAATCTTGTGTGCTAAGAGAGATCGGACATTTTGTATACGAAAAAGTTTAAATGCTAACTCTAGTCTAGCCTAATATAAGTAGGTTCCTATGTTTATTTAATATGCCCATTACCTTTTATTTATAAGCGTGAACAATTGCTAATTAGTACTACTAATCAATGTTTTCTCAACGTTCAATTAACAATTAAGCTTTAATTAAAGCTAGAATCGGCGCTACAGTATGTTGCCAAAAGTGTATAACTTTAGGCAACATAGTAAGGATTACCCTTACCGTTAAGATTAGGGGTCTGTATTGACATCCAGAAACAACATAAGATCGAATCTAGATTTCAATATAAATATATTATTTTCTTAAATCTTTTGTCTAACCAAAGTCAGCTCTGCCGGTCAACCTAACATGAACCAGTTAAAATTATTTACCAATAAACGAGTATTTGTCTTCAGTTCGCTATTGAGTGTCGCGTCACGAATACTCATGTGATCGCGACAAATGGTTCGGCCAGGCGCACCCACACAGAGCCACAGTTCGTTCACTCACGCAGCTCGCTTTTTGGGAAACGTGTTGATATTGACTTGAAGTCGGAAGTGAGCTCCGTGCTCGGTACACAAGTGAGTTATCAACATTTCTCACGCTTCGTTCACGTCTGTGTGCTGTGTGTGTGTCCATGTTGCTGTGGGAGAGCGTCTGTGTGTGCAAGAGCAATGAGACGAGCGATTCCTAGGTTCGTTCAACTTTTAGCCCAGTAAACTCTGAGCTAGCTATGGCTATGGTTAGCTATGTGGTGTCTATATACAATGGGGTAGGCTTGTGTTCATCGATGTTTACTCTGGCTCCTTTTGTTGCGAACACCTTTACACACTTGCCATTTGAAATTCTATGATGTTTGGATGCCGTTCCCTGAATAGTAGTGCTTTGTTTAGTTATTTTCAGAATACATGTTATTTAACAATAAATTCGAGGCTTACCTAATGGTTAGGTTTGTAATTTGTTACTCTTAACATGTATTTTTATTTTTTGTGCTCTTATTGGTGTAAACAACTAATGAATTTCAAGAAACAGGCGTTTATTTTAACCTAACTTGCATTTTAAAGAGAATACTTAAATCTCGATTGAGGTCATATACATCAATTCTCTACAGCAGCGTTTTGAAGACGAGATTTTTGTAAAAAGTATATTACTATAGTTAATAAAAATGTGATGTACTTTGAGACCTTCGATCCAGCGTCCACCAGGGTACCATCAACTTTTAAAAACCAGCCAATTACAGGTTCTTAAGCAGGTCTGCTTTGCATTGTTTGCCTTGTCAAATGTTGTTTAAGGTAGGTATAAACAAGACAGTTTTTAAGCAGAACAGTTTTGGTCTATAAAGCTATAGAGCTCTAAAAGCTCGTGGTCACCCTCTAGACTAGACAAATTACCTACAAAATAATGTCTACATCAAACAGTAAAATATCTAAAGCGTGATAGATGAATCCTCTGCTTTCCTCAATGTAATCTGTAAATTACGACACTGCCTAAATCTCACATCGTATGAAATCACAATTCGTAAATAAAAAACATAATAAAGAGGTTGTTAGCAGCTAATAAATTGAACATCCTCAGTAGCGGTGTGCGGTGCGGTGGGTGTGATTCCACGAATCTTGCTTGATTGGCTGTCACGTCTGCTTGACACCAAATGGTGCTGTCATTTTCGTGTATTGTATTGAAATTGCAGAACGATTTAAAGAAATCGCTTTTAAATTTTGCAGGCATAATATAAATGTATGCAAATTGGGTGGGAATGCTTAAAGAGTGTTGGAGTTTCACATATCAAGTCTTGTTATTGCTTTATAGTCGCTGTTTTTCGAAATATTCAACATTGTATTACTACGTAAGAAGGTAATCAGCAGTAAGTGCGTCTTTGTTTGCGCGCCATCTCTTGACGAGTAGATTGAACTGAATATTTTAAAGCTGTCAAAGAAAGGTATTAATTTAGTTAAGTTTTATTATACTTAACCCACTGATTTCCATGACGCATAATATTATTTTTACACTCTTTATTATTAATTCAGATAAAGCCAGATACCTACGCATTACAAATGCCGCTATGTCGTAGATACAGCAAGAGATGTATTACAAGTGGTAGTCGATGCCGCTGTATCGTAGATACAGCTAGAGATGTATTACAAGTCGCAGTCGATGCCGCTGTGTCGTAGATACAGCTAGAGATGTATTACAAGTGGTAGTCGATGCCGCTGTATCGTAGATACAGCTAGAGATGTATTACAAGTCGTAGTCGATGCCGCTGTATCGTAGATACAGCTAGAGATGTGTTACAAGTGGTAGTCGATGCCGCTGTATCGTAGATACAGCTAGAGATGTATTACAAGTCGCAGTCGATGCCGCTGTATCGTCGATACAGCTAGAGATGTATTACAAGTTGTAGTCGATGCCGCTGTATCGTAGATACAGCTAGAGATGTATTACAAGTTGTAGTCGATGCCGCTGTATCGTAGATACAGCTAGAGATGTATTACAAGTTGTAGTCGATGCCGCTGTATCGTAGATACAGTTAGAGATGTATTACAAGTTGTAGTCGATGCCTTGCCTTGTCCTTAGGCAAGTAAAACCGTAGGTTGCGGTAGAGTAGTGTCTTATTAAATAATGTTCGTAAAAGGCAACGATCGTTTTGTATTTTATAAAACTAATTACGTCCAGTAATGAAATACAAAAGAACATTTAATTGTGAATGAATTGAAGAAACAATAAATTAATTTAATCGTGAGAGATTATTCAGGTCTTCTGTATTCATTCAGTTGAATGAATATTTATTCATTTATAATGTTTTGTCTCACACTGAGATTTATTAACGAAATTATTAACGAATTGAGCGAAACAGATTAATTTATGTGTGTATTTTGAAGCATTTAACTTTAGTTAGTGTGTTACTTTTGTTAATAAATTATCGCATAAACATGCTTTAAAAAATAATTACGAAATATTCGCAGTTAAATTCTAAAAATTGATTTATTTTCATAAATACTTTAGATTTACTTAGATACCTACTTATTTAGTTGCAAATCATATCAGCTTAGTTTACTTTCGATGTAGAATTGCCGGAAACAACAGAAGATCGGGACAGTTGGAGGTTGGAGACAAACGGGAAGAACTACGTCTAGCACGCTTAGCTCGCAATCTATAAAAAAAATTATTTTTTTCGTACGATGAATAACAGACAAGCAAAAGAGACGAATTTGTAGTTCAACAAAATGTTTCTCGATTTCGTGTGCTACACCTGCAGCTACATGGCAACTGCACTTTTTTCTGAAGAGGTTTTTTTACTTTACAAGGTGATAGAGAAACAACATTTAATTCTGTTTTATATCACTTACTACACTATTTTAAAGTTTTGCAGGTAAAGTAATAAACTCTGAAACTAACTTGTTAAACTTTTTACATATATTTGCCACTGGACCGAACCCTTAAAACACGCAAAACTGTGAGACGTTGTTAGTAAACAATTTAAAACAAAAACGACTTAGTATTTCGTTTACGTAGATACGTGTGTGTAGATTTTAGTTTCGGATCCAGTAGGTCCACTGGAGACTGCAGTTCAACGAACCAATTTTGGTTTCGAGTTTTGGAAGCGATACGGCTATAGAATAACAACAGAGCTATGGACGGTGATCGTTGCAATTTAACTAACCTATTTGAATTTACGAGATATATAAAAATACGGCCTAAAACTGAGACATCACTTAGAATTTTAGCGATAAAATTAAACTAATTTTTCGGTTTTAATCGGTAAAGAAGAGATCTGTAAAGGTCTCGTAAATTTAAGCATTTAAATAATACTAAACGTAATAAACACCACGCGATTAAAACCGAAAAATTAGTTTAATTATAATAGAACATAGCGAAAACAGATGAAAAATCTTTTATTTAAAAAATATTTATTTATTATTTAATGTTTAAGTACCTAAGGCCAAGTTTCTTGAATTACCTATCTATCCTAAGAGGTTAAGTAGTTAGTATTTACCTGAAATTAAAGAGATTTTTCGGTTTTAATTGCGTGGAGTTTATTTCTTGTAGCATTGTTTCAACGCTCGACGTTTCGAGACCTTTACAGGTCCCTTCTTCATGATTGACTGAGAAGGGTAAAGGTCTGTAAACCTGTAAAACACCACGCGATTAAAACCAAAATATGTCTTTAACTTTTAATACAACATCGCGAAAACAGAAGGAAAATCTATACTTAGTATTTATCTGTCAATAAAGTTATCCACCATAAAATATAATTATGCAAGTTTATATAAACCAGTAAACGTACAAGAATATCTATCGGTGTGTTTCTACTTTTTCCACGGTCAAATGGCTAAGCTGATTTGGATGATTTGCACAGTAATTTATCCCGGTATTCGTACGAGATCCTACATTAGTCCCCGATTATAACTACCAATAGAATGGGCACTAAAATTTAGTGCCACGTCCTATTAGTAGGTAATAAATACAATAACTTTAGTAAATAACATATTGTCTACGTCTAGTTCATTGACACTGATGGTTATTGACAAAATTTGCAAATTTTTTGGAAAGTTCTGATGCGTCGTCATTGTGATTTTACCCGATTATAGAGTTCACCATTTGATTTCTATTTGAGAATTTTGTAAAGATAAAGATGCTTAAGATAATATAGGTAGGTATATTATGCTAATATCAAATGTTCTATCTCATACATATCACATGCAATGCAATTTAATATAGCACACGGAATCGTTGGCTGAAATCTGCTGTCGACCAAGAAAACTTCTTAGTAAATTATACTTAGAACTTGGATGAAGCAACGGGCATAGCTATTATATCTTTGAATTTTACATTTGAATCTATTAAAATGCTCATACATGAAACTATACATTTCCAGAAAATATTTATAAATCTCGCTAAGCAAAACCTAATCACAACCAAAACTCGGTTACAGCAAGTAAAAAGCTAAATTAAAAATTAATTCCTTAAAGAGGCAGCACTCCTCGTAATCATTTCCTGTCTGAAATCCGTCACTTTTTATTGTTAATTACCAAAAGGAGATATGACTGGTTGTCAGGTGAACTCCCCCTCTTCACCGAGGGGGGCTAGGACGGCCGTTGAACTTTTGCAAGCGTGAGATTTACCCCAACATCAAAAAGGTATAACTATCGAATCGCCATAAAACATTTCAAGTCTTATTCCACGCGAATTAAGACTCTTATTTAAGAGTATACGGAAGTGGGATCATTGAGCTTCATAGCAATACATTTTGCAGAACACAAAAATCATAACTCACTGTTGTATTGTCAAGCGAAAACCTCCCGTAAGCGTAGGGAAAAGCGGTTATTTTCACTTGGCTTTGTTACGGTTTAAAGTGAACTCGATTATGGGGCTTCCTGGAATGTATCATATCAATTAAAATAAATGGCTGTGTAATTTATTAAGAAATCAGGGCAGCTAGTTCACGCAGCGACAATCCTGGTTTATTTAGTGTGTAGTTCAAGGGAAATATGAATTTTACTAGAAATTATTATTACTTACAAGAACTTTTGACGTTTCAGTTAACTGAGTGCGATGTATCTCGTGTGTATTCCAGTCTTAACACTTTAGAAGACATTACCCCTTTCTACCGATAATTAGTCGTGATTATTAATATTTGGTCGAACTTTTCTTGATGAAAAATGTTGCATTGATTGGGTAATTGTTATTCATCGCTAACTACCGATTCTCTTCACTTGAATTGGCTTTAACAATTGTAATTAATGTTTGTTATTATCACAACTTGTTTTTATTTATGCACTAAAACTATAATAGGTAGGATTCTTCAGGAGTCCTGAAAAAATGCCTTGAGTAGTAAAACAAAAAGAATCACTTAAAACTTAATTAAATCTAATACTAAATTAAATCTACGATTAAAAGTAAACACAATAAACATAAAGTTGAATATTGAATAGGTCAATTCCGGTCCTAAAGTACCTAATTAATTATTAACGTTTATAAATGAAAGGGTAAGTCAGCAGATAAATATTTATTCAAATGTCAATCGAATTTCTTAACTGCATAATCAACTTTCCCATAATACGCTCTTTTTGTCCTAAAGTTAAAAAAAAAACATTACCCTTTTCTTGCAGTCGGCTAAAAAGCGTTGGTTTTATTTTAAATACGTTACACACAGCGCAATCGAGACCAAAACTAGGCTTGTAATATGGGTACCTACTAGACAACGGATATACCTACTACATTTATACTTTTTTTTGTAAATACATAGGTAGGTAGGTACATAATATGATTCATACATAGAAAACACCCAGACCAAAAACAAATATTTATTTTTAAGCATAAACACTTGCACCCGGCGGGAATCGAACCCGCAACCTTCTGCATTACAGTCGGGCCTTCCCCCGACGCGCCACAGAGGTCGTCGAATTTTGTTTTGATATAAATATCTTCGTGATTTTTAGTGTACCTATAGAATGTTTTTTTTTTGGTTTAATTTATTTTTACAAAAATGCAAAGACCTGCGCTGTGCAGAATGGCCCTGAAAATATATAAAACTTTCCAGGACCCCGATACACCTTATACAATCTAGCAAACTATTCGTTGTCCTGCGACCACATGCAAAACAAACAAATTCAAAGAACACTGCATTAATGCATCATTGTACACAACATGCATCAATTTTCCATTACAAATTCTAAATGAAACAAAACGTCATAGTAAGATAACTGAAGACTAACAGTAAACAGCATGCATGGCCACGTGAAATGAAACGTGGAGCTTAAGGGAAATTGTAACCTAATTTGTAATACTGATCGCCAACGTGATCATTGCAAGCATGTAAAATGAATGATATGGGAAATGCACATGAACATAATGAACATAATGTCACATAGTACCAAGAAACATTACACTAACGATCCATTTTAAAGAAAATTTAGAAAATCAAAAAAAATAATAAATAAATAGTAGTTTAAGAGGACGGTCTACCTACTCTTTCTCCATACAAACGCAATCGACTGTATCCTCCCTGGATAAAGACATTAGAGCAAAATTATGTTTATGCTTACTTATATCTGCCATGAGCATGCCCCTACGTTTCATTTTCTAATTAGAATAGAAATAAAATTCAGAAAAATTAGATAATGAAAAAAATCAAAACGTAGGGGTATGGTCATGGCTGTAAAAGGTCTTATGGCATAAACATTTTTTTTTCTAATAGGTACCTACTCTTTTCTCTATACAAACTTTTACAAATGTAGTCGACTGTTTCCTTCCTGGATAAAGATATTAGAAAACATATGTTTATGCTATAAGTCCTATATCAGCTATGACCATGCCCCTACGTTTTGATCTTTTTCATTTTCTAATTTTTCCGAATTTTATTTCTATTCTAATTAGAAAATCAAAAAAACTAAAACGAATGAGCATGGTCACATGGCAGATATAATATAGGTTATATGACATAAACATATTTGCTCTAATGTCTTTATTCAGAGAGGAAACAGTCGACTACGTTTGTATGGAGAAAGAGTAGGTAGACTGTCCTCTTAAAGGAAAAGACGTTGGCGCGCGGTCAGCCTGGATTCGAAACCATTAAGAATAAAAGTCGCGGTATCTATGTCGAGATCAACATCGCTCTTTGCATAAAATATTCTCGAATAAAATCTGTCCCAGGGTGATATCAAATATTTCTGTTGACTAGTACTACTGCAAGAATAATACCTACGTCCGTTTTCACGTCTACATTAAAATTCGGTTCAGTTCATCGATCCCTCACGTTGTTGACCATACTGTAATGCCTGTAAGTAACACAACTCAATGCATTCAAACACTTACCAATTCAATCTAAGTATGTTGGGAGCTCTACCAACGGAAAATATTTTCATCGAACGATTGTTAGATAAACAGGCGATACCAAATGACGAGGAGAGCGAAGAAAGATTACATGATTAAGGCTGGAGCAGACCGGATGGGCATACGTAAATGTAAGCGTAGACGTGCACGTACCGCTGAGTTGTAATGTATGAAACTGTATGAGACAGGACACACTGCTTGCGTAATGTAGACGATGCGACGTCTGCTCCAGCCTTTAATTTTAATACGTTGAGCGGCAGTTACCCAAAATAAGCAAAAGAAACGAAAATGATAACTCACTATGCCGACTCCACGACTGGCGGTAATATGCCATCGGTATTAATTAGACCGGAGGTGGGCTTCCGTCATGTCGATGTTGCTGGCTCGCTGGAAATGCCGCCAGGCTTATTGATAGCATGCTCGGGGGTAATGCCGCCAGCTCAGTATTTAGAAGGCCTGTGCCGTGAACGTCGCCGAAGACGCTGGATAAACTCAGGTATAGGAACGTCGGCGACGTTATAAAGGCTAGCAGCTGTTTCTGGGTTAATTTAACCAGAGCCTACAACATATCGTTAGTACCAACCTATTCATGTTATTATTAGTTACAACACAGTTTGAAACGAAGGCAATTCTGAAAAAAATCTCGTCTGTGGCAATAACTAGTCTAATATTATGTTTTGGCGTCAGAAGATAGGTACCTCACTACCTAATTACAATTCCAATGAATATTGACTACACACAGTGCATTTAACGGGTGAATGATCTAGCTAGTCAATTTACCTACCTATGTATATCAACAAAGCGAATTTTTTGTGTTCATTGAACCTAATAAAAGTCAGGTTACTACCTACCTAGTTAGCATATTATTCTATTTTTTTACTAACTGCGCCGCGAGGTTAAACCAACTTTAAAAACCGAACGTCCTTCTTAGTGATGGGTCAACTCGAGTAGCCAACTCGAGTTAACTCGAGTTGCGATCAACTCGAGTCAACTCGAGTTAAACCTTGCGAACTCGAGTTCAATAATAGTATTATTTTTAACAAATTTTAACCTAAAAATACATAATTGGTGTTTATTTTGTTCGATAAATTAATTTTTATTTCGGTCCTATTGCCTTATCTCGGTAAGGACCGAAGGATTCAAATGTAAAAAAAACTACATGTCGTGGTTTCACATGGTGTAAGCCTCGTTCTTGCTGAAATATTGAGATTGAAAAATTTCGATCCCGTGGGAATATTGCGATAAAAATGTATGTATGTAATAATTTAAGTCTCCAGCTAATTACATACTAAGTCTCGTCAGAATCGGTTTGGTTTGTTTTGGCGTAAAGCGGAAAAGTATATAAAATAATTAATTGGGTTACTCTACCTACTCATGCCAACCAACTCGAGTTGCAACTCGAGTTAACTCGAGTTACGTGCATTTTAACTCGAGTTGACTCGAGTTACGTTTATTCCGGGTTGACCCATCACTAGTCCTTCTAAACTAAATTAGTTTAGCTTAGCTTCGCATCATCTTCCACCGCAAAGTACGCTAGCTTTGCTCACTTGGTTAAAAAACTAGCGAGCCAAGCTAAACTAACTTGGTTCAGTTGAAGGTGCACGTTCAGCTTTAGTCTTTATCCCGTGGGAATACTATCGAGTACGATAGGTTACCCACAGGGTTGTACCCATACGTCTACTCTATCCATTTATGAAATTATTTTTATTCAAACCCGATGTGGGATCCCGATGTGAGAATCCGAGGTATATAGACGTGGGATAGAGCTAGGTGATATAAATTAACAAAATAATCAGCCGATTTGTGTCGGACTTCAAACCTGACGGTAAAGAAGAGACCCATAACTGTATCTGCACAAAGTATAAGTATACCTACTTATCAAGGCAAAGAACCCTTGTGAGTTTCAGGGAAAGACATAACCACCATATCCAATAAGGCTGTAAAGACTGAGACTTGATAATTACATACTTATGTATATAATTGCTGTACATCATTGTATCTCTGTTGGTACACTTGCTTTCTGAAGTGCTAATTATAAATAAAATTTACATTTAACATACTCTTTTTTAACTTTTTTAATTCAATTTAACTCTATTATATATGTGTGGATACACAATTATGTATATTATGTACTTACATTCATATGTAAAGCTTGAGTGCACAATTTTGATAGCGTACCTTAGTCACGCAGACTGAGGTACAGTCGATCCAGCGTTTACATAGAAATGGTAGCGGAAATTATTCATTACGGTTTTTTTTCACAATTAAAGAACGGATCAATCAAACTGTTCTATTTACAAAAACACTTTTATTGTACCTACTGCAAATATCTACCTCTATATTTAAAAGAAAGTCGTGTTAGTTATGCCATTTATAACTCAAGAACGGCTCCACCAATTTGGTTTTGGCCAAATTGGTCGGAAGGTAGCTTAGAATCGGGAGAAGGCTATAGGACATTTTTTTTGAGAGGCTTGGGTAGTAGGTATAAGGGTTTGGTAGGGTGGCATGTCAACGTCTGTCGGGCCAGCTAGTCTCAAATATAGGTATCATGGATTGCTTAATTTATTATTAAGTCAAGACTTAGTAACTAACCTCCTTACTTACAAACGATGACTAAGTTTATGTAACGTTTGTCTTTTACTGTGACATGAAGTTTCAAAGTTAACAGACAGTGACACATTTTACATAAACTTAGTCACCGCTTTTAAGTAAGGTAAAAATAATCGGTACAATAAATATAAACACAACCGAATTAACGAAGCTTTTAAATGCAGCGACACCCTCACCGACCTAGAAGCAGCTTTTATATTGTCGATCTATTTAAAAATAATAGGTTATTCTTGCTGTAAATGTCTTTTTTTATTTTCTACTTTCGTCCACGTCTGTACCTACCTTCCTTTTCCGTAAGCCCCCCGTTGACACTTCAAGAAACATCTAATGATTGGTTATAGGAATGATTTGCCTTGCTAGTACAGTTTATTTTACTTTAAATAGATTGAAATTAAGACCTGAAAAAAAAATGGAAAAGCTGAATTAGGAAAAAACATGTTAATTATACAGAAAATGTTTAGTAAGTAACCCCCTCAAGGGCGTAGCCAGGATTCTATGTAGGGGGGGGGGGGGGGGCAGACAAAGAAAATCTAAGACTATTTTGTTTTAATCGCGGTTTTTTACATATGAGTAGAGGAGATTGGTAGTGGAGAAAAGTTAAAATAAAAATACCTTTATTACGCGCGCGGTTCTTCACAAAATCTATTAAAAACTTCTCTTACAATATTTTTTTTGGACAATTTTCCGGTGTACGTTTGATATGCAAGGCTGCAAAGTTGGTTTTTGCAGCGAGTACCTACTTGTATTGAAACCTGAGCTAGCGAAGCATTCTAGGATTGAACCACGAGCGCAGCGAGAGGTTTAAATATAGAATGCTGAGCGTTCTAAGGATTTCAAAGGTACAAAATGCAAAAAAACTTTGCTGCCGAGTGAAACACACAATTTTGGACCTCACTACAGCGAGGAAAACGCTAGGTGCATTTTTCCGGTAGAAAACTCAATTCGGCATTATGTACCACTTCCACTAACTCTGCAGTTGTTAAATTAATATCTTCGTCGCGGCTGGCCAGTGCAATTATTCAAAAAAATGAGGTATATATTTTACCTCTCTCCTCAACCTATACTTTTATTTTCTTTCGTAAAGTGGGTAGTTATATTTTTGTACGCTATACACGATGTTCCGAGATAGGGGTATTAAGCCGAAAGGGGTTGTTCTAGACGTCTAGGCAAACAACTTTTGTTTTACAACTTTTGGAAATATGAAGTAGTTTTCGAAAATGTTGAGTTTAAAGTTTGCATGAAAATCAGTTAATTGCCTTTATTTACAAAAATAGCTGTTTTTTTCAGTGATACAACCGCAAATTTTCAAAAAAAAAAGTTCGAATTTCCAAAAGTCGTAGAACAAAAGTTGTTCGCCTAGACCTCTAGAATAAACCCCTTTCGGCTTAATACCTCGGAACAGCCTGTATATAGCGAAAAAATCATATTATGATTCCTCGTTTTTGTAAATAAATAAGCAAACGATCTCTAAATCGAATAATTCACGAAAAAAACCTGCTTGATACTAATAATAATAAACAATAAATACGACATTGGCAGACATGAGCAACAAGACTTCGTGGTTCGATGCCATGAACAAAAAAAAAGGAATGAGGTTGGCGCATTTTCAAAGGACTTGCTTTAGAGAAAAGTTTGGATAAGACAGATTCGAATTTTGAAAAGTCTTTGCACGGTAAGAAATCTGCGCGCAAAACAGATCCTTTCCGAGGTTGTGCGGTGAAAAAGACCTGCAAAATCACATTTTGCGCGCTACCGTGCAAAGACCTTTCAAAATTCAAATCTGTCTTTTTCAAACTTTTCTCTAAAGCAAGCCCTTTAAAAATGCGCCAACCTCATTTTTCGTGGGGACACTATACCCGGTTTTTAATTTTTTTCAGTTTATGAAAAAATATCTAACTTACAAAACGGAATATAACTTCATTTTATAATCTGCGCAAATTAAACATTGTTTCATAACATAACTAATACTAGCTTAGTTGATTAACCTTTGCAACTCTTTAGGGATTCTAGTTTTCCAATCTTTTAAACTCGGTAGAGATCGTGTGCTGCAGACCGCGTAGTTTATTATGCCTTATACTGGTGACCGACCGCTCTTCTAGGGGGGGGCAGCTGCCCCCCCCCTGCCTGTACCTCGATACGCCCATGAACCCCCTTACTTATAAACGATGACTAACTTTATGTAACGTTTGTATCTTACTGTGACATGAAGTTTCAAAGTTAACAAATAGAGACAAACGTTACATAAATTTAGTCATCGTTGATAAGTGAGGGGTAAGTGTTTACAGTTCTGATTTTAGTGCCAAATCACACGAACACAAAATTGAAATGGAGTTCCAAAAAGTAAAGTTTTTACTTTTTACATACATAACTCAATTAACTATTTAATGGTTGATTCAATGTATGTCTCTCTCAGTACCCCCTTAATCAACTATTGCGTCGTTGCATCCTAAGCTAAACAATCATTTAGTTTCGGGGAAAAAGGCGATACGATACGTCCAGAGCTTGCAACATTTTTTTAAGGCAACGGCAGAATTTACTCGCTGTTTATATGTCTAATAGTGAAACTTGGCTTTAGCTAAAAAATGCATTTTTATTTATCTCTTGTGGTGTCGTTTTTGCATAGGTATGTTGATTATTTTCCCATATACCTAATACTTAAGACTGAAGTCGTTATTAAATCGCTTCAGTTTTCAGAGTGATCGTGACGCACTTGAATATTTTCCCGGTTGTTGACTTCAACAGCGACTAGGTACTTACTTTATATTTTATTTATGTTTTCGATTCACGACATGACTCCCTTTATTTTGCAAATAACGAACAAAAACTGAAAATGTTAGTATCTAAAATCCTAATTACAATGGCAATGTAACGATTTTTCGTGAAACATAATTAGCAAAGTTGTTAGGGGTTGAGTTAGGTGCGTTTAAACGATTTTGAAGACAAGTAGTTATAATAAGATTTTCAATAAAGTTTTAAAGGAATATTAGAAACATTGAATCCCTTTCAACCCTTGTTATAATAATATTTAAAGTTAAATGGTAAGTAGCATAGTTCCATGAAGTAAACTGGTATCTAGTGACTTGTAATTTATAAGATAATTGTTAAATTTCATAACAAACATTTCATAACAGATCTTGTATGCAAACTGCACTCTACAATTTGCTACCTCGAATTTCGAAAGGGAACTCTCTATATTCAGCCTTCTGAAAACAAAATGAGAATAATATCACGAAGTCAAAGGAAAAAATGTCTTTATTGCAAAAGAGAGAACATACCTATATAATTACCACTGTATTAAATATGTATTAAGTGGACTGTATATTAGGCAACGAATTAGAAAATGCACTCAGATTGAATGTTCGTTAAGCGAATGTATGCCGCGGTCAAAAGGTCAAACGAAAAGTATAGTCTGTCAGGATACTAACAAAAGAATCCACTCACCTGGACTTTCTGGAGTCTCCTCTCGACGGAATGCACACCGAACGTGACCTTGAACTCGCCTAAGGTTCGCCAGCTTACCGTCGGTCTGTTCTTACCACGTGCTGGTGCACAAACTAGAGGTTCCGCAAGTGGTCTCCTCGCCAGCATCCGACAGACTTTTGTACTAATAAACGAGCACACGCGAAGATCAAACTGAACACACAACCCGAATGTAATTCTATTATCTTTCCGAATTGGTTGAAAGAATAGCGACGCTCCGGGGCCGAACACGAACCGACCCGCGTCGTGGCAATAGAGAGACTACGACGAATTTAAATTATGAACGTACGGTGAATTTGTTTTTAATCTACCCGAATTTTTATGATTAAAATCAACCTACGTTCTTCTACCTACAATTTATCTATTAAAGCTAAACATTCCGACCACCAAAATACAGAGTATTTTCCCTGTTTACTAATTAACGATTGATTATACGAGAAGGTAGTGGAAATGTAACGATACTATACGAAACTAAAAAACTAAATTGTTTGATGGGGCAGGGTTACAAAGTTGTCCCAGACACCACCGATTCTCTATCAACTATAGGTGAAGGTAGAGGGCAGAGCTTAACGACTGGACGCTTGCACTCTCCCGCGCTAGTGCGAAGAGTTGCGACTCTACAAACATTGTCCATCCCAAGATGGAGCTTCACCACCCTGCCTAATCTCCACTTCATAGGACTACACTGTTCATTAACTATTAGAACTAAGGTCCCGACTTCTATATTCGGTTGAGAATCAGACCACCTATGACGCTGCTGAAGAGTGTGGATATATTCGTGATGCCATTTACGCCAGAAGTCTTGATGCATCTTCTGAAGCATTTTCCAACGCTGAAGTACACTGACGCCAATATCGAGAGGAGATGCTTCAGGGAGCATCGTCAGCGGCTCCATAGTCAAGAAATGACCCGGCGTGAGTACCGTGAGGTCATTTGGATCTGAACTCAACGGAGACAGAGGACGCGAATTTAGCAAAGCTTCAATCTGCGTCAGAAGGGTACTGAACTCTTCATAAGTAAGTCGTTGCGAACCAACGACACGAACGAGATGCGTCTTCATAGACTTGACGCCAGCCTCCACTAGTCCCGAGAAATGTGGACTTCCGGGAGGGTTGAAAACGAAGTCTATCCGCTCCGCCGTCGCTGCCTGGGACATATGGTCTTTCAGCAGGTTGCTTGCCCCGACAAAGTTCCGACCTTGGTCAGAGACTAACTTTGAGCACCGGCCTCGACGAGCTATAAAACGACGAAGACAGGCAAGATAAGCTTCCGATGTGAGCTCCGAAGCGAGCTCCAAGTGCACAGCTTTTGTAGCGGTACACACGAATACGCACACGTAACCCTTAAACGTACGGACACCTCTACCGCGTCCGAGAGCGATATCAAAGGGACCGGCATAGTCGACAGCCGATGACGAAAAAGGTTTCAGTTGATTGATACGATAAGCTGGTAAGTTACCCATCAGGGGAGCGGCAGGCAGTTTAGGTTTGACACGAAAGCAACGAAAACACGACGACAAGACAGTCCGGATTGCTTGCTTTGCAGATAGAATCCAAAAGTCCTGCACTAACAAATTCTGCAGCGTTTGCAACCCCGGATGCATGAATTTCCGATGGTATTCCTCTATGATCAGCACCGTCAATCGATGACTTTTAGGAAGGAGCAACGGGTGCTTTTGGTCATAGCCGAGCTGACTGTGGGCGAGGCGACCGCCCACCCTGAGCAGACCCTGGGGGTCCACGAAAGGACAAAGTTTCCTGAGAGCCTTGGGGAGTTTGTTCCGGCGACTACTAGTTAGCGCGCGAATCTCTGACCCAAAAACACTCTCCTGAACATGACGAACGAGAAAACGAGTAGCATCGTTCGATTCAGAACACGACAATGAACCGTCGATCTTCGACTTCGAATGTTTAAAATTATGCGTAGCACGGAAGCAGAACGACAATACGTTTACTACTTTCCGAAACGACGAGAACCTAGCCAAAATTTCAATAACAAAAGTAACGTTCTTCTGCGTCAGCAAACAGTGAATTTTCTGTTCGTCCAAGGCCAAGCTGTCTGTGACGAAACATGGCTTAGGCCACGTATCTTGCGGGTGTGACAACCAGCAAGGTCCCGACCACCATGATTCACACGAGGTGAGGTCACGAGGTAGTAACCCACGCGATCCATAGTCCGCGGGATTATCCGTCGTGGACACATGACGCCAACAATCTGGAGGTATGTTATCTTGGATCTCAGTCACCCGATTGGCGACAAAGGTTTTCCAACGAGATGGACAAGACTTGATCCAAGTTAACGCTACACTGGAATCCGACCAAGCAACCATATGCTCAATACAATGGATCCCCGACAATGAATGAGCTACCGACGACATGAGCTCACCCAACAAAACCGCAGCCATCAGTTCGAGGCGCGGGATCGAACGTTTGCGCAGAGGCGCAACTTTCGATTTAGCGCAATATAGGCGCACGACAATAGACTGATCCTCACATATTGCACGGCAGTATACGACCGCGCAGTAACCGCGCTCTGACGCATCGCAAAAGCCATGGAACTGAAGGGTCGAGAACGAAGAAGTGACTCTACGAGGCAACGAGATAGAGGCCAACGACGAAAGCTGAACCTTAAACCTGAGCCACTCACGAGAAATATCAACGGGAGCATCGTCATCCCAATCAACTCCCGACAACCACAGAAGCTGCATGAGGTACTTAGCGAGAAAGACGACAGGTGACAAAAGCCCTAGCGGATCGAATATCCGAGCTATGTCCGACAAAATGGACCTCTTCGTGCAGCGACTATTAATCGCAGCCGTCCTAAAAGTAAGTTGGTCAGCCGATGGCAACCACGTCATGCCCAGAATTTTCAGCGATACATCCTGGATATCTTCGAAATTGTGAAACTGCTCTACATACAAGTCCGACGACGGCAGGCCCTCGAAGAACTCCCGGCAATTGGATGTCCACTTGCGAAGGTGTAAACCAGCAGACGACAAAATGTGAAGGAGATCGTTGCGAACACCAACCGCATCCCTAACAGTTTCAGCACCAGAGACGACATCATCGACGTAACTGTCGCGCTGAAGAACGACAGCACCTAACGGCACACGACCGGCAAACTCTTTCGCCAAACGAGCAATGCACCAGAGTGCCTGATAAGGAGCACAAGAGACACCATAGGTGACGGTAAGGAGACGAAAATCCTGCACAGGCAACTCAGGTGAAGATCGCCATAGAATTCGCTGGTAGTCGGTATCTTCTGGGGATACTAGAAATTGGCGGTACATCTGCTTGATGTCCCCCGTGAAGACGATAGCGTGCCAACGAAAACGAATCAACAAATCAAAAATACTATTTTGTAGTTTTGGGCCCGGCAACAATGTGTCGTTCAACGAACGTCCATCGCCGTCCACGGCACTAGCATCGAATACCGTGCGCAGAGGAGTGGTAACCGAATCCGGGCGCAAAACACCATGATGTGGAATATAATAAAACGCACCTACACTCGAGGAGGGAGAGTCGACTCTCTCCATGTGACCCTTCTCCAAGTAGTCCCTCATAAAATCAACATAGGCACTTTTGAAAGTTGAGTTAATTTTAAACTTTCTTTCTAAGTTCAAGAACCTTTTTAGAGCTGTTTCTCGAGAATATCGAAATACTGGCTTGTCGCGAGGATCTATGAAAGTCAATGGAACAACCAATCTACCCTCTGGAGAACGCCTACACGAAGTCTCCATAAAACCTTCACACTCGATTTCCACCCTCGAGCGCACGATAGCTCTCGGAGGATCCACTTTTTCCAACTCCCAAAACCGTTTAATCGAGTTATCTAAAGCCAGGTTTGAAACGAAGAAACAATTTCTATTTTTAGGCTCATATGATATTGAGCACTCACCCATCACTATCCATCCGAAGACAGTAGACAGGGCAATGGGCTGACCAGCACTTCCCTTTACAAGTCCAGGCTTCAAAATCGATGCGAGTATGTTAACATTCAGCAAGATGTCTACCGGCCTCGGGCTATCGAATTGAGGATCAGCAAGGTCTAAGTCTCGAAGGTGATGCCACTTCGCCACGTCAACAACACCTACGGGCATGTCTGAGCATATTCGGGGGAGAACCGAAGCCTCCAATGACACTACATGTTTGACATCCCTACTCCTTGGTATTAAATCTAGTTTGACCGAGCCTAAAGTATTTGTAGACACTTCACCAATACCATTGACCGAATGTCCATGACTAACATAACTCAAACCCAACCGTAAGGCACAAGCCTCAGAAATGAAGTTGCAACCACTTGCACTATCTAAAAGCAGTCGAACCGTCACTAGCTTACCAACTCTATTCTTGACCAAAGCGACCGCAGTAGAAAACAGTGACATCGACATCTGTCCATACTGAGTATATGCAGCCAAAGCCTGGTCAGAAGCAGAAGGTACCGGTAACACTCTCTCAAAATGTAACAAACTATGATGAAGGCTAGTCCGACACTTGTTACACTTAATTTTCGAACGACAAAACCTCACTGTGTGTGAAGGCTGTAAGCAAAGGATACAAAGTCCTTTTTCTTTAACTACCACATACCTATTCCTGGGTGGTTTTTCTAAAAACGTAGGACACCGCTCAATTGAATGTCCTACACTTGAGCAGACCGCACACTCTTCACTCGATGTGACTATAAGAGCCGTCTTGCCTTTTGAACTAATAAACTTACTCTGACTAGGGTGCTTGTCGACCGAGTTACCAATAGCACGAGCCTTTTTTTCAACGAACGACAGTAGGTCATCGTACTGTGGAATGTCAACACTAGTATCAACATACATATCATAAGCTTCCCTAGTAGCAGAGTCCAACTTAGACCACAACAATTGAAACAACATAAAATTCTTGTCAGGCAATTCATACCTACCCAAAATATCTAAATTTTCACTAAAAGTTCTACAGATCCTACCAAGATCAGATGTGTTTCGACTTTTAACACAATCCAACAGCCTACCATAATAAGTCAGTGCTATTTCCCGCTTCCTATCATAGTACTTCAACAAAACATTATAAGCTAACATATAGTTCCCGTCAGTGATGGGATAACTTTTTATTAATGCAAGAGCACTGCCTTTTACACTGGTAAGGAGATAATGCATCTTTTCGACATGAGGCATATCTCTATTGTGTATCAATGAGTCGAACAAATGTTTAAATGAAACCCAGTTCTCCTGTGTTCCATCAAATGGTGTGATTGCAATCTTTGGTAGATTAGTAGTAGTGCTATTTGCAGTGTTTACAACAGAACCGACCGGCTTTTTATTAATTTGCAACTTATTTTGAACTGCACGAAACTTTGTATCAAAAGCAACTGTGTAAGAAAGCTCGCTTTTTCTATCGGACGCACTTAAATTAATAAGCAAAGATTTTTGTGCACTATGAAACTCTAAGAACAACGAGTCCAATTCCTTTTGAGTAACACCTGTTAAATCAGAGGATTCTATATGTTCCATGCGCATTAATGAATAATCTCGCGTAACCCTATATTCGTCCGCGCAACTATTGTTCAAATTCCTCCCAGAATCCATCAATTCCTTTCTCTGGTCGGTCATGTTTGTTCACACTGTATTTACGGTAGTTTGACACTATACGAGGTTAATTTCAATCAAATAACTTCAACAAAACGAAACGATTATCAAACAAATTCACCAAACGTTATTATGTAAACAAAACAATGATTTTGAAGTAATTGATAATAAGTGACAGTTGACAAATGAACGATCTGGAACCGTACCGCGGTTCTTCCGTCGGCATCGGAATCGGATTCATTTGACAGTTGACAGCCGAATTTTGCACCGCGAAAATTAATAATCGACGCGTCGATTACTCATATGATTCCGACGACAAATTGAATGAATGAAAATGGGATTTTTGACAGAAAATCTTAAAATCGACAGTTGACTGTCATCGATTCGAAGTCGACGAGTAACTGTCAAATAAAAACAAGGGTTATTGTTTTCGCGCGTTTAGGCCGCTCGCCCACGGCGACTTTTTGAAGCGATGCGTCGCGCGTTTAGCATACGCGCGACTGCATTGCTACTAACGCGTGGTAGTCGCGTTTGCAATGCGCTACAGCATCGCTACTGAATCGAATGCAAACGCGCGACCGTGTCGGACGACATCGGGAAGAAAACGGAGGGAGGCGACTGAATTGCACTTGCTTCGCGACTGAAGCGCGATAGTATCGCGTTTGCATCGCTTCTAAATCTGAGCGCCCCGTGGGCGAGGGCACACAGCTAGCGACCGCTTCGCGACTGTATCGATGCAGAATCGCGTTAGTATCGCTACAAAAAGTCGCCGTGGGCGAGCGGCCTTAAAAAAGTGAATATCGAACGCCGAAGGATTACGTTCCGTTACCTACACCCGCATTATTTATGAATATAATGAAATAATTATATTTACGTTCAAATGTAGGTAATTTACATTTTTTAAGAAAACTATATTAACTTTTATCTTGTTTAGATCTTTTAATATACAAATTGTAATAAATTATAACAACTTTTTTTCCCCGTAATGTTTAACATTGTAATGTTTGTTGCGTAAATCGGACCGGATTCCGACGCTCTTATTCCATTCATTCATGTTCATTCGGTATTGTGACGGCTGTCAAATGGATGTCAAACACGCTTGCGCGGTGTCAAAATTGAAAACCTCGCTGTCAAATATGTCAAACTACCGCGTCGGAATCGAATTGCTGTCATCGGAAGATCCGCGGTAGCTTTCCTGTCAATATGACTCTGACGTAAAACCAACGAGAACGACAAGTGTCAAAGTCAATATTGAACAAGACCGAATCAATCAAAAAACGAGCGAAACGAAAAAAATGCCAACCAACACTTATTTCAAATTTACCTTCAACACGAAACGAAAAAATTATCGATAAATTTAACGACAAAAAAAGCTAATTTCCAAGTCCGCCTATCAATTATATGCGGCCGAGGGACCAAAAAATGTATTAAATATGTATTAAGTGGACTGTATATTAGGCAACGAATTAGAAAATGCACTCAGATTGAATGTTCGTTAAGCGAATGTATGCCGCGGTCAAAAGGTCAAACGAAAAGTATAGTCTGTCAGGATACTAACAAAAGAATCCACTCACCTGGACTTTCTGGAGTCTCCTCTCGACGGAATGCACACCGAACGTGACCTTGAACTCGCCTAAGGTTCGCCAGCTTACCGTCGGTCTGTTCTTACCACGTGCTGGTGCACAAACTAGAGGTTCCGCAAGTGGTCTCCTCGCCAGCATCCGACAGACTTTTGTACTAATAAACGAGCACACGCGAAGATCAAACTGAACACACAACCCGAATGTAATTCTATTATCTTTCCGAATTGGTTGAAAGAATAGCGACGCTCCGGGGCCGAACACGAACCGACCCGCGTCGTGGCAATAGAGAGACTACGACGAATTTAAATTATGAACGTACGGTGAATTTGTTTTTAATCTACCCGAATTTTTATGATTAAAATCAACCTACGTTCTTCTACCTACAATTTATCTATTAAAGCTAAACAACCACATTATTATATTTTTCAAGTTATGACTTCGCACGATTTGTATATTTGGCTAATGCCATGTTAATCTTAATTTAAGTAAACTTTGATCTATAAAACTATCTTCTTTTTTGTTTTTAGGGTTCCGTACCTAAAGGTAAAAACGGGACCCTATTACTGAGACTTCGCTGTCTGTCTGTCTGTCTGTCTGTCTGTCCGTCTGTCCGTCCGTCCGTCTGTCCGTCTGTCACCAGGCTGTATCTCATGAACCGTAATAGCTAGAAGGTTGAAATTTTCACAGAAGATGTATTTCGGTTGCCGCTACAACAACAAATACTAAAAACAAAATAAAACAATTATTTAAAAGGGGCTCCCATACAACAAACGTGTTTCAAAACTACAAGGGAATTCTACGATGTGAGGTCGCTTCTGATTGGTCAAGTTAAATCGAGTTGGTCATGGAATTCAAAATGGCTGCCCTATCTGTCAAATATACTAGTCTGCCTTCACTGTCCAAAGAGTTACTTATAAGTTTCAGATTTTCTTTGAATCAAAGTTGTTGTAAACCATTTTAGGGTTCCGTACCCAATTGTGATAGTGGTACGGAACCCTTCGTGCGCGAGTTTCGCACTTGGCCGGGTTTTTCTAATTAAATAATGCCTGTATGTCACTTTTCAGGACTTTTTCTACCAACCTTTGTTTGATTTTCTTATTCCATTAAAACGAGTGACTTTTTCTATCGAAACTACGGCTTGAAGATTGTTTTGTGATGTGAAATGACAACTAGGAAACATCAGTTTGAAAAATATAGTTTCGCAGTATCGCATTAATGATGATTAGATCTTTGTTTCGTACACTGCTTATTTATTTACAGAAATAACAGCCAGAAACATAGAACAAGACATATTTATCGATGTTTTTCCTAACCCACTGTCGTAACATAAATATCACAACACGAAGTACGTACGCATTGCGAACACGGCAAATATTCTGAATATATCAATAAATCCCTATATTGATCGTTACGAAATGTACCTTCGACAAATTATTATACAATTATACATGGTCCATATACAAGCTCGATATGCTAAAATTGGCCCCTATATAGTGACGATGTTTTGTTTATAATGTAGGTCTGATTATACTTTTGTGCATCCATACTGCAGCACTTATCCGGTTGAGACCCTACAAAATATTACAATGTAACATTATGGAAATAATATTACAGACCTTACGTTTCGGTCAAGTTCGGTTACAGGTTACAGCATTATTTGAGGTTAAAGATGTTATTTGAATAATATACCTACTGTCAGTTCTACAATAATACATTTTATTCATTTGGACATCAAACAGCTTTTACAAAATTTTAAGAAAGCGATACAGGAAATATAGAGTCAATTACAGGATATCACGCATAGGTGACTTTAGAGATGAAAATAAGAACTTATGTGAGATTTCAATTAAATTATTCAAATACTTTTTTTTATTTTTCATGTAACTATAATAGGTAGATGTTAAATAAATAATTATAGTTACATTGCGGTTAAAGATGTAGCCTGCTCACCTAAAAAATACTGACCTACTCGTGGTGACTTAAAAATATTGCTTGGAAAGTTAAAATTTTGTTTCAGATTATATTATCTTCTATATCTATAAAATGCTTTGATTGATCTTTCAACGCACAGCCTAAACCGCTTGTAGTAGAAAAATTGTGAGAGAGAAAAGATGAAATTTGGAGAGTGTGTTCTTTATAAGATGTGGGCTTTTTCGGAATTCCTACTAGATCGGGACTTACGGGTAAAACCGCGAAACACAACATGGTATCATTGTCTGATTAAGTCCTTAAAAAATTTAAAGATGTTTTAGGTGTTACGTTTCCATTGCAAATTTTACATTGGCCGTCTATTAAACGTTAAAAAAAACCTCCTTACTTATAAACGATGACTAACTTTAACGTTTGTCTTTTAGTGTGACATGAAGTTTCAAAGTCAACAGACAGTTACATAAACCTAGTCATCACTTATAATAAGTTGGGGAGTATATTTATAAACCCTCAAATGTAATCGCAAAATTGGCTTGAGTTAACTATACTTAAAGATCATTAATATTCTTATAATTTACACTGGTTATGACATCGGAAACATCTCAATAATCGTTCTGGCCTTGTAATGCACATTTGAATGTATTGTCGATATAATCCTATTGTGGGTAGTTAATAAAGTGTAGAATTTGAAGCAGCCTGCGTTTTGTCACATTGTCCGTGGACAGTGGATCGAAAAAAACATGTATGGACATGAATGACCGATGGATTTATACATGGTGTTTTTTTTGCTGTTACTGAAATATAAAATTAATAATAAATAATATGTAGGTTACTGAAGAATAAAGATCTGTCTTTGAACTATTGAGTTACTATTGAATGTGATTATTACAAAGAATGTACACTACCTAATGTAGGTATATTCTTATTAACAATAATAAATTAAATAATATTTGATGCTACTAATATTATTTAAAATCGGGGTAATGTGTATAAAATATTATGTGAAAACGTAAACCTATGATTTCATTTATTAGACTTTGTCCAGAAATGAGACAAAACAACTACGCTTTAGAGGATTTTTTATAGTTTCTGCAGTTGTTGCTTAGGTCTAGTTGAAATTATAGTTTATTTGTTACTTTAATTACTAAGTATTAGGCGGTATTAGTACGCGCGTCCGACAATCTCGAGGCTTGTACGGGATTTGTTTTTAAGGAGCTCGATATTTCGCCAGTAATTGCAACTGACTTGTTGTTGTGTTAACATGTTAGTTTAAAATCATATATACATTGGGTGCATTAGGTATATTATTACAAAAAAAAAAAAAGCCATCCTAAAATAATAGTTTTGTGAATTTCCAAACACCATGTATATCGAGGAAGCATGAATTCGAAGTGAAACAGCGTCGCGTCGGTCCAGCCTGCAGTAGAACAATTATGACAAAGAAATGCCTTGTAATTCGCAAATCCACACTCTGCCCGCACGAGACGCACCGGTGCGGCGGATGAGAACTTACACGAATACTGTTCGAATACATTATTATTTATACTTACTTCATTTTTGATTCTAGACTACAATCAGACGTTTTAATTACTTGTATTGAATCAAAACGTCAGATCGAAGCGACGTTTTTATTCAATACTTTGACTTTTTTCTTTAAGAAGATGTGTCAAACCGTAGTCTACCTGCAATTAAATAGCCAAGTATAATTACAATCATGCCGTAAACGTACATCTAGCAATTATATAGCTTAGTTGTGGTCGTCAATCTCAATGTATTTATATGTGTAAGCATACTTTAAGTCGTCTGCGGAATGGTTATGTTAATTTTGTATGTATTTTACCTCTCTAATGTTTGACTTTGTAGGGATAAAATGAATTCTCCGATTTTGAAAGATTGTACGGTATTAGATTAGTAACGATAATTTGAGTATCGGTAGGTATTTTGAACTTCGAATAAAATGTATATGCGCTTTGTCTTTATAGTGCCAATATGTTGAACTTCCCAAAATGTAGAATTACCAAAATGTTCAATTCCTAAAATGTTGAAAACAATTAGCAAAAGATCGTGATAAAAACACTGCTGTTTGCTCGCAGAGAAGTATCTACTCCCTCCGCCCAGAATCACTTTCTGCAACACTCAGGGCTCCAGATCAGGATTTTATTTTATTTTTTATTGACTGTGGTTTGTGGCGTAATCATTTGATTTTATATATTTACTAGCTGACCCGGCAAACGTTGTTTTGCCTTATAAATTATAGATAGTAGCCGATTCTCAGACCTACTGAATGCTTATGTGGAGTTTGGTGGAGATCGGTTCGTCCGTTTCGGAGGAGTACGGTAACTAACACTGTGACATGGAAATTTTATATATTAGATTTTCTTTTATGGTAACTTTCTACCCACTCGAGTTACCAAGTCGTCGCACCATCATATCCGTCAAGCCGCTCGCGTGGTCAACCGTGTAGACACATTGTACACAATATACAGGATTAGTCAAACCCATCCGCGGTGGGCAGTTGTAGGGTTTTTTCTGCTAAATTACTCGTGAAAGATGTCCACTGTGCTTGTTGAAGAGTTGTGAGGGATGGGATGTTGGATTAGTAATATCGATATGTTTTTAAACCAACACGATTGGAACACATAATTACATACTTACTAGGAATCAAAGTCTTATCAAACTAATAACATAACTATAATACTAGCAGACGTCGTCCTGCCTCAAAAATAAAAAAAAAAACTAGAACTCTAGACTACTATTATACTACCCTACTCTACACTACCCTACCGTACTTCTACTACCCTACCCTACCCTAATACTACTAATACTACCCTACCCTACTACTACCACCCTACCTTACCTTTACTCTACCCTAGTACACCCTACCCTGCTATTACCATACCCTGCTATTACTCTCTAAAAAAAGCCTGTCATGTCCTTTTCATGTCCTTCTCCTGATTTTAAGCTAGGTACCTCTCCCCTCCCAATTTTCAGCCATATTGGTTGAGCCGTTCTTGAGTTATAAATAGTGTAAATAACACCACTTTATTTTATAGGTATGTGCAGTTAGATAGATAACTTGTTAATATTTGTCCAAATCAAAATTAAATAATTCATTTACTATAAATGTACTTAGGTATAAAGTTCGTAACGTAACGTTTATAAGACATTCATAACGTTTAAAAATTCATAAAATGTACTTAAAACGACTTTAATATTTTTAAAAAGATTTATAAAACTTTAATATCGAGTACTAGGTGCTATTCACTGCTAATAAACTTTTAAAATTAAAGGACTATTTAAATTTCGATAGTTCAGTAAATTAAATTTGTTTCCAACTATCGATATTGAATACTAATATAAACCTCACTAAAAGATTCAGAAAAAAAAAAATGCGGATATGTCGCAAAATATTCAAAAGGTAGGTGCTTGTCTCGAGTGACCACCGGGTTTTGTAGAAAATATGTTCGACATAATAAAATGAACAACAATTGCATAGCATGATGGATGGACAAGCTGGGCTTAAACTAATGCCGAGAGAGTGCGGATTTTACACAAATGAGTGCATTTTGTTTAGTTAAGGGCCCTATACTGAAAAACTGAAAATCCATGTCGGGCGCATCGAAAATTGTTGATTATTTCATGACGGAATGTCGTAGAACTTTTTTTTGTGTACAGATTGTAGGCGACATTGTTTCCGATATTTTAGTGCAGTTTCCATACAAATATGTCGAAACGTATTGAAGCCTATCGACATTTTAGCCAAATCAGACATTTTTTGTCTAAAATTTGGATAGGCTTTGCACCAATAGGAGGTTCTTGTCTTAAAACTACACCAAAATGTAGGAAACAATGTCACCTATAATCAGTACACAAAAAAAAGTTCTACGACATTCCGTCATGAAATAATCAACAATTTTCGATGAGCCTACAGGGATTTTCAGTTTCAAGGTCGTTGGCGTATATACTCCTCTTAAACTAATGCCGAGAGAGTGCGGATTTTACACAAATGAGTGCATTTTGTTTAGTTAATAAACTGTTAAAGGAGTGAGTCGATTTTTCAAGATGGGTCTACCACAAGCGCAACTAAAGTAACTAGCCTCGAAGACTAAAATTAATTTACATTTCATGAATGTTAATGCATTCACAGGCTCCAGATAGAATTTTATTAGTTTAAGTATCGGGACTAATAACTAACTCGAAGCTGACCGACATTTTTAAGCTTAACTTTTAGTTTTCTTTCTACCATATTAGTCTCAACTTGGTACTCGATGAGGTAGGGTTGACCCCTCGATTGCTCCCCTAAAACCGGGCTGACTGAAAACGGGCCCAGGCTGAATCGCGGCTGGCCGATTTGTTTATATCAATCATAAAATAAATGATGATTTACAATCATTTATCATAATACTGGCATAACTTTTAGTGTTCTGAAAAGTACGCCTAAGTAGAAATATTGACGGCTATTTTAATTTTTATAGAATTGAAAAGTAGACGTAGAAAAACGTCTGCTAAATATTGCCTACGTCAATAATTAAAGTGTCTGATTTGAGTCAATTCATTTTTTCATAATCATGAGTAGAACAGATGGTTTGGGGCATAGTCCCAACAGAGTTTCATGATGTCTTGACTTCATACATGTATATCAAGTGAAAAAACTGTTTTTGGATTGAATTAGTTATCAGTTTGTCAACATATTTTCTAAATTAAGTTATTGTTGTGTCTATGTTTTACAAGAAGGTCGTGGTATCCCCACTTAACATTGAAATCCGTTTAGAATAGATTCTAAGTAATCAACGAAAGACTGAGCTTAATGAGCCCGCCACGGGTGGAAACTCCTAAGTTGTCCACAGGATAAAGACGAGTGAAACCACAGTGCGCAGCTAGTAGAAAATAAAGATATGCCACCTACTTACAATACTTTTTCATCCGCTTTAGCAGAGCTTCATAATAATGGTCATATTCGTATTAAATACGCAATATACTTTGTGCGTCGCCGCCGAAATCGGCTCATGGTAATAGCTAAAGGAATGCCAACCATTAAATGTTAGTTATTAGAAAAAAATGTCATTTAATAATGCAACCATATTACTATTCATGTTTAGTGGCGCAAAATTAGGTGAGACTCTTTTCAATAAGGTACCTTAAAAGCTTCAATTCTTGATCTTGGGTGGTAAATGTATTTGGTACGCGTCGCTTGACCGTCGCTAAGTGAGTCAAGTATTTATTCAAAGGATTAAACAGATTAGTAGATGTTTAAGTGTGCCTTTTGTAGTTCTGTATTCTATTTATTTATTTAGTCGAGTAGTAGAGAAGGAAACGGTTTGTGTTCATTGTCAAATTACTTTGAAATAAGTCTTTTTGGAGTCTTATCTAATTTATCTTTAACTGACATCGCTGTTCGGCTTCACCCCGCTGTCCAATATTGTGGAAATATATGAGGGGTTAAAAAACCAAAGATGAGACTTTTCTGCCTATAAACTATCTATAGCTATATAAATAAATAAAATAAATAAATATGCGTGAAATATACATACCAATCGGTTATTCCGTGAAGTGAAGGCGCCTAGGCGCGGCAGTACAAAGTAAATAAGATTATCGCAATTTGCAACAGCGATTTTTGCATTATTCATATTTGTCTTACAACAATTATATATTTTCTAAACAAAAAAGGCCTAATATAGACGAATATATGAGTAATTTCACCAAGAAAAACCCATTACATCATACCAGCAATTAGAATGTAACTTAACCATATTATATTATCCTGTTTTTAAGGTAAAATTGTTTAATCTACTTAATTAATTAGTGACAATATGTACGTAGTTATAAATACAATAAAAGTTATGAAAGCTATCAAAATGAATAATGGATGACTAAAATGAAAAACAATGGTTTAACCACTGACTACGTAGGTTTAACCATAGTAAAAAGTTTTTAGATTTTGAATTGAGTGAGTAATTTTATTAAGGTGTAGTCTAGTTTTTGGAAAATGTTAATGAGCCTTAAGCTGGTACTATCAACAACAAAAGTGGATACCCAGTTAGCCGAAAGATTTATTTGAACCGAGCGCCGAGCGTGGAATAAGCATATTATACACATACATATGATTTAGGTATATCTATAAATATCAAATGTGTGACAATTATTGTATATCTAAATTCGCGTGCAAGCAGACGATAGGTAGTAGGTAGGAAACAATTAACTATAAAGTCGTAGGTATCTTAACTAAGTGAATCTAAATTTACGTTGCAAGCGAAATCAGACCTTACGGTGGGTAGCCACTTTTGTTGTTGATAGTACTTGGAAGATCCCATCCTAATATATCCGTATTATATCCGTTGTCTAGTCACCGTAACACAAGTTTAGTCGCTTACTACGGGGCTAGATGGCGCTGTGTGTTGCTCACAGTTTTTTTTTTTTTTTTTTTTTTTTTTTTTTTTAATAGTGAGTATCGTACTCCACGCATAGTTTGACTTGTGCTTGGTAGTTCATCAATTGACGTGAACGTGGACGTACCTACTGCTTCATCTATGATACTTAGGCACTTATTTCTCGTGTGCGAATAAATATTAAATGACACTGTACCGAACTTTTATCAAGTTGGCCCAGAGATTGTATGGTGTAAAACATAAAATATTTAATATATGGGTGTAAATCACTTATAATTTATCATTTGAAATGTCATAAACGTCAAAAATATTCAAATTAAAGA
Organism: Idaea biselata; assembly: GCA_958496205.1. Taxonomy (NCBI): domain Eukaryota; kingdom Metazoa; phylum Arthropoda; class Insecta; order Lepidoptera; family Geometridae; genus Idaea; species Idaea biselata. The sequence goes on from OY292394.1 coordinate 7,976,875, forward strand.
ACAAAGCGAAACTTCCAGTACAAAAAAGGGAAAAAAAAGTCGGCGTTAAATTCTAGCAATGATAATCCCCAAGGAATCGCAACTGTTGGGAACCCCTTTAAATATCTTTTTCTTTTTTTGTTGACAGATTAGAATCTTTGAATGGGAGTCATTGTGCGTGCATTTTGCAGGAAGTCATTCACTTCGATTGTCCATGCTTCGCTGACCAATGGATATTGAACGTTGTTATTATCATAAGAAAGTGGCTACAAATTAACTATACAGAAAAACATCTAATTTTAAATTGTATTTAGTATTCTTCCAGTATCGGCTCCGTACTTTACTACGAATCAAAAATGTCTACATTTATCCTACTAATATTGTAAAGCCACTGGACACACAATAAAACCACTGAACCGATTACCATGAAACTAGGTATGAAGATATCTGGAGACCTGGAGTACTTTTTATGCCCATATTCCCGCGGGAACGGGACTTACGCCGTTAAAACCGCGGGGCGCAGCTAGTATTTATTATGAGTTGTATTCCTAATAAAAATATGCTTATAGATACCGATAATAAATAGAAAAAGTTCAATACGTTTCATTGTTCCGTAGACAGTTGTCGTCTTCCGTCTTCATGGTGGCTGGTTCTATAAATAATAGGTCTAATGGCTAGGTTAGCCTATGATCCCGTGGCGTCTTACTGCTTAACCCCTCTAAAAAAATCACGTACAATGGCCCAATTGTGAAGCTAAGTGCGGAAAAGGCCCAGCGAAACCAACTAACTATCCAGAGATAACAACCGGCACCGACTACTTGCTTGGGTTGCTTAACCTGCACGACTATACAAGGTCGGGCGGCGCAGCTAGGCCAGTAAGCTCCTCAATTTTATTAGATCATGGCCTATGCGTTATTGCAAGGCTGCAGGTATCTACATCTACATACTGGTATAATACACGAATGCCCTTGTAGCATTCGTCCTGACATTGGTGATCGAAGGGCTGCGCTCGCGTCCGCGGCGCGTCGCACGGCACGCATCGCAACCACATGTCACCGGTACATCCTGTCCTATATTCTATTTATAGGCGGACGTCTGCGTCTGACTAGATGCTTTTTATTGCTACCTCGTAAAATTAACTTGAATCTTAATTGTGTTACAAGTTACAAGATAGATTGAGTGTTGAGTCTAACTTAGATACAGTGGAATCAATTTATCATTTGCTCCGACTATGTTGACCAATCTTTTGACTTTAAATGGCGTATATATCTGGAAAATCAAATGTACCTAAACAAATATTTATTACATCACATTAAAATTACAATTAACTTAAAAATAAAGAATAATTTAATACACAAAATTAATACAAAATATAAATCGAGAATTAAATTACAAAATTATATAAAATTACCTACACCTACAATAATAAAATTAAAAAAAAAGTTATCCTGACTTAAATTAACCCAAACCCTAAACTTAATCAAAAAGCCTACCCCGTGACGAACCCAGAAAAAAACGGGGCAAGTGCGACACTCGCGCATAAAGGGTTCCGTACCACTATCACAATTGGATATGGAACCCTAAAATGGTTTACAACAACCAATTTTTAAATTTTATAGGAAAATATGAAATATTTATCTGCGATTCTTATTCCCATCAAACGACCGAATCACTGAAAAAAAAAAACCTTGGCACAAAGAAAATCTGAAACATAAAAAAACTCTTTGGTAAGTAAGGCAGACTAGTATATTTGACAGATAGGGCAGCCATTTTGAATTCCATGACCAACTCGATTTGTCCTCCTGTCCCTGTTCCTGTCCTGACTCGACTCCTTGTTATTTTTGAAACACGTTTGTTGTATGGGAGCCCCTTTTAAATAATTGTTTTATTTCGTTTTTAGTATTTGTTGTTGTAGCGGCAACCGAAATACATCTTCTTTAAAAATTTCAACCTTCTAGCTATTACGGTTCATGAGATACAGCCTGGTGACAGACGGACAGACGGACGGACGGACGGACGGACAGACAGACAGACAGACAGCGAAGTCTCAGTAATAGGGTCCCGTTTTTACCTTTAGGTACGGAACCCTAAAAAAGACCCCAGTATACACGCTGCGACTATAGCCAAAATCAAATTGGAAAATAAATAAATTCTTCATTTACCAAAATCACTGTCCAGTCTTCTCGGGACCACGGCCGGTGTGACCCGTTTGCCGAAACGTCGAGGTAATTAAAAACAATGATTATCTATAACGCGATCTAGACCCGTGTCTAATAATAATATTGTTAAAATGTGTTTTGTATGACGTCCGCTCTCCGTTTTTTAATTTCAGACTATGATTTGCCGTTATAGTTCTTCGCATTTGACGTTTTTTCTACAGGAAGATGTGTCAAAGTCTACAATTAAAAAAACGAAGTGTAGTGTGTCGTGTTTGTTACTTTCCTCTGATGTCATTATACACGAACTAACAGTAGGTAATGGCATAATGAGCCATATAACTTATAGTACATTTCTTAAATAGCCATATCTAATCCATAGAGTGGGAAGTCAGTGATATCCACTTTCTCTTCCGCAGAAATGTATTTCCCGGATGTCGGCAATTTTCCACTAGGTCCACTACTTATTAGGTACCTACTAATATTTCCTTATGCGGGATTGTAGATTTTAAATTCTTGTTTGTTAGTCTTCTAGATGGATATTATGATAATTGATAATGGTAGAAAATAAATAAAAAATTCATCAAAATCGGTTTATTAGTTCCCCAGATTACCTCCAATAAACAATCATATTTTTTATTTTCTTTTTTAGTTTCTTTACATTAATAGTAATATTAGTATAGGTCCAGTAGCTTCAGTCGTTAGACATTAAAAAAACACAATAATCTTAACCTCTTCTTTATCTCAGCCTTGTAATTTTATGAAAATTACAATTTGAACACTATTAGCCTTATTAATAAACGTGGAGTAAGGTTGGAGTAGAGAGAATATGCTTTGTCCTTTTCCGTGACAAGAACTTTCAAAGTTGACAGACAGAAACAAAAAGTCCCAAAATTAGTCCGACCTTACTCCAAGGTCAAACCATGCGCAGCCGTATTTCAACGAAAAAGATGAAAAGAGAAAATGGTATTCGAGTTTAAAGAGTTTTCGTTCTGAGAACCAGTCCAGTCCGGCAATAGGTATATAAAGGGAAACTGCATTCGAACAGTCTGTAAGTAGTAGAAATAGGTTGTCATTTTCTCACAAAATTATAATGAAAATCATAGTATAAAAATTCAAACCACGCGTATGAAACGTGTAACATCCGTTCATACGACTATTTAACTAGTATTTGCAATTCACAGACATTGTAATAAGTAGCGATTGTGAATCACAGATGAAAGTATGTTAATTTATCAATTTGACCCTAGTTTTCGTGAAGTTCTCGGAATGAGTTAGTAAGGTTTTCTTTTCTGTTAAAATTACTGATTCATTCTGTTAGAAGTTCTTTAGTAGAGGGCTATTCTGTGTACACAAATGTTCACATCACAAAACGAAATTACTACAGCTTCACCTTTAGTTGCAGTCTGAAACTGAAAATGATACAAACCACTCGACACTGACTGACTGATGAACAAGTCGGATTTGAATACGTGTTTTGTCCAAAGTGAAATTAGGTGCAAGACAATGTGTTTCATGTCCCTGCCTAAAAATACAATCAAAAATCTTAAAAACATAGTGACCGATTCGACAGGCCGAAGGCGGCCGATGTCAATCGAACTTGACATCGGCCGCTTTCGGCCTGTCGAATCGTTTCAGACATACCTAAGACACTTAAAAATCTAATTTCTTTTAATTTATCTGACCATACCTATGTCCAATTTCTGACCAAGTTATTTGTCGTTGTGCAGTACTTTTATTGTCCACCGTTTTTGACGAAGAGAAATGGGTTAAATGAATCTTCTATATCTATAAAATACTTTGTCCTAACTCCTAACTGACTAACTGATCAATGCACAGCCTAAACCACTGATAGTGAAAACTTAAATTGGGAGAGTGTGTTCTTTACGTAATGTAGGCATCCGATAAGAAAGGATTTTTGAAAATTCCCACGGGATCGGGACATATGCGGGTCTTCTTCTTCTTTCCGTGTAGTGGTGTAGCTCACCTAGTGTGCGGGTAAAACCGCGGGATACAAATATTAAAAAAAAAAAAAGAATTGCTTTTAATTCATGAAGGGATTTGGTTATAAATGCGACTATTACATTTTGAACCACACTTTAAATAGACCCTAGAAATAGACACTTTAAAAATACCGAGAAGTTAGCACATCATTTAAAAAAAAAAAATTTAAGCCAATAGAGCCAGAACTATTTATAAAAAGTATCAGGAACTATAGAACTCGACTGCATGCGAATAGAACTCACATTATTTTTTGATGTGCTGAACAATGCTGTGCTAAGTTCACAAACATCCTCTGAGGTAAGTATCTATAAACTTAGTTCGGTAGGTATGAATTTATTATATCAACAACTCCATAATATAGATTATGTCATGGGATTACTAGAACTTGAATAATAGGCATAATGCTCGAGGTCAGGACGTTGTTATGCACAGCAGTGAATCCAGACGACGTTGTCAGGCCAGCCACGTAGGGACGTCATTCTCTATGCTGGGCACTTTCCAGTGTCCTAGGCACGCAGCGAGCCTAGCCTACAGCCGGAGTAGGGTCGATATGATTCGGGATTTCTTTACAAATTTTCCGCATATACTGAAGTGTAGAAGTTAATATACAATGAGAAAGAATTTTTGTATCGCTCGACGGTGAAATCTTCAAAACCCTGATACTACTTACTTCAAACCATTTATTTAACTCCAAACATTATTGTTAAGGAATTGATGGTCTCCTGTCATATATCTTTGATTTATAGTTTCATACTTAAAAACCAAGGTCAAAAATTAGACAAGGATCCTCGACCTTCATAGCTACCCTACGTTCAGGTCAATGGTGCAGTGGACTAAGCCGTAGCGTCCGCCTTCGGGCACCGCGCCAACTGCTAATGCAGTTTCTGTAGTATAAATTACATTTACAGACTTACCTTCGGGCTCTGATATCTAAGTTAACGAAACAGAATAAGAGATTTTTGAAATTATCGAAAGAATTTGACGACCTCTGTGGCACGTCGGGGGAAGGAGTGACTGCAATGCAGAAGGTTGCGCGTTACATGTCCGCCGGGTGCAAGCATTTATGCTTAAAAATTAATATTAGTTTCTGGTCTGGGTGTTTTGTATGTACCATAATCATAACATAATGTAATGTATTTACAAAAAAAGTATAATATGTGTTACCCATGGTACAAGCCTAGTGCTTAGGTTAGGACTGGTTTAAGCTGTGTGCAACGTCGTGCAATATTTATTATTATTAATTATATAAGTTAACTAAAAACAAATAGGTCAAGCAGTTGAAATTGACTTGAAACTTCATAGGGACGCTATTATTCAGGTCAATGGTGCATAATCTCTGGCAGGTAGCTTACTGAGTATTAAATGTAAAATATCATTGAATCCGCAAATAGCACGCAAAATAATCAGTTGTTATTGTTACTATATAGATGCAATCGAAGTATTGTTATATGACGCGTATGAAATTACTAGCAGAGCCCCGCGGTTTCAGTCGATTTAGTCCCGATTTTCCAAACACCTTTTCTAAATGGATACCTACCTACACACGATACCTGCGTTGATTTATAGGTCAGTCAGGACAGGACAGTCGAATCTTATATTGATATCTTATATTACCTATAGATTTTATAGAAGAAAGTTTTACAAATGAAACACCGCACCTTTTAGGTTCAGATTTTGAATGCCCGAAATCTCAAACCTAGATTTCGGGCATTCATAATCTGCAATTTTTAATAATCTTTATACAATTATTCTAGTGACTAAAAAAGGTACTGTCTTTTCCATACGGGAGTTGCATATAACCAGTGTCCAGTTTGATTTTTAAAACCTTTCATGGCGTGATAGGTAGAAAAATTGTGATTTTTGTTTCATTTGGTTTAACATTTCGTTCGGCTAATGTATACAGCCAAGTAGGTATACCATTTGTATTTTTTATAGTCATATGTAGGCACTATTGATACCACTTTTCCTTTTGTTTTTCCAATATATCTGTTCCAGAGCGTTCCATATTTTCCTCATCTCTACTTTTTTCAGTACCTAGTTGTGAAAAGTAGAGTTTCCATCTATGCAATAAATATCGAGCTTGGTGAGGACTAAGTGTGAAGACACAGAACACTTTTACATTTAACTTTAACTGCAGAGTGCTTCGCTACGCTCAGGATCCAAAAGTCGCCCACGATCATAGCAGAACAGCTATTAAAACCTGAAACCTACGAGTATTGTCTAAAATTTGCTTATACTACACATTGCACAAAATAAAGGACTCTAGTCACGCGTGTGCATAGTAAAAGTACTTTCGTTCGAGGTCGCATTGTCATTCAGGTTCTATCGATTGAGACTAGCTACCTAGTCACTTCCAATCGATCACCACCTACATTTAGAAACACTGTTTACGCAAATTAGATAATGATTGTTGGAGAGAAACACGTTGTTGAAGTAAATTTAGTATTGTTTGTTTTGAATTACAATTAGTCGTCATCAGTGGTTCTCCGTGCAGCCCTTTATGGGCCCGAGCCTCCTTGAATGCTTTCTTCCATGCTTCCCTATCCAACACCACTCTCTTCTAGTTCCTGAGGCCAAGAGTTTTAAGATCTTGGCTAACTCCATCCATCCACATAAGCTTGGACCTTTCGATCCTATGTTTACCGTCGAGGTTGGACTCAATCAAACTTTCGGTACAATGTCTGATTTCCATGTACATGGCCAAGCAAAGATAGTCTGTTCGTTATGAATGAATACACGCCTACAAAAATCGAGAGAAAAGTAGGGAGCAAGCAGATCAAACTTCATTACTGCCATATTATACTGCCGATTTTTTAAGACCGTTCTTAATTTCAATTTTACAACAAAAACTAGTTTGTAGGTAACAAACTAGGTAAGGTATCTATAAAGTCCCTGGAGACGACAGAATAATGTGCAAAGAGGCTCTGAAGCGTTTGAAAGAGATCCCGAGCGTCCAACTTCCACCGAGGATGGGGATCGGATGGTCACTCCACTGGATAGTTTTTAATTAGTTTGACCCCAACATAACCCGTCTTCAGTTCGAAGTTCAGTGGCTATCCGAAAACAAATACATACTATTTGTATGATAGATAAAACAAAATTTCACTTAGAATATAATCGCTAGCAGATGTTCCCATAAATATTTTAAATTCCAATAAGTAATATAAAAATAACATTAGGTAGGTACCTACACATACATCTTAAACATCTTCAGCGTCATTCGATTAAATTCTTAAAGTCTTTTAAGCTTTTTAATATTTTTTTATTGGACTTTCAGGAAATTACATAATCTGTACAGGAATCACTGAACAAATATGCGTAAACTTAAATTGTAAATGCGGCTATAATAAGTTGAATTACAATGCGATAGCAATGTGTCTCTCAATGTATACATTAATAATTGATTCACAAGGAACACTTATTTTAATCTAATTTTAAAATCAAATATTAAGCGAAGTAGAATGTAGGAGACAATGACATCGCTCGATCTATTGTAATTTTAATTTTTTACTCTTCGTGTGTAGTATGTATGCAATCGTATACTATTATTTAAATATAATAAATATGATTATATTGTATTTCATGAAAAAGAAATGTTTTTTTTTTCATAATAAAATAATTTTATTTATACCTAGTCTGATAAACGTCCAGTATCACGGGGGTATGGAGCTCCGGACTTTTAGAAGGGGTGCTTAGAGACAAAGCCAAAACGTAGAGGCCCTTTATTAAAATTATTATTTTCTGCCATTTTACTTGTTTATTGGATATTGTTATGGCAGGCACCATAATCACCGTAGTTCCCCCAGGTGCCAATCCACTACCATCACATCACTATAGCCCATGTTATTTTCATCCGTAGATTTCTAAATAGTTCTCTCCGATCCGGTGGTTGTCCTTGGCTCCATTTTATAGTGCAGAGAAGGATAATCGCCGACTTCGTGTCCACTTCATAATTTGCAAGTAAAATTGTTATTGAAAAGGGCCTCTACGTGTCTGCTTCGGCCCCACACACGCCTTCCAAAGGTCCAAGGCTCCATAGCCCTGTGATACTGGACATTATTTTATAGTATTTCTTAGCTCTAGGCAGATATGGCTAGTAGATATACTACAAGTAGACTGGGACAGGGATAGCATTAAGGGAAACAAACATATTCTTAAATAGCTAGGGTTAGAACTCGTGTTGTAAATTTTTAAGGAAGTTTTTTTCCTTGAAACTCATAAATTAGTAATTTTTATTCGAAAACCACCAAATTTCTGGTTTGTGGTGAAGTACTTAGACATATACATATATGACTGTGATGATGTAATTTGACGTAATGAGTAGGTACCTACCTACTCGTCTTGCAGTTTCACCCCCATAAGTCCCAATCTCGTAAAAAAATCGAGATAAAAATTACCCCATGTAACTTGAGAATTCATCATAATAGTTTCAAAATTGGTTGATTAGTTCCTGAAATTAACTCCAACAAAAATTCGTACAAACTTTTTCTCTTTGTAATGTTAGTTAAGATGTTGTGATAGTAATTAAGGTTATATAATAACCATTTTTGCCTTATTCTTCTCCATCAGGTAGCTTATTCCGGTTTAGTGTAAATATTAGCCGCACCAGACGATCGAACCCGCACCGCACCATAACTTTAAATTATGTACCGACTAGGTATTATGTGGCCGACGCCACATGACAGTATACGTCATACATAATAGTCATTATTATTTATTGGTGCAGCAGCGGTGTGGTTCGATCGTCTGGTTACGGCTAATTGTAGAAAAAATACTCAAATTACAGTCTTCAAGTGGATTATAAATTGGAAAAAAAATATCTGCTTTGTGCCTACTTATATCTGTAATCATATTTCGCGCACAATTTTAGATTCATTATAGAATCCTGATACCTACAGAAATACGAAACGGTAATAAGGGATAAGTTTTATTTAACCTAGCCGTATTAAACCTAGCGATTGCCTAATAAAATACAACAATATTTATATTCATTTAATTAAGATATATTCCTTCAGAGTATCTAGCACAGACCGCAGAGTGATTGCGACACGTCAATTTTCTACTTATTTCTATAAATTCTCGGCATTCGTGAGGTATTGCTAGTTATTACAACTATTGTAGGTATTGCAAACTTAACTTGTGGCTTCCTCTCTTTGTTGACAAATCTCTCTTGTTTATTTTGTTATTATATTACTTTAACTAAAGCAGCAACTGGGAATATAGAGCTTTATTATAACGAATAATTTATGGGTAGGTATCTACTACATTTATATCTGAAGTAAGTGTTAGGAGCCCTATAGCCGCTAAACTCAAAATCTATGTCGGGTTCATCGAAAATTGTTGATTATTTCATGACGGAATGTTGTTGTACTTTTTTTTGTGTATGGATTGTAATCGACATTCTTTCCGACATTTCAGTGCAATTTCCAGACAAATATGTCGAAACGTATTGAAGCCTATCGACATTTTAGCCAAAACAGACATTTTTTGTCTTAAATTTGATAAGGCTTTGCACTAGGTTTTTGTCTAAAAACTACACCAAAATATAGGAAACAATGTCACCTACAATCCATACACAAAAAAAAGTTCTAAGACATTCCGTCATGAAATAATCAACAATTTTCGATGAGCCCGACAGGGATTTTGAGTTTAGCGGCTATAGGGCCCTTAAATGTAGTGTTGGATTCATAGTATTCGTTTTATACATATTTTTGGAGATCGTATTTGTTCACTGCTCAAGAGAATGATAGAAAAACTGTCATCCGTCCGATGAATGACAGGTTTTCTTTCGGAATTATCTTTCGTTATATCGTTCGTAGAATTAAAGTAAGTTAAAGAGGCCCAAGTTTACTGGAAAGTTACATACAGTATGCTTAGATTAAAATAAAAAACTAAAGATACGGTACGTAGTCTCGGAAAATGAGACGATAAAACTGCGTCTAGCTGACGCACTGGCCTCAGTCGTATATCGAACCGTTGCCGCGTGAGCACGTGCTGTCACGCTGCGATTGTCTTTTTGACATTCATAAGAATTTATGTTTATACTTATTTACAAAGCCTGAATCATTCTTAAAGACAAATGTTTTTAAATACAATAATTTTATGAAAATGCATGAAGGTGTTTCTGGCTCATTTTTCGAATACGCAATGTTAGAATATACCGTATCTATAATTTTATTTTTATCTAAGACAGTATGGGACACTGTCATATTTCAGAGGGAGGGCAATGTTAGGCTTATATCCCCCAGGGCGGTGGAAATACATTTTCCTAAAGTTGAAGACCTGCAGGGTACGGGAAAGGTCTTATACGTATAATACTAACTTTTTTGGTTTTCTTTTTTTTTGTCTTTTTATTAAGTTTTACAAGTTTACGTTACGTTCTCCACATACTAGAGAAAATTGCATTTCCCCGTATAGTTTTACATAGACAATAAGTATCCTATTCTTGTTGCATAAATAGCATTCATTAGCAGACGCTATGTCAGTTGCAAGTGAATTCAGCAGGAACGGACACAGGCTTGTGAAGAGGGGGGGATTTTGAATTGTTCATACAGCTTTAGGTGCTGCCACAAAACATTATAAGTTGTTTATTAAATATTACCTACAATTATTAAAGTTTTTGTGTATTTTGTGGCTGTGTCAGATATTTAATCAATAAAACCATGTTTAGCAAGAATTGTTTGACTTAATTTTAATATACGTATAGAAGTTCGTTTCAGGTTAAACGTTATCTACTTATTTGACATTTTGAGGCTTTGACTTTATCTACAGTTTCATAACAATCATTTTGCATATTACTTTGCGTACAGGAGAGACAAGATACAAACAACCACTCGTTCACATTTAGCGAACGAGGAGCAAAGCTTTTCTTCTTTAGTCTGGATTTTTATTTCGTCTGTCAGTATGTTGCTTTTCCTCTATAGCTTGTATTGGGGTATTACGCCCTTTCGATATCTCGTCTATCTATTTCTATTATCTATGTTTGTTTGTTTTTTTGTTTGTTTGAACGCGCTAATCTCAGGAACCACTGGTCCGATTTGAAAAATTATTTCGGCGTTGGATAGTCCATTTATTGAGGAAGGCTATAGGCTACTTTTGATCCCGATATTCCCACGGAATCGGGACTTATGCGGGTGAAACCGCGGGGAGCTGCTAGTACTATAATAAAGCGGAAGAGTTTGTTTGTTTGTTTGAACGCGCTAATCTCAGGAACCACTGGTCCGATTTAAAAAAATATTTCGGTGTTGGATAGTCCATTTATTGAGGAAGGCTATAGGCTACTTTTGATCCCGATATTCCCACGGGATCGGGACTTATGCGGGTGAAACTGCGGGGAGCTGCTAGTATTAGATAAAAGAGTTTAAAAATCTGCATAACATATTATATTTTACCTCAGATCAATTTTCTGTCCACAAAACTAATAGTAACATTTGGTAGGAAGTAGGATAAGCTTTTACATTTAAAGCTAGACCAGAACAGACATGCGGTACGAGACCGCACAAATACGTAAGCGATATTACGCCCGCGGGGGCAAATCGCCCATGACCCAGCCCCCTGAATCCGTTCGTTGTTGGATGTGATTCAGTGTAGCTTCCCTGGTTTTTGCTATCGCCTGAGGGTGTTGCTCCTACCACGTGCTGCAAACGGTCACTGCCCTCGGCCGACTTCTGTTAAAGGCATGCTATGCGTTAACAGCATTGTGATACTCAAGAGATTTAAATTATATTGCAGTAGAGATAACATATTTTTGCCTTTCTCATAATACAGAGTACCTACTGTTACCAGTTGGCAAGTCGGAAAAAGCTTTCTTTACCTTTTGATAAATGCATATAATATTTCTTTCAAAGACTTATATTATTTATTTTACTATGATTATAGTATATAGTATAATAAATTTATTATTATGTATTATTATCTAGCTAGATAGATCCTCTGTGGCGCGTCGTGCGAAAGCGCGACTGCAATGCAGGAGGTTGCGGGTTCGATTCCCGCCGGGTGCAAGTATTTATGCTTATTAAATAAATATTTGTGTCTGGTCTGGGTGTCCCTCTATGTATAATATGTATGTATTTACAAAAGAAAAATAAATATAAGTATTATATACGTTGTCTAGTCACCGTAACACAAGCTTAGTCGCTTACCACGGGGCTAGATGGCGCTGTGTGTTGTTCACCGAATTTATTTATTTTATTATTTTATAGTAGCCAAAACTTTATTGGTTAAAAAATACTTTCACGTCAAAAACGATATTGCAGATAAGTAATACTCTCTTCGTCTAAACTCCGAAACCGTAGGAAACCTTACCGCATGCATATCTATCTTCTTTTTTTTTTCTTTTCGGATAGTGGTGTGGCTCATCTAGTTTTAGAGTTTTTAGGTCGCCCTAGGGCCTCTTACTTGACCTAACGACTGCTATCAGAGATAACAACCAACTGCTTCAGGTGCCTTTCGAAGCACTGAGGAGCCCGCGAAAGTGATTATACCGCATACCTATAACAGATATGTTAATTCTGCTACAAAAAATAAACTCAATTAGAAAATATTAAATATTTCTTGCATTTTTAAATCGAGCGTCATGCGATGCATGCAACTCCATTAAATCTAGGTTACATAAATCATTTGCTCTATTCCAGTGTAATATTAAATTTCTTTCGTACACAGACCTTCTATACGCTTTTTTTTATAATTACAAACACCGAGTCGAGATTACACGTCTGTATCGAATTAAGTAAGAGTCGTTTAACTTTGACATATAGGGATTTAAAATACGTTTTGTGTTTACGTGTTGGTCTATTGCCTTTTTGACGCGCGGAGGCGCTTTTTATGCAAAAATGTTGAGTCTTAATTGATTGTATGTGATGTGCATAATAAAGCTAGAGAGATAATGTACTATTGAGCAGACATCAGCATCGCAGCAGAATCCTTACGCTCGAACCGAAGCAAGCGTAGTGTAGTACTTAGTTTGTCTACGAGCCAGAGAGTAAACTGAGACCGTGAGACGTGAGTAAAGGTTGAAGTTGAACCGTGGGGTGCACCTAGTTAAATTATATTTAACTTTGTCCCGCGGTTTTACCTGCATAAGTCCTGATCCCGTGGGAATTTCGAAAAACTCTTTCTTATCGGATGCCTCAATCATATAAAGAACACACTCTCCAAATTTCAGCTGCGTTAATAGATCAATCAGTCGGTCAGTCATTCAGGACAAAGAATTTTATAGCTATAGATATCCAAGAATAGGTAATTAAATAAAATAGGTCAAGTATTTTTAGTTTACAAATAAATGAATTTAGGCTGTAGTTGTTGTAGCCCTGGCATAGAATAAGCCTACCCCCATCTCTTCGTCGTAAAAGACAACTAAGGGATCTGGGGGAGATTGTCAAATCTGGAGTAGGTACACCCCGCGCGGTGGTTCGCAGGGAATACAGGGTGGTTCGCCGCCTTTTGTTTTTGTTTTTTTCAGAAAGTGGTCAACTTCAGAAATGGTTATTTGTAGAATTTGTCATTTGTACAAATGTCATTCTTAATTGTGTGCATTTCTAATTATCATATCACCGAAACGTTTCAAAGACTACTGAACCGATTGAGTTGAAACTCGGTAAGTTGCTAGCAAATAGCAACGGACCTAATCGAGTAAAACCGCGAGGAGAAGCTAGTAAGTTTAGATTTATATTCGACACCTACTTACTTTAAATAGAGCTTATGTTTATTTTCGTAACACGTAGGTAAGACTTATTTATAAATTTTGACCTTGACAATGGTTTGCGCTGTTCACGCACCACGTGGTCCCAGTTTTGAGGTCGACGCACCGGGTACCTACAATAATTGGGAACTGATTTGGTCACTAAATATACTCTGACTTAGACAGCGCCATCTATTGAGAGATTCAGAGATACAGGTTACAGTGGTGATTTGAGTCCAGTCTGAGAAAACGCTGTCATAAGTACCTACTACTACTACCAACAGTAGTTAATTGTTATTATTCCTAAGAGGGTTGGTGTCAGGCAGGCGGCCTCCTCCTCCTCCTCCTCCTCCTCCTCTTAGGAAAGAGGGATGCAACCGGGAACATCGCTCGGATGAGAAGAGAACAGTAAATTTCTCATCGGAAATGAGTCGGAGTCGGAGTCACGTCATCGGTCCTACCCAGACCGATGACGTGACTCCGGTCACGCATCCCTTGTTACCGAGACTAAACGGTGGCATGGCGTTAATTACAAAAGTGTAGGTCGTTACGATATACACTTGGAGGGGTATTTTAATTCTACGAACGTACGAACAAAAAAAAATAAAATCTGTCAAAACGTCCGAAAATAAAATTATCAGATGGATGCATAACAGATTTTCTTCAGGATTTATTGTTCGTGGAATAAAAGTGCACACTTTTGTGACTATTTTGAGCTAATGAGCTACGGGCTACAACTACTAGCTACAAGGGCGAAGGTTTTATTGGCATTTTTAGACAAATTCTAAAATACAAAATCAAAATCAATCCGGTGTGTGTGTTCTAGATCGTCCTGGATCATATATCCATAGATTCTATTATCTAAAGGGCGTCCTAGGTCAAATTGGGTTAGTGACATAAGACCTTATCATAAAATATGCAACTTTTTGAAAAAATGCTTTCAAAAACTTTAGTACCCGGCGGTATTCGAACCCGCAATTATTGGTAATCCGAACCAACGCGTTTGAACCAACCCGACAGTTCGAAATTAAGAAAGCACCTCCTAGTGTGCTTCGTGTTTGAAAGCATTTTTTCAAAAAGCAGTATTTCCAAAGTGTGGTTTAACACTAAGAAATAAGGTTTACATAAAATATGCAGTCAAATATCAAAACAGGAAGTGCAAAGCGCCACAGACTAGATGCCCGCTGTTATCAGTTACATAACAATGTTTATGATTTTATTCACCTCTCGAGATAGAGAGATCAAATGCATGGAGTCGTGTCGTGGACGGAATACGTGATGTCGTCTTGACATATTGTTTTCATTGCATCTTGAAATTAATGGTCACTGAACTGTGGTAATCTCTTCTTCATATACATACACATAAATGTATTACAATTTAAGTACCTACTATACCCTAATTGAGCTGTGATGGATGACATACAAATTGAAGAACAGCACGAGTCTAATTTTCTTGGAGTTATAATAGATACACATCTCAGTTGGAAATCCCACATTAAAAAAGTAAATAGTAAATTAGCTAAGTATTGTTATGCCCTATCCATTCTCTCAAATATCGCATCAAAGAAAATAGCCATAAATGCCTATTATGGATATGTTTACCCCCAACTATCCTACGGTGTAATTTTTTGGGGAAACTCGGTCGATGTTCAATCTACTTTTGTTATGCAAAAAAAATCTATTCGTTCTATCTTCCACCTCAAAAGTACTGATTCTTTGCGCTTGATTTTCATAAACTACAATATTCTTACTCTTTCTAGTATATATATTCTTGAACTTTGTATATTTGTTAAAAGCAACCATAGTTATTTCTTTTCCAATAACCGTAGTTTAAGACCTAAATATAAATTTAATATTAGCATGCCACAAGCAAATAATGCTCTATTTCATAAGAGTGCCTACTTTACTGCAATAAAAGTGTATAATGCATTACCAACAGAATTTAAAACCTTAGAAAATGTAAATATCTTTAAGTGTCGACTAAGAAAATGGCTTATAGCAAATTGCTTTTATTCTCTTAAAGAATATTACGAAAAAACTGGCACGATCATTCACTAGTTATCTAATTGTATTAGATCTTAAATATCTTTACATTTAGTACACAACATAAAATATTGTATGCCTGTAGTGGGTAAGTGATTGTATCCAAAATATTTAAATTTAAGACCCTTATGTACATCACTTAAACAATAAATATTCTTGATTCTTGATTCTTGAGCGGTGTTGGTCTAGTGGTAGATATCCCGACTTTCATTCCGAGAGTCGTGGGTTCGAATCCAGGACGACCGCGCACCATTTCTCATTCTTTAAGAAAAAGTTATGTGCGCTAATGACATCCCTCTTACAGTGAAGAAAATCATCGTGCGGAAACAGACATGTCTTAGGCACCACGGTCCGAAGGCATGGGATATTCGCAAATCCAGAGTATGATCCGGTAGAATCTTACTACTTTACCTTAAGAAATCACGTACAATGGCCCAATTGTGAGGCTAAGTGCGAAAAAGGCCCAGCTACACTAACTTAGTACTTTACCCTATTTCAAAAACTTAGATCAAAAGTGTAAAATTTATATTTAATCCTTTCTCATTATGTAAAAAGGGAAGCGTCAATATTATGGTAAAAGTATTTCAATCCAATATGACATTACTTCTTCATACTCTTCTGTATTTTCTCAATTCTGTTCAGAAAAGTTCCCAGGAAAATAATATTATAAAATTAATGAATGTTAATTGAAAAGTAATGAATTTCATTAATGAATGATTCAACTTTACATGTAAAGTTCATTGATTGACCACCTGAAGACAATGACTGGATTACTCGTACCTATGGGGCTGTTGAATCACTGAAGTAGGTACTTACCAATACTTTCAGTGATTTCAATTTCGAGTTCAAAAAACTCGATTAAGTGAATCATAAAAAATTTTGTACACTATGACATTTTAAATCATGTTGAAATAAAGGATGATAATAATAATTTAGGGTGTGAATGTGGTATGGATATTAAGACGCCAATATTAGTGAAAACATTAAAGTCGAAATATCCATGCCACCTTCACACCCTAAATTATTATTATCATCCTTTATTTCAACATAATTTAAAAAGTCAAAGGGTTCAAAATTTTATGATTCACTTAATTGAGTTTTTTGAACTAGAGTTTTAACATTTGAAAAAATAAAACATGTAAATAACAATTATCTACGTGATAATTGAATTTTAATGATACGCAATAATAAAAAGAACTATGAAAAATCGAGATCATTATAGTAGGCCAATAACTGGAGAAATTCGCCTTGCAAAAGGTGGTGTAACAAATTTTATGATTTAATGTTATTTAGGTATATTAGCTTAATATAAATCTCAGTTTTCGACCTCGGGGCACGACGGGGTTTTTTGACTTTTATGTGTTAAAATGCCTTTTTTTAATATTGTCTTAACAGTAGGTCGTATGACAAAAGAGTCTTAGAAAGGTATGTAAACGATAAAAAACCTTACATTCCGTCACTGCATATTAATTCTGTAAGTCTAAGAGATTAAAAGTTACAATCAAAAAAAGGAAAAAAAAATCATCTAAATAAGTCGTCAAAATACAATGATTAAATTTTTGACGAAATTTATTCTCTAATCGCTTCTATATACAGCAACAACAAATTATTTGTGTTTGTAAACCCAAAAGGCATCCTCTTCGAGGATATCACGTCTGCCTCTATCGAAACCTCCAACCCACCTGGAGTCACATCGGCTGAAGCCAATCTCCGTATGCCTTGCGGGTATGATCGCAGAGAAGAACAGGCTTAGGAAAGCCTGCCAAATCACCAGAGACCCTTTGTTGAATTTATTGATTGATTGATGGAGCTGGAGAGCAATGCAGCCAAGAAGTAGGACCGCAGAAGCGCCTCCGTCGGTTGGACTGGAATAAAGCTACACAAACAATACACTCGAATATTATGCAAATACCGCGCCACTCTAGAGGTCCAGATATAAATCGGAACATAAGGAATATCGCCCCACGTAGTTGCAGAACCTGAAGCATAATCCCACAGCATTCACTCCCTAGGGGACCCTGGAGGCTATTACTAAAGCTTAATTCGGTATCTTACGTACAGAGCTCCAGCAGTCGCTTATCAAACTTGACCTGAACCTGAACTGGAATGAGTTTCACAAACAGTGAAGATTCTTCCGCAACGCAGCACCGCTCCTACAGTGAGACTTCTGCTTCACCATTATGGAATGTCTAGGTAGGCCAAAGACAGGGCTGAAATCCTAAAACCATCAAGAATTTAGCCCAGAATTCTTGATTTCAGAGTTTCTTAATCTTGAGTGAGAACTAGGGTCACTTAACCGCATTGGAAGTACGTTATATGCAATTCGTCTTCCCACCAAATCCCCATAGTGTTCACTTCATTGGAGTAACTGGCGGACACTGTCAACAATGCTTCCTTCTGCATCTCCCGTACAAAGCAATTCAAAAACTATATAACAAGTGTGTGTCGCTAGTCCAGTGTGTCTAATGCTCTCCTCTCCGCTGGATGCGAGGGGGCGACACATACTTGTTTTTCGACCATCAAAGTTCTGCGGTTTGTCAAGTACTCAACCCGGAGTGTACGTGGAAAGTAATAGGCCGATATCTTCACCAACAGCATCCGCTCTAAAACTTCGACAGACATGGAAGTACAATATAAGGGTGTACATTTTGGGCTTCAGGATGTTCCTTTGCGACTTGGGGAAATGCTCATCTTTCATTAATATTGCTAGAGATGCGCTAATCGTGTTCTGTGAGCGCACTCTGGGTGCGCTCTCTCGTTTGTGGACAGAAATTACGATCGAAAGCAAACGAGAGTGAGAATCATTCGGGAGTACTCGGCCTGATTCGTCGTTAGTCGCCACGAATGGAATAATGGAACGATCATGTTCCGCTGCTCCAGTCGCTCGCGATTATAAAAATTTAATTATAAAAATTATAAAAATTAAGTAGACAATGCCGAACAAAAATGGCCAAGTGGATTAACATCAGTCGTCATCATCATCATCCGAGCGTTGTTCCCGGTTGCATCCCTCTCGAGAGCCCGGGGTCCGCTTTCCTACTTTTACGTCTCCACTTCGCACGATCTTCGGCATCCCGTGTAGTGAGGCCATTTGCACGCATATCCGATCTTACAACGTCAAGCCAGCACTTCTTGGGTCTTCCCAATCTGCCGCGGCCGGGCGGAGGCGCCATGGCAAGACATTTGTTTCCCACGTAACTAGCCGGTTTTCGTAGAACGTGGCCGTACCACCGTAAGCGGCATTCTTGCAGTTTGTCCGCAATGTCTCGGACATGAAGGCTGCCCCTGATGCGGGAGTTTCTGACGCGGTCTTTTCGCGTCACTCCACACATCCAGCGCAGCATCTTCATCTCCGTGACACGCAGCTCCTGCTTATGTCGCTCAAGCAATGGCCACGCCTCACTACCATACAAAAGGACAGGTCTAATGATCGTTTTATAGACCTGTCCCTTCAGTTTAACCGGCATTTTCGGGTCACAAATGACACCAGTTACCTCTCGCCACTTGGCCCAAGCTGCCGAAATGCGGGACTTGACGTCACAATCGATGTCGCCGGACTCGTGAAGCACAAGTACTTAAACTGGTCTGTCCGCTCGACCATGTGACCGTCAACGCAGACAGGTGTGGGATCTGTGGTATTGCTAGCCAAGTATTCGGTCTTCGCTACGTTGAGTTGCAAACCGCCGCTCTCAAGTGACTCTTTCCAAGCATTTACACGCCTTCCAAGCCGTCCCTTATCCGAGTCCGCTAGCGCAATATCATCAGCATACATGAGCATCCACGGGGGCTGCTCGTGTGCATCTCGGATGACTACGGACAGTGCGTCCAGTATTACGCTAAACAGAAACGGACTTAGGACGGATCCTTGGTGGACTCCGACTGTAATGGGAAAAGATTTAGTGTCACCAACAGCAGTTCGCACCACTGAATCGGAATTTCGGTACATGTCCCGGATGGTTTCAATATAAGTTTCAGGCACCCCTTTGGACCGCAGCGCCCACCAGATCATCACGCGAGGAACACAGTCGAAGGCCTTCTGCAAGTCCAGGAACAGAAAATGCAGAGGCGTATTCTTCGTTCTGTATTTCTCCATAACGATCCTTAGGGCGAAAACAGGGTCCATGGTACCATGACCGGGGCGGAAACCATACTGGCCCTCCGAGACAGCGCACTCCTGCCGGATCCGAGAGTCAACTATACGCTCGTAGAGCTTCATGGTGTGGGACATGACCTTTATACCACGATAACTTCCACACTCCTGCACAGATCCCTTGCCCTTGAACACTGGAGTGATAACACTCAGTCTCCATTGGGCGGGGATTCTGCCGGTCTCGAGTATGCGGTTAAAAAGGTTGGTTAAGATGCCCACACCACGAGAACCCATAGCCTTCCATACTTCGATGGGGACTCCATCGGCGCCGACAGCTTTCCGATTCTTCATGCAGCGAAGAGCCTTGCGCACCTCCTCAGGCGTAATCAGTGGCACAAGTCCTAGATTCGGAGGGAGTTCCGGTGGCTGCACCTCTTTATACTGCTTATTGAGCAGTTCGTGGAAATAAGAGCGCCACCTCTCCCTCACCGCGAGGTCCTCGCATAGCAGGTTACCATTAGGATCTTTTACACAGCGGCACTTGGATATATCCTGTGCCGCTTTGATCCTAGAACGTGCCAACTTATAAATAAGCTTCTGCCCCTCAGCCGTTTCCAACTTATCGTACAGTGGCTGTAAGTGGTCCCGTCTGGCTCTGGCTATTGCTCTCTTTGTGGCACGTTTGGCAGACCTGTACGCGTCGCGATCTTCAGGAGAGTTGGACGCTTGCCACTTTTTAAAGAGGGCTTTCTTCACCCTAGTCTCCCTCTGGACTGTGTCGTTCCACCACCAAGTTTCCTTGTCACACTTGCGTCCTCCCTTAGACATACCGAGGACCGACCGCACCGAATCAGCGATAGACACCTGAATCCGGTCCCAGTGTTCCTGCACCGATTCGCCTTCAGCATTGGCACATTTGTCGCCGATTGCTGAGGCGAGCATCTGGGACTTGACTTCATCAAGCCTCCACCATCTGATTCGGCGCTGACATGGTTCCGGTCGTTTGTCTTTGGTCTTTACACAGAGATCCATGACAAGGATACGGTGTTGGGCAGTGAGACTCTCACCGGGTATGACTTTGCAGTTGGCCACGTTGCCGATGTGGTGTCTCCTAGTGATTAGAAAATCGATTTGGGTAGCGCGCCCCCCGCTCCTGTAGGTGATCAAGTGGTCGGGCTTCTTTTTGAAATAAGTGTTCACGAGTGCCAGGTCGGCAGTGGCACACGTACGCAGAATTTCTTCCCCTTCCGCATTCCGACTGCCATACCCGAAGCCTCCATGAACACGTTCAAATTCCACCCCCATCTCACCCACATGACCGTTCAGGTCACCACCCAAAACGATTCCCTGCGACAACGGGATTGCCCCAAGTACCTCGCCGAGTTTATCCCAAAACGACCTCTTATCAGCGTCGCTACAACCGACCTGTGGCGCGTAAGCACTTACTAGGTGAGTAGGAACCCCCCCAATAAGCACCTTCACGCACATAAGTCGGTCGCTAAAGCGATTCACCTCCAAGATATCGTCATGCAACCCCTCAGCGAGTAGATCAGCTTGTAGCCATTCCCAATGAGCCGGGATCTGCTGCCTTTCCATCGAGTCTCCTGCAGGAACGCCACGGCCACCTTCCGCCTGGAAAGTACGTCGGCTAGCTCCCTCGCGCGTCCGGTTAGCGTGCCAATGTTCCACGTTGCGAAGCGGAGTTTCGGGGCTCGCGTCTTTAACCGTGCCCGCCCGTGGCACGGTAGCCCTAGTCCACTTGACACAGGAGTCGGGCGAAACTCCTGCGCGCCGTTATGCGGCGGCGCCCTATCCCTGTGGCCATAAACTCTTTTACTACTTTCCATAAAGATTTGGCAAATTTCGACTTTCACGGGAGCGACTGCCGTCTGACCTCCCAACCCCGAAGGGAAAGTCTGCGCCAGAGCCTCGTCCGTTTTTCAGCAGGTGCACCGGCTAGCAGGTGAGGTTGGCTTGGGCCCAACGATCTTAGTGGGCCCCATACACACCCCATTAGTGGGCCCCATACACACCCTTAGTGGGCCCCATACACACCCATTTAACATCAGTCGTAAGAGAACATAATTTCCTAAAACTTTTATAATCGTGAACTACACGTCTCTAAGTTTGATAATTTGTAGTTTGATAATGGCGACTGTTGCAGCTCTGTACGTAAGATACCGAATTAAGCTTTGGTAATAGTCTCCAGGGTCCCCTAGGGAGTGAATGCTGTGGGATTATGCTTCAGGTTCTGCAACTACGTGGGGCGATATTCCTGATGTTCCGATTTATATCTGGACCTCTAGAGTGGCGCGGTATTTGCATAAGATTAGAGTGTATTGTTTGCGTAGCTTTATTCCAGTTCAACCGACGGAGGCGCTTCTGCGGTCCTACTTCTTGGCTGCAGTGCTCTTCAGCTCCATCAATCAATCAATCAATTCAACAAAGGGTCTCTGGTGATTTGGCAGGCTTTCCTAAGCCTGTTCTTCTCTGCGATCATACCCGCAAGGCATACGGAGATTGGCTTCAGCCGATGTGACTCAGGTGGGTTGGAGGTTTCGATGGAGACAGACGTGATATCCTCGAAGAGAATGCCTTTTGGGTTTACAAACACAAATAATTTGTTGTTGCTGTATATAGAGGCGATTAGAGAATAAATTTTGTCAAAAATTTAATCATTGTATTTTGACGACTTATTAAGATGATTTTTTTTTCCTTTTTTTGATTGTAACTTTTAATCTGTTAGACTTACAGAATTGACATGTAGGGACGGAATACCTTACATTCCGTCCCTACATGTCAATTCTCTTTTATCGTTTACATACCTTTCTAAGACTTTTTTGTCATACGACCTACTGTTGAAACAATATTTAAAAAAAACGGCAATATAACACATAAAAGTCAAAATATCGGACATACCCCGTTGTGCCCCGAGGTCGAAAACTGAGATTTATGTTAAGCTAATATACCTACCTAAATAACATTAAAATATCATAAAATTTGTCCTTTCAGCCGCCATGGTAACCGAGGTTTGGTAACCAGTTACCTATGAAGAAATTTTGCTCTTTCCTCGTAATCCAGTTACAAACGAAGATTTTAACATAATGAAACTTGTTCTTTTTTGAAGTGGTACTCCACTAGCAGTAAATCAGATTAAATTCTCTTTACTGAATGACAATTAGTACTTCATAGATAGTCTTTCTTTTTATGAATATTACCACTTGTCAATGAATTGATACTGACATTTAATATATTCTGATTTCATTTGCGTTTAAATTTCTTTTGACTGTGTGAAAATAATTAAATTAAATATTTGATAAAAAATAATTTAAAAAAAAATAATTAAAAAACTGAAACAAAAAACGAGTTGCAACTTCGAACCCATTGAAAAACAATACAACAGAATGGTTTGTGATATAAAAGATGAAGGGGTCGCGTTACTACACAAAGTACCAAGCTTTAATAACATAAAAACCGGTCTGTACAATGAACGCAATAAGGTTATTGGTGCCCCTAAATTGCGCTATCATCCCTCTGAATGCTGTGAAGTGGTTGTACCAAAAAAATTCAATAATTTTCTTCTCGCGGATTACCAAGACCCGAATGATGATAAAACACGAATCCTTGTATTTTGCAACGAAGAATTCAGAAATAATTTGGGTAATTATAATCATGTCTTAGCAGATGGAACTTTTCGATCATGCCCATCCAGCTTTAAACAACTCTATACTATACATGGATTTAATGAAGAGACCGGCAGAGTTGATCCACTGATATTCGCTCTACTTTCTGATAAGAAAATGGAGACATATATAATTTTATACCGATTGATATTTGCTACAGTTGGTGAACATTTTAAACCTGAAAAAATCACATTAGATTATGAAACCGCCGCAATAAAAGCGGTTAAAGAAGTGTTTCCGAAAATTATCACAAAAGGTTGCTACTATCATTTTAACCAATGTCTATTCCGCAAAGCTAACAAAATAAAAACTAAAGTAAAGCAGAGGCATGTTGCACGGTGCGTCGGATTAGCTCGTTTGCCTGAAGAAAATATAGAAATAGGATATGAATATGTGATGAAGAAAAGTCCAAAAGGTGTTGAACAGATGTTGAACAGATCAATAGATATTTTAATAAAACATGGTACAATAAAGGGGCTTCTGTTATTGCAAAAAAATATGTGTGGGACAAAAAATCCGAATTTAGGCCTGATATTGGAAACATTGGAGATGGAAACAAAATTATGTTACATTAACAAAATATTAAAAAATAACAGGAGAAATCAAAATTATGCAGAGATTGACGAAGAAATTAATGCAACTATTAATGAACTTAAGGCAGATAAAATTTCAACAGGACACTGCTTAGAAATTATTTGCCCCTTTACATTTATTTGGAGACCTAAAGCATAATTAGCTAAACATAAATGTCATATAAGAAGTTGATCTTCAGTTTTATTAATAAGTTGACAGGTTATTATTTTAAGTTTAAGGAAATTAATTATTTTTTAGTACCTAAGTACCTGTTTTTAAAATTGCTTTATTTTATAATAAATTTAAATTTAAAAAAAAATGTTGTTTTTTAAGGTTCCGTACCTCAAAACGTAAAAATTTACTCTTATAGGATCACTTCTCTATCTGCCTATGAGAAAAATTGCTTGCCACTTGCAAATAATAATTTCTTCGTGGTTATGAACTTATGAGGGAAGAGGGCAATTTATTCTTTGGTAATTGGTTACAAGGGAAGAGGACAATTTCTTCTTTGGTAACTGGTTACGAAAAAATTACGAAAGCAGAAGGAAAAATCTTCGTTTGTAACTGGATTACGAGGAAAGAGCAAAATTTCTTCATAGGTAACTGGTTACCAAACCCCGGTTACCATGGCGGCTGAAAGGATATCTGTTACACCACCTTTTGCAAAGCGGCTTAATAGGGAAACTCCCCAAACGCTGGCCTATAGTTGTCAGAGTTGATTTTGTGGCGCTGCCTGTGGTGAAAAGCGTTTTTACGTTTTTTCAGTGCTTTTGTCGAAATAATCTGACAATTCATTTATTGATGAAAAAATCCGCAGGATATGGAAAGTAGATATACGTATAAAAATGCGCATCATTTGTACGCATATTTATATATCCAATATAATTCAAAAAGTCACATAAATAACAACACAAACACACACTAAGTCAATCAAATAAACCACCCCTGATCGTGCCTGGCGCAAAAGAACCAAGGATGCTGGCGGCATTACCCCTTTGTATGGCAATAGCAATCCTTTGCACCAAATACGATCCGGAGCGGTAGTCAAGCCCTTGACCTCTAAGTAATTCAAACAATACATATGAATGCTAAGTTTTAACGTAATTAATTGAAATACAACAGAGCCGGAATAAGGATTTCAGCTGCGCTACAAACTGGTCAATATTTAAGTGCTTTTATCGACTAGCTACGTCACAGTGTGACGTCTCCAATCGCACAAGTGTAAGTGAGTCTAATGAAGTTCATTCTCGTTCAATGATCGAGTAATGAACCTCACTGAAGTGTATTGATCCTATTTGAAAATTGATTGAGTTTTCGGCACTGGAGTTCAGTGGTAGAAGGTATTGAAGGCAATACCCTCTACTTCTGAGACTTCAGAAATAAAACTGTACCACCCTAGTTTTAGTTCTAAATGATCATAATCAAACATTATAAATAAGATACCTTATATCTTAGTTCGATTCGGACTACTTACAGTTTAAGTTGCGGGGCCACAGCTAGTAGGTACTTAGGCAATAAATATTTTTGGAAAAAAGTCATCGAACTGTTCGGACAAACCTGAATCTAATCCTAGGTTTAACGCACTCGAAAATAAACACCTAGAACAAACGTAGTACCTACCTACGTGATGGAGGTCTACCGAGTTATTTCCACTATTGTTTTTAGATTTCGTCTACCAATTTTAAAAATACCATCTGGACGCGTCACTTTCAAACAATAAGCCAGACAACCAAAAGTTGATTTCAACATTCTCTCGATACTGACTATAAGGAGTTAAACTAATAGAAAGAAA
Organism: Idaea biselata; assembly: GCA_958496205.1. NCBI lineage: Eukaryota > Metazoa > Arthropoda > Insecta > Lepidoptera > Geometridae > Idaea > Idaea biselata. Next base: position 8,002,874 of record OY292394.1, read on the forward strand.
GAAAAAAAGAAGGAAAAAAAGAAAGAAAGAAAGAAAGAAAGAAAGAAAGAAAGAAAGAAAGAAAGAAAGAAAGAAAGAAAGAAAGAAAGAAAATAAATTTATTCAGACATACACACACCCTTACAACAAGAAAAATAAAAAAGTATTATAATGTTATAGTTCATGTGAAACAATACATACAGCCGAATACAGAACCGCCACTTAAAATTCGAAGCGTACTTAAATAATTGAGCTGCTTCTAAATTTAAAAATAGTATTGGTGTTTTTGAATTTAAGAGGTGCTTAGTTGTTTAAGTAGAACTCAAATTTCGAGTCGCGTTTCTGTATTCGGTTGTTAGCCAGGTAAACCAGTAAACTAAACCAAAAGTTCCTCGAGACATCATCAATTAGCATTTCACACATGCTCAGCTTCATGTTTGAAATTGAAATTGTTTATTTGATTGACGATGTACTGCGCTCTTAAGTTCAAGGTTTGTCCTGTAGGAACCTTTTCATAATTTAGATGAACTCTGGTCATTCACATTAGAGTGTGATGAACTTAAGGTTTTTACCCATTATTGTACCGGAGTTTTCTAGACAAGTAATGCGGGAATCTATGTCGTATTTTTTCTTCTGATGATAGTTATGGCTTCGCGAAGCTTGTGTTTGTAGCCAGAGTCAAGATATATTTTGTATCTACTTATGGGCAGATTTATAGAACAGTTCTTTAAAACAGTCTAATTCATAGTTCAACGGTTCATATTATCAAGCACTGGTTACGCTACGACAAGACGCTCTATTTACTCTCGTTTTGACTACATTATGCAGTTTAGTTTAGTTGCGCTGAGCTTTGGCCGCACTTAGCAGCTTGATTGAGCTTTATTGTACGTATCTCTTCTCCCTTCTCCTGATCTTACTAACCCAGGTTATTTCAGAATTTCAGCAGTCCTTTTAGACTGCTGCAGAAGCCTGCTTTATTAGAAAAAAATAACTGTCATAATTGTGGATCATACAAATAGTTGTTCTATAGGGGAAAACAAAGGAGTATAATCATCTTTGCTGCACCACAGAAGTTGTATGATCTAATATAGAGAAATATGAACCTTCTATAGACTTACTTTAAATTTGCGGGCAGGTCACCTGATATTAGGCGTTTGTGCGGCCCTCGCTCTCTAATACCCGATCAAAACATATTAAAATTCTATTTCGGGTTTAATGAACTTCTAATTGCAGCGGTTGGGCTATCGATACGAATATAAATGTAGGCGCTACATTGTTTCGCTATTTAAACATTTTTATCGCTGACTTCCAGTTCAATGACTTCTATATAAATCTTCGCTAAATTATGTAATTAACGAGACGAAACCCGAAGATACCCGAAGCTTAGAAGGTTAGGTATGTTTACATGTGAATTTTAAGTTTGGAATGGATTATCGAATTCGTGGAAGGTAGTCGTAAATCAGGGCATAGAGCAGACGGGCCTTCGGAATGGGTTCAATTTGGATTCAGAGGTGGTTGTAGGTAGTTAGATCACGTCCGCGGTCACGTGGTCCCCGCGTGCCACGCCCGCGCCCGGTCAGGGTCGAGATTCGCCGCCCAGGGTTCGATGTCCGGTCAAATATTTTTGATTCTATAAAAAATCTGCAGTCCTCCTATTCTATTATGATGTCACATCTTGCATGACCAGTTTTTGTAGAAAACTTCGATTTCCTCGTTTTCGTACAATAAACTTGAACGCGTTCAGTAACATCGCATGAGTTCGCCTCGCGTCAAGAATAAAAACGCCTATGATTTATGAACGATGTCGTATTTTAATTGAGTATAAAAGTTCCCATTCGAAAACTAATCGGAAGAGTGAATCGATTACATCATTATTTATAGTCGTTAATCTATCACAAATCGAGATGACTTTACGATGCCGACGACGTTGTTGGCGAAATTCAAAATGGCGGGGTGTTGTGCGCGCCAAAATAAACTGGCGGTCGTTCGTTGACCCCGAGGCGTGTTGACCGTGTGACGTTGCGTGACGTAGCGAGCGTGACGTCAGCTGGTGCGCGTAGTCGCTGCGCAGGCGCGCCTTCCGCGCCGCCTCGTGATTCATGATCAAGGTTCATTATTGTCAGGGTACGGAGTAATATCGCACTTAACAACTTAGCGATACACGTTTTTAGGTTCGAAACAACACGCGGTTCAAAGCCATTACCTTCGAATTCCTATATAGCATTATCTTGAATATGAGAACGCAAAATTGGGTGCCTTCACCTGTAGTTTCACAATATTTCATCAGGTTTTTTAACTAGTTCTACTGAAGTTTGATGGTTTGATGGTTAGTAGGTACACATATCTGAACATATATATGTCTGGTTGACTGATGAAATTGATGATGGATGTATTAGTTTTGTTCTGTAATTTTCCGCATTGATATCAAGTACATTTCCTATACTAAGTACGACAGGCCATTGATCCGACACAGATACACAATTTGAATTGACGAAAAGTACATTGACTTCTTATATCAAAACAAAATTTGAATTGGTGAATGAAATGTATAATAATAACAGACAATAAAAAGGCATTTCGAGTTTCGACCATGTAGTTGGGAATTCTGAATTCTTACTTGAATTGCAATTTAGAGTCTACAACGTTTGCCATAAAATGGCACAAAAGGATGATGGTTTGTTTGTAGATCGATATTACATACATCATAGATTATTTGAGATCGAAGCGAAGTACTCGGGCACGAAAGTTTGTTTTTTGAGTTTTTGGCAAAAATATCCACGTTTAACAACGATTTGTTTCGATTATCCGTCCCGGGTAAAATGCTGAATTAAATCAAAAATGCTGCACAAAATGCTTTAAAAATTTTGAAAAGATTTTTTTCGATAAGAGCAACAATTTATAATTCTTTTTTACAATACGCCACCCTAAGATATAGTTTTTTATCTCTTTAATTATTCAGGCTTTGAAACCAACTTAAATTAAAATAAAGCTGTATGAAGCAATGAATTAATACTTAGAACCTAGAGGTGTCTTCTCGGCAAGCAAGTTACATCGTCGACTTCGTTGTCGCTTCCCACCAGGTGAGGTAAGGTCAAATGTTAACCTATCTCGCGTTAAAAAAAAGAATAAACAGTGTGGATAACAATAATGTTGATTCTTAGATTACCTAGATGGTGGGTATTCTAACAACGATGCGACGTTCGAATTTAGATACATGTTTTTAAAAAGTGTGTAACGCAGCGTCCAACGTGGACGATTGTACGCGAACGCGTTTGCGAAGCGATCCGATCCGGTGCGGTGCGGAAACAAGGAACAGTCGAGAATCGCGCCGCATCGCACTTTACGTGCATTTGGTCACGTAGGACACTTCAATAGCTATCGACTGTTTGTTGTTTCCGCACCGCACCGGATCGGATCGCTTCGCAATCGCGTTCGCATCCAATCGATCACGTAGTCCGCTGCGTAAGTAATTTCCCTAACAGTTTTACTTTGGAACTGGTGAAGCTCGTCCGTCAGAGACCAGTTTGCAATGGATCACTTTCAGGCGTTTTTTTACTTCTAGTCTCTAATAGAGACCAGTCCAGTTCTATGAAATTGATTGATAGATATGTTAGCTCTCATAATATCTATCTATCTCTCGCGTCTGCATTATGTGCGTGCCTGCTATCATTCTAGCAGTATCAATTTACTATCACTTATAAGGATAACCAAACGAATACGTATTCGTATTATAAACGAATTCGTTTCGAACCGAAACACTTAAAAACAAATACTAAGGCACAAAATATACAATCCATTGAACATCAGTAGTAGTTAGTAAAACAAAAATACTCAACCTATTTTTTAAGACCTAAAACGCTAAAATCGACACAAAATAACCATTAAAAAGAATGACAAATAAAGTCCGCTTATGTATCCGTAAGTAGGTGAAACAAACAAACGATGGTTAGCATTTCCTACTCCGAATTTTCAAAAGGATATGAGTCAAAGAGTTCAACAAACCTTTTTTAGAAATTCTGAAGTGACCTAGATAGTGAAACTATGAGGGTGTAACTAGACTACAAACCGAGGCGAGGGTTTCTGTCTGAGGGTAGGTGTTAGAAAATAGATAGAACAAGATATAGATAGGTGCCTATCTAATCATTTAGTTTCATTCCTTTTGTAAATATCTTCATTACTTGAAACAACTATTTGTATCAATGTTTAATCCGCAACAGGAATTCAACTTTTGAGCTTGCAATATAGATCGATAACAAATGCTTCTGCTGGTGTTTAGTTGGCGGAAAGAAAAAGCATCCAGCATAATCATGCTGCTGATTTTTAAGTCTGTTTTTATACTCTATTTCAGAATCGAATCTCAGAAAAAAAAGTCATACTTTTATTTGGAAGTGACAGCTCTTTATTTACTTTTTCTTTGATATTGACAGTTCTTTGTTTACATTTTTTATTTAAGATTCTGAACTAGAGATAATTACCAACGCTCTTTTAATTTCAATAACTAGGTACTATCGTACGATGCAAAGTCCTAAGTCTGATGAACTAGTCTACGAAAGCTCTAAGTGGTCTCCAAATACCTACCTATTACCTATGCGAATGTAGAACCACAATGTAACTGATTGATTGATTATTCAGACGTTTCTGCACTTGTTCTGAAGATGTTTGGTGAATATATTAGAATACCACCTTGCGTAGTCGTAGAATTAGCGGAAATATGCGAAAATATATTTCTACTTTCTGTTTTTTGTTTGTTTAGTTTATTATCTTTAATAAACTAAATAGACAAACATAATTTGTGCCATACAATAATAAGTGAATTATAACATATAAAGTGCGAGTACACTAGTATACCGATGCAGGAGGGTTACTGCGGTTCTTTCGATATTTATATTTCATATTTTTATAAATATTTTATATTTGTGTAAAATAAAACAGACAGACAGACAGCGAAGTCTCAGTAATAGGGTCCCGTTTTTACCTTTAGGTACGGAACCCTAAAAATCAGCTAAATGAATGAATGAATTAAATAAATCTTAACAGTGGCAAATACAATGTCGAGTACGTTACTAGAATCTGATAATGAGGCGGTGGCCGATGGGGATAACTGGACGGGGCAAGATAAATTAAGTTTCCAGTAAACTTGATAGAGATTACTCAAGATTATAAATTAAGATTAAGATTCTTTATTAGATTACAAAAGAAAAATAAATATAAGTATTATATCCGTTGTCTAGTCACCGTAACACAAGCTTAGTCGCTTACCACGGGGCTAGATGGCGCTGTGTGTTGTTCACAGAATTTATTTATTTATTTTATTTATTTATTACTTATTTCAACCATTCGGTATGGAGGCCCTGTGTTGAAAACAGTTCCAAATTATATTTGGAATGGCGCGGAGGATAAAGTGTTGCGAGTCAGCATGGCATTGCTACCAGTAACCCACCTGGAGGGTTACTGCGGTTCGTTTCGATACGACATCGATACGATAATACGATGATTTTACTGTCACATTCTGATAGTAGGGTGACAGTAGAACCATCGTTATGACAGTATCGTTGTCGTATCGAAACGAACCGAAGTAACCCTCCTGTATTCAAGGCTCGCTGCTAAAATATGACAAGTAAACGGATGCTTGACTTATTTTATTACTGAAGAATTTTATTGTTTAATTTATTGTTGTTTCAAATACAATAGAATTTTTAATGTTTAATACGAAGAACAGACCTGTTAAATTCTCGAAACGTTGAGCATTGAAACAATGCTAACAGTAATGAACACCACGCGACTAAAAAAAACGAAAAATCAGTTTAATTTAATCCAACATCGCGAAAACAGAAGGAAAATCTTATACCTCCTATGTTTTGTACCACTTAAAAATACGAATGGACCGCTTTTTGCTCTCTTTGCTTTAGTAGTAAATTTAAAAAGGTACATGAATTCACTTAATTAATCAAAAACACTTAGTTAAACTAGTTGTAAGCCTTAAACGTTGTCCAATCAGAGTTAAAGTTTCTAACGCATTCATAGCATTAGTCTGAATTTTAAATACATAGGTTAGCCAGTTCACAAATAAAATAAAAACATCTAACGAAGCAATATCAAAAGCTCACATACATTCCACAGGGCACCGAAGTTCATGTGGGTACTTAAACAGAATACCTGCAACTCCTCAGTGCGAAGGCGAGCAACGGTTGACCCAGTTACGGGTCGTCGGGATATATGACCTCTACAAGTTTATTGCCAATACCCACATCAATACAGACGAAAGAAAACTCTACTGTTATGAGACTAAAGCTTAATATCGATAAGAAAATTCTTGCCAAAAGCAAAACTGGGTTACATTACATTACGACTAACGTTGGTTTAACTTTAACACTGACAAATGGTGTTTTTATTAAGTTATTATTTATTCAAGCTAAAACGCTGTCAAAATAATAAATGGCTCTTTTGTCGGGTGACCTAAAGAGTTCTTAATGGATGTTTGAAGCAGGTTCTGAGACTCTGGTATCGTATGGGTATTTTTAACAATGAAATTGTATTGTCTTGTTTAGTCTCATGTTATACCAAATACCTAACTCTTTGTCTTTGTTTTATGTGTGAGATGATTCAGTGCCGCCCTAGTTTAATTTTTACAGGATATTATGTTGTAGTTTCATTCAAGTTTTGTCAAACACCTAACTTTTTGTTGGTGGTTTAAGTAAAAGGTTTTATCTACACTAATGTTATAATAAATTATACTCAATAACGCATTCAAATTTTAGAACATTTGTATGGTTATTTTTATTTACCTTATAGCATCGAATTCGATGTTATTATGACATTCTATTTTCAAACCGTCTCTCTGAAAAACAAGCTAAGAGAACTCTTTTTTCATTTTGGTACCGCCATTTCGTTGACGTCCAGTTTGTCTCGTCACAAAATTGTTTGTTGTTCGAAAATAAGTGTATGTCGTTAAATTGTTCATGAAGTAAGCACAACTACTATGATAAAACGTGAAACTTTTGTGATACATTATTTTTACCCGACTACCAATAAAGAATTATGTTTTGTTTAATAAAACAAGACATTTTAAAAGAAAACGAACTTTTTAGTTCAATGTTATTCGACATATTTTTTTTATTTGTAGAATGTAAAATTCAGCCCTTATTTTTAATATCGTTATTTAGCCGACTGTTCAAGCAGTACACCTATCAAATAAATACATAAATATACTTAAAACAATTTATAGACACTATAGATCAATTGCAAATAATCCCGCTAAGATTGGACATTATCCGGGACATAAACATGAAGGGAGTCATAAAGTAATCGACGAAGTCTGTAACGGTTGGCACAGTTTGCTCTCCATACCTGGTAAATCCTGTAAGTATTTCTGGTAAATACTTGATACAAGGTAGACATTTCTACCAGCTCCCTTAGACGACATGCATTTCTAATATCGAAAATACAAAATTAATTTCTGAACCGATTCTCATGAAACTCGAATGAAAAAAACGTGTGGCACTCGGGGACTGCCGCGGTAAAGCTATTGCATAGCATTTTTTATCAACTTAAGCAATTGTAATTTATATATTTATTTTGTACCATGTAGGCTACGAGTAACAACATGTAGGTCGGCCGAGCTACATGATAACCATAGCAACCTGGTAGGCTGGTAGAACGAAAATAAAACCTAACACACCCCGTGTTAGGTTTTATTTTCGTTACGGAATTTCTTGATTCAGTGGCCGCGCTCTAAACCTGCGATGAAAGCTATGCAATAGCTTAATATTATAACATACAGAGCTTTATTAGCTATGTTTTGCTTCGGAGCATCCAAAGAGTCACAGCCAAACTTCGAGACTATAAAATCAAATATCTCGCTACTAAAATATTTGTTCTTAAAATCAAACTCTCAGCGCTGTGGGCGCAAGCAAATGTTCGGCCAACGCATCACACAGGTCATCAGATGAAATAAGAGCTTACATTATTAAAGTATCGTATCTGTAACGGTTGACCCACATCTGACCGACAGTTACAAACCGATTGGAGGAGGCTGGATAACGGAAAGGTTGAGATGGGACCGAAGATATTTGATTAATGGATGTACCTACAACCTCTCGTTTATGATTATTTGTTACGTTGATTACCTACTATATAACGCAAACACATACCTACTCGTGCGGCGGCATTGTGGCGGGGCAATGCTGCCGTACAGCGGTGGTAATTTTTGTAATGTATGAGTTTCTATGCACTATGTCACACGGCTGGACTGCGTGTGGCATGGTGGTCCTATAAGCGGACCGAGAACGCTAGGGCCGCTTCTTTACCGCTTATCGCTAAGGCTGCTCAAGACTTTACTGAAAGCTCTGTAACCTGCCTATTATTATTTATTTTATTTATTATTATTACATACATACAATAATGTTACCAACGTTACCTCTTGGCTCTTTATAATATTAGTAAAGATTTACAAATATTGTTTCCGAGTGTTTAAGCATTTCTGTAGGCATGTATTCTATCCGGTTGTCACTCATATTACAAACACTTACTTAGATTACCTATTACCAGTGACGAGCTAATACATTTTGAAATCAAAATACTTATAAACTATGATTAACTTTATGTAAACTTTGTCTTTTTCTGTGACGTGAAGTTCAAAGTTAACAGAGACAAACGTTACATAAACTTAGTCATAGATAATATAAGTAAGGGGGCTAGTGTTTACTGTTTGTCCAACGAATGCAGTTTATTGGTTTAGCCATATCCAGTAGGCGACACATCGTTGCTGCGTTTATTATCAAGTTAGCAGAAGTTGTCCCGGATCTTAGACTTAGTAGGAGATAATATTTTGTTCCTTAAGCTAATTACAGATAGACAGACAGAGCTGATCTCTTTATATAGAAAGATCGCTTTTTCGATCGATCCCTTTTGGATTCGATCTCATGTTTGTTTTTATTACAGATCCATACTTTCTAGTAGGTACGTTATAAGATATCTAAAATCTCTAATTGGTGACGAGGGCAAGACTTTGGAGGAACAATATATTACCTATATTAGTAAATGGAATTATAAAATTAGCTGTGTCCCGTGGTTTCACCTGTGTAAGTCCCGATTTTGTAGAAATTTAGAAAAAAAATCCTAAATGATGCCTAAACAAAGAACACACTCACTCTTCATATTTCAACTCTATATAATTATCAGCGGTTTGGGCTGTGCGTTGGTTGCACCGTCAGTCAAACCGTCAGAACAAAGTATTTTATGTATAGAGATAGATGACCATCGAGATACTATGTACTTAATTAAAGTACGTATACCTACCTAAGGCTATATTCGACAAAAATGGAATATATATTGTTCGAGAGCCTCTCGAGCTGTTCGGTCGAAAAAAAGGCCGATTTATGCGGAGAATTGTTATTCATTGCTTATTCTTGCTTGGTCGAATGAAACCTAAGTAATTTACCTTTGATATTGTATTGTTAATTTACAAATAAACAACATGATTTTTACTTAAGCTGAGTTGGAGATCGTTATATGTTTAAATATGCGCAGTAGACGTAGACGAGAGTTATTATTTCTAACCTATTCCTTCATATTCATACCTAATTACAATGTCAAACCAAACGCACTAAGAAAGACACGCCAAACTGTTATATAACCTCATTTCGAGGCTCTTAGATACAGCCCACCAGTTTCCCAAGACCTTTACACAACCTTCACAGACTAATGTTATGTGACAATATTGTAGGCACCTAAAGTGTCAGGGTATATTGGTCGGTAGGTAGGTAGTAAATATAGAGAGATGGTAACGGTATTCCAATGATATTAGCGAAGCCTTGTGACCTAGATTGCTTTACTGTTAACGGACATTGACTTTACCCTATCGGTTATTCATTAAATAAGCTGTTAAGGTAGGTCGGATTGATAAGGCATAAAGATATTTCTATTTTTTAAATATTGACCTCAAAGCATATTTTTTCTTAAATGCTAGTTTACTAAAATGTAAATGAGGAATTAACTATTTTAACAACTCTACGTTTAAACCGTTTATTTTTTATGAATTTTAGTTTGTTAGAGGTATAAGACATGCATGATGGATATGAAATGTCCGTAGTTGTCGAATCTACTTTTTACATTGGCCATATAAATATTTTATTGAATAAATAGTATTTTAGACAAAATACGACTATTAGAGTTCTAAAATGTTTTCCGTAAGAAATTTATTCTTACCGCAATTACTATTTTACCGTAGTAGTGCTCCATTCAACCGAGTTCCTTGGGCCACACGCACATACCATAGTCGCATAGTATAATTATTTTGAGTATTTGCTTATGCTTGCGAACCGTGAGGAACTACATTATATGGTGCGTTTCATCTTTCAATTCCTTTGCCGTTATGTTGGTAGCAAAACAAAAAAGTCTTGCCTTAATATCTTGAATGTCATCATTCATTCTTCATTTACGAATCTCCCTTAATTCAAAGTAGCACATTATTTTTTTTGTATTTTGCACTTTTTGTTTTGCTACCAACATGACGGCATAGGAATTTAAAGATGAAACGCACTCTAATTTGTGTTTGAATTTCGAACCTGCCTTTTCTGGTGTTGTTATTTTGGAATTTTAATTTCAATACGAACAAAGCGTGCTACATCTTATAGCCTTACTCACTTTGTATCAGACACTGTAAAACAAAATATCTAGATATATCCTGGATTCCCACTCCCTGGAGTGGGAATCCAGGATATATCCAGGAACTAAAAAAACCTTGGAGTGCTTTTTGAAAAAATGCTTTCAAAAACTTTAGTACCTACCCGGCGGGATTCAAACCCGCGACTATTGGTAATCCGAACCAACGCGTTAACCGCTTCGCCACGGGTAGTTTTTGAAAGCATTTTTTCAAAAAGCTGTATTTCCTAAGTGTGGATTAACACTAAGAAATAATGTTTACAAACCTCATAGTGATACAAATATCAAGATTTTTTTTAAATGAGGCTCTCATACATGTAACCTAATACATGAGTTACATGACTCACGTGCAAGGAAATGATGATCCGTTATAAGACCTACATACAGTGATACAATCACCAAAAATATTTGCCTTATTTTTGAAACAGCATTTTTGTGGTCTTTTTTTATTTACTTTTGTTTGAATTGCATATTATTATGTTTTATATATAGGTATAGGTCACGTTATGGAGTTTATCTTAACATATGACGACATGACGTGCTCCGAGTCAAATATAGTTAAATCTTTCTGTGTGATATCGCTTGTATCGAAATGTACGTACCTAATAATCGTTATAATCGATTGTCCTGGCTAACTAACAATGCACTGTTCAAACCGATGCATCGACAGATGGGGCCCAAATCTATCTATACTAAGATAATTCATTTATTCAATCAAAAACAACATACAAATAAAAAAAAACAATAAAAAAGGTGAAAAACAAACAAACAACACTAAAATTAAAACTTAAATCCAAAATGAAAAATGCCCGTCGTCGATGGCACCCTCCCGAGACATTGTCCCCAAGATGCTGGCGGCATTCCCCCTCTGAATAGCGAGGCTAACTCGCTGAGACAGAAAACCGCCAGCTCTGGGATCACCGGTTGCCTCGATCAGACTATATACTCAGATCTATACTCATCAGAAAGGTTTTTCGAAATTTTCGTGAGTTCAGGACTTACGCGGAAGAACCGCGGTACGCAGCATATTTTAACCGCTCTAGGTAGGTATCTATTTATTTATTTTCTCCACAATAACATTAGAATAGAATAGAATAGAATAGAATAGAAAATCGTTTATTTTTGATTCACTATACATGAAAATAAATAAACAACAAGGCATTACAAAATAACTTAACTAAACTAAACTATTGAAATTAAAGACATTTTTCGGTTTGAATCGCGTGGTTTTTATTGCATTGCAATTTAGAGCCTGCGTACACAGGAACGTTTTGATAACATTTTAATAGTTTTTGATAATAAGACGGTAGCCTCACTGTAACTTTTTAATACATTTGAATGACTAATCACATCTTAGTCTATCCTGAAGAAGAGACCTGGAAAGGTCTCGAAACATTGATCGTTGTAACAATGCTAAAAGTAATAAAAACCACGCGATTCAAACCGAAAAATGTCTTTAATTTCAATACAACATCGCGAAAACAGAAGAAGAATCTAAACTAAACTAGACAAACACACAGGACACATGACACGCGACATAGTACTTAGCTTAGGTATAAACACTGATGTTTCTTATTAAACAAAAAATAAAGTATAAAGAGTACGTAAGTAACCTGGTACAGAGTCTCTAACAGCCTTAGCAAATGCCTATCCTATCGCGTGTTTATTATCAACACAGATTATCAATCAATAGTAATATAGCCGACGGAACCACTTAGAGCACTAGTATTCTAGATAGCGTTGATTTTCCGTCTAGATTGAGCACTAACTAGCTGCTGTGTAACGACGCTTCTGTGCATGTGATTAGTTATCAGTTATTGCTTTAGTCGTTTCCGTTTTTACGTAAAGTTCTGGTATGACTTTTTTTTTAAATTTATTTATTAACTTCAACACTTAATACTAAATATTAGGTACATTATTTCTGCCAAACTGCGTGGCAGTTTGTCGGCAGCATTTCCCGCTTTACTTATGTTAAACATTAACAGAACTTCATGTTTTATGTAACCCTAGCTTGTTAATATTATTTTCATCCCATCTATTCGAAAAGAGCTAGTCTAATCCCTGTAAACAGGGCCTGAAGTAGCGCTTTGCTGGCGATGTTCCTAACAGGGATTTTCATATCTCATTATTGCCCTGTTAGCAGGGCAATAATGAGATTTGAATTTGGAATGTGAATATTTTTAAAAAGTTTTAATTAACAAAGAGTTCCTATCACCGTACTGCGTGTCTGATAGGTAAGTGATGGGTGATAGACCGAGCAGGTTAAGCAACACATGTGTCTGATAGGTGAGCGATGGGTGTTCGACCGTACAGGAAGAATATTGGTAAAATGGAGGGTTTGGTAGAAAATGGAGGTTTTGGTAAGAAATGGTAACGTTGGTAGAAATTGGTAGGTTTGGTGAAAAATGGTAAGTATTGGTAGAAAATAGTAGTTTTTGGTAGAAATGGTAGTTTTTGGTAGAAAATAATAGGATGTAGTAGAAAATGGTAGGTATTAATGGAAAATGGTAGGTTTGGTAGAAAATGGTAGTTTTGGTAGAAAATAGTAGGTTTGGTAGAAAATGGTAGGATATGGTAGGTATTGTTAAAAATTGGTAGTTACTGTCAGACGCGAACAATGGTCAAAGTACGTTACTCATTTTCTCATAGAGGGTGATGAAAAGTAGAATGTTCATCTCGGGAGCAAACACTATTTTTCGCTCGAGTGAGTCCCTCGATTCACTTGGGATTCTACTTAAGAATCCCTCGCTACGCTCGGGATTCTACTCTAGAATCCCTCGCTCCTCTCTGGATTCAAAAAACACTCTCGCCGTAAAAATAGTCTTTTCTCCCTTGGTATACAATCTACTATTAGGCTTCTGAATTAAATATAATTGTCATTAAAAAAATTTCGGTGATATTTCGCATGCACACACTTTTGCTGGACATGTGACAAAATGTCTAACGCCCCTAAAAAATCTAATTTCGTATGTTATAGTCAACTGGAATCACTCCCTGATTTATAAATTAACCACCTTACTTATTAAGCGATGACTATCTTTATGTAACGTTTGCCTTTTACTGTGTCATTAAGTTTCAAAGTTAACAGACAGTGACAAATGTTACATAAAGTTAGTCATCGTTTATAATTAAGGGGGTTAATTTATAAATCAGGGAGTAATTTCAGTAGTCATCGTTTATAAGTAACAGCAACAAAGTTGTTATCAACTAGGTATAATGTATATTTGCTCATGAGATAGTTATATATTTAATTAATTAATTAGCAAATAGATAAAGTTATATATTTATTCAAATATAAAATATATAAGTTACCAGGCGAACATGAGCGTACAAGAACTTGTAACGTGTTGTGAAAACGATGTCATATTTTCGATACGATAAGAACGTTACAATCTACATATGGTCGATGTTTTCCGATGGTTTGATCAATCAGTATTACAATGTTTTCATACTTTTAGTTAGGTACTTAGAAAAACCCGGCCAAGTGCGAAACTCGCGCACGAAGGGTTCCGTACCACTATCACAATTGGGTACGGAACCCTAAAATAGTTTACAACAACTTTGATTCAAAGAACATCTGAAACTTATAAAAAACTCTTTGGACAGTGAAGGCAGACTAGTATATTTGACAGATAGGGCAGCCATTTTGAATTCTATGACCAACTCGATTTGACTTGACCAATCAGAAGCGACCTCAACTACGCGACTAGAATTCCCTTGTAGTTTTTGAAACACGTTTGTTGTATGGGAGCCCCTTTTAAATAATTGTTTTATTTTGTTTTTAGTATTTGTTGTTGTAGCGGCAACCGAAATACATCTTCTGTGAAAATTTCAACCTTCTAGCTATTACGGTTCATGAGATACAGCCTGGTGACAGACGGACAGACGGACAGATGGACGGACGGACAGACAGACAGACAGACAGCGAAGTCTCAGTAATAGGGTCCCGTTTTTACCTTTAGGTACGGAACCCTAAAAAGGACATACGTTTTGATACCTTTTTTAATTTTAATGTTGTTAATACGGTAGTTTTACTGTTACATTTTGAAACATTAGAATGACAAATCATATCTCAGTCAATCCTGAAGAAGGGCCCTTCTTCAGGATTGACTGAGATCTCAGGTCTCGAAACGTTGAGCGGTGAAACAATGCTAAAAGTAATAAACACCAACCGAAAAATGTCTTTAATTTCAATTTAATAGTGCGAAAAATATAAAAGGACATAAGTCAACTATTCCTACATTTACTTTTTTTAAGAACCAGATAAACAAAAGTATATATGCCACAGAGAAAATAAAATGGCTATTATTCTCAAAGTAAGTAAATAGATATTTTTTTTTCACCAACATGCTCCTAATTTTTAACAGATGATTATTCGATCCTAAGGATGTGGTATTCAATAATTAGGTTATTCATAGAAACCTAGATAGGTACTCGGATTATCGTAAACATCTGCCTCCCAAATAAAGTAACTATTACCTATTATAAAAAAAAATGCCGTATCTATTTTTTTTGATGTTAACGTCACTATCAGAATACTAGGCGATAATAAATTAACAAGAGTCATTCAATGGCACATTGTAGTTGAACTGGCGTAAGCAAGCAATCAGCGCAGCGGTTGCTTCAATGAAACTAAATAACACATGTTTATTATACAAACTACTAATTATTATTGTTCATTATAAATCGATCATTAGACATTTCCGGCAGATATTACTGCCAATTTATATAATATAGGCATATTTAATGTTTTTATTTTAAATCACGAAATAAAAGCGGTTCCTCTTTTTTGTTGGAAGTGAAAATTCGTGCCAATAACCGATTATTTTCTTATTGAGGTCAGTTTGCTGGCATAATAATCAGTCTTTTTTTCCTACACAAACCAGAGACAGGTTTGGCTGCAGCAAAGAGGTGGAATACAGTTTTTATATGCAGCCAGTTACTTTAGTTAATACCATGAAAGTATAATGCAAAGAGTATGTAAATGATATATCTCCGTCTTTAGAGGGACAAAGGGAATTTAACCACTACGTTTCTGTTCGGTTTGGTTAATTTGAATCCAAGGGTTATCCCGAATAATCCCGAGGTTTATCATTTATAGACGGGTCAACGTTACTATTATTATGTATATTTTTGTATTAAAGTGTGTGTATGTCTGTTTGGTACGCTTTAAAAGTACTGCACCGATTAAACTTGATAAGTAGATGGCTAAAAACCAGCAGGCTTAAAAAAGTAGTTTAGAAATTTCTGCTTACGTAGATGAATACCGTGGGCGCAACTAGTACAACAATAAAAATGTAAACCAACTGCGAATCATACCGGAATGATTGCATATCTATAGACAAATTGGCACACGCATGATTGCGTACGGGAAAGTTATAGAAAAAACATTCTATAAGAAATTTTAATATAGGAGAGTATTTTACATTTAAAACTAAATAATGAAACCAAACACCTATAAAACATAATTAAAATTAAAAACTAAATTAAAACTAAAACTGATTAAAATAAAACTAACTAAAAATAAATAATAGATAATTTATTTCTAAGACAGTTCAAGCTTAAGTTCCAGAAGTATACAAAAGAGGGGTTAATGAAAAATAAACAACATACTTTTCTTTTATTTTCTTACAAAATGTTATGCAATCCTAAGAGTCAGAAGAAAATTTGGATTTGGACTTAAAGTTAGTGGTTCGATCCAAAGAAATATATAGTAGAGTCGTAGTAGAAAGAACGTTTTAAATTTCGCTTCCCTAGAATTTTCTTTTGTTCGTTCGTATGTATAAACATACCTACATATTTTGTCCCCAGTTACCCAGCTCCATTTGCCGTATAGCGCCATGATGTAATTTAGTTCTAACCAATTTTGATTTATCAGTCTTAATTAGATTCTACTTTTGATGGATTTATTTACAGTATAGGTGTAAAATTTGACTTATATAAATATTTGTTTTATTCTCTATGCAATTGTCAAATCGACACCTCTGGGCTCAAAGGTCGTAAGGGACATTTGGGCGTAAAGGACTTGATGACACTATCTTACTTAGTTTTTAATTCTCTATCGATCTGTATATTCGGAGTAGCGAAATTCGCAAAAAAATGGTCTTTACGACCCACCTATTTTGGCACGCTAAACAAACTTTTCCATAAAAATGGGTATGTAAATAACACTTAGTTACAAAAATGTGCTTACTGTGGTAGTAAAGCATATCAAAGTAAAGCAAAGTCTTATACGACCTAGAGTGTTTAATATAAGTCACCTCAAAAATAGGTTGTAAAGGACATCGTCTTTGCAAAGTGTCCTTTACACCCTTACATTTCGAAATAAAACATGACACGTGTGTCCTGTACTACCTAGTTTTATTTTAATTATGTTCATCAATATTTGTTGGAAGGGGATAGTTTCTAACTGTTCAACAAGCCCTGTTTAAAATATGGCAACCGAGCACCTCTTCTGAAGATGTCGAAACGTACAGGACCACCAAAGTTTCACAAAAAGAGCAGTAGCCAGAGCCAGAAAGAAGTTACAGTCACTGTATGATAAGTTAAATAAATGAATATTGCACGACGTTACACACAGCGCAATTTAGCTCCAAACTAAGCACTAAGCTTGTACTATGGGACTAGACAACGGATATACTACATAATATACTTTTTTTTTGTAAATACATACATATGATACATAGAAAACACCCAAACCAGATACAAATATTTATTTTAAGCATAAATACTTTTACCCGGCGGGAATCGAACACGCAACCCCCTGCATCGCAGTCGGGCCTTCCCCCGACGCGCCACTAAGGTCGTCGTGAGTTGGAAAGGCAGAAGCTTATTTATTAGAAACCTTGTTTGAGGATCAAAGCGACGCAACATAGAATCCAAGACGTGCCGATGAGGCTATGCGAGGACCTCGTTGTGAAGAAAAAATGGAAATCTTATTCTGCCAAGTTGTTTTATCAGCAGAAAAACAGCTACATCCATCAAAACTTCACAGCATAAAGAATCGGAAAGCTGTTGGCATCGATAGAGTTCTTATTAACAGAAGAACGGCGATGGGTTCTTGTTGTGTGAGCATCTTAACTAACATTTTAACCCCATCCGCGAGACCGACGACATCCATGCGCAACGGAGACTGAGTGTTATTACACCAGTATCAGGGCAAAAATTAGGTGCATGAGTATGGAAGTTATCGAGGTATAAAGATCTTACTCCACACCATGAAGCTAGAGTGTGTGGATAATTGAGTGGTTAATCGACTCTCGGATCCGACAGAAGTGTAGTGTCTCGAAGGGCGAGTATGGTTTCCGCCCAGATCATAGTCCTATCCTGTTTTGTTTTTAATCTTTATGGAGAACGCCTTAGATGCCTTCGATACGAACTGATGTTGGTAACACTAATTATCCCTTCCCTTATAGTCAGAGTTTACCTGGGATTCGTCCTAAGCCCGTTCCTGTTAAGAGCAATATTAGATGAACTGACTTCGGCCCCCATAGCTGCTCGCTCATGTAGGTATGCTGATAATATTGAGCTGTCATTAGATTAGGAACGGCTACGGAGACGCGTAAATACGTGGAAGGAGTTGGTCGCAAACATCTGTTTGCAACTAAATTTTAGAAGACTGACAGACACTTGGAATATCACGAAATCCACATCTGTCTGCATAGACAGTCATGTTCAGATATGAGCAGATATACCTGTTTAAGTATTTGGGTATGCCGGTTAAAGTGAAAGAACATGTCTATAAAACCATCATTAGATCTGTCCTTTTGTACGATGGGCCAGTGATTTAGTGACATAAACAGCAGTTGCGTATCACGGAGATGAAGATGGTGCGCTGGATGTGTGGAGTGATGTGGACATGGACACATCGCGTTACGAATTTCCGAGCCTTCATGTTCGAGACATTACCTATTAATTGCTTGATGGCTGGTACGACCAAGTGTAATGCAACTAGTTACGTAGAAAACAAATATTAGGGCTATCCGCTCGGCCGTGGCAGATTGGGAAGTCACGAGAAATACTGGATTGACGTCGTAAATGGTGAACGCGTGCAAATGGCTTACCTGCACACGCTTCCGAGAGGGATGCAACAGTGAAAATCACTCAGTTAATGATGATTAAACTTAAATTAATAATTTATCTATACAACGGGTGATCTTTAAGACCCAAAAAAATGTTACACTTGCCGATTCATCCCTTATTTTGTTCAGTTTCGTGCAGTAAGGTGGATTTACGCCCTTAGGTACTGACATAGGGTACAAATTTGTGGGGTGCAAAGGACACTTATTTTGAAATTTATGGTCGTAAAGGAAATTTATTTCGGTAAATACGGCACTAGGGTAATTGTTCAACTCTGTCTTAGAAAATACTATAAATTCTAAGCACTTTCTTCCTAGGTTTCATTTAAATAGCTCAAGAAACGAAGATGCTACAGCAAAAATAATTTTATTTTTTTAGTTTTTTGCTTCTCCTGAAAAGTCGCATTTTGTCCTTTACGACCTTTGAGCCCAGAGGTGTCGAATGTCATTACTATGCAATAATCACGTCGTTTTCATTTTGTTTTTATTAGAGAATGAAATGTTCACAAAATAACTGGAACTGGAAGTCAAAACTAAATTCTTATCCACTTCACATTCATAAAATTTTATAATTAGTACTTGACAGTCGAAATTTCAGATACGAACTTCCCGAGTCACCGACTCGGACCGTCATCGCCATGCAGTTCTGTAGCTTTCGCCGCAATTTGCCTTTCACATTCGGACAGCATAATTGTAATAACCGAATCCAGCTTTTAAAAACGTTTTCCTGTAATAAAACAAGGTATAGAATATCAAATGATTTCGGCGAAATTAACGTTCACCTCTGCATGCGCTCTGAGGCTCTGACCCAGTTATTCCTAGCTAATGTTTTGTTAGCTTATCAAATCGTTTCACTCTTTTCGGTCTGTGTAAACAAACGTTCACCAAGCTTTCTATGCCTCTCACTTCACGCACACACGAACTCTCGAATTTCGACCTTTCTCTAGTTCATTTTCTCCTGGTACTCGAGTTGTTCGTTTTTTTTTTTCACCGCGAGTAAATGGCAATTTCGGCGGTCATTGTGCTAGTTACTAAGTTCATTGCCGATACCGTTTGGCGACCTACCTTCACAAATTTGCTCGTGTATTTTGGGGGGACAGTTAGTTTTATGCCTCATTAAAATGCTGGGCTGCAAGATGAGATGGTACGCGATAAGGTATATTGAAAGACGAAGGCTTATACCGGCATATCAGTTGATACATCCGATTGAAGACTATTGAAATAACCGCAAAAAAAAACAAAGCATACGTTGTAAGTTTCACGCTTGTTGCGGATGATCTATAAAACCTTTTTACGAGTTTGCGGTTCGTAATTTGCGGTGTGCTGGGTTTTACACGACCTTTTTATGAAGTGGTTTGTAAAGTCCGGCAGGTTGGGAACTACCCTTTCCTTTTGTTATCGAAAATGTATCACAGGCGTATTCACCAACGACCCTATGGGTGACTTAATGCTTTGTCTTGCTCTTGTGAGTGATAAATTGATAATCAACGTCAGCAAAAATGTGACAAAATAGTCCATGCGCCAAACTATTACTGATGCTAACGCATATCCATGCATAGGTTCGTTTGTGAATTCGACTATCTTTGTCTGTTGGCTACCTTGTGTTGCCGTTCGATAGTTATCTACCAACTATCGATAGCCTATCCAACAGGCTATCGATAGTAGTGGCAAATCAAAAGTATCGATATTATAGATTATTTTTGACAACGCTACGGCTACCAATATCGTGGGAACGTTAAAGTTTTCTTCTTCGTATAACAAGTCCTTATCGAGTTAGAAAAAAACAACAATTTTCCAAATATTTAAAAAGTTCATCTTTAGAAAAAAACACCCTGAAAGAATTCAAAAACGAAAAAAATATATATGTACTGAGTCATCCGAAATTAATCCAGTTAAAATGCAACGTGCATCTCGTAATGATTCGAAAGACTCAGTACACATTACACTGTATATATACACATCGCACTTGTTCACGGGCGCACCTCCACCACAGAATACCGAACAGTTACTACGTGAGCTACACCACAGAATATTCAGCAGTATATACGTAGTTGTAATGTGGGTGAAAGGTGAACGTACTTGGAAACATTTCGCCGGTCGTCGACACCCAACTGATATTGGTTCGCTATCAATTTTATAGTGGTACTCGAAATTACTATATACGTGATGTTCGCCCTCGTTTTTTATCGGTTCAATGTCTGAGTGTTTGTGACATAGGGTCCATGCCCACTGACTGACTATACTTGTAATATAACAACCTCTACATATTCGTCAATAATTGATTACTGCAATGTTTACTTAGCGCCATTTAGCCATATCCTAAACAGCTAGGCTTATTATATGGGTAGGTACTAGGCAACACAAAGATTACATTTTCATTTTTTGTAAATACCTTCTTAACCTATTATACTTACTCACGGAACCTTCTTACGGTACTGTGAGTATTTGATTTTTGACAAAATCGAACCTGCAACCTTTTATGAATTATCTTCATGCTTTTGCATGTTCAACCGAGACGCTCTGTTACCAATTCTAAGTAATGTGAGCGACACAAAACAGTAACTCGATTCTGTTTATCGAATTCAGTCCCTGGATGTGTAGAGGGGATGAAATGTTTATCAGTTTTAGTAAAACAAAACTAAAACAAAAAAGAAAACGCTTTCTTATAAACTACTACCTAATCTACGTCGCGGCCATTCGGCAAAAGTTGACTTTCGTCCGAGTAGAAAGTTAAGGAATCGACTATAATATTCGTGAACTAGCGAAAGTTTAACACCATACCGATTGCCATGGGAAATTATTTCTTTCGCTTTAACTTATTTGGGAAATGTGGGCGAAGTGTAGGCGTTTCTTACCTCGATAAAAGAAGTGATAGTTTCACATAATGGTTCAAATAGCTGTTTTTGTAGACAAATTAACATCTTTTCCTACTACACAAATGGTATTAAGAAACTAGACTAGTCTGCTTTATAATCTCTAGAGAAATTTAAAAAATAAATACGTAATATATACATTTATACAATCTAGTCAAGCAACCAGCTCAATAAATACTATCCGTAAATCAAAATGCGATTCCATCAATGGTGAGAATCAAACCCGCAACAAAGGTTCACTGTTTACCCACTGTGACTCTGTAAAAAGAACATAAATAATATAGGATATTCCCGATTGCATACATCTCCCGATGTATGCAATCGGGAATGTTTCTATACTAATATTATAAAGAGGTAACATTGATAACAATTATGTATGTATGTATGTATTTTCCGGGTAATCTCTGAAACTACTGGACCGATTCCAAAAATTCTTTCACCAAAAGAAAGCTACATTATCGAGGGGTAACAAAGGCTACTTTTGATCCCGATATTCCCACGGGATCGGGACTTACGCGAGTGAAACGCGGGACTCTGCTTGTATAAGATATAGTAACTAGCCACAAACAACTATGTGTAAATTCGTTGTCTAGTATCTATAGTACAAGCCTAGTGCTTAGTTTGGGGCTAGATTGCGCTGTGTGTAACGTCTTGCGATATTTATTGGTTTATTTACAACTATTACTTAACTAATATATTATTTTTCTACTAAACTATTACGGAATAGTTTACGTCGAAAGATCTATGAATCAACTATCTAGGACCTAGTTGTATGTATACACGATTGCAGGCTACCAGCCTTGACACCATCGAAATGCAATCGTCAAACGATCATGCTTCAGGTTTGTCCCAGCAGCATGCGTCAGCCGGATCCTTGCATCACTGAAGATGAAATGACTCAAGTGTTAGGTAACTTGAGACTGTGAGCACTCTGAGCTGCCCATTGATAAAACTGTAGTATATGTACGTAATCTTGACGTCATTTTATAGTAAAGTTCTTTTTGATAGAAGGGGGAATCCGCAATGAAACGGACGTGTTTTGAAACGGACACTACCGAAAATGTTTTATGTATTTGGGTGTTGGCACCATTGATGACCATAGACCCGTGGGTCTGTGACGATATACCCTTGTCTATGGTGCCAACACCTAAAATATCTTTGATCAAAAACTTGGGATATCGATAGTGTCCGTTTCAAAACATGTCCGTTTCATTGCGGATTCCCCCAACGTACTTCGGCAGAAATCGTAACTTCTATATACATAGAAGTTACGATTTCTGCCGTACAAGAACAATAAGTTATAATAAAACCATATAGATATTTAAAATAGGTATACATAATAAGTAATTATAACTTAAAACTAAGATAATTAATTTTGAAAGAACATAAATAGATAGAAGTTTTTATCAATAGTCGCAAGCGATTAGACTTGTCGTCAAAGTTGTTGTAGTTTCACAATAATATTGTCAACGCGCTGTGACACTACATTTTTACCAAAAGAACAGCTTTCCATTTATCTATAGGAAAGTGTAGGAAGCGAGTGTTAATGACCTCTGCGTGTGAATCGATCGACAACTCATTCATATATTCGCAACATTTCATGTATACTTTCTGGAATATTGTGTTTTTGTTACTATAGTCAATTTTTCAGTAGAATTCGTGTCAACATTCATCGCGATTTATTATTTGGGTTTTAATTTGATAGCTGGGGATTGGAATTATTCTTCTATCGTGTCAAAGACTCAAAAAAGCTAAATGTGATGTGGCCAAACCAAGCATTGTCGGTCGCTCAATTATGGTCTTCCACTGAACACCTAGTGGGACACTTAGGACAGACAGGCCATGAGACGGTCTCGACGTTTAGGTACTATGAAAATTGCGTTATCAGGCAGGTACATTTTTGTACCACTGCTGGGGCAAAAGTCTCCCGTCAAATGAGAAGGTTTTGGACATAATAATCGAACACCCTTGTACAATGTGGCTTGGTGAATGCTCATGCTCAGTATCTATTTTTTTCTGTCGGCTTATAACTTTTTTTAAATATTGATATTGTGGTCGCTATATAGGGTTGCCAACAGCTTTTTCGAAAAATATAGTATTTGTGGCTTAAAAATATAGTACGACCCAAAAAAATATAGTACAAAAATTAGAGCGGTGTTTTGTAGAATATTTCGAAAAAATACGTATTTTTTGCTCTTAACCTTTTTTTCACACTTTCAAATACTCTTTCTTTCTTGAATATAAAAAAAAATGATCCCGACATTCAATCTTTAAATTATGAGCACCTTTTTTATGGCTTTTCTTTTTTTCCCTTTACATACTCGTAGAAAACAGTCATCTGTAAATGCAGAGAGGAGGAATTTATAAAAGAAACAACTTTTTACAAATTATGCCAGAAATATAGTATTTTTGCGTACTATATGTGCTTTCAAAAATATATAGTACGCTGAGCTGAAATATAGTACAATACTATATATTATAGTACGGTTGGCAACCCTATCGCTATAAGATGTTGTATTAGATTAGCTAATTGCGTATTAAGTTTAAGACAGAAGGTCCCTTAAGTAGAGACTGAATAAAATAATCGACTTGGTATTACACTATTTATGTATTCTGTGGTATTACATGGATCTCACAACCTTTTACGGTAGAAGAACTCAGTTGCGAGACTTGCTTTTTTACAAGCATATGTTTTTGATGGAATCTCAGATTTACTAGTAAGCTAGCGTGGCTAGTCCTACATATTAAAAAAAAATGTTTTGCACCACTCAGGGTCAATGTCTTACCTACATCGAATCGTTTCAAAATGTAGAAGTCAAATCTACAATTTATTGCTTTTCGATCGTGTTCGTCAAAAACCGGACGCGATTTTAATGCGGAATTAAGTGTCATATTTCTGTCAAATTAGTGATCCAATTTAAAAAATGGACTTCCAAGAGCTAGTGATTTCGTAAATGTCTAGTAAAATTAACACATTTTGTGGCAATAATGTCGTTATTCCTGAGACATTATGGCCACAAGATGGCCTTTTCACGAAAAAATTAATGAAATCAGCTTCTAAATCTTAAAACATATTTGGATTCATTAGAACATTAATTTACAACACAAAACAGAAAAATACATTTTCTCGACAACATATTACTTTCGAGTTGACGTATGTATATCTAAGCGTTATTTCTGGTTGTACCCCGATTTTTTGGGGTCAGTACAGTGACTTATAAATAGATTTGGCAATGTTTATACGGCTTTCCTGGCCTGACATCAACCTCGGGACCAAGCAGTTTACCCTCTAAAGTTTGGCAGCCAAACTCAAGGTTTGCTAGTGTCCCCAGTACCCTTGTCACCTTTTACGATACCCACGGAAAGAGATGCGGTAACTCTATTCTATGCCGGGGTTATTCGGTATACATTTGCTGACGAACTATTGTACCAAATTCAGCATTCATTGGAATCTATTTACATCCTTCTATTTTTTGATTCACTTCGTTCCCATGAAATTAAAATAGACTGATTTTGATTCCTATTCGAATTCGTACCTATATCGGTCGGTTGTTAAATAATATTAGTAGGAAAAAAAATAACTATATGTTTGTTTAAAATCTTATATTACGGACTTAAGTGTAAAAATGGCGATTTTTTTTGTAGAAATTAAACTCATTTTTCGCTTTTAGTCGCGTGGTGTTTATAACTTTTTGCGTTGTCTTAACATTCAACAAACGACCATGTTGTTTTTAATACTTGGTACCTGTAAAGTTCGAAAATCCTTTAATGCTAAACGACGGTTTCAAGGATCAAGCATGAATGTTTGCGGTGCTACAAAATTCGTAGCAATCTGCTACGAGGATAACTGCGCTTTAACTTGCTATTTGCGGATCAACAAATATCACGTCAACTACCCTAGTCTACAAAAACAAAATATTTTTTTTTCTGAACGTTATTGTATAATTGGAGTCACTGGAATAAATACCTAATATTAAAACAATTTGTTATATAAATTTTACGCGATTCTGTTTGCGCGATGTTGAATTAACATTAAAGACATTTTTCGGTTTTAATCCCATGGATTGAGTCAATCCTGAAGAAGGGGCCTGTAAAGGTCTCGAAACGTTGAGCGTTGAAACAATGCTAAAAGTAATAAACACCACGCGATTAAAACCGAAAAACGGCTTTAATTTCTGATTTGTTATATGTTATTAACAATATTATAATTAATGGTTAATTTCAAAGTCTTCCACTTGATATATATATACTTTAATTTATAAAAACGAACTTTATTTCCAATTGAAAGAATTAAGAAAAAAGATTTTAAGTTCATGGTGAAATCTTAGACTTTCTCATAAGCATCGACTTTTCTTATAAGAATGACAATCGAACTAGGAAATACTAATATAATTCCAATTGCAATAAATTGTGATATCTAAGATTATTTGAAAAAACAAAGGCTGCGATAACAAATCCGATGCGTCGACGAAGTAATTAAAAATGATGTCCAAAACAAAAGAAATTCTCATCCTCTCCGCCTTCCTTCTAATTTATAAACAAAAAAGTTTATGGATATATTTGTTACTCCTTTACGCAAAAACTACTTAACCGATTACGATGAAACTTGAAATCTAAACAGCGAGAATTCTAAAATAATACTTTGGCTATTTTATACCCAGATATTCTTGCAAAATGTAGACATACCCGGGTGATATCGCGGCGCAGCTAGTAACTTTTTCATAAAAAATCTAATTAAACTTCAACTACGGACTATCTCAACACAATTCACAGAGTATTGCAGTTAAGGTCATTCACCTACCATGTTTTGACTATTAGTAATAGCAACACATGATTTATTTACCCTCCCTCTCTGGCTTACTCATTTGTCCACATGTGCGATAAAGCAAGGAGAGTAAGGAATCGATTTTTCACAATCAATCAATTTTATAATGTGTCCAATGACTGGTATTGCATTTGCAGTTTGGACGAACGAGTTTTGATTGTTTTTTGATGAAGGAATTGTTTTTTTTAAATTTGGTGTCTTAGATATGCGAGTTTTAACAAAGACTTTAAAGAACGTTTTAAAACGCCGGAACAAATTGCGACCACCCTGATTTATATTGACGAATGTCGCCATTTTGTTCTATTCAAATTTTTGCTATGATTTCAAAATGAGTACAATATTACAAGCAAACACTAATACCCTTATTAATAAACGTGTACTAAGGTCGGAGTAATTTTACCACTTTCTGTTTCTGTCTGTCAACTTTGAAAGTTCTTATCACGGAAAAAGACAAAGCATGTTCTCACTACTCTGGCTTTACTCCACGTTTATTAATAAGGCTATAAGTGTACGACGCATTTAGGGTCCGAGCGGCTACATTAATTCCCTTCATTTGTGATTCGTTGACGAAATGATTTCCTTTTATTAAACCCAGCTGACCGTTTCTTGAACCTAATTCATATTCCACATTTGAATTCGAACATAACTAAAATCATGGCTAAAGTCAACGCATGTATTATAGATTAGGAGCCTGTAGTTGGTCATCTTACCTCATCGAGTACCAAGTGGAGACTTATTTTTTTTTTCTCATTATGGTGTAACTGAATGGTTACCTCATAACAATAACAATCTAGCCTTGAGGCTAATAAGTAATTTAAATATAACTTAATTTGCTAAAAACTTTTAAAGTAAAGAATGTGTCCATTGGCTATTTTCTTATGGTCTCTATTATAATGGAAGTACACTTTGTTCTTGTGTTCTATAATGGTAGCACTCACACTAACACTAATTTCACTCCGTAACACTTATTTCACTAAACTAACTCAAAAGGCTTAGTCCTTTTCAGTCTCCTCACTATGTCCGGGGTGTCAAGGAGCTGGATAGCTAGTGGAGACTTATATGGTGGAAAGAGTAAGTAGTAGTCTACTTAGTCTTACTTGGTACTCGATGAAGTAAGGTTCCACCCCCGATTGCTCCCCTAAAAACGGGCTGAGTTCAGACGGGCCCAGGCTGAATCGCGGCTGACCGAGTTTTTTAGGCATAACTTTTACTACTCTTTCCACCATATAAGTCTCCACTTGGTACTCGATGAGGTAAGATGACCAGCTACAGGCTCCTAATCTATTAAATACGATCACGTCAGAAACATCTTACTTAACATATTTGGGTATTTCAAGTGACTTATAAATAGACAGATAGGTGGATAAAAACTTTATTGCACCAAAATTTTAAATCCATATTACAAAAACAAAACTTACAGCTAATTTTAGAATAGGTACCTACAATGGGCGGCCTTATCGCTAAAAGCGATCTCTTCCAGGCAATCCTATCTATGTCTTGGATAATTTCAAAGTGCTGTTTTAGATTTTGATATATAGGTTATTTTTATTATATTATCACGCGAAATATCACCAATTATAATTACGTAAATGCTCAACTATGCTATTTATATATAGCATAGTTATGCTATTATAGCTATATGGTTTTACTTAACCATAGATTAAAGATAAATAAATAAATATAAATACAAGCATAATATATGAGTATATACATTCGAATTACTCAGTGTTTGGTTACTAAGCGGTAGAAATTATTTAATATGTGGAAAATAAATTACAGTATCTTGTCGGTCTCTAATTATTGTGGTGTATTTTTTAATGTTTCAATCAATTTGGCGTTTTACGTATGAGACCGGAAAGGGACAATTATGTAAAACTTGTTTCGAAATAACTAATTTAGATAGTTCTAATATCCCATTAGTAACATTTGCAGAAATAGGTACTTACATGTCATCATTTAAATCAAATTCCGAGTCCCAACGTTTTACTTCGTTTTTTAATTGTAGACTACGATTTGACACATCTTCAGCTTCCTAAAAAAAAAAATCCAAACACAAAGACCCAAAACGTCATAGTCGTAGTCTAGAATTAAATAAAAATGTAGTCTACATCTACACTAATATTAATATTATTTATAATATTATAAAGAGGAAAGATTTGTATGTGTTTGTGTGTATGTGTCTGTATGTTTGTTATGAATACATTCAAAAACTACTGGACTGATTTCAAAAATCTTTTACCAAAAGAAAGCTACATTATTGACGAGTAACTTAGGCTACTTTTAATCCCGATATTCCCACGGGATCGGGACTCACGCGGGTGAAACCGCGGGACGCTACTAGTTATAGATATTTGAATCTATTGTAACATTCGATTTTCGAAAGGATAATGATATTCAAAATTCAAATAGAATTTTAAGAACTGGCCACTGTCAAATTTCACGCAATAAAACTGACCGATATGTCTGTTGTTTTAAGAAAAAAAACCTGTCAAAAGACTTCTTCCAACAGTGATGTACTGTGCGGTGTGTTTGTGTCCCGCACAGTGGACCCGCACTGTCGTAAATTAGACAAAAAATAATAATGAACGGTATCGTTTGTGAAACTGTTAATTTTTTGTGAAAGATGACGTAGCAAAAGCAGAATATTTTTAATTTTGACATTTGTCATTTTAAACGTCAACAATGCCGTTACATAGTTATTGTTTTGTGAGACAATATTTCGTAGTCTTACAGCGGTGGTTTAGCTGGTACTTTATGGCACCCGATTTCTTTACAATGAGCATTTTACGACTAAAATATTCCTTTGATGAGTGCCTCTACGTGTTTTTATTATGAAACATAAGCAATGCCACCTACGGCTGAGTATATACTTACTTACATACCTTCAATGGAAGTCGAATAAACTTACTAATCTAGCTAAAAATGACTCTTATCAAAACCTTCTGTAAAGCTTCACTATTTTATGTATGTACTGGTGTAGTCTACCTAGCACATTAAAAAATAAAATGTTTGAATCACTCTTATTTCCCTCCGTATTAGTTTAAAATTATCAACAGTTTGTAAAAGGCTTTCTTTATCAATTTAGCCTGCGTCACGTAACGGAACTATTCAGTAGCAAATTTTTGGACAAACAATTAACTCTGAACACATTTTATTAGACAATAGTCAAACTATAAGGTGGAACAATGTCACTACGGTAGCGTCTTAAATGGACGAAATTCTTATAAATATTAATTGAGTCGCTTTAACGGGACAAGGGTAGTAAAATAATAAATCATAGAAAGGGTTGAAACGGTGTAGTGGCCAAATTTTATGTCCAAACTTTTTGTATGTTGAGACCACTGTTATCTGGAAGCACGTACCAATATTGTATTGAAGTTTAGGGTAGTAAGGTGGGTCGTTTGTGCTGAAAAATAAAGTTAGGTAATTAAGTAGGTAGCTTTCGGTACCTAATTGTTTTAATTTGTTAATGTCATATGAGTACTTAATACGTAACTTTGTCTTAACATCGACAAATACTAATGTATAATGTTTGACAAAAGTACTTCTTGAAAACTGGGAAAATTATATTTTATTCCAGCTTGCGAAATATACAATACAATAGGTATCTACGGTATCAGTAGTATTGCGTATTTAACAAAAGATGTAATTTTTTTACATTCTAGGTATAATAAAATGAATTATTATTCAATTACAAATAGTTACATTTGAGTCTATTCAGATTTAGGTATTTTTTTAATAAAAAGATATAAGACCTACCTAGATAAGCAATGTCTAGAGAAATCCGAAATGCTAAATAAGGAGGCGATCATATTTCATATTGATACTTGACGGCCCCGCGGATTTCGGATAAGTTCTGATGTTATTATATGTGTTATTCTAGGTCTCCAGCTATCTTCATACTTATAGATTTATCGTAATCGGTTCAGCGGTTTTTGCATGAAGGAGCAACAAACACTATCGTTTACCTTCTTTATTTAATAATAATAAAATAATAGAAGGATTTTATGTGTTTTTGTTAATAACTCACTTTTTATTATTTATTAATGTGACGAACGATAGGTATGTAGATGAATAAAACCAATATATTACATTAAAGTAAAATTTTCATTTTATTAAAAACTACGCAAAATGCAACTAAAATCAAAGAGAACCATAAAACTAGGGACCTTATTATTTTCTTAAAAAACTCACTTTACAAAATAGATGCACCGCAATAAAAATGAGCTCAAAGCGGTCCCGACATTTTTTATCGCGGAAATATTTATTTTTTATTTCTTGATGTTGTTATTGTCATTTGCCGTCATGTTTGCACAACATTATAGCTAAGACCTATGTAAATATAATCAAACAATTTCTGTCCTTCCAACCAAACGACATATTTCCATAATAATTAAAAATTAAATGTCTTTAACATTGTTCGTTTTTTTATAAAAAAGGTATGTTCTACTTTTTTAATTTGATTCCGGTAACAAACCTTTTTTTGTAAAATAAAAAGTTGCTTTTTGAAAGCATTTTTTCAAAAAGCCGTATTTCCTAAGTGTGGTTTAACACTAAGAAATAATGTTTACGAATAAAACGTTGAAATATTAATGGTACTTACAAAATATTTGTCAGTTAAAAAACAACTAAAAGACAGCGCCAAAACAGAGCCGAAACTCTCAAGCCGCGCGCAGGAAGCCAATAATGTAGAATAAAATTATCCCCTTACTTATGACTAATAACTAAGTTTATGTAACGTTTGTCTCTGTCTGTCAACATTAAAACTTCATGTCACAGTAAATGACAAACGTTACATAGCTTATGCAGCTGTTTTTAAGTAAGAGGGTAAATCATTAGCAAGTTGAAACATGTACTACCTACTAACAGTATCTACACAAGGTCTTTTTAAATAAATAAACAAAACAACTTAAGTAGGTGTACAAAAGCAGTAAAAAAATAAAATAAATGGGTACATCTTTTACTGGGTAACAGTATAACTTTCTAATCGTAAAACAATATTGCAATTTTTAATGCAATATTCCTTTAATATTTACAATCTTTTAAAATAACTGGACGGTTTAACGTACCGTTGTTTATCTAAAGTGCCGAAAAGAAGATTTGCACAATTCGTTTTTGTTTTTTTATTAGTTACCATAAGTCCCTACCTAACCCAACTAATAAAAAAACTAATGGCATTTTACAACTGTAAAAATGTTAAAATCATAATTATTAATATTTCTTATGTTTTTTATTACTCAAGGCATTTTTACTAGAAAATATTTTTACAAGGACAAATACATCATCAAAAATCCTCCCATAACAGAATTCGAAACTGTGCCCCTCGCTTGCCGGACGAGTGCGCTACCGCTGCGCACGGCCGCAGGGGTTCCCGTGTAGCGCAGCGGTAGCGCACTCGTCCGGCAAGCGAGGGGCACAGGTTCGAATCCTGTCATGGGAGGATTTTTGATGATGTATTTCTCCTTGTAAAAATATTTCCTATCATAATTATTATTTAAAAATATTGCTTTATCTATGTTATATTACAAATCTCTACATTGCACTGTATAACTATTGATAATAAATTAAAGTGATACAAACTTTATTATAAAGGACTTATTTAAAGCCTAATACAGGGCCGCGAAATTCTGCAAAATACAATATTTTTTATTTAGACATCACTAACGTTTTTTTTAAATAACGTAACTGTAAAATTAATAGGTAAAAACTGAATCTTCTTATTCTTTTTTTATGTAATGCTATGTTAAAGTTTTCAGGTCGCCCTAAATCCTCTCACCTAACCTAACGACTGCTTGAGATCAACTGGGTAACGTGCCTTCCTAAGCACTGATGAGCTCGGGAAAATGCTTTTTAGCCTTCTCAAAAAAACATTCGTGCCATGTCCGTGTAAAACAAAAGCTAAAAGTAGTTCACCCTGTCACGGCCCGGTCTAGTATAAATCATACATAATGGATGATTCATAATATGTAATGTAACATAACACGTAATGTACACTTTTCTTCTTACCGTAAAAGCGGTGTAGGTCACCTAGTGTTAGAGTTTTCAGGTTGCCTAAAGTTGACCTAACGACTGCTATCAGAGCTAACAATTAACTCTGACGTAGCCAAAGTAAGAAGTTATGCGTTACATCAGCTTTATCTACAAGGAAAATAAAATGCACCTGAAACAATGTATAAAATTAAATTACATGAATTTAATAATTGATTATATTAATTTTCGTCATAGCGGTTAATATCTAGTAACCTACTTATTATGTAATTGTGAGCTAAATTACAAGTATATTTAATTAATTGTTACTTGTTGGCTGGCGGAAAAACGTGCCAATTTAATAACTATTCAATTAAATAGGTATTGTAATCTATGGGAATTTACCGGGAAATATTTGAATTCAAATTATCAATTCAATGATAAGATAATGAATTAACCAATTCAGAGAGGAAAAACCTTCTGTGCGTTTTTCGAAAAATCAAAGTTAATTTTATAATTAAGCTTTACCTTCTATGTCTATTATTAACCCGAGGGATAGTTTGAAGGCAATCATTGTTTGGTTTGTCATTTTTTTCCGATTATATACGAATTCATCCGCGACATGACGTTTAAGAGGAGTCTCCATTCTCTTTCTCCATACAAACGTAGTTTAAATTTTGCTCCCTGGATTGATTTTATTTTCTTATTAAAATAATAATAAAATGAAAAAAATAAAAAGGTAGATGCATAGTCATGACAGATATAAGTTTTATGGCGTAAACATATTTGCTCTAATGTCTTTATCCAGGGAGGAAAATTTAAACTATGTTTGTGTGGAGAAAGAGAATGGAGACTATCCTTTTAATAACTCACTTTAGGACATCATGTCACAGAATATTTTCTATGTATTAAGGTCTCCCCTATACAAATATGTAGGTTTTGAACATACATTGCGAACAATAGAACGAAAAACAATTAAGATGTCTACCGCTGACTATCCCAAAGACTTTCTAGGTCCTTTGTGGTAATCAAAAACGTTTTATCGTTTTAATATTTTGTCAATTTATTTTTGACGTTTATTAATCCGTCTACGTTAAATAAAGTGACTCTATGTCTATAATGAAAGTTTTTAAAATTCATCCTCGTTTAAACTTCGGAAATAAATATAAATAATAAATATTGCACGACGTTACACACAGCGCAATCTAGCCCCAAACTAAGCACTAGGCTTGTACTATGGGTACTAGACAACGGATATACTACATATTATACTTTTTTTTTTGTAAATACATACATATGATACATAGAAAACACTGAATATCCCATGTCTTCGGACCGTGGTGAGTCCTAGGACATGTTGGTTTCCTCACGATGTTTTTCCTTCACCGTAAGAGCGATGTTATTAGCGCACATACCTTTTTCTTAAAGAAAAAGACATTGGTGCGCGGTCGGCCTGGATTCGAACCCACGACTCTCGGAATGAAAGCCGGGGTATCTACCACTAGACCAACACCGCTCTAAATGTTTTATAACATTGATGGTAATCATATAGTTAATCGTATCTGTGCACTGACGTACCTACCTATAATATATATAGAGGAAAATATTCGTTAAAATTGCAGTTCCGTGTGGTTTTCCGCATACCTACTGCCGTTTTTAAATCGCCTAATAATCAATATTTAATTTGACGTCACATTAAATACTGATTAAAAACCCTATGCTAATTATTGACGTGCTAAAAACCATTTTAACTGAACTATTTGAATTTAGTCTTGAATCGTTTTGAGCAGATAATATGAAAATAAAAACCCAATTCGATGTTAGTACTTGATGCTAAATAGTAATTTACAGAGAGATTTTACTCTGTGTAAATTGGTGGAACACATTATTTTTTTTATTTTCTTGTTTATTTACTACCAATAGGTACTTGCAAGTCTTCGATCGTGCCTTTAACATCATAAATAAGCTCATAAACATTTTTCTTAGTGTTTATCACACTTAGGAAATACAGCTTTTTTGAAAAAATGCTTTCAAAACACGGGTGGCCCGTGGCGAAGCGATTAAATGCGCTGATTCGGATTATCAGTAGCCGCGGGTTCGAATCCCGCCAAGTACCTACTCAAATTTTGAAAGCATTTCACCAAAAAAACCATAAGCACAGTTTACCTAGTAGTTGTGCGGCTCGCGTTGTACCTATACAACGCGATCTGCGTATCTGCGTCCTAACGCAGACACACCTATTACGCAAAATCTGCATAATATGTGACCCTTGCTAGACTGTCACATGAGTTCATTGACTTTGACATTTCTAATTTAGGCTCGTCTTACCCAGCCATTTTCGAATGGCACTGCCCTAAGCGATTTTTGCATACAATAACAAAAGCATCTCAAACCGACAGGTGTACACTTCGAAACACTCCGATTTCACTCACTTTTTATTCAAAAGTGAAAACAATAATTTGTATTAAAAACGACTAGACAAATAAATTATCTATTTTCAATATTTACGCACACATTTGTTTGCATGATTTATTGTTTTTATGTAGTTTGACGCGACTATACTTTCCAATTGAAAATCCTGGGAGGTCTTCAAATCGCGCGCGTGCATCGGGTGAAAAGATCTTTACGTAAATCGTATCATATTTAATACCATCATTCAGGAAATAACTGTAACTATACTAATTTAGAAAGAGGTATAACTTGTACGAATGTTTGATCGTTTGTTAGGATTTGGAACAACATCAGCGGCACTATCAAACAGATTTTGATGTATCTTACACAGAGTTCTATGTTACTGCTCATGTGGAAAGGCAACTTTATATCCCGTGTCGAAAATAACGCGAGTGAAAACGTGGGACACTACTAGTTGTAAAATCCAGTTTAGTTAACGCTAAGAAACATATTGAAAACAGAAATAAAAAAAAGTGGGCGTTATGTTTCGGAATTTAAAAAACAAATAACATTTGACACTAATAGATGAAGAAAAAAAAGGTCTTAGTAAATGCTTTATTCACATTTAAAATATAAAACAACAAAAGTTTCGTCCGAGTCCCCGTTACAGCAATTTGCGTACTTAAATAAAATTAACACTTTTTCTCAAACAAGCGTTATGTCAGCCCATTAAAAATTACTAAGAAATTAACCCTGCAGCTTTCTACCCATAAAAATTTCAACGAAAACATTCAATTTTTGCACAATCCCAAGCAACAATAGCACAAAAACTAAACAAATTTTATTCGCCGCCATTAAAAATAGCATGTAGTAAAAACATTAAAAATGTTAAAAAACCCAAATGCATTTGAAAAGGTTTGCACAATGCCATTTTTAGGGGTATAAAACAATTTAAAAAACTTCGGGAACATTACGTTCAATAGACACCGTAATTGCTTTTTGCACATTTACTTTGCATAATTCTTTTTACCTTAAGGTGCAAGATAAAAGTCGACTACACAACAGAAAATAACATTTTGATAATAATCTTTATTTTCTTTTTGTAAGAATTCACCTATAATTATCATATCGGAAAACGTAGCGATAACGAAGCGAGAGGCAAATGCATTATCATAATTTCACATCCGATTTTCAAGAAATCGCTTAATGAATTGCATTCTAATACATTTGTGATCGATTAGTCACGTTGATCGGTTACTATCTGTGATCGTTTGATTGATAAAATTGTTTAATTAGAAAATCTTTACTTTGATAGTTTTCGTGGCTCTACGTGGCTTCTGATACTTGTTCTTCTTTTGGTATAGTGGTGTGGCACGCCTAGTGTTTAAGTTTTCAGGTTGCCCGAAGGCCTCTAACTTGATCTAGCGACTGCTATCAGAGATAACAACCGGGACCTCCGCAACGTGCCTTCCGAGGCACGGAAAAGCTCCATTAAATGAAATTTTCGGTAACCCATCCAAGTAATGACCGCGTCAACCGTTGCTTAACCCGGACGACCGTTTAAGATTGGCAGGTACAGCTAGACCAATGAGCTCCTCCCTCCTCTTATTTTAAATAAATAACTCGTTGTTATAAGTAAACGACGCAAACGCGATATTAGCGCCGCGACATAATGGCGAAAGATAGCGAACCTAAACTTCTGATTGACAGACAGATTCACTCAACTCTCAACAACCACATCTAACCTGACGTAAGTGATGATACGGTCTAATATGTAGCGCGCTCATCTAGAAGAAGGAAAACTACAGTGAAACAAGATCTGATCCGTCCTGTTTTAAGTTTACTTCGTAATCCAGTTCAATATTTTTATTAATGTACTTCCTTTGTATTTATTTCCATTATAATATCAGTTAGATATACTTACACGCACTATTTATACTCAATTCACTTTAATTTGCATTTTACTTATAAGTCTTATTTTGCAATTACTTACGTTAATTGATATTCTTACCTACAATATATTGTTTCGTACAAGTAGGTGCGCGTGCGACTGTGCGTGCGAAGGAAACCGCAAACAATCCTTTAAAAGACATTAAACAAGTCGAATCGTAATGGCTAATGGCAGTTGACATACCCGGAACAAAACAGGTTCATAGGTTACAATACTTGAACATAAATTTGACATTAAGTTCTTGATATTCTACTTACAACCTACTACCACAGCTACGATCGCGGACTGAGCGGTTTTAAGGTTCTGTATTAGCGTTAAAGAAAGATACATAGTATTAAAGTACCTATACAGCATCGATTAAAAAATTAAAAACAAAATTCAAAAAAGCATAAAATAACCACGCTTACATACAGTGCCACCCACCCTATCTGTTATGTAATCTGAAGTCGGGCATACGACATACGGACGAGAAAAAAAAATACGGTCTAATTGAGGACCTCTTCGTTTTTTGAAGTCGGTTAAGAATAAGTAACTGCAGGTTTTATACTAATACATTTAATACAATGGTTACGCGGAAATTGAATTGGCGTCCTTCCCGAACCTGTGTTCGCCTAGCGCGCCACTACACACTAACCCCCTTACTTATAAACGAAGACTAAGTTTATGTAACGTTTGTCACTATCTGTTAACTTTGACACTTCATGTCACAGTAAATGACAAACGTTACATAAAGTTAGTCATCAGGTATAAGTAATAGGTAAGATTATCAATATTACTTATGTACTAAAATATAAAGTTACAAATGATATCACATGTCACATATACCCATCTGAACGTAAACCAAAAACCAATCTAATTGTAAACGTTTCCAAGAAAAAATCAGTCGGCAGGCTGATTGACTACTGGCTCCATTTGTTCCAAGCATAATGTTTGTCATCGCCCGCATACTTAGCGACATAATCCCGTCATTACAGAACTTTCATCACAATGTAAACTGTTCATCAAAACCTGCGAAACACTGATAAATGCCACCTAGATATAGTTAACAAACGGAGTAATTTCAAAACAAGGCCACCCTTATTTTTTACCTGAATAATAGGTGCAAAAGTTTTCCGAGAACATTGAAGTCGGACGACGGTAAGTAGATTGATTGACTACCGACTTCGTTTGTTTCAAACACAATATTTATCAACGCCCGCATACTTAGCGACATAATCTCGTACTTAGGAATAACTTGACAATACAAATTGTACATCAAAATGACCGAGAGACAAGAAACTCTTTTAAAAATACTACCCTGCCCTACATTTTTATTGTAATCCTTTTTGGTACCTTTCTAATCCTTCAAATGAATTTGAATTCTATAGTTTTTAAGAAATATGTAAACAATGGATCGGTTTCCCCTTTATTGGATTATTTTAATCTTTGACTGACTATTTTAATCTGGTTGTGGAGTTCCGCAAAGGATGTTCTGCTTATACCTGTTTTAAAGTTAATATATAAGGAAGGTAGTTCTTATGTAGTTTTAGGTATGTGTAATGTAAATGACCATAACTGTGCTAAAGTGATAGTCATTATAACGCTAACATTGGACGGGATAAGTTTATAACTTCCTAGCTGCGTCCCGCGGTTTCATCCGCGTAAGTCCCGATTCCGCGGGATTATCGGGATCAAAAGTAGTCTATGTTACTCAGGGTGAATGTAGCTTTCTAATGATGTAAGAATTTTTGAAATCGGTCCAGTAGTTGTTGGGTTTAATTTGAGTTTATTTTTTAAAAATACAGACACACACACACATACAAATATTTCCTCTTTATAATATTAGTATAGATATAGATTTATCAGATAAATACAAAAGCGTTGTTTACTTTGTTTTTAGGGTACCTACTACCATTTTATTATTATTTTAATGGGGTTAGAAACTAAAAGGTCGAGGCAGGTGGCGCTAGTGTGGCACGGCCAGATGCCGCCAAACTTCAACTGTGATTGCATGTGTCTTTAGCAATTTTATGAATTAAAATGTATTCAACGTGGAGTATAATCCAACTAAAAGGGGAGCTGAGAAAAAGGAATGCGTCTACTAGCGGAAATAAAGCTGCTTTGACTGAAAGGTTAGTAAAAAAGTGCATTTTAGTGTTTGTTTGTTATGTTTTACAAAAAGGCTTTGTACTGATTTATATGTTGAAAATATGTAAAAACCCTTTTGTAAAAAGTACCTACATGTTGAGATAAGTATACGTGCTTATTTTCGGGGTCGTACGACTTGTAATTTTTATGATTTTATTAAAAATAAGTCTTTGTTTACAAATGGTTGACAAGGGTATTTTTTTCATGGATTTTCTATGTTTTTGTTTTAGGCTAGAGGCGTACGACAGAAACAGTATTATTGGAGTCGAAGAGGAACTCGATGACGAAATTCCTGAGTTTCCTGATATAAGTCACTTTGGAGATGTTAACGCTAGCACCAATTTACCACCGCTCGGCTGTCCAAACACCACATCCAAGAGTTTGCGGAGAGGTTTCAAGTACCTACCACCCAAAGGTCGTCTGTTATATGAAAGCAGAAGTTTGGTTACTCTTCGTGTTGCCTTTGAAGGAAACTATGCCTACTTTCATGTGCAATGCAAAGCACAAATGAAGAAACTACTTTACATAGTTTTATTGAAAATAGATTGAAATGACACTATAGAATTCAGTTATTGTGAATGTGCCGCTGGAAGTGGTTTGTAGGCACATTGTAAGCACATCTGTTTGTGTAAAGTTTGGTGTAAATCTGTTGCCCGGTCCGGCCTAGCTGACGGACACGATCTAAGCATAGTTATTAATAAATATTAGTCTAACTTTGCTATCTAGAGTCTGTGTACACAGGAACGTTTTGATACCTTTTTTAATTTTAGATTTTGATAAGACAGTAGTTTCACAGTAACTTTTTAACACATTAGAATGACAAATCACAAAAACATCTCAGTCAATCCTGAAGAAGAGACATGTAAAGGTCTCAAAACGTTGAGCGTTGAAACAATGCCTTAAGTAATAAAATAAACAACATGTGATTATAACCGAAAAATGTCTTTAATTTATAAGTAAAATTTCCTTCATTTCATAATATTTTCTTTATAGTTGCAGCATTTATTTTTTTCGGTTTGTATTCTGCTAGGTCCAGGTGCTGTATCTAAGCACTGTCTCCTTCTGCTTCTTTCTAGACGTCTGTTTAACCGTTATTGGTCTTGGCTTTATTTCGGTAATTACTTTGGTAAAAGAAAATATAGAAGGAACTGCTGTTTTCCTCAATACTTTTTATTTATTTTCATCACCTGAATGAATGAGAAAATGTGGATAAGGTAAGATAAGGACCCTAATTTACACAAAGCTTGGCATGAGAGAAACGTCTGTGATGATCACTGATCGATGATCATTGATGATAGGTGGAAAATACTGTAAAAACTAAGGAATGGTCTATTCCTAAGAGAATATACATTCTCATACAGAATATCGTTACATTATTAAACTATTATAACCTTCGATCAATAGGTAGGTACCTACACTAGTAGTTTTAAGAAAGGAAACGTCTTACCTGTGTAGGAATTTCTCTCAAAAAATCATTAGGTTTAAAATGGGGAGCACATAACCTTAAATAGTTACTAGGTCGATTTTTCTCCTCATAGCTTTTATCCACTGTTTTTTTCTTTTGGCATCTTTGGGGAATAAATGATTTGCTATGTTTTTGCAATCCACAGCTAAACAAAGCGTCATTTTGTAAAATTATCTCAAAATAACCATGTTTGTTTACGAAAAAACTATGAAGGTGTCAAATAAAGGCAGACGTGCTACAGTAGCGCCATCTGAAGTGAGCAAATGGCAGTTTTAAACCTCATTAGAAAATAAAAAAAAAAAAAA
Organism: Idaea biselata; assembly: GCA_958496205.1. NCBI lineage: Eukaryota > Metazoa > Arthropoda > Insecta > Lepidoptera > Geometridae > Idaea > Idaea biselata. The sequence continues at coordinate 8,043,497 of OY292394.1, forward strand.
GGTAGATGCATTGTCATGACAGATATAGGTTTTATGGCATAAACATATTTGCTCTAATGTCTTTATCCAGGGAGGAAAATTTAAACTACGTTTGTATGGAGAAAGAGAATGGAGACTATCCTCGTCAAAATTCGAAATTTAGATTTTACATGATCGTTTCGAATCGTCGGTAATTACGAATAGGATGTACTGGGCACTACAGCGCCATAAAAGATCATGGATTAAAAGTTGCTTGCGCTCTGTATAAATCATCAAAAGTTTTTTATTATCCATACCTAGCCTTATTAATAAACGTGGAGTAAGGTCGGAGTAGTAAGAACATGCTTTATTTTTTTCCGTGACAAGAACTTTCAAAGTTGACAGACAGAAACAGAAACTTGTAAAATTATTCCGACCTCACTCCATGTTTATTAATAAGGCTAATAATGATACGTTTTCATCATTCGTACCTCATTACATAGGTACCATTTCAATTGTTATGTACCTACAACAAATCGGCAAAAATGTTTACGAGAAAGAGTCGTAAATCAAGAAATATATTACTATGAAATACAATAACCTTCTGAGATTAAGTCATTATAATAGTCCCGGCGGCCACAGCCAAACAATATGCGGTAGCAATGAACAGGATTATAAGGGTTCATTTTAAATATTGAAAGGATTAAAAAGCTCGTAAAATCGGTAGCAAGTCTGTGTAAGACTTCGAGGCATAGATTGTACCTATTGTTCCTTGTATTTTCTGATGTTGATTCCTAGATAAGGTTATATTAGGTACGCGTTACGAGTAGGTGTATATGTGGGAATAATATAATTGAGAGACCCAAGTCCTAACTAATTTAAAAAAAAAGAATAGATGATTATAGCTGTCACTGTCAGATATATTTTATTATTGTCAAATGTAGGAAACGGAAGTTGTAGAAAAAAGAATGAGAGTGTTGTTGAGAGATTGCTATGTGCGCTGTTCGATGAAAATATTTCCTTGTGATTTTGTAAATGGAAAATAAAGTTGATTCAAAGTTATAAGAAGTTTGCGTTCGTATTCCCACATTATATGCATATTTTTTTTTAGAAGTAACGTATTTTGTGCCACCTACCGGACTAAGTCGTAGCGCCAAACGGACTCGTCCGTGTTCCAATACGCAAAACCGGTGCAGCCACTAAGGAAGACGGGTCTGTTTCACTACCGTCTTCTTATCTTCTAGTTGAGCATGCTACATCTTAGACCCACTTATCTTCAGGTGAGATAGTGGTTAAGCACTTATAGTTTATAATCTTATTCTTTTTCTTATATATAAAATTTCCATGTCACAATGTTAGTTACCGTACTCCTCCGAAACGGCAAGACCGATTTTTACCAAATTTTATATGCGTATTCAGTAGGTCTGAGAATCGGCTACTATCTATAATTTATAAGGCAAATCTATTCTTTACTGGCTGAGATTTAATCCGCGTAGGTAATTCTAGATTCTGTTAAAATAATTCTAGCGGATACTTTAAATTCTATATCCATGGTACTACTATCGTCTCGACGATACACACCTACGCCTATTCAATACGCCACGCGTAGGTGACGACGATGGAAGTTTCGGGCTAAAGTTTGGCATAAAGACCAAATGTTAGCCCGAAACGTGCATCGTCGTTTTGAGATGTGCGTTGTGCGTTAATATAATCAGTCAGCTTTTAAAGTTAGTCATAGATAAGTACCTAATGGTTTTTTTTATTCCAAAACGATTTTATTTTGTTAGTAGGTACCCTAGATACTCTTATTTATGACCTAACTACTCAGTTACAGATAATATAAGGATGTAATATGAACGTTTTCCGGCCACACCTGTATTCGAAGAAAAAAATACAATTAAAGTTATTTATGCAATAGGTAAGTGCATTTTGTATAAAGTTATGGAGTCATATTCCTTAATTCTTTAAAAATTGAATCGAATCACGTAATAATATGCAACCTAATGTTTATATGAAAATCAGCTATAGTTATTACAGAATTATGCAAGTATAAATACGTGATATTTTTGTTAAATCAGCATCTGCATAATACGGTATAAATGTAACAATTTTTGTATTTACCCAACAATATAGACAGGAATTCTAAAAATATCATAGAAAGGAATATTACTCAATTTGTAGCCGACTTTGAAAGGTTGTGTGTTATTGTCGGGTAATTCCGTTTTCATTCTATAACCTCTCTTCTCACATATCATGTTTAGGGTTCCGTAGCCAAATGGCAAAAAAACGGAACCTTTATAGATTTCTTCACTAATCAGAATTAAATCTCATCTTTTACTCCATGTGATATGTTAAATAAGTCCTTTTAATTTACACTCTGCTAAAACATTGTTTTTTATTAGTAAATTAAATTTAAAAAATAGAGACGGCATGTTTTGTGTTATACCTAAGTTATATTATAAAATGAATCAATAAAGATTGTCTACACAATCATAATATTTACCTCACTTACCTATATAATATTATTACTTGTGTGTCGACGCAAAAAAGGATGTACGTATTTGGTAAAAAATTGGAACAGATAGTTTATAATCTAGCTTAGATTCATCGAGTACCTACTTAGTTCCTCGATGAAGCTAAGCCAGAAAGAAAGAGACTTCTCCACAAGCCGAACCGCGAAGACTTCAACAAGTGAGCGTTAGGCGGAATCAGAGCTCAAAGCAAGCAGCATATAGGTATATGTAGCATCGTTGTTGAAAGGGCAGTGACATCAAACATTTAAAAAACAAATAGGCTATGAAATTAGGCGTCTTCGGGAAGTTAGAATACATATACCCTAGTGCCTTAAGGGCGTGTAACGTAAATTGATAACTAACTCAATCCTAATCGGAGCATACTTAGTTATAATAGTTAGTTATGCGCCCTTTAAGACAAAGTTATAATCAAATAATACTTTTATATGTATGTCTTAGCATTTAGTAAGTGTTAGTAGAATAATAAATAGTAAATGGCAAACTGGTTATAACTTTTATGTTGCATGTTACTTCTGTTGATTCTATGGTCATTATTATTAATACTGTTTATTATTTTATTTCATTTATACATTAAAGCATACATTAAAATTACAATCACAAATAAAATTACTTTAAATCAATCACAATAAAATTACTTTGTTGTTTTAGTAAATTTGTAGTTTTTAAGTTTAATTGTAATTAGGTTTTAATTTGGGTTTTTTTAGTTTTCATTTTTAAGTTGATTGTATATATTAAATTTTGTATAAAAAAATATAAAAATCATTTACTTTATCACATTATGTTGGATAAGGCACACAAAATTATGAAAAAATAAATGATAGCCGTTGGATGAGTGGAGAGTAAAGGCAGAGTATAAATCGGCTAAGTTTAAATTTCAAAATATTAAAAAACGTCATAGTATGAAATACGGAATTACCCTTATTGCCTTGTATGTACTCGCACATACACATACATACTAGGTTCTCACACTCGGCATGTAAGCCTATGCTTACCAAAAACCACATAAGCCTAATGCTTATGTGGCTTTTGTCTGAGGTTTCAGAAATATGTTATTCTAAACGTAACAAGAGTTATATCAAATTAAATTACTAGCTGTGTCCCCCGGTTTCGCCCGCGTAAGTCTCGCTCCCGTGAGAATATCGGGATTAAAAGTAGCCTATGTTACTCAGGGTGAATGTAGCTTTCTAATGGTGAAAGAATTTTTGAAATCGGTCTAGTAGTTTTGAGTTTTCTCATAACAAACATACACACACACAAAAATAGAAATCTTTCCTATTTATAATATTAGTACAGATAGATATAGATAACTTTAATTAAGTTAGAATGGAGGATTGTAATGAAAAACTGCTTTTCGAACATTCGAACCCATTACAGTGATACGACAATTTCGACACTGTTCGCTGACTTGACACTGTTGCGGATCGTGGAATCATTCCCTTCCTGGTAAAATACATCTTGAAAAAATGGAAAAAATATGTTAAAGAAAAACTATAATAAACAAATAATAAACAATAAATTCTCTGAAGTTATTTAAGTAGATTTTTTATTGTTTGCAAGATTCAGTTTATAAGTTAAATAAAAATTATTATTAGGCATATGCATTATTTGTATACTTACTGTAATATTTTAATTATTTTCCTGTCAAAATTTTATATTTCATTAAATGTCAAATCAGGTAAATATCTACAATCGGAATTACTTACTAAAACTAAAAACTTTTTACCAAATGTTAGGTATCTTATTTTTATCGAAATCTAAGCTAAATCAAGTAATTACCAATTGCTTTAGCGCATAAAGTAATTTATTCTACGATTCTTCTTCATTTATAAATCTAAAATACCTATTAAAGATTATCAATCCAAAACAGAACATGTGCCAAATAGCAGCATGGTATTTTTTATATTTTTTAGGTGCAAAAAATGTTGAGGGCTGGGGCGCATGCGCACCCGGCTGAAAGCTTCCAAATTCAAATCGCAAAAAAATTCACGAGCGCGCCCGAGAGCCGCGTATAAAAAGAGACGCACGTGGTACAGCCGCCAGTTTGTAGACAAACACCGCACCGAACGCACATCGCTCTCTGATCGCTCGCGCGCGCTCCTCTCGTAAATAACATCGATTTATTTTCAAGTTCAAGATACATTTTAACATAATGGATACTATCAAAGTTTTGGATCCGACCGGCGTTTATTGAAACAGATTTTCATCTGTACCAACAAATCAAGATAAATAGAGATTTTTCGACATTTTGAAAATAACAAATCTGTAAAAATGTTCGGCTTAGATCCCACGGGCGTCTACTGATTTTTCGAAGATTTTGAAGAATATTGATTAGAAGAATATTTTATCAAAGTTCAAGATGTTCGTCCTAGACCCGACTGGTGTTTACTGATTTTTGAAGATTTTTTACTGATTTTGAGATTTTGAAGATTTTGATTTTACCAATCTACAAAGATGTTTGTCCTCGACCCCACCGGTGTTTACTGAAACTGCCTGCACTCTTCTGTCTGCACTCGTCTGCCTGCACTCGTCTGCCTGCACTCGTCTGCCTGCACTCGGCTGCCTGCACTCGGCTGCCAGCACCTTTCTGAGTTTTTGAAGACCGAAGAAAAACAGTGCTCCAAGATGATCGGGTTGGACCCAACTGGTGTGTATTGAGACTCTTAGTGTTATCTAGTGTACCTATATTGTAAAAATGTGTATTCTCGATCCTACCAATGTTTATTAGCTCTATAAGTTGTACTACTTCACTTCCCAAAATGGCTTTCGGCTTAGATCCCACGGGAGTGTACTAAGGTTACTTACCTATATATTATTTCGTATTTATAAAATGCTTTGCTGTTCATCGAATAGGCATACATTGATTCATTTGAGTAGAGAAGTGTCGTCGAATAGAAAGAAAAGGAAACAATGTAATAATTGCGAAGGTTAATATTTTGATTAGGGCACCAAAGACTGCGAACTTTCTCATGATTAAAGTCTGGATTGCAAGACTTAGGACGTATGTTCAACTTAATTTATTAATTAAAGTTACCTTAGAATTAAGATATTTATTGACTAATATATAGGTAAGTAACTAGGAAATAAATAACTGTACGTTATTAATTTCGCTCCGCCATTTAATTTTAAGATTGTTTCTTGCATTTCGTGTACCCCGTTGCATTTCTTTTTTATTTTGTTATACTCTTGTAAATTAATAAGACTGTTAGATAAAATACTCTAGATTATTGTTGCGGAATAGGTTTCATGAAATAAATATGACTTAGTTAAAAATATAATCTACTATTTTATTTCTACCCCACAAACCTTTAGTTTTAAGTTACCTACCTATATTCATTGAAAACTATAGGCAGACGCAAATTTCGAATCAAAAACTTTAATCACTTTTAGAAATATATTATAAATACAAAAATGAATAATATATCTACAATAAAAATAAGATATATGTCTAAATAAATCTAACAACCAAGTTACATACAAGGTTATTAAAACACACATTGCACATTACAATAGGTACCTACTTGGATAATAAAAGTAAAGCGATAAGCTTCAAAAATGTTTGATCAGATCACAAGTTTACTTAACAATACCTAGGAAAATCTAACATCGTAATTAGTTTCTATGTCGTTTCAATAACCATGCGAATGTATCTAGAATTATCTGTACTAGAAAATCATTTTACTTAGAGGCATAAGACGTGTAGCTATGATTTTAGGTATCACTATAGGAAATCCCATGACATTAATAAGCGCAGAGGACTAGTAGGTAAACTGTGTCGGTACCTATACCTAAGGGTAAAACCAAATTATATATACTGAATTCCATTTTTAACTGACATCCCGATAACGAAAAGTTCTCAATTCGTCGCTATATTTGAATTAAAAAATTGGTTTTATGTTCAATGACATCTTGAGTACCTCACCCAGGAGGGTTACTGCGGTTCGTTTCGATACGACATCGATACTATCATACGATGATTCTACTGTCACTTTCTGATAGTAGGGTGACAGTAGAACCATCGTTATGACAGTATCGTTGTCGTATCGAAACGAACCAAAGTAACCCTCCTGGAGCTTCAAGAAGATGGTGCAGTATGAAACTTTTAATATACCTCTATAGATAATTCATAGGCAAACGTTTGGCCATTATCTCCTCAAATGGGAAGTGATGATGTATGTAAAATTAAAGTCTCTTGATACCACCACAAGACGTGGCTTAAAGTAGTTCTTCGTCACTTTTTCGTTGACGTTAAATGTTTCAAAGCATTGAGCAATACAAAGTATTTTAGGTTTTGATTTCGAACGTGAACATCAAACCAACTATCTTCAAGCAAAAATCATTTAAATATCTTAGAATTGTAAACAATACACTCAAAATGGAACTGTAACTTGCTGCAATCCAAACTTTAATAACTCAAAAACGTATGGAAAAGATATTCTCCAAAGAATTTTTTATTGAAAATTGTTATTTGTCAACAACAACAATTGAAAAATGAGTGCAATGATAATTAAAATGTAAAATACGCGATATGGCCACCTGGACACAGGAACCAACAGCGACACAAGCCCCTAACAAAAACTGTTTGATTCTTACAGAAGAAATCAACAAGAAATTTTCATCAAGGAAAATTCTTTATTTTACATAACATATTACATTCTAATGCTGTTCATTGCATCAGCCGATTGCAGACATCGGAAGGTTGCCAGTAACACCAGTCACCATCGATCGTTAGTAGTCTTACATAAATCAGTTCATTGCCACTGATACCTACTCGCGTATTACCACCTCCTTAACACAGAAACTACGCCTTAAATGCTAGAGGAAGGATGTTGAACTTTTACCTTAAATATACTACAAAATTGAGTTTATGAATGTGATCTTCGCTTCATATCGATTTCCACTAAAGCCGCGTTCCCAATCTACATCTGCATCTGCACTTATCTATACTAATATTATAAAGAGGAAATATTTGTATTTTTGTGTGTGTGTGTGTGTCTGTATGTTTGTTTTGAATAAACTCAAAAACTAATAGACTGATTTAAAAAAAAATTCACCATTCACCCTGAGTAACATGAGCTACTTTTGATCCCGATATTCCCACCGGATCGGGGCTTAGGCGGGTGAAACCGCGGGACGCAGCTAGTACTAAATATTATAAGAGGACTATAGTCGCTGAACTCAAAATCACGGTCGGGTTCATCGAAAAATGTTGATTATTTCATGACGGAATGTTGTTGAACTTTATTTTGTGTGTGGATTGTAGTTGACATTGTTTTCGACATTTTGGTGTAGTTTTAAGACAAAAACTTCTTATTGGTAACTATTTTGGCTAAACTGTGGATAGGTGTTAACACCCTTCGACATATTTGTCTGGAAACTGCACTAAAATGTCGGAAACAACATAAAATCCCCACACAAAAGTTCAACAACATTCCGTCATGGAATAATCAACAATTTTCGATGAACCCGACAGGGATTTTGAGATTGTTCCGACCATTTCAAGCTGTGAAAAAGATTGTTGTATGTTTTGTTAACCGACTTAAAAAGAAGAAGGTTCTCAATTCGACCGTATATTTTTATGTCTGTTCGCGGATAACTACGTTGTTTATGAACCGATTTTGAGGGATCTGACGAGGATCATTGGAGTGATGAGCAGAATAGTTCCTCAGAAAGTAGTAAATTGTTACTTTTAGAGTTTAACCAGTAGAATTAGAACTTGTACTATTGGTTAGGGATTGATGAAGCTCCTGGAACAACATTCTCATCAGGAAACTCCTAAATGTTTAAAGTCATAGTTAAAATTTTGATGATTCTTAGTGGTAGGTAGTGGAAAGTAGTAGGTACCTACTACATCAAAAAGGATGAAATAAAAAATATTTAAAAAAATTATACACCGACTTCAAAAAAACATAAAATAACCTAAAAAAACATAAAATCGCGAAAAGGTGAAAGAGTAATTTCTTTTAGCGCAAGGCAGTCAGAGCGCGTCTTATGGAGCCTCATTTTTATCGGATACATTTTTTCAGAACATCATGGTCGTAATTAAAATCCGGCGTAAGTTCAGCCATACAAACGCACTTTCAAATTTAAAAAGAAATAAACTTCTACCCTTATTACTATTAGACCTAAATGAAATAAAAAAGAAACTAAAATACAATCCATTATTTAATTATTTAAATCTCAACTCAGTGTCTTACGCGGTGTATAGGCTGGCCATTGCTATACACAGAGGCAATACTGCTAGCATCCCTCCTTTGCACCGGGGACTACGTTTATTGGTAGACATTTCTATTAAGAGGAAAGTCTACCTACTCGTTTTCCATACAATCGTAGTCGACTGTTTCCTCCCTGGAAAAAGACATTAGAACAAATATGTTTATGCCTTGAAAACTATATCTGCCATGACCATGCCCCTACGGTTTGGTTTTTTTATTTTTCTAGTTTGAATACAAATAAAATTTAGAAAAATTAGGAAATGAAAAAAATTAAAACGTTGGGGCATGGTCATGGCATGGCTGATATAGGACTAATGGCATAAATATATTTTTTCTAATATCTTTATCCAGGGAGGAAACAGTCGAACTACGTTTGTATGGAGAACGAGTAGGTAGACTGTCCCCATAATAAAAAAACTTCAATCTATTATTTCTGAATAACCCCACAGTAGGGTAGGTACATAAAGATCATATGTTAGTGCTGTTTTATAATTCAGAACTTTTGTATGAAAAATTTGACCTTCGTCGGCTTCTAAGAAATAACTTTAACTAGTTACATCAGCTGCGTAGTTAAATTGCTGACATTCATCGGACGAAATGCATCCATGTCATAATCCGAATTCGATCTTATCTTCAATCTGGATTTCTGGATGAATAGTACACTACCATATTATAGAAATCCACACACGTTTAGTATTCACATATTTAGAACACCTAGTATACATTACATACTAGACCTTGTATACGAAAATATAATCTACACTAATAATATAAAGAGGAATGATTTGTATTTTTGTGTGTCTGTATGTTTGTAATGAATAAACTCAAAAACTACTAGACCGATTTCGAAAATTCTTTCTCGATTTGTAAGCTACATTCACCCTGAGTACCTACCTTTTGCTAGGCTACCTTTTGATCCCGATATTCTCACGATTCGATTTCTCCCTATATTCTTAGTAAAATATAAAAATTTGCAAGTAGGTATATCCATAAATATATTCTTAGACCAACCAGACAACAACGACCAACACAATGATAAAAGTTAGTACTTACCTTTTAAAGAACTAACGATTTTTAAGTCGCGGTCATCAAAAGTCAACCGGTGACGCTGAACATTCTAGGTTTTATTGTAATCGGAAAATTAAAAACCTAGGTATATACATATATATGTATATAGGTAGTAGGTAAGTACAAGTATAGTTTAAGTTCTGATATGTAGTGCCATAGTTTACCTAGTAGGTACTTGGTGACTCTGCGCTTGTGTAGTTAAAATAATTATACCTAATCATGAAAATAACATGAATTGTTTGAATAATTAAAATAATAACCCACGGACTTAAGGGACATCTCATGCAGGCATGGTTTATAATAACTAGTAATGGTAAATACAACTTTAAACTGTTCGGCAAGAAGTAATCGGATCTGACCAAATTAATTTACCATCGACAATACAAAGGAACAGAAAAGCAGGTAAGTACAAAAAGTGATATCTACCTACTTGTTTTTTTTCCCTATTTTCAAAAAAAAATATTTTTCTGTATACTCGATCGGCATGGTTTTGTTGAAGCTACATCGTTTTATCTTATAAGACACTGCTTTCAGTGTCTTATAAGATAATAGTCAATCGTCTAACAAGATATTCTAAAAACACAACGCCATCTTTAGGTAAGTAGGTAATTTATAGTTAGGTACCTACTTACCTAAAGATAAGAAATATAATTATTCTTATATTTTAAGAATCTATTGCTATGATCAATAGGCGAGTATTTGGCCACAATTTCGCTAGGCGGCTAGTAGGCGAGTTCTGACTGAGTTGAACTCGCTGACTTTAAACACCCCGTTTTAAGGGGAGCAATCGACGGGTCAACCCTACCTCATCGAGTACCAAGTTGAAACTAATATGGTGGAAGGAACACTAAAAGTTATGCTTAAAAAAGTGGGTCAGCCTGGGGGGTTACTGCGTTCTTTCGACACGACAACGATACGATAATTCCAGCCGATACGATGATTCTACAGTCACACTGTGATAGTAGGGTTGACAGTAGAATCATCGTATCGGCTGGAATTATCGTATCGTTGTCGTGTCGAAAGAACCGCAGTAACCCTCCTGGGCATTTAATAGTAAATGGCTACAATTCTGAGAGACTTGGAAATCGACACCGTGTGAAAACTTTATTATTTTTCGTTTCTTGGTCAACGAATCTAAACAAAGTGTTGTAATAATTAATTTAAGCATCATAAAATCCAAACCCAACCAGGTATGTAAGTAATTGTGATCGAATGCACATAATTCTTAGAATCACACCCAGTTATTAACGATCCGGTATTCGTACACGGATCTTTGGTGGCCACGGCCCTTCAAATCCGTTTTATTTATTACATTGGTATGTCATTTTTATGTGAAAATTGCATAGATTTATAAGTAACTATTTGACTATAATTTGTTAGGCTGGCAGTTAAGTTAAATATTAAGTTATATATTATTACCTATATTTTAAGAAAAACTTTAGTTCTACAAATTTAGGCAAATAATCTCAGAGTAATTTTTTTAAAGTAAATGTTTTTACTAGGCATCGAAAAAGTTGCTTAGAATTTTGTACTAGGTTATATATTTTACTAGCTGACCCGGCAAACGTTGTTTTGCCTTATAAATTATAGATAGTAGCCGATTCTCAGACCTACTGAATACGTATACAAAATAAAAATCGGTCAAGCCGTTTCGGAGGAGTACGGTAACTAACACTGTGGCATGGACATTTTATATATAAGAAGATTAAAATATTTACTTCGCAAAACATACATTCACTTTCACATTAATTTTACCTACCTTTTAATAAAATACCTACCACATTAATTCATGCAGCTTTTTTACGACAAATGTTGGTTCCATAGTACCTACAAAATGCTATAGATTACAGTGTGGCATTACTATCTTTGTGCAGACTTTGTATAAAACTTGTAAAGATGTAAGTATGCAAGTTTCTGCGACGCAGGTGCGCGGGCGACGAGACGCGTCGCTTTCTTGAACTAACCTACTTCGCGGACATAACTGACCATGGAGTAGGTGTTTCTTATAAAAAATGTAAACTTTTTTACGTTATCGTTAATCAATGGACCAGACTATCCCATAAGAAGATAGATTGACTACCCATCGCTGTCATCGCGACCAGTTGAAGACAGTAAAGATACAACTAAACTCAAACAAATAAAGTAGAACATATAATATATCTATCTAGTATAATATAATAAATACTAATACTTTTTTATTATAAATACACTACCTGCATTTTTTTACATAAAAATATTTGAAAATAGAAACATATTATTATTTATTATATTATGTACCTAAATCACACAAATATTTGCTTTTTTACCTAACATTTTTTACTAGCGAATGAGTCACAGAACTTTTTAAAACAGGTAAATTGTTAATAAATTTTAGTATGGATCTTGTTTTGTAAAGTATCATATTTCAAATGGCTTCACTTAAGAAAACATTTTATATTAATGTTTCTGTAAAGATTTCTATTCTTATTAGAAGTAATCAGACACTCTCTGCGACTTTCACATTAGCGTATTCTTCCGCCTTTGCTACACGTCTCACTGAACTATCAAGGAACGGAATGTGTCCGTATTCACGCTGATATTTTCTTCTCGAATTTTGTGATGTGAACATCGCTGCATAATGTGTTGTTCACAGCTGAGCTAGATTTTCCAATTTGCCTAATCAGGGGCCATATACCATTGATAACGCGCGTTAGGCAAACTATACATTAGCGAATATGTGCTCCATAGTTTTCTATGTTTGAAAATGCATCTAAACAAAGCTAAGTGTCAGTGGCTTGGTAAGCAAGCTTACTCTCTCTTGTAAATACCTAAACATTCATGCCTCTTACTAGGAAACTGTGTAGGCTTACCATTAGTGGCGAAGTTGACAACAGTCGTCCTATAGAAAACTAGCTGTGACTCGCGGTTGCACCCTCGGTTCGTAATGGTGATTGAACAACATAACTAGTACGGAAGTTCCTCTATTTCAAAAGTAAAAATGTTTTATCGTTCGTTCGTTCGTGTATTTAAATAATAATAAATAAATAAATTTTGTGAACAACACACAGCGCCATCTAGCCCCGTGGTAAGCGACTAAGCTTGTGTTACGGTGACTAGACAACGGATATAATACTTATATTTATTTTTCTTTTGTAAATACATACATATTATACATAGAAGGACACCCAGACCAGACACAAATATTTATTTTTAAGCATAAATACTTGCACCCGGCGGGAATCGAACCCGCAACCTCCTGCATTGCAGTCGCGCTCTCGCACGACGCGCCACAGAGGTCGTCATACGTCAGTGTATTTAATACTACGTTCCAAAATTGTCTGATTTTGTGATGTTTAAGTATCGGGCCAAAAGCATTCTTCACTAAGAAATGTAGGCGGCTTTCAACACCTAAGGCATAATAAGTTTGTGTCTTGAATTAAATTGGCGATAAAAAGAGCACGAATAAAACAGTAGGGACATAGCCCTTCTAGGTAAGTAATTGTCAATAACTAGATTGATAAAGAACAACATATGATAAAGAGTAATATTTTTTATCTATATGGTTATGGTCAAATCTTTGGCAACATCGTGGACAGGGAAAGGTGTTAAAGTTGATTTATATCTCGGCAATCAACGCTTTGCAGATATGCTCAGACTTGCATAAAAATGCTACAATACCTAAGCATTGCTTGAAAGTGGGGCTGATGCTGAATCAGCTAAACACACCAACAGTATCAGATGTAGGGTCTAAGTAGAAGGGCAAAGTATATATCAATGAGTGCTTTTATTTTGTAAAGATAATATCTTTCAAGTCTTGGCAAGATAAGTAAGTAAATCGCCTGACAGAGAACGCTTGGAAGTGCTACTGGTCCATAAAACAATTAATGAAAAGCGATCTCGAAAGGCATTAAACATAATCTCATGGACGGGGTGTATTCTGCCCATCCTAGCCTACAGTGCTCAGACATGCAGCGCAATTATGTAACTGTGAATGCAATTATTGTAATCAATATTTTGCACAAAAAAACCTGATCTTTAATCGAAGAGCGAAGCACAGAAATCCCAATCAAGATTTACCAAAGTTTTGAAGCAGATGGAGAAAGGGCGTCCAACAAAGAACTGCTGTCGCAGACGTGGGCCAAAAAAACCGCACGTCTTAAACAGAAGTGGGATGGTCATTTGTATTGAATGCATTAGGAGATATGAGTAAACCGTGGGTTTTAAGAGAGAGGGATCTCAGAGACTGGATCTCGCGAGACTGTAAGTGTAATTGAGGAAGACCAAAAAATAGAGGCGCGATGACTTCAATGCATTAGACGCAGAGTGGTCAGAAACAGCTTGACATAGCGAAGCATGGAAATGGATATGGAAAGTCTTTGCCCAGTAATGGGTAACAGCAGGCTAGTTAAAAAAACCGGTAAAATTAATGGTAACTATAATTTTTCGTCATCCTTTGCATAGCAGGGAATTGCCACAACATATTAAGAAAAAAAACAATTCCTCGATGGCCAAAAACCTGTGTTAAATTGTTTCACACAAAAATTCCTTCGTGTAATGACTAATTTTGGTTTAAATAAGGTCGAGATCTGTTTGATGCGCAAGAGTTCGTGGTGTGAATTTCAAGTACTTCTAAGTAAGGTACGTACCACTAAATGCACGTATGTTTCGTTTCAATTATTCAACCTTATTATGTAGGTATAATAATATTAATTGTAACAAACTACATTACCTCTGCTTATTCTTATTTCAGGCTAAGTTTACCCAATAATATACCAGTATATATCAAATAAAACTAAAATACCTGCGATTTCAGATTTATAAAAACTATTATTGTTCCCTTTTTTTAGTCTTGTTGCATTTATTTTTTTATTTCACAATTTTACTGCTTTTTATGCTGTCACCAATAATTACACTGAAGTATTACAGCAAAGAAATTAGTGAGTTTTGTGATAATAATGTACCTACCACATATTCTACTGGTAGACATTCCAAAAGCGAGTTTACTGCATTCTGAGTATCAAATCTATTCTCCATTACTCGGAAAATCACTGCCAGACCTTTATGAAATAAAATCATCACAATTAGCCAATCCGTCGTAGAAAAAACGGCAGATGAACATAACAAAAATTATATCCCGCGCGCGAAAAACTTAGGCTTTTATTGCAGTCGGGTAAAAAATGCTAGCGGCTGGGTTTACTTACATCCCTTCACAGCAAAAATAACTCGCTAATACAGAAACCCAGGCAATTTTCATTAACAATATAATAACAAAAAACTAAAAATAAAAGAGAAAATGATACCCACCTACAGCAAAGCTGATGTAGTTTACGTAGGTATAGGTATAGTTAGTTAGATTAGAAATCGCGGAACAAGACTTAACTAATAGTATGGACCCGTTTTCTAATACTTAATACAGATACAGTCAAGTAGAAAATAGGTTTAGGTTTAAAGAGCTTTATTATCGACAAAGACACAAATGTCACTTATGTGATAACAATAACTTAAACATAATGTAAATACTTATAAAACATTCATCGTTCACTATTAAAAGTTAAAAGTGGGTAGGTTATAATACATTCACAAGCAAAGAAACGTCGGTAGTTAGGTAGCTCGCAAAATGCTCACTTTTATCGAAGAATTTAATTATTATGATTGTCTATTTTTACCTTAATACGGCTAAAGGAGAGTGAAGTTTTCTAGGTAGTCCTTCTATCTTTATAGTCATAGTATTATAGCCTTGTGCATTGTATCGGCATTTAAAATATGTCGTCGGAGGGTATATTGTAATACAAATTGTTATCCAAGTAATGCCCAGAATATACCTAAGAAATCGGGAGCTTTCTTCTTCTCATCCGAGCGATGTTCCCGGTTGCATCCCTCTCGGGAGCCCGGGGTCCGCTAAACCCCAAATTGTTTTTTTTTATTTGGGGTCGGCGCAGTCGGTAAGCCATCATTGACCATACCTTCTGCAATTAGATTTGGCAATGTTTTTACGGCCGGCCGCCTGCCTGACACCAACCCTCTTAGGGATCAAGCAGTTTATCCGCCACCGCGCGGGGAGAACTTAAGGTTTGCCAATCTCCCTCAGATACCTTAGTCGCCTTTTACGACACCCACGGGATGAGATGGGGTAACCCTATTCTATGCCGGGGCTACACAGTGAAATCGGGAGCTTTCTGAGGGTAGGAATTCCTGCAATGTTTGAGTTTTTATTTACCAAGTCACACATAGACAGCCTAGGCCACGGCAGTCTTCGCTTCGTTTTTAAAGGGGTCAATACAATTAAATTAGGAGGGGGAAGTTGGTTATCTTACCTCATTAGTACCAAGTGAAGTTTTTTAGGCATAACTTTTAGTCTACTTTCTAACATATTAGTCCCAACTTGGTACTCGATGAGGTAAGTTCCCAGGCCCGATTGCTCCCCTAAAAACGGGCTGAGCTCAGACGGGCCCAGGCTGAATCGCGGCTGACCGAGTTTTTTAGGCATAACTTTTACTACTCTTTCCACCATATAAGTCTCCACTTGGTACTAATGAGGTAAGATGACCAACTTCCCCCTCCTAGTCTAAATATGTATTCCGGAAATTTTCTATAATGAAAATCACACGAACGTAACAAATAGTCTCACACTCTCAACCACTCCCAGGAATCCAATGTCAAACGAAAATCAATAGAATTCGACCAATTTAAATTCGTTCTACGAGAGACAAACGATTTGAATATAGGGACAGCTGGTCAACTCCCGATTCGTTTCCGAATATGTGTGTCCTGCGATTCAGGGATAAAGAGATAAATGAAAAACCAAAGCATCATTATTATAAAGAAAAAAACCATCATGATTAATCTTACGTCACCACAAAAGCCCAAAGTTTTCCTCTATTTTGGATTTACCAGATACCCTTAACAAGTTCTAACTCATGTTCCTCATGATTGTAGGTAGATTAGATCTTCTTTCTAATATATAAAATTTCCATGTCACAATGGTAGTTACCGTACTCCTCCGAAACGGCAAGACCGATTTTTACCAAATTTTATATGCGTATTCAGTAGGTCTGAGAATCGGCTACTATCTATAATTTATAAGGCAAAACAACGTTTGCCGGGTCAGCTAGTATATCTATAATATCAGCCTATATTAAGATACTAACTACACCCCGTGGTTTCACTCGCAAAAATCTCAATGGTGTGTCTTAATAGGGATAAAAATAGCCGATTAGGAATTCCAGGGTTTCTGGAATTTCTAGGTACCAATTTTTATAATCAGTTTCGATATTTTTTTAACGAAATATGTAAAATCATTTAAAATTTTGGTTCTTAATCGAAAAGCTTCAAATAAACGACGACACTGACATGTCAGTGTCAGTGTCGTCGTTTATTTGAAGCTTAGATTGAAACATACGACATCTACAGCACACACCCATCGCCATTTTGTTCGATGTGTGCTGTAGGTGTAGTCTAAGTGTCAGTGTCGTCATATATTTTAGGCTTCTTTATGAATTTCGATATGGAATTAACTAACGTCATATTAATTTTTACCAACTGACCCAGCGTACTTCGTATTTCCAACGGATACATCAAAAACCTTTTATTTTTTTGTTTTTCTTTTTTAACGTGGAGAAATCCGCGCGCATACTGCACTACCACGGGTAGGTAGTGCAGTTATGTGGGACTCCAACCCACTAAAACTCCACGGTCCACCTCCTCTACCGCTAATGGCGGGAAACACGGGCACGCTCTCGCATTCATCCGTGTAACCCGCCACGGTCGTCCGTCGCCGGACCCTCCTCTGGGGGAACGCCCCCATCACCGGCGCACCAGGGGACATGGCACGCCGTGACCACCTCGGGAACCAAAGCACGTGGGCGCCAGACGACCACGTGTCTGGACACCCCTGGTTCCCCTGCGACGGGTCAGGTCTGTGGTCCCGTCGTCAACCACTTTTCGGCTACAGAGGATAGGGAGAACGGCAACGACACACCGTCACTCCTCTTCCCCTGCAGCCCCACCGCGTCCGCCATCAAAACGGTGACGACCCCGCCAAGGCCACGGAAGGTAGGGAGAGCGGCAACAGCACACCGACACTCCTCTCCCGCTGCGGCCTCCCAACTCTCAGCTGCAATGGCTCCCATACGGCATTGCGGCCCGCCTCAGTTGCGTGGCGCCCATACACCACGCAGCCTACTGGCCGCTTCATCGTTGGCTTTGCCCTAAAGCCCTGATGAGCGGCCCCTCCTCAGGTTCCTCTTCGCTTCACCGTGGGTGACCAAGCCACGGTTACTAAGCCCCCCCGCCACGACAAGGCGGGAACCCTTCGGGGGGAATACATCAAAAACCTAACACTGGAAGCACTACAACTTCTTTGTGCCTAATTTTCGTATGTTTAATAATAGAATTCCTTTGGTTTATGTATATTTTACAACAAATTCAGTTTGACCTCTCGAGTATTGAATTTTGAATACATACAGATGTAGATAATATAATATTTTTTAAATATAATTCATCGGAATCGGTTCAGTAGGCTTTGCGTTTAGTAGACACTCACAACCTACGTACCTACAACTAAATTGAGGTTTAATAGAACTTATGTAAAGAACTGTACACAGAACCGCAGCTGGGGTAAGATAGGTATATATAACATATACGGGTGTCTAGCTAGATAAGAAAGCCGTTTTCACTAGTATCGGGAAATGGAAGCGGTGATGACTACCGCCTTCTCGGACTACCTACGGTACTAACCTTTACATTTTAAGGGTCCTATATAGGTATTACAAAAACCTTTTTGTTTTTTAAATAACTAAGTATTATAAACTCTGTCTCATTTTATTATTGTCTGAATATTAATACCTATAACTTATTTATTTTTACTATTGTAGACTATTGCATGCAGTCACAGCACTTATTCATACCTACCAGTCAAATCTTAGTGATTTTTGGTGTTCAAAATGTTACTTCTACATGAAATTTTACTATTACGTATAGTTTAGTATTTACATGGTATGTACCTGCTAAAATAGCTAGCTAATGTAGCTGCTAAACTTAATCCCTATGTATTAGTTGCTAATAATCTTCTAATAAATCTACTAGCTGACCCGGCAAACGTTGTTTTGCCTTATAAATTATAGATAGTAGCCGATTCTCAGACCTACTGAATACGCATATAAAATTCGGTAAAAATCGGTCGCGCCGTTTCGGAGGAGTACGGTAACTAACACTGTGACATGGAAATCTATCTATTTCTATCTATCTATTACTATTACAAAGCGGAAGAGTTTGTTTGTTTGTTTTTTTGTTTGTTTGAACGCGCTAATCTCAGGAACCACTGGTCCGATTTGAAAAATTCTTTCGGTGTTGGATAGTCCATTTATTGAGGAAGGCTATAGGCTACTTTTGATCCCGATATTCCCACGGGATCGGGACTTATGCGGGTGAAACCGCGAGGAGCTGCTAGTTACTATTATAAAGCGGAAGAGTTTGTTTGTTTGTTTGTTTGTTTGAACGCGCTAATCTCAGGAACTACTGGTCCGATTTGAAAAATTCTTTCGGTGTTGGATGGTCCATTTATTGAGGAAGGCTATAGGATACTTTTAATCCCGATATTCCCACGGGACTTATGCGGGTAAAACCGCGGGGAGTTTTATATATTAGAAAGATAATAGGCTTTGTGCTGACTGAGTTTTAAATTAGCAGACGGAAGGCAGTTGGTCCAGGTTGTCATCTCTGACAGCAGTCGTTAGATCAAGTAAGAGGCCAGGGCGACATTGTGTGTGGAACATCGTGCAATATTTATTTTATTTATAACAAGCAACGTCCCGCGGTTTCACCCGCGTAAGTCCCGATCAAGTGGGAATATTGGGATCAAAATGCCTGTGTTACTCAGGGTGAATATAGCTTTCTAAAGGTGAAATAATTTTTGAAATCGGTCCAGTTACTTTTTTAGTTTATTCATTACAAATACTCATTACAGATACTCATACACACAAAAATACAAATCTTTCTCATTATAATAATAGTGTAGATGTAGATGTAGACTTGCTGACTCGGCGAACTTTGTTCCGCCTTATAGGCAAAATAAGTACTTATCCAATGTCCGTTTTCTGGTTCTAATAGCTTAGAGGTGAGCTTATGGTGAGGAGGTAGCCCTCCTCACCAATTTTCAGCCAAATCGGTTCAGCCGTTATTGAGTTATAAATAGTGTAACTAACACGACTTTCTTTTATACCAGGTGTTACGAAGATGGATATTAAGCTGAAATGTGCTGTTCTAGAGGTCCAGGCGAACAACATTTGTAATTAATACCCCTTTCGGCTTAATACCCCTTCCCCGGAGCACATTGTTTAGATAAGGCAACAGTGAAAGGGATGTCGCGACGCTATGACCACGCGACTTTTCAATGCGCATATAGCCTTAGCCTATTTTTTGTTTATGGTCTTAATTCCCAGTAAACTATGCACGTCGCACGCAATTGTTAATTGTTGTTAATTGACAGGTTAATTAAGCTCGTTGGCTCCAATAAATATGTCCATAGGGTTAGGTTTAGGTAACCTATTGATAAACCTAAGACCTAGGTAATAAGTGGAAAAACCAGTTGTAGGTATAGGAAAAATAAATAATAAATAAATTGCACGATTGATTGATTGCACGACGTTACACGCAGATTAAGCACTAGGCTTGTACTATGGGTACCTACTTGACAACGGATTTATTACATATTGTACTTTTTTGTTTAGATAGGTACATATATACATAGAAAACACACTGACCATAAGACAATATTTGTTATTAAGCATTATTTGCAGGAATCGAACCCGCAACCTTCTGCATTGCAATCCGGCCTTCGCCCGACGTACCACAGAGATCATAATGTCATTACAACTTAATATTCGAGCCATACTGCCCTTGTTAATCCGGGTTCGGGGGGATTATGACAATAAAACAGGTGTCATAATAAATGGTAATTGTTACAATCCCTACTATCTGCCTCACCAGTGGGGATTAGGTAAGCCAATTTACAAAAAAAGTTTTCGTCGTTTTCCCCACTAAGACCTTAATAGATGGATTAATAGATTAACGCTTTATTGAACCAAAAACACACATATTTATTAATTTGCAATTTTTCTTTACTATTAAGAGGATAGTCTCCATTCTCTTTCTCCATACAACATTAGAGCAAATATGTTTATGCCATAAAACCTATATCTGTCATGACTATGCATCTACCTTATTTATGTTTTTCGTAGATAGACATGCGTTGAACTCTTTTATAGGTCAAATGATGTTGCTAATTTAACATAAAGTCGTAAATGCAGGTCGGCAATTTGACTCAAAGACCTATGTCCCCGGACGGGTTTTTTTTTATCTTTTAGGTCATTCTTAGTAATTCTTGTTTAACACTAAAGAACAAATAGCGCTTTGTCCTCGAGTTCAATTCAATACAAAGTTGTTGGATATCTTTTATACTTAACTGGTTTAATCGGCACACTGCGAGTCGTCATTTGGCAATGGACAAAAAAAATAACCCCGCCCCGTTAAAATCAAACTACACGACGACACTTACACTCGTATTTATAGTCTTCTTTTATTCTTCTTTTAGTTTTGGCGTCGTACATCTTGTACATCTTGCCATTATCAAGTATTGGCCCGATCGGCCTCAAAGTTTCAAGTCGGGAGCTATGGCAAAGCGGTGGCAACTTTACCATAACCTTCACGGAGCTTTGACAGGAGAGACGAAGAAAGTCCATGTTTAACACTCAATTTTGTTTTCACTACACTTGTGCACATTCACGGAACTAAATTGAATAAGATCCCACCCAAAATTACACAATTTTACCCGGTTTACAACATAGTTTCACTTAAACAAAATTGGAGCGCGACATGTTGTCTCCACGTTCCCGCCAAAACTCCTATTTATAGTCAATGCTAACTATTGCTAACCAACTACAGTTCAGTTCTTTGTTTATGGACTTTCTGCCAGCATTTAAGGGCAATTTGGCCCAATATCACGTGTTAGGTAATATTTAATTTTTGAATGTGGGTAGGCAAGTACAACAAAAATGGTGGCAAATTTTATTGCAACTCCTCGTGAGCATTTGTTTTTAACGCGATAATTCCGTTTTCGGCACTGTTATTTTATTTTCACTACACTCGTTATCTTTCACGAAACTAAATTGATAAATATGCCACCAAAATTACACAATTTACACGCAACATAACTAGGTTTTACGAAAATAAAAGTTAGGACCTCGCGTCCACCATGGCGTCTCAAACAGAACTCCTAACTAACTACTTGTCTAAGTAATGTGTATCTCACATATTCGTTGACGTTCAAAATCACTAATAAAAGCGAGACAGGGCATTGCTTAGCCAAAGTAATCACTCAGATTCGTCTATAAATACGGGTGTTACACTGACACTTAACCTAAAACACTACACACTTACAGCACACATATAAAGAAATTCGTGCATGTGTGTTGTAGGTGTTTGTTTGTTCTGTTTAGGTCAGGTGTCAGTGTAAGTGTCCGTCGTGCATGTGTGTTGAAGCCGTGATATGTTTTAGGAAAAGTGTCAGTTAGTGTCAGTGTCATCGTGTATTTCAAGCTTAATGCCGGCCTTACACTGCGAGCGGACCAGAGTCATTAATGTGTCCGTTCAAAATACAACGGTTGTTTTCATAGTCATACAACTCCTTCGCGCTATGGAAACAATCATTGGATGTTAAACTGACACTTTTTTGACTCCGCTCCGTTCGCAGTGGAAAGCCGACATAAAACTCAAAATACGAAGGCGACACTTGCAACTTTGCCTATAGAGCCCACACCTACAGTATACAAGAAAATTCCTTTCCAACGGTTTCCTCCACAGACTAGGTAAGGTAACCGGCGGAGAATATAATACATTCAAGAGCACAGATCTCTCAAGTTTCTTGTTATCTGTGGGTACGTTCCGATACCACACGTCTTAACTTACTACCTCCATCTATTCTTATAATATTATGAAGAGGAAAGATTGGTTTGCAACAAATAGTCTCCGAAACTACAGCACCGATTTCAAAAATTCTTTCATCTATAGGATGCTACATTATCCAGGAGTAACATAGGATAATTTTGGATTCCAACTGGATCGGGACTCACGCAGGTAAAATCGCGGGGCGCAGCTAATTGATAATTATAATTTGTCAAAGTGATCCATTAAAGTAAATATTATTAAAAATATATTTTTGAGTTACTGATAATCAAACTACTCGTTTAAAAAAGGCTATTTTCATTGGAACAGAAAACCTTAATTGTTTTTATGTCAAAAACACAAAACACTAATTCTAAAAAACATGTTTATGGCTTTCTAATCGTCGTTCCAATATAATTTATTACACCATTTCGTGTATAGGAGTACCTACCGATTTTTTAAATAATTAAGCACCTAAAACACAAAATTTTCCTAAGGAAACAAGGAAGTTTCTGTTGTTCTAGTCATATTTTTATGTGAACACGTGAGAGGACGATTATCTCTTTGTCCAAGAATCTCCTACAGTAACATAGTGTGAGGAATCTCGTTGAGTCTACTCTCCGTCAGGTGGCAGCACAAGACCGCCTTTCTTTTATAAGGCTGGCAGTTTCTGCCGTTCTCATTGCCTCAGACGGCACCAGTGTGATCACTCGCTCGCGCACCGCGTTCATATACACTACGAACTAATCTGTGTTGTGATGGATATACTCACTTTAGACCCGACTGGGCTCTATTAAAATGGTATACATCCTCGATCCAACTGGACAATACTAATTAGAACCATGGACGCCGTACTAGATCCCACTGGACAATACTGATATATGACTAAAGCGAAAATGATCTTGGATCCCACAGAGATATATTAAACAAAGATGTGTTGCGGGAGACGACGGATTCCCACGGGCACCCGGCCAGAGGAAACATCGTCTTGCAGGAAGAGAAGGTTCGCGTCTCTCTAGACAGATACCTAGCGTTGTAAATAGTTGGGGGAGTGCCCGCAAGGTCATCGGAGGAACTTTGAACAGCTGACTCGGCCGCATGTACGGAAATGTATGAGAAACATCCTTCAACTTGTCATTCTGAAATGCCGATCGAATTCAATGTGAGTATGGGATATCATACTTTGTTCCTTTTTTAAATATTACAGATTGTCGACACGTCATCAGTCAGATTTTGAATCTGGAATGATTATTTTGTTTTTTTCCTACCTTTTGTATGAATTTTCTTTCCTATTAGACTT
The DNA here is from genome assembly GCA_958496205.1 of Idaea biselata. Lineage (NCBI taxonomy): Eukaryota > Metazoa > Arthropoda > Insecta > Lepidoptera > Geometridae > Idaea > Idaea biselata. Next base: position 8,067,487 of record OY292394.1, read on the forward strand.
GGCGACTGGAAGAGAAATTTCAACAGGTGTCTTTCGCTTCGATTTGTTCGCAGCGCACGATGTTATGTCCGCAGCATTGCATACTAAACTGCCAATCAGATAAACTGCATTTTAAATTATTTACTTAAGTACTGTTACTGAAATAAAATTGTTATATTTATATTTACTACCTACATAAGTATGTTTAGCGAATTGTTTTGCCTAATTATTACCTGTATTTGGTTACGATTTATTTGTGTTTCTAATTATAGGTACGTAAAACGTGGTTTGTTATCCGAATTTCGGGCAGTATCGCAATTTTTATGGTACCGCCCGCGAGTTCGTTGACCGGACATATTTTATTTCATCGCGCGCTTCCACGGACACACACAGAGACAGCGCACCCACACACTGACAATCGACACACACATCTACACCATTTCTCTCTACATGTTTGCGTCGCTTCCCATATAAACACACTGGTCATCTACTATACCAATAATGTCAATTAGGTACTTATCGTCATCAATAATAACATCATTGTGTAAAAAAAGAGCTCGAGTTTATTCGCTTTCGTTCCTTGTTCGATAAATAACAATACAGATTTATGTCGTCAATAAAATAAATTGTTAACGATCACTTCTTTAAAGCGCATAAAGTTTATTGCATAATGAATGAGTTGCCAATGTTGTATCGTTGGCGATAGTTATGGCGCGAACATATTATACCGCGAGATTAACAAGCATGGTTGTATACGCCTGTTTGCCGAATTATTCCAGTTCAATAACCGGGCGAATGTCCGATCGGGAGTTCGAAATTCGAAATAGACGCAGACGCGATTCCAATTTTAAATAAAAATGTATTTTCAGACGACATCCTTATACTTAAATCACTTAGCACTGCAACACTACTAATTAAATTATGGCTTTTAACATTAGTTTAAATTGAGATCATCGATTCGAAATTCGAATTTGGAATCTTAATATCTTTTTTGTAAGTTGCCAGTGGCGACGTGATATTCCACATGTCGTATGAGATTGAGAAATATATTTCGCGTTGACCCTCCTTGACCCCTCGATTCGGCGAGGATGTTCGGCTGCAGCTTGGCCTGGCCTGTTTTAACATTGCGTCATCATAGGTCACTACCTTCCTAGCCCGCCATATTTTTTTGCTCATAAACCAATGCTCATCACGTTGGGTTCTTCCTTTGTAAAGTGTCCAGTACACCGTCAAATATCGCTTCATGCTACTTTGTCAACGTCACTATCAAGCAGTGGCTTAGTCTCATTTAAGCTCGTAATAAATAGGTAGAAATGCAGAAGTTCCTCTAACAATTTGATGCGTAGTATGTTTACTAAGATGTGGAAGGTAGTTGTTGGAAGCAGAAACATCATGAAATAACAGCAATCGTCGAGCATCTTCGACAATTCACGCTTTGTCAACACGTGATTCTAGCATCAAGTTTTTTATATTCTACCTCCCATTTATCTTCTAGTTTCACTAAAATCAGGGCGCTACGAAACCTCGCCATGGAGTTTCTAGTCAACGAAAAACTTAGTTTTACCATAATTTTAGTGTTCGTTTAACTTGTATTATGTGATTTCAATCACCTTCAATATCAGAAAAGTCTATAACTTTTAAATAGGTCTGGCATTATGTTTTAAACTCACGCCTAGCGAAGTATAGAATTGAAGAGATGTTTTTCCGAGACATGTGCCTAGAGGAGGTCGTGGTTTTAAATCTCTCTAGAAACATGGATTTTTTTGGTAAAACATCTTTTTGGTTCCAATTTATTATATAGATAAACTAAATAAATGTTGTTTTCTCATATCTATTTAACTTCTGATTATATAAACAATCAACATACTTATTTTATGGAAATCAAACATTAATTTAATAAAAAACTATGATAACAATATAATTGATTTAAAAAAATATATAATGATCACAGATGAACCAAAATAAATCCATTTATTTACTTTTTTCAATTTGGCGGAAAACGAATCCTACCACATTCAGATCGAAAAAAATAGTTTGACGGTGTATTTTTCGCTTTAGCCCATTGAAACTCTTACCGGCTATTTTGGTGACTTAATATAGTCGAGTCGGGTCGTGTCGCAACTTAATGTGGTGTAATATGATTGTGATCAACACTCATATTTCCTTTTTCGAGTTCAAATAGTTAGCATACGAGGGAACAATGGCACGATGTCAAGTTTAATGACTTGTTTTCCTTCTTGGATTATGTAATTTTGTTGGAAATAAAGCCAAAGGAATGAAACAAAACGATATTAAAGGTACTCTTTAATATGTCTCGATCCCGTAGATTTTTTTGATAATTAGTGCTTATGTAATTTCAAGTAACTATCCATCACGAATCACCGACCCAACAAAAATACATAACTACCCACAAATGGTGCATACATAGAAACTTACAAATTCCAGTCAATATTAAAAAATAATATGCAGAGGTGTATTTTAATAGTTATTTTTTGTAAGTTGTAAGGTCTGGGACAACTAAGCTAATATTACTAAAGTTTGATTAGAAGATTTGCCAAAAGTGCAATTTCTATTACTAGGGTAAACTGTCTAGATACTTCTAGACATCCTACATTTCTACTCTAGACATCTTACATACCTAATGGTATGTATTCTAAAAAATCAGTAGATAATAAAAGTGAATAACAATTCACTCCATAACATAGGTACCTATACAAATGGTCAAGAGAAAAAGCAATTACATTGCCGGTTCAATATTTCATCCATCGCACTAAACAGCTGCTGAAACTGCCTCTAAATTGCATGTAACCATTATCGAACATACGCAAAACCGATAATATTATGCAAAACAACTTAACAATATTGCCATGCACCAAATGTCAACTATGATCGTACTGGTTATGCCGGGCAGCGTTCAACCGCGAATTGTACTTTAAAAATTACCTTTTTTTCGATACATACTATGTACCTACAAAAGGTGCAATATACAAGGTCACTCGACAGCTGGTAACTCTAATTAAAGGTTTTATGTTTAAATAATTAAGTGGCATAGCGCCTAGCAGGTGCTTTATTATTTATACCTTTATAAAATCATTATTTTAAGTCCCGTGCCAAATTATGTTTATAATTTGTTCGTGGTATCACGCAACAAGTACCTACATTTGAATAATCTTGCATTTTTATTACCTATTTTTCTTTGTTGTAGGAACAGAAGATAGATTATTCAAAGGTGGTAGGGCTCTTATTTCTTTTGCATTTATTTAATAAGTAAATTTTACTTTAATTTTAATCTTTGTGAATTTTAAATTGTTTTTATAAGTATGTGCTATAAATAAATGCTAATCAACTAGAAATTGTAACAAGTAAACTGTCGTTTTTAAGTCGATTGTTTTACACTTTTACCCACATTATATTACAATATCATCATTGTAAATTTCACCATAATTTACAATATATCTTAAACTTTTACTTTGCACTATAAATGTGACAGAAGAGATGGATGGATAAGGAGGAAGAAGTCGTGCTGAAAGATATCAATAAATAACCAGATGATGTTGAGCTAATTAAAATGATTTTCGCTAATCCATCTCATTACAATATAACAAAGCAATTTGTGTCCACGTGCTCACTAAATCACTTTTTGTTTAACCATTCGACACGTGTTTTCTAGAAACATACTTGTTTTTTACTCAAGTCAAAACTATTCGAAGACAATTTACGTTGAGTCAATATAAAAAAAAACACCCGATGTTTTAATTTTACATCGAATTATAGATACAGAATGTTCAAAATACTTTAAAGGAGTCAATAAACCTCAAGGAACTGGTTTTTATTATGTTTGAACTCAAATATTTTGTTAGATTAAACATTATGATCACAACGACATTTAAAACTATTTTGTTCGTTGGAAAATTCATTCCAAACGTTTTGAAACACTCTAAATTTGCAGTTTGTGCTATGATATTATGGACATGTGTGTGGCATTTATTGTTATCAATTTAACTTTAAAATTCGATCTGAAATATACAACACAGTAGGTATATTCTGTGAATTTTGAATGTTCCAACAGGCTTCGGTATGAATTTTCCAACGAATAAAATTGTTTTAAATGTCGTTGTGATTCTGAAATTTCATGGCCATAATCGACATGCTGGCCATGAAATTTAAGAAACACCGAATGTAGAAATAAATTAAAATCACAGTAAAGTTCAACTCTTTTTATGTCATCTTAATATCGCTGGTCTTGATAAAGCTAATTAGCGGGTTAAAAATTAACAAGTTTTGAGTCGAATCGCAATCGGTGCAGTTTCGAAACAAAAGTGGTCAAATCTCGGGGTTGATTCGAAATGTCACCTATAAGTCAGTAAGTCATTGTCAAGTAAGTCAGTAGGTCGAATATTGACAGAAAATTAAAATAACAGTTCAATCAATACAAATGGTTGCATCGAGGGTTGCATAATGCAGGTTACAGCAACACGTTGCGAATAGATGAATTAAAAAGGAATTTATTAATTGTACCTAAGTTTTAATTGGAAACTAATCACATTACACATACCAACTCTTTAAACGCTGTAAATATAATAACTAATGACGTTTAAATTATAAACCAAAGTTAATGAAACAACTTGAACATAGAAATAATTAGTTATGGGTCGTAAAACGAAACAAACTCGGAATTATAGCATTCTAAACAAGAAGTTAGTTAAAAATGTTAGAAATAATGATTTTCGTCGGGTTTTTTTCAACATGGTTAGTGATTCGTCATCCATCATGTCATTGACACCGCTGTGCATCAAACGCCGATATACTAGGAGATGATGAGATCGACAGCGTTCAATCAACTCTGCCGGTGCATCCACCTTATCACGTGGTAGGTATTTGCTAATTAATAAACGACTTACCTATGCAAATTACAATTAAATCATAAAAAAATATCGCTCATTTTCGTGTGTTCTTTGTACTTTGCGCACACATCGATGACGTATAGATAACAGAATTCGTCAGATAACGCACACAGCCGAAACATAGACCGATAAGCACGTGTCGTGACCGCGAAATCTCTTCGTTGTTTCTGAACCCCTGGTACCAAAAACGTAGAAACGGCTCACGAACGAACCTGAAAATACACACGCTTCTAACTTTCACATGTGGAAAATAGTTCATAGACTATACACAGATGTAATATTGCGTGTGTAGGTATTTATTAGATATATTAGTGTGTAGATATATTAGTGAAGAACTCTGTGTTCGCTGCGACTGTGTGCAGTGAAAACTCTTTTCACGTACAACGCTATACATCACGCGCGTATACGTGCATAAGTGGCAGTATCTCATAGTAGGAACGTGTGTTAATAGCGAAGTTGTGTTTCCGCATAGGCAGTTCTGAGGCAACGAACACGAACGTGTGAGGTGGGCTCGCTTGCCCCCGCACCGCACGCTGGGAGCGACAACCTTACGAATTAGAAAAAAAGTCGTTTTACGCTAGCTGACTCCGTACGCGACCCGGGAAATTATCAAAATTCTTTTAGCCCTGTTCTTATAATTTACTTACGATATCAGTTCGTCTCTATACATGATTTGATTATAGATGTTTACGTTTAGTAATTCTACAGTAGGTATATGTAAAATGTCTTCTGTATACAGTATAATTATTACGCATTTTACACAATTCTACGCACTCACTCCCACACAGTCAAACGAACCCACAAATTTGCCTGTGTATAGAACTACGGCATCGGCATTGATAAGCTACGTCACTCGCTGGCCTCTTGCGATCTGTGCCCTCCTGGTACCACAGCTCTACGTAATAAGCTGAAGATAACTGACTCACTTTGATCCCAATTTACAAGCTTCCGCAATATGCATTAGTGCGAAAATTCTGTTTGATCAACTTGTATGTAATAAAGTAATAAGAATAACATGACGACAACTTTGTAACCATGTTTATAATTTACCACCTAATGATAAGCTCATTACTACTGAAAGAGAAGAAAAAAACAGACAAAATAATTCAAGTTACCATTTACACACTACAATACTAATTTATTTTTGCTAATCTGACTAATCCTGACTAGTCATGATTTAAGTCCTTTCATAAGACTTACACCGACACAAGGCCTTCATAAATGGCGAGAAGGTTACGTTGTTAGCTGACGTAATGTAATGCGCGACTCGACCGCCTCTGTGTTTATGTGCGCCTGGTATTTGGTGTTCTAGTTGACGCTCCGAACACCGAGAGTTGGAACGAGACATCCCAATTAAATCTGAAATCATTTTATAAGTAACAATTGCTGAAAAACAAAAGAAATATTAACAAGGGACACAAGAGGTTAAATAAATTGGACAGGTTATATAAAAATAGCATACAGCCGTCGAATTCATAACGCCATCTGTTATCGAATGGCGAAGTTAAATGCTTGCAAGATACGAGAAGAGATAAGCATTTCTAGACAACAGTTCATTTTGAGGGACCTATTATTTAAGGCAATGCGCAGAGTTCAATTGAACAATGACAGGTGCAAACGACATGCGCCAGCCTCCGCCAAGGATGACCACAGACCGGTGCATTGGGACAAATGGCGTCGAATATTGGCTAGTTTTTTGCCTCGAGCCGAGACATAAGGCTGTTCTATTATAATTAGTGTCTTTATCAGAATATTATAATTGGATGTCCTGTGTGTAGACTAGAACAAGAACGTTTGTTTCAGTATGTATTTTAATTGCGAATCTATTATAGCCAATGTTGACTGCCGTCAATTATAATGGCTAGGTTTTTAAATTAAACACATACGACTTTGCATACCAAGCATTCGTCAGTAAAATTTAATAGCCGATGCAAATAATTTTTGTTAAGTTCGCATTTACTGGCTATAAATATGTCCGTTTTAAATGATAGGACACAATAAATACTCGATAATTTGCCGATAAAACAGTAAGTAATAATAAATAATAACTTCCATAGATTTTATCAACGCAAACGAAGTATTACAAAAGATATAGACAGCCCTATTCTCAAAAATATATAGACACTAAATGGTTCTATCAGTTTCATTACAAAATAGCAACGCTATTCTTAGATTTCAGATATAAAAAAACTTCTTAGTATAAAAATAGAATAAACAGTCTACTATATATACAAACTTAAATGTAAGTTGACAAGTAAAGATCTCGACTTAAGACTCAATGTTTAATCCGTCTTGTGTAGATAATTGCCTTGAAACATGAAGAAAACTGTCTGATATCCATTGATGCTGACTATGTTTCAAATCTAGATCTGTGCTTAAGCAACTTTCTACGGGCCATCGAAGCATTATAAGACATGGATTAGTGGTCGATCTTAACTTCAAACACATTAACAACTCTTCTAGGTACACCACAAATCCACTTGCATAACAAAACAAAAGAAAGGCAAAACAAAGAGATCTTTGCACAAACAAGAGAAGAATTATAAATACAAAAATGTATTTTTTTGCAATAAAAAACTTAGTTTGCAAAAAAAGGAATATTTTTAGAATAACTTGCAATGAAAAGTGTGCTAGTTACCATTCTTATTTTAATGGCCAAATATTGTGTGTTGTTTTTTTGCAAACAATAACATTTTTAAAAGATTCTATTGTTAAAATTAGTCAAAGGAGGCCGCATTGCGTCAAACTTAATATAGGTACAGGAACCAATGATAATTTGCATAGAACCACTCAAGTAATGGTAACAGAAATATATTTATTTTTTATTTTGCGAGAAGACTGACAGTGAATTATTTTGGTATGTGAGTATATCTACAATATTTTGCAGTCGTTCAAATCTCATATTCTTGTTCATATTTGTTTAAAAGTTTTATGTTTATCGTACGAGCTAAAATGAATGTGTGCCGTTCTCATAATAGTTAGATATTTATTGAAAATTATAATTACCTTATATTTCTATTATAGAAAATCACACATAGAAAGAATTTTTAAAATCTGTCCAGTAGTTTTTGAGTTTATTTATTACAAACATACAGACACACACAAAAATACAAATCTTTTCTCTTTATTTAGTGTTGATTGCAATAGGAGGAGCAACCTTGTCAATTGAAATTCTGTGTTTTTTCTGAAATTGTAGAAAAAATCTCAAATAATGGTTTTCTTATGTGTTACTCTTGGTATCGTATTCGAGTTTCATGTTTCAGTACTAATATCACTTTTCTTTGGTTTCAGATGATCACGTCATGCGGCATCAAATATCTTCGGCTTCCGGACACATTCTCAATATCCGACATTTTCCTTCATTATAAATAAATATTATTGTTTAAATTAATACTCACTAGTTAAGCTAATGACTGAAAATTTTACTAATGCACATATCTTCATGCACATATCTTCATGCATTTTTAATACCTAAGTTAAAATTATTTTTTAAGTTTGATCGAATTTCGTTTACGCAAAATGACTACGTGACGAAGTTTGATCTTTTAGACTTAAGTGAAGAGGACAAGCAACATGAGGCAAGGGTTTTTGATGGTCTTCATTTTGACTGTAAATTTTTATTGAAGAACCTTCAAAAATACTTCGTATTTTAGACAGAATAAGTTTGATTTTTCTACTTTTATGTTTTTACTTCCGATTCGAGTTACCATACTGACCTTCCACTAAAAACAATGTAAATAAAAGACAGAGCTTTCCTTCGATCATATATAAACTATAGATGCACGGTCGCCGCTCTAGAAATGGAGCCGTCAAAACAAGGCATACTTCAGCCGATATGCCTTGTTTCGCTGTCAGTCGTGCATAAGTGTTTTACAACCTTATTGCCCAGTGATTAAAGGTTTACATTAAACTGTACTATGTCCGTATAAGTAAGCGTTGAAGTAGTGCCGATTTTTGATTTCGATTTTGTATGGGACCGTGTATCTATAGTTTATATATGATCGAAGTTTTTTCTAGATTTATTTTGGCGTTTCATTATTTTAGTATGTAGATGAGACTGCTGTAGCTATTGTAAGGAATATTCATAAGCCACAGAATTTTAAGCTTCACGACATTGGAATAGGTCTTAAAATCCTGTGACGCTAGATTTATTTTTTTCTGATCCAGTGCCACCAGTTATGACTGAATATTACTGGTTTGATTTGGTGCAAAGGATCCCACCATAGATATAGTAATATTTTAAGCAATGTTTATGACATATATCGTTAACGATTAATAAAATGTTTATATTAATTATGGTGTGTTTTATTTTGACTAATTCTGAAATAATTGTTGGCTGGAATAACAAGCTACTTCTTTAAGGGGACAGTCTACCTACAGTTTTCTCCGTACAAACTTTACAAATGTAGTCGACTGTTTCCTCCCTGGATAAAGATATTAGAAAAAAAATTATGGCATAAGTCCTATATCAGCCATGACCATGTCCCTATGTTTTGATTTTTTTCATTTTATATTATTTCTTTTCTAATTTGAAAATGAAAAAAACCAAAACGTAGGGGCATGGTCATTGGTCATGGCAGATATAAGTTTTATGGCATAAACATATTTGCTATAATGCCCCGCACAGCCTAAACGGCTGGTAGAAGACAGCCAGTTGAGTAGTGTGTTCTTCATATGATGTAGGCAGCCGATAAGAAAGGATTTTATTTTACTTATGCGGATAAATCCGCGGGACCCAGCTAGTATAAAATAAAACATAAAGAGTACCTACAGAAGATGCAAAACAAAACGTATATCGTGGACGTTATCTACATCTACACTTCTACACTACTCTTATAAAGAGGAAAGACTATTTTTGTGTGTGTGTGTCTTATGTTTGTGATGAATAAACTCAAAAACTACTGAACCGAAAAAAATCTTTCACCAAAAGAAAGCTTCAAAATGAAGGAGCAACATAGGCTTTTGATCCCGATATTCCCACAGGATCGTAACTTACACGGTTGAAACCGCGGGACGCAGCTAGCCTTATATCTTAAGGAGTCTGATAAAGTGAGTAATACCACAATTTACCTAGTAGCTGTGCGCCTCGGCGCTTGTACTACTCTTGATAATCTAGGGTTCAGGTGAATGCTAAGGATTCAAAAACACACCAAGCAGAGCCATCGGAATTATAATTAAATAAAGTATAAAGAGAAGAACTGTATAGACAGTTTGGCAGTTCATTGGAACAATATTGTCATCTATATCTATAAAAGGCTTTGTCCTGACTGACTGACTGACTGACTGATCATCGCACATCCTAAACCGATGGTAGTAGAGGGATGAAATTTGGAGAGTGTGTTCATTATGTCATGTAGGCATCCGATAAGAAAGGATTTTTTTAAAAAATCCACGGGATCGGGAGTTACACGGGTGAACCCACGGGACTCAGCCAGTAAACAATAAAAATCCATTTTCTAGGCAACGTCGAATCTGTTACGCTTTAACAAAATATATGTAGGGTCCTTAGATATTGTTGTATCCCATATTATAAATCCTACCTTTTTTCTGATAAATTCTAGATAAATTCAATATTATATGTATAACTCACGGTCACATTTTATCTGCACATACCCCGCCTACCTTTAAGAGGACAGTCTACCTACTCTTTTTCATACAAACGTAGTCGACTGTTTCCTCCCTGGATAAAGACATACCAAATATGTTTATGTCATTAAACATATATCTGCCATGCCATGACCATGCCCCTACGTTTTTTTTTTCATTTTCCAATTAGAATAAAAATGAATTTCAGAAAAATTAGAACTAAAAAAAACTAAAACGTAGGGGAATGCTCATGGCTGATATAGGACTTATGGCATAGACATATTTTTTTTCTAATATCTTAATCCAGGGAGGAAACAATCGACTACGTTTGCAACGTTCGTATGGAGAAACGAGTAAGTAGACTGTCTCCTAATTATTTTTATTATGTTACTTATTTTAAAACGAAAATATTAAATTTATATGTTTTTCTTTTTTCGGGATGTTGGGTTGAATATAGAATATAGATATAGTCCCTTCTTCAGGTTAAACCTAAAGAAGAGACCTGCAAAAATCTCGAAACGTTGAGCATGTTGAAACAATGCCAAAAGTAATAAACACCAAGCGATTAAAACCGAAAACTGAGTTTAATTTCAAAGTTTTTTTTCATCTAATAAAACGATTTTAGTAATAGATTGTAAATTAATTAAATTAATAATAATAAACCATTTATTTCAGGCAACTGATGAGATACATTATAGACTAACATAACATGTTTAATAGTAAAATGAATGTGTTAATAGATAGTTTAAAACTATGTTAGTAGCATTTCCATGACATTAATTGTTTAATGATAGATCGTCCAGAGAACTGTCCTTCTAGAAACGCTTCCGGAAGTACTTTGATAGTACTGCCAGCAGGACGTCATTTTGTATGGCGTTTTACGTACGTCCTGCTAGCAGGACGCTGAATTCCGGAAGGACATTGGAAATTATCGACAGAGTCAGGTGTTTCAAACATTTTTTACCCGACTACCCAAAAGTAAAGTAGGTATCTACAATTCACCAAATTCACCAAATTCACCAAATGCACCAACAAAAACGCTATTTTCCTCTGTTCTTTCTTCCACAAGTTGTTCTGACTCTTCTTCAGAATCACTAGAGTCGGTAGAGCTTGATGATGGTGGTCATCCAGCTCTTCCTGGTGGTGATAGGTACGTCATCGAGTGAGATGGTGATAGGTGCATCATTTGGCAAAACGGCCTCCAGTAAATTTTTAGAAACACAACTCACAGATATGGTATAAGCTTAAAGTGATATTCGGAACTGACTTTACAGTTCCGTAACAATATGATGACGCGAAAGAATCGCCAAAATGTTGGCGACTCCATTCATTATCTGTACCCGCGGCGGCATAATGGGTAGCCAGCGAGCGAACGCGAACACCACGTCCAATTCGTGCAGCCATTCGGCTCACACTAATCGTACAGCGATGAAACAAACACCCCCAGAAAGAGAATGAGACAGCCTATCATATTGCGTTTTCAAAAATACTGCTCGTAGGCCTGTTTTGCTATAAAAGCGAAATAAAGTTGGGTCCTACCTGCAGGCCAAAAAGTCCTGCTAGCAGGATGTTGGACGATTTATCATTAAGCAAGTAGGTTCTACTCATCCAGCACAGGGTCAGCTAACCCCCAAATTGGCTTTTTTTTTTTGGGTCGGCGCAGTCGGTTAGTCATTATTGACCATACTTTCTGCAATTAGATTTGACAATGTTTATTACGGCTGACCGCCTGCCTGACACCAACCCTCTTAGGGATCAAGCAGTTTATCGTCCACCGCGCGGGGAGAACTTAAGTTTTGCTAATCTGCTGACACCCACCAGGGCTACATTGCCAATAACGACGGCAAACAGATATTGTGCAGTAAATAAATATAGGTACTCTCTTTGTTGTATCATTTACATGGAGGGAGTAATTGAATAAAATACTCGGTGGACTTGCACATTATTGTCGTATTACTAACTATTAAACTGACTAGTCCGGAATAGCTGTTAGTTTTGCTTGACCATCCATGAAGTAGGACAATCATTGGTGATACATAGTTTCACAAAAGGATTATGAACGACATGTGATATGATCACATGTCGTTCATAATCCGCCATGATATGTAATCAAGTAGGTACATTTATAGGTTATACGTATAGTCTAGGAACGCCATGCCATCGTTATTTTATAAAAGCTGAAGGTTTGTCAGGGCATGCTCCTATGCACATGGAAGAACGCTGGACTATTATTAAGTTAAGTTACATTTTCCCGGGTCTTAATCGCGTATTACTATTTATTTTCTTACCTCGACGTTTCAACCATGAAATGTTTTTAATTTTAATGTAATGTACAAATAACTATAGGTACTGTATTTCAGAATCATAGATCAAAAATTAGTACATTGAAATGTTACATTTGAGTGTGCATTTGTCAGAGGACGCAATTTTATTTTTTAGATATCAAGGGGGGGTCAGTTTGAAGTTAAATAATAGTTTGTGGCTCTTGTCCCACGGCCGCCATCTTGGAAAAACGGGTTCAAATGGTTTTTATGGTTTATTTGACGAACTATAGGTCTCACAAAAAAAATAATTACCATTTTGTATTGCAAATAAAATTATCTACAACTTTTGGTTAGTAACTTTTAGTCGTAGAACTAAAAATAAAAAGTTATAAGCAAAAATCCATGAAAATTTGAGAAACAAATTCGTAAGGTAGAAGTCCCAAGGTGACTCAAAAAAATTATATGGATCGGATGAGGATCTTTGGAGTGATGAGCAGAATAGTTCCTCAGAAAGTAGTAAATTACTTACTTTTGGACTTTTACCAGTAGAATCAGACCTTGTACTACTGGTTAGGGATTGATGAAGCACCTGGAACCACCTTATCATCAGAGAACTCCTCAATGATTAAAGTTATGGTTAAAATTCCTAGATAGATAGGGCAGATGAAAGTAGGTACTCAAAAAAGGATGAAATAAAAAAACCGACTTCAAAAAAACATAATATAACCTCACCTACATACAGTAATTGAGGAGTTTTCTGATGAGAAGGTGGTTACAGGTGCTTCATCAATCCCTAACCAGTAGCACACGGTCTGATTCTACTGGTAAAAGTCCAAAAGTTAGTAATTTACTACTCTCTGAGGAACTATTCTGCTCATCACTCCGAAGATCCTCGTCCGATCCATGTTTTTTTTTTATGGAGCCACCTTGGGATTTTTACCTTCCGAATAAAAAAATAATCATCAAAATCGGTTCATAAATGACCAATAGAATTTGTTTCTCAAATTTCCATGGATTATCGCTTATAACTTTTTATTTTTAGTTCTACGACTAAAGGTTACTTAACAAAAGTTGTAGATAATCTTATTTGCAAAACAAAATGGTAATTATTTTTTATGTGAGACCTATAGTTCGTCAAATAAACCATAAAAACCAAGATCCAAGATGGCGGCCGTGTGACAAGAGCCACAACCCCACAAACTATTATTTAACTTTAAACTAACCCCCCCTTGATATCTAAAAAATAAAATTGCGTCCTCTGACAAATGCACGCGGAGCCCAAAAAAATGAAATATTTCAATGTACTAAATGTTAAGAAAGAACTGTCGATATCAAAGGGAAAAGTAAATAAAGAGCTGTAACTTTTTCAAATAAATGTGTTAGTTTTTTGTTTACAATTTTGATCTAAGATTATGAAAAAGAGTATTATTGTTATAAAAGAATAGCACGTAATTTAATCATTCTAATAATACAACTAAAAGTTAGTACAACATAGTATCATTTTCCAATAAAAATAAATTCTGTGAACAACACACAGCGCCATCTAGCCCCGTGGTAAGCGAATAAGCTTGTGTTACGGTGACTAGACAACGGATATAATACTTATATTTTTTTTTCTTTTGTGAAAATACACACATATTATACATAAAGAGGGACACCCATGGTTGAACACTATAAATTCACCAATATTCTCTTAAACTACCCAAGTACTCAAACATAAAAGCTGAAATATTCGGTTACTATAACGAAATCTTGACTTGCCCGGTCAGGCGCATGGTCAAAAGATCTAAGAAGACCATGGATGTACCTATAAATATAAATAAAAGCGTTACTTAGTACAACGGGCACTAATCTTTGATATATCGTTTAGCGGTACCCATGTAAGCTAGCTAAGGCTATGTAGGCCTGGGGTCCGTTAAACATTGACCTAGTGATGCTCTTACGGTACTGTGGTCACATATTTTATCGATAGAATGTTACCTTTTGTAATTTTACTGTCGTTGAAATGTGTGGTTAATGTACTATCAACAAATGATATGGAATTATACGATTCTTAATGTACCTTCCTCGTCATGCGAATGATTGTTTAGGTACCTAGGTACTATTTTAGAAATAAAATTGTTTTATTATTAAAAATGAAAATACTTAGAACAATACTTAACAACTAAATAACAACACGCGACGCACCCAGCACAAAAGCCGCCAGAACACAAGCACATGATTTTTGATGTTAAAAAGAGTTATTAAAAGGCACCACCTATCCTATTTATTGATGTTATACCTATACTACTATTAATTTATACACTGTAATACCTAAATATTATATTATATTTAGAAACCTGAAATTTCAAAACCTACGACAACACCAACGAATGTGGTTAAACCTAGGTTATTTTGATAGAATAATTGTATCATCCTGAAAATAATTGATAGAATAATTGTATCATTCGCAGTAATCATCCTGAAGAAGAGACCTGGAAAGGTCTCGAAACGTTGAGCGTTGTAACAATGCTAAAAGTAATAAAAACCACGCGATTCAAACCGAAAAATGTCTTTAATTTCAATACAACATCGTGAAAACAGAAGAAGAATCTAGAATAATTGTATACAATATAAAAACGGAGTTAGACAGCGTTTGTCGCTCCAAAGTAAATATCATACTGCTGTCATTCTCGCACAGTTAGGTAATTCGTGCCTGCATGAAGTAATACTTGACGCCATGGTATGTCACAGAGTCACAAGTTAATATACGAAAATTCTCATGCATAATGGCATTTACATTCATTAATTGCATTCATTAGTAGTACATAATTTATTATTATCGCGAGTAAGACCCCCAGGAAATTAGTATCCCTCAACATTTTCAAGAAGGCATATTTATTACTTCTAATTTCCAATAGAGATATTAATATCTAACAAGATTACAATGCAGCCAGCCACCAAAGGCTTAGCTTCTTCAGTTTTAGTTTTAATTTAGTTTCTAAAAAAAAATATGTTTTTAATAATTATATTTTTAAGTTTATAAATATAATATTAGCATTTCTAACCAGACATAACTAAAGATCCGTTTTAATATATTAAATGGTTGATATCGATAAAAGCAGAATAGCGATATGAAAATATCGATGTAGTGATCGTACAATCCCTGCGCAGGATCAGGAATAGGCGGGCACTAGCGCAGTGGGTCGCCGGCCGACGGGAATGCGGAAGGGCTCGCATCCCAAACGATGCACACCATGTTACCACTCACAGATTTATCGGACGATATATCGATCACGCTATTTTGTATACCTACATTGTGTAAGTATCTACATTTTAAGGAAGTGTAAAATGTTAACGAGGGTTAATTTTTATTCGTGATGCTCTAATAATAAAAATAGTGTAGCTTCGGAAATTGTAAAATTGAATCTTATTTACACTTAACCTTATCAACTAAATATATGATTTTAAACTAACATTTTTTATAATGAACGGAATATTTACTTGTTATATTATGATTTAAATACATATGTACCTACCTTTTTAAATTTTATTTGTAGTAAATTCTTAAAAATTTAATAGTGATCCTTTATAGAAGAGTAGTGAGTATAGTACTGCCATAAATAAAAGTTATATCGATGCTTGGAACAGTGAAAACATCTTATCATTATAATTGCATCGAATCTTGTCAAGTAAATTAAATGTTATAGCAATGTAAAGTATATTTACACAGGTGCCATTGCAACATCTCGTCAAGTCTAAGTCATAAATAAAGGTTTTTTAATATTTTATAGATTTTTATTTAGATTATAGATTCTATATGTTGTTGATTCATCAAAAGATAATAAGTTACATAGAAGTGGCAGTATTATATCCTTATATTTCATCGTTTGCAAAATAATCAAATACAGTAAAAAAATATCAAAGCGTACGACTGACCATCGATGTATCCCCACAACAATCTCAGGATACACACCACGAGTGGAATTTTAACGGTACTTGTAACTAAAATCAAGCTAGGACGCCGATAAAAAATGGAGTCCCTTCACACAATCTTCAAAAACCGAGTCCTGTTAGGGCTACTGACCTTAAGGGTGAAATGACCCATTTAAATCGAATGAGGTCATCGGCCATCTTGAAACGGGTAATTTAAAAAAAGATTGATTAGAAATTAGAATTCCTTGTTAATGATACTGGCTTGTTTTGATTGGATAAGCATTTCATGTTTAGATCCCAGTTCTAGTGAAACATTTTTTGTGTAACTTTGTATGGACCTATACAATATGCTCCTGTTTAACTAACGCTAATTGGTAAATAAATAAATAGATATTGCACGACGTTACAGACAGCACAATCTAGGCCCAAACTAAACTAGGCTTGTACTATGGGTACTAGACAACGGATATACTACACATACTATAGAAAACACACAGACCAGAAACAAATATTTATTTTTAGCATAAATACTTGAACCCGGCGAGAATCGCATCGAATTGCTTCTGCATTACAGTCGGGCATTCGTCCTACGTGCCACAGAAGCCTTCGTAGTCTCTTTGTAGGTAGGTAAATGTTGGGAGTGTAACCGAACGACGCAGTTTTTATTTTGTTTTATTTTTACACGCGATAGATAAGCGTCTAAACACTATCTCACCTGATGGCAAGAGGTGATATGGTCTAAGATGTAACACGCTCATGTAGAAGAAGTGTAAGTGGAACTAGATTCGACCCTTCCTTCTTCCTGAGTGGCTGCACCGGTAAACGTAACAGAACACGGACGAGTCTGCTTGGTGCTACGACTTATACCGGTGGGTGAAGAAAGAAAACCAAGAAGTTAGTAGCAAATATCTTAATTTCCAATAACTATATAAGGTACCTTTACACAATAAAATTATATTCAAGATAAAAATAACATTTCAGAATAGTAAACAAAATTCAATGATAATGATAAAAGAGCAGGTGTCGTGTGTTTTATTTGCCGTCATTCGACCGCCATTACACATTATTTTCGCGTGTCGTAGTCAATATTATGCTAAATAATTAAATGTATTTCAGATAGGCACAATTTAACTGCTTACGTGCATATACCTACTTTATACAGTGTATTCGGAAACGGTAATATAAGACGATATTATCGTTACAAGCAAGCTACTATTTAAAGATGTGAATTTGAAAATATTATATCTAGTAGACTACTTATGCCTTAAATATAAAAGAAAATGAGAAATTTCATAAAAACAAAACAAAGAGGAGGTAGCCTTTTCTCTTGTAAATGGCAGTAAACGTCTAACAAAAATGTGATAAAACTTACACTTTGCTTTCTGAGTCGTTATGAGTACCTACCTCAGACCTAATATGTAAGCGACGCTAAGGTCGTCGATGTAGCAAAATGCTTACCTAAAAGAAACCTATTTATTCCAGACTTGAAGCCTGGAGATTGTAGTTAAGAGGATAGTCTCCATTCTCTTTCTCCATACAAACGTAGTTTAAATTTTCATCCCTGGATAAAGACATTAGAGCAAATATGTTTATGCCATAAAACTTATATCTGTCATGACTATGCATCTACCTTTTTATTTTTTTCATTTTTTTATTTTTTATTATTATTTTAATTAGAAAATTTTAAAAAATATAAAGGTTTTGTCATGACAGATATAGGTTTTATGGCAAAAACATATTTGCTCTAATGTCTTTATCCAGGGAGGAAAATGTAAACTACGTTTGTATGGAGAAAGAGAATGGAGACTATCCTCTTAAGGGGGAATATCAACGCGGCCAGTGAGTTTCACGTCGTAGCAGTACGTACGCGCAAAGGGAACGCTCACCTATGAATGGGTGACAGTTTTAAGTATACCTCATTGTTATATAGTAAAATGGGCAGGAGGGATGGTTTTCTGAGATCCCTGATTCTGATCCGGATTTCCTGAGAGCATTCTCCGAAGTGAATACGAAAGAAGACCGACATCGAACGGTTGGCGACCTCATGACTGTGTCCCAACTTCCAAGCCTAGTAGGCGTGACGCAACCAGCTCATCATCGCCTATCAACCTCATCGTTAAATTTAGCTGTTCCCAGAAGTCACTACAATACTCCTTACACGACTGGCTCTGTACCTGGTACAGATTTGACTTTTATATTTTACTTATTCTTGTCCAGAATAATTGAGGAAGTTTAGGTTTTTATTTGTACCCACCAACCGGGTTCGAAAAGAAATAGAACAAAACATCTAGTTGCATTCATATCCTGTATCATGGTAAACGTAAGTACCAAAAAAGCTTACATTACGTTTCAAAGTAATAACATCCTCATTTGAAATTATAACTACGAGCACGCCATGCGAGCGTACATTCCCTGTGCCCTACGTCTCGAACGCGCCTCGCTGCTTCCATCAAACGCTTTAGTCCTTTACCGGTCTAATAAAAACTCCTATTAATTGCGTAACCTCATGTAATAAACTTTTCGATTGGTTAAAAATAACCGAAGCAATGCACCACCGAACCCGGTATAAATTCTTAAAAAACATAAACTTCATTTTATTGCGCGTACCTCAAAAGACTTTAATCGCGTAACAAACAATTCGAATATCGAACGAGACACTGGCCGCTACGAATCAAATTAGAAAAACCGCCAAAACTGACGTATAACTTTCTTGTTTTGTAATTCGTGCTGAAAACCATGATTAGAACTCGATTCTAATACACAAAAAATAAAGTTTAGTATGGTTACAGAGAGTGGGTGCAGTTGGATCGTTGTTCCTCGATCGTGGTTGGAGCTAGGATATAGGTCATTGCTCCCCTAAACCTGTGGAGTAGTCAGGGCGGTATGTCCATGTTTAAATTGCCCAAGTTGTATGTACTCTCGGTACAGGATACCGACATTAGGTACCTACTCTAGTCGGGCATGCACCCGCCCGGCCCCTTTCCTCGAGCTCGTGCGTGGCCCGAGACGGATGACCATCCCGACGAGTACCTACTTCGTGATAAGGTCCGCGTCGTCCGAAGATTCCTTACCTCTCGCTTTGTATCACCTCTATTCACATTTAGGAGGATTGTTTTAATAGATAGCTACGAGTAGGTATACGTTTGACTAATTTATCACCTGATGTTACTCGTAAGTGAAAATAAATACTCTGGTAAAGCAAGGTAAAGCAATTAGGTGAAAAGACAGGAACGAATAGTGTTTTTGAAATACCGGAACTCATACTAACAGAGATATTTCTTAGGTTTTCGCGATGCTAAAAAAATATAAAACCGTAAAATTAGTTTAATTTTTAATAGATACTAACTGACAAAATAAAAAAACTTTTGGTTCTGCCCCCTGTGTATGTTTTAGATTTTTAATTTGATTTGGCTGAAAATCAGCGCTGTGTAGGTAGATAAAGTACCTATATTTGAGCATCTGATTATGTTGAGGCTTGTGCATTTGGCATTTATATTGATTAAAAAGCTTTTCATAGAAGTTTTTGTAAAAACTATATATCTAGTGCATTAATTGCTCGTGGCACTATAAAATCTATTCCTACTAAGTCTTGTAATGGGAAGCCTATTTTATTCCAATTCCATCAAAGTATTTCGATGAAATTGTGCATTGGTCGTACATTCTTGGCAGAATTTCTGCATATAAATCTGAGGCTGAAACGAACAAAATTTGTCATTTTTGACTATTTAGGTTTCTAGATTTCAGCAAACTGAATTTCTTTCTTGTTCACAATAATGAAATACAATTTCAACCAAATTGATAATAAAACTACACAATAAACTACATTTAAATTGTCGACATAAAAATACATTACCAGAATAGAACACACTTACACCTAAATGTAAGAAACAAGACAAAACTAATGTTTTACTAGTAACACGGAAACAATATATTTTAATAGATAAATCGAAAATACTGAATAATCTCACCATTTACTTTTTGCTAGGTAGGAATTTGAAACTCAACGTTGAAAGAAACTGGCCCTTTTGCCGTAGAACTCAACGCACGACTTCAAAACTTAACACCACAGTAGAGGTTAATAATGCAAAAACTCAGACGCATTTCCGTGTGTAAAATCTGTCGGCCCATTTGGTTTGAAAACACATTTGGTGATAAAAAAAAACATGTTTCCGTGCGTAGAATAACGGTAACACTTTTTGCCGTATTTGCTTATCACGTGTATCTGTGGGAAATGCATCTTTTGCTCCAATTTGGTTTTTATCCTAGAAGTATTATAAATACGAAAGTTTATTAATCTGTATGTTTGTTACTATTTTACTCTGAAACGGCTAAATGGATTAAGATACAATTTTAACTGGAGATTGCTGAAATCAGTGGACAAAACTCTGGTTAATTTTTTTTCTCGACATTCCCACGGTATCGAGAGTTAAGTGGGTAAAACCGCGGACCGCTGTTAGTAAAACACATTCGTTTAAGCGTATGCAGAACACCGTGTGCACTTAACGCTCTCTTTGCAAACAAGGTGGCATACAATTACTTTGCTAGTCGATGTGGAATATTTATTAATACTTTCCATAAATAATAATTGTCTTTAAACGGTTGATCTGAGCTGCTTTAATCTGTATGGGAGGTAATGGAATCAGTTGACTGAGTCTGTGTTTCCGGGCGTGTACAATACATGCCCGAAGTATTGGGGGCTTCAAGTCGACAGATATATTTTAGACAAGCAAGTAGGTCTGTACGTATTTTTACTTTTGTAAGTGCAAGGCACGTTAAGGGCCCTATTCTGAAAAACTGAAAATCCATGTCGGGCGCATCGAAAATTGTTGATTATTTCATGACAGAATGTCGTAGAACTTTTTTTTGTGTACAGATTGTAGGCGACATTGTTTCCAATATTTTAGTGCAGTTTCCATACAAATATGTCGAAACGTATTGAAGCCTATCGACATTTTAGCCAAATCAGACACTTTTTGTCTAAAATTTGGATAGGCTTTGCACCAATAGGAGGTTCTTGTCTTAAAACTACACCAAAATGTAGGAAATAATGTCACCTACAATCTGTGCACAAAAAAAAGTTCTACGACATTCCGTCATGAAATAATTAACAATTTTCGATGAGCCCGACAGGGATTTTCAGTTTCAAGGTCGTTGACGTTGTTACTCCTCTTAAGCAGTTGGTCCCGGTTGTTATCTTTGATAGCAATCGTTAGGTCCAGTTAAATTCTTTAGGGCGACCTGATAAACTCTAACACTAGGTGAGCCACGCCACTATACGAAAAGAAGAAGAAGTGCAAGCTAGCGTACAAGTCAGCCTGCCGAGTTTAAACGTGCGAGTAACTCGTACGTGTAAATTCTATTTAGTTCATGACAGCTAAAGCTTCAAATACACGATGACACTTACACTTTACTTATAAAACAGACCACATCTACAGCACCTAGGTGTGATGTGTTTTAGGTAAAGTGTCAGTGGTGTCGTGTAGGGACAATCTACCGACTCTTTTCTCCATACAAAATTTACATACGTAGTCGTAACAAAAAACGTTATGGCTTATTGAATGTTATGGCATGTTTTTATAGGACTTATGTTCTATATCTATTTTCTATTTTTTTCTGCATTTTATTTTATTTCTAATCATAAAATGAAAAAAAAAACAAAACGTAGGGGCATAGTCATGGCAGATATAGGTTTTATGGCATAAGTATATTTGGTGTAATGGGTTTATCCAGGGAGGAAACAGTCGACTACGTTTGTATTTCTATACAAACGTAGTCGACTGTTTCCTCCTTAGAGTAGGTAGACTGTCCTCGAGTAAGCAACCCGAGCTACTGGCGTACGAGTAGTTATCTACTGGCAAGGCAGCAGCTCGCTCGCTGGCTCGTGCTGTATGCTATTAGTCCTACGGCGATCGAACGGCCGCTTGCTTGGTGCCGCGATTGATGCACGATGTACCTTCCGAGTTATGCGAAAAAATAACTCAACAAAACATTAAGTTCAAACTTAGACAATATTTTATAGATAATCTGTAAAACAAGTTTGTTCCGTACCTATTGTATTTTATAATGTTCCTGCCTTGTCTTCTACCGTACACTTTTCTATAATATCTGTTTATTTTTTCTACTTACCGGATCACTTTCTTTCTTTTTTCTTTGTTGATAAATGTGTATTAATTTAAAACTTAACCTATAATGTATATATGTATTATTGAACTATAGCTATGTACCTATGTATTGATTTAAACTTATATTTAGCATCAAGTTATAACCTCCGTGGTTTTTAGATGTTAAGTTTAACTATTTTTGTATTTCTTTTATGTAATCTGGTAAATAAATTAAAAAAAAAAAAAAATGTTAGCTGGACTTCTGGTACATATAGTAGGTATAGCTATTTATGTATTCTGTGGTATAGGCTAAAGCCACATTTTATCTCACTGAATCGAAACTTATGTGTAAAACCACGTGGCGTATTCTTACCAATTAACAATCACTAACACCTTTTACAAAGTTTATTCTATCTTACAATCTTTGTGTAAAGGTACAAAACTATAAATCAACTTTAACGGTTACGCTTTTTGTTAATTTTTCGCGTTAGCTATCAAAAATGATGCTTATCTATTTACGATGTGTATAAACAACATGATAAATGATACAAAATGGAAGATTTTATAAATACGTGATCGTGATATAAAGTTTGATATGATTTTTGTTGGATTTTGATTGATACAACAGAAAATCGAAAAAGAAACTGTCGGTTCTACAATTTTTTTTTGTAATAATGAATTAAGGAGTTCGCATATACACAATTGGTGCATTTCTATACTTATATTATAAAGAGTTATCGTTGGTAACATTTATGTATGTATGTGTAATGTATTTTCCGGGTACTATCTAAAACCACTGAACCGATTCCAGTAATTCTTTCACCAATAGAAAGCTATATTAACGGGGAGTGACATAGGCTACTTTTGATCCCGATATTCTCACGGGATCGGGACTTACGCGAGTGAAACCGCGGAAGTCTGCTAGTACCTAATATAACTAATGCTTAATTGAGTCTTACATAAAGTTTTAGCCTATTTTATCTAAATCGGACTGAATGCGTTTCAATCCAACACAGTCAAAGTCGTCGTAGTCCATCGAGTCGGAGTCGGAGAGTCGTAGTGAAACAACCTTGTGGCACCTCTCAATGTAACATCCTATAAAAGGACAACGAGAAATTCCATTTTTGAGAAAGAAATTCATGAGACTACAAAGTTCATCTTTTGATTTTCAACTCTTATGTTCATTTTTATTATTATTACTGTCATATACCTACTTGTGCACTTTTACAAAGAGTTATACCTAGCTATCTTTTTGTACAAGTGAACAAGAATTCTATATTTTAAACGAGTTAGTAGGTAATTAAAAATGATATGAGTAGTTAACAAAAAAATATGCATTACGTACCTATAATACAATTAAATTTATTGAATTATATTTATCATCGACACCTAACTAGTTTAGCTTCCAGTTGTCCATAATTGTTATAATTCGCTTTCAAATTAAATAAAAGACCACAACGTAACTAAGTTTTTCATTTGCTAATTGCCGTTAATAGTTAAAACAATTAATAATTTCAGAAACACGTCAATATAACACGCATCGACACTTCTAGCTGAAACACTCCGACTCACTTATATTATCCTGGTAATCTTGACTAAAGTTAAGTCGGCCTTAATCCTTCCTTACTCAAGTGTTTGCTCAGAATCGGATTAGCCACGCTAAATTGAGTGTTACGTACTTATTTCAGGGATTAGTTTCGTTTGTTTGGTCACTTATATTCGTGTTTCAATGCGAATCAGATTCTGCTAAACAAAGCTACACTTTACGGCGTTTGAAATAAAGTAGAGTTCTCTATGAAAAGTATCAAGAACAACTTCCATGAAGTCATGTCGTCCTAGTACTTTGAGCTAGAGTATTCGATAGTTCGACAATGTTCTGCGCCAAGTTTGTGGACAACATACACATTGTCACGTCATTATTTTTACAATTATCATTTTAGTAGAGATTAGAGATACTCCGGGTGAATTAGTTATTCAAAGATTTATAAATTCACAACAAGCTGAAATTTAGTAAAATTGTTCAAAACATAATAATTGTAAATGACATTTCAAAACTCCCAAACGTTCCTATACTTGGGAAAAAAGTTTTTAAATTAGTTTTCGTCTAATTTGCCTGGGTTAAGATGGGTGTTTTGTGTGTTAATATAATATTATAAATTAACAATACCTACTATTACTACTACATAATACACTTATGACTACGTCTTGCTGTCTCTATTGATTTGGCTAAAGCGTTTTTAATTACTAACATTTCATATTAATTAAAAGACGTCACGTAAACGTAGATATTATATTGTTCAAGATTAAGCAAATCTTATTACCTAAAGCCAAGTGAATACTGAAACGCCACATCAAATTTAAGAGCAACTTGTATAATTAAATTAAGCAGCTTCTAATTGAAAAATTAGTAGGTATGGAAACTTAACAGTCTAGCAGCTGCTTAATTGATTAAGAAGTAGGTGGCACTAAAATTTCGAGTAGATCTTAACAAACTTTGTATGCAGGTTTCTATGAGCTAGGTACTATAGACTTTTTGTCGTGGGGGGTTTTTTGATTGATGGGTTATTTCTTCCGTAAGTGGGGTTATTATTTATATCTCCGATTTTAATTATTCTTTTTTATTAAAAATGTAGAACTGGAAATCAGTCTCATAGAAAATTGGTGAATATCTGACAATGATCGCAAGTGAAGTAACTGACTGAATAACTTTTCTAAATACAATAAATTCCTCGTTTGGACATTAACCTAGTGCAGGAGTGCATGACAATCACAATTACTGAGGCGCCAACGTAAACTGTGTAAAAGCCATTTTTAACCGACTTCCAAAAAAGGAGGAGGTTCTCAATTCGTCGGGATATTTTTTTTTATGTATGTTCCCCGATTACTCGAAGATGCCTGGAACGATTTTTATAATATTTTTTTTGTTTGAAAGAACATATATCAAAGTTGGTCCCATAAAAATTTGGTGAAGATCGTATGAGGATCTTCGGAGTGATGAACAGGATTGCACCTCGAGAGTGCAGCAAAGTGCTCAGTTTTTGACTGTATGATTGATTTTCACCAGTAGAATAAGGCCATAAAGAATAGATACCGATGAATAAGAATATGGTTTCAGAGTCTCCACATCTGAAACCACCTTCTCATCACAGAACTCCTCAATGATTAAAGTTATGGATAGAATTAGAATTAATATAGAATTAGAACATGCTGTTTAATAACGGGTGCTACTTAAACTAACTTCTATTTAATAGCATTAAAATCTCGTCAAAAAATCTACATTGTCCTTTGAATCACAAAGTCAGCCATATATATAGTAAGTACCATCAATGTGCGTCTAAAAATACTATCTTAGGCACGATATGTTTTCGATACAAGCTACTGTAAATAAAACTTAGCATCTTTATTTAGTTTTCAAACAAATTACTAGGTCAGCAACTAATTTAAACATCAAACATGAAACATGTTTTGACATTAACCTAACCTATCCAGTCAGGGTGCTCCGTATCGTTTTTCCCTTACATAATAAGTTTATTAAAAGCCTTATAATTTATCTCGTGGCTGGTTTGTAAAATTATCGGTTAGTTTATGTGGCTAAAAAAATAGAGCTTGAATTCCCCTTTAACAACTTTTAACCAGTGTTACGCCAATTTTATTGTTTTCGACGCTAGCATTTGCATAAATATCTGACACCAATTTGAATTGTACTTAAATGGTTTCGATAAAAAAAACTCAAATTAATAATTCAAATTGGATTTACATAAAAACCGGCAACAAGTCCTCTGTTCCATCAATAGTTACATACCTACGTCATTATTAAACATGTGTTGGATTGAAATTGCAACTGGTGTTTGTCGATTTACATAATTATATACTCTATTAAGTCTTCCTGTTCAATAAAATCTATATAAAAAATGGAATAATCAAACAATATATTTCATGTAACTAAAAATAATAAACTAAAACAGTACCTACTGTATATAGTAATACAATAATATTATAATGTTTATTTATCTTATAGGTATTTTAATATTACAAACATTCAAAACATCATTTCTTAGTGATTATTACACTTAGGAAATACCTACTGTTTTTTTTGGGTTCGAGTCCCGCCAGGTACTAAAATTTTGTAAGCAAACATTTCTGAGCAATGTTTGTACTGTGATCTAGGTTCAAATAATTTAGGCAGCGTAACGCCGCACAACAAAGAAAATCACCATAACCGATCGGTGGTGGTCAAATTGATATAATATGAATTAAGATAAATGAAAATGAATAAAATGTTCCAAACCTAAATTGAGTACATATGCAGGGTTTAAATTTCAATTCCGTCTATTACGTTTAACGTGGTATAACTCGTATCATGGGAAAAGCGCCATCAGCGACATTTTTAGCTGTTTAATGTCAGGATAAATAAAGTACAAATTATGTAGTAACGTAAATATTATGCTACGCATAGTCATTGACAGTTTTACCTGCCTATGACTTATTTATTACCCTTATTTATAGCAATAAATTGAACAAATAACAGCATAGGATCACCACTTAATTGTTAATTCATAAATCCTTGATCACTGTTCCAGATATCAAAGTAAATATTAGGTATTCGCATTCTTTACCCATAAATGGCTGGACCGATTTTAATAACGATTCATACAAAATGATGGAATGTCGTTCTTTAATTCAAGGTTGTGTAATGTGTAACTTATATCTATGTATACCTACTGTTCCAAAAACCGGTAATATAGTATAGCAACAATAAAATATTAAATTTTATAAATTTTATTATGTTTCATACTTACGTAGATATTTACATAACTTTATGTTTTATGCAATTTGTATTGTTATGAGGTCATAAACTGTTTTAAATATCCTTTAAAAAGTCATATTATGTACAATTCCGAATACATTATACATATTATGTAAATATTATTGGAGGAATATCCGTGACTTGATGACAGGGCAGCGAGAATATTTTGATCAGATTCATAGGTCAATACAATAATTAAAAGAATACCTACTTAATGACACGAGTAGTAAACTGGCGATTTAACCTTTTCAACATTAATTTGGTCAACGCCAACTGACTGTTGTTTAAAAAGTTAATGGATTTTGATTAAATACTTAATTAATAACTGTCATGTTGAATTTGGACAAATGACCGATTTACATAATACATGAGCATTTACCGCAGATAGGATTTTAATGTACGTTGACATATATTATTGTATACCTACTATTTTTTGAGACATTCAACATTGAAGCGTCAATAGTTTCCTAGTACACTTGCTCACCATAAAGTAGATTATATTTTCATTTTCGGTGTAAGTAACCTTTACATGAAAAACTGAGGTCCACAAATCCCTCTAATAAGTAGTTTTTTAAAGTAAGAAAATTGATCGAATCACTCGCCTTGGTTTCGTTTCACGTGTAAATCTCACGTTTGCGTTTTATAATAACCACATACTATACTAATGGACACATAATAAGTATTCATTTGCAGGATCGACTCCGATGACAAGTATTGTTGGCTCTCTGCCATAATATGACGGGTAGATAATTTACCTATTACTTACCTACCTGATAATGATGATGACGATAACTTTCATAAAATTTAAATATCATTTTAGTTCATGAAACTTAAAAGTAATAATCACAATTCCATACAAATTCTAGCCATCTTACTTCTAAATACGGTAAAGGAAAAACATCGTGAGGAAACCAACATGTCCTAGGACTCACCACGGTCCGAAGACATGGGATATTCAGTGTTTTCTATGTATCATATGTATGTATTTACAAAAAAAAAAGGTATAATATGTAGTATATCCGTTGTCTAGTACCCATAGTACAAGCCTAGTGCTTAGTTTGGGGCTAGATTGCGCTGTGTGTAACGTCGTGCATTATTTATTTATTTTATTTTTTTACAAAACAAAAAAACTACATTAATTAATAAATCTATTTATTTATTTCTTTAATTAAAATATTGAACCTCAATTGTGTACGATTGTACGAAAAGGTTATAGCAGTCGCCCGCGCCCGGCCGCGCCGGTCGCATTTCACTGCAACGATGACGAGTGCAATTTGCTCTGTTCAAATGTCACGGCCGAGTTATCGATACAATATCGAACTTACGATTACCGATTACAACTTATTTACGGTTTGTCAAAACGATAACGTCGACTCGTGTAAACTCGCGTATTGTTCGATGGACTGTTTTCACACATTGTTACATGATTTGATATGCCTACATAACGTCATTTCTGAACACTTTTGTGGTAATAGAGGGCATTCATTTGCAACTTTACAGTTATGTTGCTTAAATTGCTTTAATTCATTGATCGCTGATTCTTTTTTTGATAGAAAGTAATTTCCGTTATTATGTTGCATCCAGGGTGCAGAATTACTTGTTGTTGACCAACATTATACAACACAATAACTGTGTTATGTATAATAAATAATTACACATACCTATAACAAATATAATAAGATGGAAAATTAACCCTACGCGGCCGGTTTTCTCTAAAAAGTGTATAAGCAGCAGCTATATCCTATATCGCTACTGTATTGTCCATTCATCTCATTTAGATACACATCAGGTGCTGCATCGATTAATTATTTTTTTAGCAATCAATATCGTTTAGCCTTCGATTATATGAGCTCTTTAGCGAATAATACAGCATTTTTTGACAGTCAATCCTTAACGGTTTAACCCATTGTTTACAGATGCGTTCGCCATTTTTTACACAATAAAAAACCCTATCAAACCCTTTCTATTTGTGGACATCTGCCGAAAATCGATTTTGCATTTTTTTAAGTGAAAAAATGCGGGTGCAAAAGGTTCCGATGGTTTTTGCCGGATTGCAATGTTTGGTGAAGAACAACCCTTTTCAATAGGTACTAAGTAATCAGATTTCGACATGTGCTATCTTTTTTTCCTAAGAAACTCGATAGTTCTTGAGTACGGAGCAATGGCGTAGCTTGATACACTTAGATTGGTCCTGTTTCTAAATTTGTCACGTGGCGGGGTTATTTTACACGATTGACGGACGGCGTTTTTTGCAGACACAATTAAGACATTGCTGTAGTCAATCGTTAATTTTAAATTACAACCTGAGAGTAGCTTGTGTATGACATAAAGGCTTGAGTAAGATTGAAGATAGCATTTTATCAATTTCAGCTTCTTATATTCCTTCAGAAGCATAATATATTATGTGTTAGCCCATTACAGGATATCTCTATTGGGTTTTTTATACACAAAGACATTGTTTGTTTAAACGCGCTAATCTCAGGAACCGCTCTGGCCCGATTTGAATAATTCTTTCAGTGTTAGATAGTCCATTTATTGAGGAAGGCCTTATTGAGGAGGAAGGAAGGAAGGATTTTAAAATATAAAGGCAATATTCTATTTAAAAAAAACAGACGATTTCGCGAGCACTACCAGTATTAAATAAGAAAGAACATCGTCATAAGTTTGTATTGTTAAAAAAAACACTTATACAAATGGTATACTTGATACGGCAAATATAACAATAGCGACGCGACTGGTGCGGAGTGTGCCATTCTTTGTGGGTGATTGTGTTTGCTTCTTCTTCTTCCGTCTTATAAAAAGTTGGCACGAGGGGTTTCATTGCTCACGCGCCGAGATCTGCAGCTTGCACTAAAGGGTTATTTTATACATCAATTAAATATAATTATTAGATACGTAATATAATAAAGAAGCTTTAAACACCTTTCCTTTTCTATAAGTACTTTACTTTCTTTTCATATTTTTGTTATAAATATTGTTTTTTCACGTTTAACATTATTAGGTAGGTAATCCTTATGGGGAGCTCATTGGCCTAGCTGCATCCGCTGATCTTGTGTAGTCGTGCGGGTAAAGCGACGTACTGGCGCGGTCGTTCTTGGATGGGTGACCGATGGGTGTGCGGCAAAAACACAACCTGGATGGTTACTTCGGTTTGTTTCGATACGACAACGATACGATATTAGGATGGTTCTACTGTCACCCTACTATCAGAATGTGATAGTAGAATCATCTTATTATCGTATCGATGTCGTATCGAAACGAACCGCAGTAACCCTCCAGAGCTTCTCTGTGATCCCGTTTGTTATCTGTGATAGCAGTCGATAGGTCAAGTTAGAGGCCAGGGCGACCTGAAAACACTAACACTAGTTGAGCCACGCCGCTTTATATGAAAATTAGAAAACGCAGCTTCCATTTCAAATGTTTTTTTTTATGCAACTTAAATCCATTACATTACAACGTAGTTGAATTAATTTTTAAAACAAAGTTAAGTTGACTTAAGAGGATAGTCTTCATTCTCTTTCTCCATACAAACGTACCTAGTTTAAATTTTCCTCCCTGGATAAAGACATTAGAGCAAATATGTTTATGCCATAAAACCTATATCTGTCATGACAATGCATCTTTTTATTTTTTTTTATTTTCTAGTTAAAATAATAATAAAAGATAATAAAATGAAAAAAATAAAAAGGTAGATGCATAGTCATGACAGATATAAGTTTTATGGCATAAACATTATTTGCTCTAATGTCTTTATCCAGGGAGGATAATTTAAACTACGTTTGTATGGAGAGAGAGAATGGAGACTAGGGAATGCAAAACCAGACGAAAAAAAAAACCGGTTATTTTTTCGGTTATTTTTTTTTAATAACCGGTTAACCGGGTTTTTCGGTGAAATCGGTTTTTAAATAAGATTTTTTTGCCTCTATTTTCAAACTGCAAAAACCATTCACATATTATCCTTATTTTAATTAATGAAAATAGCCTTACTACTTATACTTAATAGCCTTAAAAGCTTACTAAAAAAGCATAAAATTATGGAAAAAAGTTTAATTTCTTTAGGGAAATTCACAAATTTAAGTAATCAACAAAAAAAAATCGGCAACCCACTGCCTACTTATAAAACAATTATCAAACAATCAAAAGCATGAATACAAGTATTATAAAATGCAAAATCAAAATAACACGTCCTGCATATCACTTGAACTTTGATGAACAACATTATATTGTTCGTTTCGTTTTATAATTATTGTTGTGAAATTATTGTTGTGTGACCTGACTTTCTGAAGAAAAATGTTAAATATATAAGGAAAGGCACCGAAAGTCAGATCGTAATTGAGAATTAAAAATAGAAGGAAATGAAAAAAGATAAAAAAGAACATAATCAAAATCGATTTATAAATAACCAATAGAATTTGTTTCTCAAATTTTCATGGATTTTCGCTCAGGTATAACTTTTTATTTTTAGTTCTACGACTAAAAGTTACTTAACAAAAGTGGAAGATAATCTTATTTGCAACACAAAATGTTAATTTTTTTTTTGTGAGACCTATATCTCCTCAAATAAACCATAAAAACCATTTGAACCCCTTTTTCCAAGATGGCGGCCGTGGCACAAGAGCCACAACCCCACAAACTAGGACCAACCAAAAAAATGTAACATTTCAATGGACTATAAGCATTGTTTTCAAAACTGATGTTTCAAATATATCTTATAGTTAACCGTCCAAGAAAAATGAGGAGTTTGCAGTTCTAGCCTACTGCAGAGGCTTAACAAGCGGTTTAGCTTAAAGATTACCCACACTTAGTTATTTAAACCAATGTGAAACAATCGTCTAGTCGCTTCACTGCCTGTAATAAATAAACAAATAAGCTTAAAAGCTAGCATTGAAATCGTGATGTGATTGAATATTGCAAAATAGCCAATTGTACAGGTAAACAAATTAGCTGAAAAGCTAGCATTGAAATCGTGAAGTGATTGAACATCGCAAAATAGCAAATTGTACTGAGCTATACTAACAAATAAAATTTCACTTGGTACTTACAAAAAACCACCACAAGTCCACTGAATTTCACTTGAATATTGTGAAAAATAAAAGATAACCTCAAATCATAACGAATCAATCAAACCAATGCAAATTTTGACATACCATGCAGTGTCGTCTGGTTAATTAAATCACGCAGTGTTGCCGTTTACAGAAAAATAAAATTTTCTAATCGATTACTATCGATTTAGCAGATATTCAGTGTTGCTGTGTAAAGAATATAAAAACCCGAAATAACCGAAAAAACCGGTTATTGAAACAAAAAAACCGGTTTTTTTTTTCATTTAAAATATGCCGGAAACCCGGTTTTCGATTAACCGAAATAACCGGTTTGCATGCCCTAATGGAGACTATCCTCTTAACAAATATTAATCACGACCCGTGTATAATTAAATAATAATTTGTTTATATAAAAGTTACATAAGCTGTAACTTTAGTAACATTTTGTGCATATAAAACACAAATTGTAGGTAACAAAAGTAAGTCAACTGTACAAAATATAAGAGGATTAGAGATTATGGTAGGCCACTTTGAATACATCGTCAAATATTGACCGACTCTAGCCCTGGCCAAACATGGGTAACCAACGCACACTGCAGTAAGTAAGTAGAGGTACGTATTTGAACGGTGTGTTCGGCATTTGCCCCCTTTCGAAATTTGGACAAAATTTGTCCACTCCTTACAAATTATAGAGATTTGCCCAATTTTTGAAATCCCATACTTTTTGTTAGGACTTAGCCAACCTTTTTGACGTTACTAATATTTGTTCTCAATGTGCCCCCTTTATGGACTCTTTTATTGGCAATGTAATTAATTAACTTAATACTCTATATCGCTTGATACCAACTTCAAAATTGGTTTAGATAACTCTGTTGAAAACGTATATTAGCGATACGTTACACAGATCTATCTATAGGTAGGTATGTATCTATACTAATATTATAAAGCTGAAGAGTTTGTTTGTTTGTTTGAACGAGTTAATCTCAGGAACGTATTTGTATCCATCTAGAAAAAAATCCTAATAAAATCCTTTAAAAGCTAGATTTTTATAGAATTCCGAGTCATTTATCTTTAGATTGTTTCTAATACAGAATTGGTTATAATTTTCCAGTTAAAGTATAAAATATATATCATTTATATAAGAACTGCAGTTCTAGATCGCGTTGTAGATAACTATGGATTTTAAATACCTCGACGTTTTGGCAAACAGGTTACACCAGCCGTGGTCACGAGAAGACGAATATCTGTAGGAGTGAGCATAATAATTATTATTCATAAAACATACATTTACAGATAATGACTTAATTATCTATACCATTCTAAATTAAGCAACTTAGATATATCCTAGCGTGAGTTACAGTCAGTCATTTTCAGCCGTAGTTTACCAATCTAAGGATCCTAGGTACGTAATATCGAATAACAATCGGCCTATAAAAATAATAGAATAGCTAATAACTCTTTGTAATATATTTAATCTAGATTATTTAGCTCGTTTAAACTAGCCGATACGTACGAATTATACATAATATGCCACGAGCCTGGTCACCTGTCTACTCCGTCAGGTGAAACCCCACCTGTGCTGGCCAGCCTCTGTCCAGTGGCCACTCATGTTTTGACAGGTGCCACAGCATTGTCACACAGTATTATTACTAGCATACCAGGGCAAAATATTTTTTTCAACGTCAGTGTTGCTAGATTAATAAAATAAAAACAAAATACAAGA
The DNA here is from genome assembly GCA_958496205.1 of Idaea biselata. Lineage (NCBI taxonomy): Eukaryota > Metazoa > Arthropoda > Insecta > Lepidoptera > Geometridae > Idaea > Idaea biselata. The sequence goes on from OY292394.1 coordinate 8,101,808, forward strand.
AGATTAGCCAGCATTAAAACGTCTTTATTTTTGTATTTTGAATATTATTTTAAGATCATTACCGCTGTTTAAAGGTAAATGTATTAATATAGGGCAGATGCAAAATAGTTATAATACTTACTTGGTTGAATAGTTTTAAATTAAAACTTAAGTTAAGTAGGTAGGTGTATGTGTCAGTATGTAATGATAATAGTTATATTTCTTGGTAAAGTCTTCTCTTACTGCTTCTATGATTTACCATGTTTCAATCATTTACCTCAACTTTTAATACCATGTTAGGTATTATTTATCCTTTATCCTAACCTACTCATTATTTTTATTTTTTTATTTAGAGTGTCCTTGGAGCAATGTTAGGTAGATGCTATGTATGTATGTATATGTATTAAACGGTTTAAGGGCAAGTTTCTTAAGTTTTATCCCTTATGTTAGCACTATAAACAGTCCTTGAACTAATGACGCTGCCTCATCTGAAAGGCATTCAACTAAATCTTACTTTATATTGGAATTTATGCAGTTTTTTACCGATCACCGAAATATCTACCTAATGCTACTAGGTACGGTACACTTTACCAAACAATGGAACGCCCCGAGACGACGAATAAGCGAAATTCTTTAAAACCCCGTATCCAGCTCATCAATATCCCGACAAAAACATTTACAAAAACTATTCCAACTTGATTTTTATTTGATGGAATCCTTCTACAGTATGAGAGGATCCTCGATCAGCAGTCAAAGGGCCGCGTCGGCAAAAATGTGCATAATTGGTGTTCGAAACGCAAGAAAAAACCCCTCAAAAACGTCCTCTGAATCTTTGGAAAAAGTGCATAGATACAGGGTGTGCCAAACGGCCTTGTCAAAACTTGCACTTACATATGACTCATATTGTAAATAATGTGGTATTTTTAACGTAAATACCTACGGCGTCGGACAGACAAGTGGCGAGCTCTGACCTTTTGATGGGGATTTGCATTTATTTTTCTCGTACAGGTATTTCCTAATTTAATTTCTACGGCAAACAAAGACACACATACTCTACTTCTTAAGTTATAAACGTTTTTAATCAGAAACTTAATGAATAATGTTTTACTTTGTTGTGCTTAATAAATGGGGTACCTAAATAAGAAACATAATATATCTGTATTTTTCCACAACAACATTCATGCATAATAATTGTCTAAGCTAACCTAATTTAATATCATCTTAGCGAGTGATTAAATGTCACTATTATAATGTTATTGCAAAGACTGGAGCCTGCACTATGTTTCTAAAAATAGCCTGTGTTACAAGTCTCCAGGCTTCGGGCCTTTTCAGATCGAGGACCCAAGAATTTACAAAAAACTTAAAACAGAAACCAAAAAAAAATTAAGAGCTCAACACCTTAGGACCCTAGGGTTTATTAGCCTGGGCCCACACAGAATCAAAAAGAACTGACAGGTATTAATTTTCGTTGAAAGTTTAAACCGTAAGGACTACAAATAGTCTTTGTCTCTTGTCTATTAGATAACTAGTCTAACTAATTATTCTAGTACCAATTGCCTTTCTACAAACAAACAGGAAGTAACTATGCAAATACTCTGATTGACAATTTAAATGTAGCGCAACACAAAAATATAGTGATTTCTATGCATGCATACAGTTGCATATTAACTTATTCAGCATGACATGACATGACTTTGCAGTGTAAGTACTCCATTCAAAGTCGTGGACAGGGACACTGAAACTATGTTTATTCTGTTATTTAAATAATCATGAGGCGTTTCATTGTCAATATGTTATTATATTAATAGTAGGTATTCTGTACTTGCACGATAGGTATGCATGTCATAATTTTTATCATGATTCTTAATTCATATTGACACATTATCTAGGTAGCTTTCCCTTTCGTTTTACGAAAATACCGTACGTCCTGTATACGATTGCATTTCTATAAAGGATTGATTTATTCAAATCGAAAATGTTCTGATTGTGCCCTCGGCCGGAGCCATGAATTATTTGTTTTTGAATGGCAATTATATTTTATTTTCATCAAAAATCAACGTTTCTCGCATGATCCGCTCCTAAATATCTAATGTTTCGCCGAAATATGTCTGAGATTGCCAACTAAAAGCTGTATAAACTACCAAAATCCTCTTTTTATGCCACATTCTAACTGATCGAAACGTTTTAGTATGATAATATGTCGATTATAATAGAGTTTGATCGGTTTAAGACAAAATTCACATAATTTTGACGTCACGCGAATCCTAATCAAGCGCTACCTTTATTTAAATTTACTTGGACCCCTTGACCTGATTTATTTTTGCACTAATTGCTATAAAACAATTGAATATTTTATTGCAAACGCCCCCGCGGCCTCCTCTATTTTAATGATCATTACAAATTACCTTTAGGTAAACTCGTGGATGTATAATTTAAAGATAAGACACAAACTATGCTTTATTACAGAGATTAATCGGATTTAGATAGGTGGGTATCAATCGTAGAGTATTTGTCCAGATCTAGCTGGGATATTATGTATACACATTTTTTATTTTGTGCAAAAAAAACTTATTTTTAAAAATTGAAGCCAAATATAACAAAACTACAGTTTACGATTTCGTTTCAGTTAAAAGCGCCTGGATGGATACATACATACTATCTAACCCATAATTTAAGGAGAAAGTTCACATTTTGTAAAACATATTTTAGTATCTCGTTTGTATGGAAAAATCAAACTAAGACGGCAATTTAACTAGTACAAATTATATTATGAAAACAGGCCACAGGTTACCACTAGGTAACCTGTGGCCTAGTATTTTATGTTCAACTACTAAGTAGTTGAAAATAAGGGCCTAATGAGGTGCACCTCATTAGGCCCTTATTTTCAAACGCTTCATTTGTTTTTATACCTTAATCGTATATCATATTCAAAGCCACAAGGTATCCTATGACAAAAAACAAAGTAATGTTACAGATTTTAGCCGCACGCTTTTTAAATATTTTTTTCTATTTGCACAAGTTTTTTTATACTAAGTAACAGATGGTGTATGCAGATGACATTTTTTTACACTCTGTCGCGCGATTTTTAGTAGTTTGTCGGCAGATATACGAACTTTTTTGATGGCAGATGGTTTGCATACGATTATAAAGATTTTGTTAAATACGTGAGTAGATTAAAAAAGCAAGTTATAGGTTGAGGTATTTATCAGCAATTTGAATTTGCATTATATTTTAGATATTTCTATGTAGTAAAAAGCAATGTCTTAAAATGTGTACCTATATGAGATATTTTGTAGCATGAGATATTATACTAGCAGTGCCCGCGACTTCGTCCGCGTTGGAATTTCGGGATCCCGGGCTCTCGAGCGGGATGCAACCGGGAACATCGCTCGGATGATGATGGAATTTCGGGGTAACTGGATTCGCTATCCGGATAAAAGTATATGGAATGCGATACCTTTTGTTATCTATGTGTTAATTTGTACTTCGCTGCCTTCAAGTTCAGAACCTATCAACATAGACTTAGACTTATTAACTACAATGACTGTCAAATAACATTGACATTATTACGCGCTAATTCTCCATACTAATGTATTCCCTTGTTACTTCCTGAATACTGCCGCTAGAGTAATTTTTACCCGACTGCGCGACGCAAAGAAGAGTTATTATAAACATTTAATTTGGCTGTAGGTACACACGACGGATCGTTTTGCTTTTTGCAAAACTTGGAAATTCCAATTTACTGATTTTAGAAACCGATGTTAATATAATAGTTCACATAACTTTTTCTCAAAGAAAACAGCATTCGAACACATGACATTCGGAATTAAAGTCGAGGTATTTACCACTACACCAACCGCACTAACTCCATTACAATCTCAGAGGAATTAAACTCTTTATTAAAATAAAATAAATAAGTAAATATTACACGACGTTACACACAGCGCAATCTAGCCCCAAACTAAGCACTAGGCTTGTGCTATGGGTACTAGACAACGGATATACTACATATTATGCTTTTTTTTTTTGTAAATAATAACATAACAACTGGTTATAGGTATCTACCTACATCTATGCCTATCTAACCTTCTTTTTAATACATTTTACTAACATCTTTGCCTTCTTTTTAATTGCAAACGTAGCAAATTAAACAGCAACATTAACGCCACATGGGATCCAATAAATAACGTTTATAAATTATTCAACTCTCGAAAAATATAGATAAAAAACTTTCTATTTAGGAAAAGCAGCTGGAACCTGCGCCTCCAGCTGGATAGGCACATGGTACGGAGGCATTAATTCTGCCCATTTCACCAAAACACAAAAGGTAGGTATAAAAAACGAAATGGCAATGCGTTTCCGTAAAAAATGAGAGTACGGGCTCGTGCCACCAGCTTTTTTACTTTTTCTTTTTAACGTGTAGTCTATTATGATAGCAAAATGTTGATTGAAGAAAAAAATGTTGTAGTCATGTGGATAAGACAAACTCACAACACAAAACTTCTTTTTTTTGGGGTACGAAACCATACGATTCTACACGTGACGATCAACTTATGTAGTTGAACTGAGTTGAGCTTAAGGTTATTTACAAATGATTAATTAATCATATAATATTTTATTCAAGAAATTCAGGACCACGTTAATCAAAATTATTGTAAAATAAATCGTAGCAAGACCTTGACCGAATTACAGGACAAAAAAATTAGCATAACCATGTTGATACCCATGCAAACTCAGTTTCATCAAAATCAATCTAGTAGTTTCATATCTTTTTCAATACAACAAAACTTTAATCAGATACGTTTCTGTTGTACGAGTTGAGGTCAATTATCCTATTATAAAGACTTTTCTGTACATATCATGTGATATTCATGCATGACACATGTGTCGTATCCACATAAATTCATAGATTCGCAAACCGCGGAAGTAGCCGCAATATGCCGCCTCTTCCTGTCTCTGCTTCTTGCCAAATTGCACTTTTTGTTCATTTTTTACTGATTTTTTTAAGTATATGACATTCAGTACCTACAATAATTGAGGGACGCGTATGGCTCGTGCTGCACCGGCCGTCGGAGCGTGGTACGCGTCAGATGGTGTCTTACAACTTTTCCTTTCTTTATGATTTCATGCATTACACAGAACTAATGTTTGTTGAAAAAATAATTTGACTTTGATCGATGACTTTTTACTTTTTTAGACGCACACTTTTTCAACCTAGACTTCTCCTTTCCACTTATTCTTTATCTCGATGCTTTTTAAAAAGTGATATGAAATAGTTCATGTAAAGCTTTTCGCATGCATTACTAGCATTCTACTAGACAAATTTATTGGCCAAAAATAAATACCTATATGTAAAAAAGTTTTTTTTTACTATAAATCGAATCAAAGTTCTCAAAGACATTGTCTTATCTTCTAAAATTAAACCCCAAGAACCACAGTACAGGTTGGCAATACCTGGTTTTTCGATGTCTGGGATAAATATTTCAGAAGTCAAAATGAGGCGTGCTAGTCATGCATACGAAATGCTTCTCAGCGCCTTGGTCTTAGAAGGAAAGAATTTCCATCAGTTTTAAGGGACAAATGGGATAACACCTCTTATTTGCCCCGTTAATGGTGGTGAGGACGACGCGACGCCATAATCCGCATAGAATTTGTTGAGAGACGAATCGCTCTTCAGGTCGTCGGATAAATCAAATTTGAAGTATTCCACTAGGTATGAACTATGGCAGTAGAAATGTGTTAATATCCCAAACCTAATTGTCGATATTAGGAATGGATCCATTTGTCCGATGGCATTTTAGCTCTGCAGAGGAACGCATTCTCTCATGATCTTGAGAGTCCTAAAGATCTAGATACTACCGTAATCGTCACACCACAAAATAACGTGTAACCTAAATTATGTGCGGATAAATGAGTAAGTATTTGACATGAATCTGAGTATCAAAATCTAAAACTATCTAACAAAATATAAACCTTTAATGGAACATTCATAACACCACCATGCGTCCGAAACATATTTATACTTTTATATAATATTATAGAAAATTGCCAAATGGTGTGGAATGAAGCAGATTAGATAAAAAACAGTTAAAAAACAAAACGATCTCGTGCCAGATAATTAAGGCTTGCTTCGAAGGAATCATTTTATTTAGTAAAAAAAAGTTTTCGCCTTACCTGAGATATCAAAATTCGGGATGGATACAGTTTGATTCTTTTTCGGAAGAATATAATAAATTTTTAACCATGTATTATAATAAAAAGATAAAGTCTTAAAGGGTCGTTGCGTTGAAAGCTTATTTTCGGAATTATTTACATAATTCTTGGACATCTGTGTTAGTACTATTAATAAACTGACTCAGGCAATTACCTAGTTCATATAGTGGTGAATATTTTAATAAAGTCTTAAACAGAAGCTACTCTAATAAAAAGATGTACCTACGTTGCATATCTAACTAAGTAATTATACCCTACATTATCTAGGTAAGATATATTATAGTGCCTACATTTAGATTATGTTAAAATAGTAATATTTTTCTTTTTTAAATGTACGACGCATGCAGCATCTGTTTATTAACTTTAGTTAATAATCAGAATCACACACCGTGGACAAATCTTTGTGGTTTTTATTAATATTAAATTATGATTTAAAAAGAAACATACTGTATAAGACTACCTACGTCACGTTCACGAATCTATCCGATATGCGATCGCCAAAAAACGAACCCAAACTTTTTTACACCACCAAAAGAAATTCATATAAAAAGGCACCTATTTCGCAGATGTTGGTTTTATAAATTTCTTCCACGTGTTGTTTTAGTGATGAACAATTTTTTGCATCCTGTGCGGTCGGTTATTGGCTACAGAATTTACTAAAACTGTCTTAATTAGCAATAAATTGTGGTTTGTGGGTAGCAAATTGTCTAACTACTTAAATCATTAGGTATAGGTAATACTTTATGGTTTTAGTTATTTTTTTTATCTAAATATGTAAATAGTTCATCCTGAGTGTCTTACAACAGCCGGCGCAAGCCAATGGACTGTAACCATACTACCAACTCTGATAGCACATGATGGCAATGGCAAAATTTCGAAAGGTTTTCTTTAGTGTCCAGGACGTGTTTAATTAAAACTATCTTGCTGTAATATGTTTTAGCTAAGCTTACTAATAAACTATTTAAACTTACACGATCTTCCTTATGTTTATATTTTTCCCGAGTCTTATTCCCGTATTGTTATTTTCAAATTCGACGTTTCGAAGAAGTAAGTATATGACAATAGTCTTCTCCTCGCGACCAAAATTATTGTAATATAGTCGAAACGTTTTCTACTACAGTCTGTATATACTACAACCATGTGATGTTACTTATTTAGGCAATTATTGACTTGATCGGTTATAAATCGAATAGGTATTTATAAGTTACGTACTCTATATAAATAAAATTCAATGTCCTGACTGACTTATACATCAACGCAGGGCCCTAACCACTAGTCCAATAGACATGTAATTTGGAGAGCGTGTTCTTTGTGGTGTGTAGGTATCCACTAACGCAGCGTCCTACGTGGGCGATCGGATGCGAACGCGATGCGGCGCGGTGCGGTGCGGAAACAAGGAACAGTCGAGAATCGCGCCGCATCGCACTTTACGTGCATTTGGTCACGTAGGACACTTCAATAGCTATCGACTGTTCCTTGTTTCCGCACCGCACCGGATCGGATCACTTCGCAATCGCGTTCGCATCCAATCGTCCACGTAGTAGGTACGCTGCGTAAGGGTTGCTGGCAAGTCCCGCGGGATCACGACTTACGCGGGTGAAACCTCGGGACTCTGCTAAACTTTATATGAGGCTGAAATTCAAAACTAGTTTGAATAACTCATGTATTTCGCTAGCGATATACTTTTCTACAACCTAGGCTTCTCAGTATAATAGGTAGTATTGTAATTGGTCGGTAATTGCTTCAATCTTCAATCTTATTTATCTATCTTATTAACATCCTCTTAAGAAAGTACCCGTATTAGGATAGCACAGAAAATAAATGGGACTAAACTTTTTTTATTAGCCCGCCAAATTGTCCCACTAGAGACAATAGGAAAACTCCACAAAACTAGAGGTATCCAATAATATTTGTTTTAATTTTAAGAATTTTAATTTACCTTCTATTAAGAGGAGTATCAACGCCAACGACCTTGAAACTGAAAATCCCTGTCGGGCACATCGAAAATTGTTGATTATTTCATGACGGAATGTCGTAGAACTTTTTTTTGTGCACAGATTGTAGGTGACATTGTTTCCTACATTTTGGTGTAGTTTTAAGACAAGAACCTCCTATTGGTGCAAAGCATATCCAAATTTTAGACAAAAAATGTCTGATTTGGCTAAAATGTCGATAGGCTTCAATACGTTTCGACATATTTGTATGGAAACTACACTAAAATATCGGAAACAATGTCGCCTACAATCTGTACACAAAAAAAAGTTCTACGACATTCCGTCATGAAATAATCAACAATTTTCGATGCGCCCGACATGGATTTTCAGATTTTCAGTATAGATCGCCCAGTATTGTTTTAGGTACACTATCAACATTTAGAATTTAGTTTTGTTGTAGAATGATGTTCATGAATAAACACAACAGTTTTTAAATCAGCTGTTTTGGTGTTACCTATTAGTCAGACTTATATTTTTTTAACAAGTTTGAAAATGTATAAATACTGTCCACCGTGAATTATAAAAAAAGCCTTCTTGTTGGTCAGATTAGCTAACCTGTCCCAACTGGGCCCAGCATATAAGAGTTCAAGGTACCTACCTCAGCTCTGTGTGATGAGTTAAGAACTCTGAGCGAGTGAGTGAAACGAGGGATTCGAGCCACACAAGACTACTTTAAGACTGGTTTTTTTTAATACCTACTCTGCAAAACTAATGCGACCTATCTTATAGCGCCTAATATTTAACTGAGATGAAATGATATACGAATTGGATCAAATTTCATATTAAGATCAGAGAAATCCGTATGTTTTATGTTTTATTATAACGCTGTGGCTGTAGGGCTAACTATACTTCGTTTTTTAAATTGTAGACTATGATTTGACACATTTTCCTAAAGAAAAAATGTAAAATACAAAGAAACAAAACGTTAGCTCTAAGTCTGAAATTAAAAACCAAAACCAAAACCTTACGGGTACCTAATAATCAAAAGTAAGAAAAAATAACTACTACCTACTGTGAAATAGTTACTTAACATTGGCTTGACGACCTCTGTGGCGCGTCGTGCGAATGCCCGACTGCAATGCAGAAGGTTGCGGGTTCGCCGGGTGCAAGTATTTAAGCTTAAAAATAAATATTTGTGTCTGGTCTGGGTGTCCCTCGATGTACTCGTATAATATGTATGTATTTACAAAAGAAAAATAAATTTAAGTATTATATCCGTTGTCTAGTCACCGTAACACAAACTTAGTCGCTTACCACGGGGTTAGATGGCGTTGTGTGTTGTTCACGGAATTTATTTATTATTATTTTATTTTATTGGATGCAGATGCATAAGATGTGCGTGTGAAACCAGTGAAAATCTAAACGGCAAGATCCGTGCAAAAACTTACGTCCAAGAGAAAAATTAAAAAAAAAAACTAAAAGAGTTTTTTTCACAAAAGCACTTTATCTATATCTATATAAAAGGCTTTATCCTGACTGACTGACTGACTGACTGATCAACGCACAGCCTAAACCACTGGTAGTAGAGAGGTAAAATTTGGAGTGCGTTCTTTATGTGATGTAGGCATGCGATAAGTAAGGATTTTTGAAAATTCCCATAGGAACGGGAGTTATACGTGTAAAACCATAGGACACAGCTAGTACAACTACCTATAAAGTTAGATCTTTAAAATATTGGTCCTTTTTTGCCATAACTAATATCTTTTTTTGTAAAAACGCCATTCCTTGTTTCATTTAGAAAAAAAGAAGCAGAAGATCGATATTATGATTCGAAAATTAAAACTTATAAAATGGCATATTGCATTGTTACTTTTGGGAGACTTATTTGTGAAATGGACTCTTTATTTTGTTTTAAAATTTTATCTAATTTTTGACCTTTTTTTTCGATAGTCGTATGTTTGCATAAGGACATCGAAAAACACGAACTCATAGAAGTTTCCATATACATTTCAAAATTCCTATGGTAAATTACTTTAATCTCCAAACACTTAACACTCAATTGCTCATTTTATCCTGTAAGGACTAAAGACTTACCTACTCAATGTTGAGTTTTCTAGTCTGAAGTAACCTTGTAGAGGAAATACGTAAATTATGTTGAGCTTTCTAAAAAGCTAACAGAATATTAGGAAATACCTTTTTTTTTAAAAGGTGGTTTAGGTAAGTATAACTTAAATATTAGTGGCTTAGCCCTTGACCTAGGTAAGTATTTTAGCTGAATTCAGATTTTCCTTCAACTGTTAGGTATAGGTTAGCATAGTTTTCTTTTGTCATAATGATAGGTACAGTAAATAAAATATAAATCTACAGGTACTAGGTTTATTAAATCTTGTTAGTAACGACATCTATCCATCTCATTGATAAATACACAATAAAACGATCTATTTTGTTAAAATCTTATTTCACCAATCTTACGTAGTTTCTCTACATTACAACAGATGGCGCTTAAGCAATAAAAAAACAATTAATCGATTTTAAATAGTTTCACTAATGTCCAATAGATGGGGTTGGATGTTGCTCTGCTCACGTCTATTTGTTCCAAATACACGTGTCACGTGACCATGCTAAAGTAGACACTCTTGGTGGGAGGCCTCGGCCACCAATTTGTGACACAAATTGTAGTGCCTAGAGGAAGAAAGATGAGCGTTTTACCACTGTCTCACCTAATGGTAAGTGATAATACGGTCTAAAATGTACCACGCTCATCTAGAAGAAGGAAGATGGCGGCAAGTGGAACAAGATTCGACCCGTCTTCCTTAGCGGCTGCACCTGTTTACGTATCGGAACACGACGAGTCCGGTTGACGCTACGACTTAGACCCGTTGCTAACAAGCCGCGGCCGAAGCCTCCGACCAATAAACCCTTTTTGGTTGTCTTTTACGTAGGGAAGGGGATACCGTAAGGCTACTGTTTTTAACCCCCGACGGAAAAAGAGGGGTGTTATAAGTTTGATAGTTAAGTGAGACCGCTACAGGGCCCAAACCTTCTTTCTTAAGTTAACCTTCTTTCTTAAGTTAACCTTCTAGGCTAGCGTGCCACTACTTCAGACAACAATGTCACTTCCCATCTAGACACGTTTTCTATAACTCGATCGCTTCAACATCGCATCAGAATCGTTAAATTTATCTCGAAAACAGTTCAACATTTTTTGAAATTTTGCTGTTACGATGCAGCTTTTGAAGTGTTAGTAGTTAGATTTTTGCGATGTTGAATTGAAATTAAAATCTTTTTTTTTTCGTTTTTATTGCGTGGTTATAACTATTAGCATTGTTACAATGCTCAACGTTTCGAGGTCTCTTCTTCGGGATTGACTGTATAAGGAGTAGCAAAACTCCAAAAAATCTTAAATCGTTTTCAAGCAAAATCGAATAATGCTAGGGCAATGTTTAGACGAATTAGTTATCATTATAAAATTGATATTAGTTAAACGTACACACGTCAATTTTATGATGGCTATGAACGAATAATTATTAGGAAACAAAAACATTAATGTTAAATAGGTAGTTTTATTTATTTATCAATTATAATATCATTCTGGTACATATCAATAAAATAACTATTAGCACTTGTCTCTCTTTTACACACAAATTCTCTAGTCGTCACACACACAGGATGAAATCCGTTGTACTTTACACTTCTGTACCGTATATTGTAAAGTGTAGCCTCTATTATAATCTCATTGAGACAAGCACATTGCCAAGGATTATCATTAAAATAAAATGTATCCAAATTTACACCGAACTGCCTTAATTTAGCATTATAATTACTTTCCAAGAACGTAAATCTATTATACGCTAAGTTTAGACTTTTCAAAGATGTTCCTTGAAAAGCATCCACAGGAACACTTTCAATGTCATTGTAAGACAAATCTAAAGACACTAGATTTTTAAAGGCATGAAATAAATTATCCACAACATTTTCTAATCTATTTTTTCTTAAGACTAAAATTTTCAATTTTCTCAACGGCATGAAAACTTCTTCATCAATTTCATCGATTACATTGTCTCCTAGATTGAGACTTTCTAAGTTAAATAAATATTGAAATATCCCCTTATCTACTAACTTAGCTATGTGGTTGGTGGATAAATCTAAATTGGTTATAGATTTAACATTAGGCTGAGTTACAAAATTTGGTACTTCGTCTAACAAACATTTGTGTAAATACAGAGTATCGAGTTCTATAAACGATGAGAAAATAGTCGCCGGCGTGCCAGATAGATCATTTCTAGAAAAAAACGGGGCAAGTGCGACACTCGCGCATAAAGGGTTCCGTACCACTATCACAATTGGATATGGAACCCTAAAATGGTTTACAACAACCAATTTTTAAATTTTATAGGAAAATATGAAATATTTATCTTCGATTCTTACTCCCATCAAACGACCGAATCACTGAAAAAAAAAAAAAAAACCTTGGCACAAAGAAAATCTGAAACATAAAATAAACTCTTTGGTAAGTAAGGCAGACTGGTATATTTGACAGATAGGGCAGCCATTTTGAATTCCATGACCAACTCGATTTGTCCTCCTGTCCTTCCTGTCCTGACTCGACTCCTTGTTATTTTTGAAACACGTTTGTTGTATGGGAGCCCCTTTTAAATAATTGTTTTATTTCGTTTTTAGTATTTGTTGTTGTAGCGGCAACCGAAATACATCTTCTGTGAAAATTTCAACCTTCTAGCTATTACGGTTCATGAGATACAGCCTGGTGACAGACGGACAGACGGACAGACGGACAGACGGACGGACGGACAGACGGACAGACAGACAGACAGACAGACAGACAGACAGCGAAGTCTCAGTAATAGGGTCCCGTTTTTACCTTTAGGTACGGAACCCTAAAAATCAAGATATTTTATCTTCGATAGGTCATTAAAAAAATTAGGATTTATAAGTTCACCGACAAGTAAATTCCTTGATAAGTCTAAATAAGTTAAATTAGTTAAATAATCAAAAATACCATTGGGTAAAGTAGTTAGCTTATTGTCTTTTAAATCCAACACTATTAAATTAATTTGTTCTTGAAACACTCCATGCTCAAGCACTGCTAACTTATTATGTGATAGATTGAGGTGCTTAACTTGTGTGTTGTCGTCCAGTACACCAAATTTAAGTTCTGTAATCTCATTAAATGAAAGATCTATGTATTGTAAATTGAAGTTATTCTTAAAAGCATCAATTTCTACATCGATGATGTTACAATTTCTTAATGATATTCCCATAGTTTCTTTATCTGGAATAAAACCTTTTCTAAGTACATTTTCTGAATAATTATTTTTGCAGATTACTTCTTTATCCTTTTTAGTTTCACATTGTAGTTGTCCAGCTGTGCTCACGAGGTTTATTAACCCAAATGCTATGAGGATTTTTAGTCGATTCATTCTGAAAACATTGAAATAATAACTATAATATATCATGTATACTATAATATTATATCATGTATACTATAATATTATATTGTTTTCTAACCTGGCAGACCATATCTACAAAATAGATGTTAAATACTTTTTGGAAATGCAAAGAAGAGTAGTCAATTTTACAATTTATTTGCCGTCGTTTATCAGGTTATACTTAGACCCATCTATAATTATTTTTACGTCTATTTCTATTTTGGTATAATTATTAGGCAAACAACAACAATACCTTTATCTGGTTTTCCTTAGTAGGTACACCTCAGAGACGTTCAAACTAAGCACATTCACAGTACAAAAACCTTAAAAAACCACGATCTTTCCACCAAAGAGATATTTCATTAAATACCAATACACTCAGTTTCACAAAGTTATATAACACGACAACTTTCGATCATAACATCTGCGCAGACTAAAGTAAAAACTTATGAAGATACGTATGTGAACCATTCTACTCGTATACATAACATACACACTTGTATTTGAGTATTGGAAACGTGTTTTTCCTTATATACAACCAGTTTAGTAGTTACTTTATTTTTAAAGGAAGAAGCAGTCACAAAAAAAAATATTATAATTTTATAACGACGAAGTGTAGTCCCTTGTTGTTATATAATGTAGGTATATTAAACTTAATAATAAAAGCATATATAAATTAATGAAAATCTTATTTTTATTTTAGCCTATTTTGTCCCACTGCAGGGCAAAGGCCTCCCTCCCTTCTCTCCACCCCACTCCACTCAGTGCTAGTTGGGCCCAGACCCTATTGTGCGAGTCTGTAGATAGTAATGAAAACCTAACTAAGTAAATGATTTAAAGTTTCTTATTGCTTAGAAACTTTAAATAATAAATAACCTACAGGTGTAACAAAAGTCTAGTCAAGGACCGTAGCGAGAAAAGCCCTAAAAATGGAAAGGCTTAGGGTAGTCTAGATTCAAGATATTTGATATTTATATTTGACACGTTTAAGTAAGCATTATAAGACCGGTAATTATCAATCTTATTCAAATTGCAATGGTATCATTTTATTAATTGAGTTTTTTTATAGTGAGGATTATTGTGTAGATTGAGTAGTTGGTTAGCAACCGCGTTAATATCGTTATAGCACAGAATACATAAATAGTACAAGTAGTTATAGTTCCAAAATGTATTTTAACATTATTAATAAAAATGCAAAAAAAAGCAATAAAAGATTTTCACGGGCCTGATAAATAAAGGATACGCCATTTGTATTAATTTGCCAACTTTATTTTTTTTTGTTTTTACAATATAGCGCCACAACACAAGGGAGCAACCCCAATGGATAAATGATTACCCTCCTTTGCGTCGCGCAGTCGGTTACGAAAAATCTAGTTCTAATCGAAAAGGAAATCAATTTATCATTCGAATTACTGCTAATGTAAAATCTTGGTTTTTCTATTTAGTCATCCAATTTACAATGAGACACTTAAGTAACTATCAAACAAATATTCAAAAACACACATCAAATATTTTTTTTGTAAGATAGATATAAAGAAGATTTTTATATTAATTTAATAAAAAAAATTTTTTTTTGCTTTTTATAGGAAAGATTAAATTCCTTACACATTGTATCTTACTTTTAATCATTATGTTCTCGTGAGTATTAGTTAACATGAACATTGGTCAGAAAACTAAGTTCATAGACCTTAGCTCTCTTACTAGATTACTTTTTATCAATATTATTTTCAAACAATTCAATAAAATAATCATTATCAGTACTTTGTCTCTTACAATTAAATTCTCTATCAATAACACACACTGGATTGTTCCCAGTAAACTTAGCATTATTATACCTGATATTAAATGTTTTGACCTCTTTCAAAACTTCATTCAAACAAGCGCATTGCCACGGATTATCATTAAAATAAAACTTATTAAGTCTTACTCCAGAATTTCTTAACTCTAAACAAAAGTTATTGATTAAGTAAGTAAATCTATTATAAGATAAGTTTAAGTTTTTCAAAATCGTATTTCTAAATGCATTTACAGGAATATTTTCAATGAGATTGTGTGACAAATCTAAATTGCCTAAACTGTGCAAATTTTGGAATAGAGTATCCGATAAGGTTTTCAGTCTATTACTTCTTAAAACTATCATCTTTAACTTTCTTATTGGAGAGAATACATCTGGTGATATCTCATCTATTAAGTTTTCAGCGACATTAAGTATTTCTAAACTATCTAAGTTAATGAACGTTCTTGGTTTAACTAGTTTAGTTATTTGATTCGTGGATAACATTAAATGCTTCATGGTTTTCAAATTAGGTCTAGCCACAAACGACGGAACTTCATTTAATGAACATCTGTCTAAATTCAAGAAATCCAGTTCCAACAGTTCACCCAAGAGTACCGAAGAAGCATCAGCCATATTGTTTCTTGAAAAATCCAAAAACTTTAGCTTTTTAGTTTGGTCAAAAGTGTACGGGTCCAAATCTTTACCAACAATCGCATTGCTTGATAAATCCAAATGCACCAGTTTCAGCAGTGGATCAAATAATCCAAGTACTAGCGAGTCTATTCTATTTCTTTTTAAATCTAAGACTTCTATGTTAGGTTTCTGATCAAACAGCCCTAAAGGGAAAGTCGTTAGCAAATTGTGAGACAGGTTTAAGTATGTTACTCTCGGATTACCGTCTAGTACACCAAGTTTCAATCTCCTGATTTTATTGACTGAGAGATCAATGTATTGTAAGTTGTGATCGTTTTCGAATACTTCGTAATCGAGGTCTGTTATTCTACAGGCTTTCAATGTTATTCCTGTAGTTTTATTGTTGTCTGATACTAATCCTCTTCGGAGCACAACATCTGCGCTTGACGCTGAACAAACTACATCTTTTTCTTGATATGTTTGGCAACTGAGTTGAGCTGATGCATTATGCAAAGCAACAATGAAGACTAAATAAATTATTTTCAGAAGACCCATTCTGGAATGAAAAACGTTCAAATATTAAATATTGAAAATAATATATTTATAGTATGGGTACTATATTTATTCAAGTCAAATTCTTGGCCTTATCTGAGTAGGCACATGATAATAATGAATACATTTTACATCCTATGAACCTGCAACTCGTTTCTTGCACCTAGTTAAGTAAATAAATATCAGCGACTTACCTCAAACGAGTCAACGACCTACAGCAAAAGTGTCATGTTATTATTACTATAACCTACACAATTTACTAAGACACTGAACTTATCACAACTTAATAAATGGTTAAGAAAAACAACGACACGACATTATTTAACGAAATCAATGAATATAATGAAGTTCGCCACAGCCACAGGAAACAAGTCGCTTCTCTCGTGATCGTGCCACAGTCTACTTCATAGTAAGTATTGGTGCAGTTATTTTTGCAAACGGGACTTTCCTTGTTCCAATACGAGATAAGCGTGTTCCTTTAACTAAGCTAACTACGAGTAAGTACTGATTTTAATACTAATTTGATTAAAATATGACATTATTTAAAAAAATATGATCTATGTCTTACTAGCTCGACCGTGTTTGGCTTTTTAATCGACTTCCCAAAAACCAAGTAGATGGTGCTCATCGCTATATTTAAATTAAATGTATGTATAATGGCACCGATTACTTGAAGACGGATTAACCGATTGAGATGTTTTACAGTAACACAAGGTGTAAATAAAACATGGTTTTTCTCAAGTGCAAGTAATAAATATTACTGCTAATAAATACTGATTAATACTAAAAAATAATTTATATTATTCCTAAGCAAATTATGATCTAGTCCGGAATTGCAATTAATTTTGTGGACTAGTTAGAAGTAGCGTAGTAAGAACACCATAAAGGTCAACTAACAACTTCTTAATAGACATAAAATCGAATTCTTTAAACCCACACACGCCCACATAAATACTTGTCATTAGTGTCCTTGACCAAGTAATCATATCTTGACACATGCTTAACATTTACCTAAACTATACATCGGATCATTTAATAACAAACAACACGGCAGTTTACTTTAGCAAACTTTAGATGTAATCATAATTATTATTTAACTAAGTTTTTCTTTAATTATTGTGCAGGACTAAAACATCCTATCACTACCTTTTAATATACCGAGGTCATGGAATCAATGGCTTAATTAATAATGTAAACAAATCGTTAAATTATCGCTTAATAATTATAAATTTTAATGAAGTACTTACCTAATTTCATAGTTTACAAGTTTGCGGATTATATGACGTTTTAAAATAAATCATTTCTTATAGTTATCGTTAGTGTTAGAACACTATGGTTAAAAATTAACCCTGGCTATTGTATTTTGTGTTAACAAAATATTATAATATAAACAAAATATTTGCTTGTTTTTATCCCTTGAGCAATAAAAACTAATAAAGAAGTATTTACACAATATTGTCAAAAATATATGCAAATTAACAAAGCCAATTAAATTTCTAACTCAGCCTGGCGCAAGTCCACCTTATACTTTTAAAATTCAAAATTGGGATAACCTTCGAATTGGGAAGACTTAAGAAGTGCTGGCTTGACGTCGTAAGATCGGATATGCGTGCCTATGATCGTGCGAAGTGGAGACGTAATAGTAGGAAAGCGGACCCCGGGCTCTCAAGGGGGATGCAACCGGGAACATCGCTCGGCTGATAAAGATGAAGGTTATCAAAATAAAAGATCGGTTATAGTTGGTCATGTTTATTTATTACAATTTACTCAATTAGTCATCTTGTTTACCGTCATTAGTTCCTTGAGAATTCACGAGCGTTTCCTCTCTGACGTCATCTTTCGAATTACATCTCCAATTACGAGTATTATCTACTGCATCACAAGTATTGAAATCAACAGAATCTTTTACATTTTCAGGAGAATTTATATTATTATTCTTTGAAAGGTTTTTAGAAATATCCATTTCACTTTTTAGTCTTTGTACTGCTTGAACGACTTCGTTTTGAAAGTTCATGTTTAATTTGTACAGTTGTTCAGAGTGTTCCTTCTCTCTTCTTATTTCGTTTTTCATGTGCGTATCTTTGTACTTTTCAAACTCAGTCATTATTCGAACCTTAGACTCATAGACATGTTGCACCATTGAAACTAAACCGAAAAGCTTTTTAATAACTGTTTCTTTTACTTCAGGTGAAATGTTTTTATCGGATTCTAGATCTGATTTGGCGTCGAGGGCTAAATCGTTGGCTGAAGATGGAAATCCGAGAAGCGATTTCGTTGCGGATCCGTTGGTCTTTGACGCTGATGAATTTTCAACTTTATTTGCTTGATCTTTTGGTGTATTTTTGGTTGTAAAGGCGCCATGTGTCACCACTTCAGTAAATACTCCAGAACTTGGTTTATTAGATTGATAATCAGCTGCCTTCTTGTTCACTTTTTGAAGCAACTCACTCTGCTTCTCCTTTTGCTTATCAAAGTGTGATTTTTGAAGAATTTCTTCGTGAACCATTTTAACACCATTATCTTGTTTATTTTGAAAGGGACTGCCACTTCTTTTACTGAAGTTGGTCACTGTTAACTTCGGCTTCGACATGGTATTTAGTCGTTGTTCATAAAAGGAGAGGAAAATTGTAGGTCACTGAACTGTTTAAGATTCTATTTTTCTTGCAATTCTTACTCTGTCCACACTGCGTGGCGTCGATGACTGAACTAAATGGTTTTGTGATATAAAATATTAGATGGGTGGCCTCTGTTTGCCAAGTGTGGGCTTCGCTCCTTAGTTTTGGTTCGTCAGAGCTTCCTAGGCATGGTAATGAATTCTTATTAGTTAGAGTGGGTTTTAGTGCAGTTTGCATTACAATGCTATGTATATATCTGTGTAGATTCATGATAAGTGCCTTTTTTAAACTTTACAGTAAAAAATCATTTCCATCTAAAACCTACTTTATACTAGCTGAGTCCCGCAGTTTCACCCACTTGAGTCTCATCTCGTGGAAAATTTTAAAATTCCTTTTTTATCGGCTGCCTATAATATTATATAAAAAACACACCCTCCAAATTGCAGCAATCTACTATCACCGGTTTAGGCTGTGCGTTGATTAGTCAGTCAGTCACGACAAAGCCTTTTGTAGATATAGATTTAAAAATCAAGAATTAGCGTTTGTAGTCAGTGGGCAATTAATTCAAATATTGTTTGCAAATTATTAGCATTTAATTTTTCTTCTTTTATTATGAACTGAAATACCTCTCACTAGAGATTTAAGGTGCAAATATTTGTCATTCATTAAAACGGACTTCTTATTCGAGGTTAACGCAATGACTAAATGCAAACATTACAAAAGCCAGTTAATCTTGTGCACATTATGTAATGATTGAAGTGATTAGCAGGGGAAAACGCAAAAGTAGGAAGCTTTAGCTTATTTACAATAATTTTCATTTGGGATAACATGTTTTGGCTTAGCTGACCCAAAGCATCGAAAAAAAATATACATATAATTATATACTTTGTTTCAAACTTAGAAACGCTATTTGGAGAAAATAAGTATATAGCCAAAACTTCATAGCTGTATTTTTAACAAAATTACAGTGCGGAACTGTAAAGTTCCACCGGTAGATGGCACTACGAGCCACAATCATAAGCATAATGCTGTCCTGAATTACTACCCGACCCGATAGCCTGAACCCCCGTGGCGTAGTGGTAGAGCAGCTTGATAAACCACCACGCCACAGTCGTGGGTTCAAATAGTACAAGGGGCATTGATTTTTGAGAAAATATATTAAATACTTTTAATACTAAGCAAACTATTAGGACCTTTGGAGTTGAGAGAAAACTATTATACGAAAAGTTAAGTAAGAATGAAATTCCGCAAAAACTGAACTCATTAATCGAAAGATCTTTAAGTATACTAGGTAGGTACTTATTATTGAAGACAATTGTTATCACTTTCACCTATGGCGGAACTATGTTATACCTTTGCCTAAAATGGTAATCTTATTAGTATTCTAAAAGTATGGTTGGCGTTGGATCAATAATAAATTGGATATCACCCGTTACTTACAAAGAATTTATGTCATGCACTGTCTATGTTTTAACTTCGATATTTTGATCCTGATATATGATTACAAAGAGTACTTACCTATAAATAGGTACAATGGTTATTGCATGCTCGAAAGGGGCCGTCCATAAATTACGTGAGATGTTTTTTGAAATTTTCTCTCCCTCCCTCCCCCCCTGGTGAGATGTCGTGAGATTTTATTCAACCCCCTCCCCCTGCGTAAACTGTTGAAACTATTGATATTTTAAGACATCCAATGTACACAGTTATAGTACTAAAAATATTCTTATTCTGATTCTGTAAAATCTACTTTGGTACATCTAGTTGTAGAAGATGAAGCTAAGATGCTAGATTTACCATTACAAGCTCCTTTAGTTTCAAAACACAAATCCTGTGCAAAGCTTGTGCATGCGAATAATTTAATAGCTCTTTAATTTAAACGTTTGACATAAAGTTGGTCTTCTAGGAATAAACGCCAAAAATCAAAATTCAATGGAGTATTGTTCCTTTTAGGCAATGGGTTGACAGGTTGGGGCAGCACTTGCTTTTTAATCACTAACAAAATGTATCAGTAGTCTGAGTTAAACTTGGCTAAATTTAACCATAGCCCATAAAACTTCCGATCAGAAGAAAGTATTCGAAACTCGTTTATCTGAAGATCATGAATGGATGACAATTGACACATTACCCATCACTGAGAGACAAGTTCAATGGTATCCACATTATATCCGATTACGCATGCAAAGCGGCGTCTGCGCACCGCTAGCTCCTCCATATGAAGTACCTTGATCTTCGACACACCCTGCCCTTTCGCTCTTACGACAGCGAAAATCCAAACAGTAGAAAAAGACAAAAACTATATCATATCTCGTCGATTCAGGGAACGGTGTCAAAACAACAGAAAAGGCGCTTCCAAACGTCGCATGAGTGCCAAAACGACCGATTTACTTGCTACAACTTTCAAACTTAAGCCGTTTTCGATCCGTAGTAACGAAGAGGATTCGTATCAAATAGCTTTCCCTTACAACCACGTCCAGTCAGATACAAAAGGTCGTAAGTATAAGGCTGGCTCGTACTATGAAAGACAATGCGTACCGGAACTTAACACCACGTGCTGAATTTGAAATAGCTGTATAAAAACACCGTGGTCCTTGTTGAATCTATCACAAATCGTTCAACCATCATTCAGTCAACAGCAGGATCACAATAAACAAAATGGTGTCCAGCAAAATGTTGTGTTTAGTAGCCCTCGCTCTTTTCGGGAGTGCAGTAGCACAACCATCCGGATTCTGGAAGGGAACCCCTATGGACAGCATGGTCGAGGAGATGCGGTCTGGCTGCGTTGAAGGATCCGACCCAGCCGCCTGCATCAAATACAAGGTCATGTCCTTGTTGGACACCATTTTCAAGAAGGATACTTTCCAGGTAACAAGACGATTTCAATATAATTTCACATATTTGTGAAATTATATTGAAATCTTTGCTCTAAAAAGCTATTTTAACAATATTGAATCCCACTTTAACTCTGTTTTTTTCCTCTTTAGATCTCGGAAGCTGTGGAAGTGACAAAGAACGGTGCTGGCAACGAAGTGACTGGCCGTTCCACCGGTGACTTTTTTGATAGCATCGAAAACTACATCCAGTCCCACGATGTGACATTCCAGTTACCAATTGCCGACACCAAAATCACGGTCAGCCCCAGAAACCTGGACCAAGACGAACTCACCCTTAATGTCAAGTTTAACAAAGAGGGCGCTCGCTCCGTCGGTGAGGCCCGCAAGGCTAAGCTGAAGAAGATCATCGTCCCGATCCTCGTGTTCGTGCTCCTCAAGGCCATGACCCTCATCCCTCTGGCTATCGGTGTCTTAGGTCTGAAGGCTTGGAACGCTCTTCAACTGTCCTTCTTTTCCTTCGTTGTCTCCGTCGCCTTGGCCATCTTCCAACTTTGCAAGAAGGTGAGTTAGTTTGTTGATCCCAAAGACCTATAGAGCACAATATTTTAAAAGCGCACCCTCCTTTTGCACTAGAAATCATGCACGTATTAACTTTATTTTGTGTACTAACATTGACTGGTTTTATCGATAAGTGTAACGTTGTAGTTTACCCAGATCGCGGCAGACAACTCGCACCCCCAGATCTCCGCGCACGGACCCTGGGACGCCGCGTACGCCGCCACCCGTCACAGGAGAGAGGCTGAACCCCAGGACCTCGCCCAGGAATTGGCCTATAACGCCTACCACTAACGAAGAATACCCAACGACTTAGCAAAGCAATCCGTTCGATATTTCGCGACTAGAATAAGGAACGGTTTCAGACCAAATAGAACGATTCCATGTGGAAATCGTTGCAGTGTAAATACTATGTAATACAACTTATTTATTTAATTAAATAGCGAGTGAGAGACCTGTGTGATTGTGATGTTTGACTGATGTAATTTATTTATTTTTATAATAAACCAATCAATGAAGAAATTTATTTATTTTCTTTATTTCCATTTTTTATCCAAAAAAGAGACATTAGATAGATAATTAAATTAACATTTAAAAATATACATAATAACAAAATCATATTTTAAGAGCACTTAGAAGAACATTGAAGAATTTACCTAAAAGACGCTTTTCTAAAATCCATTGCTGCCCGGTGGCATTTGAAACAATGCCCTCTTTTACCGTTGTTGCGAAATAATTAGCTATATATTTCTGTCGTATATTTTACACTTAGTTTATTTAGCTATTCTTTGTGTAGTAGGCAATTCACTTACTTCATTTGCTTTTGAAAAAGATTTTCGCAACATTTTTATTCTAAAAAATGGCGCGCTATGCATCATATTTTTGTAGCAAATAATCTCTCTTGATGGGTAACCGGAAATTACGAGAAGACACATACATAATCTAATAAATAAAAAGCATACAGATGTTTGACGCTCTTGTAGTAAAGCAGTAAACTCATTATTTCAATTTTCAATCGAATCGAATTTTATGACCTTAAACATTCCTACCCAATTATAGATCAGCAGTGAAACTCTAATTATAATAAGTAGGCATTCAAGCTAAAGTAAGTTAGTAAGGCAGGACATTGGTAACACTTTCACAAAGGGAAGTGAAAATCCCGATGTTAGAGCGTAAGACACATTAAATTCTGATCATGCACGATACTTTCTAAAGGAACTGATCAATGTTACATGTAGAATAAGTCCTTGCAAATGTTTAGTTAGAAATAAAGAGGAAATAGGCTTGCAGTCGTAGAGTTTATAATTAAACTGACAGCGTTCCGCGGTTTTATCAGCGTAAGTCCCGATTCCGTGGGAATTTCGAACACATCCTTCCGAAAAATAGTGGATACATGACAAAGAAAACACTCTCTAATTTTTTTACTCCCTAGGACCAGCGGTTTGGGCTCTGGCTTGTAATATAATTCAGACAATAAATCAATCAATCAGTCAGGAGTAGTCGGGACTTTGAAATAGATATGTATAGATTGCATAACGATTTGGTGTATGTATTCGTTTGGATCTCAAATATTGACAGATATTTCGCCACGCATGCAGAAGACAGTTCCAAAATTCAATGCTTCGGTTGGGGTTTACCCATATATACTCGATACCCTTATACAGTCGCACCTCGTTACCATACGGGAACTTTAGATTTCAAAAATCTTTTGATTCCCTAGTTTACTTATACTTATTTATGACTTTAAAAATACAATTCGGAGGTAGTGTTGAATCATAACGGTATAAATAAGAACACTCGCGCATAAGTCACATAAACTAAATCAAAATGCCACTGACAGACAGTGACACAGCCAGACACCTCAGACTTATGCACCCCTCTCTTAGTGCGTATACAGAAAGAAAGCTGGAAACTTATAAGCGCTTGTCAGCGCTGGTCCGTTCTACACAAAGGAAGCAGGTTGAGGCAGAATGTCGGACTCAACTCATCGGACGATGTTATGACGTCAGCAGCCCAGCGCTGACCAGCGCGTGTTGAAGCTTGTCGGCACCGATCAGTGCTTATCGGCGCGGGTTCATACATTTTCCTGCACCCGCGCAGGAAAATGTATGAACCCGCGCTGACAAGCGCTGGTAAGCGCTTGTTAGCGCTTATAAGTTTCCAGCTTTCTTTCTGTATACGGCCTTACTTTGGGATTAAAAAGGTGGTAGGTACTGAAATGACTTGCGTACGTCCACAATCGGAACAGACTAGATAAACAGCAAATATTGCATTCCAGGGCTTCAGCTATACATATTGTGACGGCATCTGTGGCGCGTTGAGCGAACCCTCGGCTGCAACGGTGATGGTTGTGGGTTTGATTCTCGGCAGGGACAAATATTTATCCTGACCAGAAATGTTTGTTTCTGGCTCTGGGTCTTTTATATGTCTTTCATCATAACAATTTTGTATGTACAAAAAAAAGTCTTATATTAAGCCCTAGTTGCTTAGTTTGGGACTGGATTGCACTGTGTGTAACGTCCTATTTATTTATTTAATTCCGAGGTTTATCGTAATATTTTCAAAAGTTTTTACATAAAGGTGTAATCATGGTATAACAAACATACACACGCATTTTGTACATACCTACTTACATAAACGTACTTCTATGATAATATCGTAAAATATATGACAAGGGCTTGTATTAGGCTTGCATAATAAAACGTGATTCAAGTCGAGATCTCTGCTTGAGTTACCTTTTGTAACACGGACCTTAGAGTGCAAAATGCTGAACAGTTCGCTGAGCGTAGCAGCAGGTACCTAATTACCGCAGGAAATCCTGGCGGTTACGTACCAAGTTCTAGCTAGTATGAGACATTCGCTGAGAGTAGATCAAGCCTTTATCAAAATTATAACTAAGATATTTTTATACTCACTAACGTACCATCACAAAATGACCACGAAGTACCGGCTGGCTACCATCATCCTAGCAAGTATGAGATAAACTTTTTAAATTTACACGATAATATTACTTTTTTGAAAAAATGCTTTCAAAAACTTTAGTAGGTACCCGGCGGGACTCGAACCCGCGACTACTTAATTTCGGCTTGGCGGGAGGCTTACCCGTGGCGTAGCGGCTATCGCGTTTGAACGGAATACCAGTAGTCGCTCGTTCGAGTCCCGCCGGGTACTAAAGTTTTTGAAAGCATTTTTTCAAAAAAAGCATTATTACCTAGTGTGGTAAACACTAAGAAATAAGGTATATCGATAATATTACATATTTTGTTAATATTTTCCCGGGTCTTAATCGCGTAGGTACAAGACCATTGTAACATGGTTGAAACGTCGAAGGAAGAAAATAAATTATAATACGCGATAAAGACCCGCCAAAATGTGTAACTAAGTGTGAGATAGTTCGCATAGCGTAAAGAACAGCATCAGGGTAACGTTCTTAAATTACTGGAGCGATTTTGATGATCTTCAGGAGTTGCGAAAGTGACACATGAATGACATTAGAATGTGGTATTTCAATGTTGACTAATATTTTTTCTGGTTTTAGTAACATACCTACTGGTATTTTTGGTTATTTGTTTTATAGGTACTTTTCTGTTAATCGATTTACCGCTCCGCAAAATGAAGCACCTACAGATAGTCGATAAAATTTATGAAATTTAATTTACGATAGCAAAGTTTTCGGGTCACCAACGATTTAGTTGTCCTGAATATGGACAAAGTACCTATCAATAAAAATGTTCGCTGACTACATGATAGGCCTCAACCGCGAGCCCTGTGGCATACCTCATTGTGATTCAGCTAGGGCACGCAGGATGTTATAGTTAGGTATTCGACATACTATTCTTACCCTGCTAACCTAGTATTAGCGCATTAGCACCGATTCATAACCATAACTATTGATTTTAAGGAGTACTTGCGATTAACTTTAGGAAGCGCTTTAAATAAATCGATTGAACGAAACAGCACTTTATGCTAAGAGAAAAAAGATCAAAATCGATTGATTTAAGACCTAACTTCAGCCACTGAAATATAATCAGAGTCTAGTAGCTTAAAACGAAGGAATACGGCATACAATTGAAATACTTGAATCCTTAAAGGTTAATATGGCAGTTTGTATTGCAGAAGTTGCGGCCGGTGCGGGCGCGGGTGTTTTGTATCAGTATTTTGGGTAAATTATTTGTAATATGATCACGTTAGTGCAAGTAGTGTTTGTTTTGCGTGATTGTTACCTAATAGGGGTTATGTACGACAGTTAATTTTGCAAATTTATTTTAGGACTTAACACGGTGCCAATTTTCGAGCTATTTCCTTTAAAAGAATTCAGTACGCCAGTAAAAAAACGTGGAACTGATTAAATGTTTATGTACATAATGTGACTTACTAGATTTACAGCCAAATATTTCATTTGCTTTCTAGAATTCTAGATAACGCGGTTCCTAATTCTAGAATTCTAGATTTAGCAACCGCGTTAGATAGCTCTTGAAGTAGATATATCGTCATGTATCTGTAATCATAGTGGCAATTATATTTTCTGTACAGGACAAAATATTATTAAGCGACAGTAACACAAATCTCATAAATATATAATTATAATAAATGATGTAGAAGATGCTGTAGTAGCAGATGATGCAAATTCTGTAAGTTCTGCAATCTCCTAACCACTGCACGGTTTATTTAATTTTAAACTTAAATATTCGAAAGTAGTAGAAACTTAGTTTGTGGAATATTTATAAATTATAATTACTCTGATAGTGTAGTAACTATTAAAGTTAAATCCAAAACACCCCACAAGTACTAAAGACACTACGGAAGTGAAATACCAACCAACATTTCACAATCCGGACATGGAGTTGGCGACGGAATGTAAATCTGCGCGCGCGCCGCATTGACAATACGAATCAACCCTTATTGCATAATGGAGATTCGGTGGAATTGCGCGACTTGCAACTATACGCACACTTTCTAGATTCATTTACGTAACACAATCATACCTATTAGTATTTTTAGGGAATAATAAAAAATAACGATGTTGAATCAAATAGATATAAACATAAAATGGTTACATTCGCATAATTGCAATTACATTCGCATTCAGATAAATAAGGCATCCGCCGTCTGACGGCATAAACCACAATGAACTCATAGGGGCGAAAAAAACATCTTAAATATAATACTCTCGAACCAAATGCTCTCGAAAATTAAATGGTAACCTAATACTTGACAACTTTAATAGGAATTGATGTGTTTTATCAGGATTAAATTAGAAAATCAGATATTTTCATAGTTAATTAGTATTGCGTAGAAATAGTTAATGAAACTAACAATAAAAGTTTCATGAGAACAACAGTAAGAAAATTCACGCAATTGAAAGATGGCATCGTAAATGAATGATCTGAATGATTTATGGCTATTACCTATATTTATCTACAAGGTGGTAAAAATGTCACTAGTTATTTAAGTTTCATTTATCAGTACAGCTTACGCAAATTCTTCTTTACACACTTCATATTGAGTATTCCCGAAATATTAAAATTAATATTTTATCACCCGACGATGCTTACTCTCACCAATAGGACTTTCTTCTATTGAAAATAAATAGTTTGCCAAGTATGGAAGCTATTCTGATGCGGTGCACGCGCTAGCATCGCGTGCCTTGCCGCCCAAAGGATCACGTATAAAAACCAAGCCCATTGAAAAATTAAATCATTGTTGTTCCATTAACCGGCCGAGCCGAACGTCTAATTAATCAAATCTAATGACACAGTAAAAAAATATTAAATGATGAAGTGTCTTTACCTGGTCCTGGCTTCGGTCGCACTAGTGCGGGGTTATGCCATCGCTGATAATGAAATCGAGACCCCCAGATTGAGAACTAGTGATGAGTTGCTGGACAGTGTCGTGAGTGATTGTTTCGAAGCATCTTCCCCGATGGCGTGCCTCAAAGTGAAAGTACTGTCTTTTCTGGATACGAAGCTGGGAGTCAGCTCGGAATCGGCGAGGGCATTCGAGGAAACAAATATTGATAAAGTTATCTACGACCGAGTCGGGAGAATTTTGGAGACCAATGAATTCCGATTCAAGCTTCCTGAATTTCTATTTGGTGGAGCGCAAGTCACATACAGATCTGACAGAGGCTTAGACGTGGACATCCCTGAGACAGATAGTCAAAACGGCGAAGGTAGGACTCACAAGTCATCAAATACTTGCAAATCGTAGCTTTAAAAACTTTAAGTTTACCTGAATAATAACACACACTTGGTTTCAGCTCGTGGTATTTTGAAGAAGAAACTGCTCCTGCCAATCCTGCTGCTGCTCAAGTTGAAGATGAAGGCTATTATGCCGATCCTCGTCTCGATCATCGGTCTAAAGGCCATCAAGGCCCTAGTCCTGAGCAAGATTGCTATCACATTGGTTCTCGGATTCCTTATCTATAACCTTCTGATGAAAAAAGGTAATTAGGAAAAGAAAATGATATAGGTATATTTAACAAAGTAAACATGACATTCTGTTACCTACAGTACCCACCCATAATTGCACTAAAACAGATCAACAAATGACACCCGGTTTTATTTCTAGGTATGCCAATGATGATGATGCCGCCTACCGATGGACCTCCTGCATCTCAATACGGACCTCCCGCTTCACAATACGGACCTCCTGCCTCCACGCCTTCTGCCCTACAGGATTCTTACGGGAACCCGCAGTGGGAGCCTCAGAGCTCCGGCCCATATGCCCGCGTTTGGGACCCTAGCCAACTGGCCTACAATTCTTACTACCCTGAGTCGTCGAATTCAGAACAGTCGCCGAGTTACTCAAGTGTAGCCTCCGCCTCTTCGAGCTCGTCATCCTCATCGTCAGCTCCCTGAACCACCGATACCTCATGTATGTAATAGTGATTTGTAAATAGTCCGCACGAACGAAATGGCTAGCGTAGTAGTTTTATTGGCGAATATTTATTAATATTTATTGAACACAAATAAATTATTGTCTTTTTAAATTTAGTTTCTTTTGTCACCATCCAGAATACTTACAGAACACTGCGAGTAGACACCTTCATAATATATCATGCATCTGCTAATCCTGCGACTGTAAAACTACGTTGCAAATAAAAGCATTAGCGAGAATACAGTTTATAAATACTTACAATTGCAACTCATCTTTACATAATTGTTGATAAATGATTGAGACCCCTGAAAAAGCCCTCGATAACCGAGCTTTCCACAGTAAGTTTTAATTCGCTTTATCTCATACATAGACACAGAATAGAACAGAATAGACCGTGCGAAATAACGTTAAAAATGCGTAGTCACACTAGGCCTACAGTTTTTAAAGCCTGGTGCCGGCTGTCCACTGCGAGCGGAGCGGAGTCATTAATGTGTCAGTTTGACTTCCAACGATTGTTTCCATAGCGCGAAAGAGTTGTTTGACTATGAAAACAACCGTTGAATGTTGAACTGGCATATTAATGACTCCGCTCCGGCATAAAACTGTGAAACCAAGGTCCAAGCGGGTCATACAAAATACCGCCACTGCATTTGTTTTTACATATTAGTGCGTTTTCTTATTGTAAAAAAGATCCTAGGGCAAATTACTATTAGACCTACGAATTCAATTATGAGCGGATGAGAAACACCTGCGGCCTATATCTGCCTAATGAGGTGTGACATGCATGCATCATTGATATCCTTAGGGCATCCGTCATACTTAGAAATACTAATGTAGAAACAATTGAACTTTCTCCCGTCTCGTACATAATAATGGGCACCTTTTAAGTAGCATTCTAGGAACATGCAATCCATTTTAATGAGATATCAAAAATATTTCGTTTTGATAACTTCGGTTGGTCCCGCTATGATAGGAAGGAACTAGGATACCGATATGGTACCATCGAACTTTGGTAGTGCAATTTAAGACCGGGAAATGCAGAGGTCTTTCGCATTGGAAGTCACTTGAGCAAGCTAGGTAAGTCGGTGTCCTTAGACCCGAATTATACAGAAAAGGCGTAAGGTGAAGGCGTGGAGCAGGCGGGAAATTTCAAATTGGAAAATGTCAGTTGCGCGACGCTCCAGTATAATTCACGTCGCCTACGTACATTTTGTATGAAAATGTTTTAAGGCGGCATCATGCCTGCGTCGCGCTTTTACCTTACGCCTTTTCTGTATAATAATTCGGCCCTTAGACTAAAAACAAACACAACGTATACGTAATCATTTAATTTAATATATAAATCGATTACATCAGGGTGAACAGTGGGAATTAAGGGCACGTACAATGTGGAAAAGTGGAAAAATACCGTTACAAATATTCATAAGGTCGTTCTATTATTGTCATAAATGGTTTTACTAACGTGTAAAGGGTATAGAATTTTCAAAGCAATTAGTTTAGTATAGATGTTACATTAGGGACGATCGAATTCTGATAGTTTAAGTGGGACTAAATGGGCTATCGACCGTATTGAAAAACGTTTCTAAGTGAAACTTTAAAAGTATGCATTGCTTTGTCACTGTTTTGCAAAGGTTCCGTAATGTAATAAAGTGAACCAGAGTAAAGCAAAATACTCCTTATGCTTCCCTGAGAAACGTTTTTGAAGACTACTGAATACCTACTATGTGTAAGTGTAGGACTAAAAGGTACATTAGGTACCTACTGAATGAAACATCAGTTTGTCTTATTTTCACGCGTTTGATAAAATTGACTTTATAAGTACCTAATAATTGATTAACTATGTAATAAGCGCAAGTATCGCTAAGATAAGCGAGGTAGAGTCGTAGGACGCATTGTATAAGTTTTACAGTTATAGGTATTCTAGTGCCCCCGTGGTCCATCACGTCAATCACCAACAATAATTTAATTGTTAAACCGTTTTCGAAAATTAATGAACAGAGCTTGGACATAAGTCAGACATTTTAATTGTAGAATACGGACCCTGTATAATGTATATTACACAGGTGCAATTCAGTGTCAAAATTCGATCGTCATGAAACAGGTCCATTCCCTTCTAATACCACAAAACTAATATAGTGACCAGCAAACGAGTTGAAAAATTTTGACGTGGAAAAGGAAAGTTCGCGCAGTACATTTTACATGCGACTTCTGTGAAAAATCGACTTTGCGCATCCCCCATTTTTTTCTAGATGTTTACCGGGAGTTATACCAATGGTACTAATTTGTTTATTTTCGTCATTATTTTTCCATTCCCAACGAATACCACCTGTAAACGAATACCAAAACAAGCTAAATGGTATGAAGTACAGTCAGTAATAAAAATGATTTGAATAGGGATATTATTAATTGCACATTAAATAAATA
The DNA here is from genome assembly GCA_958496205.1 of Idaea biselata. Lineage (NCBI taxonomy): Eukaryota > Metazoa > Arthropoda > Insecta > Lepidoptera > Geometridae > Idaea > Idaea biselata. The sequence goes on from OY292394.1 coordinate 8,133,647, forward strand.
AATAATCACCTATCAATTTATTATCATAATTTAATACTGACTGCTCAGCATAGATAATACTTATCCACCCAAAAAGCTTTTCTGACACAAAAACTATATCTGAGTGCTAGGTGCGAGAATTAGGATTTTCGATTCAATCGCTTCAATATTTAGGACTTTCGAAGTCACAAACCAAAATATATACTTATTTTAGTCTCTGACTGTACCAAAAGTTATGTTTTGGTATTCATTGGGACTTGGTACTTCATTTAATATTTAAAATTTGGTATTCGGTAGGAATAGAAAATTGATTACGACAATAAACAAATACCATTGGTATTATTAGGTATTAGGAAGGAATAGACCATGGAACGCTCTGTAAGTAGAATAATTGAGTTTTATACGAGTACCTAGTAGATAGAAATTTAATATATGGAAGTTTAAAAGTTTACCTGTAGAGAGACTTGAACTTGAAATGTAGAAGAAGACTATACTTTATAATAATATGTATATTTTTAATAATAATGTATCTATTTATTATAAACGTTCATCTTTATTGTTAGATATTTTTTTATACTATCGGGGCCATAAGTGGATACACAACAGGGCTGTAAGTGGATATCCAGCAGAGTTTTGACTTATTCTAAAATTATTTTATTTCTCGCTTAATACGTCATGCCACCATGAAAACCTCAAAAAAAATAGCCAGCGTCATGTTCCAAAAGCAACTGAACTTAAAAGTCTACAGTTACAGGTTTTTTTAAACTCTTACCTTACTTATATACGATGACAAATTTATGTAACGTTTGTTTTTTACTGCGACATGAAGTTTCAAAGTTATGAAGTCACAAACACTGATAAACGTTAATTGATTGTATTAGGCGTTACTTTTCGGAACTCCATAACTACTCTGTAAAATAATAATATTTAGTTTTTAGTCCCGACACCTGACTAGTGTTATATATAACACAGCGTGCAGTGTGCAGCTTGCAAAGAGCACCACCCTCCCACAGCTCTTTGCATGCGGCAAAAATATGCTTTAGTGTTAGTGTTAGTGACACCGATCATTAACCATGCTTCGACGCGTTTCGGCTTTAAAAAGCCATCATCAGGAACGTAGACTCTGACCGAACTGTGTGGACTGAACTGATAAACGTTACATAAACTTAGTCATCGTTTATATTAAGTAAGGGGGTTACTCAATAAACTTTTTTGCTTTAGTTAAAAAAGTGTTAAAGTGTTATTTTTTAAGCTTTCCGCTGGGTGATCCACTATATCCACGATAGTACATAATAAATACCTACTAGTTATCTGTTAAATATAGCTGCAAATAAGTTTGTTTGCATTCGCACATTCCATTTTTACAGTCAAACGATTTTATAGAGACTGTGTGTGTATGCTGGGTATATCTACTTAAAATTGGATTACGCGAGTGAAACCGCGAAAGCGGCTAGTTTTATTTATAATAATAGTATTATAATATTAATAGGATACACAATAATAATTATACGTCATGTTGGGTTTTAACTTAACAATCTGAGGTACCTTAATTAAGTATATAACATCTTCTAATCAAATGGAATAGACTGTCATTTTTCCAATACAGACTATATTCCTTCATGATTAGGTATTTGTTAATTACAAATTAGTGAGTGGGCCCTAGGGATCTATTTACTTTGTACTAAAGGAATTATTAATCACAACGTACGCGTATAGGTACAAAAACGTGGATATACGTCGTATTTTTTTAAATTGTAATTGTTAAAATGATTGATTATGGGTTTAATGTTCTTAATAAATTAGATTTTTTGGATGGGTATTCACTTTTCTTGCCTGACTGGCCATACGTAAAATTAAAAGGGGGGAAAAGGTTTTAACATGGAGTTTTTAAGTAAAGGATATAATTTAGGTATGTACGTATGGAGTTAATGTCATATTTTATACAAGTGAATAGTTATATAGGGTATGATATCTACAATGGGAAGGTTAAAGCTTATTTCACAGCCTTCGACTAAGAGGAGTGCTTTAGATAAGGTAAGGTGGGCATAGTGTGAGATGGTGACCATATTCGTAAGAAAAAATATAGACCTCTTATGTTTCTTGTGACTTCAAAATTTTATTTTTCAATTCGTGCCTGCTACACCACACATACCTACCTATTAAAGGTGCACTCACACACATTAGTCACCGTCAAGTCACGTCACCGGACAGGGTTTTAATAAAAAATGTGTCTATACTGCTAGTATGACTTTGTTCCCACACGTCTTTCACCGGCACGTAACCCATCAGTCACGTCACCGGTCAGGCACGTCAAATAATGTTTACATACAAGTGTCATACTTTTATCCCCACACACCCGGGACCGTCACGTCTCATTTCAGTCAGCGTCGTGTTACCGTCATTGCTACCGCCAGGGCAGTATCTGTTCTATAGCGTGACACACACCTAATCACAGACCAACCTGTAACGTGACTGATGTATGTGTACAATGCTTCAGTCAAACCGGCGACGTGACTGACGAACGACATGACGGTGACTGGTGTTTGTAGATGCGTACACAAACCGTCACCGATCAGTCATCGGTAGGGCATGAATCCCGGGATCCCGGGATATCGTAATCCCGGGATCTCGGACGCAAAAGTTCGATATTATAATCCCGGGATTGAGTGATCCGATATCGAGATTTGAGCAATTTACTATTTGGGTATAAATTAAGGTTTTTAGCTATATTTTTCCTCATGGAATGATTGAATAGAACTATTAAAATTAAACCCAAATTAGTCTACCCCTGAGGAAGAGATCTGTAAAGATTTAGAAGCGTAGGGAATTGGTAAAATGTTTAAAACAATAAAAGTAACGTGATTTATTGCAATTTTTAAGACAATTATTTTTTATACAAGCTCGCATGCAATTTTTTTCTGCTAACATCATTTTAGTGGTGCGCCTAGAATTTGGCGCGAAAGTTTAAGACACTTTCGGGTTTAGGGTATTTGTCCGTCATATTTCCAAAATGATGGGGTGGACGGCCCTCGGGGTAACTTATTTACGTAATGAAACCACTAGAGTCTTAAATATATTAAATATTTTAAATTTAACACATTTTTATTGTATTAAATTCGCCTTTTTAACGATATCTAAAATCTCAGTATCAATCCCGGGATCCCGGGATTGAGCTCTTAATATCGATATCGTCCCGAGATTGAAAACCTTCCGATATTGCATGCCCTAGTCATCGGTGACTTGACGGTGACTGATGTGTGTGAGTGCACCTTAAAGGTGCGTAAGTGTGTGAGTGCACCTTAAAGGTGCACTCACTCACATACTGCCCTGGCGGACTGTGACAAGACAAGTTGACGGCGGATAAAAGTATGACACTTGTATGTAAACATTATTTGACGTGCCTGACCGGTGACGTGACTGATGGGTTACGTGCCGGTGACTGACGTGTGGGAAACAAAGTCATACTAACAGTATAGACACATTTTTTATTAAAACCCTGTCCGGTGACGTGACTTGACGGTGACTGATGTGTGTGAGTGCACCTTTAAGTCCGACGAGAAAACTCGTGGCTCTTGCAAGGTGGCTGGGGCAGTAAACAACCCGCTCGCACAACCTTGCCTTGCCTTATGGCCACGATCTTACGACTTTAACTTACAGTTCCATTCAGAAATGTCCCTAACGCAGCGTACTACGTGGACGATTGGATGCGATTGCGATGCGACCCGATCCGGTGCGGTGCGGAAAGAACAAACAGTCGATAGCTATTGAAGTGTCCTACGTGACCAAATGCACGTAAAGTGCGATGCGGCGCGATTCTCGACTGCCTTGTTTCCGCACCGCACCGGATCGGATCGCGTTCGCATCCGATCGCCCACGTAGGACGCTGCGTAAGGGTTAGAACGCACTGCGATTAAACGCATGAGGTTTACGAATAGCTCAAACCGCAGAGCCGCGTATCAACACGCTAATGCGTGGCCTTGTATAGCTGTGTTGCATTTTTTTTGCGGTTTCAGACCTACGGGAAAATGCAGGCGTTTAATTAGCACGCTCTAAATCAGGGGTTCCCTTACTTATTTGAGCCACGCCCCCTTTCGACCATAAAAAAAAATCCGCGCCCCCCCCCCCCCGTCCTCCAGTCCAGATTATCAGGTCTGAATAAAAAAAAATTAATAACAAAATAAGTATTCTTATTGCTTATTGAAGTTTTACAAAGACATACAAAAGGTATTTGGTAAGGAAGTAAGCATTCTCTCAGCGATCCCGTGTGGCCCGCGCCCCCCTGGAAAGGTCTCTGCGCCCCCCCTGGGGGGGGGGGCGCCCCCTACTTAGGGAACCACTGCTCTAAATGATGCTTTAGGTAGGCATTTGACATATTTTCATGGTACCTAAGCTTTTAGACCAGTCAATATTGACTCGTATCCTATAGACTTATTTATACAGTCGCACTCAGTTTGCGCAGTTTGATTGACAGGATGGATGAACCGTTTAATCAAAGTTCAGACCTACCTTAGAAATCATATTGTTAGCTAATCTAATAGCAGAAACTGAATCATTCCTATTATATGATTGAAATTGTACTGTGCGGTGTAGCAGGTTCAAATCCTGCCCAAGTTGCTTTTTGCATAACGAGGTACCTACTAATGTTCTACTTATTTATGCAGGAGTTTGTTAGATAAAATACAGAGGTAGTAAAAGAGAGTAGGAAGAATTATTATAAACTTTAGATAGGTAGTTAGGCCTGCCTAGATTGAGAGCGAGATTTAATAAGCAATATTTTTTTCGAGTTAAATGGAGTCATTTCAAACGAGTATGAGTAGATTCTATATTCGTTTTCTTTATTTACTTATTTAATATTTCGTATAATTCTATTATCGATATTAGGTAAAGAGTTGAAATAATTTTAACGAGACCTGCTGTATATGTGGATGAATTATGAATAGCTAATAAAACTGTGTCTTCTTCTCTTATTGTTTTAACATTCTATCAATTAATTTTGAATTAATATTTAGGTTATTGTAATTAGAATTTAGTCAAACCGTGTTAAATTGATTTTCTATATAAATAATGTTGCTATTTCATTAACTAAAATTCTATTATGCTCTGCTAGATATACCTAACGTTTAGGTTAAGATCAATGATTATTTTGATTATGCACGAGTCAGAATATATATCATATCAATACGAATATCACGAATTCTGAATTCAACAGATGTATTAAATTATTTTAGTTAAATCTTAAAATGTTAGTTTTCTGTAGTAAGTTAACAATTCCTGTTCTATCACTAATCTAATGAATGACATAACGGCAGGTTTTAGTAATTCTTAATAAGGTTATAGTTTATTCAGTAGCCTAATTCAGATGCAGTAGATATGTCACGATAGATTATAATACTTAATCTTATAAATATCAATATTTATGTATGCTATGTGTCGTAATGTAGCCATAATTTTATACCTAACTTTTATGACTAAATACCTACATGTTATGTTATTATTATACTAAAATAATACGCAAATAAGGCTTCATTCATACTGAATATTATGTCTCTATAAGCTAAATGGCTGACACTCACACTGACAAACAAATTAACAATGTTGGCAGCTTAAAAATCATTGGAAGATGGATAAGGCACCGGGATATGCGATTCATAAAAAGCACTCTAAATTGATGTAACACTAAGTTGAAATATAGTATCAAAACAGATGGGACAATAAGACTTGTACTTGTATGGTGCGATTTTATTATGATCTATGATTTGTTGAATTTTCCATGTTACCATTAGATCAAAATTGGTAAAATATAAAATAGCTATCCTTAAAATACATTTTCAACTAACGTAAAGGAAAATAAATAAAAAACGCATAATAAAAGAAAAAAAAAACATTTTACTATCTAATAAATAGCGATTAACAACTAGTCGGGTTGGACGCCTGTCTGTCTGTCAATGTATTTAGTTATTATTTGGTGTCATGAACACAAAGAAAATAAAAGAAACACTCGTTAATATCGACCTTTAGTCTTGGTTTTTTGTATTTTGACCATATTTTTTTCATACCATCTGTTTATTTTACTCTGAGGAATTTTATAAAATAAATGTACAAATTATTTTAACCGACATAAATATCGTCAAAATACAATAAAAGAACAAAACGTTTAACTTAAAATACTAAGTCCATACTTTACAATATTAGTTCCTTCAGTCTGTCAAACACATTATTTAAAACAAATGAATAAACATTAGTATTAACTAAACTGTTAGGAGAATTATCGAATTTGTGCGCTTATAAAGTTTCGTAATGCGATCAGGGCCGTACTTGCCCAGCAAGTAACAAAACCACAGATCGCGACATAAAGCGCATATTAACATTAATCAAATCGACGCACCACAATGTAATTAATGATCGATCGATCAGGAGCTAACAAACTTTTTGTAAAGCTACCTGTAAAACGTAACGTAACACTATGCCTTTTAAAACTACAGTAAAATGTATCGATAGGACCGTAAAATTCGCGTCGTGTGTTTCTATATTGAAAAAGCTGCTTAACAATAGCATATCAAAGTCAAGTATACAATTCTTCTATCGCAATTGATTCTTCTTCTATTCGTGTAGTGGTGTGGCACACCTAATGTTAGTTTTCAGGTCGAACTAAGGTCTCTAACTTGACCTAACGACTGCTATCAGAGATAACAACCGATTCGACCATGTCGACATTTCTAAAGCAAATGCATTTTTCTTTAAAACTTACATAGCTTTTTCTAATAAGCATGATAAATGCAGGCTTCATTATTTAAAGAAAATTATAAATAAATGCGATACATTATTTTATAATTTCAGGGTATTTAAAATAAAAAACTCGTCGTTAAAAATGTTATACTATTGGCAACAAGGAGAAATGTAATGATATCATTTCAAATTAATTATTCACTCTTGTATTCAAAGATCTTACTATATAGAAGGATGGGATATGGGCGTGGCAATGGTCGCCTAGACAAATGCATTTGAACATCTCGGTTATTTGCCAAATACCATTGCTTATTCAGTATAAAAACATGAAGTAACTATACAATGTTTAGCAAGCAAAGTTTAAAAAAACAAGTGACGAACGCAATTACGTTTGGTTTGCCCTAGCAACACATCGATGTGGATTTCTTTCATGGAGGTTTGTTATTTATCCAGTTCATAATATGCATATTATAAAATGATGAAATGTATTGTTTTTAAATACTTATAAGTGACCTAGATAGGCGGGGGGGATCGGCGACATCAGATAATTGGTACATTTGAGTTCGAACAACACTTCTCCTTATGTTAAATGTTCTGAGGTTTATTATTATACTACATAGTTTTATGTAAACTGTCAATTTTAAAATAATTAATCACTACAAATAAGGCAAGGCAGTAACTTACAAATCTTTTCCCAATCGTCCTATACAAACAAACAAATTGTAGTCAAACTTAATTGTTAATCATTCTATACCATTCTAAGCTACTATTTCAAACAATAACATGTTTATACTTCTCAATAATCGTACATAGCATTTCTTAACTTACAACCTTTGGAAATATACCTTGAAGATACAGCTCTGTTATAGCAGATTTGAGTCCATAAAATATTAAGCATACTGGTTTTTAAGAATACAAAGGACGGATAAAATGAAAAAAAAAACAGTAACTTCGCCTTTGATATAGATATGTATGTTTGTGATTCATTCAGACATCAAGCTTAAAATCAAAGCGAAGACAAAACGGAAAACTCCACTGAATTTCCAAAAGCTCAAGTAGTTCGCACTCGGGTCAACAGTGAGTCACATGTTTCAAGAATTGCCACATGCTAGCTAATACACTTACATATCCATACTATGGCTCTGAGATTTTATTTTCATTGTAGAAAACATGTAATATTCTGATTTGAATATGCGTCTATTACTTGTAATAAATATGATAATTCATAAATACGACATAGATTCTATGGTGAGCATAAATCACCATAGTTTGTTCCCAATACGAGTATAAACTCGGCGAACGATATTTAAGTTTAAGATGGACGGCGCATAAGTTGACCTCTCTGAGTTGATGCCCAAATTCAAGTTAAGTCCATATTTATTGTTTTTTTATTAACGTAATTAAATTTGTTTTATAATCAAATCAAAGTCCATCGATTATTCACGTGGGTGAAGTTAATATCAATTATTTATCTTCAAGATATATTTCACGCATCTATAACATACGTTAGCTATCCAAACTATAATATAATATATAATTAAGAGGGTTTGATAAATCTATCTGTATATAGGTTTAGTAGCGTGATATTGTTCTTTATCTGATTTTATGATAACATACTTACGCTAGAGTAGGTAAAGTTCATTGAAACTAATTTAAACTATCTCTATCCAATTCTTTACTCAGGTAAATAATTTGAAGTCCAGTCAATGAGGTTTAGGCTTACAAGAGATGAAGAATGTAACTATTTAAGGGTGTGGCGTGCGTCACGAATGTTTCTCCACACATGGCTCCATCTGAGCCATGCAAACGGAGGTACATTTATACATGTGTCTCGAACGGTACATGTTCAAGATGTCTGGTGGCACTTTAAGACACATCCCTTTGTGACCTTGCATATTTAGTCTTTTTTTGTTTCGTCAGGTCATTCAACTCATAAGAATTGAATATTGTGTCAATAGTATTCTCTAAAATAAGCATTAACAAGTAACGTTTTAATAAATTTAATAATGTATATACAAGATTTTTTCAAGTTATTCTGTCATATCTGGGTGCAATTTTGTCAAGGTCCCTTGGAGTTAAAATATTTCTTCGCGATTCAATATATTATCTACTATCTAAGCGTCCAATTGAATAGATCTATGAATAAGACTATTTAAGGGTACATCCACATTGAAAGAACTGTTTGGTTTGAGATAATGATGCATATCCTCCAAGCATTTTACATTTAAATCTTTTTTAGAAGTAGAATAAACTTGGGATTACTATTTGAATATTCCGGCGTAAGGATGTTATCTTATATAAATGTTATATTGTAATTTATTAAAATGTCGAGAGATTTCAACAAAACGAGTTTGATTTCTTAAAAACTAAACACGTCAAAAGAGATGTCCAATTACTTTTATTTTTCGTATGTATGTATGCGGTCAATGATATTGATATAATATCTACTTCAGTCATTTTCTTCAATCACTGCCTACACCAATCACAATCACTGTCCAATCCTGATTGTTCCAATCATTATGTAAGTAAAGCGTTTCCAGTGTTTGATATCACTATTATCCAATCACAATTGGTAATTTCAGGAGACTCCAATCATAAAATCAGTTTTCCAAGCCATGATTGCTCGAATCACTAGATAAATAAACAGCATGAAGTTAGGAATCACTATAGAATCATAAATCATTGTGAATTGATTTTGAAATGACTACAATCATGATTGTTACGATAATAATGACACTGGTCCTAGGGATGACACCAATCACTGTCCAATCACGATCACACCGACGACTATTGAAGATTCCGTGTGAGGAACGCCCAGAACGTCTGTGCGTAAGTTAGTAGACGCTATATGTTCTTCCAACAGTCCATTTTGACTATGATCGGTCCGAGGCGGCTAAAGCTGATGCCCATAAAGATGCCGGTGACCAGTGTTGCAGCGCCGATCATTCCCGCTTTAGACGCGTGCTCCGGGGCTACCGTACTGCAAATTACAGTTACAAATATTAAACGTCTTTACAACGCTATCTATCATAGATCATAACATAATATCAATGTATTTCAAAATAATTTATCAAGTTTTATGGTAAGTTTAACAATTCATCTGTGCAGTAGTAAGGTAAATTTTGTTCGCAGGAGCGACAGAGAAACAGATAGACGAATGTTTGAAAGCGTGCATAGTGACCACATTTAGATACATACAATTAGATGTTTTTAGTAAAGATCCTACTCCTATTATATAGCTGAAAGTTTGTGAGTTTCAGCAGTGTGTGTGTTTGTTACTTGGTCACGTAAAAACAGCTGAACCGATTACCATGAACCTCGGTATGTAGAGAGCTGGAGACCTGGAATAACACATAGGCTACTTTTTATACAGATAGTTTTCAATAATTTCGAATTATTAGTGTAGCTTAAGTGTTTGAAAAGCCTATTTTTCTATTATCGTGCCTTTTGTCGGACACAACCCTGTAGTTTTAGGTTCGCATAAATATAATATTTGTATACATTAATAAAGCATAAAACGCAAAATCGCAAAGCATAGAATACAAATACAATACTTACAATCGGTGACAATTGAAAGAAACAAACAGTAACATACGATGGTATTAATGCAAAACCGCTTTTGCAAATAAAATCTAAAGCTTTTTAGTAATCATTGAAATTAAAATCGCAATATATAAAGAACAAAACATGTGATCTATTTTATTTAGCTTTTGATGATAGAGCCACGATCCTCGATCGTGGCTCTATCAAAAATTCAATCACGGCGAGGCTCGAACTCACGGCTCTGGGTCAATATCCCAGCGTATTAACAAAGTACACCATAGCCTATTGAAATGTTACATTTTTTTGGCTTAGCGTGCATTTGTTAGAGGACGCAATTTTATTTTTTAGATATTAGGGGGGGGGGGGGGTTAGTTTAAAGTTAAATACTAGTCTCTGGGGTTGTGGCTCAAGTCCCACGGCCGCCATCTTGGAAAAAGGGGTTCATGTGGTTCAAAAAAATTGTAGCAATCGCATAACTTAAAACAATCACAGCACAGCTGATAATTAAAACATAAATCAATGAAAAGGAGACAGAGACGAAGCGGTAGTCAATTAAAAACTCGCAAAGTAGTCGCACGTAAGCGATGCACAAGCAATGTCGAAACTATCTGACGTTACACAATAATCAAGAAATCTCAGTGCGCCTGCGTCGTTATTCTCAACTACAAACCTGGAGTCTTCAAGTCTAAAGAGAATCATTTATGCTTAAAATATTAATATTTGTTTCTGGTCTAGGTGTTTCCTATGTATCATATGTAGGTTTTTACGAAAAAAAAGCTACATCCGTTGTCTAGTACCCATAGTAACAAGACTTGTGCTTAGTTTGGGGCTAGATTGCGATGTGGATCGTACAATATTTATTTTTTTATGAAAAACAGAAAATCAGGATTTCCGAACGTCAGCGCTGCAGCGGCTTTTTATCTTTAATCATTTAGCGGATTTTTTTTATTTATTATTAATTATATCTTGTACTTGGCGACCTCTGTGGCGCGTCTGGGTGTTTTCTATGTATCGTTAGTATGTATTTACAAAAAAAAGTATACTATGTAGTAATATCTGTTGTCTAGTACCCATAGTACAATCCTAGTGCTTAGTTTGTGGGTAGATTGCGCTGTGTTGTGTAATATTTATTTATTTATATCTGATGGTTACTTACCTACTAACATACATCATGCCCAACGAGCTACCATGTCCAGAACTCCAGCCAAAAATGGCTCCAGCGATCCAGTAGGCCACGTTGCTATGGATGAGGATCGGCAAGGTTCGGCCTACGATCTCATAGTTGCACAGCAGGAAGAACGGGATGAAGAGTAAGCGGAGAGTTGTGAATACTATTAGCCAGCGGGGTCCTGGCTGGAAAAGATGAAAAAAGGGTGATTATTTTTAGGGTTTAAAAAAAAGGAACCCTTATAAGATAACTTTGTTGTCCGTCTGTCTGTATCTCGGGAACGATATCGTATTCGTATCACGTATTATTACGTGAATTTTTTTATACTATTAGGTGTATAAAAAAATTAAATTTAGGTCAACCGAAAGTACCCTATATTTTGCTTGCGCTGTATATGCAATATTTATTTATTGTGTAAAATTTGTGACTGCAATCTTTAATCAACCTTTGAACATTAAACATTGAAACTTGAAATATAAATAGGTGGAGTCCTGAAACAACAAAGGCACACATCTGGTAAAGATTTACTTTGTATGTGAAAATGTTTGATTCTGTCAAAAACAACTGAACCGTTTGTGATGAAACTTGTGAAGTGAACAGTAGAAGTTCTCAATCAACACATAGAATACTTTGCATCTAAATATTCCCGTGGGATCTGCGCTCACGCGGGACACATCTAGTCATATAATTTAGAATTAGACTCTAAAACCTAAATTAGCAGTAATTATCCTCTAGTAACAATAAAATTTACTGTAATGTACTAAAACCACATGAGTAAAGTATGAGCTTTCATAGAACGGCGCTGTGAGCGGCCAACCAGTCTAAACCAATTTCTTTGAAGGATGGAGGGGTAGGTCAAATTGAGTCCGTAGAGGATTTAAGTGTGAAATCTGCTGTAAATGTGCGTAAAATATAATATAAGCTATCCGCCAATATTAATTACTTACCTCTCCGGTCTCTGCAAAAAAATCTGTTTTCGTTTGTCTGTCGTATGCCAGAAGAGTCTTGGACGAAAGCCACTACCTACGGACTGGATCCCAAACTCCAAGAGGCGACTCGGTAGACCGAAGCGGAGATGGCGTTACAAGGTTGACAAATTTAAGCCTAAGTGGTGAACCATAGCTCAAAATAGACCCGAATAGAAGAGTTGGAGGGAGTCCTTTGCCCAGCTGTGGGACTATTCCGGCTAATATAAAAATAATAAAATCTCCGTACTAACTGCATGTACAAATTCTATATTGCTTTTATGAAAAATCTTTTAAAAACTCTAGTACCCGGCGGGATTCGAACTCGCGACTATTGGTAATCCGAACCAACGCGTTTGACCGCTTCGCCACTACGAGGCCTTACTCGAAAGAACACACGAGGAGGTGCTTTCCTTATTTCGTCCGGGCGGGCAGGAGGGCTACTCGTTTCAAGAAATAATGTTTACAAATTCTATATTTAACGCACATTTACGTGTCTAGCTTTACTCATGTGCTAAAAGCAAAGTGTGTGAACTTACGAATTGCCAGAAGGTGGCGGTGACGTTCCCTATCAACGCCGTCAAGTTGAAAGTCAAGTAACAGGTGATGGTTACAAAGTCGTCGCCGAGGAAACCTTCCGACGTCGAGTGTATTACTGTAAAACAACGACAAATACAAATTATACATTTAAAAAAAAATGTTGGTTTTTTTTTTGTAATTTATATTTTTGATATGTATTATTAATGTGTAATGGTGTTTGTATTTAGTATAAATTATGATTAAGAAAAAAATAATACATTTTCGATACTTATAAGTTTATCATGTACAACGCATTGCAATTACATACATACATTCTGTCAACAGCACACAGCGTCATCTAGCCCCGTGGTAAGCGATTGAGTTTGTGTTACGGTGACTAGACAACGGACAACAAACAACAATTTTATTAATACTTATATCCTATTTCAGAACCTTAGATCAAAAATGTTAACACAAATCCCATACATTTATATCAAAATGTCAGCTCTTTATTTACTTTTCCTTTAAAATTAACAGTTCTTTGATTACATTTTTGAACTTTGTTTCTGAAATAGTGTATAAGGCACTAAGATAACATATATTTGCAATATATTGTTAACTAGCTGACCCGACAGACGTTGTCCTGTCGTTTAGTATAAAAAAATAAAATTCATCAAAATCGGTTTAGCATTTTTTCTTTCATAAGAACCTTCTCCTGGCAATAGCAAACACAACAAAAAAAGAATTATCGAAATCGGTCCAGCCGTTCACGCGTGATGTCGTGACAACGGAAAACGTTTCATTTTTATATATAAGAAGATTCGGTAACTGCTATACAAGCTTGTGCTTAGTGCAGAACCGATGTCTAAACTAATATTATAAAGGAGAAAGATTTATATTATGTTTGTCTGTAATGTTTTTAAACTACTGGACCGATTTGAAAATTCTTTCACCAATAGAAAGCTTCCTTATCGAGGAGTAACATAGGCTACTTTTGTACTCAATATTCCCACGGGATCTGGACTTTCGCGGGTGATACCGCGGGACTTAGACTTTAGATTAGAGTTAGACTTATAATAAAACCTAGCGACCCGTCCCGAGCTTCGCACGGTGGTGTATATATTATACATAAAAACTTTCCTCTTAAATCTATGTAACAGAAAAACCGCATCAGAATATGTTGAATAGTTTAAAAGATCTAAGCATATATAGGGACAGACAGCGGCAAGAGACTTTGTTTTTTTACTATGTAGTGATAATCTGAAGTCTGACGACTAAAATAAGTATATATGCCTGACTGTAGTAGATATATAAGTGCGGATTATGGAATAAACTCGTCACTGCCTTAGAAGAAAAGATAAAATTCCATTTTAGAGTTCGTTAAAAAACAAACAATGAAAAAAAATGAAGTGATAAGATTATGTACACAATTTTTATGGGAAAATACATTTACAAAAACAAAAAAACACACTAAAACTAAGAAAAATAAATTCGTCTAGGGTGACAACAACGCAAGCGGTATTTAAGAAAATAAGAATATGCTTATGAAAATATAAAAATTCGCTGGTCCTCGGTATCTCGAGATTTTTAACGCCCCAATTTTACAAGCTTTCTTAATTTAACACAAGTGTTTTCCACAATTAGAAAATATATACTGCTTTTCTAAAATGAGAAAAGAAAAAAAATCTTAAGATTTTTAATAGATGGTACTATGTAATCGAATGTATTTTTATCGAGCTTTAACAGTCGAATGTCATCGTGCCATCTGTGAATATGTTAACTATTTCATAGGAAAGTGTAACTTTACTCGTAGTTTAACCATGGTTTAAGTTAACGGTCTTTAAATATCTTGAGAAACCAAGTTGTAAAATAAAACACACAAAGGCTGGCTAGGCTAGTCGCTAAAAAGCAGAAATCAAAAATAAATAGGAATGGCTTAGGACGTGAAACTGAATACGTGAACTATTTCGACGTGAACTTTTATAAGAGGCCGAACTTCTTATGTACATGTGAAATGTAAAGTAAAGTGATCAATGGAGTTGCATCGATTTCGACAAAAACTAAAATGGCAAGGATTTTTGAACCGAGTCATTTATTAAATACATTATTTACAATATTTATTTTTATAACTTTTTATTGTTTGTTTGCTTTGCTAGGCAAACAAACCATAAACAAAAACATATTATAAATTATTAAATGTAAATCATAACCGACGGGAATTAAACAAGCTACGTCTAAAAGTAGTCCAAAATAATAAAATATAAATAAATAAAAATAAAAAGATCCATATAACACAAAAATACTATGTTGCAAATGGTATTTTAAAGACTACTACTAGAAAACTACTTCTAAATAAAATATTAGCACACAGCCATAGCTAAATGCAGCAACGAAATTGTTAAATTTTCCACACGACAGACAGGCCTTGGGTGGATTCTGTAAGAATTGCATTTTTACCTATTCATGCTTCACATCCATCGATGGAATTAAAATAAAAGTCGATAGATATAGAAACAAATAAAATACTATCGCAATAAAAGCAAAATACAATCGATATGGAAACAAAAGACGAACGATCAAATAAAAAAAAACAACGTTTGATTTCTTTTTTAGCCTAATTGTCGCTGCATACAAGTAAAAGCAAGTGTTTTTTATTCATACCTTCGACACCTGATAAAAACATCCACACAAATAAAAAGAATGAGATAAGACATAGACATATTACACTGCAATGGACGCCGCCGATTCTAGAACATTTTTGGTCGTTCCAGTTTCTTGGGACTTTTTTTAAAGAATACTAAAGTAGTTTCATATCTATTATCCATTGCTATGCTCAAAATACACGACGACACTTACACTGACACTACCTGAAACAGCTGACACCTACAGTAAACACACATACATGCATTTTTTATGTGTGCAATAAATGTGCTCAGTGTTGAGTGAGCATTAATCAATTATTATTTTAATAATCGCAGTAAGTGATTGAAAAATAATTGTAATTAATTTAAACACAGTTAATTTAATTGCAATTAATTTAAACACAGTTAATTTAATTCCAATTAATTTAATCACAAATAATTTAATTGCAATTAATCGGTTAGCAATTAATTTATTTAAAACAACTCATGTTGATTACAAGATACATGTAAAATAATGCACCTAATATTTTGAATTGTTTTTAGAAACAATTAATAATCATGTTTCTCCGTAGCTCTTTCTTGTTGCTACTTATTTAGCAATGAAACTTTTTGCCCTCTTTGGACGTGGACTCTAAAAATCGAATTTGGGAAGTATCGCTGTTGTGTGTATTGGGCAAAATTTAATTGCAGGGTACAATTAAAAAATAACAATTGTTTAATTGTAAAATATCAATTAACAATTGATTAATTGTGACTTTTTAACGTCCACGTCCAAAAAGTGCGGAAAGTTTCAAATTTTGCCCAACACTGGTTGTGCCCACACCTGTTTACATAAAGGTTCCAGCGTAAGTGTCTCTCGTGTATTTTGAGGTTTAGTTAAGACACACTTACCGGACTGTATAGCGGGGAAGACGGCCAAGGACGTGAAGAAGATGATGAATATATTGTAGAGCTGTACCGCGGACTGCTTCAGGATGGTTCCGTAGGGCGTGGCCGAGTGCGCCGGCGAGTGCTGGTTGGTTGCCGCCAGCGCGGGGTTGTTGCGTAGCGTGCGCTCTTGAAGCGTGTCGTGGTAGCGGTAAAACCTCTGCAAGGCCAGTCATTACTTAGTTATGAACCGTTCGCGATTATGGGATGGAACTTGCAGGTGTAAACAACTGGAAAGTTGTTCCTGTAGCGTTAGATAGATGGCGCTTTAACGAGCCTTAATCGTAAACAATCAGAGGAGAATATAGCATTGGAAGTTTTCACGGCACGCAGCGTGGACTTGCGTAGTCTAGTTGGAACAGACGTTGGGGTACCGACCCAAAGACGCGAGTTCAAGCTTCGCCACAAGTGAAAATTTTTGAATGCTATTTTTCCTTTAAAATAAAATTTCTAAATAAAATAGCCTTGAGCGACATACAAAAATTAAAAAGAAATTTTTAGTCATTACTTAGTTATGAACCGTTCGCGATTAGTATGGGATGGAACTTTGCTAATATAAATCAAAAAATGATACAATAGTCTAATATCCCGCCGTACAACCACCTTCACCGAGCTGGAGCAGCTCGGTGAAGATCGTTCTATGATGGGATCCTGTACTACAAGGTTCAACGGGATTTGCCGACGATACGTTTGGCCGGC
The DNA here is from genome assembly GCA_958496205.1 of Idaea biselata. Taxonomy (NCBI): domain Eukaryota; kingdom Metazoa; phylum Arthropoda; class Insecta; order Lepidoptera; family Geometridae; genus Idaea; species Idaea biselata. Next base: position 8,150,815 of record OY292394.1, read on the forward strand.
ATCCCGTTCTAATCGCCCGCGGGTTGCGGAGACAAGTATATAGGCTGAAATGTCATGTAAGGCCGAAATACGGGGCACGCAATCCATACTCACCCAGCACGCTGGATTTTGGCTTTCGTACCTACAGAGGCCTCATAAATTGTTACTTACGTCCGACTAAGGCATTTGAGGAATCTTTATCCGCCACCGCGCGGGACAATCCTAGTCCCTAAGAGGATGTCAGACAGGCTGCCGGCCGTAAAAATATTGCCAAATCTATTTGCAGAAGGAAGGTCAATGACGCCTTACCTACTGCGCCTTTGGGATTTAGCGGACCTCGGGCTCCCGAGAAGGATACAACCGGAAACATCGCTGGAATGAGAAGAAGCTAACGTATTAATATTTATATTTACTTCATATTCACTTACGTTCAAAGGCAAAGCGAAGTAGGTATCGAAGCAAATGAGCAAGACGAACATGCCACCGATGAAGTAGTAAATGGCCGCGGTCCGGGGGCTGTCCGCCATCTTGGTGGTCCAGCTGAGGCAGACGACGAGCGTCCCGCAAATGTTAGAGCCGAGGACGACGCCGCCGGTGTACTTCGGTGGCAACTTCGCCGCTACACCGTACACAGAGTTTTGGAATATCGCATTGAAACCTGAAATATGAATAAATTAAAAATGGTTAAAGAAACCTAACAATGATTTTTAAGCTTTAAGCTTTTTATACCTTTTATCGCGGGCTTTGAGCTCTGAATGAAGAAATTTCGTAACGCAAAAAACTTAACACCCACTACTCCGCCTGCCATGGCAACGTGGTACAAAATAAATAAAATAATTATAATTGCATAAGCTGATAAAAATGTTATGCAAAAGCTTTACCGCGGCAGTCCTCGAGTGCCACGCGTTTTTTTAATGCCTATTCAACGATACCCCACTTGATATAGTCAGGTTACTTTAGTTTTTTTCTTTTTTTAGGGTTCCGTACCTAAAGGTAAAAACGGGACCCTATTACTGAGACTTCGCTGTCTGTCTGTCTGTCTGTCTGTCTGTTTACATTATGGCGTCTGATAGCCGCCATCTTGAATTTTAATAACTGTCACGTCTTTAGTGACACTTTCAGGACTAGGAGGAAGCGATTGATGTAAGAATCATCAAAATCGGTTCATCCGTTTGGCCTCTGGAGCGCCACATAGGAACAAACATACATACATAGACTGAGAAACACATAACCCTTCTTTGCGTCGCGCAGCCGGGTAAAAAGGTCCTCATTTACCTTTGTAGAAATATTTACATTTTTCGGGTCTTAATCGAGTACTAGTATTTGCAAGTTCCCTTGGGTGTGATCCTTATAAACATTCGCTTAGTTTCAAACATAAGCAGGATTAGTAAAGATGTGCATGTGTATGTTTGTTACTCAAATAATACATAAAAAACTGAACCAATTGCTATGAAACTTGGCGTATTGATAGTCAGATTGACTATTGACCAAAGGGCTGGCTGCTACTTTGGCCAACGAATAGGTATTGCTATCCAAAGGGGCAATGCAGCCAGCCTTTTGGGTACTATACCTAGGGACTCATTTTTGGATTATTAATTTAAATTATTTTAATTTATGTAGTTACTTTTTCCTTTACATAATATTATAAATGCATGATAAAATAAAATGTTTGTCAGACACTTGGAATACTTGATATTCCCTCGGGTGAAACAAGAGCGAAGTTAATATACTACAATCAATACTTACTATTTAACAAAAACACAGAAATCATGGTCAACCAGAAGAACATTATGGGACTCTGTGAAGTATCTACCATTGCTAGTATTATGGTGAAAACGAAGATGGCGACCTCTATGCATAGAGACCAAACTATGCGAGTTGCGAGACTGCCTCTGAAAATAATAATATTTTATTAGTAACTTGATGATAACTATCTATACATTAATATTATAAAGCGGAAGAGTTTGTTTGTTTGTTTGAACGCGCTTATCTCAGGAACCGCTGGTCCGATTTGAAAAATTCTGTGTTGTGTTGGATAGTCCATTTATTGAGGAACCAATAGGTTATTTTTGATCCCGATATTCCCACGGGATCAGAATCTACGCGGTTGAAACCGCGGGACGCAGCTAGTTATATATATTTGGATTGTGTGGGTATGTTCTTGTAATTGTACATTGGTGTTACAATAAACAATATATTTATATATCTATACTAATATTACAAAGAGGTAACGTTGGTTACAATTATGTATGTATGTGTGTATTTTCCGGGTAATCTCTAAACTACTGGACCGATTTCAAAAATTATTTCACCAAAAGAAAGCTACATTATCGGGGATTAACATAGGCTACTTCTGATTCCGATATTCGCACGGGATCGGGACTTACGCGAGTGAAACGCGGGACTCTGCTTGTCTAATAATAAAAGGAAAACTTACCCGATCTTAACAAAAACATTCAACCAGCTGAATAACAAATTGGGCAACTGACTAGCCCAACCGACGTATATGAGATAATTGTCAGAGTACTCGCGTGCCGACTCCAGCTTGTATTTCTCGAAGTAATCTTTGGCTGTTATGAACATATTCCAAGCAGTTAGGGTTCCCAGGCCGTGTACAATAAGCGTTATATAGATGATGTTCCATTTGTCTTTTGGTGGTACTAGGTCCATTCCTACACCTAGAAAGAGGAACAAACAAAATTAGTTTTCAACCAAATAAGTTCAGCCGTTCTAGAGTTAAAGTGGTATAACTAACACGACTTTCTTTTACATATAAATTGATTTAAGTTTTATTTTATTTGAATGTAGCTTTATTTGTAAGCACACAGATGACTAAAAGCTGCGTGTAGATATGTAAAACACTTATATTATCATGGAAAGTGAAACGTGTCTACAGCAAATCTAAGCCATAGACGCAACATTCACCTGGGATTCTTACTTATTTTAATGTAGCTGTCATGTATAGCACACAGATTAATAAAATCTGCGTGTAGTCTGTAAAGCACTTATATTCCCATGGTATGAAACGCGTCTACAGCAAATCTAAGCCATAGACGCAACGTTCACCTGGAATTCTTACTTATTTAAATGTAGCTTTATTAGTAGCACACAGATGACTGAAATCTGCGTGTGTTTATGTAAAGCATTAATATTCCCATGGTATGAAACGCGTCTACATCAAAACAAAGTCATAGACGCAACGTTCACCTGGGATTCTTACCTGCTACGTCTCGCGTCAGAGAAGAACGTTACAACAACCATTAGGCCATTGATGCTACTTATAAATAAATTCTCTGAACAACACACAGCGCCATCTAGCCCCGTGGTAAGCGACTAAGCTTGTGTTACGGTGACTAGACAACGGATATAATACTTATATTTATTTATTTTTCTTTTGTAAATACATACATATTATACATAGAGGGACACCCAGACCAGACACAAATATTTATTTTTTAATCATACATATTTGCACCCGGCAGGAAACGAACCCGCAACCTTCTGCATTGCAGTCGCGCTTTAGCACGACGCGCCACAGAGGTCGTTAAAGAAATTTAAAGACTATAATTATTTACTGCTTATTTGGTTATTTATAAAACAATATTTTTATAGTATGAAATGAACTTTTCAAATAATTGAAATACTTTTACAACAAAGACGATCAGTGTCATAAAATTATTTAGTTCTGGTTTTCACAATTTCTTTTTGGCAACGTAATACTTTCTTTATTGTATTTTATACAGTTTACCTGCTTCTTAATCCGCTAGGAGTACCTACTACTTGTTAGAACAGTAGAAAGAGTTAAAAAACGCGTCAATTTTTCGCTTTCTCTACCTAAAAATCCTGCAGCCCTGTGATTGCAGTATGCGGGCGTACATTCCTATAAAATAGAAACAAAACAACGGTTCTGCGCATTCTCTCTCTTCCTATACGCAGTACCGCAACCTTGGTTTTTCTGTTTGAATTCATTTTGAAGCGTGGAAATGTGTACTATAAAAGGTTTAGCTATACGCAGCTTGTACATTGATACAGTTGCGTGACAGGAGAAAATAGAGTTAATGATTTAATAAATAGAACAAAATTCATAATATAAAAACGCAGTAATATTAACTGTATACCACTCCGGGAACCTTAAATTTCGTAAGGAAAAATCTTTACAATTCGTAATATGTATATTTATAGATACACCGTACATGTAGCAACGCGCTAATATGTGTACAAACTTTAAGTTACGTAAGTAGTTGTAAGTTATTTAGTATTTACCTTTCAAGTTGAGAGTATCGTTGGGCAAGTTGGTGCCCTCCCACGCCGGCGTCAACTTCACCGGCTCGTTGCGTAGGAAGGGCGCCTTCTCTCCATCTCCCTCCCAACCTAGAACACAGACAACATACAAGTCGCATAAATAAATATATTAGTAGTGATCGAAGAATTCTTAAACAAACGAGTAGTTTGAAATGGTTGGATGAAATGAACAACAGCCGTGGAGCGTTGTAATCAGACATCGCGAGGCATGTGCCACGAATGGTTCGTCACGGATGCCTCAGGCTGTCTGGACATGTATGCTCACTGAGAGCATTCGTCCCATACATTCGTTACGAACTCTAGCCTCAGTGCGAAGTTGCGTTTATTTGCGTGCTCAGTTTGACTGTTGTACAGTCGTCCAAAGGTTGAGGCATGTGTGGTAAGGCATTCGCGACACACGTCTCGCGATGTCTGTTCGCGCCTTAATTTTCGAGTTTTTTTGCATTATGTCAATATGGACCAGTCGCGGTAGAATTCAAGGTATGGTTTCGCTGTGTTCTGTACTTTAATATGTAGTTACTATCTAGTTAAATCTAGTTCCATATTCTTGACTAGAATAGATGTCTACGTACGTACTAGAAAACGTTTTATAATTCAGTATGTTCTTCATTTTAAATTAGTATTATGTATGAATGATAAATCACTTCGAATAACTTATACATTTGTCTGTAGGAGACAATTTGGCACAGTCAACTACCCAAGTACCATTCGATAACGTGATACAAATGTTTACGTAACTTAATGTTATTTACATAACAGATAAATCATAAATAATGTGAGTACGAGGAGGTTAATTTATTGTGCTTTCTAAATTATCTTTCTTTCTTGGCCTATTTAAATATACTGTTAAATAATACAGATAAAATGCATAGGATGCTCGGTTGGTTTTGTGTCTTTTTATTTGACATCCCTGACTTTGTTTCAAGAAACTTTGTTCTTGACAAGGGTTCTGCCTTGACCAATTCAGCCGCGTTTCCACCGGCAAAGGGAAATGACTCATTCGACTCTTTCAAAAATACATCAATTGTTTTTATAGCCATACGACTCATTTGAGCTTTCAAAACGAAGGTTGTATGGTTTTACTAGCTGCGTCCCGCGGTTTCACCCGCGTAAGTCCCGATCCCGCGGGAATATCGAGATAAAAAGTAGCCTATGTGTTATTCTAGGTCTCCGGCTATTTACATACCGAGTTTCATGGTAATCTGTTCAGCGATTTTTGCGCGATTTAGTAACAAACACACACATACATACAAACTTTCAGCTTTCTAATATAAGTAGGAAGTAGAATAAAGCACGAAAGAGGTGAAAGAGTAGTTCCTCATTTCTTTTTGACGGTCGGAACGCGGCTTTCAAGTTTTCGTGAACCTTTCAACTTGGGTAGATTGAATTCTTAAAAGTTTGGTCATCAAGTGAGGGTCAAACCAACTCGTCTTGTAATAAAACACCTTACAGCATTCGGAGTTAAAAATAGATTAATTAAGTCGTACCTAGTTCAATTTCCTTTTAGCGAAAAGTATTTCACATTTTACTCGTATAAAATGTATTTTCAAAGTGGCACTCGAGAGTGGTCCGACCGCAAGCTACCCCGGACAAAATACTTGACCGAGTTGAGAGGAAAGAATAAAATTAAATACCCGTCAGATACAAGCCCGGAGATATAGGGCTGCCGCAAATGTTATGTAGCTGGGAGAATCTACTTGTTTATTGTCTTTTTAAGAATGTTTAGAGAGCTTTCTACGCACTTATTTGTTAAATTAAATTAGATTTGTTAGTTTGTATGTAACTTGATTGCGTTTGGGATAAGACTGGTATGTTGATAACTAAGGAAAGATGATCAAACATAGGATATAGTTTTTGATGTGAAACATCTATAGGCACGGGTTAATCTAAAAATCCGCGTGGTGATACAGGCCATGGTTACGCCGCGCCACGCTATAAGTATATACAGGGTGTCCGGAGACCAGTGGATATCCCTGAACGGGCGGCTGGCGGGGAAGGGTTGGCCGCCCAGAATACGTTTTTTTTTTCTTCTATCTCAAACGGTTCGAGCTGTACGTCACTTTTTAGTAAAAATTGAAAAATGTCTACTTTTTGGCACATTTCGGGGCATCACGTCCACAGATTAAGCGATAGCAATGTTTTTTTTTTCGCCATGTGTTCACTAATATTGATGTTTGAAAATCACCTTAATTTTTTTTTAATACTATAGTTAGTAACTTACAGGATGTTCCCAAAAAAAGATTTAGTTTTATAAACTTTACTTTCTGCTAAGTTTGAGCATCTGTGGTGTAAAAAAAATGTATGAAACCTGTCTGGACGACTATTGAAAAAAATTGCCAATTTCATAAGGATTCTAAAACAGTATTATACTAATAACTTTTTGTCATAAGTTACTTAGCTAGTGCTTTGAATGCATCGAAGGTACTATCTTACATGAAAAAGTTGAAACAAGTATTGTACAAAAAAGGACACTTATTAAGATTTAATATGTCATAATGTTACAGCAAATGCTCAAATGGTCCTCCTCTTGCCCTTACACAGGCCCTTAACCTTTTTATAAACGATCTCTTAAGGACACGATTATAATTTTTTTCTCCTATTTGTTGTGCCGCTTCGTGGACGCGTAGACACAGGTCTTCAATTGTGGTTATGTTTTTTTTGTATGCTTGTTCTTTTAAACACCCCCAGTAAAAAAAATCAAGCGGATTCAGATCAGGCGAACGTGGAGGCCACAATATTGGACCTAATTGGCCAATCTATCTTCTTGGATAACTTTCGTTTAAATAGTTTTTCACTCGCACGGCATAATGTGCGATGAGTCAACGTGCAAAAGAGATGGCTACCTAAACTTGTACAATTTGCACAGCTGGCAGCTAACCAACCCAAGATTTGCCAGGGAAGACCGATCACAGTACCAATTTAAAATTAACTATTGGACCATTATTTTAAATGGCCAAATTTTTGTCCCTTTCGAATAGCAAGGCAACCTAAACAGGGCCAACAATTTACACTTTCTCCAAAACGAACTCCCGAGACTACTCGAAGAGGTGTAAAATTAACTATTGGACCATTATTTTAAATGGCCAAATTATTGTCCCTTTCGAATAGCAAGGCAACCTAAACAGGGCCAACAATTTACACTTTCTCCAAAACGAACTCCCGAGACTACTCGAAGAGGTGCCATTGGCGATCCGGCGAAGAATGTGACTTCAAAATGACGGCTGTCCTGCACATTATGTCGTGCAAGTGAGAAACTATTTCAATGAAAGTTATCTAAGAAGATAGATTGGCCAATTAGGTCCAATATTGTGGCCTCCACGTTCGCCTGATCTGAATCCGCTTGATTTTTTTTACTGGGGGTGTTTAAAAGAACAAGTATACAAAAAAAAACATAACCACAATTGAAGACCTGTGTCTACGCGTCCACGAAGCGGCACAACAAATAGGAGAAAAAAATTATAATCGTGTCCTTAAGAGATCGTTTATAAAAAGGTTAAGGGCCTGTGTAAGGGCAAGAGGAGGACAATTTGAGCATTTGCTGTAACATTATGACATATTAAATCTTAATAAGTGTCCTTTTTTGTACAATACTTGTTTCAACTTTTTCATGTAAGATAGTACCTACGATGCATTCAAAGCACTAGCTAAGTAACTTATGACAAAAAGTTATTAGTATAATACTGTTTTAGAATCCTTATGAAATAGGCAATTTTCGTCCAGACAGGTTTCATACATTTTTTTTACACCACAGATGCTCAAACTTAGCAGAAAGTAAAGTTTATAAAACTAAATCTATCTTTGGGGACATCCTGTAAGTTACTAACTAAAGTATTAAAAAAAAAATTAAGGTGATTTTCAAACATCAATATTAGTGAACACATGGCGAAAAAAAAAACAATGCTATCGCTTAATCTGTGGACGTGATGCCCCGAAATGTGCAAAAAAGTAGACATTTTTCAATTTTTACTAAAAAGTGACGTACAGCTCGAACCGTTTGAGATAGAAAAAAAAAAGTATTCTGGGCGGCCAACCCTTCCCCGCCAGCCGCCCGTTCAGGGATATCCACTGGTCTCCGGACACCCTGTATACCTACTTAAATGATGGAATATAATATGTACTATTATATACGTAGCGAGTCGATGTTTCACGTCTGCCAGGCGTCCCGTGACGGCTCACGTTTTTTACTCAGATTTAAAACACCATCGAAAGTTTCTATGCGTTTCAACATCGGAATCAAAGAAAGAAAAATCTCAGGTATTCCATCTATTCAAAGTTTCTTTGCAATCCGTTTTTGTACTTTTTGCTTAAAGGAGTAATAAACATTACACACGAACATGCCTATAACTTCACTTTTGCACCCGCACGTTGAAAAATAATATTTAGCAGCAAATTCTATTTTTTATTGGAACCAAGCATAAGATTCTTTTACTATTAAAGTTCTTTAATAGTCAGAAGGGAATGTAACACTTTTCTGCACCCACAATATTAATTGTTACTTAAGTAACATTATCTAAGCGAAACTGTATCCAAGGAATGTTTAGTCACACAGGGATGAAACAGAACATTCCTTAACTTTTCCTTAGATTTATCCCGTGAACATTTAGTTCAATGTTTTAGTTAAAACCCGTTCTAGTTGTGCCGAGACTAGTAACTGATGTATAACTATTACACGCCTTTTGTACTCGTTATCGGCAAGGTAAGTTATCGAAAATACTACATATATCGCTCCAAGTTAATGACTTTGTTGGTACAATCGCATTACAAAACACCACGCTTTATTCTATTTGATGTTTTTTTGGAGGAAAACGTCTGGTATTGGAATAAATAAAACTCATTTTTAGGATTTTCTTCAGGATTGTCAATTCTGAAGAAGAGAGCAGTTAAGGTCTCGAAACGTTGAGCATTGAAACAATGCTAAAAGCTGAGGCTAAAAGTAATAAATACAACGCGATTAAAGGCGATCGCACATTTATCAGTACTTCAAATCTCGCACGTTTCACCCGCATCGTACGCGCTGCATTTCGTAAAGTGCGGTGCGGGTGAAATGTGCGAGGTTTCACAACATTGCATACAATTAATTCTAAAATGCTGCGCGTGCGTTGCCGATAATTGTGCGATCACCTTAAATCGAAAAATGAGTTTAATTTCACTCCAACTTCGCGAAAACAAGAAAAATCTATGAAATACATAAATAATTACAAATCCGTTTCCGGTCTGGTTTTTGTGTTTCTAAAAGCCTTCTATGTAGGTACCTATACTTGTATATTGTAAGGCACTCTACTACTAGCCTAGGATTAGTTTCGAAACACGTTCTCCAATGAGAAGAAACCACAAGATACTCTTAGGATTGTTTATTTTCTACTCTGTTGTGTCCGTACGTAACCTAGTACCTCAAAAACACTGGTTACATAAATACGCGCTCAATTGGATCTGTTCTTGGTGAGTAGAAAATAAACGTAGTAAATAATGATAAGAAGCCATCGTCTTGATTGACCGAAGCCCTGGACATCGTGATAACCCCATTTACAATCCACGGGTCATTGGAAATACACACATCAACATCGTCTAGGGATATTTTATATAAAGTTCTTAAACTTAAAAAATACTGGCCGATTTAAAAATATTTTAATGGAACCTTATTGTGTAGGCCTTATTGTATGATTCCAAATTTGAATTTTAAAAAATTAATCAAAAACATAAGATTAGCGCGGCAATTATTGTAGCGAGTTCGAAGGTTTAAATTTACATAACGCAGTTTTAAGCATTTTGTTTAAACAAATTGAAGTTTTAATATATATTTTTTGATTAATTACAATTTAATACAACTGTATGCATCATGCAGCGGCGTCATTTAACAAGAAACGAAATGTTAAGGGCAGTAGGAATGCTCCAAGCTGGGGCTACTCAACGGAGTATTGCCGAGGAGATTGGAACAAGACAAAACGTGATATCAAGATTGTGGTCACGTTATCGTGCTACTGGTGAAGTGGCTGAAAGGCATCCAGGCGGAAAGCGGATAACTACCCAAAGACAAGACCGATTTTTGCAAGTGGCCGCGAGAATACAACCAAATGTTACGGCCATGCAGTTGGTTCAAACGCTCCAGTCAGACCACCAGGTGCTTGTCAGTGATCAAATTGTGAGGAGAAGACTGCACGAGGCTAACCTTCATTCTCGCAGGCCGCTTCGTACTCTAGCACTACGCAGAGGAAATCGTGGACGAAGATTACAGTGGGCTAGAGAACATTTGCCTTGGGAAGATATCGAGTGGTCGGTAGTGTTGTTTACCGATGAGTCCCGATTCGGATTTCATCCTGATTCACGTAGAGTACGCGTATGGCGAGCTTCTGGTCGTGACAACCGTCTGCAACACCCTCAGGAGGTCCATCCATACCATGGCGGAACAATTATGGTTTGGGCGGGAATTCGTATTGGTGGAAGAACAGACCTCGTTTGGATCAGAAACACTATGCCTGCCGAAAAATACCGTAATCAGGTGCTAGCACCAATAATCTATCCCCATCGACTGCAAATGGGCCAAGTTTTCACGCTCATGCACGACAACGCCCGTCCGCACACTGCGCGAGTGGTGACCAGCTGGCTAGAGGAGCACGACGTGTCGGTCTTAGACTGGCCCGCGCAGTCACCAGACCTAAACCCCATAGAGCACGCGTGGGATATGCTTCAAAGAAGGGCTTTGAGGAATTTGCCTCCAAATGTTGCGACTGAAGAGCAACTTTTTTTGCATCTTAGCAGGACCTGGGACAATATTCCGCAGCAAGATATTGACAACCTGATTCAAAGCATGAAAAACCGTTGCAGGGCCGTGATTAACGTCATGGGTGGTTTCACTGACTACTAATTTTAATTTCAAATAAAAAAACCTAATAATTTCGTTTTACTTTATTTTTTTCCTTAGATAGACATTTTATCTTAAATTTAACATTATTTCACTTTTTGCGTTTTTTAAAATAAAAAAATATTAAAGCATAAAACAATATTTTGTTGTATTCTAAATCATAGTCTGATAAGTAGGCTTTACAAAAATATATACATGTTGTTTGTTAGTAAACACAATTTTTGAGTAAATTGAGAAATTCTGAATATCCCTAGACGGTGTTGATGTGTGTAGTACAATCATTGTGTCACAATTACACAATTGATTCTTTAGACGCTATACTTCGGTTTTAGGGTTCCGTGCCCAAAGGGTAAAAACGGGACCCTATTACTGAGGCTCCGCTGTCCGTCTGTCACCAGGCATGAACCTCATCATATCTCATGAACCGAATTAAATAGCTAGTTTAATTTCAGACAACGATCTGACGTTTTGGTTCTTTGTATTTGTCATTTTTTCTTCAGGACACATCTGACAGATCATAGTCTTCAATTTAAAAACAAAGTATACTTCTTGTCTAACTAAAACTACATCACATTTGGTTATGGAATATGTATGCCTGAATGTGGCGAAATAATTTTAGCTTCCCTCACATAACAAGGCCTTCATTATGTAAACATCAATGCTAAAACGATGTATTGGGCTTTTCGAGTTTAATTAAAATTGGGTTAAGTAGATTTAGAAACGTTTATTCGTGAACACCATAAATAGGTAAAGGTTATTGACTGTATGATATTTTACTAAAATTTTACCTCCGTATTTCTGTGTGAACTGTCATATAATCGATTTTTTCGACTCGCACTCGATTGGTTCTGTACCATTATTACCACAAAAATTACGTGACGATGGGAGCCCCATTTCAATATTAATTTCATTCTGTTTTTAATTATTTTTTTTAGCTAGACCACTAACTTAAATACATCTCTATTTTATATTTCCTGTGTCTAATTTTTAACTACCAATCGTGTTACATTAAAAAGTTTATAAATACATCAACTGTGAACATTTCAACTGTCTAGATTCTAGCAAATGATTCATGAAAAGATACAGCCTGGTAACAGACAGAAAGACAACCCTCCGTCGAACTGAGCTATCAATGCTTATGATATAGCGTCCCCTGCTTACCCACCTTAATAATACCAGGGCGGACCCTGTCCTGGTATTATTAAGCTTAGGGCTTAGGGTACAGCGGACTGTACCCTAAGCTGCTCAGAAGAGCGCCGACAGACAGATAGACGGACAGCAACCCGTTCCATGACTTCTACGCATATATGTTATAGCGTCCCAAGCTATAACCAGCTAGGGTATGAAGAGATGGGTCCGCTGTTCCGTCCGGCCACCCCGGAGGGCAACCGTTACAGATAGACGGACAGTGGAGTCTTAGATAAAAGATCCCATTAATTACCCTTGGGGTACGGAGTACGGAACCGTAGTATGATATTTCGATATTGTAGTTGGCCGAGCTTTTAAAAAATAACGCTGAGTTGCCTTCACGTTTGTTCACTACATCGTAACATGAAAGGTAAAGCTTACAAAGCACTTTGCGGGATAGACACTGTGATGTGTGGCCTAGATTTTAAACTTAGGAATGTTGTCTGGCTCACTTTGTCCGTGTAAAGTAAACCTTTATCAATATAGTGCTGTGATAAAATTGGGCTTAGGGTAGTCAAAAGTCTTCGGTTACTTGGTTGAGTAATCTAGTTTCGCGATTTTTTTCTAAAAAATGTATATGTTCGAGAGTATTTAATTCATAATACCTACCAATTAGAGGTTTGTGTTATTTTAAGTATAACAGTATGTTTTGTAATTTCAATTTCGGGGATGGTAATTTAAGCCGAAAGGTGGTTCTAGAGGTCTAATTGAATTGTTTTCAAAAACTTGTTTAGGTACTTAAAGATCCTTAAAGCTATTTAAAAAAGCGGGCATTTTAAATATTGTTACAGCAGTGTTTAGATCGAAAAAAAGTATAGATTCTTGTTGTCAGATCAATTATATTTTTTTAAACACGACACTGGCAGATGTGCAAAGTACTGCGAAGTAACAACACTTCGTGGGTCGACGCCATGATGAAGAAAAAAATAATAATAAAAAATAATCTGACACATCTTACTGCCAGGATCACTCGAGTTTTATTCGTTTTAAGAATTCTCTAGCGTAAACCCTATCTCATCATAAATAAAAATATGGAATCCAGTCATGTTGAAGAACACTCGAACTAATCGAATCTAAATCTTATATTGGAATGGAGTGGATTGCAGACGCTTAATTAAATTGGTGTCGGTTCACATTTCCGACAAATGCAATAGTTACCCTTTTGTAAATTCTAGACCGAGACAAATAGCCTTCTCTCGGATATAGAATAGGCATTGGGATGCTAAGGTCAACCTATTTCAGATGGCGAGGCAGGCGGGTGGGCGAATTATCTAAGCCTTTCAACTTTGGTAGTTTTAGGTCATGTTGAGTCTATACTCAACGTGTTCTATAAACAGAGTTAATTTTCTATCTTTAGTCTTTCTCACATGATCGAAACTTACTCGACTAAAACCCCGGGGAAGGTAGTCAAGTATTTATGCAGATCATTAATGTGTTTCTGGTTCAGATTAATATCCTACTAATATTATAAATGTGAAAGTTTGTTCTACTAATATTATAAAGCCGAAATTTTGTGTGTGTGTGTTTGTTACTCAATCACGTAAAAACCGCTGAACCGATTACCATGAAACTCGGTATGTAGATAGCTGGAGCCCTGGAATAACACATAGGCTACTTTTTATCCGGATATTCCCGCGGGATCGGGACTTACACGGGTGAAACCGCAAGGTGCAGCTATTAGTATACATAAAAAAAAGTTATTTATTCAAAGTAGTTACATTCAATTAACATAATTGGTACGTATTTACAAAAAGTAGTACATCCATTGTCTAGTGCCTATACTATACAAACCTAGTTGCTTAGTGTACGGTTAGATTGCACTGTGTGCAACGTCTTAATATTATAAAACAAAATCTCTTCATACATGAAGAATAATTATTTTCAATTAGACTAATCAATGCAGAGCAGTAAAAGAATAGGGCCCCTGAGCATTAATCCAACACGTGCATTAATCAAAAGAGATTTCTGTTTGGAATACTCTAAACAATGATCACCACACAACAGAGTCAAAGATATTTAAAATTTAAATCATATCCCAGAACAGAGAGTTTCTGCTTTTGCATGCGTTTTTGTAATACCAGCTTTATAATAACAACAGAAAAACTTTCTGGACTCCTAACAACGGAATACAATACAACTACCCGGCAGACACCGACAAGTATGTAAATTCAAAATTAAAAATATACCCAACAGATATTTCACAGCATTTGACTACTCTCACACTTTTAGTCTCTGTAGTAGGCCAGAACTATTTTTTTTTGTTCTCGGACGGTTAACTATAAAATTTGTTTGGAACATCCGTTTTGAAAACAATGCTTATTAAAGTTGAGGATATTCACTAGGTCCTGTGTATGTTGTGAAAACACGACTACAGAAAATTTTCTCGATAGAAAAAAATTACAAACTTCCCTCTAAATTTTACAAATAAATAGAATTAGTCAGTCAAAAGATAACTTATACTAATAAAACTTTGTAGATAAACTGATCTTAGTTCAATGCAGGCATCTATGATTTTATAATTAAAAAATTACCCAATGTTTTATTATCGTGTAATTTACCAATTGTTTGATTTTACGCTCTAAAATTTTGCGCACTAGCGTCTTACATCCTTCATTAACACATCTGAAATTCGGTAGCGCTATCCCTGTCACGCAATTGGGGTTATATGGCCCCTAAATGAAAAGTGTAGGTGAGGTCTCAGATGAAGCACGCCGACCTAAAAGGTACCCAAAATTGTACTTGCCAGGAAATAACGTCTCAGACAACCGTGTCCAATCCCTTGCAATGCCAATGAGGAATAACGACACGAAACGCAAGTGCGGGTCTTGGGGACCTCCACCATAAATCGGTGTTGCATTATAGTATACCTGGATGTTTAGTTTGATCGGTGGTAAAATGGAGACTAAATAACGCAGTTCAGAAGCAGAAGACAAGCTAACTATGCATGCTGGGACGGTGTTACTTATAGTATTAAGTGTACCTACTTATCTGTATTATCAAGCTTTTACTTAGTTTGTATTCGCTATAAATGTCGATGTGTCCAATGTCGTAATAAGTTTAGAGAGGTTTGTAAAAAAATATCTTTCAAATACAATAACCCATTTGAACTCACGCCCTGCGGGTCTACTGCCGTGGTCTCAACGCAAGCCACTATTGATATTAAGGTAAGCTGTATTTCTTTGTTTTATAAATGTTAAATCTCTTTGTACAGAGCGTATGATTAATAGGAAGTACAAAGATATAACAACAAAGAGTGGCTGTAAAGATGAGTAATGAAACCCGAACTGCGACACCGATGCGTGCAGATTTGACATTTGATATTGTATCATGATATTAGCAGAGCCCAGCAGCGGATTTAATCTTGATTCTGTGGTAAATATCGGGGCAAAAATACTCTATACAGTCTTTAATCTCATTTAAATACTAAAAAGAAACGCGTTTAAAATGTAATCCTTATATATAACGGGGTTGTCCAATTCTGTGACATTTTTACGAATGTTTTAAATTTTAGTAGTTAAAGTTACTTCAAGTTAAGTCATTGACGTACCATTCTTCTTTTCTTCCCGTATTTTCTTAATTTATCAATAGGTTAGTAAATGTCAAAATTATAATTTTAATATTTACTACTTATATAAAGACTACTTTTTACCTGGATATTTCCACAGGATAGTGCTTCCACGCATGAAAACATGGGGCGAAGCTAGTATGATATAAAACGTACACGTTGTACTCAAACTAAAAACGGTCAACGCCCCCAATAGTCGAATTAGGTAAGTGAATGTTTTGACTCCTCTAAGTATCATTCGTAGGGGTCATCGGTGTTTGTAGGCATTGTTAAAGTCGTATTTATTACGGGACGGGCCAATTGAACCTGAACATTATCTCCTTTGACGACTCAGTTAACTATCATTGAAGATTATTATATTCATTGACAAAATTCATCTGTGGAATGTTAAATTGTCTTTATTTATTTTACGGTACTTTTTGTTACACGTTTCCTCTATCTTTTATTGACAACGCGTGCCATCAAACATAGGTAATCAAGCGATGAATTGAAAAGGTGTTTTTATAGAAACACACTATAATAAATTAGAAGACAAAGAAAAGAAAAAACAAAACAGAAAGAAAAGAAATACATGTTAAAAGGATATTTAACATAAATAAATATCTCGTTTTATCTGTGCCGGCCCTAAGGACTATGACAAGAATCGAAACACAACTAGAAGACTCGCGATAAAATAGAGATATTATTGTTTAGAGCTGGAAATAGATACACAATCGAATTCTGTCATATACCGTAATACTCATGTCAAATAAAGTTCAGGCACGAGATCAGGGTCCCGAGATAATCTTTTATCAATAATTGAAACACGCGAGTTATTAGTAGGTACTTACCTAAACTTTAATAACTAATTTAGCCCCTTAGATGAAAACAAAATTAGTAGATACGGTATATTCTAACATTGCGTATTCCAAAAATGAGCTAGAAACACCTATACATGCATTTTCATAAAATTATTGTATTCTAAAACATTTTTGTTTTTAAGTATGATTCAGACATTTGTAAATAAGCAAAAATATTCTTATGGATGTCAAAAAAATAATCGCAGTGTGACAGCACGTGCTCACGCGGCAACGGTTCGACATACGACTGAGGCTAGTGCGTCAGCTAGACGCAGTTTTATCGTCTCATTTTCCGAGACTACGTACCGTATCTTTGTATTTTTTGTTTTAATCTAAGTTTAGCCCCACGGTTTGAAACGCGTAGACGTCACACGCAGTAGATATAAATCGATCCTTTAGTTTAGTTAGTATAGTATCGGAATTAAAAATTAATTAGCCTATGTAAATTGCTGCAACCTAGGTGACTACAATTTTATCAATATAATGCTCTGAAGATCTTAGTATTATGAATAGTGAAAATGTAGAATCTAGATAAGACCAAAAATTTAACTTATTATATTATGTGGTAATCAGATATTGATTACCACATGTAATTATAGTACCTATATAAATGTATACTTAGATATGATGATGTATTAGCAATAACAGAATTGGCTCAATTATTAATTTAGTAATTATACTTCGTTTTTTAATTTCGGACTACGATCTGACGTTTCGGTTCTTTGTATTTGTCATTTTTTCTTCACTTAGATATGATGATGTATTAGCAATAACAGAATTGGCTCAATTATTAATTTAGTAATTAATTATACTTCGTTTTTTTTATTTCAGACTATGATCTGACGTTTCGGTTCTTTGTATTTGTCATTTTTTCTTCAGAAGATCTGTCAAATCATAGTCTATAATTAAAAAACGAAGTATAGATCTGGGATTCATGGATCTTCTATTATTAATTATTGCTCACGCATGCTGGCACATCTCTGGCAGAAACAAGAATTGGAAAAAAAACTAACTAACCAACTAACTCATAACTAATTCAAGAAATACAACACAAACATTTACACAACTTGATAAACGTTACGTAAGAAGAAGGTAATATTTGTTATCAGTTTTATCTCAAACAGTAGCACAGAAAGTAATCAAATTTTTATTTGTCTGTGGTGATAATGAATAATAAAAAAATGTTTATATTATCATGTACAAATATAGGTAGGTAGTAGGAGCTTTGTATAATTGATAGCTTAACTCACAGATTTTAGTGCTTATTTTATACAAGAAAAAGGTACTCATGATCCATTTACGCGTTATAACCTTATTAATAAACATGGAGTAAGATCGGAGTAGTGAGAACAACTTTCAAGTTGACAGACAGAAACAAATTCTGGTTAAATTATTCCGACCTTACTCCACGTTTATTAATAAGGCTAGTAGAGATTAGCCGAGCCAGAATATCTGACAGGCAAGTAAGCCAATAAACTTAAGAACTCGGCGACTGTTACCATTTCCATACAAACTTAATACCAAAATAAATTATGAAAAATTTAGTTTTCTACCTTAACATCGATATTATTCGGATTCAGATTTTACTTTTTTAGGGTCCCCACCACAAGGTTTTCCAAAATATTCATTCGAAATGAAATAAAACGGAGAAACATTTTTTTTTTTCATTTTTACAGCGTAAATTAAGTACTTGTTATTGGGAATAATATAAAAAAATGATATGTAAATGAGATATAAACTAGTAATTTGCGCTGGAAAAATAAAAAAAAAATTTAACCGTTTTATTTCATTTCGAATGAATATTTTGGAAAACCTTGTGGTGGGGACCGTAAAAAAGTAAAATCTGAATCCGATTAATATCGATATTAAGGTAGAAAACTAAATTGTTCATAATTTATTTTGGTATTAAGTTTGTATGGAAATGGTAACAGTCGCCACGTTCTTGACTCTCGAGTCGGGTAAAAAGGACCGTCAATTCACAGGAAGTTTTTTACTGGATGTATGTATATGTATGTTGTGAACACCATCAAATGTAGAAAATTGTCGTACTTTGGTCACGTCATGAGAAATGACAAGTACAAGTTACTCCAGCTCATCATCCAGGGAAAAATCGCTGGAAAAAGAAGTGTCGGCCGGAGACGCCACTCTTGGCTGAAGAACCTAAGAGATTGGTTCGGCTGCAGTACCACCACTCTTTTTAGAGCTGCAGTCTCTAAAATAAAAATTGCCCTGATGTTGTCCAACCTCCGATAGGAGTGGAACAAGAAGAAGATGTATGTGGATTCGAGTCGGTCATCATCGATGTTTCGGGTCGATGGCTCGGAATTCGGCAATGCGTGTATAGCTCATTATTTTACATATTCATTATCACGGGCGTCTTATAACGGAACATTATTTTAATGTATGATTGTCTTGTCTGTTACAAAGAACATACTAATTTCAATTCGAGCTTCCTTCCGGTGACAAAATGGACAATGAACAGACATCGTCCTTTTCTTTTATAAACGGACGGAGTGGCCTACCATGCCTTTTTGTTTAATAATGCTAGTCTGTCTGTCTTAAATATGTCGTCCAAATAAATTTATCAAATTAATATGAAACTATCTAAATGAGGCTATTATTAATAAACGTGGAGTAAGGTCGGAGTAGTGAGAACATGCTTTGTCTTTTTCCGTGAAAAGAACTTTTAAATTTGACAGACAGAAACAAAAAGTAACAAAAATATGCCGACCTTACTAAACGTTTAAAGATTTTAAACTAAAATGACGAAAACTGGGTTTAATTTCATGTTGTATGTTTTTAAAATTGCATCCCAAAGCGTGGCTGGAAGCTAGCATCTCATAAAAATAATTCTTATTAGAACCGTGTAACCGTACCACCCTTCACAAGCAGGGTGCTCCGAGCGCAGGTGTGCACTCGCTCGTAAAACTTATAGCATTGTAAATGACAGTTTAGTGAACACAATGTTTACGTAGCGCTACATGCTCTGTCTATATATAAGGTAAAAATGTTTTACTATTATTATAACTGGCCGCGGCCACGGCCGGTGTGACCCGTTTGCCGAAACGTCGAGGTAATTAATAAAAATGATTATCTATAACGCGATCTTGACCCGTGTGTAATTAAAATGATTGACGGAAATCGTGTAAGTTTAAAAAGTGTATTATTATAAACTATTTGCGTCCCGCGGTTTCACCCGCGTAAGTCCCGATTCCGTGGGAATATTGAAATTAAAAGTAGCCTAAGTGTAAATCCAGATCTTCAACTATCTACATACCAAGTTTCATCGCAATCGTGACAGTATTTTAAGCGTAAGCGGTAACAAACGTATTCGTTTACTTACGCACAAACATTCACCTTTATAATATTAGTGGGATGCAGTAAATAAATATAAAAACTAACAGGAAAAGTAGAGAGCATTGCATGCGATTGTACTAATTTAGTTGTGTACGTAAAGAAGCTATTAAAAGCAAACAAACGTAACAGGAATGATAAGCGCGTGCGAAACAATAGGCACTTGTCGATTGAGAGTTCAGCCTGAGGCAGTTTATAATGAACTAGCAGTCCCGCGGTTTCACCCGCGTAAGTCCCGATCCCGTGGGAATATCGGGATCAAAAGCCTATGTTACTTAGGGTGAATGTAGCTTTCGAATGGTGAAAGATTTTTTAAAATCGGTCCAGTAGTTTTTGAGTTTTTTCATTACAAACATAAATACATTTTGTATTTTGTGGGACCGTATAGCCCCGGCTACCCCATATCCTCCTGTGGGGTCGTAAAAGGCAACTAACGAATCTTGATTTCCGTTGACCTTCCGTTCTCAATAAAAATAAATCCTTGAATTATTATTTTATAAAAACCCGTCGTACCAGAATTTACTTTTGCAAACATATTATCGTCTCATTTAGACCGCAGATGCGACCTATTTTTAGTAATACAATACCCTTTCTTAGTATAAAAGGACCTATATTAGGGATTATACTAGCACAAAAGGGATACTAACCCTCAAAAAACTCCTGAGGTTATTTAGAGATCAAGTTGTAAGTATGTAGGTTAGGTTTTGTGTTCAACATAATGGCCATTGCCAATTTACCAAAGAGATTACACCGAAACTACCTTTATAGAGAGGACTACATGATAGACGCACAGAAAAATGTACTTTATTTTTATTACTACTTGTCTTAAGAGGATAGTCTCCATTCTCTTTCTCCATACAAACGTAGTTCAAATTTTCCTCCCTGGATAAAGACATTAGAGCAAATATGTTTATGCCATAAAACTTATATCTGTCATACATGACTATGCATCTACCTTTGTATTTTTTTCATTTTATATATTTTTTATTATTATTTTAATTAGAAAATAAAAAATAATAAAAGGTAAATGCATTGTCATGACAGATATAGGTTTTATGGCATAAACATATTTGCTCTAATGTCTTTATCCAGGGAGGAAAATCTAAACTACGTTTGTATGGAGAAAGAGAATGGAGACTATCCTCTTAAAGCCTGTCAAACGCCACGAAAGCTGATCTTAGGTATACGCAAGTTTTTGAAACACTAATGGGAAACACTATCTTTAGTTTGAACTGCAGTTTACTATTGCTATTACTTTAAGATGACAGTCTACCTACTCTTTCCCCATACAAACGTGGTCGACTATTTCCTCTAAAACAGGGGTTCCCTAACTTTTTTGGGACGCGCCTCTTTTCGACCATAAAAAAAAATCCGCGCCCCCCCCCGTCCAGTCCAGATTATCAGGCCAGAATAAAAAAGTGTTCAAAGTAAGTATTTTTATTGCTCATTCAAGTTTTCAAAGTCATACAAACGGTATTTGGCAAGTTATACCAAATAGGTACCTTTGATAGCGCCCGTGAGGAGGAGGTAGAGTCTGATAAGGTCTTATTAACATGATCTTAACAATGGCCGAATGAGGAAAAAATATTATGTTATGTTCTTGAAGGGTGTCAATTTCAAATAATTTCATTCATCGTATCAAGCCGTCGAGCCGGAATGCATTCTCTCAGCGACCGCAGGTTTTTATACTTAACTACACAGGTGACCCGCGCCCCCCTGTAAATATCTCTGCGCCCCCCCTGGGGGGCGCGCCCCCAGGGAGGGAGTTAGGGAGCCCCTGCTCTAAAAGATATTAGAGCAAATATGTTTATGTCATAAAATCTTTATCTGCCATGACTGAGCCACTATTTGTTTTTTTTTTTAATTAGAAAAGATTTTTTTTTGGAAAAATTAATAAAATGAAAAAAAAACCAAACCTAGGTCATGACTGATATAGGACTTATGGCATAAACGTATTTTTTTCTAATATCTTTATCTAGGGAGGAAACAGTCGACTACGTTTGTAAAGTTTGTATGGAGAAAAGAGGAGGTAGACTGTCCCCTTAATAAATACACATAGCCTCTAGAGTACCTAGATGACCTAGAACAACTGAAGAAAAGATTCAATGTTAACTCGCAGATTAATTGACAAATTACATGCACAAGATCCAGACTACTCGGCAATGCGTCACGTCGAGATCAAACGAAGGCCGCAGAGGACCGTGATAGGTGGAAAGAGATATGGGAGGCCCAGGAAGGCCCTTGTCCAAAGATGGCCCAAAACATGGCCAAAGATGGTCGCATATTTTTTTTTGTCGAGAAGCACCTTATGAATCCTACTATCCTACTTCCTAACCTATCCTACTCCTACTAATATTATAAACGCGAAAGTTTGTATACATACAAACTTTCGCGTATTAAATACATGTATGTATGTAAGTATGTGACTTTGTTACTCTTCCACGCAAAAACTACTGAACCGATTGCGATGAAACTTGGAATATACATAGCTGGAGACCTTGGAGAATAACACATAGGCTACTTTTTATTTCGATATTCCCGCGGGATCGGGACTTACGCGGGTGAAACCGCAGGGCGCAGCTAGTATCTATATATACCGTAGGTAACTCTTCGGGAAACACCTCCAAAATCTTCAAACACTCAATTTTAAAGGTGTAGATTAGCATATCTTCTCACTTTTATATTATAATTACTTTTTTATTTTAAACTTCTTCTTTCTATCAATAATATTATCAGTTTGACATTTTACAAATCTTATGACAAGTACAATATTTATCAAGATGTCTAAAAGAAAAAGCTCGTAAATATAACTGAAAAAGTTTTGTCTGGAGTTGTTAAGTGTAATATTTGATCGTCAAGAAAGATGGCCGAGATTCAAGATCCCCTTGTAATATTACATCACTAGCTGCCCCCACGGTTTCACCCGCGTAAACAATGATTCCGAGGGAATATAGGGATCAAAAGTAGATTATGTCCTTCTCCAAGGTCCCATCTACATATATCTCTATACCAAAATTTATTAAAATCAGTTCAGCGAACAGAGCTACTTTTGCATTTATAATATTAGTAGGAATTATTATTTGGACCAATTCATGTAGGTTATGGAAACTGTTTTGCTTTATATATTAACTTACTGGCCTGGTTCAGTGGAATGGCTTGAAAATCGTGTCCATTAGGGATCGCAGAAATACCTTATATTAGTTTAAACAGTCCACGAAATGTACATAAGTAACAGGTTCTACTAATGTGGTATGATCATTGATCACTATGATCAGGTTTCCTAGTATAGTAGGTATGGGTCACCTAGTATAGTGATCTGTTCGGCATTTGCCCCCTTTCGAAATTTGGACACAAATTGTCCACTCCTTACAAATTATAGAGTAGTAGGTATGGTCACCTAGTATAGTAGGTATACATAAATTGTTAAGAAGAGTACAATCACAGGTACAATGCAGTAATCTTCAAGTTCCGTCAGCAATTCAGCATTCAATTAAATTAAGATACTACGTCAGATGCCAGATGGCGGCATCTAGACATATAATACTGATGCGACGCGATGTCGATGTCGTAACCAAAAGCTAATCGCGTGATTTACGTTTTAACACAATTTGGGAGCAGGTAGTGGTCAAATGGTGAATCACCAAACCCATGCCACTTGTTTAACTATCTTGATTACATTCCAACCCGTTGAGTCCAAACCTCTTACTTATACTTAGATTTTAAATTGTAGACTATAATTTGACACATCTTCCAGAAGAAAAAATGTCAAATACAAAGAACCAAAACGTCAGATCGTAGTCTGAAATTGAAAAACGAAGTATCGGTTTATTTTTACTTAGGCAAGTCTGTCGTAAGCTGCAGAGACTTTCAATTCAATTTCTTTTTAGTCTATAAATAGTGCGAGGCAGCAATTTAAGTTTTGTCAATAACTATCGGACCATGTCTGAGAAATAACAGTTTTCCATTATATTGTAAGTACAGAGTAGGTACAGTTAGAGACAGAAGTATAAAACCTCTTATACTTATTAAACTGAAA
Source organism: Idaea biselata (assembly GCA_958496205.1). Taxonomy (NCBI): domain Eukaryota; kingdom Metazoa; phylum Arthropoda; class Insecta; order Lepidoptera; family Geometridae; genus Idaea; species Idaea biselata. The sequence goes on from OY292394.1 coordinate 8,174,937, forward strand.
TAGGGTAGGTATTAAAATAACCTTGTTCTACTTATGACTTGAAGAGACCCCAAATTGTAAGAATCTCACGAAAGAATGATTTAAGCTACTAATTTCACTCTCTTAGATTACCTAGATGGCGGGTATTATAACAGTGGACAATCAATTTCGATCCATCTTATTTAAAGGTGTGTGAGTCATTTTCCGAACTGTTTGACTTTGAAACTGGTGAAGGTCGTCCGTCTGAGACGAGTTTGAAATGGATTACTATCAGACGACTGTTCTCCTTCTAGTCTCCAATAAAGACCAGTTTAGTTCTATTTTCACTACATTATAACACGTGTGTTAGAAATATATTCACTCCAGTAAAATATTACAGAGGTCGCAATGCACTTTTGACTCTGATTGTACTTGTAAGCAAATTGGAAAACGTAGCTGTCTATTTATGTTGTACGAACGGTGATTAATAGTGTGAAATAGTGTCTTTGATCAAGGGAAAAGCTAAACCAACTACTTCTGTCGTTTCTACGTAATGCATTGGTAGTTCTTTAATAGGATAGGAAAGCGTTTAGACACTAATACACGACGAGAAGTATCGACGGCGTCTTAGACACAGAAGAAACCTGTTTCATCAGTCATCAGTTACAGAGCAACTAATCACCCGCACCGTCGTCGCTACCAACAAAAATATATAAAGCTCCAAAGAGAATATCTCGACTGGTGCCCGCTTGGATAAACCAATTCGGCATTTCATATACCTTTTTTTGATAGCGACGGCAGGCTTCGCCCGTCACTAGGATCTCTCGGAAAAATATGGCCTTATGAATGCATACGCTCTCAAAGGGATCGTTTATGTGTGTAGTTCTATGTGTACCAGTGTCGCAGATTGTTCCGATTTAAAAATTGTAGTTCTGTGACAAAGAAACGATAAAAGACCTAACGACGGTGTACAATGTACAGACAATTTTACTTTATTTTAAACTCTATGTTCTGACAATAAAGCGTATTGAGAAAGGTATACTGTGTAGGATTTGGTTTAGGATTCCAAGCGTAGGAAGTGAATGAATAAAACATGGCCATTTATAAACATTTCCAAATAAGTGATCATAAGAATACAAATAATGGTGTTCTATTTTAACAAGAAAGAATGGATAAAACGTATTTCTCTATTGCACGGTTCCAACTATCTGTCTACATAATTTTATTGCAAACGGTGCAGTTTTTTTGTTATTTATTACAACACACTTTTCGCATATATTGATTTTATTTCTTGGCAGCGCTATAAGGACCTGAATAATATTTTATAGATTGTGAAAAAAATATGATTAAAATAAGAAATGATTTTCGAATAACAATGCAGTTGTTCTGGTATATTGTAGTGAGCAATGCATAATTTATTACTTTGCCGTAAATAACTTGAATTTCTACCTAATTGGGTACGTCACAATGAACGAAGAAACACAGTATCTGCCTCATATGGCCTCGCGTTAAAATGTGGTAGCAATTATAAGCTGTACTTTTCCTATTTTTAGGGTTTCGTAGTTAACAAGAAACCCCTATAGTTCAGTCTTATCCGATGTCTGTCTGTCTGTCCGTCCGTCCGCGGGATAGCTCAGAGACTCTTGGTGATAAGAAGCTGTAAGTATTCTCGAGTACTACATTTTGATCATGCCATCAAAACAAAAAAAAAATGGTGTCCCCAAATTATTTTATAGAAACTACGACACACGCCAGCAATTTTTTTGTTATTATATAAAAATATACGACCCATTTGAGAATCTCCTCCTTTTTTTGAAGTAGGTTAAAAATTAGTTTTGAATCGCTCGATAGACGGTGCTGCAATTCAAATTCCAGAATATCATTGACCATCATAATTTTACAAGGCAAGATATTGTATCATTGATTTACAAAAGGTCACAGAATATCCATAGTTTTACAGGCCATAAGTAAGATTACGAAGAAAATAATAAAGTTTTCTATTGATCTTTCAGTTTTATTTTATTACTGTTGTCTCAATTACTGCTGCCATTCTTTGAAGCAAAACGGATCAAGTCGTGGTATACACCGCAAATGTTATTAATTACATAGCGATAGTGCTTCCGCTATTGTCAATATTGATGCAGCGGCGTAGAAACCTGCAGCGCAGGTAGTTGCGACACTACCTTATTTATGACCTGAATTAGTATTAAAATGTCGCTGTAGTTTGGATACTGTAGCACGAACACGGCTTTTAATTTTAATAGGTTTTAAACACACGACCAATATTGTTCACTAACTTTTATTTTCATTTTTACAAAACCTTTTTTAACAGAAATGGGTAAAGTTAGTTAGATTATAATATAGAAAAGTTGTCTAGTAAATTGTCATAGATTTTTATGATTTAGTGAACAACTGAATGGTTTTCGCGATGTTGGATTGAAATTAAACTTATTTTTATTTTGTAAATTGTCATTAGGTGTAAAGTTACCAATGTATAACGCCTGTAGTGCCAAAATGTTGGACTTCCCAAAATGTTGAATCTCAAAATGTCGAACTAAGGTTTGGCACAATTTAACGTTGCATCTTTATATGGTGCCGATCAGAAGGCAAACCAGGAAAAAAGGTTGTGATCAGTAAGTCTTTGTGATTGACATCGTGTGAATGGGCATTTAGTCATTTTTTTATTCAGAGACATGAAATCGGCCTTCAGCGTTTCTCTGGTGTTATTATCCCCTAGTCTTGTCCTTCTATCTTAAATTATTCTGCAAACTGAATATTTATATCGATGACATAGTGTTGTTACATTAGCTCTACCGGGTTGTCCCACATACATAGTATGTTTGTATTTAACCACTAGGTACATACGTGCTACATACCATCGTGTTTGTCTACCTACTATTACAAGCTTACATAGCTAAGCTTGTGTGGCATCAAATTCTTGGCATTGTAATAACCAGACAATGCATAATTTGTGTCAACGATGTAATAATAACATAGAGAATGTTGTATATAGTGTTACAAGTACGTAGGCTAAATGTATAAGGCGATGAGATTCATGTCTCTTTTTAGGGTTTCGTATATCAAGAGGGAAAACGAAACTCATACAGCCATATTAATAAACGTGGAGTACAACGTACAATGGTCTTGGTCGCGAGGGGACTGTCTCTTTGTGTCAATCCCCTCGCGACCATGACCATTGTAACATGGTTGAAACGGGTTATTGTACATTTGTCACAAAGTTAAAGTTAAAAGTTAATTCGTCACATTTTTATAACTCCCTACATTGAAAGTTAATTCGTCACAGGTAGGTAAACTCAAAGTTAATTTGTCACAAACTCTAATTTTACATCATTTTTGAATAAAGTACGGTTAGCAAGTTAATTTACTGCTTTTTTAAAAACTAAGTATGATCATATTATTAGCTACTTTTAGCGGGTTTCGAGATTAAATTAAATATAGCCTGTGTTACTCCATGACACTTTCTATAGGTAAAAGAAGTTTTTAATCGGTCCACTAGTTTTGGAGCGTGTTGGTAACAAACAAACAAATCTTTCCTCTTTATATTAATATTAGTATAGATGAGTCTACAAAAAAATATTTGAAAATTAACAATACCTAATTATCACAAATACAACTCGCTCTTTCTAAAGGCATCACGTTCTCGCTTACACGCCTATCACCCTCTCGCTAACTCATTGTGTTAATCTCTTTTCAACCCTATCACGCAATACATCTATAATATTAATTTTATTGGACATTTAAATATTTTCGTAAATGTATCTGTTTTTTTACATCGATTATAGGGTTTAATAAAAAAAAATGTGATTATTAGGTGTGACTTAAATATGTCTTTCTTATTGTAATGTGATGGGTAAATCAGCCACTTGAAAACCGTAATTTTCACGAAAAAGAACAATCTGTTAAATAACAAACTACACCAGTATGAACCATTTTAACCGGCATTCAGGGGGATATCCTAAACTATAAGAGATAACGAAAAATGCTGAAGTTGCGTCCCTGAGTTTGACGAAAACGAATTATAACGTTTTTAGATTTTTGAAAAACTTATTACCCTAGTCAGGAATGTCTTGTCTGTCTTTGTCTTTTTGCAAAAAAAAATGAACACCACCATATCATTAGGGTTTTTGATAAAGATTAAATTCTGGAAATCCTCTATACATATTAATATTATAGGTACAAGTTGGTTAAGTAGGTACTTGAAATCCAGCCAGATAAAATTATTGTCTTTCCAAATTATTGTTTGATTTTTCTGCTGACTATACGGAAAAAAACATTGTGACGATTTTACAATAGTTTAAAATGTTATTTTTCACAAAATATAGAATTGTGGCAAATGTACACATACTTTTTTTCGTGACAAATTAACTTTGTGACAAATGTACAATAACCCGTTGAAACGTCGAGGTAAGAAAATAAATAATAATACGCGATAATAAGACCCGGGAAAATGTAACTGTTAATAAATCGTGTGAATAATGAAATATATATGTTACAGTCAAAACTCATAACCAGTCAAAACCACTTTTGACTGCAAAAAAATAGGCAAAAGTGGTTTTGACCGATGCCCTTAGTTAAAAACGTTTTTGACTGATTTTCGCAGTCAAAAGTGGTTTTAACTAAGGGCATCGGTCAAAACCACTTTTAACTGCAGAAAAACAGTCAAAAGTGGTTTTGACTGATTTAAAATTTAGATTGTCAGTCAAAACTCATAAAAAGTTGAGGTGGCTAGTGAAAATTACAGGAAAATCATCAAAATAATGTTATGAAACAATTTTGAAGTTTAAAGTTTACGTACTTTGAAATTCTATCGGCATTGTCGCTCCCGTAAAAGTCAAAATTAGCCTCAAAAAAAAAAGTCAAAAAATCTACTATGGAATGTAGGTTTGATAGAAGATTGCCACAGTGGAAAGCGATGGGTTCTCGTGGTGTGGGCATCTTAACCAACCTTTTTAACCGCATACTCGAGACTGGCAGGATCCCTGCCCAATGGAGGCTAAGTGTCATTCATTACTCCAGTGTTCAAGGGCAAAGGATCTGTGCAGGAGTGTGGAAGTTATCATGGTATAAAGGTCAGGTCGAACACCATGAAGCTCTACGAGCGTATAGTTGACTCTCGGATCCGGCAGGAGTGCACTGTCTCGGAGGGTCAGTATGGTTCCGGTCATGGTACCATAGACCCTGTTTTCGCCCTAAGGATCGTTATGGAGAAATACAGAACGAAGAATACGCCTCTGCATTTTCTGTTCCTGGACTTGCAGAAGGCCTTCGACTGTGTCCTTCGCGTGATGATCTGGCTGCGGTCCAAAAGGGTATCAGAAACTTATATTGAAACCATCAGAGCCATGTACCGAAATTCCGATTCTATGGTGCGAACTGCTGTTGGTGACACTAAATCTTTCCCAATTACAGTCGGAGTCCACCAAGGATCCGTCCTCAGTCCGTTCCTGTTTAGCGTAATACGCCCTGTCCGTAATCATCCGAAACGCACACGAGCAGCCTCCGTAAATGCTCATGTATGCTGATGATATTGCGCTAGCTGATTCGGATAAGGGACGGCTTGGAAGACGTGTGAATGCGTGGAAAGAGTCGCTTGAGAACGGTACTTGGGATCTGTGCTTCATGCGTCCGGCGACATCGATTGAGGCGTCAAGGCCCTCATTTCGGCAGCCGGGGCTAAGTGACGAGAGGTAACTGGTGTCATCTGTGACCCTAAAATGCCGGTTAAACTGAAGGGGCAGGTCTCTAAAACTATCATTAGACCTGGAATCGTGGAATTTCAAACCACGTAAACTTTAAAATTGTTTCATAACACTATTTTGATGATTTTCCTGTAATTTTCACTAGCCACCTCAACTTTTTATGAGTTTTGACTGACAGTCTAATTTTTAAATCAGTCAAAACCACTTTTGACTGTTTTACTGCAGTTAAAAGTACTTTTGACCGATGCCCTTAGTTAAAACCACTTTTGACTGCAAAAATCAGTCAAAAACGTTTTTAACTAAGGGCATCGGTCAAAACCACTTTTGCCTATTTTTTGCAGTCAAAAGTGGTTTTGACTGGTTATGATTTTTGACTGTAACATATAGACTAACACACACGGCACATTTACATTTTACAACCTTTACATAAAGGAGTAAAAAAAAATCGGTCAAGTTCGAGTCGGATTATAAACACTTGACTAAATCCGTGTACGCGATGACGACGCCGTTTATCTTTACCACTGACGCCAGTTTATCACTAGATGGCGCCAGTGGTAAATCGCGCTTACGTTGCGTTTAACTTTGAAAAGTTACGTTTATTGTATGGGAGAGAGCCCGCTATATATTTGTGTAATTTAGATTTTAGCATTTGTTGTTATAGCGGCTACAGAAAGATGATGTGCAAATTTCAACGTTTTACGCTATTACGGTTTATGAGACACGGGACGGTGACAGACGGACAGTCTAAGTAATAGGGTCCCGTTTTTACCCTTTGGGTACGAAACCCAAAGACATTAAAACAACTGAACTAAGACTCGGCCACTTATTTTTCCTAAATCTTTGATGAAAAGATTTCGAGATAGTCACGTTATCTACTCTACAGCGGGGCCGAGATATAGATTCTACTGCTATTCCGTATGTATGACATTTTGATGTTATCGTGCTCGAAACGATAGGTATCAACATATCTTGTATTTAGGCAAGTTTGGAGACTACGTAAGAAAATCCGTGTTCAGAAACGTAGGATGGTGCAGCCACTGGGGCAGACAGGGGCGGACATTGTTCTACTGTGGTCTGCCTATCTTCTAGATGAGCGTGCTACATCGTAGACCATATCATCATTAACCATCGCGATCGGATTAGATCGCGGACGCTCATTAATCCCACTATCCTTATTATAATGCGAAAGTACCTCTGTCTGTTACGCTTTCACGCCTAAACCGCTAAACCGATTTTGATGAATTTTGGTATTAAGATAGAAAGGACCTTGCAGAAGGACTAAGGCTACTTTTTCTCCCGATATTCTCTCGGGATCAGGACTTACGTGGGTGAAACCGCGGCCTAGTCGTTTATAAAAAAAAACTTTAAATCAACCTGAGCTGGTCAGATTAGCGGGTTCGGTGTCTCTAAACATTTGTTTACTAGTATTTAGGTACTATTTTTTCATTAAATTAAAAAAGTATTTATTACAGGACGTTGCACACAGCGCTATCTTTAGCTTCAAACTAAGCAACTAGACTTGTAATATGGATACCACATTTTTTGAAGTATTAAACAATATCATACCTATCTCGCGAATCATGAAAAATGTCATACGAAATACTACGCCTTCAAATTCGACATACGTCGTCCGGTATTTCCGACACGTTTCGGCGCTCATTGTGTTCCAAACTTAACCAAGTGTGCGAAAAGCCCATGAAACTTCGAAACTTGGGTCGTTACCTTAGTTCTTACTTCCATTGGCTTCTTTTTGTGACAACAAATACAATTAAAACCGTTTTAGGACAACTAACAATAACAAGCTTATTTATAACAACATTGTTTCTTTTAAAAAGTTTGTGTTGTTGTGTGTTGGAATTGTAAAAAAATTGACGCGGTTGCACGCGCATTTCTGAAATGGAATTGTTTCTGGATTACAATATAGATTGGTTTCGTCCAATGTGTATAAGCAGTTTAGCTCGAATGCGCTCGTCTTGGAGAGACAATTCCGCGCCCCAGATAACAAAACGACACAGCACGAGTCGCGCAAAAAAACGTCTCAATTTATTACAGTGAAACTTGAATTTCTGTTTTATACAAGAACTAGCAGTGTCCCGCGGTTTTACCCGAGTATGTCTCGTTCCTCTTCTCGAAAACCTCTTTTTCTTTGAACAAAATATACACCACAAAAAGCAGTCTCCAAATTTCATGCCTCTAGAACCAGAGCGGTTTGGGTTCTGCGTTGATATAATACAAGCAGATTCCCGTTTTTTACCAGCGTAAGTCCCAATCTCGTAAGAATATCGGGATCAAAAGTAGCATAATATGTAACTCCTCGATAATAATATAATAATAATAATAATGTAGCTTTCTATCGGTGAAAGATTTTTTGAAATCGGCCCGTTTCTGAGATTACCCGGAAAATACATACATACATAAATGTTACCAACGTTACCTCTTCATAATATTAGTACAGATAGTTCATAATTTAGTCAGAACTTGGAATTTTATATGTATAGGATAGATTATAACTGCTTCTGAATCTTTTAACAATGTACGTCATCATGTGGTAAGTTAGCCACACATAGTCAGTTCTATAACGAAATAACAACATTCCTTTCTGCGAACTATTTTACTGAAATATTATTCCGCGGTTCTACTTGGCTATGCGATGCATGGTCGAAATCCTGAGAATATTCAGATTTCATCCTAAACAAACAGACAACATAGAATAGATAAAACATACTTAATTCGGTTAGTCGTTTTAAGGGTAAAGTTACTAACATTTCTGTTAGTTATGTACGAGTCAGTTCCGAATTAGCCCATAAGGCTGGCTTCCGCAGCTACATCGAACTAACTAATCCGGATTAGCTTAAACGGATTAGCAAATTGTCGATACAAAATGTCGAGATCTCGCTAATCCGTGCTAGCTAATCCGGGTCAGTTAGTTCGATGTAGCTGTGCAAGCCAGACTAAGCAAATTGAGAAATTGCATTTCGACATGTAATCACGTACGTCATACTTAGGAGCTTTTTTATTTGTTTGTTTTTATTATACCGTTTTTTGAAGTCAGTTTTCGTTGAAAGTTGTAGATCCGAGTTATTCCCTTAAATACCTGGTGATAAATCTGATGAAGATCTTCGGAATGGTTAGCTAAATAGCTCATCAGGGTGCAGTTTGTTTAGTTTTTAATGTTTATGAGAAGGAAACGCCCTTAAACAACTAGGTGGGGGATTGGTGGAGCACCTGGAACCGGGTTTAGATCACAAAATTCCTCAGCGGTTACCTAAAATTAACTGATTTCAATTTGGACACGTCTACTTCTGTTTGATCGAATGGAACTTTTTATTACAATACAAAATTGCTAAAGCTGTTGAAATTAAAATAACAATTGGAAGATTTACAGAAATTAGAATAAATAAATATAAAGACTCACGTTTCTGTCCCATGAGGACAGCGTTCCTCTCCGGTCGCAGGAGGCTCTCGGCCTCCGCCCCTCCTTGGTGCGTCATCTCCATGCTAATTTACACCAATATCATAAAACTGACTGCATGTGTGTGCTGGTTTCCGCGCTTACACGTCTGTGGACAAACATTTATTTTAACCAGGTATTTAGGGAAATAAACATTTTATTTGTACGTGTATTACGAAGAATTTTTATCATATGATTGTATAGCTTCATTCGTCTCGTAGATCGGTTCCAGATTTAATAATAATTTATTTATAGTAAAGGGTCTGAGAAAACGCTATATTACAAACCCATGTTGTATGTACGTTATTAACACCCCTTTTTTCATATATTATTCCCCTCCCTCGTTCTTTTATGTTACAGAACCTCTACTTTAAAACGTAACATTTATAGACGCATCTATAAATCTTTAGCTATTAAAATGATCCGTCTAGGACAAATGGAACTATTATGTTGTCAAAGTAATATGTTGATGAATGCATGCTACACGTAATAATAGTACGTGGCCAAGAAGTGTCGGAGATAAAGTTTGTTTACTACATTACATAACGAATAAACTGTGTGTAAGACGGATAAAAGCTTTAAAATTCACATACAACAAATTACAAGCGAATACACCACGAGATTTTAGTAGTAGGGTGTGCGGTAAAATCAGTATATTCATGTCGCCCTTATAAATACGGGTCAATGAATATTGTAACCGGTAGTTATTTAGGATATTTACTGTGAAAGTTGACGGATCTCAATACGGATCTTAGAATTTCTACATTTACAAATTCTAGATCGCGATACAGATCGTGATGAATACTTAAGTTCAGCTTTCACCTTAAGCTCCTCAATTTCAAAGAACTCAACTAACGTCGCATGTCTACTGCGTAAGAGTTCCTATAATGAAAATAACCTACTTTAATGATCTAATAATTAGTACCTATTAACGGAGCTCTGTCGTAGATTTTCAAAAAAAGCCTTACAAGCTAAAATGGAGGCCAAATAAACATACCAAAGTGTGGTGAACACACATAAAGAAGCATATAAGGAAAGTGTGTTATACCTGTGGTAATACTTGAAATATTTAAGTGAAGTCAAAAGAAAGGATGAGAGCGGGAAATCTTAGGTTTTTTTAATACGGTACCGGCCGTCGTCTTTAGTTAGTACGTATAAAAACTCAGCTAATATTAATGCCCAGCACGTGTTCACCAACATTTTATATGGCGGGTTAAACCGATTAAATGGTCTATAGAAGAAAGTGTTCCAAAATAAATGGAGCGAGAAATGGTTAATTCGGTCACGGAACCACAGACGACAGAGAATATTTTAAGATTTAAACGTTAAATTAGGTAATTTATGATGTGGTATTAGTTACGTCTTGCTGTTTTACCCGCATACATAATTCTAATCTAAACTTTTTAAAAGCCACATGCAATAATAAGTACCTACTACCTACTTATTACTTCTAGAACAAAATCAGACAAACTTTACTAAAGTTAAAGTTTATGCGAGAGAGGAAGACAAATAAACTGTATAATATTAGCATGGACTTTGTAGAAAGATGATTATTTCTACTTATTTATATCTTTGACATGAATAAGTAGGGATATCATGGACAAACCAATACAGGAATGCTATTAGCAACTTTGGCGACCCGTTAGCTTTTACGAGTTAACATTTTAGCATCCGATTATGCTGAGTAATCCACCAAAAAATATGTACGGTTTGATCTGTTGATGTGTGGCTCAGTTAGTAAGGGGTTCAAATTCCAACTGGACCAATTTTGACGTTTTAATTCTTTAAATTCCAAAAAAGTTGAAGAATTTGCAGTTTAAAATCATTATGTAACTACTAGGTTTTGACCCAAACAACCAGCGAATGAATTATTAATTTATTAATCTCAATTGGACATTGATTTAATAAATTCACTGCTTATTAATAAAAACACATGACTACCTTTTATTTTAATTAAGCCTGTCACAAAAAATGTATAAGTTCAGACACGACCGACACCGACAACAATACAGAACGGACTGGTGATAACGCAATCGTTTTCTGAAAACGCATTGAGATAATGATAAATGTAATGGCTAGCAACTAGATAATTGAGTTTAAATATTTTGTTATTCTTATTGTTATTGGGATAAAGTAGGTAAAATCAAAACTGAAAACAACCACGTCAAGTTAGTATGCTTTGTTGTTACAAAATTATATCTTTGTTCCCGTGACCGTGGAGACGTCGCGTCGCGTCGGGGGTTAGGTACATGAAAGCTTGGCCTTCAGTAAAAAGGTCGGTTAAGGGGTAGGGTAAATTATTTCCGTTCCGGGGCGTTCTTGCAAAGGTAGTCAATGGCGTTCCAACGTGGAAATGCTGCTAGCATTCTGGCATTCTATCGGGAATGCTGCTTTGTACCAGGAACGCTCGGGGACGAATTTTTTTTTAGGGTTCAACCCAAAAGGTAAAAAGAACCCTGATAACAACGGGTAAGGGTAATATAGTACATTGAAAAGTTACATTTAAGTGTGCGTTTGTCAGAGGACACAATTTTATTTTTTAGATATCAAGGGGGGTTAGTTTAAAGTTAAATAACAGTTGGTGGGGTTGTGGCTCTTGTCCCACGGCCGCCATCTTGGAAAAAGGGGTTCAAATAGTTTTTATGGTTTATTTGACGAACTATAGGTCTCACAAAAAAAATAATTAACATTTTGTATTGCAAATAAGATTATCTACAACTTTCGTTAAGTAACTTTTAGTCATAGAACTAAAAATAAAAAGTTATAAGCGAAAATCCATGGAAATATGAGAAACAAATTCTGTTGGTCATTTATGAACCGATTTTGATGATTATTTTTTTATTCGGAAGGTAGAAGTCCCAAGGTGATAGAAAAATTATATGGATCGGACGAGGATCTTCGGAGTGATGAGCAGAATAGTTCCTCAGAAAGTAGTAAATTACTTACTTTTGGACTTTTACCAGTAGAATCAGACCTTGTGCTACTGGTTAGGGATTGATAAAGCACCTGGAACCACCTTATCATCAGAGAACCTCAAATGCAAACAGCCCAAAAATATGTAATATTTCAATGGACTAGAAGAATATTAGATCATTTAAAATGTTCGTCTCTTCTTCTGGGGTCCGTAATTTTTATGCGAAAAACATATGCTCGATTCATGGATGATCGACTGAACGATTGTTCGAATGGACTTTAGTGCGAAACAACTTTTTGCCGAAAATCGCTACATCGAATGAACAATTTATCGAAAATTTATTGATCGAGGGACTACTTTTTCGAAAGTTTATACAAATGTTGTCATTAACACCAAAATGTTGCCTATCTAAAACGTAGTTAGGTCGTTAATAACGTACATTATGGATATTTGTCTACTACAATTACAACTATAGTACTAAAGCGAAGTTGACAGCTACAGAGCGCGCGGTCCGGAAGCGATCCCGCGGCCTTCCGCTCTATGCAGGAAATAGCAAGTCGAACAGCTAGGTGCAAAACGGAACCTAATTATTGCACCTACGACACTTATACAACGATTGAATCCATAACTTAGAAATAGCGCACAGAAAGGAAATATTCCGGAACGCTCCCGCTTCCCGGTTTGTGTACCCGTGCTGTGGTACATTATTGTTTTGGTGGTAATATTTTAGTTATGTTTTAGGGTCTAAATCAGCAGCAGTTGAAATTCAAATTAATTAATTACTTTACGTGGACTTTTTAATGTCAGGGCATATTTAAATTAGGCTTCTGTGTGCCTCCGTAAATAAAATACATCGTTTACGGCGCAAACATTTGCATTTATGTTACATAATTTGGTGTAATAGATTTGCGCTTATATTCAAAGGTAACCTGCAGTTAGCAAAGGAGTTATTACTCCGTATACACGTACGACCGTAGGGTAGGTCGAAGCTAATCTTGGTCTTGTGAGTGATATGATATCATAGCGATATAATAAATAAAATATCTTTATAGCAGGCCGAACCACCCATAGGTAGTAACACATATGTAATTAAATTATTAATTATGTTTAAATTTAGCTATTGCTAAAATAAATAAAAAATAAAACACAAAAAATAAATAGATTAAGATTAAAATTAAAACAATAATATAAAAATACCTATAACATTTAGTTATGGTGTCATTATTTTTTGTTATAGTGAACAGCCATCCAGTGGTCGTAAATAGGACTATTTATGTAATAATAATCAACGTCAGCGAAAATGTCATAAAAGCTGAGGCCATGCATAGTCATTTGTGAATACAGGAGGGTTACTGCGTTTCGTTTCGATACGACATCGATACTGTCATACGATGATTCTACTGTCACATTCTGATAGTAGGGTGACAGTAGAACCATCATTATGACAGTATCGTTGTCGTATCGAAACGAACCGAAGTAACCCTCCTGGTGTTGGGTGCCTAATGCTAAGGTTTTGTTTTTTCTTTGGTGGTATAATAATTGTAATGTTGGACTATTCTGCGTGAAATAATTGATACTTCGGAAGATTAAGTGGTTTCATACGAATAATATAAAAGCACAAATTGACGATATGGTAGATTCGATTTCTCTTTTTAGTCGTTTTTGCACCCATGTTCCGTGGCTACAGAACTTATTTTTTTCTTTTCAGTTTTTAAAATTTGTAACAAATTAATCAACACTTTTTGCTTTGTTTTTACTAACAATATTATATTAGTATTCTATTTTAAGTGCTTAAGCCTGCACAGGGCTTTCATATGAATATTTTAAAGAAACAATACTTCTGCAAAAACACAACGCACGATAGACTAAGTTTAGTTAAGACATTTCTTGACAAACGGAAATACGTTGAAACAGCAAAACAATGTGGGTGGTAACATTTCATTGCTATAGCAGATAGATTTATCAGCATAATTCAATAGAAACTATCTAGAGTCTCTATATTAAGACATCTTTAATTGACCATTGACCCGGCATGTGTCGGGGCATAGACATTGCTACATCAATTGTTTGAAAGCATCCTATTCACATGGGAAGTGAAGGAAACTGAATTCAGCTTTACACAACTTTGTGTTTTTAGTTGCTTTTTGTAAAATTTCAACTTTTATAAAATTAGTCAAAATTTGGGTTTGACTAGATTAGACACAAAATGTTTGCGTGCATTTCTAGCCTTATTATAACCGTGGAGTAAGGTCGGCAGAATAATGAGAACATTCTTTGTCTTTTTCCGTGACAAGAACTTTCAAAGTTGACAGACAGAAACAAAAAGTAGTTAAATTACTGACTCTGACCGTACTCCACGTTTCTTAATAATTCTATTCGTAATTTTATATTTTCCCGGGTCTTAATCGCGTGATTTTTACTTTTTAATTCTCTTACCTCGACGTTTCGACCATGTTGCAACGGTCTTGGTCGCGAGGGGACTGGAGCTGCGGCGGGTGTCGTCCTCTATTTATAGCCCGCCGACACCCGCCGCAGCTCCAGTCCCCTCGCGACCAAGACCGTTGCAACATGGTCGAAACGTCGAGGTAAGAGAATTAAAAAGTAAAAATCACGCGATTAAGACCCGGGAAAATATAAAATTATGAGTTCCAATCGTGTTAGTTTAAAAAGTTTAATTCTATTCGTGTCTAAATCTATGGTTTAAAACTAGTAAAGTAATGAATAAAACTTTACCTAACTTTGTTATGTTAGTATTGTTTTTTTGTGAAATTAGACTTTTAGTCGGAATTTGGGTTCTGTCTGACTAGATTTAGACATAAATGTTTTCGTACATTTTGTGTCTAAATCTATGGATGACACTAGTAAAGTAATGAATACAACTTTACCCAACTTTGTGTTTTTAGTGTTGCTTTTTGTGAAATTAGAGACTTTTAGATACTTCAACTTTTATGAAATTGGTCGGAATTTGGGCTCTGTCTGACTATATTTAGACATAAATGTTTTCGTACATTTTGTGTCTAAATCTATGGATGACACTAGTAAAGTAATGAATACAACTTTACCCAACTTTGTGTTTTTAGTGTTGCTTTTTGTGAAATTAGAGACTTTTAGATACTTCAACTTTTATGAAATTGGTCGGAATTTGGGCTCTGTCTGACTATATTTAGACATAAATGTTTTCGTACATTACGTTTCTAAATCTATGGATGAAACTAGTTAAGTAATGAATACAACTTCACACAACTTTGTGTTAATTAGTATTGCTTTTTGTGAAATTAAAGACTTTTATTTCAACTTTTACAAAATTAGTCTGAATTTGGGTTCTGTCTGACTAGATTTAGGCACAAAATGTTTGCGTACATTTCGTGTCTAAATTTATGGTTTCAAACTATGTAGTAAAGTAATGAATACAACTTTACACAACTTTGTGTTTTAGTATTGCTTTTTGTGAAATTACAGACCAAAATACTTCACCTTTTATGAAATGAGTTGAAATTTGGGTTCTGTCTGAGTAGATTTAGACACAAAATGTTTGCGTACATTTCGTATCTAAATCTATGGTAATGAGTTCAACCTTACACAACTTTGTGTTTTTAGTATTGCTTTTTGTTAAATTAGAGACTTTTAGATACTTCAACTTTTATAAAACAGAATTTGGGTTAAATCTAAATCTAGTCAGACAGAACATAATAGTGATAATGTTATGGTGATATGTTATGTGTAGTGCATTGTAGGTTTAATACCTATGCATGCTACCCATTTTATTTGTTGTTGTCAGTTCTATAATTTTATTTGTATGAACATTAGGATCTTTTAAATCATAAAACAAAATACCAACTCAGAAATTAATGAATGAAGTAATTAGCTAAATACTTACCTTACAACAAATTATTTTCATGTTTTGTTTTGTTCTATCATACATTATTATAATTTACATATCCCTAAGTACCTATCAATTTATTGTTTTTCGGAACATATACATATCAGCTCCTCTTAGGATGAGCGTTAAAGACAGCATCACAGTTTATAACTAAGGCTGATCTTTAACGATTATACTACACTTGTATTTTAATTTTACGTTCTGAATAATTTTTTTGTATTACATACCAACAACCATTGAAGAATGTTTTTGAAAAACAATTATCTACGGGTACGGTAAAAATGGGTGCTTAGGAAACCATTAGTAGTAGGTACATACCTAAAGAAATAAACATGTATGCATATACCTATATGAATAATATACAAATGCACATTACAAAAGTATAGGTAACTAGCACATTCCCGCGGTTTCACCCGCGTAAGTCCCGATCCCGTGGGAATATCGGGATTAAAAGTAGCCTATGTTACTCAGGGTGAATGTAGCTTTTTAATGGTGAAAGAATTTTTGAAATCGGTCCAGTAGTTTCGGAGATTACCCCCAATATACATACATACATGTTACCAACGTTACCTCTTTATAATATTAGTATAGATTGGAATGATCTGAGTCATTGCACTTGTACCTATAGTGACCTTAAAATAATATAGAGACAGGATGTCAATTTTGTTACAAGTAAAATTATAATGTGCGATGAGTTTCAGATACCTACTCCTACTCACAAAGAATAATTTATGAATAACAG
Source organism: Idaea biselata (assembly GCA_958496205.1). Taxonomy (NCBI): domain Eukaryota; kingdom Metazoa; phylum Arthropoda; class Insecta; order Lepidoptera; family Geometridae; genus Idaea; species Idaea biselata. The sequence continues at coordinate 8,191,602 of OY292394.1, forward strand.
GAGTTAGGTATGTACTTGGTATGTATGTCACTGCATACAAACATTTTCTTTTATAAGTAGTAGTAGGTACCTAGTTAAAGTACTTACATACATATTAGCAGTACTTACTATTACTACTAATACATACACCATATCTGCTACTGCAAGTAGCAAGCACTGGGATACAGTAATCATTTTATTTGTATTTTTAAGATTTTTGTATGAATTAAAGTTTATATTATACACTTAAGTATTTATTATTTTAGCTTCTTATATCCTTGTAAAAAAAAAAGGAACAAAATATCCCAGAGGTAGGCATGTATCCAAGTACTTTACTTACTGCGTAAAATAGTCATGAGACAGTCACAAATACCGACTTGCTGTAAGTTTGTACGCCTTGGTGCTTGGAGTTACCCGTAACGCGTTTAGCTGCTTCCCTAATTCCAAGTCATTTCAACCAATTGCTGAATTAATTTTAATAATTACACAATTAAGATAACAGACATTTAAATGCCAGGACAAAACACGCTAATCTAATAATTAAATCTAAACAAAACCAAAAGAAATTAGGTACGTGCTTAGTAGTACAAAATTAGAATTAGACCAACGTGTTCGAGCCCGTTTGAGCGTGGACATAACAAAAGTTATCAAAGTCAAAAGAGAAACTTACCAAAACATTAAGTGCTGATCAAATATCATTAACTGTAGTCCTCTTAAATTGAATTACAATCAAATTTTCAGTGATTTAGCTGTTAATAAAACACGTGCACTGCAAACACGACCGCCCTAAACTCAGTGTCATTCGTTCTGTTGTTTTTTTTTTAATTCTTCACCCACCACAGTATATATCTTAGCTTACTATTCATTTAATTGAACATGTTCAGTTCATCAATCTTTTTGTTAAAAACGCACCCTGTGTGCGACGGCCTTGAATGAATTACTTGATTAAGCTCATTTACGATTGGCCAGAATTTTACATCCTATTTTCCATTTTCCGTTCATTTTCATGAAAAAAAAAGTTGTTCTATTTTCGAAACGTTTGTGCTTTGCTTGCTGCCCTAATTTATTTCTAACCCTGATTCATTTTATTCCTTCATCTGTTCTCGTTATTTCAAAGTTAAGTTTTGTGTTAAATTATGGTCAACTCGAGTTTAGCTTACGAGATTTTGTTGTACATAAATTCCTTTTATTTTGGACTATTCGCAACATGTGAACTCGGTACACTGATTCTAAAATCAGTTTTGATCATTGAAAAATACGAAGTTGAGAAGGATCCGACGAAACTCGGCCAAGATTACGGTGTATTGATTAGCCTGTTCATTATTGAGGCTGCTCGACTTATTTTAGGACGGAAGGGAAGTCTTAGTGAGAAAGGTAAGGTTTAATTACTGATTCCGTTTTTTGTTTGCGCTATCCTTGTCATTTTTTTGTCAGTTTACAACGATCGAACATAAACATTATATTACGTAGGAGCACATTAAGTTTAATATTGTATCTGCACTGTAAACAGTTCAAATAAGCCTGAGCTAGTTATTATGCTACAGTCAATCCGGGCTTTGCAAACAGTCTTGTCACACAGTATAGCCGGGACTTAACAAATGTTAAAGCAAACTGCGCTTTACCTAAAGGTGTCTACACTTGTATTTATTTGTTAAAGTATTTATATGTGACACGGATTGGTTTGGCCCCGTCTTCAAGCCCCAGCCATCTGAACTTCAAGTGCATAGATTATAAATTAATTGATTTCCTATGCTTTTTCTTAGAATAGGTACTAATTTATAGGTCTACCTAGTACCTACTTACATTCCTGTTTTCTTTTTTTTCAGATGTACCAGTAATGTTTTCAGTTTTGCTGACAGTGCCTTCTATTATAGGGGTCCTATATCTCCTAATATGGCAAGTTGTGGTGCTTCGAATCGAATATATTTGGTGTACGCTCATGCTATCGCTACAAACCATAGAGTTTATATTCGCTGGTATGTTCATTGTTACTATGTGTAGGGGACCATCTTATGATTGATAAGAAAATGAATGACCAAATGGATTTAAGAAGATGAACTTACCTTAAAATTATGAATATTTACCTACCTAACTTTATTTAGTCCTATTTTTACTTTATTATTGATAGGCAAGCATTTGATCTTCTTTTGCTGCAATTCATGAGTAAAGACAAATGTTTACCTATCTGCCTTAAATGTGTGGTTTTAAGTGTAAATATGCTTGTCCAAAAGGTATTGACATACTTATGCCTTAAAGGCCACCGAACTAGTCCTTTCAATCCAATGAAATTAACTTAAAATACCTCATTCTCATCTCATTGGTGGTTGAAAAATATTGTTTTTCTCTTATGCTTCAAATAGACGAGGACATCTAGAACTAGAGCACATCTACAGCACACATTGAAACAAAATGCACAAAGGAAATTGTTCATTTTCCTGGGGCTCCAGGCCCATATAGAAAATGCCCAAAAATAGTAGACGTGTCTGAACGGTTTAAGCACTATTCGATAGGCACATAATTGTAGTTTTATCCTGTGAAAACTTTTAGTTTTTATTCACCCAGGATAATGAGAAATCTAACTATTTATATTGCTGAAATCGAACCAGAGGTCGGGTAAGCACGCCAACTTTCGAGTTTATCGTAATAGAAACTCCTTTATAGATTATTTTGTCGTTTTGGTGCAATATGGAAGACGCAATGGCGGAGGCGGTGTAGTTCAGTTAAACTTTTAATTAGTACCATTTAGGATTTTAGGGTGAAAAAAATGCTACAAATCGCATAAATTAACCTCAAAAGTTAAAATATATTTTTATAACTACCTAACGTTCTGACACGGCGCCAAAACTGGGCCCATGAATGGGCATCCTCTTTTCTTCATGTGTGCTGTATGTGTGATTTGTGTCAATCTAAGTGTCCATCATGTATTTGAAGCTTTATGTTTCGTCTCTCTAGCTCCATTTAATAGGTATAAACAATTTTGTTAAAATACCTTTTTACAAAACCCTTTTACAACATGTTGATGTCCGTAGTAAAATATTGTATTTTTGTACAATTATATTAATCAGTAAGAAAGCCGTTGTGGCCTTTTGAAAACAAACAAAAAACTAGTCACAAACCAAAGTATTTTTATGTCCTAGTCTTTGATATTTATTTTGTCACTTTACAAGAACTTAATAATCATAGTTTTTAAATTACTTTTTTGAAGGAGATGTTTAAATTAAATATATTTTTTATAAATTGCTATGCAAATGACATAACATTCATAACTTAATCATGTTTTGCATAATAATTTACAAAAGAGATAGGGATGAATTTTATCTAGTAATTATTTATAGATACTGGAATGTTTATCTTAATGAATTATAAAGAAAAATAAAATATCAATGAAGTGTATCCTAAAGTTGATTGACATGCAGAAAGAATTTCGGATATTAACCTTTATGTCACACAGCACATTAACAAGATAATCTGTGCAACAAATGAGGAAGCAAGACAATATGTTATTTAAGCCGAAACGATACACCAAAAAAGATTAATAAAATTCTTTATGCTCTGTGACTGCCTTTTATAGGTAGTCTTAATCATAGAAAAGTTGTGTGCGATGAATAGAAATATTAAATATGCCATTCACAGTTTAATTAAAAAGACAATGTTCAGTTATTTTTGAGATTTTAATGTGTAGAATGTTATTCTATATCTATAATATAATAAGTACTACACACACTTGATAATTTTGAAAGAATAATTAAGACATATTACCAAAATTCAATGTCATCTAATGCTTTATACAAAAAAAAAAGTGATACTAAAAGTGGCCTTTGAAATTAGGAGATGCTATAGTTTTCTTTATCTTGCATTATTCAGTAATTTTTAACTATCTTTCTACTAAACCAGTAACTTATTTATTTTTAAACAGACATTTTTATTTTGTAAGTATAAAAGTAGAGTAAGTTTGATAAAAGAATATCAGACTCACCAACATGATTCTAACTGACATTAATTTAGACTGTATAAAATGTCATGAATGTGGTTTGATCATTTTATTAAGCTTACTCTACTTATCTTCCTAAAATCCTACTAATATATTAACTATTTTTACTAGGGTTCGAGAAAATGTATTTTATCCAGCATTTATAATGTTTATTAAAAATGCAAAATTATGTAATGTTATAAAAGAAATATACATCTATACTCTCTATATACTATTTATTAAATGTTTAAAATTATATTGTAATATTTTAATACATTTACATACAATCAGATTTTTTAAAAGCTTCTAAATTGATTTGCACAAATTATTACTTTACTATACTTGTTCCAATACAACATACATAATATTTCAACTGTCTAATAATTATATACTGTTATTATATTAAAATATTAAGAGACAATGTCTACAAATATACATACTTCTTGTCGGTTCATTTATGTATTTTATTTTTACCCTACTTCATTAATGCACTCAGAATACAGAAAAAAAACCTGTATTCTGAGTTCATGCAACGATTATTTGCAAAAATGACTGAATAAATTATAATGAGAATGTAGGTAGGTAGTTGATTCTAAAAACCTTTTATGCAACTTCAGAACAAATTTTTATCTTATATTCTTCTTGTAGATACAGAGGTATTCTGCCTTTTGCCATTTTAGTCCTCTTATGAACTCTCAATTCATGTCTCTTAATAGATTTTCTAGTTCCATATTTATTACCACAAATTGTACAACTAAAATCTTTTATACCAGCATGGTCTGCTTTGAAATGAACATCCACATCTTTCTGTGTATGGAAACATCGTCTGCATTCAGTGCACTTAAAAGGTTTCTCTTTCTTGTGAGTTAATAAATGTCGGTTCAAATTGCTACGAGTTATGAACCTTAGTTCACATTTATCACATGAAAATGGTTTATCCCCTGAATGAATTCTCATATGTATTTTAAGAGACTCTAAAAACCGTCCTCGGTAGGGACAAACTTGGCATTGGAATGGTAAATCATAAGTATGTAGTTGCAAATGCCGAAATAAATTGTCTTTCCTATAAAGTTTCCCACATATTTCGCACACAAGCTGAGATCCTGATTGGTGACGAATCATGTGCTTATTAAACAGATGCGGAGTCAACAGCCTGTGGCATATCTGACATTGGATTCGAACATTTCGCTGTTTTTTCGGAGGTTTGTGATCGGTTAAGTTTTTTAATGGTTCCAGACTTACGTCACAAGGCCTGCAGTTGCAATTATTTTGGAAATGTATTTCGCATTCCTGATCGAAATGGTTACTGTTGTCGACCGGTTCTGGTGACGGATTAATAGGTGTATTTCTAAGGATTTCATCAGATTCTTTAGCAGATTTTCGGAATTGCACAGCACTATTCAGAAGGGACTGACAAACCTCACAAATATACTGTGGCAAGGAATCTTCTTCAAGAATTTCGATATCTCCGAATGTTCGGATAGCTTCAGGCAAGCTAAAGGATAGTTTCACTCCGTAGATAGGAATATTACCTTCTCTCAAACAAATTCTACACTTTTGCACACGGACGACTTCTTGTGGACCTACATTGTTACCAATTCCTGTATTACTATAAGTTGCGTTTTCCTGCCGCCGCTTTCTAGCACGTTTCTTTCTTATCATTCTTAATATGAAATAAGCGGCGGACATAAAATATTTGTTTACAATCCTTGCAATACAATAAAAACAAACTTGTTTTAGGTATCGATTCTAAAGTTTTCTCGGTCAGTGCCATATCCATAGATGAACTATTTTTATAGGTACCTTTAATGTATCTAACTATAGTATAGGACATGCGCAATGCGCATAGCGCAAAAAGCAACAGGGCTCAGTTTCCAGCCCCAGCTGGAAACCCAGTCTTTCAAGGAGATTTGGAGGCAACGAGAAAATGTCAAGTTGTCTTATGCTTCAACCTGACTTAAAATGATGTTGTCCAATTTGCAAATAAGCTCTATAAAGTACAGGGGCGTCTCTAGCGGGTGTGCAGGGTGTGCACAGCACACGGGCGCAGCGGTCCCAGCGGCGCCGCGGCGCCCCTGAGACCGCGGAGCCCACACCGAGCCCCCGTATCAGAATCGCATTTCGGAAACTATGGGGTTTATTTTATTTCATATTTATTTTTAAAGATTCTGTTATGATCTACGGTAGGTAGGTAGTAGGTAGGTATGAGATGGTAATCCGAAATAGTATATTAGGGCTAGATGTCGCATCGCTATTTACTCAAAGGCGCGTGTCGGGAGGGTGATTCTTCAACCGGAATATTTTTTTGCTTACTTTTATGAAAAAATATTAAACCCTGTGCCAGAGCAAATCTTTTGTACTTTATTAATTACTTGTTAATATAATAGAAAATGGTTAAAGAGGCACCACTGTAAAGCTAATATTTTAGGAGAAATATCAAATTTTTAAAAGATGACTTTTGAAGATAATGACAACGTGTCCATGTTAATGATTGAGTGGCGAGGAAAAATGACGCCTGATACGATTAATGATTTTGCGTAAATATCAAGGTATGAAAATAGCATATTTTATAAGAATTAAATAAAACAAGTAAATTAAGAATCATTTCTTTATATCAAAACACAATTACATAAAGAATTAAATAATATTTAGATTTATAAACAGAAACGGGTGTGTATGGTGCCCACTGGGTGTGTATGGGGCCCACTAAGATCGTTGGGCCCAAGCCAACCTCACCTGCTAGCTTGGTGCACCTGCTGATAAACGGACGAGGCTCTGGCGCAGACTTTCCCTTCGGGGTTGGGAGGTCAGACGGCAGTCGCTCCCGTAAAAGTTGAAATTCGCCAAATCTTTAATGGGAGTTCAAAAAATGATTGCCACACGGATAGGGCGCCGCCGCATAACGGCGCACAGGAGCTTCGCCCGACTCCTGTGGTAAGTGGACGAGGGCTACCGGGCGGGCACGGCCAAAGACGCGAGCCCCGAAATACAAGGTGAAACTCGGCTTCTCAACGTGGAACATTCTCACGCTAATCGGACGCGCGATCGAGCTGGCCGACGTACTCTTCAGGCGGAAGGCAACATACTGATCTACACGGGTGCACCTGGTGGAGAGAACGGGGTGGCTGTGGTGCTCGCTGAGGGATTGCATGGCGATATATTGGAGGTGAATCGCTTTAGCGATCGACTTATGTGCGTGAAGGTGCTTATTGGGGGGGTTCCTACTTACGTCGTAAGTACTTACGCGCCACAGGTCGGTTGTAGCGACGCTGATAAGAGGTGGTTTTGGGATAAACTCGGCGAGGTCCTTGGGGCTATCTCGTTGTCACAGGGGAATCGTTTTGGGTGGTGATCTGAACGGTCATGTGGGTGAAATGGGGGTGGAATTTGAACATGTTCATGGAGGCTACGGATATGGCAGTCGGAATGAGGAAGGGGAAAAAATCCTACGTACGTATGCCACTGCCGACCTGGAACTCGTGAACATGCCGTCGCTTTAATAACCTTTTATTTTGTACCTTGGTATTAATTAATGGTAAAATAAATTACTTCATATTCAAGACGAATTCAATACCTTTCTAGGACCTTTTGAATTATTCAATTCAGACATTTCATTCAAAAGATATCGGTGTATGTAGGTACCTATTGTTTCCCGACATTTTTTTTCAACTTCACTATAAAATAATATTAGGGGTACCTACGTCAAGTTAGTACTGTTGTTTGTACCTTTATTATTCCATATTGGAATCACTCTTAACTCTTACTAGAGGGCGCCAACGAGATATTTGCACACGGGCGCTACATGAGCTAGAGACGCCCCTGATAAAGTAACTCGGCTATGTAGCAATTCGTCAATAATGATTTGGACTTAGCGGCAAAGTGTGAGTGTAAATGCACGGGCAACACTGGCACTGCAACTTTACCTATAGAGCCCACACCTACAGAACACATGCAAGAATTTCTAAAGTTGCAGTGTCAGTGTCGCCCGTGCATTTACACTCACACTTTACCGCTAAGTCCAAATCATTATTGACGAATTGCTACATAGCCGAGTTACTTTATAGAGCTTAGTTGCAAATTGGACATCATGATTTTAATTCAGGTTTACAGCACAGATGTTCTCATTAGAGCGAGCCAGGGCCGTGCCGTGTCCAGCTACTTTTGTACGAAGACAGCTTTTGTTTTGCATGCTGTCCGTGTCTCAACAAAACAAAACGGCCCCTGCCGGTAGTGTTCTGAGCACAGCCCGGTCTAATGAGAATCATCCTAATTGCCTATTGGTGTAGGTTTATTGGTAGGTAGTATAATTAAAAAAATGTATGTAATGCACTAGCTTCTGTCTGCGTGTCCTATAGTTTTAGGAGTAGTTAACCCGCCCCCTTCGATTATTTGAATAAACCGGTTTTACGAACACTCATGTCCCCCAATTAGTTCCGATAATGGCGCTCTACTGTATTTTAATGTATCATGGTTTGCCACCCTGACCATGGTACTCATAACTACTTGGAAGGTCGAAGCATGAATTATGAATATCCAAATGATTCTGTCTATGGCCCAAATCGTCCAAGTTGAGAATGATCTTAGGATAATAACTTTTGTCATTTTGAACGACAAAACGGAAACTGCGTTTATATAAATATCAGGTGAAATCTCAAACAAAAAAACTAGGTAGACAAATTGCTAAGTTTATAATTTAATACAGATCATAATTTATGTGTGTAATACAATTTCAAATTATAATGAATGACTTACCCCTTACTTATTAACGGTAATGAATTGATGACTAACAAATGACTATTTGTTTGTTATGTTTGTCAACTTTGAAACTTCATGTCACAGTAAAAGACAAATGATACATAGGTAGTCTAAGCATCTGGTAATCATCTTTTATAAGTAAGAGGGTTAATGACTATCTTACAATGAATGATTTGCTCTTTCAGCTTGTAAGTAAGAAGGCATTCGGCCATGACCTAATTTGGCTCTTTTATGTACACCTAACTGATGTTTCATCATATCTTTCCTGCACCCAAATGCCTTCCCACAAATATTACAAACATGGTTCTTAATACCTAAATGGTCTACTTGAACATGTTTTTCTAACTTAAGCTTAGTATGAAATGCTTTTTTACAAGAGTCGCATTTAAACTGAGGTTCTCGGTGTTGGAACATGTGAGCATTCAAATTACTCCGAAATAGGAACCTCTTAGGACATTCAGTACACATGTATTTTTGTTCTCCAGTGTGTGTTTTCATATGGTTTCTTAATAAGTCTCTGTATCGGGCACGATAAGGACATGATTGGCATTTGTATGAGAATTCTGGGTTATGTCTCATTTTATGATTGTGGAATGCACAGTTAAGACGGAATGACTTCCCGCAAATGTCACATACATATTTATGCTCGGCATTAGGATCATGTATAGATAAATGATGGTTATAGTAATAGGAACTGTTCATGACTTTTTTACAAATATTACATGTAACTTTACTCTTTGATTTCGGTTTCTTTACATCTTTGTCTTTTACAATTTCATTTCTGTTATCATAGGTAGAATCTGTTAATTTTTGAGGTGATTTTGAGCCAAAATAATCGTCATTATCACAGATATTGTCGCCACTATCTGAATCTACAGAACTGAATTGTTCTAAAGTAGTGTTTTTAAGTATTTCCTCTGAATTAGCTGCTGTTTTTCTAAACAGAATAGCTTCCTGGATAAATCTGAAGCATATTCGACACAAGTGTTTAGAATATTGGTCTTCTGTGCTTATGCTTATGTTTGCAAATATTTGAAGAGCTTCAGTTATTTCTTCTTTGTTTTTTTCCTCTAATATATGAATGGACGCGTCTTGTAAACATACCCTACATTCACGTGAATCTCTGCTTCTTCTAGCACAAGTAAGTCGATTAATTTCAGTATAATAATTGATTATCTCTTGATTTCTTATGCGCTCGCGCGCTTTCATTTGGCAGTACAAAGCTAACATTTTGTTTAACTTATAGTTTGTAAGGTGGTGAGTTCAAGGTTCTTAAATCTTCAAAATGCCGCTCGTCCGCGTCGTTTCTATAAATCCTTTAGATCTAAATAAAATCAGGATATTTCCAAAAAATAAACAAATAAGTACTTAAGGCCGACGATTATCCAATTGATGACATTGACAGATAGCAATAACTGTCGATTAGTTTACAAGGAGTAGTAAAATGGGCTTTTAGCCCATACAGCCTCCTCTGACATACTGCGATGAATGTCTACTCATTTACACATCGTGCGACTACTCTTAGAATAAACACCAAGAAATATACTATTCATAAAAGGTACATTTTAGGTAGGTACAAATTCTTGGTGTAAGTATAATTTATGAATAGTCGTTAAACAATAAAATATATCATCTTGAGGTCAATATGGGGGGGTGTACCTACTACAATTACGAAATAACGTTCTGAAGAAGGTAACATTTTTTAAAAGCCAGGTACTAAAAGGTAGGTACATCTTAGGTACAACTACTTGGTGTAAGTATATATTTTATTTACGTGGGTAATGTACTCTCTTTTTAGGTACTTACCTATAGTTATTTGGTCATTCCGGCTAGTCTTTTGTGTAGCTATTATGTTAAACAAAGTCGGGGCAAACAGGGTACCTAGGTACGCTCTCGTGGAAGGTTGTGCTTCTGAAGACGTTACGCCAGCGGCTCTTATCATGGTGGAGATGTACCTGAAAGCGGTGATTTATAAAAGCTGACCAGAATTTAACATAGGTACCACAAAGTACATTATATATTATAGGTACCTACCTACAGCTGAAAATTGGCATGAATGTTGAAAACCTCGCTTAAAATCCTACTTATACTTCCACGTGTGGAAACGGTAAGTTGTACTTATCGTAAATGTAATTTTGTAGAATAACACTGTAGGTCAGTTTGCAATAATATTCTAGCGATACCTAGGTACCAGTATCGTCCTTCTGGCATTCGACCCATTTACGGCCTATCTCCCTAACAGTAGGTAGTTTTTATCCCAATGTCGGGACTTCCGTGAAACCGCGATATCATCTATAGGACTTAGGTACCATGAACGTAAAAGGAGCCGAAGTTGACGTTGCCATGTCTCTGGTACCTACAGACAGTTTAATAATAATAAACACACGTATTTTAAATCACACTTTATTTAAGTAGGTATTTAAGTCCTACTAGTAAACATCTTTAAAATTTAGGTAGGTAGGTATTCGGTTTCAGCTATTTAAACTCTTTGTTTTGTGGCGTTAATGCCTTGGTATGGTATTAACACTACCAAAACTATTGGAGCCAACAGCCAAGCTTGCAATTCGGCAAAAGCATTCCCCGTTGTAGCAGAGAGCTCCGTCCACCCACTTAGCTATAGTGTAACAAGAATCCAAGCAATCCCAATTATCCCTGCAACCTGTAAATGAAAACACATTACCTTAATGTAATTGATGTGATGAATTCAGAATTATTTATCTATCAAACAAACATCCCCCATCTCCCCTGCTAAGAGCGTTGGCGAGGCGTGATGGAGATGGGGGTGCAGACGACGACGGCCGCACCGACGACGTATAGTGGTGGGGGTACAGCGTTGTTCGCTCTTGTTCCAGCTGTCGGCAAGTCAACAGTGTCGTGCGAACGGGCGGCGTCTTTACTAATTTTTGTCGCCCTCACAGTTCGGTCAGAGTCTACGTTCCTGATGATAGCTTTTTAAAGCCGAAACGCGTCGAAGCATGGTTAATGATTGGTGTCACTAACACTAAAGCATATTTTTGCCGCATGGAAAGATCGGTGGGAGGGTGGTGCTCTTTGCAAGCTGCACACTGCACGCTGTGTTATAAACACTAGTCGTGTCGGGACTAAAAACTAAATATTATTCTTTTACAGAGAAGATAAAAGTAGCCTATGTGTTATTCTAGGTCTCCAGCTATCTAAGTATATTCCAAGTTTCATCGCAATCGGTTCAGTAGTTTTTGCGTGAAAGAGTAACAAAGTCACATACAAACTTTTACGTTTATAATAGTAGGATAGATAGGTGGGTACTTTTTACGTACCTACGTTTACCTACTAAGTAGGTATGCCCTTCAAATTCACTCGCAAAGTTCCGGTGTTTTCCACACACCGCCATCTGCTCACAGCTTTGCGTGTGCCACCCCGTTAAGAGAGGGATGCAACCGGGAACATCGCATCGCTTGATGCTGTGTGCCCGGGACTTTATTAGATGAAGTAAGCATGTCTATCACCAATCCCAGCGCCTTACGCTTATGTTAGGCGCCACGGTTTCCTCAAACGCGGTTTCACTTGAGTAGGTCCCGATCCCTAGGAAGTATCGGGATTAAAACGGATACCGTTTTGTTTTTACGCACCGGATTACCGGATATCCGAACATCAAGTGTTCATTCCACACAACACGCTTGTTCAATACAACATTCGACACTATTACCGGATAACCGGTCATCATATCAGGATAAAAAGTAGCCTATATGTTAATCCGGGTCTAAAGCTATTTGCATAGGTACGTAATTTGGATAAAATCGGATAAGCCGTTTCTAAGGTTAGCAGTAACAAACAACCCGACAAAGTTTCTAAAAACATTTTATAATCGTGTTTAGCTACTTTTTAGCTAACGATTTTGAGGCGGCTGTATATTTTTTTCTAGATATAATTCAAAATCTGAAAAAAAAAAGTGTGGCACTCGGGGACTGCCGCGGTAAAGCTATTGCATGCATCATTATCAACTTATGCAATTTTATTTTTTTTATTTTGTACCATGTTGCCATGGTACGCGGAGTGGGGGGTATTAAGTTTTTTTCGTTACGAAATTTCTTCATTCAAAGCTCAAAGCCCGCGATAAAAGCAATGCAATAGCTTAAAATTAGAAATTATATTAGGTGTTTTAAAGAATCCGGCCAAGTGCGAGACGAGACTCGCGCACGAAGGGTTCCGTACCACTATCACAATTGGGTACGGAACCCTTAACAGATTGACAACAACCAATTTCTAAAATTGATAGGAAAATTTGAAATATTTAGCTTCGATTCTTAATCCCATCATACGACCGCATCTCTAAAAAAAAAAAAAAAAAACCTTTGGCTCAAAGAAAATTGAAACGTAGGAAACTCTTTGGTAAGTGAAGGCAGACTGGTATATTTGACAGACATGGCAGCCATAAGGTCCCGTTTTTAACCTTTGAGTACGGAACCCTAAAAAAGATTAGATTAGATGTTTTACCTATAGCTTGTGGATCTGGGCCATAATGTCCATATTGTGCGTATTGGTTCACAGCTACAACAGCAGCTAATACTGATACAAGAACTACCAGAAACTTCATGTTGCTGCTTCTCTTCTTCGTTAGAACTTCACTCAAAATTAATAAATCTTCTGAAGAAACCGTCGCTTTTATACCAATATTCTGTGATCGATATCAAAATTTAATCATAGAACTAAACCTGTTCTTAAAAATCGATTGGATATGTATTCAACTTAATTAACACCTCCCTATTAATTTCAGATAGTTCTACGATTTAGTGTGACTGGTTAATTCCAATCTTAGCTATAGCCCTAAGTCACTGAGACGCCATGGCATGGATGGATGGCGACATCGCCTGCTCACAGTGGGTCGAAACGGGAAATTTGCGGACTTAGGCATTTCAAATAAAAACCGGGAAAGTGCGACACTCGCGCACGAAGGTTCCGTACCACTATGACATTTGGGTACGGAACCCTAAAATGATTTACATCCAATTTTTAAATTTGATAGGAAAATGTGAAATATTTAGCTTCGATCCTTACTCCCTTCATACGACCACACCACTAAAAAAACCCGGCCATGTGCGAAACTCGCGCACGAAGGGTTCCGTACCACTATCACAATTGGGTACGGAACCCTAAAATAGTTTACAACAACCAATTTTTAAACTTGATAGGAAAATGTGAAATATTTAGCTTCGATTCTGACTCCCCTATTACGACCGCACCACTCCAAAAAAAAAGAAAAAGAAAAAAAAAACTTTGATTCAAAGAAAATCTGAAACTTATAAGAAACTCTTTGGTAAGTGAAGGCAGTATATTTGACAGATACGGCAGCCATTTTGAATTCCATGACCAACTCGATTTGACTCGACCAATCAGAAGCGACCTCACATCGTACTAGAATTCCCTTGTAGTTTTTGAAACACGTTTGTTGTATGGGAGCCCCTTTTAAATATTTGTTTTATTTTGTTTGTTGTTGTTGTAGCGGCTACCGAAATACATCTTCTGCGAAAATTTCAACCGTCTAGCTACACGGTTCATGAGATACAGCCTGGTGACAGACGGACAGACAGCGAAGTCTCAGTAATAGGGTCCCGTTTTTACCCTTAGGTACGGAACCCTAAAAAAGATGGCGGAAATCCTGTACTATTACATTACATTACAAAAACAGTATAGTAAACAGCGAGTCGCTAGTGTAACTATTTGTTGTTTTCAAATCGGCACAAAATTCAGTGCGAATTCAGTCAATATAATTCAGGACAGTGCCTACGGCAGGAGAATATTTTTTTATGGGCAATCGGTAACAATAAAATAGTAAATTCTTAATAAGCAAATACTTTTATTTAAGACGTTTAAATATGATTAGATACAATGTAACTTGTTTCATAATGATTCTAAACTCTAACTAATAAGGTTGTACATTACATTAATCTACAAAGTGAATTTAAAATACATTTTAAAGTGCATAATTGATAAACTTATTGCAACTGTGATTTGTCATCCTCATCGTCTTCCATGAATTCCTCATCTAACACCACCTAGAAACAAAGATTGACATTTAAAATGAATCCACAATACCTACACCATTTGATTTGCAAACTCCTGTTGTTTATTTTATGATCAAAGATATTCGAGGAACTCGGCAGGTTTAAAGTTAAACACAAAAGTTACAAGGGACAAAAGCAAAATCTAAGGCGCAGGGTGTGTGTTTTCCGCACAGCCGTTACATCAAATAAAATATAGGAACCCCACAGTGCTAACACGCGCATGTGGCTTACATGCGTGATTGCATACATTATTTCAACACGCTACGCATGTTTTACCGCACAGGCGATACTTCCTCTAACATCACAATAGGTGTGTTAAAAAACACAAGCACGCGTGTGCATGCCGCACTGGTTAAATGATAACCGCATACGTTTGTAAACTTTTTGAACTAACACAATTGAAACTCATATTTTTTTCCCGGATCTTAATCGTGTGATTTTTAACTTTTTAATTTTCTCACGACCTGAATCCACGATAGGGACAACTGTGAACGCGAATGTGAATACGCGACGGGGCAACGCGAGGAGACTGGGTCGCCTTGCGACCAAGACCGTGAACATGGTCGAAACATCAAGGAAAAGAAAATTAAAAGTTAAAAATCACGCGATTCAGACCATGGATTTTATTTTTTTCTAGCAGATTCCCGCGGTTTTACCCGCGTAAGTCCCGATCCCGTGGGAATATCGGGATCAAAAGTAGCCTATGTTACTCAGGGTGAATGTAGCTTTCTAATGGTGAAAGAATTTTTGAAATCGGTCCAGTAGTTTCGGAGTTTACCCCCAATATACATACATACATACATGTTACCAACGTTACCTCTTCCTAATATTAGTATAGATGACTTGTTTGTTTTTAGCAACCAAAGAGTTATTACTTACAGTCAAGTCTGCATGGCTTTGCATTCCAGCGACTGCCCGATCAGTTTCTTTCTCCAAATCATGTTCCTCTTGCTCCTCTTCAACGACATGCATTTCGGATTCATGTTCACCATCTAGGTACAAGTACAAAAGGATATTAACTTCTTGAAGCATAAAGCATAGCATAGTTTTATCAAGTTTTGGTTACTCCTTCACGCAAAAACAACTGATCTGATTGCGATGATACTTGGTATGCAGATAGACATTGGAATCTTAGTAAAAGAGTCCAGTTTTTACCCTTTCGGTACGAACCCTAAAAATCAACACACATTCATCAACATTTAATATTTTATACTATAAGCCCCGCAAGTTGGCTCTGGCCACGTGGTTCGACTGTCTAGTTCGATCAATCGAACTACGTGAACTTTTTTTTCCAGTTGGTTCGATTAATCGAACCACGAGTTTTTGAAAGTTCTGATAG
Organism: Idaea biselata; assembly: GCA_958496205.1. Classification (NCBI taxonomy): domain Eukaryota; kingdom Metazoa; phylum Arthropoda; class Insecta; order Lepidoptera; family Geometridae; genus Idaea; species Idaea biselata. Next base: position 8,207,686 of record OY292394.1, read on the forward strand.
TTCGATCAATCGGACTACGTGAACTTTTTTTTCCAGTTGGTTCGATTAATCGAACCACGAGTTTTTGAAAGTTCTGGTAGTTCGATCAATCGGCCTACGTGAACTTTATTTCTTCAGTTGGTTCGATTTTAGCATCCTACCAGGCGAACTACTTAACTTTAGGACCACGTAGTTCGACTCTATAGTCGAACCATGATAACCGGTGCACGTGGTTCGATTCATCAAAGAAGGAATCTTGAGTTTACATATTCCGACTACTGACCTCTATGTTATCAAATCTCCATAGAAAGTAATTTATTGTCAAAAATAGATGTCTTGTTAATCAGATATTTTCCTGATAAATGAATTATACCTAAGTAATAATGTAGCAAGAAGAATTATTATTACATATTCGTCGGAAACGCGGAATTATATTGTTTCATTATGGTTACCAGTTTTACCGCAATAAAGTTTTCAAAAACGGTTCATGTTTGTGGATTTGCTGATTACAGCAAAGCATAGCGTTTTTATTAAAAAAGCTTGAGAAATGTCGTGGATCTATAACTGTAAAAGTAAGTATCTTTTAACCGAGCGATGCGAGTTCGAAATATTAATATAATATTATTAATATTTAATATTTATAATATTTAAAATTATTAATATTATAATATTATTATTAATCATAATATTGATGAAAAATTGTTCTTAGAACGATTAGCTTGGAAGGGGTCACTTTTTGTGGGTAAATATATTTTTATTGAGAAATAAAATTTTATTTTACATTACACAACCAAAATAAATTACACGAGTTTCATAAGCAATAATTTACGGAGAATAAAAAAAAAGTAATTTGTGTTTATTTGTTTTAATAATAAATTTTAATGAGTTTGTATTAATTATTTTTGCGTTTGACGCAAAATTAATCCTAGTTAATATTGACGTTTTAAGTTTGGCAGCTGCCATCCAAAACAAAGATTTTGAAGAGCTGACAGCTGTCATCTAAAACGAAGATTTTGAAAAGCACCATCACTTATCCTAAGGAAGTAGTGGTCTAGGGTCAATAGTTTCCGAGATATTATCGGTTCTAGTTTAACAGGCTGTCTGGCTGTCAAACTTGAACCGATATTTTGTGCCTATTTCGATCGTTTTTTGTTTTTCACTAATCGCATCTAAAAAAAATTACAAAAAAAAAACAAATTTCCTAAGTCTTTTTTGAGTTGATTTTTTTTAAGTGTATTTATCACGATATTTTCCCAAGTGTTTTCAACATTTTAGGAATGCAACATTTTGGGAATTTCAACATTTTGGCACTAAAGGTTTATTTAAAATTTAATTGGTCGGGCTACATGGTAGGCGGAGTGGGGGGTGTTAGGTTTTATTTTTGTTACGGAATTTCTCGATTCGGTCGCCGCGCTCAAAGCCCGCGATAAAAGCTATGTTATAGGTTAAAAGACGACAAACTGCACGGGGAGGAGGGATGTAGCGTCAGATGGAGGAGAGAGGTAAGTTGTTAGTTTTGAACACGACATCCAAGGGTATAATGTCACATATGTTAAAAAACTTTACTAATTTGTTTATGTAATTGTGTAATATTTGTATATTTATACCATTCACACTCTTAAAAGCTTATTTTATTCACGCAAAACAGTGAATAAATAGTAGATTGTATACCAAGGGAGAAAAGACTATTTTTACGGCGAGAGTGTTTTTTGAATCCAGAGAGAAGCGAGGGATTCTTTAGTAGAATCCTGAGCGTGTTGCTTAACCTGCTCGGTCTATCACCTATCACCTACCTATCAGACACGCAGTACGGTGATAGGAACTCTTTGTTAATTGAAACTTTTTAAAAATATTCACATTCCAAATTCAAATCTCATTATTGCCCTGCAAACAGGGCAATAATGAGCTATGAAAATCCCTGCTAGGAACATCGCCAGCAAAGCGTTACTTCAGGCCCTGTTTACAGGGATTAGACTAGCTGTTTTCGAATAGATGGGATGAAAAAGGACTTTTACTCACGCTGTTTGAATTTTGAATTTAGAACACAATTTACTCGTCGTCCACCTAACTAAATGCATATACAACCTCCTTGCGTGAAAAAAAACTTGATACAAACTCCTTGCGCTAAGAATACTCGACATACAAATTCTTTTTAGGGTTCCGTACCCAAAGGATACAAACGGAACACTTTTACTGATACTTTGCCATCTGTCTGTCCGTCTTTCACCAGGCTTTATCTCATAAACTTTGATAGCTAGACAGTTGAAATTTTCACAGTAGATGTATTTCTTTAGCCGCTATAACAACAAATAGATAAAAAACATTTAAGGACCATTCAACAACGTGATTTTGACATTAAAACGCAACGATACCGCGATGTATTTTTACCACTAGCACTTTTAACCATCTAGTGATGAATTGAGACTGGCGCCAGTGGTAAAATAAATTTTAACTTACGCGTAGCGTTCACGGGTTGGTTGCCGGTCCAGTGTTCATTTCAGGGTTCTGTACCCGATTGTGATAGTGGTACGGAAACCTTCGTACGCGACGCGAGTCCGACTCGCACTTGACCGGTTTTTTTTCTCGTAGTCTAAAGTATAGTATGCAACTCTTGAATAAAGTACGGATTTACATTGAGGGCCATGAACCACTGGCGTCGCTCAGGATTCTAACACTTGAATCCCTCGCTACGCTCGTGATTCAATCATCATGAATCACTCCCTACGGTCGTGATTCAGTCGTTAGAATCCTTCACTTGCTCGTGATTCATCTACGGCCCTCGCACTAAATCCGTCTTTTATTCACTAGTTGCATAATATACTATTACTAGGTTGAACTAGGGTCGATTAATCAACCCTATTGACAAAAAGTTCACGTAGTCCGATTGATCGAACCATCAGGAGTTTCAAAAACACGTGGTTCGAGTAATCGAACCAACGGGAACAAAAGATTCACGTAGTTCGATTGATCGAACCATCAGGACTTTCAAAAACTCGTGGTTCGATTAATCGAACCAACTGGGAAAAAAAGTTCACGTAGTTCGATTGATCGAACTAGACAGTCGAACCACGTGGCCAGAGCCCGCAAGTTGATATTGCGATGGAACCTTGTCACAATAACAGCTGCGTGACATCGCACAAAAGTACGGATAGCAAAAAATTTTTAATAAAAAGTAAATAAGCTAGGGTTATGGGTTTATTTGTAGTAGCGAGACGGCTGTTTATGACCATAGGTATATTTCTAAGAAATTTCGGGACCATTTAAGATTAGTTTTGTATGCTGCTTATAAAAAAACAATGATTACACCCATAAGTACATAATAATTATATTGTTGATATGTAAATATTTCATAATTAATGTCTGGGTTATATGGTAAATAATTATAAATTATATTATTTACCTTGCGAACGGTACCGACGGTGCACGTCGACTACGTCACCAAGATGGCCGCCAATCGCAATATCAACTTGCGGGGCTTTTATACAGTACTTACCTAATATATTTTCCCCATCATCCGGTGCATGTATAATCTGCAACTGTCCATCGACAATCTGCCCTGAGATGACACCAGAGAGCCCGGTCACGTTGATCTGCTGCCGAACCTTCTTGGCTTCGAGCTCCAACTGCTGTTGGATGTAGAGCTCCTTGTGATGGACCTTGTTGTGGTACTTCAGATGGTGGGCTTTTGTGAACTTCTTATTGCATGGACCGCAACTGTTGATAGATAATTTTGTTTTAAATAACTAGCTTCGTCCCGTGGTTTCACCCGCGTAAGTCCCGATCCCGCGGGAATATCGGGATAAAAAGTAGCCTATGTGTTATTCCAGCTCTCAGACTTAAACCAGGTCTGGCCCTAAAACTCATTTTATAAAAAATAAATAAATTATGTGAACAACACACAGCGCCATCTAGCTCCGTGGTAAGCGACTAAGCTTGTGTTACGGTGACTAGACAACGGATATAATACTTATATTTATTTATATATTTATTTATTTATGATAGCAAGGTAAGCGATTAAAAAATGCTACAACAATGAATTGCATCAATACAGATTGTTTTGGAATTCTAGGTAAATCTAAGACTAGTTTTAAATCATTATAAACGTAAATGTACTTACGAATATTTCTTCTCTCCAGTGTGTGTGAGCATGTGATTGGCCAAGACGTAAGAGTAGGTGAAGGCTTTTCCGCATAGAGAGCATTGGTACGGTCGGACGCCCATGTGTAACCTGTTTATATGGACAAACATATTAGTGTATGATATCCTGTAAAGATATTAATTGTTGACACTTCAGTATAATTTATTGGCAGAGTACATCTAATATATAAAATTTCCATGTCACAGTGTTAGTTACCGTACTCCTCCAAAACGGCTTGACCGATTTTTATGAAATTTTGTATACGTATTCAGTAGGTCTGAGAATCGGCTACTATCTATAATTTATAAGGCAAAACAACGTTTGCCGGGTCAGCTAGTTTCCTATAAGAATTGAATTTTAGTAGGAAAATGTACTGTGTCAATATATTGGAGTAGACTACCAACAATAGGCATCCCCAGTTAGTATAAAACAAAGTCGGTTTCCCGGTCTGACAGTCCGTTTCCGGCAAACTTGTTGCGGTTTTCACTATCAATTATAGAAATTCTTCCGGCATAAATACCTGCGGAAAATCAGGGCGAAATTATACCTACTTAGTTAATAAACACATTACCCTTCTTTGCGAGGGGGAAGAAAATGTTATTGTTCCGCATATAAATACATTTGTGTATTTCGTGTCTATTTCGTACCTATGACATGAGCTATTTTCTTCAACGGCTGCATCGGTTTACCCATCTACCAACCGCAAAAGTTCAAGCCGATAGACGTTGACTTGCGGTGTTAAGAAATCAGAAAAGAACATGGTGGTGACACGACTTAGCTGTTTTAGCACCAGTAAAGGGTCAAGCGTGAGACATCTAGGTCTAAATCTCAGTCTTACCTCTCATGTTTCTGCCTGGAACCATAGTCATTGAATCGGCGTTTGCACATTCTGCACTCATACGGTTTTTCTCCCGTGTGTACGACCATATGTCGTTTCAGAGCCGTCCTTGTGACCGCAGAGAATCCGCAAATACTAAACATTGCGTGGCGTTGGTGAAGGTAGAACGTTTGTCACCTCTAGTTGATCGTGTTTCACTTGGTTCCGTAAATGCTGTGTTTTTGGAGGGCTACGAGTTTAGTTCAGTGATGAATGATACAAAAACACACTAAAGTGACATTCGAGTTTACACTTTGGCTGCTGGGGCCGAAACCACTAATAGTCTCGTGTGCCAGGGAAAAAACACACCTGTTGTGTGCTTACCGAAATGGCGAAAATGGTAGAAAAACACACACGTTGTGTTTTCACCAGTCAAAGATGAACTAGACATTGAAATATAGATATTCGTATTTGACTACTATTTGCAATGATAGCTCCATTTTTTATACAAATAATATGTTTACTTTTGTATATATTCATCAATGAACCATCACTCTTAACTCCACCAATCACCAGTTCTGTGCAAATCCTTGTGATTACTAATAAAATGTGTTTCAACGAGACTAATGTTAACGTAATCTAAATAGAACCAGTTTGTTTTTAAAAAGTCATTGATCTAAACGTAAGACGTATAGATCAACTCCTTATCAGAGCACGAATTCTGTACCTAATCGTCTTAACATTCCTTCAGCATCGTCAGATTTTTCTCGAAAACGGTTCAACAATTCAACAAAAAAAGTATATATTTGTTACTACAAATTTATATTGTACCTATATCTCTTGTCTAGTACCCATAGTACTTGCCTAGTGCTTAGTTTAGGGCTATATTGAGCGGTGTGTAACATCGTTCAATTTTATTGTTGAATTTACCCTCTTACTTATAAACGCTGTGCTTATGTAACATTTGTCTTTTACTGTGACATGAAGTTTCAAAGTTAACAGACAGAGACAAACGTTACATAAACTTAGTCATCGTTTATAAGTAAGGGGGTTAATTTAAAGAAATTGTACAACGCTTTTCAATCGAGAAACATCTAAACTTTCTAAAACGGTGTAGAGACGATTTAGTTCTAGAATACGCCAGATAACATCAGACTCGTCGGTACGTATTGTGTCAATTCAATAGTGTTGTGTGACTGAGACTGAAAGCGGACCCCGGGCTCTCGAGAGGGATGCAACCGGGAACATCGCTCGGATGATGATGATGAATAGTGTTGTGTGACTCGCCTCTCGTGTTTCTGCCTCGAGCCGAAGTCTCCGAAGCGTCGGTCGCAGATACGACACTTGTAGGGCCGAACGCCGGTGTGACGCAACATGTGACGACGAAGCTCCATGTTTAGAACGCACGCGTACCCGCAAATGCTGGATAATTACAATAGTACATTGGGTCACTAAGCTAGGTGAGATGCCTATGTCTAAATCGATGTATAGTTTCTTTAATTATTAGTAAAATATGATTTTTTTCGTTATGCATGTTAGTGAATAATAGTTGTGAACTAGTTTTGAAGATAAACTTAAATGTGTGTAACTATGGTTTTCGAATGATAGATATTGTGATGTAAAAATGTTTTGAATTTAATAAAAAAAGCTTGGTTTTTTCGCGTCTTAATTTCCCAAAATTTACGAACATATCAGAATAATTTAATGAGCAAAATGAGCCGAGCCCTAAATATTCAATTTAAACCCATTGTTTACGTAAACACTATCGTCAATTTGACGATCGCTTGCATCTAGCGTAGAAACAATAATTCCTGTGCAGACGGACGCGCATCGCATGACGAATGCAAGAGCGCCTTGCCTTGTCCACACAAGAATGATTGTTTCTACGCAAAATGCAAGCAATTATCATGCCATCGTCAATTGACGATAGCGGGCGTAAGATGTGCGGTTTACACGAACATTGGGTCATAAAGATGACATTTACACTAACACTTTATTTAATACAGCCCACATGCCCGAATTTCTTTATATTTGTGCTGTACGGTGGTCTCTTTTGGTAAAGTTGCAGTGTAAGTGTCCATTGTGTATTTACAGCTTTACAATGATCATTTAAACTACATTGGCAGACGGGTGCGGGTGCGTTCGTGAACTTGTCTTTAGAAAAGCATTTACGGAACCAAATAAACAATGGGCGCAGGTGCGATTGAATTTATTAAAATAGCTTTAATTTGAACTATAAAGTTACAAATTCAAGTTTTAAAATGTATTTTTATTTTAGATACACCCACCCACACCCATGTCTCAACATGGACGTGACAAATAATTTGATTAGGTAATTTAATAAAAGCTGTGCCTCGTGATTTTACTCAAGTCTGAATTTTGTGTGATTTTAACTTTTTAATTTTCTTACTTTGACGTTTCCACTATTTTACAATTGTCTTGGTTGCGAGGAGACTGTAAGGCTTAGGTAAATATGTTATCATGTGTTCCAATCATGGTCAAGGTACAAGGGCGGTAAAATCGCGAGGCGCAGCTAGTTTATAGAAAAATAAATAGTAAGTATGTATAATATGTGAAATACCTGCAAACAAACGGCTTGATACCCAAATGCCGTCGGATATGGGCTTGCAGTGACGCGTTAGATGTAAAGGAAGCGCCGCAAGTTTCGCATGTGTGTCTAGAACAATAATAAAATTGTAAACCGTTATGTACCATAAGAATTGCCATGCCATGTGCGGTTATGTATACAATGCTTTACCGGATAATATAAAGCAGTTGTCTGGTCCTCTATTTGTGAAACGTCTTAAACTTTGGCTTCAGGAAAAGGCGTTTTATCCTGTGTCGCAACTGGTAAAAAAGAATTACATGATATGACCTATTGTTTATATGATTTAATGTACTGATTTTAACTTGACTGCATTGTATATGGACCTAATGAATTTAATTTATCTAATTGTATTTTTATTACTTTTTCCTTATATTGCATATGTGTTTTTGCTAATTTGCACGCTGCGACTGCGGTAAACCGTACAAGGTCCTGAACTAAAAATGTAATACCATCCTATTGTACCTTCAGTTTATGCAAATAAAATATTTCATTTCATATTTAATTTCATAAAAATAATCAATAGTGTGTACAAGTACATAATATCTTGATCAGGTCCGATCTTGTTCCACTGCCACCTTCCTTCTTCTAGATAAGCGTGCTACAACCTAAAGCATTTCACCACTTACCATCAGGTGAGATAGTGGTCAAACGCTCATCTATCCTGTATTGTCTAAAATTTAGTGGTAGTTGAGAGGTTAGACAGTGTGATAGGCAATCATAACTTATTGAAGTCTATACTAATATTATAAAGAGGTAATGTTGGTAACATGTATGTATGTATTCTGGTGGTAATATCTGTAACCAGTGGACCGATTTTGATGAAATTCAATATGATGATATATTGCATGTCTGAAGATAACATGGGCCATGTTTTATCCCAATTTTCCCTTTGGACAAATCGGGACGAAAACATCTGAAGCCCCAGGGTGCTGCTAGTCTTATTAAAATATATTAAATTTCAAGTTCATATTTCATGGTATATTTACTTACATTTTATCGTAATGATATTTCTTCTGGCTCTGGTACTTCTTCTTGGGTTTGGGGTTGAGGATGTGATCGGGAATGGGCTCAGAGATTGCCATGATTGTCTCCTTGAGCAGCATGTCTTCACCTTCAGGCTCTTGTGGTTTGGCGACCGGCTTTTTGGGTTCTTTGCGAGGACGCCCGCGTTTCCGAGGCGTTGGTTGTACCTGTAAATATATAAAATATAGGAATTTGTAAAAACCTAAAATGGGCAAGTTTTGGACCCAAGCTATTAACAAAACAAAACTGTAGGTAATTCTAATATTTGCTGCATGGCAAAATAAACACGCAACCAAAGGATGCAAATTGCCTACTGCTTCATTAGGGACAGATTCCTAATATTTTAAGTTTATCTATCTATTTATATAAAAGAAAGTTGTGTTTGTAGTTACACTATTTATAACTCCAGATGGCTAATAATTGTTGGTTAGCGTAGAACCAGGAGACGGACATAGGACACTTTTTTTTTGCCAGCTCAGCTAAGGCGGCTAAGTTCGCCGAGTCAGCTATGAGTCAGTCATTAATAAAAATTAATTACCTTTTCCACTTCTTGGTCTTCTGTCGGATCAAAGTCAGGATCATCATCATCTATTCCGCCGAAATCTAAGGAAGTAAAGAAAAACCATTATGTACTGAAAGAAATATTGAGAAAAAAAAATATTGTGCACTAAAAATCGATCATCCATCCAAGCAATGACAGTGAAAAATACAAACCCAAAAAAACATGTTCGAATGTGTAGTTCCATATAAATAAATTCTGTGAACAACACACAGCGCCATCTAGCCCCGTGGTTAGCGACTAAGCTTGTGTTACGGTGACTAGACAATGGATATAATACTTATATTTATTTTTCTTTTGTTAATACATACATATTATACATAGGGGGACACCCAGACCAGACACAAATATTTATTTTATAAGCATAAATACTTGCACCCGGCGGGAATCGAACCCTCCTGCATTGCAGTCGCGCTTTCGCACGACGCGCCACAGAGGTCATCCTTTGTGGAATATATCCTATGGAATACTGGAAATGGAAAAATATATCCTGTGGAATACTGGGATATGAAAATCCTATGTGTTAAGCCAAAATTCGCATTTATAATATTAGTGGTATTATTTAACATAGCGGTCCTGGGACTCTTAACATTAGTTAAGCTACACCACTTTACAAAAAATTAGAATAATAACAATAAATAAAGCATTAAAACAAACCATGAAGAATATCCTCGGGTTCTTCTTTGATGTCAAGATTGTCGCTGGCCAACAGTGAAGTGAGTGACTGCTGCTCCTTCTTTGGCCGCTTCATTTTCTTACGATTGTATGGTGATATATCTGTTGCATCATCATGGCATTAGGTAAGTGAAATGTGAGGTCATGTTCAGACAAAAAAACACTCTTAACTTTAAGGTATTTTCACTGAGTTGTTTACAAAAACTGATGGAAAATAAGTAATTTAGATAAGTTTGAACACAATTAACACACAGTTAAGAGTGCTGTTTTTCCACAAGGCTAAAAAAGCTTTTCAAGCCTTTGAGCTTTAAAAGTATTGTGGTAAATCCACAATAATGGCAATAATAAGTTTTCGCATTATTACAGTATGAAAATGCACACCCAAAATTTCAAAATATGTCATATAATATTCCTAAAATCACTCTGTGATATTACAAGTTAGACTCCAAATTAGAATTTAGTGGATTATGAATTTAAAAGGGAAAGTAGGAAGTTGGATTATTTGAATAGAAAGGTTCATACCTATTTGTCCCTGTTCGTTAGGATATTTTCTTGGCCGCCCCCTCTTCCTGGGCTCCGGAGCTAAGGTTACAACAGACGAGCCCGGGGTCTTCACCAGTGTCCGAGTCCAGGACCCATTCGGATCATGTTCAACTGGGAGCTCATATTGTAGAAACATGCCGTTCTCCTGCTTTATCGTTATTGTTTCTGTTTCTAATGCTAAAAGGTACAATATGGACAAAATAAGTTTAATGGACAGAAGATGTTATACACATATTTGCTTATAATGCGTGTGCATAAATACATGTAATATATTCTGTGTGTATAATGTAGGTTTGTTTACAGTTATCAAAGAACAAAGCTGGTCTTATGCTTTATGTGATAGGCAATTATGTAAGCGCCAATTATGTAGTAGGTTTGTGCTAGCTATGCTTACATTTTGATGATGAAGCAGACACGGCCGCCGAAGTCTTCTTGAACTCCTCCAGACATTCCTTCAAAGTATCGTTCGACGTGAGGCATTGTTGTTTGAATTGATACGCTAATGTAAGCTTGTCCACGCAAACCAGGCAGATCAGCGTCGGCAAAGAATCCTCTTTGATCACCTAAAACACAATTATTTTCACTTGGAAAATTCGTTCGTCCAGTATTTCGGGGATGTCAGTAAAAAATCAGGAAAATTCGACAAAATAATAAACGAATAAATAGCAACATTATTTGCAGGCAAATTAGGATTAGGGTGGCCATCGCAACCATTTTGATGTGGTAATTTTTACTTACTTCGGTACCGCAGCAGTAAGAATACTTTTCGCACAGTTGCTCGTTATTTTCGTCCCAGTCGAAGAGAGATACCATCTCACCACTTTCGAGACACACCCGGCACGTTAATTGCCAGTCCATTTTGATAGGTAAATGTAGCACGAACGCTAAATACGAAGAAATTCTCACATTCCATTGAGTCAACCGGAAGTGTAAATATTGGTTGCGTCACCAACATTAGAAAAACAAAATACGCGGTAAAATACCACACCTTCGATTTAGTGTCAGATTACTGTCATTGTCAAAATAAAAATGCGTTTTTCATTGCTGTTTTCTCTTTTTGACTCCAAAACATATTTAATTTCGCCGTAAATTGTAATATTCTAAATATTTACTTGCAATCCTAATAGTTAATTATGGTTTATATTTATAATTCATAGAAGAAAAAATGTCTTGCCAATGCTGCCAACATGCCAAACTTAATATAATTGTCACTCTGTGGGCTAGTGACGTGCATTATTAAACAAAATCAATGAAACGGGATCGAATAGTGATGCCAAGTCAACAACATTTTTCCATGATCTTTGATTCGTAATTACAATATTCTATTTATAATATAAACTAACCCAAACCACCATTTGGAGGATTTAATAATGCATTTTTCTAACTCAAAGATCAAGATTTTGAAGACCTAGTTCCATTTAAGAGCTACAGAGACAAGACATTGGCTACATTGAGGGCGGATACGAAAAAAAAAACAATTAATCCCGTTCTCCATCCGTTCCCCCGATCAATCTCTTCCAATCCTCCCACCCTTCCCTCCTCCCTTCCTCCTTCTTCAACACAAAACGTCAAATTAGTCAAAAATTACAACAATAACAAATACGACGATGAAATTAATTTTAGAGCAGTTAAAGTAAATTAAATTACAACATAATGGAGTTGTTTAGGTCCGAAACTCACTACATATTCGTCAGAAACGAGTCCAGTTTGTGGTGGAATCGATTAACAGGAGTTTTTTCAGTACGCTCAGGTATGACCTCAGCATTTATAGTATTTTAGTCGGTTTATGACAGGTATTTGACCTAGATTCCAGAAATTGCAGCTTAGCATACCATAATTAATCAGTAACACACAATTGTTTGCGATTTCATTGATAAAACAAGTAGATACTCGCACATTAAAATTAATTAAAAAAATCGGGATCCTCCCTTTGTTTGAGTTAATGTTTCCTCTGAAAAACTTTTTCGAAAGGTAGGTACCTATAAAAATCTAACATAAAATTTCCATGTCACAGTGTTAGTTACCGTACTCCTCCGAAACGGCTTGACAAATTTTTATGAAATTTTATATTCGCATTCAGTAGGTCTGAGAATCTGCTACTATCTATAATTAATAAGGCAAAACAACGTTTGCCGGGTCAGCTAGTAAATTAATAAATATAATATAAATACTATAAATATAGGTAATTCACAAATGCATAATTACGTAGATTTATATGCATGTGTTTGTAATTGTATCACCTATTTATTGCCTAAATCTCAATACTTGATTTTAGCATGGGACCTTTCCGACATTGAGGACATAGAATGTCTAGGCATCACAGAAGGCATTATAGGTAAAGTTGACCACTCAAACATATTTGAGCCCCGACTCATGATAATAAAAGAAAGCATTCCTGTTGGCAACATATATTTCCACCATACAATTTACAAAATCAAATCGATATGTTTTCTAAACATGGGCGCTGGCAATCAAGAACTTGAGTTAACGCCCTGTACTAAGCATGGATCAGTATCTGCATCTAACAAGTCATTTAATAAGAAAATGGGTGGGCGACTGTTTGAGAATTCAGCATTTCTGAACAAAACCGTTGGAGCTGTGAAGAATGTTAGTAACACTATTAAGACGACAACACAACAGGCGGCTACTCAGGTATTTATTGCATTCAACATTTACTCTCTACTCGCCTATAATATTAGATAATTTCGGATGCAGGTGAAGTAAAGTGCTTTAAAAAACCATAGTTAATCTATACATCTGTATGCCCATCTTGAGTTTCATTAAAAGCACATCAGTTGTTTCAAACCCCATTTTTACAAACAAAAATATTATCTTACTTATCTTTATTTATTTTATTACTAATCTAATCTTTAACAATAAAAACCTAATCTCTTGCCAAAATTGATGTCTATCCATGGGGGCCATGTTTAGGAACAAGTAGCCAGTTCCAGTTCCAGTTTCCGCAATAAATAATTAAACCAACTAACAGAATCAATTTAATTTTGTAGGTAAAACAGACAGTAAACAAAAAGAGAGACCCTAAAGTTGCTGAGCGTTTTGAGAAAAGATTAACAGATGAACTTCACAAGATATTTGATGAGTCAGATAGTTTTTACTACTCTCGTACTTTAGACTTGACGAACTCACTGCAAAGGCAATATGAAGTTGAGAAGGTGTTGGAGTCAGAAGAAGGCACAGGGAAGGCAGTGACAGATATAACAAGATGGTGGAAATATGTTGACGATAGATTTTTCTGGAACAAACATATGCTAAAGGATATAATTGCTTTGGGAGTAAGTTTTACTTTAATGCTAATTGACACTACACATAGCTCGGTTGTCGAGGAAAGTAGGTAATAAAAGTGGTTTTCACGCAAATTTTGTGGTTATTCCAGCAGAATTGCAGGAAAATTTACAGTAGGTACCTACTTTGAGGATATTTGTTTTGACATTAATTTTCGTCATTATCATCAGTCTTTCCTGTGATCAATGAGTAATAAAACCATTGAACAAAAATCCTCCTAATCTATCTTCTATATTCTTAAATATAAAATTTCCATGTCACAATGTTAGTTACCGTACTCCTCCGAAACGGCTTTACCGATTTTTACCAAATTTTATATGCGTATTCAGTAGGTCTGAGAATCGGCTACTATCTATAATTTATAAGGCAAAACAACGTTTGCCGGGTCAGCTAGTAATTTATAAATGCGAAACCTTATGTGTATGTTAGTGTCGTTAGCAAATATTGGTGAACCAACTGTGACGAAACTTGGTATGCAGATGCTGGAGCTGGAGATGATATCCCGATATCCCCGCGTGATCGGGACTTACGCGGGTGAAACCGCGAGGTGCAGCTAGTTGTAAATAAAAAAGGAATGTTAGATTTTGTTGTTGTTATAAAGTGCTGGAGATATGATAATGTCAATCATACATAAAACAACATTTGCATTTGACTTGTTATTGTTTCTATAAGTATGTAAAGTTACCTACTCAAAATGTATAGCATTTTTGTTTGCCATGATGTTATATTATTTATTTTTCAATACAAAGTTATGTATAGGTGTTACTAGTAATAATTGTCAGCTAATAAGTCCATTCATTCATATTATGCCTGGAAGAAATAAGTTTTAACGACAACGCCACGAAAATTTCAATTTGTACTACTTTCTCATTATTTTATTTACGACTAATGGGAAAGTCTTTTGCTCAGCAGTTGACTCAAATATATTTCTAATCTATTGTACACAGTGTGGCAAAAAGCAATCGATGTCATCACCAAGCATGTTAAGTTTATTGCGTGTATTGCGTATTTTGTCCATTTCCCCGGAGGTTGTAATTTAAAACTCGTTTCAGAGTCCAGACTGCGAACAATGGATCCTACCCATCATCCAAGGATACGTCCAGCTCTCACAGATAGCAGTAGAACAGGCGGAGGCTAACTTGCTCAACACCGAGTCATTGTCCAATTCAGGAGGTTGCGATGAGAGTTTCACTTTGGGGATTATATCGAGACGGTCACGGTACCAAGCAGGCACTAGGTAAGCTTGTGTCTTTACTTTACTTGACTACGGTAAATAGGAAGGAATTATTTTTTATTCTTTCATGTTCTAATTTATTAGGTATTCTTTTCATCAGGTATGATGAGGTCAAATGCTAGCCTGTATCATGTAAAAAAACAACTTGGAGGCAGGTCAATTTAAGTTGAAGTTTTTGCCACTATCCGCATTCTTGTTTTCGTCAACTGAACTAGGTGTATGCTAAACTTTTTAAATTAACACCATTGGAACTCATAATTTATATTTAAAAATATAAATAATTTGTATTTTTAAATATAAATTATGTAACATAAACAAATAACATAATTTATATTTAAAAATATAAATTATAGGTGTATGATGTTGTTTTACCCACTATCTGGGTCTTTTGCGTAAATTCTAAGGAATTTTCATTGTAATTTTCTCGGTAGTTTTTGAATGAAGGAGGAGCAAAGTTACGTAAATACTAACATAAAATCTTTTTTTTCGATTCGTAAAGTGAATGATAAGTTCTTATACTAGGCGCATTTACAGGTATAATCGTCGAGGTATCGGATCCGATGGGAAAGTGGCAAACTACGTCGAAACTGAACAAATTGTGTCGATTATATGCTCAGATAGTATACACAGAGCATCATTCATTCAGGTAAGTTACTATTTATTCGTTGTTGGTAGTGAGATTTCTATCAGTATTGGAGTTAAGCATTTGGAGTGAACATTGAATTCTATAACGAAAATATCAGTTCTAGCAAAACTCGTATTTATTGTAAATTCTACGTAATTACTCGTCTAAGAAATGTGTCTGTCACATTTTCGTTGGAGTTAAAAATCACTAATAAGAGCGAGACAGGGCATTGCTTAGCCAAAGTAATCACTCAGATTCGTCTATAAATACGGGTGTAACACCCATATTTATAGTCAATTCTAAGTAATTACTCGTCTAAGAAATGTGTCTGTCACATTTTCGTTGACGTTAAAAATCTATACTTCTATACTTATATTATAAAGAGGTAACGTTGGTAACATGTATGTATGTATGTATATTGGAGGTAATCTCCGAAACTACTGGACCGATTTCAAAAATTCTCCATTAGAAAGCTACATTCACCCTAAGTAACATAGGCTACTTTTGATCCCGATATTCCCACGGGATCGGGACTTACGCGGGTGAAACCGCGGGAATCTGCTAGTCACTAATAAGAGCAAGACAGGGCATTGCTTAGCCAAAGTAATCACTAAGATTCATTTATAAATACGGGTGTTAGAATGTAAGAAGTAATAGAGCTTACTACAAGTATGTTGCTGGTGGTTGTAATTCTAATAATTTGTTATTGCGCTTATCTTTGGAGCCGATATTAAATTGGTTGTCATTAATCTATTTGTTTTTCGTTGGTGTGGGGTGGGACTAGTGTTTTGGCTGATTGACTAACACGTTTCAGGTTCGTGGTTCTGTACCTATATTCTGGAGTCAACCCGATTATAAATTCCGACCTCCACCGAGACTCGATCGAGGTAACTCATAGATAAGAAGCAGATGTTCTAATATGATAATAGATATAGACTTTTATAGAAATTTCATTTAGAAGTTGAGACAATTTTCCGACACTCGTTTTGCGTAAGGTGAAAGCTAACAATAATAAATACATTTTGTTTAAACCATAATAAATAACCTGTATTTATTATGGTTTAAACAAAATGTATTACAAAAAAAACTTTTTTTTCCTGTTTTAATCACGTTGCCTACCAGTGCGTAGGAAGTCCGTAAAGATCCCGAAACGTCGGGCATTGAAAAATGCTTAACGCGGTTAAAACCGAAGAAAATATCTTTTATTTTTCATCAACATCGCGAAAACCGAAGAAAAATCAAAAAAAAATTCTGAAAGAAAGTGATTTAAAACCTTTTTCAATTTGCAGATGAAGAGTCTTCCCACGAAGCCTTCAAGAAACACTTCGAAGAAGAACTATCTACGTACAAACAAGTGTGCATTGTCAACTTAGTGGAACAACAAGGCAGAGAGCGCATCATTTACGAGGCGTATGGGAACCATGTCCTGAAGTACAATAGCCCTGATGTCGTCTACGCTACCTTCGATTTTCACGAGTATTGGTGAGTAATGGTCCTATAAAGAGATTAAACACTAATCTTCTAAACTGATTTATCCTATACTAGCTGCGTCCCGCTTGGTTTCACCCGCGTAAGTCCCGATCCCGTGGGAATATAGGGATCAAAAGTAGCCTATGTTACTCCTCGATAATATAGCTTTCTATTGGTGAAAGAATTTTTGAAATCGGTCCAGTAGTTTTTGAGTTTACTCATTACAAACATACGACACACACAAAACACAAATCTTTCCTCTCAATTATAATATTAGTCTAGATAAGCTAAGTACTTAAGGTGGATTACATTTTACAGAGGTTTGTAGACTGTGTTCTTCACAGGTATAATGTAGGCATAATATAAGATGGGTTTTTCGAAATCGGGATCGGGGACTTATGAGGGGGAAACCTTAGGCCACAGCTGGTAGTGTTATAAATTGATTTTAAATAATATCATCATCATCATCCGATCAGCGATGTTACCGGTTGCATTCCCCTCGAGAGCCCGGGGTCCGCTCTCCTACTTTTACGTCTCTACTTCGCACGATTTTTTTAAATATATAATATTCGCTAATCCGAAGTAGGCATCCTAGGCCTCTCACTGCGTAACATCTCTAACGCAGCGTACTACGTGGACGATTGGATGCGAACGCGATTGCGAAGCGATCCGATCCGGTGCGGTGCGGAAACAACAAACAGTCGATAGCTATTGAAGTGTCCTACGTGACCAAATGCACGTAAAGTGCGATGCGGCGCGATTCTCGACTGTTCCTTGTTTCCGCACCGCACCGGATCGGATCGCTTCGCAATCGCGTTCGCATCCAATCGTCCACGTAGGACGCTGCGTAAGGGAAGACCCGTGCCCTACAGTAGTGGGACAAATTACCGGGCTAAAAAAGTAAGATAATATTTTGAAGTTTATATTTCTTTGTTTTCAGTCGAGGAATGCACTATGAGAATGTAAACATCCTAATAAACGCAGTAGCGGACGTCATTGCCGAGATGCGTTTCTGTTGGCGCGACGATCGAGGGCTTATCTGTGCGCAGAATGCTGTGTTCAGAGTCAACTGTATTGATTGTCTGGACAGGACCAATGTTGTGCAGGTAGTCTATTAATCTTTAGACAAGTTAATATGGAAAACCTAGCGTTATTAGATAGGTTAGCAAGCTATTGATGCAGATCGTTCTTTGCATAGCTAAAACTAAAATTTTCTTCCTGCCTTATGTGGGGTCCACACAGTATATTCCCTACTTCAATATGTTCCCTGTCAATGTCTCGCTCACTTCCTTTCCCCCATATCCTCCTTTAAGCTCCGAACGATTACACTTACAGTTACACTTACAGTTACACTTACAGTTACACTTACAGTTACACTTACAGTTACACTTACAGATACACTTACAGTTACAGTTACACTTACAGTTACACTTATAGTTACACTTATAGTTACACTTACAGGTACACTTACAGTTACACTTTACCTAAAACAGACCACACCTACAGCACACAATGCATGAAATTCTTTATAAGTGTGCTGTAGGTGTGGTCCGTTTTAGGTAAAGTGTAAGTGTTAACTTGTATTTGAAGCTTAACGCAGTCCCTCCATCACTTTTTGATCTCCCTCTCGCATTGCGACCTCTTTCTTCTAAGTTCTGTGCTCTCCTGGTGAGTATCCGCTCTCTGCTTAATGCGACTCGAATAGTATAATTAATTAGGTTTGGTATTGAAGAATAGAAGATTTCTAAGTTAATTGCCGTGATAGTCAACTATACGCTCAGTCTGCGCTTCTTTCTGGCTGATTAAGCACTTCCAGTTTTAATATTTGTATTTCTTTGTAAGTTATTTCGTTAAGTTGCGTAAGTATATCTTTTTGTTTTGAGCTTGCTTATTTTTGACTACTTTTGGCATACATGTTTTAATGTTTTATGGCGCAATGAAATTATGCAACACTTTTTATGGCATCTGAGTTTAAGCCTTAAAATTATCCATTCGACAAATGCCTTTAATTCATATCCCTGGGTGCATTGAGTTGTGCATATTTTTTTATTCCTTTGATTTCAAGTATTTTAAATATAATAAAAGTCGCGGGTTCGAATCCCGCCGGGTACTAAAGTTTTTGAAAGCTTTTTTTCAAAAAAGGAAGTATTTTAAAGTTAGATTAATAACACAGAATAGATTTGACTTGAAGTATTATAATATATGACTTATATTTGTATGCGCTAGCGATTTTCTTAATAGCCTTATGCGAACTGTTTAATTGTGTCAGTAATTCGGTATGTAGTTCGGTCCCGGTCCGGTGAGATAATACTACCGGACTACTGAGCCTGCGGTTTTCAGCCACCGGTTATTATAAATACGAACAACTTTGACCAGCTTTAGGGTTTCGTACCCAAAGGGCAAGAACGGGACCCTTTTACTAAAACTACTGTCTGTCTGTCTATCTGCAACAGCAGCTTTATCCTGAGACTGTGCTTATTGGCAGCTTACTTCTATTTTTAGGGTTCTGTACCCAAAAAGTGAAAAACGGGACCCTATTACTGAGACTTCGCTGTCTGTCTGTCACCAGGCTGTATCTCATAAACCGTAATAGCTAGACGGTTGAAATTTTTCCAAATGATGTATTTTAATAACAAATACTAAAAACAAATAAAACAAATATTTAAGTGGGGTTTCCATACAGTAACCGTCCCAATAAAACTGAAACGTAAACGCAAGCAACCGCGATGTATCTTTATTACTAGCGCCATCTAGTGATGGAGTGATAGACTTAACGTTCACTTTGTTTCTTTGCTTTTATGTTTGTCTTATTTTTGTTATGTATACTTTAGTGCTTCTTATGTTAACTTTCTACTTTGAATTTGAATTGAATTGTAATTTTGAAAGATGATTTATTGATGTAAAACATCTATAGGCGAGGGTAAACCTAAAAGTTCGCGTGGCGAAACAAGCCGTGGCGACGCTTCGCCACGCTATATATTTGATGGAGTATAATGTGTACTATATGTAGCAATAGCGAGTCGATGTTTCACATGTCCCGTGACGGCTCACATTTATTTTACTATATCGTTTTTCAGACTGCGATAGCGAAGTACGTTCTAGAGTTGCAGCTGTGTAGGCTGGGCCTGGCAACACCGGGCTGTGTGTTGCCAGCAGCCTTGAGACAAGCCTTCCTCACAATGTGGGCGGATAACGGAGATATTTTGTCAAGGCAGTACGCTGGCACTAAAGCTTTGAAGGTAGCGTTATTTAATACAAGCAGATTCCCGCGGTTTCACCCGCGTTTTCCCGATCCCGTAGGAATATCGGGATCAAAAGTAGCCTTTGTTACTTGTCGATAATGTAGCTTTCTATTGGTGAAAGAATTTTTAAAATCCGTCCAGTTGTTTCCAGAAATTACTCGGAAAATGTTACCGACGTAACCTCTTTATAATATACTAGCAGATTCCCGCGGTTTCACCCGCGTAAGTCCCGATCCCGTGGGAATATCGGGATCAAAAGTAACCTATTTTACTCAGGGTGAATGTAGCTTTCTAATGGTAAAAGAATTTTTGAAATCGGTAGTAGTTTCGGAGATTACCCCCACTATACATACATACATACATACATGTTACCAACGTTACCTCTTTATAATATTAGTATAGATTATAGTTAAATTAAAATTAAGTAGAGGTTAAAAATTAATCCCCAATCGTTTTTTTATTTATTTTCAGGGTGATTACACTAGAACGGGTGAGAGAAAATTTACTGGATTGATGAAAGATGGTGTAGCGTCAGCTAACAGGTAAAGTGGCATCCCTACATTGATATTATTAAAGCTATAATGTCCCCACACTTGGGGTGTTCTACGTGTGTTCGTCGTGTCATTGCGCAAAACACATTGAACCGATTGCGATAAAACTCTCATCATCCGAGCGATGTTCCCGGTTGCATCCCTCTCGAGAGCCCGGGTTCTGCTTTCGATTGCGATAAAACTCTGTTAGCCTTATTATTAAGTGAGAGTAAGGTCGGAGTACTGAGAACATGCTTTGTCTTTTTCCGTGACCAGAACTTTTAAAGACAGACACAAAAAGTGATAAAACCACTCCGACCTTACTCCACGTTTATTTATTAGGCTATTTATGCAGAAAGGACCTCGGAAATTTTTAATCCCCATATTTGTACAGAATTGGGAATTACGCGGGGCGCAGCTATTTCTATAGTTACATCTATATCTATAAAAGGTTTTGTCCTGACTGATAGATCAATGTACGGCCTAAACCGCTGTTTGTACAGAGCTGTTTGTAGAGTGTGCCCTTTATTTATAATGTAGGCATCTGAAAAGAAAGAGTTCTTAAAATTTCCCACAGAATCGGGACTTATGCGGGTGAAACCGCGGAACACAGCTAGTTGTATAATATTTTCTCCATAGATACCTGACAAATCATTTCAAAGACTCGATAACTCAGTTCGCAATAGACATTGCTCTCGGTCAAGCACCTAACGAATCGACCATAGACGAATACCGTTACTGGCACGATATAAGAACCGCTACAAAAATGGTCATAGACAATCTAGAGAGCGATAGACACAAAGACATGATGCCTGTCTACTTTGGACACGGTTTGACTAGAGAATACGCTCTCGCTGAGATTTCTTACGGCGTAGGGAGGTCAGTTTTATTCTAAAATGAAATTCGTAAGACTGTTTGTTTTTGCTTTTTTAACCGAAGTAAAGAAAAGGAGGAGATTCTCAGTTCGTCGCGTATAAATATGTATGTATTTTGGACGTTTGACCCAATCACGCGAAGACGGCTTGACCGATTGAGATGATTCTTTTTTAAATTGAGTGGGGAGAGTTCCGAGTTGTGCCCATTTAAATTTGTTGAGGATCTGATGAGTATCTTCGGAGTGATGAATGAAGCTCCTCAAAATGCAGTATTTTTTTAATTTTTCGATTAGTTTCGTTCAAGAAGATTTTATTATTTACTCATATGCCGTATCGGATACTCGCAAAATATTCTGTAAATTCGATTTCTTTAAGTCCGAACTAAAACTAACAAATCCAAAATGCAATGTGTTTTGTTTTTTGTGGCCAAACTTTTTAAAATAACTACCAAAGTACTGGAAACTCCTATGGCTTGGCAATTAAATGTATTCTCTGTATTGTTTTTTTCGGCTTCGACAAATTTAGAAGGTTATTTAATAGATAGCTACGGAACCCTCAACGCGACTTCGGTTCGTTATTGTGTTGTATTGCCGAACCTCCACCGCCAACTAAGTTATTACTCAAGGCATTTTTACTGGAAATACAATTTACAAGGATAAATGCTTCTCTAATGAGAAATGAAATGAAATATTCTCCCAAGACAGGATTCGAACCTGTGCCCCTAGTTTGCTTTTTTATTTTTTAATGATGCATTTCCCCTTGTACAATATTTCTAATAAACTAAGTTAGTTTAGTTTAGCTTGCCAGTTTTTCAACGAGTGAGCATAGCTGGCATAGTTTGCAGTAGACGCAAATGTAAACTCGCCTTTTATCCCAGGTACTATTTGTCGACGTTCAAAGACGCGCTCCGTCAAGTGGCTGTCGACGTGATGACGGGGGAATCGCGCACGATACCGGAACAACTGATCGTGCCGGATGGATCCAAATGCACTTCGGTGAAGGTTTTGACGTTTAATGTGCGTGCATGTGGCTTGCTTCTTCATTGGTATTCAAGTTACACGATTGGGACACATAATTACTATTGATGGGCCGGCTATGGGTTTTGCCGACTAGTCGGCAATGGAGATCATTATAATTCAGAGATAAATATCTCCCAAATGATAACTCGGCATTCTTTGGTAAGTTTGCAAGAAATCGCTCAACTGAAAATCTTCCCAAAATTCAAAAAAATGGTTAAACTTTTTTCAAAAAAAAACCCGACCAAGTGCGAAACTCGCGCACGAAGGGTTCCGTACCACTATCACAATTAGGTACGGAATCCTAAAATGGTTTTGCAACAACCAATTTTTAAATTTGATAAGAAAAGGTGAAATATTTAGCTTCGATTCTTTTTAAGGATGCATCCTTAAAAAAAACGGAAAAAAAATCTGGCACAAACAAAATCTGAAACTTATAACAAACTCTTTGGTTAGTGAAGGCAGACTGGTATATTTGACAGACAAGGCGGCCATTTTGAATTCCATGACCATCTCGATTTGATTTCGACCAATCAGAAGCGACCTCACATTGGAATAAAATTCCCTTGTAGTTTTTGAAACACGTTTGTTGTATGGGAGTCCCTCTTAAATATTTGTTTTATTTTGTTTTTAGTATTTGTTGTTGTAGCGGCTACCGAAATTCATCTTCTGTAAAAATTTCAACCGTCTAGCTAGCTATTACGGTTCTTGAGATACAGCCTGGTGACACACGGACAGACGGACAGACAGTGAAGTCTCAGTAATAGGGTCCCGTTTTTACCCTTTGGGTACGGAACCCTAAAAAAAGAATAAAAGCCGAAGACACAGTTAAACCATTTTAAGCGTCCTGGTTATTCTAACACCTTCTAACTAATTTAGCAAAAGTTGGTTTTATTGCATAATTTTTAGTTCACGACTAGTCGGTAGGTTACCTTCTAAAATGTACTAACTAAATTAATAAGACTTGATTTTTGACTTGATTGAAAACTTTTACTAGTCGACACCTACCGACTAGTCGGTGAAACTGCCGGCCCATCACTAATAATTAGTCGAAACGTCGAGGTAAGAAAATTAAAAAGTAAAAATCACTCGATCATGATCTGGGTCAATATGTAAATATCATTGGATTCATTCGTTAGATAACGTTATGGCCTCTGTATAAAATACCTGGAATACCCAGCTGTAACGCAGAAGGTTGCGAGTTTGATTCCCGCTAAAAATGCTTGTTTCTGGTTTTGGGTGTTTTGTATAATATATTATACAGGGTGAACCATTTAAACGGGCCTTCAGGGGGATATCCTAAACTATAAGAGATAGAGAAAAATGCTGAAAGGAGTTGCGTCCCCGATTTTGACAAAAACTAAAATGGCATTGCAAAAAAATAAACACCCTATATTATTGTACTGATCGATAGCGTTGCTGATAAATATCAAATCCTGGAAACAAACATAGTGTGGTAAATCAAGACAATGAAATGAAAATTAAATGGTTCACCCTGTATATTTGTATAATATACATATTATTTTTCATGTGTATATATTTTCAAAAAATGTATTTTATGTAGTATATCCGTTGTCTAGCACGGCTATAATTCGCTGTGTGAAACGTTTTGCAATATGTATTTAATTAAATGCACAACAGCTGGATCCCAATCCTATCGACACTCTATTGAGAGTGTCCTCACCTCATTACCTCAAAACAAAGACAAAAATACATTTATCATTATTGCAGTGGACCCTTCATATGTTATAATAATATGCACGGCATGAGTAGACCAGTGATGTGTCATACATATACAACCAGTTTTAGAGAGGTACGCCTTGTTTGATTTTTCATTGCTACAAAATAGTAGACCCATTTGTGCTATTGCTTCTTCTGACTAACATTTATTTAATATTCCAGGATCAGTCAGTACCGGACACAGCGGCAATGGCTCAACACGTCAAGTCCTTGATAGACGACTGTAAGAAGTTGCTTGTGGACACAGAACCGGTGCTCGGATCCTGGGGACTCATCGATGCTGATCCTCAGTAAGTTACACTTTTGTACAGGGTTAAACACAGTTAAACATACGTTTTCTTAGACAGACATTAATTAAACACTCCGTAACAAATATCATATCACATACAACAGTTTTTCATATACATCATATTTGTTTGTAAAGCCCACAAAGCTTCCTCTGACAGAGGGTATGCCAGACCGCCTAAGACACCTCCATCCAGATACATGTTATAATTAACATAACATTGTAAATCGCTGATTCTCATTTCAAACACATTCCCTCATAATGTACAAAAATATTTTTTTTTTTTTTTTTTTTTTTATTTATTTAACGGAAAAAAACAAAATTATACAAAATTTAAACTAAATAACATTAAAAAACCAATGAGGTTTATAAAAATGTTACCTTAATCTACGTCGTTAGTTGTTCTAAAAAATAGGATTTAAGTTTAGATTTTATGCTATTGGGTTTCATGTCATTAATATTACGCATACTCGGGGGTAGTTCATTTATGAGCCGAGGAATCAGGTAGCCACTCGTTCGCCTGCCATAGGTATTGTTCGCGCCGCTCATCGTACGTAGCTCAAACTGGTTCCGAGCCGCAGCTCGCGTTTGTACAGGGTGTTTGTATATTCGTTCGTACCTATATTCCTGGTTGAAAAAGTGTTGTTTGAGAAGCAAATATTTTAATTGTGTTTCTACAGGTATGATTTTACAATAGTTAAAAAGACCGTCATCATCGTCATAAAATTGTTGCTTGATGTTCGTGGACACTATAATACGAAGGATTCTACGTTGGAGATTAAATATATCGCTTATATAAGTACTATAGGTCCGACCATAACTACTTAATCCATATTGGATATAAGATTCAGCCAGAGAATTATATAACATCAGCTTAACTCTAAACGGAATACGGTCCTTTAAAATAATTATATTAGCTAGGAATTGTCTAAGCTTATCACAGACATGCTCAATATGTTGGCCCCAGTTCATTTTGCTATCAATAATTAAGCCTAGATACTTTTGACTATCGACATTCTCTATACAAGGGCAATTGCAAGCGTGTGAGTTATTGGTGTGTAAACAGCGGTGATTGTGTGCAACCACATCATTATATGGAGAATGTCTAAGATATGGAGACTTTATTCGTAAAAGTTTGGTCTTATCTGCATTTAACACCAGTCCTGCGTCGTGACACCATTTTAAGAGCAGATTAAAATCGGATTGCAGACGTTCGCTCGCTTTTTGTGGGTCTTTATCTGCTGATAACAGACAAGTATCGTCAGCAAATTGATAACAAGTGCAGAACTTGAAACAATTAGACATGCTATTCACATACGAGAGAAAATGAAGGGGCCCGAGGACCGAACCTTGAGCCGTTCCTTCAGTCACCGTTTTATAGTCACTATGCGTGTCATTGACCTTTACTGTAAATTTACGATTCTGGAGGTAGTTTACGCACCATTGGAGGAGTGGACCACGTACACCAGAGTTGTCGAGCTTCTTAATCAACTCCTTGTGGTCTAAAGTGTCAAACGCTCGTGAAAAATCAATAAACAAAACCAGTACTTGCTTCCTGTCATTAAGGTAAGTGTTGATTTCATCAGTGAATTTTGACAATAGTTCGGCGGTGCTTTTTCCCGTTTGAAACCCGTACTGGTTCTGGGTTATGACACCGTGTTTCCTATAAAAGTAATGTATTTCTTCACTCACGTATTTCTCCACTATTTTGTCGACAGATGAGAGCAATGTTATGGGACGATAGTTCATATAATCATTCTTGGCACCTTTTTTGTGAACCGGTCTGACACACCCTACCTTCAGTTCATTAGGATACAATCCACAAGAAACACTAGTGTTAATAAGATTAGCAAAAGCAACCGATACATCTTCGGCTACCAATTTTATATCTGAAATTTTGATATTGTCAATGCCTGGAGATTTATTAGAGTTTAATGTATTAATAATTTTATGTATTTTATTTTTAGAAGCTTTTTTGAACAACATACTCTTATCAGTAGTGTTGTTGTATGTATTAGGATCTAAGAGTTTTAAGCTGCAGTTGGGAACTATATCCTTTACTGCATTTTCAAGGCTAGATGCAAAGTTATCTGTTATATCTTTAACCGATAACCCCTGTAAGTCAAACGCTTTTAATATTACAGAATCTATTGATGAAGTAATTCTTCCCATCATTTGGTTAACAATTTGGTAGACTTTTTTTGTATTGTTAAAGTTGTCATTAATAATCTTTACGTAATATGAATTTCTCTTTTTTTCTATAATTTTGTGGACCCTATTGCGAATTTTATTGTATATTAATCTTAATTCCTGATCATTGGAGTTATTTTTCCACGCGTTAAAAAGTCTATTTCGTTTGTCACATAACCTATTTATATTATCATTTATCCAGTTAAATGTAACTTTCCTATTAACATGCCTAAAAGTTCTTTTTTCTATAGTAGCCGTTCTAAGTGCATTTTGAAAAGATGTATAAATAAGCTCGTAAATTTTATTAGGGCAACGCATGTCATTTGAACTGAGCCAATTAACCTTTTTCAATTCTTCGCAAAGCAAGTCGCGATCTACTTTCTTACAAACACCCTGTATACGCTCCGGTGCCACCTCGCTAATACAAGTAAAGATAAGCGCTCTGTGGTCGGCCAGTGCAATATCCAGCACCGCCGAGTGTGGGTAACTTTCGGGGAATCGAGCAAAAATGTGATCAATGCAAGATTTAGTGGTTTTGTTTAATCTTTTTTCTATCCTAGTGTATTCAGATACCCCGCACGTCAACCCACACCCGCTGAGTGCATCTAGATACGAGTCTTTGTATGATGAAACGGGTTTTTTTAGATCGATATTCGTGTCACCGACTAAAAGAAAGTTATTGTTCGAGTTATACATGGATATGTGATTACCTAGTTCCTGTACAAAAATCTTTTTGTTTGTTTTAGGTGGCTTGTACACTGCACAGACAACCACGTCCTGGTTTGCGATTTGGCTGGTTTTTAGAATACCTGTGACGGTCTCAAATGTCTTAGTTTTGTGTTGAATTTCGGTGAATTTAATGTGGCTTTTAATGTAAACAATTACGCCGCCGCCTCGCTTACCATTACGAAGTTGTGTGTACATGTTATACTCAGGTATATTGTACAGTTGTGCTATTCGGTTTGAAATACCGACTTCTGTCAGTACAATGATATCTAGCGGAAATGGACAAGAATGAATTAGTTGCAATAACTTAGGGAAGTTTTTAATCATTGACCTAATATTTAAATGTAGACATGAGATATTAAGATGACATTTTGGAGGTAAGTTTTTAAAGAAATCTTGAATAGAAATACAGTTAGGTATAATATGTATGTGCGAATCAGTATCCATTTAGGTATTATTATAAGTTGGCAAGTATAAGTAAAAAGTAAATAAAACGTAAGTGGGTAAGTATAAAATGAAAATTGGTAAGTAGGTTAAGTAGGTATTAAGTTAGTTTTAAGTTTAGATAATTGGTCGATATCTTGCTGAGAACGAATATAATGAATCTTTTCGTTATTCTCCTTTCTAACAAGAATCTTGCCGTCCCTACACCATATGTATTTATGGGATTTATTAAGCTGCATTTTCGCGTTATACAAAAGAGTTTTGAAGTGTTTAGTGAGGGCTTCCCTGACATAAATCCGGCGTTCAGCTATCTCCTTCGGGGCATCAGGCAGCACATCTCCTACTGCAAGACACTTTTCTTTACCAGTGTCTACCCACTGCTTGCGAATCGATGCAGCTTTAAGCTCGACCAGGATCGGCCCAGGTTTGTCCTTCGTACCCGGCATTTTCTGAGCTGTAAGCACGTCTTGTTCGCTCAGATCCAATATCGAAGCTACCTTCTGGACTGTTATCGTGACTTCTTTGAGGGGGATATCAGGCATACCGGCTATCTCCACCGAGTTGGTTAAAGATTTCTGTTCAGAAACTTTCAATCCCTGCTCCAGCACAGTAACACGTAGCTCAAGATTTTTGTTCTTGTTCACTAGATCTTCGTTTTTATTCTCTAGCTTTTTGATGGTACTCTCTTGGTTTCTTATGGACTGCTGCATAGTTGTAATCTGATCGCTTAAGAACTCAAAACTCAAGTGAGTTTTCTAGATGTCCGATCTCTTCTCTGAAAGTCTTCTTTAGCTCCTTGCTAATATCTTTGACGAGCTTCTTGGTATTCAGAGCTTGAACAGTAGCACTGGATCCATCCTCGGAATCCACTTCATCATCATCATCTGGAATTAGGTAGGAGGACCGTCGCGAGAGGTTTTGTAGGCAGTCATCGCAGCTCCACTCGATTCCAGTAGAATTCCGTAGTGAACTTAGTTGGTTTTTCGACAGATTTACACAATTAGTGTCAGCATGTACTATTTTGTTGCATCTACTACAGGTTAATCCAGGTTTTGTTTTAGTAATATTTTTATTACACTTCGAACACTTTTTAACGGCCATCGCGGGTAGTTAAAATTTTCTCCGATACGATTAATATGCACGACCGCTCGCTAGCAAGCAACGACGCAAACTGAATAATGTGAATAATAAAAATAAAAAATAATGTGTCTATCGTCTTCTACTACTCCACAATCCGAACCATTCCATTATATTGAACCAGCTACTAAAGCATTTTGATGACAACAATATTTTACACAATAAACAGTTCGGTTTTAGTAAGGGTCGCTCGACTACTGATGCGGGCATTGCATTAATTGAAAACATATTTAATGCTTGGGAGGAGTCGCATGATGCATATGGCGTATTCTGTGACCTCTCCAAAGCGTTCGATTGTGTTCGACATGATACTTTGATCATGAAGCTACGACACTACGGTATCGGGGACGGCGCATTGGATCTTCTTTCTTCTTACCTGAGTGATAGGATCCAGTGTGTCGACATTAACGGTAAACGTTCCCCTGGATCACCTGTAACTTTAGGAGTTCCTCAAGGATCCATATTGGGACCTTTTTTATTTCTAGTATATATTAACGACTTACCTTTCCTCGTGAAGGAAAATCATGGGATAGTATTGTTCGCAGATGATACCTCATTGGTATTTAAAGTAAAAAGACGACAATCTAATATTGACGACGTGAACAATGCTCTCTCTAGATTAGTATATTGGTTTAATGTTAATAATATGCTACTAAATGGATCTAAAACTAAATGTATTCGATTTACACTACCAAATGTAAAACAAGTTAAAACTTCTGTAAAAATTGATAATGAGGAGATCGAAATAGTCGATAAAGCTGTCTTTCTGGGTATAACTTTAGACGCTAAGCTTCAATGGGGCCCACACGTGGAAGCTCTGTCGAAAAGGCTTAGTTCCGCAGCTTACGCAGTTAAGAAAATCCGGGAATACACAGATGTTGAGACGGCCCGCCTAGTCTACTTCAGTTACTTTCACAGCATCATGTTATATGGTATCCTGCTGTGGGGGTGTGCTGCTGACATAGAAACCATTTTTGTTTTGCAAAAGAGAGCGGTGCGAGCTATCTACAAAATGGGCCCCAGGGAATCGCTTGAAGAAAAGTTTAAAGAGATAAACATTTTAACTGTTTACTCTCAATACATTTATGAAAATCTGCTATACGTACATAAGAATAAGTCAAGTAAATTTCACAAATACAGTGATGTCCGTCAGGTTAATTTGAGACACAAGGATGATCTGACTGTGCCCTATAGTAGGCTCCAGAAAATAAGTAAGTCGTTCTGTAGCACTAGTGTACTTTATTATAATAAACTACCTGAAGACGTATTTGACATGTCCATTACAAGATTCAAAAAATATATTAAACTTAAATTGTGTAATAAGGCGTACTATAGCACGTCAAAATATTTTGATGAGAAGAATCCATGGACATGATTGTTAACTGCTCCTGTTCAGATTAAGATCTGTATTATGACGATTGTAATATAAAACATGATAAAAAAAAATAATTGGAAAAAAAAACCCCATGAGTTTCTTGTGGTTTCTTCTCATCGGAGGGCGCGTTCCGAAACCTCGGTAAATTAAAATCTCGACGTTTCAAAACGTACGTATGTGTGTATAATATACGTTCTAAATGAATAAAAAATTTTGAGTTTTGAGTTTTTGAGTTTTATTCGTTGAAGGAACTTTTCCCCTAAGAAAAGCGAATTTATCAATCAAATTTGTCCGGATCGAAGGCGAAAGAAAAAATTATAACTTGTCTACTCAAAATAGACTGCTCAAACCACAGACATACATATAGACGTCACATGTACCTCGATTTGTGTTGAAACCGAGCGTGCCGACTTTTTAATACACTGTGACGTCACAGCCACAGAAAATGTGTTCCTGCCTTTGAGTGCTCGAATTTTTTGGAATTTTGCAGTTATTAATCACGCAACGAGGCATTTTATTAGTTTTTACGGACGCCCGGCAACTATAGACGCGCGCGAACTGCCAAGCGTAAGCGTCGACTACCGCGACATTTTGTCAGGGTTTTTCACGTTAGTCTGACACGCTAAGGACATGAATTCGCGTAGTCTAGCTATACGTATGTCTGTGGCTCAAACCAATTTACACGGCTTGCTTTGCAAAAATTCGTACCGGGTTCCTTTTTCACTTGAGCGAGCGTCAAAATACTCTGTCCTACATCATATTCGTTTAAGGCGAGAATCGAACCACCATTATTAGACTCGCCTAGGATATTTATATGCCAATTCCAATGTGGTTAATTGCGATTATCTTTCTTACTCCTCAGTACTGGCGACCCTCAAGAAACTGAAATGGACAGCGTACTATTGCTGACAAACTGTGCGTACTACGTAGCGGACTACGACGAGACATCGGATCGCGTCCTCTCAGTCCAACGAGTCGCGCTAGAACACATCTTGAGGATCGAACTGGGAACTGTTGACTTGCCCGTCTCGGTAAGTTATACATAACTACCTGCGGTTTTAGCCGTGTACATTTGCGATTACAACTTAAGAAGCAGTCTACCTACTCTTTCTCCATATAAACATAGTCGACTCTTTCCTCCCTGGACAAAGACTTTAGAGCAAATGTATTTAAGCCATAAAACCCTTTATCTACCATGACTATGCCCCTACGTTTTGGCTTTATTCTTTTTCTAATTAGAATATAAATAAAATTAAAAAAAATAAAAAACAACAAAACGTAACGGACTTATGGCATACAAATATTTTATACTAATATCTTTATCCAGGGAGAAAACAGTCGACTACGATTGTAAAGTTTTTATGGAGAAAAAAGTAGGTAGACTGTCCTCTTCATTGTATGTATATTTCTGATATAAGTTTACTATTTCGTTTCGTACGCCCAGTGTGGTGAACTGTTGTGACTAGTTATAACATAATCATCGGCTTAGGTACACAGTTATACAATAAATATCATTTTGTTTCATAAAAATTTGAAAGTCCACAATGTTTAACAAAACGGACATCAGGTTTGGATACCTTAAAAGTTGACATTTTGTTTACGTCAGTGACGTCACGCTCTAGCCGTTACACACACATTTTGAATCTATACTAATATTATAAAGCGTTGGTAAACGTTAAACATGTATGTATGGATGGATGTATGTATGTATGTATATTGGGGGTAATCTCCGAAACTTCTGGACCGATTTCAAATTTCACCCTGAGTAACATAGACTACTTTTGATCCCGATATTCCCACGGGATCGGGACTTACGCGGGTGAAACCGCGGGAATCTGCTAGTGTTTTATAATGTGTGCAGAATATGTGCAGAATATGTTATTCATTGTAAATATTAAGTAGGTACCTATACATTTCCGAAAATCATAGTTCAGTTTTTCAAAATATGTCTTAGTCAGAAAGATTGCGACTAAAAATTAGATAGTATGTAGTTGATTAGCCCATTTGCTTATAAACAGCTGTATAAACTATGTATTGTTTGTCTTTTACTGTTACATGAAGTTTCAAAGTTAACAAACGTTACATAAACTTAGTAATCGTTTATAAATAAGATAGATAGTTAATATGAAGTCAACCAATATCTCTCGTTGTAGATATTCAGCGTGGGCCGTAAAAGCACGGCCGAGCCGGTCTACTGTATACGCATCCACTACACGAACAACGGCGAGACGGGCTACTTCCATATGTTTCGTTCCACTATGTTGAGATTCTTCAACAATATGGCTGTCGCAATCAATACTAAGGATGAAATGATTGGTATGTATCTAAACATGATAAACACAATGCTATTAAAACCACGTTAATAATACCATAGTTCCCCCAGTAACTAATCCACTACCATTACATCACTATAGCCCATGGTGTTTTCATCCGTTGATTTTTCAATAGTTCTATCCGATCCGGTGGTTGTCCTTGGCTGCATTTTATAGTGCAGACAGGGCTAATCGCCGGCTTGGTGTCCACTTCATTGTTTGCAAATAAAATTGTTTTTGAAAAGGGCTTCTACGTGTTGGCTTCGGCTACACGCACGCCTTCCAAGGGTCCGGGATCTGACATAATCATTTTATGAGTTTAATGTACTTATTTGAATGTCTGGTTACAGAATCATTACATTCGATATGTGAATCGTTGTTGGTCGCACGAGACGTTGCCAAATTACCGGCGATACCTTTCAATGATGGCGTCAAATTGGAAAGGAAGAAATCTAAGGTAGGTAAATATCACCTAATAGGCGTACTCAGAAACATTTCTAGGGATTCTTTAAGGGTAGGATTCTTCTTTCTTTTTATTGGGTTCTGAATTACCTGCCGAATAAAGAAACGCCATAAACTCAACAAATCCCATTCGATATTTGAATTTAGGTTAGGCTGTTTAATTATTTAATTAGCCCTACTGAAATCAATCTATATTAGCCCTCGAATTCTACACGGTATTTCAGTATTTGGCCGTAAGAGCGTCTAAACTTAAAATCAGTATGTTTTTATTTTAGATTTACTGCCAAATAATAATATAATAATAAATATCTTTATTGAATAAACAAAAATGGTACAGTTTCAAAAAAAAAAGATCAATCTGCAAAATTTACTGACATTCGCCCAGTCGTGCGACTGTGAGCAGAGTGCTAGCATCTTATGTACTAAATTATCAAAAAAAAATTTAGCTGTAATCATAATAATGGATAGTCTCTGTCACCTATACTAGGAAAGCCTGTACTATAGGTGACAGGTGCTGAAATACCACTTAAAACTTAATGGCTACTTACATTCGAATCCCGCCGGGAGGAGAATTTTCGTTGTTTTTAGGGTTCCGTACCCAAAGGGTAAAAACGGGACCCTATTACTGAGACTTCGCTGTCTGTCCGTCCGTCCGTCTGTCCGTCTGTCACCAGGCTGTATCTCATAAACCGTAATAGCTAGAAAGTTGAATTTTCACAGAAGATGTATTTCGGTTGCTGCTACAACAACAAATACTAAAAACAAAATAAAACAATTATTTAAAAGGGGCTCCCATACAACAGACGTGTTTCAAAAACTACAAGAGAATTCTAGTACGATGTGAGGTCGCTTCTGATTGGTCGAGTCAAATCAAGTTGGTCATGGAATTCAAAATGGCTGCCCTATCTGTCAAATATACTAGTCTGCCTTCACTGACCAAAGAGTTTCTTATAAGTTTCAGATTTTCTTTGAATCAAAGTTGTTGTAAACCATTTTAGGGATCCGTCCCCAATTGCGATAGTGGTATGGAACCCTTCGTGCGCGAGTTTCGCACTTGGCCGGGTTTTTTTTTTCCCATGGATCTACGAATGTAATGTGACGTAATGTTGTAGGTGGTCGGTGGAGCGGGCAGCGCTCGCGTGTCTTTGTACGCGGGGCTTTCGCGGCTGCCTGTCACTGTCGCAGACAATCAATTAGTTGCTGACCTTAGGAGCGTTGGTTAGTACCTACTTTAGTACCATTTATCTCTATTTCTTAGTAATAATTCATGACGACGACCTCTGAGACGCGTCGTGCGAAAGCACGACTGCAATGCAGAAGGTTGCGAGTTCGATTCCCGTCGGGTGCAAGTATTTATGCTTAATAAATAAATATGTGTCTGGTCTGGGTGTGCCTCTATGTGTTATAGTATGTATTTACAAAAAAATATATATAAGTATTATATCCGTTGTCTAGTCACCGTAACACAAGCTTAGTCGCTTACCACGGGGCTAGATGGCGCTGTGTGTTCAGATAATTTATTTATAAGTAGATCAATAGCCTAATGATTTTTATAACATTCTTCTCTGACGCGAGACGTAGCAGGTAAGAATCCCAGGTGAACGTTGCGTCTATGGCTTAGATTTGCTGTAGACGCGTTTCATACCATGGGAATATTAATGCTTTATAATACCACACGCAGATTTTATTCATCTGTGTGCTTTAAATAACAGCTACATTAAAATAAGTAAGAATCCCAGGTGAACGTTGCGTCTATGGCTTAGATTTGCTGTAGACGCGTTTCATACCATGGGAATATAAGTGCTTTACATCTCTACACGCAGATTTTATTAATCTGTGTGTTTCTAATAAAGCCACATTAAAATAAACTTAAATCTATTTACAAATATTTATGCTTATTAAATAAATATTTGTGTCTGGTCTTGGTGTTCCTCTATGTATGATGTATGTATGTATGTATGTATCTTATCTACATTCCAATCCAAAAAAACACCTCTTCCTTATTTGATGTTATATATGAATTATGTCTGTCCTAGGGTATTTGGTTACTACTAGGCGGATTTACTGGTTGCCACGGTACGAATAGTAACCAAGTTGGTTTAAAATGCACTAGGTCCGAGCATACTTTGATCATGTCAACGTGGCTTAATGATAGTTAATAAGTTCTATATAAAGTCTGGAGTATTATACTTAGATGAAAATAAAATTAGTAGATACGGTATATTATTCTAACATTGCGTATTCGAAAAATGAACTAGAAACACCTACATGCATTTTCATAAAATTATTGTATTTAAAATCATTTTTCTTTAAGAATCATTCAGACTTTGTAAATAAGCAAAAAGGCATTCTTATGGATGTCAAAAAAATAATCGCAGTGTGACAGCACGGGCTCACGCGGCAACGGTTCGACATACGACTGAGGCTAGTGCGTCAGCTAGACGCAGTTTTATCGTCTTATTTTCCGAGATCCTGTAAACTAATATCCAAATCCTGATACGATCGGTAAATGTAAATGGTTTGCAAGTGATAAATAATTACGCCATGCTTTGCCTTTTACCGTGACATCGAGCTGACAGACAGACACACACCATTTTGTAACTATTCATCCTTTATACATCGTTTACAAGGGGGATATTTAATTTAATAATTGTTGGCAAAAATATGAGATAAAATATGACTCAAAACCAGCTTAAATAAATCGGAATTTGAATTTCTTCTATTTTATTTATTTATTAATACAGTTACTTTGTTTGTAGTTAATTTGTAATTAAACCTTAACCTCATTATTAATAAACGTGGAGTAAGGTCGGAGTAGCATGAACATGCTTTGTCTTTTTCCCGTGACAAGAACTTTTAAAGTTGACAGACAGGAACAAAAAGTGGTAAAACTATTACGACCTTACTCCGCTTTTAATAAGGACTTTAAAGTTCTATAAACGACATAAAACTAAAGTTACTCCTATAAAACCTTTCCAGGATCGAAAGCTCTCACAAACATGACGGAACAATTCAACAAGTTGAACAAGCTAAGCGCACGCGCCCGGCCCTCTCTGCAACTTAAATTCGATCAGAGCGCTTCAAGAACAAAGAAGATATTCACATTGGGCACCAACAAGCCTGAGAGGAAGAAAGGAAGTCTTTCCGACGGGATGAGCTCAGATTACTCCTCGGATGACGACACCAGAACAAACATCTTCGAACCAACTTTGGATAACTTCGAAATGACACAACATTACATCGGTAAAGGCGCCAAGAAATCCGACACAGATAACGACTGCGAACTAATCGAGAATCCTCTCTACCAGTCCAAAATTGAGCCGTCAGATAATCAAGTGCAATTCGCGACTACAGAATTGAGTACTAAGGTGACTCAGAGTCTAAAAACTCCGTGTAATGTTACCAAAGTTAATCCGTTTAATGATAAATCGAAAACGCCGGAGATAACTGTGGATGATGTTAAACCGAACCCGCCTAATTCTCTACTGCTATCTCAGAAATTGTCGCACAGTTCGAGCGATATTACTTACGACGATACCTCCGGCGCCACTGTGAATTACCATAGATGTAATTCGCAACATGAAATCGCGATGAATATAGGTGAGTATCTATTTATTATTGGAAGAAAATACAATTAAATGATACAATTAAACTTGATCAAAATTAAACAAACTAAACACATAAAATAAAATACACTTAACCTAAAATAAACCATCCCCAAGCGTTCCCGATGCAAAGCTGCCCAAAATGCTAGCTGCATTCCCGCGTTGAACCGTAATGGACAACCTTAGTATCAGTACAGTATCTATTGTATACTAGCTGTGCCTCAAGACCCAATCCCGCTGGAATATCGACATAAAGAGTAACCTATATATTAATACAGATATCCAACTATCTGCATAACAAGTTTTAATCGCAATCGGTTCAGTAGTTTTTGCGTGATGAAGTAACAAACATACTTGTTTACTTACCCGTTTAGACACAAACTTTCACATCTACTATTTTATCCTACTATCTATTTTACTCTTATTAATATTATAAATGTGAAAGTAACTCTGTGTGTCAGTCTGTCTTAATTTTGATGAAATTTGGTATAAAGATAGGTGGACCATGGAGAAGGACTACTTTTGAACCAGTAAATCCCGTGGGATCAGGTCTCACGCGGAAGAAACAGCGGGGCGCAGCTAGTTTATAATATTACTAGCTGACCCGGCAAACGTTGTTTTGCCTTATAAATTATAGATAGTAGCCGATTCTCAGACCTACTGAA
The DNA here is from genome assembly GCA_958496205.1 of Idaea biselata. Taxonomy (NCBI): domain Eukaryota; kingdom Metazoa; phylum Arthropoda; class Insecta; order Lepidoptera; family Geometridae; genus Idaea; species Idaea biselata. Next base: position 8,245,265 of record OY292394.1, read on the forward strand.
TACGCATATAAAATTTGGTAAAAATCGGTAAAGCCATTTCGGAGGAGTACGGTAACTAACATTGTGACATGGAAATTTTATATATTAGATATACAATGTTGAATACGATTTTATTAATTTACCATCATATTTCCAGCAACATCACACAGTGAGTCAGCGTTGAAACAGCTGAAAGACCTTGCGAGTCCAATGTCGACCGCCACAAAGGATATGGTACTATCGCCGTTGACCAAGTTAGCTAAGGGAGTACAGAACTTGGGCGCTAATCTCGATCCGAGGAAGATTAAGGTAAGGATTTTGGAAGTAAGTACCTTAACGTAGTATGGACTTAACGATGGTGGAGCCATCGTACCTGTAGCACAGGGAATCCTAGTTCAGGTATCAGTGTCTATAGATAGTTTTATAACTCTCTTTAAACCTTTTTGGTGTACTTAGCCTCACAATGGGGTGGCACACGCAAAGCTGTGAGCAGATGGCGTTGGCCTCGGATGATCTTTTTTTTTTTTGTTGATGGTCCCCCACGAATGAAAACGCCGAGTTTTATTTTTCTTTCGGTCTGAGACTGATATGGCCAATTTGGCGCCGAGAGTTGTAAAAATCACCTGTTTGACAGTTCTTAATTCAAACCTAAGATTAGTCGACAAACGCCCTCTGCCGGGATAAAAAGTTAGTGTTCCTCCTCATTGGGCCATTGTACGTGATTTGTTAAAGGGGTTAAGCAGTAAGATGCTACGGGAGCCGGATTGGCGAATTTCCCATGCCTGCGGACCGTGGCAAGTCCTAGGACATGTCGGTTTCCTCACGATGTTTTCCTTCACCATGAGAGCGATGTTTTTAGCGCACATAACTTTTTTTTAAAGAAAAAGACATTTGTGCGCGGTCGGCCACTAGACCAACTCCGCTCTAGTGTAACCATTTATTGAAACTAGTTGGAGAGATAAATAAACTGCGGTGGGCAGCTAGTTATGGTTTTTTTTTATTTCTAGGGCTCTTCAGGCTCAGTAAAACAAATATCTGAACAGCAATACGAAGAGCATAAAAAGCTTCAGGAAAAATGGAGAGGTTGCAACACTCGATTGGTCGCTCTGTAAATGTTGCCAGATAAATACTAGACAATTACAGTACTGCCAGGTAAAATGAAATAATCTTTATCTATAAAATGCTTTGTCCTGACTGACTGACTGACTGATCAACGCACAGCCTAAACCGCTGAAGGTAGAGAGCTGAAATTTGGACGGTGTGTTCTTTATGTGATGTTGACATCCGATAAGAAAGGATTTTCGAAAATTTCCACGGGATCGGGACTTATACGGATTAAGCCGCGGGACACAGCTAGTCAAGTTATATAACTCAGCAATATTCGATTATTATAATATTTAGTGAAGCACAATGTTTACAGCTTTTGGAAATATTTAAAGTAGAAAAAGTATAAATTCTTAATTTTTTCAAAATGTATCCTTTTGTATAGCTACTTGCATTATATAAAGCAATATTTTGGTGTACCCATTTGGCGCAATCGCATTCATAAATGTTCCTGAATGATACTTTAGTAAAGATTTCTTACATTTTCGGTGACGGACGTTCAGAATCTATTTCTTGTAAGGCACTCGGTAGTTGTGACGTGTTGGCTACGCTAAAGTTAGGGAGTTATGTGGGCATGCCACTAACTACCTTGAAAAATAAAGACTAAAGCTTAGAGACAAGAAGGAGAAAGGTAGTCTGAAAGTGATCCATTTCAAACTCGTCTCTGACGGACGAGTTTCACCAGTTCCAAAGTCAAACTGTTCGGAAAATTACTCACACACCTTTAAAAAGATGTAATCACAATTCGAACGTCTATGTTAGAATACCCAAAATCTAGGTAATCTAAGACTAAAGTTACATTCAGAAATGGTTTTGTTTGTGGCCGTATATTTACAAAATTTAGCTTAGTTCTCTATATTGAATAGAACGTGATTTATTTTAGAATAAGAATTCATAGAAGCTCAAAAAATAAGGCTTTCCGCAGACGGTCGGCTTTTTGTCCGCTTTTGTTCACCGCAATCAAACAGTTTGTATCTGATGTAGTCGCTTCGAGACAAATAAAGTACGTTTACATGCATCGTTTGCAGAAAGCCTAAATAGTTCATAGATCAATGTTAAATCGCTAGAAATTATTAAATAAAAAAAGACAAAAGTAAATAAAACAATGTAAGTTTATTACATTCCTAAAAATTTAAATGAAAATTATTAAACTCATTATTGTATTTAAAACTAATAATTTTAAACTTCACCTAAAATCAACTTAAATTTTTTAACTTATAATTCAGTCGTTAGGGCTTGGGCATAAGGGCTAGTACGTAACAATGGAGCGGTGTGGGATGCATGTCCTGTATAAAAGTGACACCGTTAGACAGGATTATTGAAAATATTAAAGTATGGTAACGATCAGTGAAGGGGGTTTCTACACGTCTAAGCGAACTTTTGGAAATTCAAACTTTTTTTACGAAAAAAATGAGGTAATGTCGCGAAGACAGAACAAACATCTTTAAAAACAAATTGTATAGACAAAAGTCCTTCGTCTGCACAAGCCCTAACAAATTATTAACTTCTTTACTATTCCAAATGTTTGGCAATATTATATTAGTGTTTCTTATATTTAGCTAAAATATTGGCGATGCAGCCTATGAGTTTAGTAGTCAATTTTATAGTGTTGTTGTATTGAAAAAGTGGGCTAAATTGTATCGAGTAATGCTGTGCATGTGTTATGGTAACTATGTTGGTTAAATAGTGTGATAATGTACGGTAATAATTTATACCATTTTACCCGACTGCGGCCGCAAAGAAGGGTTATGATTTTAGCTGTTCAATCGTGGTGGTACAAATGATACATTAGTTTTTAAGGCTAAATTGACTGGCTATTTTTGAAATCAAGTTTCTTTAAGCCGATCGTCTACCGCCAAATAAACTAAGGGGACTTAGCTTAACTCGCCAATATTAAAGTGAGCATAGCTGATATAGTTTACGGTGGATGCACGTGTGTGTGAAACTGACCCCATTATGCGGAGCGTAGTTAAACTGACTTAGCCTTATTAATAAACATGGAGTACGGTTGGAATAACAAGAACTTTCAAAGTTGACAGACAGAAACAAAAAGTGGTAAAATTATTCTGACCTTACCCCACGTTTATTAATAAGGCTAACTAAGTTTAGAAAGCGGTGGACGAACGGCTATAACGAGTATCGCGCTCTGGTTTAGTAGAAATCGTTACCTATAAAAAGGCTATTTATTTATTATTTAACATTCCATTGTGTATACTAAATTGTCAAAAAATATGCCACGTTTGGCCGTTGACATTATCTGTTTTTGAAATTATTTGTAAACCAATAAGTAAGGACGGTTACTTATTGCGTCCGATCTGCATCCGATCCGTACTATCCGCATCGTATCGGATCGGTTCGCACCCGATCCGTCAAAAAGATAGCGGGGCGATAGGAGAAGATCGAATACTATGAATCAACTTTATCGGATTTAGATCGTATGCAGTTCGTACGTGGGATAACAAGAAAAAAATATTATTTAAAATGACACCGTATAGAGACACTGTTTAGTGTATATAAGTTTTATTACAGCCAATTTCTTCATTGCAAGTAAAATAGTTCAAAGAAACATCTAGAAGTTTTTTTTTTAAATTTTCTCTAGAACGTTACGTTGACTGATAGTTTTACTGTAATTTCAATGAAGAAACTGGCCGTAAGTTTTACAAAACATCAATAAACTTGCTGATTTGACTTTCCAAATATGTTTTGTTTACCAAAAACAATAGTGAATTCACTATTGTTACTCAAAGCTCAGTATTAGATGAATTAGTTGCGTGAGACGCGATGGAAGGGGCTAAATGTATGTTTCATGTTATGTGTAATAATTAGTATTAATAATTAGTATAATGGCTACGATTACTTCCAAAAAGCAATATAACTGTTCTGAATAATCACACGTGTTCATGCTCCCAAGTCTGGTCTCATAATCGTGTCTCAATTGAGTGTCGATAGACTAGTAATTGTCATATTTGATGTATATTTGACATATAGTCAAATACGACAATTACTGTTTTATTGACACTTTTTTGAGACACGATTGTAAGAGCAGACTAAGGACCCCGGTCAATTCTTATTTACGCAGAATCGAAGTTAATATAGAATGTTTACCCTTATCTCTTTTATGTTAAAGCGTAAGATCGGGTATACTGGGAGATGAATCCTGTATTAGAAATGTCCAAAATTTCATTTCAACATCATTACAATTGCAAACAATACAGTGAAAACGAAACTATAAATTGCTACTGAATAGCAATAAAAACTTTATTGACTTAAAAATTGAATTTGTAAAGCAAAGCTTCGATTCTGCGCTAGTTTAAATTGATCCTAAGGCGACTTGAAGTTATTGTGACTATGGGGTTAAAGTCAAAATTATATTATTCACATTCCAATACACTTAATAAGTGTTTATGAATTACTAACCAAAATTAAGGTCAACTTAACGTTTTTTAAATGTTTGTTTTTTAATAATCAAATGTTTTAAGCAAATGTTTCTCACATCTTGCACAGCTGGACTATCTGGACACGGGACTATCTAATCCGGATAAGCTATCACGGATTAGCGAGATTTCGACATTTTGTATTGACATTCGGTAATCCGTGCTAGCTAATGCTGATTAGTTAGTTCAATGTAGCTACGCAAGCCAGCCTAAGCATTTAAAAATATTTCTCTCTGCAGAGTCTAGATAATTATCATTACCTCATAAGCACAATAATCTCTTAGACAAATTAAAAGTATCACAAAATGAATTAATAATCATGACAAAGTGAGAGTAAAAAGTATTTTAGTGTATTAATAATAATTATACTTGGTGTTTGGTCCATATGTGCAAATCATTTAAATGTTTATATGATATCTGGAACATAATCGAATCAAATGAAATGTTTAAGAAAGAAAGAAAATTAATTTATTCAGACAGGCAAACGACTTGCACAATAAATAAACATAATTAGTAATGAAAACCATAAAAAAATCCTAACAAAAATTAGGAAGGAATAGAAAAATAAAAATGAACCTACAAACAAAAAGTTTACTTTACATGAGTAATTTTCTTAAATAACTGTTTGCATAAAATGATTATGAAGTTTATGCAAATAGTTGCAAAAAACTACCATTAAGGTAGGCAGGAGGGCTTTTTTAAGGTCTGTCTGTCACCAAGCTGTATCTCATGAACCGTTATAGCTAGACGGTTGTAACTTTCACAGAAGATGTATTTCGGTAGCCGCTATAACAACAAATACAATACAAATATTTAAGAGGGGCTCCTATACAACAAACGTGATTCAGGGACAGAAAAACGCAAGGATACCGCGATGTATTTTGATTACTAGCGCCATCTAGTGACACTGGAAAAATACTGGCGCCAATAGTTAAGAGGACAGTCTCTTTCTCCATACAAACGTAGCCGACGTTTTCCTCCCTGGATAAAGACATTAGAGCAAATATGTTTATGTCATAAAACCTATATCTGTCATGACTATGCATCTACCTTTTGATTTTTTTCATTTTCTAATTAGAATAGTAATAAAAATTAAAAAAATCAAAAGGTAGATGCATAGTCATGACAGATTTAGGTTTTATGGCATAAACATATTTGCTCTAATGTCTTTATCCAGGGAGGAAAACGTCGACTACGTTTGTATGGAGAAAGAGAATGGAGTTGCGTTCACAAATTGGTTGGTCCAGTGTTCATTTTAGGGTTCCCTACCCAATTGTGATAGTGGTACGGAACCCTTCGTGCGCGAGTCTCGCACTTCGCCGGGTTTTTAAATAAAATGAACAGCAAGGTTTGCACATATGAGCCTATAACTTTATATAAACTAGTTCTGTACTGCGTATTTAATTGTTATTTATTAGAAGTAGGACCGTAGCTTTGTCATAAGCTTTGTTTTAGAGGCTAGATGATTTACATACTCAAATATTTTTGCGAAGGTTTCTAAGAGTTTCTAATAAAGCTTACTGTAATTTGGACTGCACCCTTATTATAACGTTTCTATACTATAGTTACTACTTAATATCTGAGTTTGATAGCGACTATGCAGTACATTGCTGGGAATCACCAGTGTTTACCTCAACGCAGCAATGTACTGCATAGTGCATATGAAACGGAGTTATCAACTAGTTATACAGCATGTTTAAAATAACAATGCTGCACAGGCACCGAGTATTAATCCTACAGAGAAACAGCTTCATACAAGCCCGCGGCGGTGTAGGTACTTCACTACATGCGCAGCTGTGTGCGTGATCTCTCTCACCGATAGTGTGCCGATGGGTTCACGTACGTGAGCCGAGTGGGCTCTTCGGGAGGCCTCGTCAAAGAGCGGAAAGCGGTAAGAAGTCACGCACACATAGCTGCGCATGTAGTGGAGTACCTCACGCCCCGGGGGCTTCTATGAAGCTGTTGCTCTGTAGGATTAATACTCGGTGGCACAGGTGCGCTGATCGCCACCTTTTAACGTGAATATGCCCTAATTACCCTGATACATTATGTTTAATAAAAACTCTTAGAAATACATGTTACAGTACAGTATAGGCGCTAGCAATTTAGTAAAATTGTACTGTAAAAATCATCGAAAAAAAAAACGTTTGTTAAAAATTTGTAATCATAAAAAATAATAAACGTGGACTAAGGTCTGAGTAGTGAGAACATGCTTTGTCTTTCTCCAAGACAAGAACTTATAAAGTTGACATAAAACAATTGGTAAAATTACTCCGGCCTTACTCCACGTTTATTAATAAGGCTATTTGTGTGGCAGTGGTGCCGCTCATGGAAATAAGCAATTTAATATCGAACAGTTAAAGCCTGCGGCTTTATATAGAACAAAAAAATAGGAATAATAAACAAAAGACACCCGAACGAATGTCACTCAATTATTAAATATAGAGAAATGATTAATTATAGTAATATTTAGTAGTCTTGCCAATGGGGAAAAGTTATAACGGTATATACCTCGATAGATGTCAGGTTTTATATGAACATTGCTTATAGCAAAAGCTAAGCTGCTATTCTTAGATAAAAACAAATAAGGGCAGATAAGGTACCTAGCCACGGCAAATGAGACGATAAAACTGCGTCAGCCGACGCACTAGCCTCAGTCCTATGTTTAACCGTTGTCACGTCAACACGTACGAACACTGCGATTCCCGATTCGAGTGGGGGTGTGTATTTGGTTGCGGGTGTTTCTAGCTCATTATTGGACTATGAGGGGCGCGCGCGGTAACGCTCGCGCTGTTTTAACATATTTTATTTTAGGTCTACGACCTATGAACCTGAATTTACTTTAAATGTAACCGATGTTATGAAAAAAATAAGTATTTGACAAGGATTCAATGTCGATGCTGAAATAAAAAATGTGACCTTGACATTGTTGCCCTATGCCAATGTGAAAATTAGTTTTCCGTTTGGTAACAATCTTTTGCGCAGAGAGATACTTAAGGGCCCGGCCCCACATAATAATACCAGTATTCCTACCATGAGTTCATACGTAAAACGTGCACTGTAACGTTAATAGTTTGGGCATGTCTGCAACGCAAAATATTGGCTTGCGTGGCCGACTAGCCGCGACCGGTGCGTTAATGAGCAGACAGAGTGAGCGTTACGACCAGCTTTAAGACCAAACTGTTAACGTTACAGATAGGGGTACAATTAGCCAGCAGGTATCGGCCTGTCAGTTCCATAAATCACAACTTGCAATAACTGTTGATAATACATACTAAGTATAATGCGAAGTTGAGGGCTCTTGAATGCCGGACGCGACGCCATCTATCGAGCGATTGAAATAACTATTCCTCATCATATTTTTTAATTAACTTTCTATTTATATCAGGACTAAAAGTGTTCTGTTTTACCCCAAGGTCTAAACCTATCCACATATGTTAAAGAATCATAGTAATAGGACTTTTACTTTTCGAAATTGTAATATTAGTTTAATGATCTGATTACAGAAACTGGATAGTTATCATGTGTTATTTTTATGCTTTTGGATGTCGTGAAATATCTTCTTAACATCGAGCACCGCAGATCAATTAAAAACATGGTAAATATCCCGGTTTTAAAATACATTTTTATTGATTATTAAGTAGGTATTTTTATGTGTTTACTTTAGATCAACAATTACAAAAACCCTTTTTTTCTTCAGACGGACAATGCCACTAACTGAGAATACAAACTAATATGTAAAAAATTGCACATTCTGATATTAGTATTTCTGTAAAACGCCTACTCCGCAAAGCACAACTTTCGTCAGTATATTCCGTACAGCTATTATCACTGAATCGTCAATTTTCAGTTTCCCGAAACTCACTAAAATGTAGCTCTAATTGGACGACAAAACCGATGTTTCCATATCGATCTTTTTTAATCTTTTATTATTTCCTAGTTGGTTTTGTTGATGTTTTACGTAGTGAGTTACTACGACTACTACTACGTAGTGAGTTATACTTCGTTTTTTTTTAATTTCAGACGACGTTTTGGTTCTTTGTATTTGTCATTTTTTCTTCAGGAAGATGTGTCAAATCATAGTCTACAAGTCAAAAACGAAGTATATGTCACGTATTTGGTATAATACCGAGGTATTACCGAGACAATATTATTGTATCGTGGAAACAGAGAGGTGATATTGCCCGTTTGTATCGTACTACGTAATTGATAGTACGTTCCAAGATTTGTGGCATTTCGGAGAATTATACGCCAATTCTCCGAAATGTCACAAATCTTGGAGTATTACCTACTCACAGAAATGATACATTCACTGAAAATCGCATTTCGTGGAAAATACGGTCTCGCTTGATATTGGAGAAAAGAGAGACCCTATATCGGTTTTTGCACTTTAGCTGTCGTCGGTTAGACAAGGACCGTTTTAATACAACAAAGCAAAAGCTACCTTAAAAGTTAGTGAATGAATATGGTTGAAATTTATTTATCAAACTGTCGAGTGAGCGTTCTTCTAGGAGCCGAAAGCGATGATTTAACATGTCTCTGGTATTACCAAATTCAAGATTTGTGGCATTTCGGAGTATTCGAAATGCCACAAATTGGCTATTCTCTATTGGCTGTATTGTCCTTCGAAAGACCATTTATAATCATGTTTGTAATATTGACAATTATTTTATTTGACTGTGATTTTATGTACAGTATTTATAACTATGTATTTATTTAAAATTAAATTTCATTGCTTGCTAATAAAGTCTTTTCTTAACTACCTGATTTACTAATATTTGATATCTGTTAACGCGCTACTATAGGCAAACCAGAAACCAATAATAAAATAAGTGACATGTAAAAATAAACCTTATTACAATAACTCAAAACTCTGTTTTATACGCGATAAAAATCTGCTCTCCTCTCCGAGCCGGTCTGTGTGAACCCTTACGCCGGCCTTCCACTGCGAGCGGAGCGAAATAAATATTAAAACTAAACAAATAGGCAGACCTATCGCTTAAAACGATTTCTTCCAGGCAACCTTGGCATGGAAAAGGTACTATTTAGTGATATTTCCACGAGAACGACTATGAGAAATTAAGAACGCGTGTGTAACCGAGGTTCCATGAGAAGGAGACTATGAGAACGCGGGTGTAACCGAGGTTCCATGAGAAGGAGACTATTATGAGAACGCGGGTGTAACCGAGGGGCGTAGTAGCTACAATACAATTCCATCAGCCTCCGATATAAGTGAACCGATAACATCTCGATATTTAGATACTCGTAGATAGGTAATGATAAAATAAAAAATAATAAAATCGCTCAAAGAGATTTCTTCCAGGCAACCTTGGCATGGAAAAGGTACTGCTTAGTGATATATAGACTGAGAACGCGGGTGTAACCGAGCGGCGCGGGCGTAGTAGCTACACTACAATACCATCAGCCTCCGATATAAGTGAACCGATAACATCTCGATATTTAGATACTCGTAGATAGGTAAATACTTTATTAGATAAACATCAATTATGTAATACGTTACAAAATATAGCACACATAAGATAGATAAATTTTAAAACTAAACAAAGAGCCTTATCGCTCTCTCTCTCTTACGTCTTCCAGGCAACCTTGGCATGAGTGATATTTCCATATGAATGAGACTATGAGAACGCGGGTGTAACCGAGGGTCGCAGTAGGTTAGGTAGGTTCACTACACAATTCCATCAGCCTCCGATATAAGTGAACCGATAAATGAGACACGTTTGACAAAGACACGCTTTGATTGCGAGAACCCATTAGACGCACAATAAAGGATTTCTATGTTCAAAGGAAATTCACGTTTATTCAGGGGAAATCGGATAACAAATATATGTGTTCATACATCACACAGTGCTATAGCTTCAAGCTCAGCGACTAAGCTTGTGTTATGGTGCCGGAGATATGCGTAGTTAAAAGAAACCCTTATAGTTAGTTTCGTCATGTCCTTCTGTCTGTCCGTCTGCTCGCGGTTTATATGTACCTACTAGCTGACCCGGCAAACGTTGTTTTGCCTTATAAATTATAGATAGTAGCCGATTCTCAGACCTACTGAAAACGTATACAAAATTTCATAAAAATCGGTCAAGCCGTTTCGGTAACTAACACCGTGACATGGAAATTTTATATATTAGAGATATACTTTACTTTGTAAATACTTACATGTGCAAAAATGATTATTAGTTTGAGGGTTAGTATCGAATCGTCTAAATCTCAGGTAGTCTAACGTAATAACTCGTCTAATTGGTTGGTGGTCTAAAGCTGATGTCGTCATAAAAGCAAGTAGTCTAAAACTCAATTTCGTCTAACTAGGAGGTCGTCTAAACAAGGTTTTCGTCATCAATCACATATCGCATATTATATTATTATATTATATTAGACGATTCGATACTAACCCGTTTGAGGCGGGAATCGAACTCGCAACTTTTGTGTTGCAGGCGTTATCTATGGACCGTTGGGCGCCACAGATGACGACGGCTAATATAACAAATAATTAAATAATTATTGTTTAAAAACTTTAGTACCCGGGCGGGATTCTAACCCGCGACTTCGGTAATCCGAAACAACGCGTTTGACCGCTTCGCCACGGGTAGCCCTTCCGCCAGGTCGAAATTAAGAAAGCACCTCCTCGTGTGTTCTTGCGAGTAAGGCCTCGGCCTGACATCTACCGGGGAACTTTGCAGTTCAACTCGGCTTATAACCACTTATAACCTTCCATATGCCCGCCCATTTGTGCAACTTATTAAAAAACTTTTTTATTACTTACCATGAGAATATGTGTCTGTTGTGGTGTTTTCTATGTATGTGTCGCACTAATAATGATATCTATCTATCTGTAGCTTAACTTTTACTTTTTATAGCATGGGATTGGGATTCATAAGGCTGAAACCGACGACCGCACCCAGCTCACAATATTAGCAGGAAAAATATACTGTTAAAGTAAATAACACCAAATTAATGTTTCTTTCTTAATCAAAGTAAAGCAAAGTTGTTCCGTTTGAAGATAATAAAAGGATACTTAAATCCGACGGGATTCGAAGTAAGTAGATCGCTTTAAACTAAACCACTTCATTTGAAACTAAAGAAATTTATTTTAAAAGGTAAAGAGAAAACATCAAAATTTCACAATACAGCGCGTAATTAACGTTGTCTCGAGAAGATCTAGCAACATAGGGCAAAGTTTTTTTTCCATTAAAGACACTTGAAGTACCCTATCGAAAATGCCACCTGGATAGTAAGATAATATAAGTGTTTCTAATGGATTATCGGTTATGGCAAATAAATGATTTATTTACCTTTTCCTTCCTACCTACTAGCCTACTGACTACTGATAACGATATTTTAAAATCGATTTTTAATAAGAGTTAATAAATAAATAAAAAAATAAATATAGGTAAATAAATTCTGTGAACAACACACAGCGCCATCTAGCCCCGTGGTAAGCGACTAAGCTTGTGTTACGGTGACTAGACAACGGATATAATACTTATATTTATTTTTCTTTTGTAAATACATACATATTATACATAGAAGGACACCCAGACCAGACACAAATATTTATTTTTAAGCATAAATACTTGCACCCGGCGGGAATCGAACCCGCAACCTCCTGCATTGCAGTCGCGCTCTCGCACGACGCGCCACAGAGGTCGTCAAAATAAAGCGAAACACACGCTCTGTCAGCGCACCCAGTATTAATCCTTATTTAATACTCGGTGCGTTTTTTTTTAAATTAATTAATTAATAGTGAAGATTGCAATAACCGCGACCTATGCCTCAGCTCTTTTTTTTTCCAAAAAGGGTTCAGCAATTATTGGTTGTTTTACAAGAAATCATTAGCACTTCAAAAGCTGAAGCTTTTACACTGAAATGTAATATGCAACATTTCAAAAAAATGTTGATTCATTTTCAAGAGCTGAGGCATAGTTGGGATATTTTAGTTCACGGGTTCATTGTTCACGGGTGGTCCGATTAAATGAGTTTAAATTTATATTAGCTCCGCGAAAGCCGAAGAAAAATGTCATTAATTAAAAAAATACATCATTCACTATCAGAAATTCGTGATAATAGTCCAGATGCGCTCTCTTTAAGCCATTTTAATTTACATATCTTGGATTAAACCACTTCATTTGAAAGTAAAACCGGAGGCTCTCAACGTAAAGACGCCGGTACATTTTCATTTTACAGTCGCAACTCGCAACTGAACGAATCATAATAAAAACTCGAAAAAAAAATACAAAATAAAATTTATTTAAAAACTTCTTGGTAGGTCTAGGTATACGAAGAACACGTTAACTTGTCTCGAGAATATCAGGCAGCATAGGGCAAGGTTTTTTTCTAATAAAGGGATTTTGAAATACCTTATCAAAAATGCTACCTAGGAACTCTTCTTTCCTTCCTACTAGCCTACTAATAACCATATTTTATTATCGATTTTTTTATTATTTAATCTTACCAAAGTATTCAGCATTATAATTTCAAAATTCCTAAAATGTTATTAATTTGTGTTTTATTAAGTTGTTAATGCGTTTGATAATCAAATTTATTTTATGAGTATGCCATAAATTACACAAAAAAATATTTTTATTATAAATTATTGGTAGGTTAGGTAGGTGAGGAATTTTTGTTTCTTGCGCATAGGTGTTGAATAAATCACTAGCGAGACGACTTAACGTGTTCCTACTACATACCTCTACCCATTTTTTCCCTCGTAATAATCGCATTACGGGAGGGAAATTTTTAAACTCGCCGCGTCCCGAAACTTTTCGAGTTTTCTTTTTACATTAGGGACAAAGAAAAAAAACGCCTACTTAGAAGGGTGGGTGCAACTTTTTAATACACTTAGCATGCGTAAACAGTTGTTAAGACAGTCTTTAAGTCGAAGGGTTAAGGTCGAATATCACCTAAAATATGTAACTAACTATAGGTATAGATATTTCTATAGCTATAACTAACACGTTTTCTACTTAGTAGAAGCTCAGCATACATAATAATACCAAGTACTGAGGCTAACAAAAATCCCATTCATTTATTTGAAAGTGACAGCTCTTTATTTACTTCACACTTTTTAAACTAATAAATAACTCGATTGCCGTCAATCATTTTATTAGACAAGGGTCTAATCGCGTTATAGATAATCATTTTTATTAATTACCTCGACGTTTCGGCAAACGTGTCACACCGGCCGTGGTTTACATTTTGGATCAAGTTTCTGATATAGGGTATAGGCATAGTATAGGTAATTATTAAATTATTTAGCTTTGATATGAAAATTATTTATGGCATTTGTCCCGCTCTTGTCAGTGATTTTCAGCGTCAGCGAAAATGCCAAAGTAAACTCTCGACTCGTCTATAAATATGGATGACAGTAGTCAGGGTATTTTTTACCATATTATAAGGCACGGAACCCTAAAAAGAGCTTGTAATCAAAACCCACGCACACATACTCCCGAAAATAAGCTTAAACAAAACATAGAGCTTTACAGACAGAACACCGAGTAAATGATTGTAGGTAAGTAGGTAATAAATAAAACGTTTATTTATTGAGATATTGACAAATGGTTTTTAACAAACATAAATTTAAAGAAATGCAGATAACTAATATTAAAACCAAATATTAAATTACAATTAAATTTATAAACTACGAATTTACTTAAAACAACATTGATTTATTTGAAGAAATGTTTTTCAAAAATTGCACCCGACAGGACTTGAACCTGCAATCTCGACATTCCGTGTCGCGCGTTTTACCAATTGCGCTACAGGTGCCTGTTCTGTCGTGATGAAATTATGAATCACATCTCTTCGTTTTTCTTACGACTAAGGCACGTAGCGACATCTACCGGTCACTTTGCAGTTTACCGGCTTGCGTTTTCCCATTTACATGGAAATAAACACAACATTGAGATGTGACTTCCATTTACCTTGATTTTTTTTTAAACATTTCTTCAAATAAATCAATTATCCAAGTGTAGGAAACACTTTAAAAAAAAATCAAGTTAAAACAACATTTCAAACAAAAAAAAAGTAGGTAATTAATATTGTTTGCTGTTTAACCCACTACTCGTAAATGAAATAACCTCAAGCGTCCATTGATTGACACATCAATGTTGGTTCTAGTTAAACACTCGTCGCTCAGCCTGCTCGGTCCGCTCGGCTCGCTCAGCCCGCAGCGGAACAAATGCGACAAACAGACAAAAAGTGCGCCAGATGTGACTGCGCCTAATTAAAAAGCTGTTCACATTCTTTATTAATTGAGTAATTTGTTAGGAGCATGATGTTGTTAGTTTGATTTATTTGTGGTTTATGTTTGTCCAACTAAAGGCTCTTTCACTCGTATTTATAGACGAGTCGAAAGTTAACTTTAGCCGCAAAATTGTGCGGGACTGTGCTAGTATAAATAGGTATTTATTTTATACTTACATTTTTCTGTGCACTAATATGGTTTTTAATTTAATTTCTAAGCTATACCGTCCCACTGCAGGGCAAAGCCAAAGGCATCCCTCCTTTCTTTCCACTGAACTCTATCTAGTAGTTAGTCTAAATAGTTAGCGGATATTGAGGCAATTTCGGACCATTTCAACAAATATCAATCAAATTAGGCAACAAAAAGAAATCGTTAGAAAGTTAACAACAAAATAAACAGAGCTTCAATTCGGCATTCTCAAGGATAACAAAACCCGGCGTCCGAGCCCCCTCCGGTGCCCCTGTGCCCAACACGCGTACAAAATAGACAAACTGCAACCGACCCTTCCATTTTACGTCGTTAATTCCGAGGGTTCAAATCCCCGAAAAAGTGAGCACTTGCCTTGTTTACAAGGTTTTAGATTTTAATTTAGATTGGGGTTGGATATTCTCGCTGCAAAACGACGTAAACGGCAACATATTTGATATTGAATTCTCGTCTCTCATCTTCGGTGATTAGGGAGTTGTGTGGTTCGGTGAGGGTCGTGGTATCCATTAAAATCGCATTCGTATGTGATCACCTAATACAATATCATCAAGTCTTCGCCCGAGGGTGTTTCGTGAATAATTTCGCGGCAATCTGCTCGCATTGAGACGGATTTGTATAATTTCTTATAATTTTTTAATTGATGTGTTTTATTTTTATCGATGGCGATGACTAATAGTTTTTTTCGACACCCTTTGTGTGTTGCTCGCTTGGTTCAATTAAGTTTTTTTATCTTCAAACCTATTTTGCTGGCTCACCTCTAATTAGTCTTTAGGTAATTTATTCACAGACTGTGCATGTGTGAATCACAGTGGAGCGATGGAACGACCCAGATATCGCTTCGGTAAAGACTTTCGTCTCGGAAACCTAATTCATTTAGCACAGTTTACCTAATAGTTGGTGCGCCTCGGGGCGATCCACTATGCATCAAGTCACTCAGCCAGCACAACGAAATAAGGACTACGATTTGCTTATGGACTAAACACACAGATAGTTTTTTGCAAGATGGATTAATAGGGGTTGCATTGTCAGAGAAAGGTACGTACGATGAGTGAGAATGCAGAGATTTCAAGGTTTCTAATGTGTAATAGTAGGGGAACCGAGGCCGGATTTTTTCTTCTTCGGGTGGTAAATTCTCATTCTCATCTAATTCTCACTCATCGTACCTTTCTCTGACAATAGAACCCCTATAAATCTATAAAACGACTGACGGATCAACGCGCAGCCTAAACTGCTAACAGTAGAGAGCGTTTTCTTTTGGTGATGTAGGTATCAGGTAGCATGTTTTAAAATTGGTGGATAATGATTTGTGCAGGTAAAACCGCGGGACACAGCTAGTCCCGTATAAAACCCAAATAATTCTATATCTTATTAAACAATAAAAAAGAGCATTAACATTAACAAACTCTATAATATAAATAAATAAATAATAAAAGAAAACAAGATAGACAAATCACGAAACAGACAAAAGTTATCAAAAAAGGTGAAGTAGGAGGTTTAATTCAGAACCTCGTATCCGGTTTGTCGCGGCGGGGATGGAGGTGGCGACTTGATGAGCAGTGAAGCAGCGGGCGAATACCGGGGGAGTTGGGGCTCCTGGAGAAATATAAAATTAAAATAAATATAAATAAATACTGCACGACGCTTACTTAGTGCTTACTTTGGGGCTAGATTGCGCTGAGTGTAACTCAGCGCAATCTAGCCCCAAAGTAAGCACTAGGCTTGTACTATAAATAAATAAATAAATAAATATTGCACGACGTTACACACAGCGCAATCTAGCCCCAAACTAAGCACTAGGCTTGTACTATGGGTACTAGACAACGGATATACTACATATTATACTTTTTTTTTTTGTAAATACATACATATGATACATAGAAAACACTGAATATCCCATGTCTTCGGACCGTGGTGAGTCCTAGGACATGTTGGTTTCCTCACGATGTTTTTCCTTCACCGTAAGAGCGATGTTATTAGCGCACATACCTTTTTCTTAAAGAAAAAGACATTGGTGCGCGGTCGGTCTGGATTCGAACCCACGACTCTCAGAATGAAAGCCGGGGTATCTACCACTAGACCAACACCGCTCAAATATGTATTACAGGATATTGCAGACATCGCTATCTAGCCCCATACTAAGCAACTAGGCTTGTATTATGGGTACTAGACAACGTATATAAAAAATGAATGTAGTTTATAGACACACTCAGAACCAGAAACAAACACCGATGGCCTACTGACTAGGTTCCACAAGACATTAAAACGTAGTCAAGTTGTCGCCAAATAAAAATTGATAACATCAATAGGAAACCACTACAGTTTACCTAGTAGTTGTGCGTCTCGGCGCTTGATACGACTAGGACGTGGATAGGTGTATACCTAACCTATCTATATTCTAGATACATTCAACCTAATACATAGGTGGAACAAGGCACATTGAAGGAAACGGAATTGGCATTGGCTGTCGTATGGCCATTGTTTCTTCTATCTATTCTTAATCCTACCTACTGGCCGCGGACGTGCTCTTAATTAAACGTCTAAAGTTCGACTTCAGAGTCTGTTATCGTGCTCGGAGTGCAGTATACCTACTTGTATTTAAGCTGGCTGTCGAACTCAGAAACAGAACTACACTTTAAACTGTTAATTAACGAGTCTACTAACTTAATTTACGTACCTAGTATTTCAAGAAGTAATAGCTGCAAAATTTCTGAACATTTATTTACAGTTTTCCTCCGATTTCGCGATGTTGGATTGATATAAAAACTCAATCAAAGTCAATCCTGAAGAATATACCTTTAAAGGTCTCGAAAAGTTGAAGATTTAAACAATGCTAAAAGCAACAAACACAACGCGATTAAAACCGGGAAAATGAGTTTAATTTTTTTAAGAGTCTAATCTATACATTTATTTAGGACAATGATTACCTTACGATGTCGCATAGAAGTGAAGGAGTGGTCATGCGGTTTGTCTATGATTCGATCTGGTCTCCCTCGCTGGAATTCAGTCAGGTTGGTCGCCAGCTCAGCGGCCGCTTCGCCGTACAGACGCTGGCCTCGACGAACCTACACAATACCAAGGTAAATTACAAAAACACACACAAAACAGGCTTATTAATTAAGACGGATCTACAAGTGCAAGTGAAGGACGCAATAATTACATCGAATGCGTTACTAGATTAGATTATATTTCTTCTTCTAAACCCTAAATGTCGGCGAAGCGATTAGGCTAGATACTATAGTTTTCCATATGACTCTTTTGGAGGCAACAATCCTGACTTAGCTCAAATAGAAGTCAACAGTTTGTGTCTTAACTTCTACAGTACGTCCACATTATATGTTATGTTTATATTCAATACACAACGCAAAATGTAAATGCAGATTAAAAGTTGGGAGCTCAAGACCGTCAGGAGCGAAAGAGGATGGAGTAAATCTACGTTCAGGATTGGATAGTTGTTTCTTTGCAAATCTATATCAGGACAAAGCATTTAATAGTGCTTTGTCCTAATTGTCTAGTCCAACAAAAATACATTAGAATAATAAAAAACGTATATATTAATAGTTCAGCTAAAGTCAAGTTAGAAAAAGAAGGTAAGGAAATAAAGATAAACAGAGGTGTTAGGCAGGGGGACCCATTATCGCCTAAATTATTCACAGCTGTCTTAGAAGAAATCTTCCGGAAACTAAATTGGGATCATTATGGGCTTAACATAAACGGGGAAAGACTATCTCATTTACGGTTCGCTGACGACATTATATTACTCGCTCAAACAAAGGATCACCTACAAAACATGCTCATAGACCTTGAAAGAGGAAGCCGCGAGGTAGCCCTAACGATGAACTCCGCTAAAACTAAATCACTAACAAATGCGTCCGAAGACCCTATCATCATAAACGGCGTACCGATTGAGTATGTAAAAGAATACACTTACTTAGGTCAACAAATCTCAACGGTTGACATAATGTCAAAGGAAATAGATACTAGAATCGGGAATGCATGGAAGTGCTACTGGCGTCTAAAAGAAATTATGAAAAACAGAGAAGTTAAGATGTCTGTCAAATCAAAACTGTATAATACTAGCGTGTTACCAGTTTTAACCTACGGCTGCCAAACATGGGCTCTCACCAAAGCGCAAAACAAAAAAATAGAAACTTGCCAGACAGCAATGGAGTGAAGCATGCCTAATTTAAGGAAAACAGACAGAGTACGAAACATAACGATCAGAAACCGCACTAAAATACAAAATGTTACAACCAAAATACGTAAGCTTAAATGGCAATGGACAGGGCATATAATAAGAGGCACCGAAAAGTGGAACAGAAGCATACTGTTTTGGTATCCCAGAAATAGAAAACGGAAACGAGGCAGACAGATCCGAAGGTGGGAAGATGAGATCAAGGCATTAGCAGGAAAACTGTGGACCAGGAAAGCCCTAAACCGAATTGAGTGGAAAGATATGGAGGAGGCCTTTGCCAACGTTGGGCAAACAGACGAAGTTGTCGATGTCATCGGCTCAGCAGAGCCGTTAGAGTTAAGCAATAATCTGTAAATATTTTATGTCTGAATAAAGGCTATTATTATTATTGTCTGTAACGTCTCCGTTTCACGGGGCTATGGAGCCCCGGACCTTTGGAAGGCGTGCGCGGGGCCGAAGCCAACACGTAGAGGCCCGTTTCAGTTACAATTTTAATTGCAAAGTATGAAATGGACACCAAACCGGCGATTATCCCTGTCTTCACTATAAAATGCAGCCAAGGACAACCCCCGGTTTGGATAGAACTATTGTGTAAACTACGGGTGAAAACTACTTGGGCTATGAAAATGGGTTGGTAGTGGATTGGATACTGGGGGGAACTATGGGGACTATGGCGCCTGCCGTAACAATGTTCAACAAACACGTAAAATGGCAGGCGGAGACTCGCCAACTCACAAACTGGGCCACCCTAAATGAAGCCGAGCAAATTACAGCCAGAGGGCAACAGGGGCGTGAGTGGCTGAAGGACGGAGCAACCTCACCGGATTTTAAACCATCCTAGGTAATCCTGTGGAGCGGGCCAACTCATCACTGACGTGAGGTGTCCATCCTCCGAGCATTTCTGCTCTGGCGACTCCACTCTGGCCAGCCGGTAAAGGCAAGCCAGAGGCGGGGGACCGCTTCCTCGTCAGTGTTCACTCCGACCAGCCAACTAATGCAAGCCGGAGGTGAGGAACGGTGATTTCCCCCTGGAGCACTCGGATAGCCGCGGGGTCGCTACTCCCCGACACCTCGCCTCAAGGTGCCCTGCGGGCTTATTATTATTATTTAGTTTTACGTAATACGTATCTCCTTTTTAGGGGGATTTCAGAGAGCACGGGCCAAAGCCAAGTGCGTTAGTGTTACAAATTAAATTTATACTGAGTTGTCGTTATTTAAAAATTTACGGGTGAGACGGCAGGTATTTTTTGTAATTGTATATATACTAAAGGATTAATATTTAATGTACTTAGGCCATTGTGAAGAGTTTTAGGTATGACACCAGTAGTATAAACAATTATAGGTATAGTGCGTGTACTATGGACTTGCCACTGCGTTCTCAACTCTACTGACAGTTCTGTGTATTTAGCAATTTTTTCGAAGTGAGTGGTAACTAAATTATGTGTATTGCACACTGCAATATCTTTGAGGTAAACGGATTTATTTTGTTTATCGAGAAGTGTTATATCAGGTCTATTATTGTGAATGGTTTTATCGGTTATGATGGTCCTGTCCCAGTAAAGTTTATAATTTGAGTTTTCAAGTACGGTGTCTGGTGTATATTTATAGTAAGCAACTTTTTCTTTTATTAACTTGTATTGAAAAGCGAGGTGTTGGTGGACTATACAGGCAACTTGATCGTGGCGGTGTTTATAGTCAGTTTGGGCTATTGATCTACATGCACCGGTGATGTGTTGGATGGTTTCTGGGGCAGAATGGCATCGTCTACAAGAGTCAGAGATGTTGGGTCGGCGAATTATAAACTTTTGATAGTTTGCGGTATCTATCACTTGATCTTGGATTCCGATCATAAACCCTTCGGTTTCAGGCATCCGATAAAAATAGGTTTTTCGAAGTTCCTGCGGAATTGGTTCCTACGCAGGTGAACCCGTAGTACTAGCTAGTATATTATAGGTTTGCGTACCTCATCTTTAAGTTCAGCTCTCCGCCTGGACACCCACTCGATCTGTTCCTGTAACTTCTTACACTCCTTCTCGTTACTCAAGAGGTCTGTCTTCAGCGAGTCCATGACCTCTCTATACTGCATCTTCACGGTTTTATCGATAGCGTGGAGACTGTCGATTTCGTTTTGTGTCTCCCGGATTTTAGATTTTGATAGGCGGAGACGTCCTTCCTAAAATAAAATAAACATTAAGAATTACCATTCATTTTGTATTACTATTACTTACCAGAAATAATAAATTAGTAATTAAGCTTCATATTATGATTTCTTGAGTTCATTATCTGAAAAAACTTAGACAAGAGATTAAAATACTACGTAGGTATAGTAAGCACGGTAAAGGTTATTTATCGAAAAGTTTATGCGATGGGGTATGGGAAATGTCCTATTTAATATACCTAATGGATGTTAGGCAATTACAAAAGATAAATTATGTTAAACCACCTATCGATCTAAAAACAATTATAATCTTCTTATATATAAAATTTCCATGTCACAATGTTAGTTACCGTACTCCTCCGAAACGGCTTCACCGATCTCCACCAAACTCCACATACGCATTCAGTAGGTCTGAGAATCGGCTACTATCTATAATTTATAAGGCAAAACAACGTTTGCCGGGTCAGCTAGTCTAATATATAAAATTTCCATGTCACAATGTTAGTTGCCGTACTACTCCGAAACGGCTTCACCGATCTCCACCAAACTCCACATGCGCATTCAGTAGGTCTGAGAATCGGCTACTATCTATAATTTATAAGGCAAAACAACGTTTGCCGGGTCAGCTGGTAAATTATAAATAAAGACACAGTCACAGTCAATATAAAATAAGAGCCTGCGAAGGTACCATGTTGAACATCATGATCACTATGAACTACGCGGAATTCGGATTGATTTCTTATTGCTGATTATAGTGGCTGTCATAACAAAAAGCTAAGGTTTACTTAGGCACTTGATGACCATCAGGCAAGATTATTACCTGAGATGAGGCACATCTGACTGTATTGAACAAGCCAGAAACCTGATATACTTTAGACACGAATCTCTATGTTGTTATTACTGGCGAGTTCCACTTGTTTCCTGGGGACCAAGGTTACGCGTGGCACTAACCTTCTCAGCGAGCTTCCGAGTAAGTATGTCAAGATGCTCGTCGAGACTGTCCTTTTGTTCCACTTCGAACCCTTGCACCACGTTGTTGTGAGGACACAGCCGATGAACTAATTGCGTTTGCACTACTGATGTACTTTCTTGGATTTGATCCTGAAAATTACAGATAAATTTGGAAATAAATAAAGTTCCTATTTACCTAATTATACTAAGTACTAACATAGCCGAAACGTCGAGAGGAGACAGAATTTAAAAATAAAATACGCGAATAAGTCCTAGGAAGAATGTAATTGAAACCCCAGCGACGGTCTTTGTGGCGCGTCGGGCGAAGATCCGGCTGTGACGTAGAAGGTTCAGGGTTCGGCACCCACCGATGCTAACCATAAACATTTACAAAAAAAAACATGTGTTTCCGTTGTCCAGCTCGGGCTAGATTGCAATAAGTGTAATGTTCTGCATTATTACAGCTCTAAAGTACACCTTACCTTCACTGCCGATGTCCAGTTCCACCTCAGATACAGCATCAGCAGTATGACAGCGAGAGCCAGTACTCCAGTACCGGCGACGACGGGATTAGACAAATCCGTCCACTCGGGTGTCATCGTTCCACCTGCGAACCCACCGGATGTATAGCACCGGGTGTAATGCTAACATAGTCTACCACTCACAAGTTTCACTACACTCCATGGTTTGGTTTTTTATCATTTGACAATGTTTTGGGTGAAATGACGTTACCTGTCAATCGGTTTGGATTTAGAATTTATGAAGAGTGAGGTTTTAGTTTTGATTGGAAAGGTGGGTTTAAAAATTTGATATTTTTGGTAACAGTTTTTGTCATACGCATTACCACAGTTTAATTAATAGTTGGTGCACTTCGCGGCGCTCATGGTGTGCGTGCGCACTTTGTGCACTTCGCATTAAAAAACTAAACTTTGTGTTCTGCGAACAGTGAACCTCGAGCACCACGTGATTATAAACTGTTTTGCAACAAAAAACGAATTCAATAAAAAAATACAGCGTGATGCGTGCGGCGGCGACAGAAACGACTTGCGGCGACTGTCTAGCAATCAGGGTGGTAGTCTGTTTCGTCTCCGAAAATTGTTTGTCCGAATATCAAAATCCATAACGCGTTTACTATAATCATCATAATCCATAATGTTCGAATGTACGAAATTTAATAATACCTAATTATCAATAATTCTAATGATTAGGTGTCATAATATCGGGTGCTATAATAATTAAATGTCCTAAATTTTCTTGCTATAAAGTCACATGTCCTAAGTGTTACATAGTATAATGTTCGTTACTACGAATGGAGGTTTATCATAATATTGTTAGTCCGAATTATAGGTTAGAATAATAGTGTTTGTCCGAATGATGGTTTATAATAACATTGTTTGGGTAGTCTGTTTCGTCTCCGAAAATCGTTTGTCCGAATATCAAAACGGTTGTATCAAAATGGAGGTATCCATAACCTTTAAAGTCATACATAAATGATAATAAATTGATTGACGTTGCTGTATCGTTTTTAATAAAATCAATGAAGAGTGAAAGTTTTAAAGATCTACCTACATTCACTTAATCTTGTCATATTAACGCGTGATTTACTGAAACTACGAGTACGCACCCAGAAAACTAACAGAGCACCCCGACTAGGATAGGTTAGGTTTATGTTAGAACATGATTACGCACACGCCTAATATTATAAATAAATAAGGTGAGATGTGATAAGGAAGGTGAGATGAAAACCGTCACAACTTAGTTTTATGCCACCCTTGTTAGTCTTTAAAAGTTCACATTGGTTCATTTTGGATAACCTTTTAGCTATTTAATAAGTTCTCGGATAATGTAGAAAACAAACGTTTGTATCCTGCTACTTCAAGCAAAATGACACAACAAGTAATGAACTTGTCATAATTGTTAATCATTTTAAGGTAGAAGGAAAATAATCTTCACCGTCAATATTTAACGCCTCCGTAAATTTCATAGCAAAATTGTATTCATACGTAATAATATGAACTAAAAGAATGTTTTATTATTAAATGTGATACAGGGTACATTACATTACCCAGTGCATGCATATTAATCGTTATTAGGTATATAGGATGTGTAATAATTATAGAATAGCATTATGCATTTCGAATATTATGAATTGTAATATTTATAGCAAAAGATGTTAGGACCTTTTATATTTATAGAATTTGTACTTTCGGACTTACAACGGTTATAGAAAAGAATTTTATGTCTTTTAAATATTATAGATTGTGATATTTATGACAACAAATTTTAGGATAAATAATATTTAGGGATTTAGATTTTAGGGCAAGTGATATTATGAGACATTTAGTTAGGGCTAATTATTATTCGGGCAAGTGATGATTAGGTCACAAAACGTTATGAGATGTAAGATTATGGATATAAATTTTATGAGACAAAATAGAGAACCAATCAGGGTTCATGAGATACAGCCTGATGACAGACAGGCCGACAGTAGAGACTTAGTAAAAGGGCCCCGTTTTTACCCGTTGGCTACAGGGGGGCGGATCGTCTTACATAAAATTTTAACTCCTATCATCGGAGGTCCGAAAATGTTTCACATACCATTTATAATCATAATGATCATTCTTCATAAAAAATTTAAAAACTAAATATTAAAATATATAATAATTGAAATTCATAATATCACTATTCATACACTTCATTTTACTAATATTTGTTTTAATATATTTGTTTATCATAATGCTCGAAACTCATAATCATTCCAATAAATAACTTTGATATTCATACATGTGTTTTATTCTAATATTCATTTTTATAAATTTCTTAATCATAAGTGTTTTATGCATAATTATTGAAAATCATAATATCTTTATTCATACATTTGTTTCACCTACTATTGTCATCTTACTTGAATTTTGAAATAAAATATACGGAGCACACCGACTCGGATAGGTTAGGTTAATGTAAGAACATGATTACGCGTAGCGCTTTGGCGAGCGAGCGTAGCGAGCGTGCCGCGGCAGCGGTCGCCAAAGCGCCTAATTACTATAAATAAAAACTATTACTGTCATCTTCATCATGTTATAAATAAAAACTATTACTGTCATAAAACTACTATTGTCATCTTACTTGAATTTTGAAATTAAATATACGGAGCACACCGACTCGGATAGGTTAGGTTAATGTAAGAACATGATTACGCGCAGCTTTGGCGACCGCTGCCGCGGCACGCTCGCTACGCTCGCTCGCCAAAGCGCCTAATTACTATAAATAAAAAAAACCTGATATATCTTAATCATAAGTGTTTTTATTACAACATTATTAACTAAAGAGTAATTTCTAAGAAGAAATATAATAATAGAATAGAAAATATAATTACATTATGAGTTAACTCCGTTTCAAAAAGAAGATCGCCAGAACACAAGTCAAAAACCATTTATAATTTCACAATATTAGATATTATGAGTTGAAATATGTTCTTAGTAACAATAATTATGAACTAAAGCAATATGATCATTAAATGTTATGAAGAAAAAAATTATGATTTTAAACTGTTCTTGGTAGTAACAGTATTAATAAAAAAATTATGATCATTAACTATTATGAGCTCCGATGGTAGTAATAAAAATGTCTGAATAAAAAAAGTATGATAAATAAAATTATGAAGAGTGATTATTATGAACACAAATCGGTAGTAAGACAAAGAATATGACTTAAAATTTTATGTGAGCCAATATGGACCCTGGCTACAGACCCCTAAAAATGGTACTTATAAAATTTTCCATTACTTACCTATAACCTTTGCAACGAGAGTAAAGAAACTTATTCTTGTTGACTTAGCTTTAGTTTGAAATATTGCTCAGAGAAATAGAAAACTATAAGGAAAATTAAAACAAGCTATGATAACAAATCAAATATTGAAAGTTGCAAGAGACCTGCTCACCTTGCCGTTAAAGATATTAATACTATTTTTATTTCAAGTGCTAAGCGTGCTCAAGGCGTCCATAGAAATATTTTCAAGGAAAAATACATCTACAAAAACGGAACGCATGACAGACGCTGGACGGGATTCGAACCACGCATCTCTATCCGATCTCAATCCGGCAAGAAACCGCAACAAGACTTAACTAAATTGCTACCGACCCATCATAGCGCACCATCTAGTCTTAGGCGGCTATGGCCTACCAGAACCGTATCAGTTAACAACGGGGTATCCATCGAACTGTCGACGGACTCAGGTGGAAGAAGCATTGGTGTACGTGTTTTGAAGGTGATGCCGAAGTCGGTTATCACGTGTACTGAAAGCCGTACAAAACTCTATTTTCATAACAATGATTTTACCATGTTTGCAGCTGAATTGCTATCAAAGTGTTTGTATGGGTTTAGATTGCAAGTGAGTTGCAAATTCAAAAAGGAATCGAAACTTTATTGAGTCTTAAACGTATATTGACTAAAAAGTTTGCAGCAAGTTAGTTGCAATGTTGTAATGAAATTGAATGTAACGAGAACTGGGTAAATATTAATTTTAGAGAAATTGTAAATATTGGAGAAATGGTCAGTATTGGAGAAATGGAAAATAACCTATATTTCAACTCTGTGGAATTTCATTTTAACTCAGCTTGTTCTAAGTCCCTACCAAGTAAATAAATAATTACAATAAATAAATATTGCACGACGTTACACACAGCGCACTCTAGCCCCAAACTAAGCACTAGGCTTGTACTATGGATACATATAATGCATAGATAACACCCAGACCGGAAACAAATATTTATTTTTAAGCATAAATAATCGAACCCGCAACCTCCTGCATTGCAGTCGGGCCTTACCCCGACGCGCCACTGAGGTCGTCATCCGTGTGAAAACGAATTATCTTTCTTTTTGGAGAAAGCGATCGATCTCTACGACACGTGATAGAATCTCGGCAGTACCTCCCCGAGGGTGGGGCCGGCAAGGCAATTACGTACCTACCAAATACTACGTCCCGGGGTTTAATTGAAAGGGGATCGACTTCTAATTGATTGTTTCTGGCGAACCGATTGATATGATAGAACGATTACAGTCTGGATAGTTACCTACGTAATTAGCCAGATAGTGGTGCACTAACCGCCATATTAGTACGTGTGATTGATTAGGTATGTAGGGTTAATAGGGTACGAAGAGAATCTTTAGATCTAAATCAAAATGATTTTTAATGATTGATGAGATTACAAATGTATGTTTTTGTCTATTTCTTCGTTAATGTCTCCAAAACACTTATAGCTTTATTAATAAACGTGGAGTAAGGTCGAAGTAGTGTAAACATTTTTGTCTTTTACCGTGACAAGAACTTTCAAAGTTGACAGACGGAAACAAAATGTGGTAAAATTATACCGACCTTACTCCACCTTTATTAATAAGGCTATAAGTGTTTCGCCATCGTAAAGTGTAGCCTTATTAATAAACGTGGAATAAGGTCGGAGTATTTAATCACTTTTTGTGTCTGTCAACTTTGAAAGTTCTTGTCACGGAAAAAGACAAAACATGTTCTCATTACACCGACCTTACTCCACGTTTATTAATAAGGCTATTAGTGAATATATCAGTTTTAGTAAAAAAAAACTGAAAAAAAAGCTTTATCTGCATTTTGTTTGTTTTCGAACTTTTCTCTAACAATATTTAAAAATGTTTTAGTCCATTACTAGAGTCTAACACAGGTAGGGTAAGGTG
Organism: Idaea biselata; assembly: GCA_958496205.1. Taxonomy (NCBI): domain Eukaryota; kingdom Metazoa; phylum Arthropoda; class Insecta; order Lepidoptera; family Geometridae; genus Idaea; species Idaea biselata. The sequence continues at coordinate 8,273,257 of OY292394.1, forward strand.
TACAATATGCGACCTCAGCTCAGTACAGGTAATACGCAAAGAAATTACTGGCACATTTGAAATTAAACGTCGCGTTCAGAAACCGTTCTCTCATTTACGTTCCGTTTCACATGCGCCGAGATCAAAGCGATCGCGATGACGTCGGGTAACTTCAGGATAGTATACTTTGATTTACAGCTTGAGGAAGCTAATTAGTTGAATGGGAGGATCGGTCGCGCCACGGACCACTGGCGTTGCGCATCGTGCGTGCGACGGAACGTAACTGTTAAGGGTATGAGAATGATTACACTTTCACACATTTTTCTATTTTTTTTCGAAAACGGAACAGGGAAGTTAAAACACGGTAATTAAGTAGAAAAGTATGTCGTTTTTATTACTATTTCGAGTTGTGCCGTAGGTCTAAGTAATTTCTTATACCTACGTTATTGCCAGCAGTAGGTATGTTCAGTAATAAATCAGAATGATTTGTATTAGTTTTGTTCTATAATTTAACATTCAATATTAAATTTGTCTCTAGTCAGACAAGGAGCATTGTAACAACCTGTTACTTCTTAGTTAAGTCTAGATCCTAATGAATAAGATGTATTTATTTCAACTGAATAGTTCCGGAATTATCAGAGAACATCTATTTTCTTATAAATAGGTATACTTAAGTCGGCATCAACTTTTTTCAATCAATTACAAACTGTCACTTAATTAGAAGCATCTTTCAAGATTCATTAAAGATTCCAGTCTCGTTCCGGGAGACGATCTTGAAGTGACTTCACGCCACGCCGTGCCATGCCGCTGTTACGAACTATTCCGAACGCCGTTTGAGTTTTTGTTTCATAATTTGTAACTAATTATGAGGGAACGACATGAAACGGCGGCTTTCATCTGACATGTGCCGCTACTGAAGAAGTCACTTCGTATAAAATCTTTGTAGTTTTTTAACACATTTTATTAATTAACTTGTCTCAGTGTTTCTTATACTACTTAAGGTGTCTACTCTACGTAGGTAGTAGATACATCTCTATTTCAGAAACTTAATCAAATATGTAAACAAAGAACTGTTAATTTTAAAGGATAAAGTAAATAAAGAGCTGTGAATTTCAAACAAATGTATGGGATTTTTGTTTACATTGTTTTTGAAATACGGTATAGGTAGTTCACATTGTGCGAATTGTGATTGTATTTATTTCAGATGCCCTTGCATAATATGTTGATGTTATCTTAAATGAGCAAAAATATTATTTCCGATTGATGTAAACAGAAAACATTCCAACCTTTTACTTTTTGGATATCATTTAATATTAAAGAAAACACGGCTCGAAGGACCAGCTGTACAAAAATTCAAAATGGCTGACATCAAAAACAGGCGCGGTTTCTTTCCTCGTATTATACTAACATTACCATACTTCAGGCGGTGAAGCTTATTTAAATGCTCCACCGACTCCATTTAGAGCTTGGAAAAATAAAACTGGCGAACGGATCCCGCGATCTCTCTCTGAGCCGCTTTGTGGTAAATATGTATAAACTTACAAACATACAAATACAATGAACAAATGAAACACACGTGCGATTCTAGCTCTTATTTACTGTACTTTACGATTTGTTAGTGAAATTGTTTATTTTCGAAGTCAAAATGTTAAATTTGTTCGCGTGTTAGTATCTACGTTTTGTCGACGACATCTTTTTATTTTATCGTTTTTTATTTGAGAGCTCAGCTGCCAGTCGTGTTGTTTGCGGGTTTTGAATACATTTCAGTCTAATATCAACGTAGGTATACTTACAAGTAACTTACTCAAAGTAATATAAATTTTAAGAAGCTTAAAAAAGGTGAAGAAGGTACCCACTTATTCTGCTTAAACTTATTCAGAGTTTTATTGAATTAACTCTCCTTTGCAAGCAAAGATTGTTTGAATATAAAACAAAGCAAAAATTAAGCTAAACGATTAAAGAAGAGCTCTGGGAGCGTTCTGTTTGAACAATGATTCCATTATCTACTGAGCTTCCTACATTTTAACATAAAAGATAAAACTGAATGGACGCCAATTTTGTTCCATTACTCGTCGGGCGCCCCAGAATTCCAGAATACATATTATCCGTAAAACGAAACGCAAACAAAGTGAACGTCGGTTTACCCGCCAACGATAACTAATTTCAGTCCGCCATAAGTACGTAATTAGCGAGCCGCTGCCTTATCGGCCGGAGGTAATTAACCTCTGGGAGGTCCCCCTTCCTCCTTGAATACCTCCTCGGTAATATTTCCGCCATATTATCCGGGAGCCCGCCCTCCTCCTCCGCCAATGGCGTCGGTTCCCGCGCTTTTGTTTCGCGCCGTCTACCGTTTCGTTCCGAAACGTTGTAACTTGGTCTGTTTTCTTTGGGAAATTTGGCTGTATTCGTGAACTAGGTGCGGTTTGTTTTCGTGGGTACGCGTTTATTATGCTGCGGACTTGAGCATCTGGCAAACGTGAGGAAAACTAGACTCTATTGAGACAACTTAGAGTCTATATTAAATTGGCGATGAGAGTATTGAAGAGGGGTGTCGTCAGTTCATATTTCATGGTGTTATCATCTTTTATTGAGTGCGAGCGTGCATTGTTGTCGGTTTACGGCGCGGTTATCTGGCGCGGGTGCTGTGTTTAGCGTCGCCTCGTCTGATGAATGCCATATTGGCACGATGTTGGCGCTCTGCCTCTATTCTGTCCCCAAAGATTTCATAATTGGAATGAATATCAGATTACTGTTCGCTAACAACTTTCAGGTTAATGGTTTTTGCGATATTTTCGGGGAGAAAATTGCTTGCGGGGTTTATTTTCGAAAACAGAAGAGGACGAGGTTCATTTTCTCTATTAAAACTCTAGCTTACCCACACAAGGGTTTTTTTTCATAAGTACCTAATTAGTAAAAAAAATTGATACCAGTAAAAGCAAATAAATAGTTTACTTACTGTTTAAAGGTACATTCACATTCATAGACAATAAACATAGTACCTACCTACCTAACTCTAATTTCCGACAATTACTAAGTCAAATTCTGAACATGAAATAAGCATGGAATATCGTTCGTTCACAAAAATGGTGAAAATATTTCCGTAATGGAGTAATCGATCACGAACCAGTCGAGCACGGTGTCCGACCGGTCGTTTGTCAAAAATAAGGATGGTCACCATTTATTGTAGTCACGATTTCAGACGATTCTTTTATGCATTATAACTTTTAAAGAAGTAGCTTCGTTAGACAGAAAAGGGTAACTGTAACTGAAGGGTACCTAAAAGGCGTGTTGACATCACATCAATTAAATTTAAAATCATAGGTTACTTACTAGGTACCTACGTGTTAATTTCAAACACGCAATGGATGGACCAAGCGAACGCCTTAATAAAATAAAAAAATCATTCGAAATGAAATAAAACGGAGAAACATTTTTTTCATTAAAAAATGTTTCTCCGTTTTATTTGAATGTGAATGTGAGGAAAACCTTGCGGTGGGGACTAGGGCATGAATCCCGGGATCCCGGGATATCGTAATCCCGGGATCTCGTACGCAAAAGTTCGATATTATAATCCCGGGATTGAGTGATCCGATATCGAGATTTGAGCAATTTACTATTTGGGTATAAATTAAGGTTTTTAGCTATATTTTTCCTCATGGAATGATTGAATGGAACTATTAAAATTAAACCCAAATTAGTCTACCCCTGAGGAAGAGATCTGTAAAGATTTAGAAGCGTAGGGAATTGGTAAAATGTTTAAAACAATAAAAGTAACGTGATTCATTGCAATTTTTAAGACAAGTATTTTTTATACAAGCTCGCATGCAAAATTTTTCTGCTAACATCATTGTAGTGGTGCGCCTAGAATTTGGCGCGAAAGTTTAGACACTTTCTGGTTTAGACTATTTGTCCGCCATATTTCCAAAATGATGGGGTGGACGGCTCTCGGGGTAACTTATTTACGTAATGAAACCACTAGTCTTAAATATATTAAATATTTTATATTTAACACATTTTTATTGTATTAAATTCGCTTTTTTAACGATATCTAAAATCCCAGTATCAATCCCGGGATCCCGGGATTGAGCTCTTAATATCGATATCGCCCCGGGATTGAAAACCTTCCGATATTGCATGCCCTAGTGGGGACCCTTTAAAAGTAAAATCTTTACCGAATAATATCGATATTAAGGTAGAAAACTAAATTTTTCATAATTTATTTTGGTATTAAGTTTGTATGGAAATGGTAACAGTCGCCACATTCTTAAGTGTTGGTAACTATAATTTTTAAAGCCCAAAATAAAGAAGCTTACTTTAATTTTAACCCAGTAAAAGTGGCGTGTCTTCGAGTAGCTCTGTTAGTTAGAGCGTCCCGGCGCGGCGCTGCCGCGATCGGTTTAACTTGCACAGCGAACATTAGACTTTGGAAAAGTATATTATTTTTAGTTTAAAGTAGGTACCTAATATTATTAAGAGATGCAAGCTTTATTTTTTATATTGTAGCATTTTAAACTAACAAGGATATTTAAACACAGAGTAAATATCCATTATTTCAATAATTTTTGTATCTAGTATCACTCGCCTCCTCTTTCAAGTTATTAAAAAAACTTTATTTATTCCACGTTGGCACCCCATCACTAGCATTTATAACGCGGGAGCCGATAAGCCGCATAATTTTTGGCGCGAAATGTTGGCGCGCTCTAATTGGGTGCCGTGGCTGACCGATAAAGCTCGGTTTACACAGGGCTTTAATTAATAGAGGTCGTCAAGCGAACCGCTCTAGGGTTGACACCTGCGATAATTGGAAAAACTTTTCACCTAGAAACTACGAAGATTGACATGTTTGAGTATTGACATGTTAATTAACAAACAATTCACAGGTTTTAATTATTACTCTTCTTTATTAATAAACCTGGTGATTTGACGACATAAATTTATATTTTTGATTAACAAAGGCTTTCGAATATTTGGTAGTAAAAAAATAGTTCCAGTAATTTGTTACCCTTTCTCACTAGTTGGTACATTCCATAGTCGTTCAGTATGAAATTAACCTTGTTAGAAGTACAAAGTTTATCTTTAATGAGTTGGTTATAAAAAAACTAAATACGTAGGCACTGCAAGAAAATGCTTTTATTTATTTTTTTAACTTAGCTGTTAAAAAAATCTTGAAGACACGGCGTAAATTATTCGCGCAAAATAGATTTCTATAAGCCAATAAAAAAATATTTAAAACAAAATTGTCATAAGTTCTTAAAAAAGTAAAACGTAAATGACTGTAAAGTGTCCAATTTTTAAAGCACTTACCCTACATAAGATATTTACAAGATATTTATAAAATGAAATTGATTTTAATATTAGAAATAATCTGAGAATAATAAGGGCCATACCATGGTGTCTTAAAGCAGATAGGTTCTGCTATTAACATAAACACATAAATAACGTTTCACAAAGCAAAACTGCGTTTAGCTATGGTTGTAAACGTTGGTGGTACGCTAAAGAATATCGCAAACTCCTCTCTTCCTTCATTCGAATTTGGAATTCCAAAAAGTATAAAGCAGGAGTATTACGTGAGGTTCCCGCACCGCACCGCACCGCCCGCCCCGCATCGCACCGCACCGCACCGCGTTAGACCTGTCAAAGTTCACAACTTCGTTGGTAGACTACAACTCACAAAAAGAGACTCGCGGGAAATCATTTAACTAAAATTTGAGCAAAAAAAGCACAAAAAAGTTCTTCAACAGCATCAACACGTAACTTCAAAACGTAATTATAATACTGATTCAATAATTTTAAATTGAACATTTTTCAATGTTTGTTGATGGCGTTAACTTGGTATCAACTGGGTTGCGATATTAATAAACCGATTCACGGTTACGATTTACGCATCAATATTTGACGTCTTTGCTGTTTTCATCGACCTGTGCAGCACAAGTATCGAGGTAAGAACCTAAAATATTTTGTCAACCATTGTATTTTATTTGGAAAACAAAAAGTATCTGTGACAATGTATAAACTGTCCTGTAGACACATAAATTTTAGGCAAGTACTTTTTCTTCCAGACTAGTCGTCCAGATGCGACAATGTCTATACATACAACAAGTATTACGTCGACGGGTCTTCTTTTGTAAAACGTACTCTACTTCGTACGGAGCGCGCAGTAAAAACCTTATAAAATACGTAATAGGAAAACGTACAGAGTTTTCCCACTGAATTATGAATGGTAACGAGCTGCGGACTCCGCATCCACTTTTGTATCGAAACCCGAGATGGGGACAGAGTGAAGGACGTTATTTTAAAAATTACTTGTTATAAAAAGCTCAACGGTTTCGGTAGGTCCTACGTTTTACAAAGTATACGCCACAGTACTTGTAGGTACAGTAGTGTAACTTGCTGGTATTCTTGAATTAAAACCCAGTACCTACAGGCAGTAGGTTACCGAATGTTCGTCGTAGCACTGCCTGGTTATTTTCATTTTATTATTGGACTTTTCCAGCAATAGACCCAAATGCTTGGAGCATTTTCGTTAAATCATCCCTACTGCCAATAACTAGTCACCCGGGTTCGCACGGGTGTGTATTACATATAAACCTTCTTCATGATCTATTTAAAAAAAACCGTTAGGGATCTAAGCCTACATAAGGACAAACAGACAGCGGGAACCGACTTTGTTTTATAATATGTAGTGATTACATTACCGACATACCTACTAATCAGTTCATTCATAAGTTACTCTGCTCAGAATGTATTTTGCGTAGCCCCTCTACATAAAACGACTATAATATTAGTCATAGTTATTTATTTTATTTATAGTTACAAATTTGGACTACATGATTTGCGTTTTCGGCAACCTGACACTTACCAAATCTATTTACGTCTATGATTTATAATAACTTTAAGTGACTGGCGGTCGTTTTGCATGGGTATCTATTTTACGAATTTAGAAAACGTAAATGAAAACAAGAGACGACCAACCAAAAACTGTTAAAAACAAGCGAGGCTAATCAGGTAGGTAGAGGTAGTATATTTTGTGCTGATAGCTACCTACCTGCAATAAACACAATAGGTACATTCGTAGGTTTTTTACTTAAAACAACACAAAAGAAACTACTTAATTGTCCTTTACTGAGGGCAAGATACATTAATTAATCACCAATTAATTTAAATGTGACGCAAATTAATTTGGGTCGAGGATTCGAAACTCCATTAGGAAGGCATGAAAAAGGTCTTGAAATCCTTTGAAAGCGTATCCCAAACACGACACGACGACGTTTCGCAGACTCCAGACTTTTAATCGTATTACCAAAGATAACTGGTTACATTTTATTTATTTATTATTATAATGATTAATGTAAATTTTAGGGTTTCGTAATCAACATAGTTTTATCATGTCTGTCTGCCTGTCCACTGCGTATATCAGACACCGTTACAGTACTAAGAAGCTGTTACTATGCATGAGTACCTAGTAAACCTACATATTGGTCACACCGCGCCGACACAATATAAAAAAATGTATTCACACGTAAAATCGGGGATGTTTCGTCCAACTTGCGTCCAACCAACCCTATCGTGTGGGATTTCATATTCATATAATTTATTGGTAATCATTAGATAGCTCTTTCAAAAATACTGTGGGTTTAGAAAAGTGGTTTTTCAATTTAGGGTTCAGTTTTTTTTAAATATTGAGGTCTGAAGTGCTCCTTTTCAAAGTCATCAAAAAGTAAAAAACACTGTTTTAATGTCAAAAACATAAAATTGTCTCAATGTGAGTAAAATATTAACGGTCCGGATAGAAATCGGCCGATTAAAAGTATGTAGTCTCCACGAGACCGGGAATCATTTCAATTATACAGGGTGAAGTCTTTTTCTAACGGCTCATGTTAGACAAGGAGGGAGGAGTGTGAAGGATAGGTATTTCCATTCGTAATTCAGGAGTGAAGAGCGTGTGAAAATGTGCAGTTATTAGGGGTCCGTGATTTGTGGGAGAAGAATCGCCCGCAAAAAAAAAAGTGTGACACTCGGGGACTGCCGCGGTAAAGCTAATGCAAAGCATTTTTTTTTCTTAGGCTACATGGTAGGCGGAGTGGGGGGTGTTAGGTTTTGTTTTCGTTACGAAATTTCTTGATTCCGCGATAAAAGCTATGCAATAGCTTAAAAACTTGTCTTTTTCTTAGGTTTCTTACCTCAAAAGGTAAAAAGGAACCTAGGTCCCACCACAAAGGTAGGGCTCAAAAAATGTCTATAGACTCATTTGAGTGTTCCCCTCCACGGAAATCTTTAGTAAAAGGCGAAAGATTTATGCGTTTTGAAGGGAAGGGAGGCCTTACCTCGGAGTTGGACAACGATAGCGCGATTCAGAAAGACGAGTCGATTTTCTTATCGCCATCTTGCGTCGATCTATGGAACTAATTTATTGACCCATTTATTTTGCATGCCCTTATTTAGTTCTTAGGATTCCCCAAGTGTTGCATAGTATTGATTTGTCCTAATACTTGTTGTATTACCCAGGACTGAATACAAGACAGGATTTATTAGTTTTTTTTATTAACCACTTCAACATTTCATTTATGTTACAATAGTCATATAGTATAAGGAGACTGTAGGTTATTTATAACTTACACGACTTTGTAAAAAAATCGTCTTAAAAATTTAGTTATATTGTAATTTTTTAATAAATTAAACCTAGAAAATTTATTTTCAAGGAAAAATAGCATACAAAAATTTTCACTTGCGGCGAGGCTTGAACTCGCGTCTTTGGGTCAGTACCCCAACGTCTATACCAACTAGACTACGCAAGTCCACGCCTGTTGCCGCTTGAGCTACATACAAAAATTATAAGAAATTTAAATTAAACCTATGAATAACTACTGTCTTTCTTACCTTTAGAAGTAATATTTCTAATTAAAATTAATAAACTGAAAAATGTAGACCAACGTTATCCCCTTTTAATTTCATAATATTATACAGAACCCTATCCGAAATTAAACTATCGCTTAGCCACTTTTTTGAGACTTAACATGGGTCCCTTTTTTATAGCCGCGAGGCGAGTGGGTCCGGGTATTAAAACTTGTTAAGTATATCGGATTATACAAAATTACTAAGTGCTAGCTACTAAGTAACGGATGGCTTTCGTATTCAAACTTTCAGCTACAGTCTACAGTCTACATGTTTTTAAATACTTTCCTTTTTTATCCTTTCCTAGGATTAACACCTAGAACTTCTTTTGAGTATGAGAATTTTAATAGAAAAATATTGCAGGACGTTGCACACAGCGCCATCTATATTTAGTGATTATAATACTACTTTTGTTGGTTGTAGTATACGTAGGTACCTATGATACGGCCTCTGTGGCGCGCGCGGGTGCAATGCAAAAGGTTGCGGGTTCGATTCCCGCCAGGTGCAGGTATTTATGCTTATTAAACGGGTACTTATACTAAATATTATACTTAAAAAAAAGTATAATATGTATCTAGTATAGGTTGTCTAGTATAGGTACCCATAGTACAAGCCTAGTTCTTAGTCTGGGTCTAGATTGCGCTGTGTGTAACCTCATGCAATATTGATTTATTTAATTTTATCTATACTTGCAAATACCCAGAACTAGAAACAAACATAAGTACTTAGCTATACGATGTCGCAATCGCAACCTTCTGCATCGCAGCCGGGTGTTTGCCCGACGACGACGTGCCTAAATAGTTTGCGCGAGAGCGAGTTCCAAAGTGGTAAAATGTGTCCCCCCCCCTGTAAGTTCTAAAATCAGAGAATGATTAAACTAAAAAAAAATATGATGTATATTACCATGTAAACTTCCACCGAAAATTGGTTTGAAGGAGATCAATTATTTTTTTTTAATACGTCATAAATCGTAAACCGCAATTTTCCTTTTAAAACAAAACCTTTTGTATAGATAGTGGTACGGAACCCTTCGTGCGCGAGTCCGACTCGTACTTGGCCGGTTTTTTATTTATTTTTCACTATAATTTGACAAATCTTCCTAAAGAAAAAATGTCAAATACAAAGAACCAAAACGTCAAAACGTGTTCTTAAATTAGACAGACAGAGCGTAGTCTCAGTAATAGGGTCCCGTTTTCCCTTTGGGTACGGAACCCTAAAAACGAAGTTATGCATGCAAGCTATATTATTATTGTTCCTGCTTCGTTTTTGTTTCTTGCAAGTTGTGGTTGTTAAGAACGCGGCGACTGTTACCATTTCCATACAAACTTAAGGGCGTTTATTCCATTCTCTTTCTCCATACAGACGTAGTTTACGTTTTCCTCCCTGGATAAAGACATTAGAGCAAATATGTTTATGCCATAAAACTTATATCTGGCATGACTATTCACCTTCCGAATTATTTTTTTCATTTTTTATTTTTTTTTATTATTTTAATTAGAAAAAAAAAAGGTTCGTACTTTGACAAGACATGACAGATATAGGTTTTATGGCATAAACATATTTGCTCTAATGTCTTTATCCAGGGAGGAAAACGTAAACTACGTTTGTATGGAGAAAGAGAATGGAATGAACCCTCTTAATACGAAAATAAATTATGAAAAATTTAGTTTTCTACCTTAATATCGATATTATTCGGATCAAGATTTTACTTTTATAGGGTCCCCACCACAAGATTTTCCAAAATATTCATTCGAAATGAAATAAAACGAAGATTTTTTTTTTCATTTTTTTAGCGTAAATTACTAGTTTTGTTTTATATTATTCCCAATAAAAAGTAATTTACGCTGTAAAAATGAAAAAATATGTTTCTCCGTTTTATTTAATTTCGAATGAATATTTTGGAAAACCCTGTGGTGGGGACCCTAATAAGTAAAATCTTAATCCGAATAATATCGGTATTAAGGTAGAAAACTAAATTTTTCATGATTTATTTTGGTATTAAGTTTGTATGGAAATGGTAACAGTCGCCACGTTCTTAAGATGTACCTATGTCTTATTTGTGGAGTTCATCTAAGGTTTATGTTCACATGTAAAAAATATTGCGTTTCAACGAGGCAATGTGAGTAAAATGTCTTTTGAGAGCTCTCTTGATGAGGAAATACTTAATAAAAAAAATGTTAGGGGTTTGTAGTATTGTAAAAACACGCGAAAATTATTATTAAAATAGATGCTCACTAATAGAGAATCAAAAAAGAAAATTATAGAGTACCTACTATCAAAAAGAAAACAACTACCTACTATGTCAAAGTAGGTATTTGATCTTAAAATAATATTAAGAGGATAGTCTCCATTCTCTTTCTCCATACAAACGTAGTTTAAATTTTCCTCCCTGGATAAAGACATTAGAGCAAATATGTTTATGCCATAAAACTTATATCTATCATGCATGACTATGCATCTACCTTTTTATTTTTTTCATTTTATTATTGCCACACAAATGATCCGATGAAAATTACTTTGATGGGTTCCAAGTATTTTTTAAATGTTTACCTAAAATAATTGATTGTATTAGGCGTTACTTTTCGGAACTCCATAACTACTCTGTAAAATAATAATATTTAGTTTTTAGTCCCGACACCCGACTAGTGTTATAACACAGCGTGCAGTGTGCAGCTTGCAAAGAGCACCACCCTCCCACCGCTCTTTGCATGCGGCAGAAATATGCTTTAGTGTTAGTGACACCAATCATTAACCATGCTTCGACGCGTTTCGGCTTTAAAAAGCCATCATGTCAAGCCATCATTAGAGTTGGAACAACTCTTGTTCCAGCTGTCGGCAAGTCAACAGTGTCGTGCGAGCGGCGTCTTTACTAATTTTTGTCGCCCTCACAGTTCGGTCAGAGTCTACGTTCCTGATGATGGCTTTTTAAAGCCGAAACGCGCGAAGCATGGTTAATGATTGGTGTCACTAACACTAAAGCATATTTCTGCCGCATGCAAAGAGCGGTGGGAGGGTGGTGCTCTTTGCAAGCTGCACACTGCACGCTGTGTTATAACACTAGTCGGGTGTCGGGACTAAAAACTAAATATTATTCTTTTACAGAGTGTTTACCTAAATAAAAAACGTATCAAAGGTTAAAAACTGCATGCGTTAGCTCCTGCAATTTAAAACTGAGAGTACGGCCCCTGAATCATCATTGATCTCATTACATAGTAAACTTTGTAACCCTAAACTGAAACTGTGAAAAACCGCGGGACCCAGCTAGTTCTCTTACAGAATGTACTCAGGAATGAAACAAATTCGGCGCTATCAAAGCTGAAGGCGGCACAGCGAGCGTCGTAATAATTGATGAGTGCATTAGAGCCACACATGTCGTCCATGTTTTATTCAGGTTCCTCGTTCTGCGGGTCGGTGCGCCCGCGTCCCATAATCTTTTTGTAATTTAAAGACGTTTTCACTACTGGCTGAGTTTGTAAGTGTTCGTAATGTATTCTTGTATTTTTTTGCCAGTTATACTGTGTATTTTAAGGGAATCGTTTGTAACGTTTTGTATGCGAATTATGTTTTGAAAAAGGACCTTTTTGAGGCACTTGTTGCTAAACTAGATTAAAGGGTGTTTGTAATTAGGTAGCAACAAAATGGTATGCTCGCAAACGACCCTATGTGTGGGTTCAGCTTTTGTCATATTTACACTGATTTTGAATGTCACTTATAAGAGCAAGACAAAGCGTAAAGAACGCGGCGACTGTTACCATTTCCATACAAACTTAATACCAAAATAAATTATGAAAAATTTAGTTTTCTACCTTAATATCGATATTATTCGGATAAGATTTTACTTTTATAGTGTCCCCACCACAAGGTTTTCCGAAATATTCATTCGAAATGAAATAAAACGGAGAAACATTTTTTTCATTTTTACAGCGTAAATTACTTTTTATTGGGAATAATATAAAACAAATGAGATGTAAACTAGTAATTTACGCTGGAAAAGGAAAAAAATGTTTCTCCGTTTTATTTCATTTCGATTTTCGAATGAATATTTTGGAAAACCTTGTGATGGGGACCCTATAAAAGTAAAATCTTAATCCGAATAATATCTATATTAAGGTAGAAAACTAAATTTTTCATAATTTATTTTGGTATTAAGTTTGTATGGAAATGGTAACAGTCGCCACGTTCTTAAGGGGACACTCTTTTCTCCATAAAAACCTTACAAACGTGGTCGACTGTTTCTTCCCTGGATAAAGATATTAGTAAAAATATGTTTATGCCGTAAGTCCTATATCAGCCATGACCATGCACCTTTTTTTTCATTTTTTAATTTTTCTGAATTTTATTTCTATTCTAATTAGAAAATGAAAAAAACCTAAACGTAACTACTACTTCATGGTCAAGGCAGAAAGAATAGTAGTAAGACTGTCCTCTTAGGTCACTCATAGGGTCGCAAGTTTCTTTATATAACATTTTCTTGCCCTAACTTCTTCTGACTTTAAACTAACAGATATAATTATTAGAGATGGGCCGACTAGGGGTTCTGCCGACTAGCAGACTAGCCGACTAGTCGGTTTCAAAATTGCCGACTAGTCGGCCGACTAGTCGGCAATGCAGATCATTATAATTCTGAGATATTTGGGTAAATCATGACCACTCGGCAATTGTTGGTATTTTTGGATAAATTTGCACTTCGAAAGCTGTAACGAAACTTCCAAAATAGATGAAATAAGAATAAAAGTTGGAAAAAAAATTAAATGGAGCTGAGACATAGTTATGACATTTTAGTTGTATGATGTTAAGATGATGTATGTAGGCTATGACGTGTTTTGTTTACGTTTTTCTCACTACCCACCTTCTAACTGTACTACTAATTCAATTAAAAATTGGTTTTATTGCATAATTGTTAGTTGACGACTAGTCGGCATAATTTGCCGACTAGTCGGCACCTGCCGACTAGTCGGCCCATCTCTAATAATTATCTAAAGTGTATACCTACCACTGCAGTAAGCTGAGATGAGACACACGTGCAGCTGATTGACTTTATGATGAAATTACCCGGCTAGTTACACTATTCTCTACGAAGATTCCGTAGTGTCTGTCTGCCTAGTCTACGTCGACTAGGTATACGACTCCTTCAGACTGATCTTTAGAAATACTTTCATAGAAATTCTAAGAACTGATCTCCTTAGAACTTCTGTATGATATAAGCACAGAATAGGCGATAGTCACTAATAACTTAATAACCTTATTAATAAACGTGAAATAAGGTCGGAGTAATTTTATCACATTTGTCTGTCAACTTTGAAAGTTCTTGTCACGGGAAAAGATAAAGCATGTTCTCACTACTCCGACCTTACTTCACGTTTATTAATAAGGCTATAAGGGATCGCTTCCATTCCATTCGATTCCCTAGAACACAACAACATATGGCAAGCTCTCAAGAATCAGGGAATTGAAAATAAGTATATCAGAATCATCAGAAACATATATAGAAACAGCACAGCTAAAGTAAAACTGGAAAGACAAGGAAAAGAGATCAATATAGAAAGAGGGGTACGCCAAGGAGACCCTCTATCACCCAAATTATTCTCGGCAGTCCTAGAAGATATATTCCGGCTCCTAGATTGGGAAGACTACGGCTTGAGTATCAACGGAGACAAACTCACACATCTGAGATTCGCCGACGACCTCATACTGCTTTCCAATACTCCAACTGAACTTAATAGGATGCTCCAGGGCCTTGATATCGAAAGCCGAAAAGCACGACTGTCAATGAACATCACAAAAACAAAAGCCATAACAAACAGTACAGAGGAACCAATCATACTAAACGACAAGCAAATAGAATATGTTAAAGAATACACATACCTGGGTCAAATCATCTCAACATCGGACTTAACATCAAAAGAAATTCGAACAAGAATAGGAAATGCTTGGAAGAGATATTGGACATTCAAAGAGATCATGAAGAACAAGGAGATAAATATTAAAATTAAAAGAAAACTTTATAACTCATGCATTCTCCCAGTAATAACATACGGATGTCAAACATGGGCTCTAACCAAAGCACACTATCAAAAATTAGAAGTCTGTCAGAAAGCTATGGAAAGAAGCATGCTTAATATTAGAAAATCGGACAGAGTGAGAACACACACATACACAAAATAACGAAAATTAACAATGTTACATATACAATCCGAAAACTTAAATGGAGATGGACGGGACACACTTTACGAGGAATAGACAAGTGGAGTACAACAGTAATGAGCTGGTATCCCATAGACAGGAAACGGGATAGAGGAAGACAATTCAAAAGATGGGAAGATGATATTAGAGGAGTCGCAGGAAAGAAATGGTCTAGGATAGCTAGAGATAGAACAAACTGGAAGAAGTTGGAAGAGGCCTATGCCAAAATAGGGCAAACGGATACGGTTATCGATTAGTAATAAATTGTCAAATAAATTACCAAATTAATGTAATAATATCCGAAATAAAGGCTTTATTTATTTATTTATTTTTAAGGGATCGCTTCGGTGCGGCGCGGCGACTAGCCTTCGCCACGACTTTTTAGTGCGCGTATAGACAAATGACACTATAATGTTAATTGCTGATGCCATATATATAGCCTTATTCAAAAACGTGAAGTAAGGTTGAAGTAGTGAGAAGCTTTGGGTTTTTTCGTGACAACAACTTTCAAAGTTGACAGACAGAAATAAAAAGGGGTAAAATTCCTCCAATCAAACTCTTTGTTAATTGATATTACTATTACTGTTCTATTCAATAAAATCTAATTGATATTTTATCACAGCAATGCAATGCTGGACTTGGATCAGTCCTTCGAGTCACAGAGCCACGTAGAAGGGTCCTTGGCTATGCTTATTCAAACAGAACTTACGAATTGATTGAGTTCAGCCTCATGAAGTTTTCTTCACCGGAAAATAGGCTCCAATCTGATAAGATTAGAGCTCTGATTACTTTGAAGTTGAGTTGAATGGTGTTTACTTGGCGTTTTTTGAGGGGACATCGGAGATTTAAACGTGTTTAGTTTTGTCGAGGTTTGGACAGTGATTTTCTCGTCGGTTTCAAGTGAAGCCAGGTTAGAAATGCTTGTATAAAGCTGTCCGGAAGCCGGGTACTCACTAGTGAGCTGTAACTGTAACCATTGCATGTGCTGTAAGCTGTAACAAAAAACATGGTGTGTAATGTGTATTTACGTCATTCGCGATCCTGCAACGAGCGCCACACGAGATGCTTACAGCATAAAGCGAGCCCAGGTAACATTTTAATCGTTTAAGAGTTCATCACATCTAGTCCACTGGTCAACTTAAAGCATTTAGGTATATGCTCTTATTTTGGGAACGCGTGACCTTTACGTAGTTTTAGGATTCCGTTGTTAGCATTTATTTTTTAGCGTTGTACTGCAGTGGCTGTGAAAATAAACACTGTTAAAATTCTTGAGTCTGATATTATTAGATCAAATAATGATGATAATCAGTTTGAAGTTCATGTTACCTCTTAAACTGCTGTTTAAAAATGCTGTTATTCTGCTACTGTTCAGCTATTGTGAACTTAAGGCTGCTTGAGAAGTAGATGTGAACCATTAGAGACTCTTTATTCGGCCCCGGGTGCTACCTGGGAGTCGACGCAATTGTTGTCACTTTTTACCGCGTACCAAGGCGCGCTCGGAGACACGTATCTATCTACATACTAGAACCTCGGTACTGTATCGCGGCTGCAGTGAGGTTATAGTTACAGTTTGCTAGTGAGTATCCGGCTAAAGAGTCGTATGACAATAAACACGATCGTTGTTTGTAACCCGCTCGCAATAGGAGACCAACTTTTCACTGAAATTTATTGCAACAATAAATGAGTAGGTATACATTGAACAACCGAGTCGCGATGCAGTAGCGAGACATTCAATATTGCAATAAATATTGAATAGGCAACTTGAAACTAAAACGCTGGATTTTATACGGCACAGAAAATAAGCAATACCTTTTTGCGTTTATTTTTTTATTTCGGCAGGTAGGTCCTCCATTATTTTACCTACCTATTGCAGTATTGCATTGAATTTTGAGTAAAGCTTAAAGCCCAGCTCTTGTTGTCAGTAATTAATTATAGACCCTACGCCTAAGGGTCCGTACCTATGTACAGTCGTATAAGATTACGGAATTCTCTGCGCGCGAGTCTGACTCGCATATGACCGGTTTCTTTTTTAATTTTTGAGGTAAGGAACCCTAATAGGTATACATATTAGTTATAGATAGGGAATGCGAAAGCATACTTTGTTTATTAATTTCCGACTACGATCTGACGTTTTGGTTCTTTGTATTTGATGATTTGAACGTTTTTTCTTCAAAAAGCTGTGTCAAATCATAGTCTACAATAAAAAATGTATGTGTAGTATAGGTAGGTGCCGTAGATTGGTAGATTAATACATGTCTTAACCTTAATTTAATCGATTTCCATTATTCTCTGTAAGTCCCAATGTCTATATTAATAGTCCCGGTTCCTGAACAAACAGTAGTATAAACAGAACAAATAAGATTGTACCGTGCTACTTATCAACGAAACCCACTCTGTGGTGAGAACCTTCGGGGTTATTACGTGTAGGAAATCTGGAATAGGGATAGGGGTTTTAGAAATAGCGTTTAGTTATTTGCTTTAAGACGAATGACAAGCCTATCGTCTTAAAGCAAATACTTTACGGATTAGAATTCTTTTGATTGTTTGCATGTAGGAAACAATTTAAAGGAAGAAAGATAGTAACCACTAATTTGTCCCGTTGAATTAGGGTAATAAACACTAGTAGCCCTATTAATAAACGTAAACGACATCAGAATAATTTTACCACTTTTTGTTTCTCTCTGTCAACTTTGAAAGTTCTTGTCACGGAAAAAGACAAAGCATGTTCTCAATATTTGAACCTTACTCCACGTTTATTAATAAGGCTATAGATGTAGTAAAATATCAAGGCAAAAAAAAAACAAAAGACAATCGAAATAGAAACAAAAAACGATCGAAGGTTATAACATTTTTAATGATATTTTCATGTTTTTTTTTGTGCGCAGTGGTAGCGCACTCGTCCGGCAAGCGAGGGGAATAGGTTCGAATCCTGTTATGAAAGAATTTTCGGTGATGTATTTCTCCTTGTGAAATATTTCTAATAATTAATGATGTCAAAGTTGTGCCCAAAGTCTGAGTCAAATTTGCTAATTCTTGGCGCAATTCGGGGTTAAAAAATATATATTTGTATGATCAATTGATTTATGTTTTCTGTTATGGACGTCTCTAAGAATAATAAATACATAATAGGTTTGTTAAAGCTTAAAGCTATAAGCATAGATGCTTAGCTTCGGGCTAGATGTTTGCCATCTAGTGATTTTCTTATGGCTTTCGGTTAGCATTCCCTCCGTTTCTAATACCGATCCATGTCCCAAACTTCACACGTAATAACCACCTCAAATTTTCGTTATCTAACTCGTATTAATCAAGGTTCCCGACCCATTATTTCGAAGTACACTCCACCCCGAACACAGCCGACATCTTCGCCCTTATCTCAACCGAATAAGGTTCGAACTAGGACGAGTTCCGGTGCAGACTGTACATGTAATTACCACATTCGTAGGTCGGTAACTCAGTATTCGCTAACTATCTTACCCGATGCTTGTACTCTCGAGATTGGCCGATTTGTAAACTTCACGGAAATAACTACGCTTGGGAAATAGTGCAATGAATTAGAGATTATTTTGGAATTGATCAACTTTTAGCTGGTGTTTTATTTATTAAAAGGTTGTACTTAAATGATGTAAGGTCACCTGGGGTAAGTGCGGCTTTGGGGGGAGGTCGCCAACCATCAACTTACCCGAAACTAATAATTATATTGATAAAACAGACAAACAAAATATACTAGACATACTCGCATAGGCAATACCCAAAAAACACTACCCACTTCTTGGCCAGTCGGATATATAAAATAAAAATTTGCCCCAAAGCTGCACTTTCCCCAAACTTTTTTAATCTTGATTTTTTACTCTATAGCCTTATTAATAAACGTTTAGCCTTGAATATAATACTGACTGCACTTCCCGATTTCGCCCATGCGGCTTTTTATCCGGAACCTGGATAAATACCCAAGAGCTAAATGGCTAATTAAACTAGATGGCGGCGACATGTCCAGGGCTCAGGTTAATTGCAAAATTCAGTATGATCCGGCCCATGGGGTGGCACAGTTTAGGATACTTGTAAATACATTTTAGATTTAATTTACTTTTATTTTTAATAAATAAATATTGCAGGACGTCTGCTTCGAACACATTGATATTTATCCCATAACTAAGCAACTAGGCTTGTACTATGGGTACTAGAAAACGAATATACTACATTTATGGCTAGCATAAATACCTGTCTCAGGCGGGAATCAAACCCGCAACCATCTGCGTTGCAGGGGGTTCACCCTAGGCGCCACGTCTGTGTTTTTACCGAATTAGTTTAGCTGTTTTAGCGTGATTAAAAGACACACATCTAGAAGGTTGTACTTAAATGATGTAAGGACACCTGAGGTAAGTGCGGCTTAATAAAATATACTAGACAATGTAAACTCAATGTATAGACATTGAGTTTACAATATTAGTGTGAATTAGTGTAAATTAGCGGAATTTATAATATTATTGGAATTTTAAGGTTTCAACGCAAGTAATTATTTAGGTAGGTACATTGAAATATTAAAGAACCCTTAAGAGGATAGTCTCCATTCTCTTTCTCCATACAAACGTAGTTTAAATTTTCCTCCCTGGATAAAGACATTAGAGCAAATATGTTTATGCCATAAAACCTATATCTGTCATAACAATGCATCTACCTTTTTTTTAATTTTCTAATTAAAATAATAATAAAAATAAAAAATATATAAACTGAAAAAAATAAAAAGGTAGATGCATATATGCATGGAGAAAGAGAATGGAGACTATCCTCTTAACATTTAGCGCGGTGCACTAGCATTAGTTTTTTCGATTTTACCTTACATGGGCGAAACGATACCGTATATTAAAACTACAGCCATCGTAACACCGTAGCGATACTCGTAGCAGCTACGTTCAAAACTTACCCAGGTTGTAACAAACCCAAACGAAATTTGGACCTCCACAAAATCCAAATTTCCCACCTTTTAAAGTATCCAACCTCCTGAGATTGTCTCATTAATTTAACAACCTGCAACAGTTAAGCACGACTTGCAACCATTTCCCAAACGAAGTGCCGGCAAATACCTTACAAAGTTATACTTTGACTTCGATATGAACTATTTTGAACTATATTCTGTAGAGGATAAAGTTGAATACGGTAGTGTAAAACTGTTTGTAAAAGCTAGGTGTTTAAAAGCATTGTCACCCTTGTAGTGCTCAGGTAAGAAGGGTGGCTTTGATTAGTAGGGTAATCTGCGTTGAATATTGCGTACTTAATTGTTGAACTTGTTAATTTAGGTGCCCTCCTTTCGTATATATGTTTTGTTTGCTATAAACAAATTGTTTGTGTTTTGTTTTTAGTTAATTTCGTAATGGAATCAGTGAATTAGGAGCAGTAAATAAAGGTTTTATGTAACTAATTGAAGACAATTTTATAACATTACTAGGTGCGTCCCGCGGTTTCACCCGCGTAAGTCCTGATCCCGTGGGAAGATCGGGCTCAAAAGTATCCTTCCTCAATAGATGGAATATCCAACACTGTAAGAATTTTTCAAATCGTACCAGCGCGAGCGGTTCCTGAGATTAGCGCGTTCAAACAAACAAACAAACTCTTCAGCTTTATAATGGTAATAGATTAGGCAACTAGCTGTGTTCCACGGTTTTACCCGTGTATGTCCCGATCACGTAGGAATTTTCTAAAACCCTTTCTTGTTGGATGCCTACCTACATCATATACATAACAAACTCTTCAAATTTCAGCCCTGTACTATCATCGGGTTAGGGTTTGCGTTGACTCATCAGTCCGGGTATCCCAGGGATAGAATAGGGTTACCCCTTAGAAGGTAGTTTAATTTCATCATATAAAGAACGATGTATAAGTGAATAAGTAACTAGATAAATTAAAATAATTTAAATTAATAATCCAAAAATGAGTCCCTAGGTATAGTACCCAAAAGGCTGGCTGCATTGCCCCTTTGGATAGCAATACCTATTCGTTGGCCAAAGTAGCAGCCAGCCCTTTGGTCACGAAAAGCTAATACTAATAATTTTGAAACATTTTTATAAAAATCTAAAGCCTCGGTTCCCCACGGCCCCAACGTCTCGACTGCAAACGGCAGAAATATGTATTCATCGCCAATGGAAGCATATTTCCGTTTTGCAATCTCTGCCGCCGTCGCCGCAGCACCCGCCTCCCTGGAGGTGGAACTAACGTGTGAAGCCGCCAGCGTATCGACGCAAGTAGCATCCCACACAAGCGGCTTTCCACGACTCCAACTCCAGGGGATCAACGTCATTCCATCGGGTCGCTTGCCATCATCACGTACGAGACCGTTCGGCTCTAAAAGAGCCGGTACGTTGACGCTGACAAGGGCCCGAAGGATGACGTCGTTTATAGCGGCATGGCGAGATAGTCTGCCAGCACTCCGACGACATGAGAGACCGTGTTGACCCAAGGTGTCGGTCTCGACACCACATATACATTTATGTACATGGTTTACAAAAGTACCTAATCTAAGCCCTATGCATAAATTAAAAGAAACATTATCAAGTAGAGTGCCTAAATTGGGGGATGGTAAGCCAGAAACCCGACTCTCTCTTAGCAGAAGCAAGAAGGCGAGCGCGTGTTGTATTTGTAGCTGACAACAGAAGTGCTTCCTGAATGATACTGCATAACGGCTCGTCCCATTGCCTCTGCGAAGAGAGGCAGGTAGGGAGGTCAACTTCAGGACAAGATAACCTCCAACTATTTACAGCCTCGGTCATTGAAAATGGTTCAGTCAAGACTTTTGAATTTTTCAAAATTTTATTGAATAATTGTTTTGTGCTATGTGTAGAAGAAATGAAAGCGGGTAAAGATACACTAGAAATTTTGCGTATACCAAGACCTCCGAATCTAATAGGAAGGGAAGCTTGGTTCCAAGAATTATGATCAAGATTACAATTTAGAATTTTGGTTAGTAGTATTTTTAAATTTTCGTCTAGAGTACATAAAAGGTTTTCGTATTTCCATAAAGGTGTGCAACGTAGCACGTATGTTAATTTTGGTACAAATAGGCAAAATCTAATAATGAAATACGCAACATGGGCATGAACTTTAAGTAAACGGTCCGACATCTCTGAAAAATTTAGAATTTTGTTCAAATTTTGTCCCCTTAGAATAGGCTTTTGTTTCAATTAACAAATGGCAATAAACTTTTTAAATTCACACGATTTGTTAACATAGCCCGCGACCAAGACCATTGTAACGTGGTTCAAACGTCGATGTAAGAAAATAAATAATAATACGCGATAAAGACCCGCGAAAATGACATGTTGCCAATGTTTGCCATTTTTAAACAAATGGCAAACATGCAAAATGCGCCGGGTCAGCTCGTTTTTAATATATTTTTATGTACGTATGTAAGTACGTAAATTGTAGTTTGAATTTCTTCATGCCATATGTGTACTTTTGTTGTAATGACTGTCATTAGAATATAAGTACTAGGGGTGAAAACTGCTCTCCAAGGAGACAGTACAAGTATAGGTACCAAATAGGGGTGTTGTTTTTATAGCAGTCGTTTATTTTAAATGCCACTAAATATCGTCGAACAATAGCTTTTGATTTGATCGTTATCGTCTCGAATAGTTTGCGTTCAATGTGGTATGTTAACTTGCTATAAAGCGTTGTACACAATTTGGAGTAGTTAAAATAAACGGGAAAATATAATTAACTAGGTGCGTCCCGCAGATTCACCCACGTAAGTCCCAATCGCATGAATATCGGGATCAATAATAGCCTATGTAACTCCTCGATTTTTATTTTAATAATTTTTAAATCGGTCCGTTGTTTCGAAGCCTATTTGTTGCAAACAAACAAAACTGTTTTCTCTTTTTGATTTAGAATAGTGTTTATGAATGAATAAATTATACCTACATTGTGTGTACCATAAATTACAATAAAAAGAAAAGATACAGCCTGGTGACAGACAGACAGACAGACAGACAGACGGACAGACAGCGAAGTCTCGGTAATAGGGTTCCGTTTTTACCCTTTGGGTACGGAACCCTAAAAAAGACAACTTTAAATTTTGGCAGAAATTTTTACATTTCTTTAAAGGCAGAATTACACGGTTCACTTTTGCCGTTCAATTTGGATGAAGCAACCAAAATTGAATAGTATAACAGAAAAGGGAATCATTCAATGTCTTTGTTCAATCACTCTTCATACATTTTCGTGTCTTTCAACCAGATTGAATTCAATGTGGTTGAACCGTGTGATCCTGCCTTTTAAGCAGCCAGCCTTTTGGGAAACAAACCTTAAGGTTTGTTACCTTAAGTCTTAAGACTAATTTTTAGATTATTACTTTTTATTATATTTAATTTGTTTAGTTAGGACTGAGTTGTTTTAAGTATATGTGCACTTCTGTAAATTGTGAATTAATGTTTAGATAGTAGTACCTACTAATAAAACGGCACCTTATTTTCTTTTGCGTTTATGTTGAATTAGGTTGATAGTAAAATAATAATTTATTACATTATTCGACCTATAATATCATTTATAAAGATAAGAAATATGTAATTAATGATCGCAACGACTTAAATATTTATTGTTATAATTCCTGTGTCACCCTTTGTTTGTTTTTTTTACTTGTTCATAAACGCTAAGAGTCAATTTATACTAGCGCAGAGTCGAAGCGTAAATCTAAAACTTAACACTACAAATTCAACCATATCTCCATAGTGCAATGCTCATATTACTTCTTATAATTAAATAGACGTGCGCTCATTCGCGCTCGCAATGCTGTATAGTTCGCGCGCATTCTAGCGAATCCACGCTCCCACTAGCGATACTACGCGTCATCAGCGCCTGCGCCAATTGCCTGCGCCTACTGTCGTCTTCTTCTATTCTTGCGAATACGCGTGCATTCGTTCGCTTCGCTGCTACAGCTTCGCTTTAGTTGCGAAGCATTTTACCCTAAGTAGGTAGGTTAGGTACCTAGTACGTTTTTGTCGTGTCTCGCGAATCCTCTATATTCTATGCTATTTATAGAATGTAGAGGATTTTTTCAAATCAAGTTATTCTATTATTAAGTTTTTTTTTAAATTAGTATATTAAAATCCTACATTCGCGTGAAGTATGGATGACTCGTTGAAAAAATTAAATATCTAGTCTAGACATACTTACCTAAAATTTTTTACAACATCTACAAGTTCCTATGAACTCAGTCAGACCCGTAAATTTGTCCCACTGACACGGATCTTGTCTTAGCGGGTTAGGCAGTAAGACTCCTCGACGATAGCCAACTCAAGATTTGCGAATATCCCATGCTTTTGAACGCGGTGGTGACAGTGGGGAGTCCTAAGACCACATCGGTCTTCTCACGATGATATGTGCTTATTTACATACCTAGTATATTATCAGAAATATAAAACTAACCTAACTAAATAATAACTAGGTACTTTTATTGTAGTATAACTACTTATATAACAATAATGTTAATTATTGAAG
The DNA here is from genome assembly GCA_958496205.1 of Idaea biselata. NCBI lineage: Eukaryota > Metazoa > Arthropoda > Insecta > Lepidoptera > Geometridae > Idaea > Idaea biselata. The sequence continues at coordinate 8,297,797 of OY292394.1, forward strand.
TTAGATACCTATATTTAAATGAAATGTTCTCCAAATACATCATCACTTCAGCCAATCGATAGGGATGCAACTGAAATGTACGTGAACGATGTACAATTTGCTTAGATTAACAGTAATAATACGCCACCCGAAAACATAATCATAAGCGTAAACAAAGAATAAATCAGGTTTTAGGTTCGGTATATCGTTACTAAATGTTACATTAAACGTACTAATTAAGTTCGCTAATTAAACGAGGCGTCGATTATTAAGCTTCATTGTCCCGTCCAACAATTATGACGGGAACGGCCATAAATTGCTCGACGAATATTTAATAATAATTGGCTTGGCTTTGTTTAACAGGGTGGGGATTGGGTGGGCCACCACCGCGGGGTAGCGATAGCAAACTTCGTAGGTATTTTGTTTCACAATTTCAGATGTTAAAAGTTACGGCTTTCTGACTTTTGACGGTTCCTCCGTGACTAAATTAGAGTTTGAACTTTGTACAGGTTCGTTTTACGTCAACTTATTTTAACAACCTCATGTATTCTAATTATATTGCAAATGTGAGGGATTGTACGTTGAAGTGTGTGCCCATGATACACCTTCATGCAACCGATTGCAATGAATCTATAAATAGTTCGAGGCATGTCTGACACCTAAAAAAAAAATCTTATCCTTTCTACCATGTTTCTACCTATCTAATTATAAAAAAAAACATAACCAACCCAGTGTTATTTGAGAAAAGTTTTTGACATACCTATGTCATAATTTTGCTTAACTTTGAGTTAAATTTGATAACCCCTTTTGTCGAAATTCGGATTAAGAGAGTAAATACTGTGCAACATCGTATCGCCATCACGCTCATGAACAAAAAACCCTAGAAATGGGTTAATTTTTATTTAACTTGCAATGTATGTTTGTCCGGGTAGAAACTTACAAGTTAAATTTTACCTTTTCAAGGTACGGAACCTTAAAAAATAAAAAATGGACACTGGCAGCACTACAATGCTCTCCAATTACATACCAAAGAATAAAATACAAACGTTTTTTGTGCCCGGTTTTGTTTTGTTTGACAATGAAATCCCTTTGGTTTACTATAAAATGTATGAGAAATTAATTATCCTGTTTGTCCGTGTCCTTATGTTTACATTTTATCGGGTCTTATTCGTGTAATGTAGTTTTTCTCTTACCTCGATTTTTCGACTATCCTTGCAGTCTCCTTGCAACCAAGACTTTTGTAATACAGTTAAAACCTCGAGATAAGAGAATTTAAAAATTACAATTACGCGAATAATATTAGATACGAGTACTAATCGTTGTAACCGAACCAAACTTTCCATGGACTTTATTTTATAAATATGTATAAATATTATTTCTGCTTTTGAAAAAATGCTTTCAAAAACTTTAGTACCCGGCGGGATTCGAACCCGCGACTATTGGTTCCGAACCAACGCGTTAAACCGCTTCGCCACGGGTCGCCCGGGGCTACCCGTGGCGAAGCGGTTTAACGCGTATTATTCCAGTACGCAGTATTCCTAATTGTGGATTAACACTAAGAAATAATGTTTACAATATTATTTCTATTAGATATACGAATTATTAAGGAAAACAAGCCAAACATCAATAAACATCGATCTAGCCATTCTCGAGATCGTGCATTTTTAACCAACAAAACTCTGTTATATACCTACCTATATAGAACCGTGCCTCCAACCTATGGTACCTATATAGAATGTTCAAATATATCGATAATTTTTACTGCTGTCGGTACATGTATTCGGATACACAGTTAAGCCGGCTATGAGCGGCCCGTAATGACGGTGTCATTTACGCGGTGAATTATAATTGGTCCGATAACGCGGGCGCTCCGACACCCACACTATATATACCAATAGCCTAGATAGATAGATTAACATAGATTTAATACCCACAATATATCCATGAATAACTATATAATACTCTATTTCAGAAATTGAGATCAAAAATTTAAATTTTAAAGGAAAAAGTAAATAAAGAGCTGTCACTTTCAAATAAATGTATATGACGGCGCCGCCGATGTAAAGCATCAGGTTGACTGACTGTCAACCTAGCGAAGCGTCATCGTCGATGGTTGTTCGGGGCTGCCATCTTGTCATATTGGTACTGATCGAGACGGAGTCCGTGCACCATGCTCTTGACGAATCGCTTTGTATTTCCACCATCACGTCTTTCCTAACATAATTAAGTTGATTCCTACTTAACTGACAATATAAATTAAGCGGTCAAATAGTTATTTTGTGAATTGCTAATTAAATTACGTTGATTGTTAACGTACATCATTATTTTATATCCCGCGCCCATCTACCTAATTAGTTCTACAGTATGAGTTCTGGTGAAGGCCATCCTGGTTCTTCATATAGGATTCTTATTTACAGTTTGATCTAATTTTTTGAAATAGAGTACCAAAGTTGTGTTGGTTTAAAATGAAAGATCTCGAAAACGTCCTTGCTGTTTTATAGTGTTTTGACTTGTTATATTCGTATCCTCATCGAGTAGGATGATATTCATTTAAAGTAAAAAATGAATAAAGAAATAAGATAGATAATTAATTTTTATAATTCGGGTTTAATTTATACGTTTGTTATCCAGCTCAAAAAAGTTTTTTTTTATGCTATGGGCTTTGTCGTAGCACATTCATTATCCAACTGCCAGTTTTTTATTCGACATGAGCCATGGCGACACGAAGTCCGGCGGGTCAGTAGAAAGCAGTTGCGTGTGCCGCGCTTTTAAGTTCAGGATTATAATCGTGATAATAAAGGCAAGAGGAAGCTATGACTTAAACAAGGCATTTGATTGCCGCCAGCGCCTATAGGATATCAAAAAACTATGTCTGATGATCATAAAACTACAACACATTTACGTCTGCATGAGCCATAATGCCTATAATACTCTTATTAGTTACTACATAAGCGTGTCTAGTCCTCGTATCGATTCTCCGAATCTACTATAACAATGGGAGTTCCTCAAGGTTTCGTAATAAGACCTTTTCTATTCTTAGTTTGTTTTAATGACGTACCTTATCTCGTAAAATGTGTATCTTCTATGAAATTTTACTCACCTTGATCGTAAGATTTCGTGGTGATGATTAAAATTATTACTGTCACAAGCGTTAAGAGGACAGTCTACCTACTCTTTCTCCATACAAACGTAGTCGACTGTTTCCTCCCTGGATAAAGACATTAGAGCAAATAATATATTAATGCCATAAAACCAATGTCTGCTATGACCATGCATTAGAATAGAAATAAAATTCAGCAAAATTAGAAAATGAAAAAAAAAACGAATTTAGGTGCCCCTACGTTTCGTTTTTTTTTTGCAAATTTGTCATGGCAAATTTAGGACTTATGGCATAAAAATATTTTTTTCTACAATCTTCCAAGGAGGAAACAGTCGACTACGTTTGTAAAGTTTGTATGGAGAAAAGAGTAGGTAGACTGTCCTCGTCTGTCAACGTTGCGTTTCGAACGAGCCAGACGATTCGCCGTTTATGTAACGGTAAAGATCGTTTAGAATCTTCTAAAAAATCCGGGGTATATCGTTTGGCTTGTGACGAATGTAACGCAGTTTATGTGGGTCAGACTGGTCGCAGTTTTGATACTAGATATAAGGAACATGTGGCCGCGTACAGGAATGGCCACCCGGAAAAATCACACTTCGCAAAACACATAATTGATACTGGCCATTCCTTGCGCGACACTAATAGTTATAACATTTTACATATTTGTGATAAGGGTTTAAGACTGAGTGTGTTGGAACAATTAGAAATATTGAAAAACAAAAATTCACAAAATACTCTGCTGAATGAACAAACAAACATCGTACCATCTCCCCTGCTAAGAGCGTTGGCGAGGCGTGGTGGGGGTGCAGATGACGGCCGCACCGACGTATAGTGGTGGGGGTACAGCGTTGTTCGCTCACTCTTGTTCCAGCTGTTGGCAAGTCAACAGTGTCGTGCGAGCGGCGTCTTTACTAATTTTTGTCGCCCTCACAGTTCGGTCAGAGTCTACGTTCCTGATGATGGCTTTTTAAAGCCGAAACGCGTCGAAGCATGGTTAATGATAGGTGTCACTAACACTAAAGCATATTTCTGCCGCATGCAAAGAGCGGTGGGAGGGTGGTGCTCTTTGCAAGCTGCACACTGCACGCTGTGTTATAACACTAGTCGGGTGTCGGGACTAAAAACTAAATACACTTCTTTTACAGAGTAGACTGTCCTCTTAATTCACCAGATCACCAATCGTTATACTACTCAAAAGCGCAACGTTAGCTTATTTAAAATTTCCAAATCAGTTCATTTAAGCGCTTAATTTAGATTTAGCAGGTGCTTCAACCGTGAGTAAAAATGATATAATCCCAAAAAGTTATTTATCCTGGGGTAGTGAAACATAAATCGAAAAAGGCAAAGTATCCAATGACGAAATTGCACCTCGATTGCATACGCTCCCCTATTCTACTTTGTAAACGATACAGGTTGTTTGCCACCTGTATCTATTGGCCATTTGGCACGTGTCCCATTTGGATTAGCCACGTGTCTCCTTGATTTTATAAATAAATTAATAATAATGACGAGGTTATTGATAAATCAATCAGTTAACTTTAGTACATCTCAATAATTCATCTTGTGTTCTACGACTTGTATAAAATAGCTTTTGCTCATTTGTAAATTAAATCTGACAAGTTTCTTCTTTGAAAGAAACAGTAAAAATAACTATTTCTAATACCGCCTTCTTTTATTAGAAGCTGATGTCTGCATGGTACATATTCTCACTTAACTTTTGGTGAGTGAAAGTCAAATGCTCACTTATTTTCAAATATCAATAAATACAACAGTGTGTTTCTTGTGCGGTATACACTAAGAAAGACTTTTTCGCAATTCCTGCGAGATCGGGACTTACGCGGGCCAAACCGCGGGATACTGCTATTTATTTTATAAATACAAACATTAGGTACCTATGTATATCAACGGCTGCAAACATTGCTTGCCCTATTCATAGTATTTTCACTTATTTCCTCGATTTTCACGCACCGACTGCCTTTAATCCATTCGGCAATTTCGCGGCAATTAACTAACGTTGCGTGGCAACATCAATGGATTTTCCGGGATTTTTGTCACCATTTACTTACGCTGTTTTATTTTAGGTGTTTTCTCCAATATTACTTGCCCTATCCGTTCAAGCAGGTGTGGTAATTAGTAATATTTCTTTGTTTTTTTGCTCAAGGCATTTTTACTAGAAATATTTTTACAAGGAGAAATGTATCATCAAAAATTCACGTTAAATTCACGTTTCAATTCTTCTTTTTCAAAAACAAGGGGAGAGTATAATGTCACGTGGGTTCCCGTGCACTGCAGTGGTAGCGCACTCGCCCGGTAAGCGAGGGGCACAGGTTCGAATCCTGTCATGGGAGAATTTTTGATGATACATTTCTCCTTGTAAAAATATTTATAACTAGCTGACCCGGCGAACTTCGTACCGCCTTAGCGTAAATTTACTGAGAGGTTTTCTTAATTTTTTTTTCCGTAAGAACCTTCTCCTGACAATAGCAAACACAACAAAAAAAGAATTATCGAAATCGGTCCAGCCGTTCACACGTGATGTCGTGACAACGGAACGGGTTTCATTTTTATATATATAGATTATAGTACCTACCTAAGAAAGTAATATTGTCAGCGTTGTGTTGTGCTAAGGTAATACCAATTTGTGAATTCTCTTGTGCAGCGTAGTTACCTATCTGTAGGTAGGCACGGTTTGGTAGTACAAGTACTTGTACTATTTATGTATTCTGTGGTACAAGTAAGGTTGTCCATGTTATGTTAATTAAAATGTTTGTTGCGGATAGTATCAGTTTTATTTTGAGACAATAAAGAATTTCAGAGTACTTATGCATAGATTACGGTTATTTAATGTTTGATAAATATTTCATGTCTCACAGGCAGACTTATACCTAAGTTTTCTTTTTGTTATCTCAACGCATAAGAGTACCCACAGAAAACCCGATTTCATTTCGATTCTACTGAGCTTGTCAAAATCAATCAATTAAAATCAGCAAAATCATTTTTTTTGTTTTAATTTTTGATTTAACATTAACACCCATATAGACGAGTAGAGTACTTTGGCTAAAAGTAAAGACTGTCACATTTTCGCTGACGCTGAAAATCAATGACAAGATCGGAACAAATACTTTACTTGTAAACTTTTTAAATTCACACGAATTGTTAACATAAGTAGTTAAATTTTCCCAGGTCTTAATCACCTATATTAAGACCCAGCAAAATGTAACTAATGCGTTACTCACTCCAAGTTCATAATTACTCTATACTCGATAAATTCTGGTGTCAAAGTTCACCCAAGCAACGTCATAAATTCTATCGAATTCCACCAAACCAAATTTGATTTCGCTCCACAATTATAGCGACGAATTGGTGTGTAAAATATTCAAGTCTGTTATTCCGGTCGGATGCCACTGGATCACTCGTATACGTAGAGATGAAACTATTAACAAAATGGCGAATCAACGTCACGCTCCAATCCCATATCGTTTTGAATAGTTAAAATATTGTCATGAATAACTCTGGCTTAGCTTTTGTTATTGTTTTCAGAGTTATTGGTGATTGATTGATTATACAGATAGTTTGTATGTAGTATGAATGTTATTTCATTAGTCGGGTGTCTAATTATTACCTACAACATTTAATCGTGTATTTGTATAGGTAGGTACACGCTCAAAATGAATAAAGGACATCGAACGAAAATCAAGCTATTTCAATTGCCCGAAATGGCACGAGCGAGTGTAAATAAGGCTCCTATTAGCATGATACTGATAAAACACCAATACTTATGACGTAATATTTTGTAAATAGCTTGATAATAAATAAATAAATAATAATAAATAAAATAAATAAATATTGCACGACGTTACACACAGCGCAATCTAGCCCCAAACTAAGCACTAGGCTTGTACTATGGGTACTAGACAACGGATATACTACATATTATACTTTTTTTTTTGTAAATACATACATATGATACATAGAAAACACTGAATATCCCATGTCTTCGGACCGTGGTGAGTCCTAGGACATGTTGGTTTCCTCACGATGTTTTTCCTTCACCGTAAGAGCGATGTTATTAGCGCACATACCTTTTTATTAAAGAAAAAGACATTGGTGCGCGGTCGGTCTGGATTCGAACCCACGACTCTCAGAATGAAAGCCGGGGTATCTACCACTAGACCAACACCGCTCTAAATAAATATTTTCTACATAATTTATTATTTGACCCTTTAATAATTACTTAAAAGTATCTTAATAATTAATATTAACAAGTGCGTCTATGTTGGTGTCGTTTACTATGTTGTCAACCAGGTCCATAATAAATGCTTAGACACTATGTACACTGTGTATAAATTAATCACATATTTTTAAATAGAAAACACTGAACACTGATTTGTTTTGATGTAGGTATACTTCGTTTTTTAATTTCAGACTACGATTTGACGTTCCGGATCTTTGTATTTGAAATCTTTTGCTCATTAAAATGTGTCAAATCATAGTCTACAATTAAAAAACGAAGTATAGGTATGTACTATGTAGGTAGTACTTACCAATGACGTAAGAAAAAATCTGTCCATTCGGACTTCTCCCAATTCGCTCGTTTTTAATTCGACGCCGCCTGGTACATCTCCCACATACATTACGACACAAACAAATCTACAGGATTAGACTCAGATCGACACGGGGTGTGCTAACGAACGTGCCGACAAAAAATACGGTACAACTTGAATGAACAAGTTGGAAAAAAATACGATGCAACTTGAAACATGCTGAAATAAACCTTGAGGAATTTATTTTGAAAGATTTTCTGCAAGTTTTTTTTAATTAAAGCGTTGGTTATAATTTAGTTTAGTTATAATTTATAATTTAATTTTTATATCAATTTAGTTAGGTTATGTATGGATATAAAATAAATATACTAAGTGTATCTATACTTAGACTAGCTGACCCGGCAAACGTTGTTTTGCCTTATAAATTATAGTTAAATAAATTTTTCCTGAATTTTCTTTGCTATAAACCTCACGGAGCCCGAGACCTTTCCAACGAATGCAAAACCGTGGAAATCGGTTCGTGCGTTCTGGAGTTATAGCGTCAGGAAGGAAAACCCGACTTATTTTTATATAGTAGAAAATATAAAATTCAAAGTCCTGACCTAACTGACTAAACTATATAATATTATTGCACAGCCCAAACCACTGGACCTAGTGACATGAAAGGAGGCTGTTTGTGATGTATGGATACCGCCACTAAGAAAGGGTTTTTAAATCTTGGGACACTGCTAGTTTTACATTATAAAAGGTATGTCTTACACCCGTATCTATAGACGAATCTGCGTGATTACTTTGGCTAAGCAATGCTCTGTCCTCGCTCTTATTAATGATTTTTAACGTGAACAAAAATGTGACAGACACATTACTTAGACAAGAAAATACTTAGAATTGACTATTAATACGAGTGTAAGTAACGTCTAGGTACACGCTATCCGTCGCAATCAGCTCAGTACAGTAGTTGAAGTAAGGAACACACATATACAAACAAATAATCACATCAATACTAGATAAAAGTTTTATTCTATAGTTTTTTTCTACACAAACGTATCACCCTGTGTCTAAGGCTCCGCCATTTAAATTGATATAAATTAATCCTTTGGAGTCCGTCCCTTCAAGAAAGAAATCCCATTCCGTTTCGATTCGATTAACGTTTTAACCGGATCTGGTCTCCCCTTGCATCTTTGGGTTCACAATGGACAATAGATGCGGTATCGTAAAGAACTATTTTGTACTTACCTATACTCAATGTTTAATCGTATTATTATTTTTTAATCTAATAATATATATTTAATATACAATGGTGTTAATGATATAGTTTAGAAGTTTGTTTTTCAGGTTTACCTTTGAAGGTACCTAACTTATAAGAATTTTCTGGAGCGCCTCCGCGCTTCAGAAAGCACGTTAAGCAGTTGGTCCTAATTGTTATATCTGAAAGCAGTCGTTAGGTCAAGTTAGAGGCCTTAGGGCGACCTGAGCTAACACTCACCTAGTGTCAGTAAACACTACGTTAGCCCCTCTTCTTCAGGAGTTCTAGAGGAGTTTTTTTTCTTGAGAACGGGTAGAGCTAGCGAGTAAAAAAATGAAATCCTATATATGTCCCTATTTCTAAAGAACAACCCAAAAAAACACCCAGATCCGAAGAAGGTGATCGAACCCGCAACCTTCTGCGTCGCAGGGATGTACACCAAAGCGCGACATAGGTCGTCAAATTGAGTGACACAAACGTTTACCAAACCTTTCGATGTTTAAAAATCAATTTCCCTATGCTAACAAACCGGAATGAAACCTACATTGACAGTGGTCAAACACTCCGACGCCGGATCGATGGTCCCGCAATCCCGCGGTCCTCGTCACGCTCCCACGGGATCCCACGACCGCATAATGTGATTCTATTTATCGGAGGGACCGAATCAGATTTTTTGCGAATAGGGACATGTTTTCGTAACAAGTGCTGTGAAAGGATATTAAGTTGCTCTTGCTAGTTTTATTTTTATTGACTAAGTAAGTAGTGCTTTGTAAAGTTGTATTTCGTGAAATGGTTAAAACTGTTTCGGGTTTAAAGTATCCTATGCAATGTATTGGGTACTTTAATAGTTTATTTATTAAATATCTACCTATAGGTATCGACTAAATGGCGATTTCATCAATATAACAATTTGTTAGTCCAGTAAAATTGATGTTCGCTGCACTTACACTATATACTTACTACTAGCTGTGCCCGCGACTTCGTCAGCGTTTTTCGAACATCTACCCATCGCTGTGCAAAGGTCTACACTTAAACGAACGACCAGGAAAGTACTGAGCAGAAGAGAAAACTCAAAACTCATAAATCTAAATCTATAAAAGTTGAAACTCGACTTCGAAAAAAAGGATAAAATAATAATAATAAGCTTGCCTACATATGTACATAACAAAGCAACCGACTTATTTGTTATGTAATCTGAAGTCGGGCATCTTAACTAAATGCAATATTTTTTTTTACGTGGGTGATGCCCCTTATGTACCGTCAGGCCACTCTCGGGGCAAATAACCCGGTTTGTTGGGCTCCCTGGGTACCACAGTTTGTCAACTAAACCCCAACGGCGTCCCTCGCTCCACAAGTGTCGAGGCCAGTGGGAATTCCTCATGGACTACAGCCGTCAACCCCGACAACGGCGGCCTTTCCAAGCCCGTCCCCCCGGCATGGTCACACTACCGTCTCGTGGCCCCCAAAACCGGTGATAAACTCCCCCGAGTTCACCGCCACCACCAGAGGCTGAGGTGATTTTTCACAGTGGTTGTCATCCACGCGGCCCTTTTCTTGCGGAAAGGACCCCCGAGCCCGCTGACGCGGGTTTACGGGACATCTGGAGGGTAAAACGTAACGTCGTGCCCGGGACTCGAGACTCGAACGCGGTACCCTCGACTCGGAATCCACACTCTGCCGCAGCTGCCATCGTGCCTCGTAAACTAAATGCAATCTGCATCTACCCAGTAAAACTGCCCGATTTCAGCTATATTTTTTTCCCCTTTTTCGTGCATTTTCGACTGCCACTAAAAATATGAAAATTGTAACAGTAACTTTAATCATTGAGGAGTTTTCTGATGAGAAGGTAGTTTCAGGTGGTCCATCAATTCGTACCGAGTTCTTTATAAGCTGATTCTATTGATGGAAGTCCAAAAATTAGTAATTTACTGCATTGTGGGATGCTATTCTGCTCATCATTCCAAAGGTTCTCATCAGATCTTCACCAACAATTTGAGGGACCAATTCGAGACTCTCACTTTCCAAATCTAAAAAGAATATTTATATGCTGGTGTCCGGCGTGAACATATCCCCATACAAACAATAGGTATGTGGGTAGAATTGAGAAGCTCCTCTTTTTTTAAAGTCGGTTAAAACAACCATTATAAATTTCCGTATGTCCGAAGGATCCGAATATATGGAGAGACATAGGTATACGGTATTTTAGGAATTACCGGATATCCGGCTTTTTTAATTACGTGCCGGATATCCGGCTTTTTAATTATCTACCGGATATCCGGTTAATCATGTGTCGATTCCACATAACAAACTTCTTCAATACAACATTCAAACTAATTAGGTAAAAGTAGAAATAACGCTTTATCCGGATAACCGGACTAAATAGCCGGATAAAAAGTAGCCTATATGTTAATCGGGGTATAAAGCTATCTGCATACCAAATTTGGTTAAAATCGGATAAGCCGTTTCTGAGATTAGCGGGCACAAAGGCACACACAAACAGACAAACAGATAAACAGACAAACAGACAAACAGACAAACAGACAAACAGACAACCAGAAAAACAGAAAAATAGGTTCCACTGCGTTAATAGATACCCATACAATTTATAGTTTTTTTATATCTTCCAAAAACAGACACCGCTTAGTTACGATTTTATTATATGTATAGATAGATAAGCCGCACGCACATTCATTACACTATAAGCCGCACTTCCCCCTAGTGACCTTACACCAAAATTTAAAATAAAAGATATACATATGTATAGCTATATTTGTCATCTATATGTACCGATCTCGATAAAATTGTGGATAAAATATAGTAGATAAGTCTTTGTACGTTGGTGCCTGATTTCGTTTCTCTTTCCATCAAATGAATTAGGTATTTTCTTCTACTTTTTATTTTAACCGATATGTTAATTGCGTTCGTATAAAAATCTGAGTTAGGAATCCTAATTAATATAAGTAACTATTTCAACGTAGAATAAAGAGTGCTCAAAACCGCAAAAAAAGAAAATAACGGTTTTTAGGAGTGGCCCGATTGGGACTAAGCCTCATTTTTCAGTTTTCCGTCCGTCTGTCACCAGGCTACAGCCTGGTGACAGACGGACGGCTTATAGTGGACGGACAGACGGACAGACAGATAGCGAAGTCTCAGTAATTGGGTCCCGTGTTTACCCTAAAAAAAGCAACAGCTCCAACTTATTTCACTGTCGTAAGTACCTACCTATTCGTAGAAGCTAAAATCTATTTGCATTAATTTAAAAATCACAAATTCAGCATTATTCCGGTACCAGACAATCAGAAAATAAAGAAGTTTCGTTCCGGTACCGCGAATAAAGTACGAACGCTGCTGATCCCACTTTCCCGCCGGTTAGGCTACCCTCAACATCTCGCGTTCTAGCGTATTAGCTGCTTACTCGGTCGTGTGATTAAAAATTATGCAGTCAGTCGCGGTCGAACAGCCGCGGCGGACGGTCGCGTGTTCCTATTGTTATTTAAAGATTTTAAATTATTATACTGAATTGTAGTGTTATGGGATGGAACGTAGTTAAGGAATAGGCAATATTTATAATTAAGTTTCCTTGCGTGTCCACGAGTCAATTCCAATGGACTAAGATTGATAATGAAAAATATTATAAAAATATGAATTTCGATTATTGTTGTTTTAGGTCCTTATTGTTTATCAATTATTTCTCGCTGCCTTGGGCTATGCTAATTGGCTTTTAGCATAGTCCTAAACCTCTTCATCTATATACCTAGTAGGTATACCTACATCTGGAGTCTCCAAAATAAATGTGGAGATATATAAGCGAAATTAAGTCCACAATGGTTCTGAAATAAGGCAAACCTAACCGATTTAAAGTTTTAAAAGCATTAAGAAAACCAGAGATTTATTGAAGATTCTTTCAAACTCTACTTAATATTCCTTTCCATTAAGCCCCAATTTCCATAAAAAATCTTATAACTCGTGGATATTGAGGCAGCATTTTAGCATTTAGCTTGCGTGGAGGCGAAGGCGACGTCACGTTTAGGATAGATATCGAAGTTTGCGGCGACCCAGCCAGCCGTGAAATGGGACCCTCTTAGCGTATATCGATTCGAAAATCTACTCCCGATTAATACACTTCACTTTTCACAAGAATTTTCGTATATTTTCCATTAATGTGATAAGGAATCTATTGAATAATACTTAAAATTTGTAGATAAGGTATAACAGTCTAAACGTAACAACTATTAGCAGTTTAGCCTTATGTACTTACTTACTATCGAATAATGTAACATATAATTAAATGGATCACTGACCCTTGCTCATTGGCCTAGCTGCACTGGCCGATCTTGAATGGTCGTGCGGGTTAAGCAACGCTTGGCGCGGTCATTACTTGAATAGTTGATCGATAATATAAGTTTTTGTGGCAAAAAACCTTTTTCACAAGCTCCTCCGTGCTTCGGAAGGTACTTTAGGCAGTTGGTCCCGGTTGTTGTCTCTGATAGCAGTCGTTAGGGCTTAGGGCGACCTGAAAACTCTGACACTAGGTGATCCTCACCACTATCCAATAAAGAAAGAAGAAAGAAAGATTTTAATAAATTAGATTCATTGAATATAAGTATAATCTGTCTAACTTCTTAGTTATTATTATATACTAACACTAGCTGACCCGGAAAACGTTGTTTTGCCTTATAAATTATAGATAGTAGCCGATTGTCAGACCTACTGAATGCGCATGTGGAGTTTGGTGGAGATCGGTGAAGCCGTTTCGGAGGAGTACGGTAACTAACATTGTGACATGGAAATTTTATATATAAGAAGAAAGAAGAAGAAGATAATAACAGATTGCCAGATATGTTTTTAGGTACCTACCCACATCATATCTTTTGAGAAAATTCTAGAAAAGTAGATACCTACATAGATCCTAAATAACTATTGCTAGCTTCTAAAAACAATTCGTTGATGGAACCTACTATCATCGGCGAGCAAGCCTCTATACTTTGGCATGAGCCGGGTCCGGTGGATTCTGTGCTTTGTGATGCAGATGCCTTAATCCTGTCTGCCGGGTGTCAACACCACAGCCCGTACCTACTAGCGTGGATACGACATTCGAATTCGAATTCGAATATTTGCCGATATGATCGTACCATGCAATACCGGTAGGTACCTACTGGTAGGTACTGCAGGGTATAGGTAAATTACTAAGAGTAGAGGGCCCTGTTTCATAAAGCCGACAATCCGACTTTTATGTCAAGAACTGACTTATTTGTCAAATTGTCACGCTTAGACTGTTTCATAAACGTGACAATTTTGTTTAAAAGCGATAGGTGAAACCTTGACATATTTTTAATTGTAGAACGCGTTTCATAAACGCGACATATGTCAAGAAAACGCGACAATTATGTCGCCGACATATGTCGGGTTTCGAGACAGATGGGTAAGGCGCCTGTTGCAAATGTCGGACAATTTTACAAATATGGCAATACGTCACGACAATTTTATGTTTCATAAAGCAGAATTGTCAAATTTTTCCCCACAAATTGTCACCTGTCACCTGTCGCACAAAAAGTTTTATGAAACAGAAAAATGTCAAATTGTCGCGACAATTTGACAAATTTGTAAATTTTCCACCATGACAATTTTGTTGCCTGTCGGCTTTATAAAACAGAAAAATTGTCAAATTGTCGGTTCTCGACATATGCCGCGCCTGTCGGATTGTCAGCTTTATGAAACAGGGGCCTGGCATTGCACGTTGCGCTTGTGTAGACATATTATATCTATCTATATATATAAAAAAGTCGTGTTAGTTGTTGTCAAGAACGCACGGCAGAACCGATTTGACTGAAAATTGGTGGGCAGGTAGCTTAGAACCAGGAGAGGACATAGGACTTTTGATCCCGCAAATCCCACGGGATTAGGACTAACGCCGTACGCGGGTGAAACCGCGGGGCGTAGCTAGTTGTATATAAATTAAAGAGATACCTAAGGTATTCACTCTGTATTCCAAGATAATTATTTATTATTATAAAATAATAATTTGACAAATCGTTCATGCTGCAAAGAATGTCGAGTTTCCATTGCGTTTCAACGTGGGAATGCGTGGGAAGCATTTTGGACAGCTTTGGGGCAGGTTGTTTAGGGTTGAGTTTCGATTCCTAGATTGACTACGTCTTCGTTTTGACATTTACTAATTTATTTATTTATTTTATTACGTTTTCAGTAATGATTATTATATATTTGTAATTGACATGATGATCGATGGAACTAATATTAGTATGGATAGATCAATGTAAAATCTAAATGATTTTACATTGATCTATCTATACTAATGTTAGTCCCATCGATCATCGCTAGATGGCGCTAGTAAAATTGACACGTATTTCTAAATCGCGTTATCGTTGTTCAACTCCGAGGCATGGCCTCCCGCGTGGATTTCGTTTACGCTAACTCTGGTTTCCCTTCAAAACGCATAAATCTTTCGCCTTTTACTAAAGATTTCCGTGGAGGGGAACACTCAAATGAGTCTATAGTCGTTTTTGAAAAGTTGAATTCATAAGGTACCTGCCTCGATGCTTGCCAGTGGCTACACTGTAGCCGCTACAGATGGCTACAGAGAGTGACAAACAAAACTTGGACACATACAACCCACACTTTTTATTTGATATCTTTATCCGGCCAGTCCCAATTTTACTTTTAATATAAGAATATATTTTTCTTTCTTAATAATAATTTTGTGTGTCGTTCACTCGCCCAATCATTTACCAACATTTCTACTCTGTATACCTTTTCCAAGATTTCCCAGCAATATCAACACTATGACAGTCGTATTACTAGCAAGAGCGCGAAAGGATTAATATAAGGGCTGAGATAGCAATTTGCGGCAGGCGTACTTAATTACAAGATAAATTACTATGTAAATTAATAGCTCCCTACAGATCAAATACACGACAATCTAAGGTTCTGTTCTGACGAATATATTGTTTTGAGAAAGGATTTTGAGATCGAGGTTTCTATGACAACTTACGGACCAACCTTTTTTTGCATGACAAAATACGGATAAGTTGTTTTTAATTTGATAATCGATTTTAAAATATAGACAGGGAAAACATATTGGTCCTTAAATTAATGTCTTTGGGAAAACATGCTAAAAATTCAAACTTCAAAAACGTTGAGAAATATTTTTTTAATAATATATTAAGTAAAGTAAATTTATTCTTAATTAATTTATTTGCTGTTAAAATTATCTAGGTAGGTTACCTATAGTTATTTTGGAACTAATTAAATTAAAATTAATTCACATAATATAATATTGCGGACGTAACTTTTGTGTTGTGTTTCTAGTTAGAATTTAATTTTAGCCTATTTTAACAATTTAATATATTGATTTGTGTTGTTATTGTATTAATACGTTATTAATTTACTCATTTTGTATTAACAGAGGAGTTTAACATTTTAAATTAGGGTTGCTTTAAGTATGCCGGAATTTTCCGGACATGTCCGGTAAATCCGAAATGCGGCGAGAATCCAAAACTGGGAGATGTTTTTTCTTCGGTACGTAAGGTAGGCGCGCGCCGATTGTCGTTTGTCGTCGTCGTGGCACGTCGTCCAAATCCTTGTGTCAAGTTTTTTTTTCGATATGAGTTATGATGACGATACGCAGTGCGCCGGATCAGCTTGTTATAATCAAATCCCTCTTAGCTATATTTGACCAAAGATCCTCCCCTAATATTAAAACATGCCGTAATTAACTTAAAACCAAAACAAAATATAGGGGAAGGGGAAAAATAGCTCCCAATTACAAAAATTATATTTGCACAATGCACCGCTGATATTGTATTAATAACGATTTGATTTCTCTATCGGTAGCCATGTTTGTTTAGCTGTCAAACCTTTTTTGGTGGACGCATGCGCGACACGTGCGGAGCCAGTAACTTTTTTTAATCTAATTGGTCGGCACGAGGCTTCGCACTGACTGCCTATAACGCCAATGGCAATAAAATGTGGCTTCCTGATGAATAGATAGATTCATCATTATTAAAAATAAGTTGAACTAATCAATTTTTGCGTTCTCACGATTATGTGTAAAATGACGCACGAAGAAGCAATTATTGCTAATAGTTTGTAAAATTAACAAGTTTATTTTTAATATTTTTCATCAATTATACTTAAATTGTTTTTAAATATCCACCTTGAATTAAATTAAACAGTCGTGACTTCCTTGTCTGATAGTTATCTCATAACTGTGCAAAAGAAATTTCGTGATAAACATTAAAACAAAGTGTCCTTTTGATGTCAAACACAAAAATATTCAAAGTAACAACCACTTTTGCTATTTATTTTCAAATTGTGGTTTCGCCAAAAGTTAGGAATCCGAGGCCGAATAAAATTGAGAAACGCTGCTCTAAAGGGTCATATAAAAATTGCGGTTACTATTTATAACTTACCAGCTTGAATGATTATATACCTACATAATATTAGATCTGCACACATTTCTATAGGAATGATGGTGCGGTGTAACTCATAAGATATCAAATCGCAATAAAGATTGTGTTAACAGATCACTTCGAGATAAGGGACACCCTTGTTAGATCCTCCCCTATATTTTGTTGTTATGCATTCAGATCTTATCTATTTGCTGCGGCGAACTGTTGTATTTGTTTGCACGACTCTTTTATTCTAATGAGGAGAAACACTAACTTTTTATCCCGGCAGAGGGCGTTAGTCGGATGATCTTTGGTTTGAATTAAGAACTGTCAAACAGGTGTTTTTTACAACTCTCGGCGCCAAATTGGCCATATCGGCCTCAGACCGAAAGAAAAAAAAAACTCTGTGTTTTCATTGGTGGGGGACCATCATCAAAAAAAAAATATCATCCGACGCCAGCGCCATCTGCTTTTAGCTTTGCGTGTTATGCCCCATTAAATGACTAATGTAGGCTGTTTTAAGGGCTGCACAAAGTGGAAGGAACTTGTCTAGTCTTATTTTTTTTTAATTATTCGTTATCCGTAAAAGAAAAGTTTTTCTTAGCACACTTCTGTGGCCAGATTGACTTGGTATATATCGTCACGTACTAAACGCGGTTTATTCATGTAATGTGTTAATATGTAAGTAGGTAAGTACTAGGTCTACTAAAATCTACTAGAAATAAAGTACCACAGTTATCCAATTAAGTTTAAAAACATAAAGGTTATAAAATACTGGTTATAATGTTTATAATTTCTGTTTTGTGCGATAACATTGACATTTTGTTGAAGCATAATGGAATAAAGAAACAGTGAATCGCCCCTTGCGTTTTGGGGCTCACTTCGTTATAGACGGTAAAGCGATTGAATTGTGTTGGTCCTTGAAACTTTGAAATTTATTTGTTCTATCTTCTTCATAAATGGCATAATAGTATAATTTAAGTATAAGAATCCTATGCGACGCTAGTGATTCTACTGGCCTTCAATGTAAATCGGTACTTTATTCATACGAGTTGCATACTATACTGTACCATTCCGACTCTAAAAAGCTTGTTTTATTCACTGAAAACAGTGATTAAAAAGGCTTTTTAATCACTATTTTAGTGTTTGAATTTAGAACACACCAAAATATTCGACCTCCATCTCAATGCTTATACAACCAACAAGTAAACAACAACAAGTAAATCAATCTCGTCAAATGCGGTGGGCAACGACAGCACCAGCAGGAGTATGATTATGCCTATTCTCGATGAGATAGTGCATGTCATAACCTTAATTCTGAATGCATCCATATCTACAAGTTCTTTTCCTGTGGCCTGGAAAGAAGCTCAACTTATTCCTCTCCCTAAAAAACCTAACCCTTCTGCTTTCACAGAATACCGTCCCATCTCAATCCTACCGTTTTTATCCAAAGTTCTTGAGCGCCTTGTTCACCAACAGCTAAGTGCATTCTTGAACAAAAACACTCTAATGAATCCTCTCCAGTCTGGCTTCCGCCCAGGACACAGCACCACGACCGCTTTGGTGAAGATCACTGATGACATACGGTATGGTATGGACAGCAGACAGTTTACCGTTCTCACTCTCCTTGATTTTAGTAACGCCTTCAATAATGTTGATTTTGACTTGCTTCTTGGTATCCTCAACTCCCTTAACATGTGTTCGTCAGTGATTGCTTGGTTTAGTAGTTATCTGACTGGACGCTGGCAACGTATATTCACTGAACAATCCTGTTCCACTTGGAATTCTATATCTGCCGGTGTTCCTCAGGGCGGCGTACTCTCTCCTCTCTTGTTTGCTATATTTATCAACACAATATCCCATAATCTTTCTTCGTACTACCACCTGTATGCAGACGACTTACAAATTTATGCGCAAGCGCCGCTAAATCAGATTAACCGTGCAATTAGCAGTATAAATGAAGATTTACACAAAATTTGCGTATGGAGTCAATCCTATGGCCTTAAAGTCAACCCATCTAAAACTCAGGCAATAGTAATAGGCAGTTCTAGGTTGACTTGTAAATTGAATTTATCTCAACTTCCACGCGTCGTTTTTGACGGGACTACGGTACCGTACAGTAAGGAGGTCAGAAATCTGGGCGTCACCATGGATTGCAATCTCACATGGGACCCGCAGCTGTCAGCGGTGAGTCAGAGGATGTTTGCGTCCAATGCTTCGCTAAGGCGGCTGCGGAATTTCTTACCAACAGCCACTAAAGTTATGCTATCTCAAACTTTGATGCTTCACGTACTTGACTACGCAGATGAGTGCTTCCTCGATCTCACTGAAGAACAACTGGACAAACTTGAGAGGCTCCAGAATCTAGCCATTCGGTTCGTTTTTGGTCTTCGAAAGTATGATCATGTGTCCGAATTTCGCAGTGAGCTCAAGTGGTTGCCTATTCGTCTGCGTAGAAACTATCACATTTTAACACTCCTATACAGAATTCTTTTTCTGCCTACTTCTCCTTTGTATCTTCAGTCTCGGTTTCAATTTCAACATCCTCCTTCTCAAGCTGTCCGTTCTTCAAAAACTCTTCTCCTTAAACTCCCTTCTCGTTCTTCCACCTTTTATGGTGATTCCTTTTCAGCTAGGTCTGTGGAGCTGTGGATTGCTCTGCCTACCTCCATTCGACAGTCGAAGTCGTTAGCAGTTTTCAAAAGTAGCGTTTTCAAATTCTATCTTGTTAGTGCTGAAAAACGTTAGGTTGTAAGTTGGTTCATATCATAATACATGATTATTTATTGTATACTAGCTGACCCGGCGAACTTTGTTCCGCCTTAAAGGCAATAAATAAGCATTTTTTTTAATCGAACGGGATAAAAAGTATCCTATGTCCTTCTCCTGGCTCTAAACTACCTCCCTGCCAATTTTCAGCTAAATCGGTTCAGCCGTTCTTGAGTTATAAGTGGAGTAACTAACACGACTTTCTTTTATATATATAAGATTATGTATGTGTATGTTATGTATATATATATATATTTACGTAATATATACCTTATTTATATTTATATATGTATTGTTTATTGTATTTATTAATATAATATGTATAACATAACTTAAAATTTTGTGTATTTCACTACCTTTAGTATATGTGTGACACTATTATTTTATATTTTCAAGTACCTATTCTCCTGTCCAAACACCCTACCTTTCATCTTTTTTCGCTTCTTATCCATCCAAAGGTTGCCTGGAAGAGATCGCTTTAAGCGAAAAGGCCGCCCATTGTGCCACCTAGATTAAAGTTGAATATGTTTTTCTTTTTATTGTAATTTTTTGTTTTTGGTGTTGCAATAAAGAATTAATCAATCAATCAATCAATCAAGTTTTCAAAAAATATTCGATACAAACTCCTTGCGCAAAGAATACTCGACATACAAAAATATTTTGTTTTTCTTGTTTAGTCATGGTATATAAATAAATAATATCAGTTCATATTTCACTGTTACAGTATGTATGCTGCAAGATCTTTAAAAATAACGGTACTAAGGTGGTAGCTAGACAGTTTTCTAGGAAATCATTGCTGCCTAAGCGATGGTTTGTCAAAAGTACCACTGTTGTAACGTTGAATTTCACTTACCAGAACAAGACAAATCGAACCGTAACTTAAACTTAGTAAATCAAAGCAATAACATTTTTTATTTTTACGAAATAAAATGATAAAACAATCAAAACGTTTCCTCGGAAGGTGGCACCGTTCAGAACGAATCACCGTACAAAATTATATTATTTGTAACATAATCCGCGAACAACTAACGCAAGAGATTGATATTACGCTGGGGTGATATCACATTAATTTATATGGATACGGTTTAAAAATGTATAATAGGTGGGACGCACACTAATAAAGCCCCATGGGGCGCCATGTTGCAAACGATCACATTTTGGCGCGATATTTTCACAGAATATGTCATACTGAATTCTCACTTCCGAAAATAGAACGTAGCTTTGTTCGATTACAGTTCAAATTCGATCGGATGATCTTCGAAATGCAATCGGCGCGAATTCGTACCACAGATGATTGATCGGCTAATTATTTCTAGATGATGATGCGGCCAGTAACAATTTTTTTATCGTTTTCGCTAACCACAATAATTTAGGAATAGCTCTATGTATCGCAATAATAAAAATATTTTTCGATAATAATGTATCTAGCCTACCTACATAAAAAAAATATAATACAAACAAATGAAACGTAGAGCCGTAGTGCAAATAAAACAAGAGAACATTCATTAATCTTTTAAAGGAACTAATCGGATTTCTACACTACGACGTAATTGTCGACTAATAATAGAGATTATGCAAATAAACTGACACAATTCACGTGTCCGTACACAAATCGATGTTAAATTTGTTAAATAGCGTGTAAATAATTTTGTATTCAGCCATTGTGTCGTGAAATAGACAAACAGTTTTATAATTTCAACTTTGCAACTGGCCATTCAGAGTCAACTGCATGTAAAATTAAAATTAACGATTTATCCCTAATGTCGTATTCCTAATTTGAATTTTCAACGTCGCGGTTTTGACGTCTTTATTCAAATTTCGAATGAAACATTGGCAATGCATGAGTGATTCCTTTCATATTTAAAAATTTACAAAATTAAATGGGGTTTCTAAATGTTCGCATGTTCTGATAACTTTTGTGAAGTACAACTTGCCTACTGGTAGGTAAAGTACTAATTTTGTATATTACGAAATCATCAAAGAATAGTTTTTTTACACTTTGCCAGTAGGTAGTTACAATAGACCATTGGGTATTTGTATTTATTTACATTATTTATTTACGAGTATTTGGTCTATTTTTATTAATGAGTACCTACCTACCTAAGTACTTATTTAATTAATTTACCTATATTTATTTTATCTATACCTCAGTATATAACATCAATTTATATATAAAACTGAGTTGTGTTAGTCCGAAATGCAATCACTCAAGAACGGTTGAACCCCGGACCGATTTTTGTGATGTTTGATTTGTTATGTTCGGACGGATTCGCCGAAACTAAAATCCATTGAAAGGTAGGAAAAACTAACAGAAAAATAAATTAAAAACCTCAGATTACCTAGATGGTGGGTATTTGTTCGAACCACGTTCGAATTTTATCCATCTTTTTTAAAGGTGTGTGAATAATTTCCCGAACTGTTTGACTTTGGTACTGTGGAAGCTCGTCCGCCAAATACGAGTTTGAAATGGATGACTTCCTTGCGACCTTTCTCCTTCTAGTATCTATTAGAGATAGGGGTTCCCAGACCAAAAAATCGAGGTTCCGGACATTAGATGAAATTTCCGGACTTCGGAAATGTCAAAAATCCGGACACTTTCGGATTTCCCCCGAATTCCGGACGAAGACCTATATTACGGGACATGTCCGGAAAATTCCGGACGTATGGCAACCCTAAATAGAGACCAGTCCATTTCTACGGAAATAACATAGATAATAATTAATTTCTCGTAATTTTGCAGCAAAGACAGTGGTTCTACTTTCGCATATCAGAAATGAATATAGGGCAGTTTTTTTTCTTGGTAATGTAACTACCTGAGGGCGTGTTGTCATTTGTTTTTATGAATGATCAATGTCGAAAGAAAGTCCGCCGGGTAAACTTGTTAAAAAAATATTTTTTCTTCAAGAGAATGCCAAAAAACGTAGGTAGTTAAATTGCTCTAATCTTACTTTTACTTTAAAATAACGTAAGAAATTACAGTTTTAATTGATTTTCTCAGTAGGTTACTTCCCACCTACCGACCTATAGGTACCTAAAAGTAACGTATCGGCTAATTATGTCCCATTACACGAAAACAACTGTTCATTCCCAATCGTGCAATAAATCAAGTAAAGTGAAATAGTTGTCCTTTGGGACCGCTAGCGACTGTCAACCAAACATAATGGGGTCGTTTATAGCCGGCTCGATAACGAGCAACACCTATTGTTTACCCTGTTATGGTACACTATGGCGATTTCTTTCATGTTTCACGACACAGATTAATAATTATAATGTAAAAAACCTAGTTAGTTAGTTTTTACTGTGTGTTTCCGCAACTATCCCTGTAACAAGCGACAAGCGTTACCGAGAAATACTCGACATAAAGACAGAATATACCATCCAAAGATTCTTTTGTGTTTATTCAGGGATAATGCATGGAGTATGGCAATTAGGGTTTATAATCACTTACCAAATAAAATAAAACTGTTACCAATCAATTCCTTTGAAAAAGAGATCACGAAGTGGTTACTGACACACAGATTTTATAGCATTAAGGAGTACTTTGGTTATAGACATTTTTTCTAAGTTGACGAAAATTCTATTTTTTAAATGAAACGAAATGTAAAAAAATAAATAATTTTGAAATGTAATAATTGGAAATTTAGGTTTATATAATTATCTTACTATTTAAATATTTGCACGCCTAGAAGGCAATAACAGGCTTGACCTTATATTTTAATTTATTGAAATCTGTTGTATTTTACCTTGTTATAAGCAAATAAATTCTTTGACTTTGACTTTGACTAACGGGGCCTGGGATTCCTTATGATGTTTTCTTTAACCGTAAGAGCGATGTTAATAGCGCACTTAATTTTTTTCATTTCTCCACATTAAAAAAAAGGTATTCTATATACATAATATCATGATACTTCTTCTATTCTATCTTTTTTAAGGTGTGCTAGTAATATCTTGAAGAGTTTGAATTTGGAACTGGTGGAGCTCGTACGTCAAAGAAGCGTTTGAAATGGACCACTATCAGGCGATCTATCTCCTTCTAGTCTATAATAGAGACAAGTCCAGTTCTATGGTTAGAATTTCAATTTTATATTTAATCCACCAGCTAAACTGGCGCACTTCTATTGCCATCGATTATATAGTAAATTTTACTTTGGCTGCACCACAATGTTCCCCTTATATAATTTTATTTGTTTTAAATGTTTACATTACACTTTTTCATTTGAAAATATAACTCCTTCCTGGAGTAACTCCTTTGCCGAAGGTGACGTCATATGTTTCTGCCTTTGGGCATATTATAGAAAAGTGGCGTTTAGGTAAACTGCAAAGGTAAACTGCAGAGCTACTGCGTTTCTTTCGACCGATAATTTCTGACGTTCGAAATTCAAGTTTGTTTGAAACTGCTTAAGGACGAGGCGACTCTTACCATTTCCTTAACCTTGTGATGGGGACCCTTTAAAACTAAAATCTTAATCCGAATAATATCGATATTAAGGTAGAAAACTAAATTTTTCATAATTTATTTTGGTATTAAGTTTGTATGGAAATGGTAAGAGTCGCCACGTTATTAAGACAATTTATCGGTCGGATCATGGTCGGATAGACCGACCGGCCTCACTCATTTTGACTGACTTCGAAATGTTTAAGAAATTTTAATTGATTTGCGTGATTGAATACCGCAACATTTTTATAGACTTGCAATGCCCCTCGAAAGTCCCGATCTCACGGGTGTAATATATCGTTAAAAACAAAACGATGGCTTTTTCACAGCTAGCTCTACATAGGTACGAAGTTCAATTGCAATCAGTTTTCCGTTTTTTGCGCGTAAAGGAGCAACAAATATACACATACAGAAACTTTCACCTTCAGGATATGATAGGATTATTGGCAACCATCGAGGCGGGAAGAGCGGGTCCGGGAGCCGGCACGTGTCTAATTTTCCCCATTGCGAGCACCCATTAGGTTCCCGCTGGATTAACGGAATCAATGAGGTGCTGGGTTGTCGCGACCTCCCCATTTAGGTGTTCCCGGTAAGGTAGCCGTGTTCGCTACTTATTTATTTTTGCATTTTTTAGGTTCCGTACCCAAAGGGTAAAAACGGGACCCATTACTAAGACTCCTCTGTCAGTCTGTCTGTCACCAACCAGGCTGTATCTCATGAACCGGAGTAATCTAAATTAAATGAATTATCTTTTTTAAAAGTTTGTTAAAAGTTTGATATAGTTTTGGTTTTAAAAAATAATTATATTACCTATACTTTATTTTCTTTAATCTCAAAAAGTTTCAACTAAGGTCTTTTAATATTTTCAACGATGTAGGTACTTGAATATTTTAATGATGTAAAATTTTGTGAAAAAAAGGATGTTTCATAATAAAATCAAGTAGGTATGTAGAGCCGAGTGCGATGAAACTTGGAAGGGAATGAATAAGTTATGTACCTACTTACTCAGTTACAAAATAAAGTAAGTATAGAAACGTAGAGTAGTGGCTTAAATGGGAGGGGTTTGGGCTATTGCATGGGCCATAGGTAAAAGTAGGCGTGTACCTACTTTGCCTGTGGCCGCTATACCTGTACCTACACGGTGCTTCAGTGACGTTATAAAGGCCAGTACCTGTATCTGGGTTCATTTCCCACACTGAAGTAGACACGTAGAATACCCGAGTATCAAATACAATGATGTTACCGCGAGCCACGCACGTATGTCATACAACTCCTATGCACAACTCACACAATGCGATGGTTGCAATGACCATTTACTGCAGGGCCCACCTGTTAGCATTGCCTTTTGAAATATTGTAGTTTTTTTTTATGTTTTATTAGTTTCTAGCTAGGTCATGTGGTTTTTGTCGCAGAACCTCCTCGTTCGTAACTTTTTGCGTCCATGAAATTGACATCATGCGTCTATAGGTCCACATGTCGAATGCCTATATACGTTTTTTGAGCTCCTCCTTAACAGTCCATGCCTCGCATCCATACAGAAGTATTGGCCAAATGTAACATTTAAGCATGCGAATGCGCAAAGGGATCTTAAGGTTTCGGTGGTGGTTTTACCAGCGTATATCTCGATTCCGCGGGATAACGGTCTTAAAAGTAGCCTATGTCCTTCTATAAGGTACCATCTATTTGGCATCTATCTATTGTTGTTGAACCAATTTTAATTAATTTTGGTCATTAATTTTAAAATTGGTTTAGCGGTTTAGGCGTGGAAACGTCACAGACAGACAGAGTTACTTTCGCATTTATAATATTTGTATAGTATATAATGAGTATTGGTAAAAAATCATAAAAATGAACCATGAACCAGAATCAAAGAGGAAAATTGGTTGAAATTGAATTCCCGTCCAACATTCCCGATAACAAGTGGATGTTCGCCATTGTGACTAAAGGTCTTCAAACACGGTCGTCCATTGAAAATGTAACTATATTAACAAATCGTGTGAGTTTTATAAAAAAATATTTTATCTAGATATATTAGATTTAGCTGTATTCCCTGGAGAGTATAATTTGGGGTCTTTAAGTCGCGTGTGATTAGGTATTTTCTAGGTCAGAGTGCGTCATCTTAGACTGCATCTACACTTACCATCAGGTGTGATAGTTTTTAAAGGCTGGCGTAAAACGTCATAAAAAAGATATTTAAAAAAAATATGTACTAAAATGTCATTTTTGTAAACAATGAGTCAATTAAGAGGAGTATATACGCCAACGACCTTGAAACTGAAAATCCCTGTCGGGCTCATCGAAAATTGTTGATTATTTCATGACGGAATGTCGTAGAACTTTTTTTTGTGCACAGATTGTAGGTGACATTGTTTCCTACATTTTGGTGTAGTTTTAAGACAAGAACCTCCTATTGGTGCAAAGCCTATCCAAATTTTAGACAAAAAATGTCTGATTTGGGTAAAATGTCGATAGGCTTCAATACGTTTCGACATATTTGTATGGAAACTGCACTAAAATATCGGAAACAATGTCGCCTACAATCTGTACACAAAAAAAAGTTCTACGACATTCCGTCATGAAATAATCAACAATTTTCGATGCGCCCGACATGGATTTTTAGTTTTTCAGAATAGGGCCCTTAATAAATTCGTCAACGCTAAGCACCTATCACTAGATCAGCAAACCATTAATCCTTACTATTGTCATGTTAAGCACTATAGAGTGATCTGTTTTTTTAATTACACGCCTCGATGCGTATTTAATAATGGCGAAAATTGAATATAGGGGAGACTGCGCTCGCGATAATGGAAATCCTATACGAAATCGACAAGTTGCGCTAAATGATTATACGCTTGTTGCAATCGTATCTTCATTTTTCTTTGTACGCGGGATACTTATATCAATGAGGTCTAAGATGTTGCACGCCAGAAATTTCAAAACGTAGGTATTAGCGATGTCAAAACGATTTTCACAACGAAATTCTTGATTAGGTACACGTTATTATTCACGTCATTCAGTCGCTAACAAATTGTCATTGCAATTTAAACTAGCGACTGCAACTATCAAATTGTATATCCGTAAACGCAAAATTCAACAATTTCAATTGTTTCAATCGAGATTTATGTTAGCAACAGAGTTACGTAATCAGGGGCCAGGTGGCCCACTTGGCTACAAACGCTCGTCAGACCGCACAGAGAGTTTAAAGACCTAAAAACAATTAAGAAAGAAAAAAGGCACGGTTTTGGTGAGATTATGCAAATGTGAATGAAACATTGCAAGATGCGGAGAAGGCGGAGGCGGATGCGTCTCTCTCTAGAAAAACAAATCGGTGAAAGCAATTTTCTCATACGGACTTAACGCGGGTTTTTACTGCGCTAGGCGATGTACGGCCGCTAGGTACAATTGGTTGTCTACCATGATAAGAAAGACATTTTTGATGTAAAACATCTATAGGCGAGGGTAAACCTTGATTGTTGACGTGGCGATACAGGCCGTGGCGGCGCATCGCCACGCTCTATATATAATACGTACTAAACGGAGCGAGTCGATGTTTCACATCTGCCAGGCATCCCGTAATGGCACACATTTTTTTTAATAAAAGAGGATGGGACATTCGCCATCCCGGAGTAGGCTCCTGTGTCGACTCACTGCCTAACCCATCTAAGAGGAGAACCCTTGCCCTACAGTGGGACAAATTAGATAGCTTACAAAAAGAACTAAAAATACGTAGGTAGGTACAGTTATTTATAACATATAGCAAACATTATAACGTTAATAATCTAAAAGCAATAATCTATAAAAAAAAAAAATCTATCTAATAATACTCGACATTAACGAAACAGAAATTTAAGAGAAAATAAGAAATACAGAAATAGGTACATTTATACAATTGAAGACCAAAAATAACTGGATTGTTACGGATTCTTATGCGTATATAGGTGTAACACTGTTGTTATCTTTGCTTTAATTGGAATATTATTAGAACACTAGGAAATGGATAAAAAGTCTTTGTTTATTTATGAATTAAACACGTGTGGGTCTATTTCTACAAACACTAGAGTCAGTAGATAGACATCTTTATTTGTACAACATGAAAACACAATAATCACATTACACACATATACTATACAAAAAGTGAATAATAAAATAGCTTAAAATTAAATTGCACCCATGGGCAGCCTTATTGTTGGAGCGAGTTATTCCAGACAACCTCTGGATGGAGTAGACCATTACAGTTACATGCATTACTCTACATTATCAGTATAATGTTTGGTGTTATATTAAGACCGATAGTATTGCGAGAGCTCTAAGTGTTCGAGACTAAAAAAAAAATACGTTCCATAAACACAGTTAGTCTTTTTAATAAAAGTTGAGTAAGATCGGAGTAGTTAGAACTTGTTTAGTCTTTTACTGTGACAAGAACTTTTAAAGTTGATAGTCAGGAACAAAAGGTAGTAAAATTACTCCGAGTTCCGACATTATTCCCGTTTATCAATAAGGCTAAGAAGTGTGCTTTGGTTTAGTTGTCAGTCTGAGTAATTTATTTCGAACTAGCAGCTCCCGCAGTTTCACCCGCATAAGTCCCGATCCCGTGGGAATATCGGGATCAAAAATAGCCTATAGCCTTCCTCAATAAATGGACTATCCAACCCCGAAAGAATTTTTCAAATCGGACCAGTGGTTCCTGAGATTAGCGGGTTCAAACAAACAAAAAAACAAACAAACTCTTCCGCTTTATAATAGTAATAATAGATATAGATTAGAAATAATTGCAGAGTAGACTAAAGTTAGTTTCTCTTTGACACCTGGTAGCAAAATGATAGTAGATAGATATCTCTGGTTGAGCACTAGCAGCCGAATACAGAAACGCCACTTAAAATTTGAGAAGCACTTAAATAATTGAGCAGCTCCCAAATTTTAAACTAGTATGAGAGTTTGTGTAGTTTGAGAGCTGCTTAATTGTTTAAGTAGAACTCAAATATTGAGTAGCGTTTCTGTATTCGACCGTAAGAATGTTAATTCTTATTTGACAACAGGTTGTGGATCTCAGCTGCTAATATGGCCGGAGAGTTATAGGTATGTAATGTTATTCAAGGCATACTCATTACTGTAATAAGTAGGTATACCTTAAATAGCACCAATTTTGTCTAGCGCCTGTGCCACGCTGTTACTGCGATTCTTTTTAAAAGCTTAAAGCTCACCCGCGCGGGCTCCACCCGACTAAATATGCAGCTTTTAAATGAAGTCTTAGACGCGATTCGTTTCCATTACACTGTCTTTTTTTCATAAGATTTCTTAGAAATAAATAAAACATTGTCCCTAAAAAAATACTGATGCATTTCTCCTTGTACTACTCGTAAAATATTTTTAGTAAAATGCCTTGAGCAAAAAAAACTTTAGAAATAATAAGATTTCTTAATGAATATAACAACTTTATCTGACTTAGACCGGATGGTAACAATTAGTAACAAGCCACGGGCGAAGCCTCTTTCTAAGAAAACTTAGGTACCAATTAGTTCAACCTAGATAATATTATTTCCTCCCACGCTATTGATCGGTTGCAACTAATACGACAGACGCTGTGCCATGCCGTCGTCATCTTCAGTTATAATAGCCGATAACGAGACGGAGAAAGTGAACACTCACGGTCACGGTTATTCATTGACAATGTTACTTACAACTGCCGGTACTTGTTCTATTTATGTAGTATGTGCTTCCATTCACAAAGATGTCACGTGATATCACTACTGAGTAGGTACACATCTGAAACTTATCAGCCTGGTGAAAGTTGGACGGTCAGACTGACAGACAGACGGACAGATAGACGGACAGACAGATGCACAGACAGCGGAGTCTCAGTAATAGGGTCGCATTTTTAGGGTTCCGTAGCCAAATGCCAAAAAACAGAACCCTTATAGATTCGTCATGTCTGTCTGTCTGTCTGTCCGTCTGTCCGTCCGTATGTCACAGCCACTTTTTTCCAAAACTATAGGAGCTATACTGTTGAAACTCGGTAAGTAGATGTATTCGGTAAACTGCATTAAGATTTTCACACAAAAATAGAAAACAAATAATAAATTTTTGGGGTACTTACATACTTACAACTGAAACTCAAATTTTTTTTTTCATCAAACCTATACACGTGTGGGGTGTCTATGGATAGGTCTTTAAAAATGATGTTGAGGTATCTAATATCATTTTTTTCTGAAAATGATATTAGATCTGAAATGTTTGCCCAAGAGACACTTCCAAAGTAGTAAAATGTGTGTCCCCCGCTGTAACTTCTAAAATAAGAGAATGATAAAACTAAAAAAAATATATGATGTACATTACCATGCAAACTTCCAACGAAAATTGGTTTAAATTGAAAATCGAAAATTGGTACGTCATAAACCGTAAATCGCAATTTTCCTTTCATTCAATTCAAAAATGTACGGAACCCTGCGTGCGCGAGTGCCCCACGCACTTGGCCGGTTTTTTATTATTACCCTTGTGTACGGAAACCTAAAATATAATTGGGTGGTGTGCGAATGCGAACGCGCTCCGATCAAATCCGGAGCTCAGTCTTCGGCAATTTATGAAAGAACTGAATACTCAATTAATGGCGATTCGTGACGTTTAGTGTGGATCTCCTCCGATCCATTGCGAGGATAAAAACTGGCTACTTCAAACTGAATAGGATGAAATTAGGATAAAGCTCTGGAATTATCTTGAGTTGAGTTTAATTTTGTAATTTGATTGGATTTATAAAATAAGTGGAGAATAAGGAGTTTTTGTTCTTTTGTGTTTTTCAACGGTTCCGTATACAAACATAAGTTACATTTATAAACAACGCCCTGCGGTTTCACCCGCGTAAGCCCCGATCTCGCGGGAATACCGGGGTAAAAGTAGCCTATGTGTTATTTTAGGTCTCCAGCTATCTAGGTACATACCGAGTTCCATGGTAATCGTTTCAGTGATTTTTACGTGATTGAGTAACAAACACACACATATACATACACACACACATACATACACACACATGCATACTCATAGACTTTCAGTTTTATTATATTAAGTAGGATACTTACTTTCTTACTTCTGATGTCAAACACCTATAGGCGAGGGTAAACCTGATTGTTGGCGTTGCGCCGCATCGCCACGCTATGATGGAATATATTGTACTTATGCGTTACTAACATTACCTAGGTAACGTTAGTAACGTATGTACCTATGTTTGTATGTATGTATGTATATTGGGGGTAATCTCCGAAACCACTGGACCGATTTCAATAATTCTTTCACAAATGGGAAGCTACATTATCGAGGAGTAACATAGGCTTTACTTTTGATCCCGATATTTCCACGGAATCGAGACTAATGATGGTGAAAAAGCGGTGAAAAAGCTCTTCATACAAGATAATTTCGATGTCTCACATCTGTCAGGCATCCCGTGACGGCTCATTTTTTTCACACAGACTCACATTAATCTATATCTATAAAACGCTTTGTCCTGACTGACTGACTGATCAACGCACAGCCGCTGATAGTAGAGGGCTGAAATTTGGAGAGTGTTTTCTCTATGTAATGTAGACATCCGATAAGAAAGGATTTTTGAAAATTCCTAAAATAAAGATCGGGACTTATGCGGGTAAAACCGCAGGCCGCAGCTAGTATTTTATAGGACCCTACGGCCCTGCGGTTTTAAGTAACAAGGTCATTCAGAAAAAGGAAGACTGCAGTGGAACAAGATCCGACCCGTTTTTACCGTAGCGTTATGTCGTGTAGCCCCGGCATAGAATAGGGTTACCCCATCCCCATTCCTCATCCCGTGGGTGTTGTAAAAGGTGACTAAGGGATCTGAGGGACTAGCAAACCTTAAGTTTTCCACGCGCGGTGGCGGATAAACTGCTTTGTCCCTAGGGTGTCAGGCAGGCGGCCAACCGTAAAAATATTGCTAAATCTATTTGCAGAAGTATGATCAATAATGACTTACCTTCTGCATCGACCCCATATAATTTGGGTCTTAGCGGACCCCGGGCTCGCGAGAGGGATGCAACCGGGAACATCGCTCAGATGAGAAGAAGAGGGTACCGTAGTATGTATATTCCTATAGACCTATATCCTTCATCGGGTGACGGTGTTCGTGTATTTGATTGAATTATCTTCTTCTACTGCAATAAATCCAGACAAGAATCCACCACAATAAATAAACAAAACACATATTTAACAAACTAAATAAATTATCCATTCCATCTGCAAAAGACTAGCTGAACATTTCCTTCCAACCGTAAATTTTAAACAAGCACACTAACGAACTTTGCCACTGAAATTTCAACTTTATTACTTTAAAGATAAAATACAATTTTGTATTAGCTTTTTAGAATTTTATCGCAAGTACATTCGAGTACTTGCCGTTGAAAACTCAATCGTAATGCTTTAGCATACGGTTCGTTTCGTTTAAGTGGAGTATGAAAATTTGTTGGAGTGCTGTAAATATGGTGTCATTTTATAACGTAGTTTGTCTGAAGATTGAAATGCACTGACATGCAATAAAATATAATATTGACGTAGGTTAATAATTTGTTTGTTTTTTTAAGTTTCCGTAGCCCAAGGGTAAATACGGGACCATTTTACTATGCAACCGACTTATCTGTTATTTAAGCTGAACCACAGAATACATAAATAGTACGTGTAGGGTTGCAAATCATGGAAATTGTATAAAATGAATTACTTCTAAAAACATGGCGATTTACTCTTTGAACAAAAGGTAAGAGTTATCCAATGGTCGAATCCGCTCTAAATTAATAAAATAATAAACAACTTATTAATATAACAGACGAATTTAGCCATTATTTAGAGCACGAATTAGTTATAGAAGGTGCTTGCCAAACAATTTTCAACGGCTTAATGACTCTACCTGAGATATTTAGAGTGCCCCTTACATATCTACTATGAAATATGTAGCACCTATCGTGCGTGTGTAATAAATAAAATAAAGATTTAAATACTACAGAGTTAAATACTACTACAAATTAGTCCAGTAGTTTCGGAGCCTCTTTGTTACAAACAAGCAAATCTATCCTCTTTATAAAATTAGTTTGTCCTTTTTTGCCTGCTGATTATTTATTTATTTTATTTAATTTTATTTTAGGTGTTCTTTTTTTAGTTTAGACCACTTCAATCTAAACATTAATTGCCTTTATTTACAAAAACAGCTGTTTTTTTTTCAGTGAAATAACTTAAAAGTACGATTTTTTTATTTCGTGGATCAAAAGTCTAGAACAAACAACCCCCTTTCGGCTTAATACCCATTCCTCGGAATACCCCGTATAGAGTGCCCCATTTCCTTGATTTTGATGAACACGCTGAAGCGATGTTGAGACAATTTGCCCCGAGGACCGTATAGTGTAATTAGATGTAAATTCATCTTCCATTACTGCTCGCACGGTCGATGAGCGCGCTTTGATCGCGACACGGTGCGATGCCAGACGATTCACAGTACTCAGTATGTAGACAGATTAGGTAAGGAGACACACTAAAGGGGGAAATTAATTTGACACGCTATACACCCGATACAATAATAATTAATTATTGTATCGGGTAAAAAGGTATGTGCGCTAATAACATCGCTCTTACGGTGAAGGAAAACATCCTGAGGAAACCAACATGTCCTAGGACTCTCCACGGTCCGAAGACATGTGATATTCAGTGTTTTCTATGTATCATATGGATGTATTTACAAAAAAAAAAAAGTATATAATATGTAGTATATCCGTTGTCTAGTACCCATAGTACAAGCCTAGTGCTTAGTTTGGGGCTAGATTGCGCTGTGTGTAACGTCGTGCAATATTTATTTTTATTTATTTAATACCTCTATTCTACATGTGGGCTCAAACCACCACGGACTGGGCACCGAATAGCAGGCGACCCCGCGGCAGGCCCAGGAGGAGATGGCGGGACGAGTTAGACTCGCACAATAGAGACTGGGCCCAACTAGCACTGGACAGGGAAGAGTGGAGAGAAGGGAGGCCTTTGCCTTGCAGTGGGACAAAATAGGCTAAAAATAAAAATAAAATAATTCTACCCCTTAACGTTTTCCGATTTCGGTGATGGTTGGTGTGTAATTGAATTAAAAAAAATATTTAAAAAAAATATAGGCGGAAACTTTTTTTTTAGAAATAGAAATAAAGTGAATTAGGCCTAGTTCCAAGTGAGCTACATAAAAATCACGGGGTAGGGTAAATTTAAGAGGTAGAAAAGAGTTTTTTCTTTTGACTATCGTTGTATTATATTAATATTATTTTACATATTTCGTATACCATGTAAAAATAAATTAAACGTTTCATATTGTAGGAACTTGGAAAATGGCTAAAATAAAAAAAACATTTATTTTTAATAAAGAAAGGTCTGCTTGATGTCGGTTCCCTAAAACTGAACTAAAATCACTCAAATTGTTTTGCAATTGATTTACTAAACTATTAAATAGTATACCTAACCTACTATTACTATTAAGAAAAACAAAAAAGCTTTTAGAATAAATAAACCAAAGCACTTTTAAAAACCGTCCCAATGTTTAGTGACAAAACAGTGATAATAATTATTATCGTCTTTAACTTTTAATAAAAAGAATCGGTTAAATTTCAAAGCTATTTTGTTGAAAGCGCAATATCGCACGTTAAAAGTATCGTAATTAACTTTAAAATAAACCTTTTAGCGCAAAGTGGTCGTGTAAAATGGCGTTTATTAATTATTTCCAAAATATATTATGTGACAACGAAATAATGATACTGTGTGAAACCGCGAAATACTGCAAAATGTTTTGTCTCTCCGATCAACCTAAATATATGGCACCATCGTATATGAATAGTTACTAGCGGCGCCACTGTCTTTCTTAAAACTGGATTTCTTTACTAAATTTATGGAGTAAAATTCTTAGTTCACAATTATTCCGCCGGTACATCTTAACTTGGATATTTTAAACGAACTTTGTTGGTTTAATTTAAACGAAGTGGCCAGTATATCTTTGGCGGGAACGATTATTGTTTTTTAATGTTGTGGCCGACATGGCGACGGGACATTTTGTTATACAGCCAACAGACTCTCGTCATATTGCTAACAACTTATGACATTCGCTTTTATCTTTTTAAGTGGCTCAGAAGCTGTCCAGAACAAGATCAATAGTCGCGTAAAATTATTTTAATACGGTTTCAATCGTCGCTTTGGAACTATTAAAAAAATTGTATGTGATATTGGCGGTAAAAATCACATGTTACACGTGATTAGGTAGAAAAACCTTTGATAAATAGATGTGTTAGGTACCCTGTTGATATGAGATGAGTTGTAGGAGGTATGTATATTATGTTTACTTCACGCCTGTATTTTATGATCTTCACACTTTGGCCAAGTATAATCCATGTCAGGTCATGAAACAGTAGCTACAAGACATATGTATATTGAACTAACAAAATCGCAATCGGCCGATTCCAATTTGTTGTCTGCGTCCATCGTAACTCATATCATTTGTCACTTTTAATTGCTATTCGTTAGCTGCCGAAAACATCTACCTACTGAATACCGATATATTTAGTTTATTGACTTATTCTTATTACATTAATTATGTAGCTGCCGCCCAACGGTTGCTTCCTTTAGAAATATTGAGATTTCCTTGTTGATATTCGCCTATGCCCAGGCGTGTAAAAGAACGCAAAATAGATTTTTCTTCAGTTTTCGCGATGTTGTATTGAAAATAAAGACATTTTACGGTTTTAATCGCGTGTTGTTTATTACCTACCTACCTACTTTTTGCTTTATTTCAACGCGCAACGTTTCAAGACTTTTAAAGGTCCCTTCTTCAGGAACCCCAGGTTTCCTGAAGAAGCGACTTGTAAAGGTCAGGTTTCCTGAAGAAGGGTCTCAAAATGTTGGGCGTTGAAACAATGCTAAAACTAATAAACACCATGCGATTAAAACCGAAAAATGTCTTTAATTTCAGAACGAAAAATGAAAAAGAAAACATGGTGGAAAACATCTTATATCTACTACGACTATGAAAATGATGAAACGATCGTTGTATATTGTTTCATTTGCTATGGGAACACGGTTAAAGCCTTCCAAGTGATTGCACCTTTATGCTATCAAGAGGTCCCGTAGGATAACTAAGATCTAAATCCATTGGAGAGGAGTGAACCATGAGCGACTATTGTCATCATCACGCTGGCTTACGCCAGTGAAACTGCAGCGCAGTCCGTGGCCGGTTTATCCAATAACCAATACACTACGAGTAAGTAGATATAGATAATACGGAGAAATACAGTCCATAATTACATCCCGATACGGGGCACCTGGTGGTGCACTCGGATTGACGCATTTCAACGGATTTGTAGCTGTTGCGGGTCAAATCCTGTCGTGTGCAGAATTTTAGATGCCAATTTTTCCGAAAACGAACTTTTTAGATTGGGAGGGGGCAGTCGGTCATCTTACCTCATTAGTACCAACTGGAGACTTATATGGTGGAAAGAGTAGTAAAAGTTATGCTAAAAAAACTCGGTCAGCCTCGAGTCGGCCTGGGCCCGTCCGAGCTCAGCCCGTTTTTAGGGGAGCAATCGGGCCTGGGAACTTACCTCATTAGTACCAAGTTGGGACTAATATGGTGGAAAGAGTAGTAAAAGTTATGCTAAAAAAGCTCGGTCGGCCTCGAGTCGGCCTGGGCCCGTCCGAGCTCAGCCCGTTTTTAGGGGAGCAATCGGGCCTGGGAACTTACCTCATTAGTACCAAGTTGGGACTAATATGGTAGAAAGTAGACTAAAAGTTATGCTAAAAAAACTCGGTCGGCCTCGAGTCGGCCTGGGCCCGTCCCTACTCAGCCCAGTTTTATGTTGGTATACTAAAACTTAGACGCTTAGTTCTGAGAAACTGTAACTTCGCATACATATAGATACGTTATAACTACGCAATCAAAGTTTAGAATTAAAATTAAAAAAAAAAACAGTTTCTGTAGGGTAGCTCCCGTACATGTAAGATGGAGATTTTTTTTTTAAGGTCGCGTCTATCCCATCGTGTGGGATAACGGGTTCCGTTTGCGAAATACTGATCTTTAAAATGTTACTATTTTCAGAGTCATATTTCGCTATTATAATATCGAATCATAGGATGAAACTATTATGGTGAGGAAGTGGACTTAAAGTTATGTGAAAAAAACTTGGTCAGCCGCGAGTCAGCCTGTAAGTTTCGTAACTCAGCCCAGGAATATGTTTACGTACTAATCTAAGATGCTTAGTACTAGTTCGCGTCTATCTCATCGTGTGGGGTACCATTAGAAAGCTTGTTTAAAAATATTGAGGGTTTTCTAAAACCATTTTTCATTTCCATCCTATTGTCTATCCTGAAGAAGAGACCTGGAAAGGTCTCGAAACGTTGAGCGTTGTTAAAATGCTAAAAGTAATAAAAACCACGCGATTCAAACCGAAAAATGTCTTTAATTTTAGTACTTAGTACCTAAGATTAGTATGTAAACATAAATCTGGGCTGAGTTAAGAAACGGACAGGCTGACTTGCGGCTGACCGTGTTTTTTTGGCATAACTTTAAGTCTACTTACTCACCATAATAGTTTTATCCTATGATTCGATATCATATTCGCAAACGGAACTCTTAAATAAAAAACAGTTAAAAAATATTGTAGGTCTTCTCAAACCATTTTTCATTAAAGGGTTCCGTTTGTGAAATACTGATCTTTAAAATGTTACTATTTTCAGAGTCATGTTTCGCTATTATGATATCGAATCATAGGATGAAACTATTATGGTGAGTAAGTAGACTTAAAGTTATGCCAAAAAAACACGGTCAGCCGCGAGTCAGCCTGTCCGTTTCTTAATTCTGCCCAGATTTATGTTTACATACTAATCTTAGGTACTAAGTACTAGTTCTCGTATATCCCATTGTGTGGGTCATATTTTGCTATTATAATATCGAATCATAGGATGAAACTATTATGGTGAGGAAGTGGACTTAAAGTTATGTAAAAAAAACTTGGTCAGCCGCCAGTCAGTCTGTAAGTTTCGTAACTCAGCCCAGGAATATGTTTACGTACTAATCTAAGATGATTAGTACTAGTTCGCGTCTACCTCATCGTGTGGGGTATCATTAGAAAGCTTGTTTAAAAATATTGTGGGTTTTCTAAAACCATTTTTCATTTAAAACCATTTGCGAAATATCGATCTTTTTAATAGTAACTTCTATTCTTCATTAATTCGCAAACGGAACTCTTAAATGAAAAATAGTGTTACAACACCCACATTCTTTTTTAAAAACCTTTCTAGCGGTACCACTTACGAAGGTGTATATGCAAAATTAAATAAAAACCCCATCTTACATGTACGGGAGCTACCCTACAGAAACTATTTTTTTTTAATTTTATATCTCAACTTTGTTCGCGTAGTTAATACGTATACATATGCGAAGTTACGGCTTCCTATTACTCAAATACACAATAACGACACATGACTCTGAAAATATTTACGTTTTAAAGATCAATATTCTGCAAACGGAACCCTTAAATGAAAAATGGTTTTAGAAAACCCTCAATATTTTTAAACAAGCTTTCTAATGGTACCCCACACGATGAGGTAGACGCGAACTAGTACTAATCATCTTAGATTAGTACGTAAACATATTCCTGGGCTGAGTTACGAAACTTACAGACTGACTCGCGGCTGACCAAGTTTTTTTTACATAACTTTAAGTCCACTTCCTCACCATAATAGTTTCATTCTATGATTCGATATTATAATAGCAAAATATGACTCTGAAAATAGTAACATTTTAAAGATCAGTATTTCGCAAACGGAACCCTTAAATGTAAAATGGTTTTACAAGACCCACAATATTTTTTAAAAAGCTTTCTAACGATATCCCACACGATGGGATAGACGAGACTTTAAAAAAAAATCTCCATCTTACATGTACGGGAGCTACCCTACAGAAACTTTTTTTTTTAAATTTTAATTCTTTCTTTAACTTTGATTGCGTAGTTATAACGTATATGTATGCGAAGTTACAGTTTCTCAGAACTAAGCGTCTAAGTTTTAGTATACCAACATAAAATTGGGCTGAGTAGGGACGGGCCCAGGCCGACTCGAGGCCGACCGAGTTTTTTTAGCATAACTTTTAGTCTACTTTCTACCATATTAGTCCCAACTTGGTATTAATGAGGTAAGTTCCCAGGCCCGTTTGCTCCCCTAAAAACGGGCTGAGCTCGGACAGGCCCAGGCCGACTCGAGGCCGACCGAGTTTTTTTAGCATAACTTTTACTACTCTTTCCACCATATAAGTCTCCAGTTGGTACTAATGAGGTAAGATGACCGACTGCCCCCTCCCAATCTATTTCCAAGTGTGGTAAACACTTTTAAATAAAATCAAGGTATATAGGTACCTACCTACCTTTAAGTAGGAATTAGTAGTATTAGGGTAGTCACGCAATTGGGGCTTTAGTGCTAGCGAATTTCAGATGTATGGATGAAAATATTGACTGACTAGTGCTATTTATTTTTAAAATTAACATGGATTTTCAGTTTTTCAGAATAGTGCCCATTCTGAAAAACTGAAAATCCATGTCGGGCGCATCGAAAATTTTTGATTATTTTATGACGGAATGTCGTAGAACTTTTTTTGGTGTACAGATTGTAAGCGACATTGTTTCCGATATTTTAGTGCAGTTCCATACAAATATGTCGAAACATATTGAAGCCTATCGACATTTTAGCCAAATCAGTCATTTTTTGTTTAAAATTTGGATAGGCTTTGCACCAATAGGAGGTTCTTGTCTTAAAACTACACCAAAATGTAGGAAATAATGTCACCTACAATCTGTGCACAAAAAAAAAGTTCTACGACATTCCGTCATGAAATAATCAATAATTTTCGATGAGCCCGACAGGGATTTTCAGTTTCAAGGTCGTTGACGTTGTTACTCCTCTTAAGAGGGAAGTTTGCGATTTTTTTTTTTAGAAAATTTTCTGTAATCGTGTTTTAACAACAAACATGACCTAGTAAATATCGTCAACTTTAATTAGCATTGTTTTGAAAACTGATGTTTTAAATAAATTTTATTGTTAACCGTCCGAGAAAAATCAGTTCTGGCCTACTGCAGAGGCTTAAAACAAACAAAATTGTGTGAAACGGATACAATGGGCGTACACCTTTAACCGTTTTCGAGATACCAAATGAAGTCATAATAACATGTCCTGTTTTTATGTTCAAAGCGTTCATTAGTGACGCCGATAAGTTCCTTTGATCCGATATTACGATGCTTATTCACTCAATTATACTCTACAGTATAGACACAATATTATGCTCTATAAAATATGAATGGCCTCCTAATCCGGTGTCTACTTCTGAATAGCTTAATCGCTACGAGTAAGAAGATATTTATAGATTTTGTGTATAATTATGTTAGTCTTTTGAAGAAGTTCCTAACTGCGTCTTGCCGTTTCACCCGCAAACGTCTCGAACCTATATGTATCGCAGGTATATAGGTATCACAGAATTGAACCCCACAACGACTGAGCCAACGAAGGCAACGAAGGATTGTTCTCAAATTAAGCGTTCAGTTCTGTGTCGCATGCTAGCAGATAGGTAGTAGGTAGATAACAATCTATATCTATACTAATATTATAAAGAGGTAACGTTGCTTGGTAACATGTATGAATGTATGTATATTGGGGGTAATCTCCGAAACTACTGGACCGATTTCAAAAATTCTTTCACCATTAGAAAGCTACATTCACCCTGAGTAACATAGGTTACTTGATCCCGATATTCCCACGGGAGCGGGACTTACGCGGGTAAAACCGCGGGAATCTGCTAGTTAACAATAAAGTCGTAGGTATATTTACTAAGTAAACCTAAATTTACCTTACAAGCAAAATTAGACCTTACCCAAATATGTCCTTGATAGTACATAGGTTTGTGACATTTGCGAAGTAATTTTATTAAAAAAAAACAAACCTAACCTAATAAAAAACGTAAATCTAGAAGAATAAATTCCCTCTTCCTCTTGTTCCCTCTTCACGGGCAAAGGCTCGACTGACTTGAATGAAAATTTGCATAGTGATAGTTTGAGTGATGGTGAGTAATAGGATAGGTACTCTTGATCGTGATAATCCTGCGGGATCAGGAAATCACCAATGGAATTTCAGGATCAAAATTAAAAGAAGACGGATCTGAATGAAATTTGACATAAGGGTAGTTTAGGGGATCTAGAAGGACATAGGCTCCAACTTATCCTCTTTAACCTCCTGATCCTAATTCTAATCCCAATCCTAATTCTTAGCTGAAACTGGGTCTTAGGACTAAATTAAGATAGTAAGATCCGAAATTAAGTGAATATAAGTTACGAAAGTAAGTCAGGACAGGACAGTAAGTGGGCAAAAACAGCTACTTTGTAAGTAACAAATTACTACCAAATAACGCTAAACTTTATTGCCTAGAAGTCAAATGTGAATATAATGAGACCACATCCTCATTTATACTGGTTTATGACGTCGTAAACTATATAACGACCGCGGATGCTGCGCCTCCTTTGGTGAGGGAAGGGGTGAGGGGAGGCCATCGAAAACTAAAAAGTTATACTGATTTTAGCCAAACTTTTAACACAGATTAAAAGATCTTACCTAAAAAAGTCTTACTTAACACAAGGTTTAATTTGTAACAGGTTTGAATAAGTTTTTTTAAATAGCTAGGAAATTTCCGAGATCGAGACAGGCGGACACTTAACTACATCCTAAAAATCTATAAGGGTTCCGTTTTTTGCCATTTGACTACGGAACCCTAAAAAGCAGATATAAATAAATATTTTGAAAAGACTATCTGTATTTTGAAAGGAGACTTGGAGCTTTTGAAGGTCTTTAAAAATCACAAATTGTGATAAGACGAGTCTATTTGTTTTAAGTTTACTTCCAAGCCTCAGTTATTAGCAACACAGTTTACCTAGTAGTTAGTGCGCCCCTGCGGTATCGGAGTATAATACAGGGGCATTGCCTAATTGGGTAACGCTATAAATATAAAGCGCGCGACACTTACGCGCACCCGTTTGACATACAATTAAAAATGACAGATGACTTGCCGCCATTCTGTTGACATTTCAAAGAACACCGACGACGTTCGGTTTTTGAATGTCGCAAAAGTAGTGAAAAAAAATTATTCTAAAATGCTGTTAACTTGTGTGGTAAAGTTTGGGTAAAGTGCTTTTTACAAAAGAAGTCTCCTAAACTCAGCGCTTGTAGGTGCTGTTTTAAAATGCCATTTTACTAGGTAGTTTTATTTGTGTGATTTATCATTTTTCTACTTAGTTTTCGAAATAAAATACGAAATGCCGTCTTTTTGCAATAAAGTTGTTTTTAGGCCAAGACGTTATTGCAAAAAGAAACAGTATTTCGTAGAACTAACGTTAGTTACTGTATGATTCGCGGGACTTCGTTTATAAAAAGCACTCTATACTTCGTTTTTTTTTAATTTTAGACCACGATCTGACTTTTTCGTTCTTTGACATTTTCCTCAGAAAGATGTGTCAAATCTTAGTCTATAATTTAAAAAAAAATGAAGTATATATCACTCTATAGTGGTTTGTAGGTTTGATGTGCCAATTTTATAGTCTTACCTGCTTGTTCACGTTCATGTTATTGTGAAAATAGTGGATGTTACTGTCATGATAATGTCTATAAGTGCGTATACAGAAAGAAAGGTGGAAACTTATAAGCGCTGACAAGCGCTTGTCAGCGCTGGTCCGTTCTACACAAAGGAAGCAGGTTGAGGCAGAATGTCGGACTCATCGGACGATGTTATAACGTCAGCCGCCCAGCGCTGACAAGCGCTGGTGACCCGCGCAGGAAAATGTATGAACCCGCGCCGATAAGCACTGATCGGTGCCGACAAGCTTCAACACGCGCTGGTCAGCGCTGGGCGGCTGACGTCATAACATCGTCCGATGAGTCCGACATTCTGCCTCAACCTGCTTCCTTTGTGTAAAACGGACCAGCGCTGACAAGGGCTTGTCAGCGCTTATAAGTTTCCAGCTTTCTTTCTGTATACGGCCTAACATAAGAACATCGCGGAACTTGATGACTACTCGGCGCGTTGACCAAAGATCTACCTACACGTTACCGTCATGTTTTCAGTCACATACTTACATACATATTTGTATCTAAAACGTATAATATGTATGTATCGACAAAAAAAAACAAAACGTGTTACACGTGATACCAACTTTACAAGCAAGTTTACTTTGGGCTCTTTGGGGTAAGATCATGATGTGAATGATTTCGTGATTTCACACAAAAT
This sequence comes from Idaea biselata, assembly GCA_958496205.1. NCBI lineage: Eukaryota > Metazoa > Arthropoda > Insecta > Lepidoptera > Geometridae > Idaea > Idaea biselata. The sequence continues at coordinate 8,341,593 of OY292394.1, forward strand.
CAAAACGTTTGCTTAAATTATAAATAAAACTCGGGTTAACTTGAATCTATATTATATTAACATCAAGTTACGGTTGAATTAGATACTTATATCAATAAATGACGATATTTACAGCATTGAGCATCACATAATAATTATTTAAATTACATTTAGGTTTGAATTCCGAAAATCGACTAAATCGGTGCAATGCAAGGCTTGGAGCGATGATACAATTATGCGCACATAATGACATACAGCACGAATGAGATCGACTAGAAATGCGATATTTCGACGAGTAAAATTAATAGATATCTACTAATAGACCCATCAGTCAGGGTGGTTTAGACTTCGAACGCATTCATATCTTAATTAATTAGTCGTAACTTCACGTGCAATGTAGTTCTAGTATCGAACTCATTCGTACTTATAAACTAGGAGCGAATCGTTGTCAACCCTAATTAACCCCATATTCATTTCCTCTTGGTACTCGGTAGGGTTGCCAATGATCGGCTCCCAGTCTATTAGGATCGTTAGTTTTATAATGTCAACTTAAATATGACTAAGCTTGTGTATTTCCACAACAGAAATCAAGTCTTTGAAAGCCAATCTGGATCTAATGATAAAAGTTTATGAATAAACACAAAATCGTCGACATATTGTGTATCTTTTCCTTTGTACTTGAAAGTTTACGTGGAACTGTAGTTTCACAAAGTGTCTTTCAATAACCACTTTAAATAAATTCAATCATAATTTCGCAGAATTATTTTATACAAATCTAGTTTTTATATTATTATTTCAACTTTGGCGTACTGTCATCAAAAGTGTTTACATTTTCGCATAATTTATTGAGTAAAAATATTATAGGTATAATTATTTTAATAAACCTAGAAATATCCTATTTCTATTTACATTATGAACATTTCGAAATTAGTTGCCATTGGCAATGTTTGTCTAGCATAAAATTATTTTATTAATCTAAAAACTTTTACATTTTTTAGAAGTAGGTTAGTAGGTAATCAACGACATTTTAATACATTTTTCTGAAATACTTAACTGGATATCCAGAATCATGTTTTTTTAAATGACTTTTCCATTTAATATGTAAATATCCGCACAAACAGTACAATCTTATATACCTACTACGATTTAAATTAATATTGTTAGAGTTTACTTAAGTAGTTACGCTAATTTTCTTAACTAGATCTACTTTTACAAAACGACTGATGGATTCTAAAATAAATTTACCATTATAGTGTGAGAATCCAACTCAAAAAGCTTTCGATTCTTTGCAGAAGCTTCATATCTAAAATCACTAGAAAAACTTATACGAATATAAAGTTCCTACAAAATAAACCTTATATTTTGTGTACTTTGTAGATAATCAACTTGGAAACAAACACTAAGCTTACATAATAACAAAGCTTTAGCGGAGAGTCAGCAAAAATGTTCATACAATTTCGCAATTTATTTTAACACTACTTAGACACAAAGCATATAAAAACCACTAACATCTTTAACCAATACGTATCACAATTCATAAACGATTGCACTGCACTAGTTCGATAGTCCACCGTCTTCTTTCTCTACCCTAGAGTCCTGCGACCCTGGGCGCTGCCACAATCACGTGTGAGAGTGACCAAGGCTCCCGTGAGAATGGTGGTGATTCGCCAAGTGGTGGAAGTATGGCGCATAAGGCCCTGGACCCGTGAAAGGGTATGGAACCCCGTGTGAATATAACAAGCCTCCGGGGTAAGGTCCTGACGGAAATCCTCCAGCTGGAGGTGGCGGTACCGTCGGACTGTTCACGTCCATGCCAGGATTCTGCTTTTTCCATTTCGTGCGACGGTTTTGGAACCAGATTTTTACCTGGAAATAAAGAAATTCCATCAGTTTGTTGTACAATTGACCAAACACAGCGCGCGTGTAACACATACAAAACGTTCGCCAATAGCTGAAGAAAGTCATCATAATTTGTTGGTGATTCATTCAGAATAAGGAATTCTGGCTAAATAGATTTTCACTAAACACAGGTCACGCCAAAACATAGAGAAATAAACAAAAGTTGATAAGAAAACCAAGTCTACAATGTAACTTGTTATTGCATAAGATGAAATAGATGTCGCACTATAATTAGTCAAAGTACGAGGAAGAAAGTCCACCAACCTGAGTTTCGGTCAAACTGAGACTTAATGCGAGATTGAGCCTCTCACAGACAGAGAGATACCTCGTCGTCTTAAACTTGTTCTCCAACGACACCAGCTGTTCGTACGTGAAAGCAGTTCTCGCTCTTCTAGGCTTTGTTCCACCTTTGGAATCCCTCGATGAGCTCTTCCCTCGTTTAGAGCTAGAACTGTGAGGACTTTTCGGATCGCCGTTTTCGTCAAGGTCTGATTGTGTGAGGATGTCATCATCCATGTTAGAGGTCTGGTCGTCGGTTTCAACATCGTCTGCTTCGATGTCTGAATGCTGGAGGTGGTCTTTGACTGTAACAAAGAAAAACTAAGTTATTTTTTAAAATAGATACCTAAAGCTTGATAAACCCTACAAACATAAATACCTAAAACCTTTCATTAAAGATACGAAAATAGGTATTTGTTTGTAACTGAATGAAACTAACTAAAACTGAATGAAGTGATATTTTTAGCTCGAGTTTCCCAGAAATCGAACACTCGTAAGGATACAATGCAGGACGCAATTATGAGATATATCATACGTACCTATTGATTAAATGTATTTAGTTCTAAAGGTCAGTTAGGAATTGGGTAAAGAAAGTCTTAAACATTATTATAAAATGATTAATTCGAGACAGACGTTAAATGTGAGCTGTTTAAATCATAATGTTTTACAGCTTCCTCATAAAAGCGGATTTTAATATTATTTTTCATGTATTTCGAATGATCTAATGGACACTTCCCGTTCCTTTTCTCTCGTCACGGGCTTGTGCCATGCGAAATAGTTTTAAAACCGCTATTAATTTTTAATGTGGCAACGCAGCAACAAATTTTCATCGTCCGGAAATATTAAATTATAATTTACGGTCACAGTTTTGTGTTTAGTAAAATTGGTAAACTGCGAATTGTAATAGGCGACAGGAAGTATAAATAATACTGAGATTGGAGTTGAATCTCTATCTGTGTCTATACTAAAATAAATTTACAAGGAATGATAATCGTAAACCATAAAGTGGACGAAATGGACGATTAATACTAAATACTGAGGCATAAAACATTTAACATGGTTGGAGGGTTCAGAAAGTAGTTGGTTATTACTTATTTCTCATAAGAAAGTAAGCATCATTAAAATAATGTACCGATGTAAATGTCCTTGCCGATTTTACTAAACTTGTGCAATAAACACAGCTCTAGTAACACAATTGATTGAGGATTATTACCTACTAGCAGTGCCCCCGATTTCGTCCGCCTAATTTAAAAAAATAAATGTAATGTAGCCTAAAGCCTTCCTCAATAATGAATTATCCAACACAAAATGAATTTTTCGCGAAAAGCGTGAGCGGTTAAGCGCGTTTAAATAAACAAACTCTTCAGCTTTATAATATTAGTATAGATTTTGAACCTATGAAAATATGAAGTTTGATGTCTCATTTTCTATTATTATTGATAAAATATTATCATTTTACAGTACCTACGCATTTTACCAACAATTAACGAAATGTATAGATATTTCGCTAGTATCATGTAGACGGAGACGTCAGTCACAAATCACTGCGGTTATTTGGACTATTGAATTATCAATTCACCGTAGGCGTTTAAACCACAAGCGGTTTCCGACTGTCCTAACGTTATATACCTACCTAAATTATTGTATTGAAATGTGATGGTGTGAAAGAAAAAACATAATTTGACAATTGTTATTCTTTACTAACTTAAAAAGAAGAGGAGGTTCTCAATTCTATTGTATTGTAAAAATGTTATTCTTTTTTATTTATAACTATGTTTGTATTGCTGTTTTTGTTGTGACATAGTCATGTTATTAGATTAAAGAAAGAAGATCAGAATCATATGTTAAGTGAATCAAGGACCCTGTATGAAAAGATGGCCTAAGAAAAAGTTACTCTATCCAGTTTACGTATTGCACGCACAATAGTGTTCTTGTTGTTAGCCAATCAGAGACATGGTAACATTATATTTTTATATTTCCCGGGTCTTAAACGCGTGTTTTTTTTTCTACTTTTAAATCTTCTTTTCTTTAAATCTTTAACTTTTTAAAAATCACGCGATTAAGACCCGGGAAATATAAAATTATGAGTTCCAATAACAATAAGTTCCAAAAGTTTAAGTATGTCGAATAAGTCCTAAAATATTAAGTTAACAAAATATGGTACTGTGTAGGGTATACAACATACAATATACTGTAGGTAATCGACCCGCTGTTCGAAAAAGGAAACCCTTTTATTTAGTACAAAATGCAAGAGAAAAAACCCTTCGCGCCCAAGGCTGTTGTACCATGGTCGAAACGTCGAGGTAAGAGAATTAAAAAATAAAAATCACGAGAAAAAACCCGGGAAAATATAAAATTATGAGTTCCAATCGTGTAAGTTTAAAAGGTTTATAAGAGAAAAAAATTGATCTTATTTATTTACTCAATCAATCAATTAAAAAATCGGTCCAGCCATTCTCGAACCTAGCTATTTTATATTTACATTTGCAAGATCGGATCTTACGCAAGCAAAACTGCGTTGTACAGCAATGTACACCTAGTAAACATAAACCCATAAACCAACAACATAATAATATCAAGTCGTCAAATAAAAATACAACTGGAACCCCATGCCAATATTTACACTCGTAAGACATCTGTCCAGGCTTAGCCAGTAAATCTAATCTAATTCACACCGCTAATGTCTTGACGACTGATTTATTATTTAGCAACACGAACCGCGCTCCGATCACTTTAAAATAAATGTTGATTGTCGACCGGAGAGAGATTAAATGCCGGGTCACACCGAACGCGGGAGTTTTACGTCACGCAGCGCAGGCACGCTCGGGCCCTCACGTTACAGCAGCAACGCCATTATGTTTCATGTTCAGGCTAGGGCTTGAAAATCGGATTATCATGACTTTGTTCTGGATTTTAGTTTTTTTGACTAAAAGTGCAACAGCTTTTGAAATTTGGATTTTTTTTTAATTTCGAGGTTTAATATAATAATACCTGTTTCAGAGTTAAAACAGGTATTTTTAGGGTATGAAGAAGAAGAAACCACTAGCCATTGTATCACCAGACGCCTCGACCCTCAGCACCCAATGGTCTCAAAACCCAAAGGACCCCCTTACGTATCGGTATGAACGATGTCACGTGGCACGTCCACGTGACATCGTTCACACTAATTTGGATCTCTTTGTCAGTTTCTTAGTCTGCGTGACCTGTATGTAAGTAGGTAAGTCATGCGTTTGGTGTGGCCTGGATTAAGAGTGCGCCATTTCGCTTTAAACTTTAGGCCCTCTAGGTACTTTTATTCTACGAACGATAAAACAAACGATAAGTCCAGAAGAAAACCGTACGAAAATAAAATTTTCAGACGGTTTTGAAGGACGGATGACAGATTTTCTTTCTTTTGTTTGTACGTTCGCAGAATTAAAGTAGGGGTGATGTGTAAAAGAAAGACATTGAATAGGTATGTTTTCTTAAATTAAATAATTGCCAATGGTAAGAAATTTACCTACGTATCCTGATCTAATTGGTCTATTTCTTAGATATGAAAATAAATCTCAACACATATTTCACAATATAAAATAAGGATAAGAAATACGGTCTGAAGGATACATAAACTAACCCATAACACAAGGAAAAAGAAACCCTTAGATATTATTAGACACTGACACTGGAATATCGAAATAAAAAGCCAATTATTTATTTTTATAATAATCAATTTCGTTTCATGAAAGATAACGAGTGTAGTGAAAATAAAATAACAGTGCTCAAACAGATGCTCACATGGAGTTGTACAAAAATTCGCCACCATTTTTTTTTGTACATTCCAACGCGCATTGTAAAAAATCTAAATGTCACATAGTGTTATATTCACGTGATATTGTCCCAAATTGCCCTTAAACGCTGGCAGAAAGGCCATAACCAAAGAACTGAACTGAACTGAGTTATTCCAGGTCTTCAACATTCTGCATACCGAGTTTCATAGATATCGGTTAAGCGGTTTTTTTTGAAGGAGCACCAAACACACTTACAAATTGTCACCTTTATAATATTAGTAGGTAGATTATCTATTTGAACACTGAATGCCAGTGTCGTAGGGAGACCGCCACACTAATTGCTACTTTGTTGTATATTGAATGGTTCTTTTTGGGATTCCGAAGTCTGCCCGTATGTTAGATACTAATTGGGGATCAGTTAGTTTTCTTATTCTATTTTTCAATAAGTATTTTATTGTGCATGGCTTAGTGGTAGAATATATATAGAGACACCAAAACTTAGCTTTAAGATCTTGATAAATGAAATGAAATGAAAAACTTTTTCTAAAAGCTTTATTAAGCTAAATAAGAATATTGCAAATATCTAATCGATGTCTATAAAGGGCTTTGTCCTGATTGACTGACTGATTCATAGATCAACGCACAGTCTAAACCACTAAAGAGCGCCGAAATATTGGAGATGTGTTCTTTATGTGAAGTAGGCATCGGATAAAAAACGCTTTTGAAAATTCCCACGGGACAGAGACTTACGCGAATGAAACCGCGAGGCACAGCAGCTCACACACAGGAGTCACAGGCTTAGGGGGGTAGACGGGGAGAACGTCGCTCGGGCGTTAAAAAAATGCTTAGAACCCTAAAAATGAGTTTTATAAATCAGTTTTGTTGGCGGTAGACGTTTGATTTTAATTAATATGAGAGTTTGTAGATAATCTGAAGAACGACAAATTTTGAGTTTCGAGTTGGGCAATGGCCATGGCAGATATAGGTTTTAAGACACAACCATATTTGCTCTAATGTCTTTATCCAGGGAGGAAACAGTTTACTACATTTGTATGGAGAAAGAGTAGATGGACTTTCCTCTTCAGGAGAAACCGCGGAGCACACTGTACACTTCAGGGTAGGTACTTATGCGCTGCACATCCCGTCGAAGCGCGCCGGGAGGGCCCGTAAACCAGGGCTTACTGTTAACACGGGCCGCCTCCACAAACTTTAGGTATATCTGATGTTTACACCTCACTATTGGCTTTAACGCCGAAATCCATCCATACATGGGAACACTTTAAAATGTTTAACAAAAAGAATAGACTCGAATCAAAACAAATATTAGTGAGTACTAACGCTCAGATAAGCGATTGATTTTCATTCACGAAATGAAAATATCCACAGAACTACCCCGGCACTTTGCGTGATTGTTTTGAGTACTATTTGTAAAAAATGAGAAAAAAACAAGACAAATCCTGTTAACGCTTAGGTGCAGTTAGAGTTAGAGCATGTTATAGTCTATCTTTTGACCTTCAGCTAATTGGGCGATAGTTGTCACTTTAGACTACCTGAGATTTAGACGGTTCAAAACTAACCCAAAAAAAATAAATTTGCTAATACCACACATTCTGGACATTAGGCATTTATTAATATTGTTTCAAAGAGCCGCTTGCATACATAATGATAATATAAATGCCTCCTCTAATATTAAACTGTATTTAAATACAATTAATTTTATTTATTCTGTCAAAAAATGGTTTTAAAATCATTGAGAAAAGACATGTTTTTTAAGAATCATTATTCGAAAATGGATACAAGTGGGCAAGTGTAAGCAAGTGGCGCTGAAGTACGTACGTATCTACACATTTGAATAAATATTAGCTATATGTGATTAAAAGTTATGATAAAAGATGGAGGAACTTCACAAACTCTCGCCTATCAAAACTAACTTTATTAATTACATTAATGGAAAAGCATTTAAAATTCACAGGAAGTCCAATTATATAATTTAAATAAGGTTAAATTTCCATTAACCTCAAGTTGTAACAGCTTCGAACAAAACTGCGAACAAGGCATCACGAAAATCACCGAAGCAAGAATCCTTCCAAATTACACATCTCTACATTTTCTTCATTTAACAAATTGATGGCCTCTGTTTGCCTACTAACACCGCTCTTAAAATAACGGCCTTAAAATCAACAAGATTAAGTTGAAAATCCTTTAAACCTTACCTTAAAAGCCACCTCTTTACAAACGCCCAAAAGATAAGGTTGAATTTGGGTTAATGGAACGGGCATCCGGGATTTTTAACCTTAGTAAACAGAGATTAAAGACGGTAATTGCTTGATTATAGTCGGGGGGTGAAGTGGGGTAGTTTTGGGGGGTTTTGCGGTCCAAGTTTGTAATTAATAAAGCCCTCTCGATTACAAGTGCCTTTCCGCGCTGGGATTTTAGGGAGGAAGCTTGTACACATAGGTATAGATAGGTGGAACAACTCGATAGATATGATTCAAAGTTTGGAACAGATTTGTCGACTATCAATGTAGATACCTACCTACCTCCTTCATAGAATTGCTTCTGATATGGGTTTACAATTATCGTTTAATGTTGGTTAAACTTCGTGTGCTGAACACTTCATAGATAATCTGATTGTAATTTTGCTAAATATTAATTGCTTTCAGCACCCGTATTATCTAGACTATCTAGTGGTTAACTCAGTTCTATAGGTACTATGCAGTGCATTGCTGCTTTGAGGTAACGTGGTAATTACACTTGATGACCGCAAAACCAAACAGCAATGTACTTCATAGTGCCAATGAAACTGAGATATAGGTATCTACCTTACTATATACATAATACGGCTGCATTTGTAGATGCAGGCTATACGCGCACTGATAAGTCGTGGTGGAGGCGCGTCGAAGTCACAAATGCGTTTGTTACTATCGCCTAAACTGTGGTTATTTCGAAGGATTGCGCGACGAGACGACGCGACGACGGATCTATCTAATGTCTTGTTTTGACGAAAAATGTACCTACACCATACCTACACACTTAAGTCCGCTTTTACGGTGAAAGAAAATCGAATAATCTGTAAGGACTTCCACATCAGTGTAGGTAGTTCAACTTTTTTAGCACATTTCAATATAATCTTTCGTCTAACGAAAACTTTCCGCATACATTCCATTATAAATGGTTCAAATCTAACCAACGCTTAGGTGCCTATATAATATAGTTGTGTAACCCACCTACTTTTGGGTTTAACAATAAAATTATTTGTCGTCGTAATCAAGCTATCTACATTTAGGTAGGTACCTACAACAATCCCTACATTTTCACTCAATTTATATTCTCCGCGTAAAAGTGAAAGGGTGTTTTCACGTAATTTGGGGGTTGTAATTAAAAAGTCAACGCAGTGCTGCCAACATTTTAAGCCCCTCGCCTCGTTAACAAGGCTTCCGCTTCCGGAAGTACCTACTTTCGACTCCAAATATCGTTGGTTAAAATTTTAATTTAGAAGTTAACAATCCGTCTGTCTGTAGGTATGTATGTACATATCTTTATTATTATTAACTATTATAAAGCGGAAGAGTTTTTTTTTTGTTTGTTTGTTTGAACGCGCTAATCTCAGGAACCACTGGTCTGATTTGAAAAATTCTTTCGGTGTTGGATAGTCCATTTATTGAGGAAAGCTATAGGCTACTTTTGATCCCGATATTCCTACGGGATCGGGACTTATGTGGGTGTAACCGCGGGGAGTTGCTAGTTATGTATATACCTACTATAATGTTTTTAGAAGAGATTTGTCTGAGTTTACTTATGTAATTATGTAATGTTACGGATTTATTATCTACGTCTACACTAATCTATACGTCATATTATAAATCTGTAGACATAAAAAAATCTGTAATTGAATTATATCCAGAAAAAAAAAATGCAGATCGCCTCAAAATCGGTAGCTAAACACGAATTAAATGTTTTTAGAGACTTTGTCTGTTTGTTTGTTTGTTTGTTCCCGCTAATCTCAGAAACGGCTAATCCGATTTTAACCAAATTTTGGTATGCAGATAGCTATAGACCCGGATTAACATATAGGCTACTTTTTGTCCGGATATCCGGTTAGGTTATCCGGCAATAGTGTTATTTCTGCTTTTACTTAATTAGTTTGAATGTTTTATTGAAGAAGTGTGTTGTGTGGAATTAACATTGTATGTCCGGATATCCGGCAATGAAAAAAAAGCCGGATATCCGGCAATTTAAAAAAGCCGGATTTCCGGAAATTTTACTTAATTAGTTTGATTGTTGTACTGAAGAAGTGTGTTGTGTGGAATTAACACATGCTATCCGGATATCCGGTCATTTGGAAAACGAAACCGGATAGTAGGAAATTCTTAAAATACCGTATACCTATGTGTCTCCATATGTCCAGATCTGTCTGAACGTACGAAAATTCTTTATAATGGCTGTTTTTAACCGACTTCAAAAAAGGAGGATTTCTCCATTCGACCCGTATATTGTTTGTATGTAGGTATGTATGTGAATATGTTCCCGCCGTACTCCGTATATGAAGTCCGATTTCGATAATTCTTTTTTTACGGTGAGAGATGGTGAGAGGAGTGCCAGATTGTAGTTCCATAAAATCTTGGTGAAAATTTAATGAGAACCTTCGGAATGATGAGCAGAATAGCATCCCACAATGCAGTAAATCACAATTTTTTGGACTTTTATCGATAGAATCGGCTTATAAAGAACTAGGTAGAAATAGATAGACAACCCGAAACCACCTTCTCATTACAAGACTCCTAAATGATTAAAGTTAATGTTACAATTTTAATGATTTTTACTGCTTTCGTCTTTGTTATTTACAATGACATTACTCAGGGTTAGGCGCATAAAATGCTTTTGGATAATACAATATAGGTATATTTGTGCAAGAATCATCAAAATCGGTTTATTATTTACGAAGATCACCATACGTTTCCGTCATACCAACGTCCTTCCATATATCCAAACTTTACCTTTTTATAATATTAGTAGGTACCAGTAGATGGGCAACGCGGGTTACCTCCACACGTTACCTACCACTGTGCAAATTTCCACACTTAAACGGTCGCCCAGGGAAGTACTGACCGTGGAAGGCGCGGCAGCGCCTTGCGCGGTCAGTACTTCAATGGGCCACTGTTTAAGTGTGGAATTTTGCACGGCGGTAGGTAACGTGTTGGAAGAGAGAGGCCAAAAGTTTGGATATGGACCGTCGTCGGCTGAAAGTTGGCGATATACAGATATCCACAAAATTAAGTTGGGTATGTTGTAGATAATTTAAATTTCAGAACAGCTGGACCGATTACGATTATGTATTTAGATAGCTGAATCTAATTATTACCTACCTCTCTATTAGAGCTATTTCAGCTATCTGATGTATTTAGATAGCTGAATAACTCATAGCGATATTGAATAACAATATGACAATTGAATTTAATTCACCACGCAACTGGGTGGAATTGGAACTAGCCGAAACCCGACGGGTTTCGAGCAACAGCTAGTATTATGATATAAGTAAAGATTTGTATTTGTGTGTGTGTATGTCGTATGTTTGTAATGAATAAACTCTAAAACTACTAGGCTGATTTCAAAAAACTATTTCACCAAAAGAAAGCTACATTATCGAGGAGTAACATAGGCTTTTGATCCCGATATTCCCACGGGATCGGGAGTTACGCGGGGAAACCGCAGGATAGGGCTAAATGGGTCTGCGTGCAATTTCGTACAATTAATAAATATATATTGCACGACGTTACACACAGCGCAATCTAACCTGGCTTGTACTATGGGTGCTCCACAACAGATATATTTCATAATATACTTTTTTTACAATTGTATACAATACAGAATTTAAAATTATTAAAAGATTTATATGTACTATAATTTAACTGTAAGTATACTTATCGTCAATCCTTACATTATTTCCTTACAAGAAACGTTGACAAAATAACGTTATTAGTGTCTTTACACTAGTTGCGCCCCGCAGTTCCCCCGCGAAAGTCTCGATCCTGTGGGAATATCGAGATAAAAGTTGCTTATAGTATGTGTTCTACTGCTCTAATACTAAAATTGTTTAAAAAAGTTTTGTTGTGAAAAAAGTATTTAAGAAGCCGGCGGAGATCGTCGTTTCCGTATATAAACGTAATAGGAGCCAAATAGTTATTTTACTTTTCTACCTTACTATTTGTTGTAAGATCTTTTGAATTTAGACTTTTATTGACGGTTAATTATAACAGTCGTTATTTTAAAAAGCTATATAATTTAAATCACTGCTTAAACGGCCTTGATGAGGTATTATTATTATACATAATTTTTAAATATTGAAGTAAGTATACCAAAATGAATTGTATGATATTATGTTTATTTTCCTTTCAGGTGAATATTAACCGATATACAAATATGGTAACTAGAGTTTGATATATTACTACGTTTTGTATAGAAAAGTCGAACTCCGTAACAACGCCGCTATCTTAATAAAAAACTCACAATTTCAAAATAATGTATGTATGAAAAACATTAACACATATGATGACTTTCGCATTTAGGTAGGTATCTATAATACTGATCGATAGCATAAGGGATTACCAAGAAATTTGGAGGAACCGAAGCTAGAAAATAAGACAATAGGAGCAAAAGAAAGCGTAAAATGATTTAATTTAAGTTTGGTAGTGGATTAGTTGAACCACGTTTTAGTACAAATAGATAGCTAATAACTTAGTTCCCAAGCATAGGGATAACATGAGAACAGTTAGTTTAAAAAAAAACAAGTCCGAAAACGCCGACCCTACAAAGTGTTCGGGCAATTCGTTCAGCGCGTCCGACCGGACTTAAAGAAGCGAAAAATAATCCGATCCTGTCCCTAAACGCTGCCAAAATTTATGTTCTCCTCTTGACCCTTGCAACGCCTTATTCACCTTTTATTTTTATTTGAGTGAGCAAGGAACAAATCTTAGCGTAAAAGGGATAATAAAATAATCGTTAGATTCGTTTAGACGAGTCTAATTTCACGGATTGGTGCCCAAAGGGACGGCCAGTAGGGTTGTATTTTGTCTCGTTTCTTCACATGGTACTGATCTAACTTTCTCTTTCCCCCTCCGACCAATCGTGGGCGGTGAATTGCAGAAGTTTCAGAGTTTCGTGTTCTTATTTTCCGTGTTTGCGGGTTTTTGTTCAGGTTTTTTGCGCGTCGGATGCATGTTGTGTTTGGGTATAAAGAAAGATATCCTTTGTGTTGGTTTTCACGATCGTTTTCCGACTATCAATTTGTGAAATCTGTAGGTGTATCTGCATTTTTTTGATCGCCTTTTTCCCATACTTTTTTACAAATCATCTTAAAAAGAGATGCATTCGGCTGTAATGCCTTCATTGTTGCGTCAATATTCGATACTTAGGTATACTTATACCATAACAGTTCCTATTTGGCTAAATTGTCTTACAATTCAGACCAACGCCACTATTTTGAGGTTTGAAGGTCATATCTCGTTGTAATAGAACAAAACTTCCTTAATTTCTACCAGATAGCTGTGGTTACGTAGCGCAGTTAGAAGAACGAGACATTCATCCGCAGGTCATTGGTTCAAATCCTTCAAGCTGCATTGATTTTGAAAAAAACCTCTTTTTTCAAATCTAAACAATAGACAGGTAAAACAAAAGAGAGCAATCTAGATAGTGAGGATTCACATTACGAGTCTATTGGTAAAACAATAAAGATAGCAGTCGACACAGGACAATGATAGAGTTCAGTCGTTAACTTTATCCCGTAGCTCTATCTAAATCGAGTATGAAGTCAATCGACTGACAAACTGGACAAGTCGCCCTCTCTCGATGGTAATTTTTGCAAAATAAGTGTTAACGCCAGTAAAATACTGTACGCCTTTGAACACAACGCCATCTATCCCCCAAAGTACACAACTAGGCATGTTATATAGGTAATAATAATAAATAAATTCTGTGAACAACACACAGCGCCATCTAGCCCCGTGGTAAGCGACTAAGCTTGTGTTACGGTGACTAGACAACGGATATAATACTTATTTATACCCATAAATATAAATAATGTACCCATTTATTTGTGGGTACATTATTTATATTTATGGTACTTGTACTTATATTTTAGGTGACCATACTGTGTCTAAAAATCTGGGATACCTCATTTTGTGAATCAAAGTTCATGTTCTACACCAGAAGCACCGGAAAACAAAACGTATCAAAACGAAAACGACACACGAACAAAATGGCTTAGAAGCTCTCTCATCGAAATGTCTTCCAACCTACAATAGAAAAAATAATTGAAAATAATTGTAAATACAAAAAAAAAACTAAAATATTAAGCAAAAATACAGAACGTACCTACCGTTATTATAATCAGGCTGCTAGGTACTTGATTTCAGTCTACTACCTGAACAAATTACGAGATAGATTCGGATTAGGAGCAGAACGTCACTTTCGCAATTTGTCATCACAATAAAATGATCACTTTCGCAAATTGTCAGTATCGCAAAATGTTACTTTCGCACAGCGTCACGGGCCCTCTGAGCCCGCCGTCAACTTTGAGACCCAGGTTTTAATGTCAATACCTATTACTTTAATCATAACATGATTTGGGTAATAGGTAGGTACATAAAGCCTACTTAAAAAACCGGCTAAATTGGACTTTTTCGTACGAACATTATGCCTGCCTACTGACCAAAATAAATTTACAAATAAAAATAATGATAGAATCTTAGTATGTTGTTTTTCCAGCTTGGTAGTTATTTTTTAGCCCAATCTGACGCAAGTCTGCTTAAATTTAAAATAAAAAAATCTCTAAAAATCTGTTTTTAAATAACTAGTTAATTGAAGTTGAAATGATAGACTGAATAACACTTTTGTAAATTTATTTTGTTACATATAACTATAACCGACGTCTGTACGCTAAAGTAAAACTCCGCCGGCTTCTTAACTTTTTTTTCTATCCTACGTGACTTATTAAAATTGTCATGGACTTTTTAACAGTCATTCCAAACCACTCAATTTAGCAAGATATCACATAGATATACTTTGACCAAGTCAACATAATAGCAGGTATTATTATCAAAAGTTGCCAATGATTTTTGAAAATACAACCCTAATTTAGACACAATTAATTACATATTGCAGGTATCTTTATGGATAGAAATAATTATGATTTTTTAACGCCAATAAAGTAATTGAAGTACCTATTTTAATAACCTACCTATAATTAAATCTTCATTAGTAGTATTTGGTAGCTTCTCGAAATGTCAATTATTAAAATATTGTCTGTTAGGTGGTGGTGGCAAAACCGCTATTTAAAATCCCAAATATTGATAAAGAACTCTCAATGAACAAGAATTTCAGATTTTTTAGGGATTTTCCTGTTCTAAGCTTTAGTACTAGTACCTACTTCCATTGACGATTAAAATGTCTTTACATTTTAATAGCTAAGTATAGGTAGGTAGTTACCGATTTCAATAAAAAATGTCACGTTTTGTTACCGACACTCTATAACAAGTCAATTAATGTTTTTGTCAGATATTTAGTTCGCAGAACCAATAAGTAGGTACAACTGATAGGTATTATCGGAGTCCCACGGTTTCCAACTGAAATAGGTATAGGGTTAAAAATAGCATGTGTTAATTCCCAAGATCCAATTTATCCTTACGTCGAGTCCCATTTAAATCGGCTCAGAAACCTTCCCACGAGTTCTTACCGTTCCGATTCAATATTACATTTTCTGTAACTTCCATACGTTTCACATTCGCTCTATCTAATTCCGATAGAGCTATTAGGTATATCGGAAACGGATTTATTATTATCTTTTGTTTTTACCTGACGTTTCGGGATTTTCAAAGTTTCCATAGAGTGCGTTTCTTCTTTAAATTCCTATGCCGTTATGTTGGTAGCAAAATAATGATGTTTTGCCTTAATACCTTAAACTTCAGGGAGATTCATTATTCATTCATTCATATACAAATCTCCCTGAATTTAAGGTAGCACATTCAAAGTATTACGGTAACAATTATTAGTTTTGCTACCAACGTAACGGCATAGGAATTTAAAGATGAAACGCACTATACACGTAAACACTGACAAATACATTAACAAACGCGCTTAGATCCTCATACTAGGGGCTATATTGAGTCGCGAAGATTCGTGTTGCGTTGTAACAATAAAAACTAGCTGTTAGATCTACAACGAAGTGCTTCTACGCTACATCGCGATAATCTAACTAAACCATCGCAATAATCTAAAACATCGCTATAGGATGAATTCTTTAGCCACACGCGTCGCGATCGACAGCGCGAATCTTCGCGTCATCGCGATAATGCAGCCACAGGGGTAGAAATAAATAGTTTTAATTTCATATTAGGTTTTCACGACTTAACTAACTATTGAATTAACTATTATTGAACTGTTATTAACACTTTAACTGCCTGCCTATTCATTTTATAAAGACAGTAACAATTTTCACCGTATTGGGTGTTGATTTTAAAGCCCGGAAGGCGCGAGCAGTTAAAATGTCATCGCTTGACAGCTGTAGTGAGCTTTGTCCGGCGGCGGACGAAGGAGGCGATGAGCGCCGGCAGTCGACACTCGTTACGGTCTTCATTGAGACTTAATTGATTTACGATGTTTATAGGCAGATTTAATGGCCTTTTTAGGTAAATCTTTCTGAAACAAAAGTTTGTCAAAGAAGCCACGACTGAGCACCAATAAACTGTGCAAATGAAAACGTTTGATGTAGACGAATTCCATTATATTCTGGTCTCTAACTCTCTCCATTATATTCTGGTCTCTAACTCTCTCTCATAACGCTTGATTGTAATTTACACAATAGGGAGTCAAATGAAAATAAAATCTATGTTGTTATGTTGTAGAATGTTATGTCTTCCAGTCAAACTTGGAGTGTAGCAGGAGATTCGAATATGTACTGTCTACTATTTTTAATCACAGGAAAAGAAGACTAATAAGCGAAATTATTTTTGGAATTACCTATGTTGTTTTCCTCGTGTTAAATGTCATGATTCGTACCTACTCACATGAGGGATAGTCAGGTCTACGCAGATATAATTAAATACGATAATTGGATATGTTTATGTATAGACCTAATGACATTTTTTTAATTGGTATGTTTCCGAAAATATCATGTTTCTATTTAAGAGGATAGTCTCCATTCTCTTTCTCCATACAAATGTAGTTTAAATATTCCTCCCTGGATAAAGACATTAGCGCAAATATGTTTATGCCATAAAACTTATATCTGTCATGAGTATGCATCTACCTTATTATTTTTTTCATTTTATTATTTTTTATTATTATTTTAATTAGAAAATAAAAATAAATAAAAAGGTAGATGCATTGTCATGACAGATATAGGTTTTATGGCATAAACATATTTGCTCTAATGTCTTTATCTAGGGAGGAATATTTAAACTACGTTTGTATGGAGAAAGAGAATGGAGGTGTCAGAATGTAAGAGATATGGCCCCCCGCCCGCTCTGACAGCAAAAGACAATTACGAATTGCAATCAGTGTCATTTCATAGAAACTACGAAACCCTACACTGCAAAAGCCACGACAACGCACGTAATTGCCTATATTTCAAAACTAATATCAATTTTTTTAACACGAATGGAGTTTCTCTGTCCAAACATAAAAACGAAGGTGTATTAACTGAATTACTTTTTGTGTGTTAATTTTAGTTCAGTACAATTCCCACTCGTTATACCTTTGTGCCGATGTCGTAAAAGGCGACTAAGGGAGACTAGCGAACGCGGAGTTCTCCCCGCGCGGTGGCGGGTAAACTGCTTGGTCCTAATAAGGGTTAGAGTCAAGCAGACGGCCGTCCATACAAATTTTAAGATTTATCCACTGGATTTAAACGGACTATCCCCAGAGAATGCAAACGCTCGGATGAGAATTGAATAATATGATTGTTCAAGTCGCTGTGTTCACGCGCTCAGTGGGATTGCTTTGTGATCTCCCTCTGATTGGTTCGATTTCACGAGTATTAGCCGCTAGTTTAACACAACTAGCGACTAAACACTCGTGCCCCGCTGGACTCCACTACAATGCATCAAAAGCGCATTGTGAGGTAGAGTATACTCAGGTAAGATCGGATACCGGGGAAGACCGTATGACTCAAATATCTCCCAAAATAGGTGGTATTTTTTAGTGTTAGCCACGGTGTTCATAAGAGCAATTCACCCCGCACCGATCTGTGCCACCTATTTTAGGAGATAATTGAGTCATACGGTCTTCCCCGGTATCCGATCTTACCGGAGTATACTCTAAATTGTTACCATTTTTGTCACAAATAATTGACTTTGGTGATCATTGTGCAGTGTAAACTTAAAGAACTAAACCCCTTACTTATGAAATATAATTTTCAGCTGCATAAACTAGGTATCGTTTGCATTTTACTGTGACATAAAGTTTCAAAGTTAACAGATAGTTATAAATGTTACATAAACTTAGTCATCATTTATAAGTAAGTGGGTAAATGGTCAGTAATATTAATATCACATAATTTAGATTTCCCAGTAGGTACCGAAAATAAATAAATAAAAAAACATGTAGGTACTAAAATACAAGTACCTAACCTTTCTTGCTTTTGTGTTACCAGGAGGGTTACTGCGGTTCGTTTCGACACGACAACGATACGAAAATTTCAGCCGATACGATGATTCTACTGTCACCCTACTATCACAGTGTGACAGTAGAATCATCGTATCGGCTGGAATTATCGTATCGTTGTCGTGTCGAAACGAGCCGCAGTAACCCTCCTGTTTTGCTTTAAGGGAACGGTCCCATTAAGTCTAACAAAATTATCTGGCATGGGTCTGTAACTTTTCTGTTTTGACCAATATAATAAGACCTAAGGGAATAAGGGAACCACTTAGCACAAGTAGATCTCATAAATGTTAAATATTTCCGAAGAATTTTTTTTTATTTTATGCCTAAAATACGAGTTCCCACAAAGTGTTTTTAACCAAAAATGACCTTCAGTAACACCATCATAGCATTCAGTTTTCAAATATTGTACTTTAGGGAATCTAGTATACTCGTAAATAACATAGACTATTTAATATCATTAGCATATTAAATCCTTTTATCACTATTAGCATTTATAAACAAAATACCGTCTTTGACTGTCCAATCAAAAGGTCGTTATCTATTTTTTGTGCCAAGTTAAGAGGACAGTCTCCATTCTCTTTCTCCATACAAACGTAGTCGACTGTTTCCTCCCTGGATAAAGACATTAGAACAAATATATGCCATAAAACCTATATCTGTCATGACTATGCCCCTACCTTTTGATTTTTTTTTATTTTTTATTACTATTCTAATTAGAATAACCCTCCCTTCTTAGGGAGGGTTAAGAGGGGTTTGCATTACTATGCAAACTTCCAACGAAAATTGGTTTGAACGAGATCTAGTAAGTAGTTTTTTTAAAACGTCATAAATCGTAAACCGCAATTCATATATCAAAACAAAATCCGTTGTATAGATAATGGTACGGAACCCTTCGTGGGCGAGTTCGACTCGCACTTGGTCGGTTTTTTATCAACTTATGCAATTATAATTATTTTTTTATTTTGTACCACGTTGCCATGGCAGGCGGAGTCCCCACTCCGCCTGCCACGGTTAGGTTTTTTTCGTTACGAAATTCCTTCATTCAAAGCTCAAAGCCCGCGATAATAGCTATAATAATAAATAAATAATTTACACGCAACATAACTAGGTTTCACGAAAATAAAACTCCAGGACGAGACGTCAATTAACGCGTTCCAAACAAAAGTCTCACTAGTCTAGGTCAATAAACAATGTCAAAGAAAATAGCTGCAACTTGACCGCCCACCTGGTTCAACCGGATGAGAGGGTGGATTCATTGTTAAAGGCTACCATTGATAAGCACTACGATCTGTGATAGTAGTAAATTGCAGT
Source organism: Idaea biselata (assembly GCA_958496205.1). Taxonomy (NCBI): domain Eukaryota; kingdom Metazoa; phylum Arthropoda; class Insecta; order Lepidoptera; family Geometridae; genus Idaea; species Idaea biselata. The sequence continues at coordinate 8,361,485 of OY292394.1, forward strand.
GAACCGTCGATAATTGTAACAATGTGAATGAAGATTAAAGTTTATTACGAAAGTAGGCATTTTGCGATCCGATTTTAAACTTAGGTACATGGTTGTTTTCACTACAAATATTATTAAATAACGGGGTATTACAAATACAAATACATTTATTTATCCAAAAAAGAAAATTACAAGTTTATACAAAGAGTGGGGCTCGCACTAGGACTAGCCTGTATTTACCATGTTATTTAAAAAAAACATAGCTCCATATTTCGCCAGTCGAAACTGCTGGAACAATATCGAGCCCCGTAAATACTCCGTTATTTAATAATGTTTTTAATTATTTTGTTCATGTGCTTATTAAAACTTGATAATTAGTAACTTCGTAATTAGTATATTGAAAAAACTTGAAAGTGATCGAAATTGAAAGTAACCGCACTAAGGGGATTTTTCCAACATTATCAAATCCCGTAGCGCCCGTAGACATTCTGCTACGACTTACAATACAAGCAGGTGAAAGATGAATGCAAAGCATTACTTTTTAGGGTTCCGTACCTAAAGGTAAAAACGGGACCCTATTACTGAGACTTCGCTGTCTGTCCGTCCGTCCGTCCGTCCGTCCGTCCGTCCGTCCGTCCGTCTGTCCGTCTGTCACCAGGCTGTATCTCATGAACCGTAATAGCTAGAAGGTTGAAATTTTCACAGAAGATGTATTTCGGTTGCCGCTACAACAACAAATACTAAACAAAAGAAAACAATTATTTAAAAGGGGCTCCCATACAACAAACGTGTTTCAAAAATAACAAGGAGTCAGGACAGGAACAGGGACAGGAGGACAAATCGAGTTGGTCATGGAATTCAATATGGCTGCCCTATCTGTCAAATATACTAGTCTGCCTTACTTACCAAAGAGTTTCTCTTATGTTTCAGGTTTTCTTTGTGCCAAGGTTTTTTTTTTTGAGTGATTTGGTCGTTTGATGGGAGTAAGAATCGAAGATAAATATTTCATATTTTCCTATAAAATTTTAAAATTGGTTGTTGTAAACCATTTTAGGGTTCCGTATCCAATTGTGATAGTGGTACGGAACCCTTTATGCGCGAGTGTCGCACTTGCCCCGTTTTTTCTTTTTGTTAGATTATAAGCATTTAAAATCTTTAGTCTAAACACTGCTTTATTTATAAAGGCAGACTTAGGTATACCTAGCCTATAAAATGATTATTAAAATAAATAAAATCTTTTGAAAAATAACAAGTACATACAGTACCGAATTTTACAAAGTACCTATTGCCCAAATTATTTCTTATTTCTTTTATTACCCAACAAATGAATTTTTAAATTAGGTACCTATTTGTTACGATAATTTTATTGTAGTAAAATACATATTAAGAGCTTAGACGGGGTCTCGCTTCCTCATACGAACGCATTCACCTGTCTCCTTTCTAAATATTGTTTTCAGAACATGTTTTTCTGTAACAATGAATTTAACTACTATGTCGTTTTGCTGAATGCATGTCGACTGTTTCGGTTTTATTTGAACTGGAAATTTAGCAATTCCAAAGTTTGGATAAAAAGCAAAACGGTCGTCGGGATTTCGTAAATATTTATGAAAAAATATGGCTTTGTATTTTTTGCTTTTAAATTGGAATATTCGGGAAGATAAATAGGGAAACGTTTGTATTGGGAAGCAGAAAACGTCTAAGCTATTAATAAGCTCTTAATAATTATTTTTAAGGGTACACAAAGCATTCTTTTTTTATATTTCGCTCGTAGATTAAAGAACTTAGGTATATACTGTAACAGAATTAAAGAGAAATAAATATATTTAACAAAGTACCTACCTATAATATTTTTATTAAAAAAGTAAATGATAAAATATCAAAGCAAAAATTTAAAAATTAATATTGAACTCATTGTGAGGAAAGACCCAAGACGTTCTTATATTAACCGAATAATGCGGTAACTTAGGTTGGTAATGTTACGGTATTTTGTCACTGAATTACCTACTTGATCGAATATTGGCACATTCGTCTCGGTGTATTGGGTGAAACCGTTTAACTTTTTATTTTACAATCTCTTTACGTCGAAAATTAAAAAGGCCTAAATATATCTATGTAATATTTTAGGTTTGGCGCTGATTTTTAAAAGTTCACAACAAAGTTAAAGTAACTTAAAATTGTCAATGTTAATTCCTGGGTCATATTGTACATTTTTGAAGTGGATACATATTTAAAACCAAAAATTTTATTTACTATTTCACGAATTGGGTTAACTGTGTCATTTCAAACAAGTAGATAATAATAAATATACTAACCGGAATCGCTGTCATCCCTGTCGTAGTGCGGCCTCCAGTAGTGATCATCGTATCTGAGGGGCTCATTGCGGCCCGTGAACTTGTTGGGATCGAGGATGTTCTCGACAGAGAAGGCGATGGAAGGGCGGTCGGGAGCGCGCGTCAAGGCCAGCCGCCGCGTGAGGTCCACCGGCGCGGCTTCCTCCACGCCGACCACGTCCACTTCCCCGTTCGTCTCCGGCTCCTCCTCGACTCGGTCCTCCCGGTCCCGGTCGCACCGCTCCTCCGACCCTCGCGCCATCGGCATCGCCAGCATCGTCATATCAACGTCTCGATACGATCACCCCGATCATCGGACTGTCCCGACACTTTCACCGCTCGACACTTCTCTACGAGAAAGTTCGCACTATTCTCCGCGATGATAACGATCGTTCAGCGTATCTGCGGCCGCCCCGATCCACCATCCGATAATCACAGCTCGAAGTAAACTAAAAACGGGAGAGCAGAAACGGGCGGGCCGCGTCACGGTGGGGTGGGGACGGGAGAGAGTGGGGAATTTGAATCTCGGGTCAGGATTGGCGGCGGGAAGCGAGGCGTGCCCGGGGTGGAGAGAACGTAATCGAGCAATAAGGTTTAAACAATTTCGTTTAATACGTTGAATTATGTAAGAGAGCGGCGAGCAAGTAATCGCGCACAAGCGATAAGGCCATTTGCGCTACCTCGTTACGTATTAATGGCCCAGGAAATTGACTTATGAATATTAGAGGTCGCGGCGAGTGTAAGATCGGGCCAAAGCGGCCCCCGGCGGCTACCCACTGTTATTTTCCTAGTTAAGCGTCGGAACAATGATGTTTATTGAGTTTGAAGTTAATGGGTTTCGGTGTGTGGCCGCCGGCGCTTTACGCCATTAGCTATATTTGTGTTGGTCTTTCGAACACTGCTTGGGCTCCGGCTGGAGCCGCATACCTGAAAACTTAAAATGATACTGTACATTTTGTAAACTTGATTCAGTTTGTCTAACTTCTTGAACGTCTGCGAACTCGTTCACAGGATGTGTAGGTAGACAGCCGGAATGTATCGTCCCAGACTTTCTTATTAGTCAAGTGTCACTTATTTATTGCCGTAATTTAAAGATCTTCGAAAATGATATCAAACGATTTTTATTCTAAAGTGACATTTGGTTGATCGGTTTGGTTATTGTACCTCCTATCGTGAAGATATTTGTTTTCTTTTTGTAAAACATATATACCTATAGGTATATATTAGTACTAACCTACTAACCATTCATTTTTGCAATAAACACTGGATATCTTGTTTCATTCAGTTTTTTGTTGTGTCACAAAGTAACCGTTTCAAAAAGTGATATTTTGTAGTTTGTACCTAGTCATTACGTGAAGTTATCATTTTACAGTGCTTCTTGTAGAAGTAGCCAATTTAAAACTAACCGAGGTATTCATAGTGTCAGTACAATTTACCTAATCTACACTAGGTGCATATTTAATGCGAAAGTAACTGTCTGCATTATATAATTTCTAATACATTTTTATCCTAAACTGCTCAAATAATTTTGAACCTATACCTTTACAATAGAGAATCATAAAATAAAGATCTGATATTAAAAACAGTTTTCGGTTTAAATCGCGTGGTGTTTATTACTTTTCGCATTGTTTTAACGCTCAACGTTTCGAGACCTTTACTATGGTCCCTTCTTCAGGATTTACGTTGAGCGTTGAAACAATGGTAAAAGTAATAAACACCACGCGATTAAACCCGAAAAATATATTTTATTTCAATACCACATCGCGAAAACAGAAGACAAATCTATAAAGTTTTTGAACTTGTGCAACCTTAGAGCGCTGAAGAGTAGGAATTAAATATTTTAATGACCCATTTGGTGATATTTATCAAACGTTTTTACTACCTATATAAACGTTTTCAAATCAGAATGTAATCACGAAGTAGTCAGACGGGCAACAAGAAATTAGTTTATTTTGTATTTACACGGTTAATTCGGCTAAACATTTTGAGATGCACCAATGACATGCACGATTTCACCCATTTTGTTACGCTCTACTATTGTTACAAAACCTTTATACAAGGTGTTGCGGTCTTAATGAGATTTTTATTAGAAACTTTTTTAGTTATTTTTTACCTATGGGGACAAATATGACTTTGAATAGGTATCTAGTACCTACAAAATAATTCAATGATCAAATGACAAAAATATTATATTATACAAAATCAAGTATAACAGAAAACGACATTGTGCCTATGTTTCTTTAAAACTTATTTTTTTGCAATACCTTCAGACAGAAAGAATATAATATCTACATTATAAATCAAACATAATTTACCACATACCTACATAAAATAGGTATATGATCTATCGTGCAAATAAAGCGTTATATCTATAAGAAGTAAGTACGTATATGATATCCTTAAGGCTTTCATCAAAGGAAAGCTCATAACGAGGAGTAAGCGAACAAAACATCACTTTTCCACTTTTTTACATTTTTTTTTGTGTGTGTTGGCAACCCTGAAATCTATCGTTATACGCAATAAAATCTCAACAAAAAGCCATTTTTGTCAGCCAAATTGACTCTGATATATGGCTATTCTTTCCAAACGACACTATAGAACCACACAGTTTTATTTAGTTTCTGTAAAATTTTAAAAAAGTGGAAAAGAGACTTTTTTCGCTTGCTACTCCATTAGTCAATATCTGGAACAATTAACCTTTTATGTCACAACGGGAATTCCAATCCAAGGCGGAGACTTCGCAAAGCTCGAGCTTTGCAAAGCTGAAAATGAGCTAATCGAATTACGATCGCTCTACTATTTTTATTCCTTTTAGAAATTCAGTGAACAATTATAATATAATGTACCTACTACGTTTTACTTCGAAAAAGGCTATTAAATTGTTGTTGGCACTCATATTACAAGCTATGAGACAAGAAAGTGCTATGTACAATATCGTACAGTCAATATATTTAAGTATAGATATATTTTCAAAGAAAAATACCTACTTATACAAAAATTCACTCGCGGCGAGACGTTTCTGACGTTCAAACTTACGTTTCTGCTTCTTCGTCGTAGAGCGTGCTAAGTCGATTGTGTCATAAATACCATAGAATAAACAATAGTACCTACAATAATATTTCATAATTAGTTTTTATTGCTCAATTCAGTTTTATCTGGAATTTTTCAAAGGAAAAATACGTATCCAGAAGCCTCACCGCAAGTGAAAATATTTGAATGCCCTTAAAAAAATCTAGTACAATAATAGTTAGCATTCTGCGACGGGGACGCAGAAACGCGATTTCGTGTCTCGCTACACGTGAATTTCTAAAGATGTTTAAAAAAAACAACATCAAAAACATGTCTTTCTTTTTGAATTTTCTGATAAAAGACTAGGACAATAAAAATAAAATACCAAAATATGCAATCAATTACAAACAGTGTTACATTATCTATATCAATGATCTGCAACACCCTATAATAGAGCAGAGATAGAGAGCAAAAAACATCGGATTCCATCTCGTAGCTGAGTTTAGTGCGGATGATTAGTGCCGCGGTCGGGTCCCCATTATGTAACGACAGAACGACAAACAACAATCCGTGTCGTGCTGGGAGTTGCGAGTGATCGAGGAACAAGATAACTATCAATGCTTTAATTAATTAGGTAGTTACTGTACTTATTTACCTTCTGAATTATTGACTAAGGTGCCTGTATTTTCAGAAGCTACTGAAGACTAATGTGACTGGCTGGCTACGCTGTAAATAGATAAATAAAATTAACAAAAAAAAACATTTTATGAATAGCTAAATGAATTAATAGCGATATTTGTTATTATTGTTTCAATTAGAACTTTTTTTCTCTTGTAGATATACGACATACCCACTACATAATAATATATTCCAATGTGTTAAAAACGAACAGAACTAGCAAAGAACTACTTAAATACAACTTATTAAACCTAAATGATAAAAATAAACAATAATAATATTTAATAAATGCTTTCTAAAAACAAGACATACCGGAAACACTTTAAAAATAAATCAAGTTAAAAACCTAACTGAAATAACACAAAATTTCTAAATAATTTAGGGAGTTAGTTAAACAATACAAACACATTTTATTACACAATTCAATTAACATATTAACATAATCAAATTCCAATCAAATATGACGATATGATAAACAATAAAAAGATGTTCTTTCTAAATTACAGTAATTTATAAAGATCTTTGATTGGGCATCATCGGCTTCGGTAAACAGTTGTGTTTGGTGTGCTCCACTGGGCTGGGAAACTAAGCAAATGTATCGTAGGCAAATAATCTTGGTTTATTGTTAAATTAATTAACTACCTTCTGTGAATTCATACTGAACATAATATATTGTTCTCATAGCTTTGTCTCGCTTAGCGCTGAGCTGACTCACTCAGCTGACTAACTGTTAAGCAACTAGCCCTATAACTGGGCCCTTTGCGTGACTTAATATATGCCGTGGGTTTCCTCACGATGTTTTTCTTTACTTTAAGAGCGATGTTATAATAGCGCACTTAAAATTTTCTTAAAGAAAAAGACATTGGTGGGCGGTCGGCCAGGATTCGAACTTCAAAGTTACATAAATTCCCACCAAGCTGAAAATCGGTGAGATTGTTTAAAATATCATTAAAAATAAAATTTGAAAGTTCCCCATCTTTCCCCTGTAAGGAAAAAAAATATTAAAGGTCAAAGAGTTTTTCGCAATTTTCAGCAAAACGGTAAGTTTTATCATAAAAATACCCCAGACAAAAGTTGTAGATCATAAAATTATCTACAAAAATTTATTAATACCTTTTTTCTACGAGCCACCGTTTTTGAGATATAACGATTCAAAAAGTTGTAAAAGTTTTATAAATAAATAAATAATTTAATAACCGCTAACTGTACTTATATACAGGTTAGTAGGTACTACCAAAATAAATGTTTCGTATTATAGGGACCTAATAAAGAGATTAAAAAGAAACACAGTGTAATAACAAGGTTTCATCCACGCTACTTCTCTCATTCGCTCGCGAAGCAAAATCGGCCATCCTGAAAGAATCTACGAAAACTACCGTTAAAAACAACGAGAAAAATCTCCATCATGTCCAACGCTACGTTTCACAGAAGACATTAATTAAAAAGTTTTTAATAAAGATGTTTAGGTAAATGGGTTAGAGAGAACATCAACAACATTTGTTTTCGAGAGCTTCTCGGAAAAACAACATATTTATGTCTGTATTTCGATGGCTAATTAATTAAGCTTCCATACCTACCTACGATATGTTTTTTAATGCTAATAGATTTGTGCCAGTAGGTTTTACTAGTGTCCAACTTCGGCCGGAGCCTGTAATCTACCTACTCCTAAAATATTCTCCTTCGTAAAATATGTTATTTACCATCTGATTAGGCTCAATTACCATCTGATCAGGCTGTGCGATCAAAAGCTGTATTGTAATTTATTAAAAAAATGCCGCAGAAGATTAACAACTCTCAAATTCTAAACGTTATTTCTTAGTGATTACCACACTGGGTAATAATGCTTTTTGAAAAAATGCTTGCAAAAACTTTCAAGTCCCGCCGGGTAGGTACCTACTAAAGTTTTTGGAAGCATTTAAAAAAAACTTTAAATTCCTAAATCAAATCGTACAGCGAACCGAAACGGATTTTAATAAACCTATCTACCTACCTATACCTACATTTATTTCAGTACTATTTTTAGCCCCGAGATGTAATATCTTATTCTACTGTGAGGATATAAATCTCGTAGGATTTTATGCAAAAAATGGACGCCCCATCCTCGGGCCAATTAAAATTCTAGCCGGATTCATTACGCCGTTTTATTTTTAAGTGTTCGTTACGGATTCTCTCACAACATTCGTAAATTAATCCGCTTTTTATTATCGACTCTGAATATTTGTAACTTTCATTCGGAGTTTTTTGTAGTGTAACTTCTGAAACGGACTTTTGTAATACTTTTTCAATAAGAATTAATATCACTCAAACATTGATCTCAACTTTAACAGTAGATATGACATCAGAAGGAAGACAGCCACTGCGGTAACGCTACCGCAAACGCTAATGCTTTTGACGTTTCTATCGTCATTCATTGACTCTCTCTTAGGTCCGCAGCGAAGCTCATTTCATTTTTACAATAGAATTTACAATTGAGCGGTGCAGCAGGGCTTACATTTTTGCAATCATGTTTTACAATCGTCATATTATTATGCCTAATATACCTAATATTATTATTAGGTAGTATTAGGTATGTACCTATATTATTGGATGTAGTGGACAATTACCTGTATGTTTAATAATTCAAAACAACTAATCCCCTAAGAGAAACAAATTAAATAAAACAACATAATAAAGTCACATCCTCTTTTATTTGACATTCAATTATTTTTTACAGTTCGATTAAAAATAACTATGTCTGTTAACTGCGTTTGGGTGTCAGTATAAAACCACAAATAGTAAACCGATGCAGAGTGCAAGGTAATCAAATTGTCACCAGAGCGGCGCGGCGCGGCGCGGGCGCACGCCAAGAATTTTAATAACCAATTTGTATTTAACAAATCTGTGTCTTGAACGGCTTGCTTTTTTTTTCAAAAACAGTTTTTCATGAATGTAGGGATGGGATAGTTCGATAGATTTATAATTAGAATTATATCGATGTGCTCTGAGCCCAGAGTTTTGGAGTGTCATCTTTTTATTTTATTGTTGTTTCAAATATAATTTATTAATTAATAAAATCTCGACAACTCATTAATTTAATGGTGAATGAGAACTTTAACTAAGTAAAATATGTTATGGAGAGCATATAATTTTCGTAGTCGTAGCATAAGTTATATAAATATTCAAATCAGGTTCCGTAGATCCAGTACCTAAATTTAGAAGTAAAAAAAAAACTTCCACTTTTTTTTTTCACTTTTTTTTTTGGAGGTTCTTTTACAGGGTTGCAGGTTCAATTTCTGTTGGGTGCAGAACCATCAGAAATTGAACCTGCAACCCTTACAACTCCGCCCCGCTGTAATGCGCTAACGCTAGCGCGGATTCATTTTGGATAGAATAAAAAATCTAAATTTAAAAATAAATTCAATCTTCTTCAAGTAGGTAGGTATAATAATTTGCATGTAATTGGCCCGATCGGGCTCAAAATTTTCGAGTCTAGTAAAGCGGTGCCAACTTTACCATAACCTTGATGGAGATTTAGAGGCAACGAGGAAAGTCCATGTTTTACACTCAATTTTTTTTTATTTACACTACTGCACATTCATAGAACTAAATTGAATAAGATTCCATTAAAACTACACAAATTAACCCGGTTTACAATATAGTTACACGAAAATAAACTTGAAGCACGATATGTTGTCGGCTCGTTCCCGACAAAACTCAAATATAAATAAAAATAGAAATCAAGAAATTGTATTTATTTGCATGAAGTAGATTACAATGAGATCTATTCAATATTCCATCATTATTATTAGACATGAGTCTAGATCGCGTTATAGATAATCATTGTTATTAATTACCTGGACGTTTCGACAAAGGGGTCACACCGGCCGTGGTCCCGAGAAGACCGAAAAATGATGGAAGGAAATCGCGTAAGTTAAAAAAGTGTGTGAAAGTCCGTTTAGTTATTGATAAAACAACATTTATAACAATATTGAATGTTACAAATGTTGTTTTATCGATAACTAAACGTGCAACACTAATCAAAATAACAGTCGAGACGTCTTCCCCGTCTAATTGAATGTTCCACGGATAAATCAGAATTAATTTGTGCGTTCTGAAACCAGATTGGATTGTTATTGCTCTGTTAAGGCGACTCTTTGATGCGGTCGTATGACTGATGGTACACACACGCGTATTAAATTAATTAATCAAATTAAATTATATTCTATTTTTGCGAGTATTATGATTGTTCGTGCTCGTAAAATAAATGTTTTAATGAAATATTCCGAGTTTTTTAAACACTGGCTATTAATTTTCATTTACGCAATAGAGTACAGTCAGGTAAGATCGGAAGACCGTATGACTCAAATATCTCATTCAAAATAGGTGACATGCAACTGCCAGCTGCCACAGTGAATCTAGTGAACACCGTGACTAACACTAAAAATATCATCTATTTTGGGAGATATTTGAGTCATACGGTTTTCCCCCGTATCCGATTTTACCTGACTATACTCTACCTACTATATACCTGCACTGCAGATCATTATAGTCGACTATCCGGCGAGCTAACGATATGCTGTGTGGTTATGTTGAATGACAGGGCTAATTTTCTAAGCCTAAACAAGATTAATTCTGGTTCGGTTAACCCTATATATTGAAAGCAGGTTACTGGCGATCTGGGCACCTATTCTATAACTAAATCGTCTCAACATTGCTTCAGTATCGTTAGACTTTTCTCGAAAACAGCAATTGTTGGTAATTTTGCAAGAATACACTAAAATCTTTAGCGGAACTTTCCGAAATTCCCAAAAATAGTAAAACCATTTCCGAGAAAAATCTAACAATGCTGAAGCGATGTTGAGGCGATTTAATTATTTAGAATACGGACCCTGAGGTGTTTCAAAACTTCGACGTTCGCAAATTGGTTTGAAACCGTAGATAGTTGGAAATTCGTTTAAAAAACACAGTAATAAAAATTACTTTTTTCCCGATGTTCCTATGGATTTGTGACTTTACAGAGGAAAAACTTCAAACAAAGCTAGTAATTGACCGAGCGAGTGAACTCTGCTGCGACTCTGGCAAAATTTGCTTTTCCACTCTACAGTTTACAGATCGTTAAGAGCGGTGTTGGTCTAGTGCTAAATGGTATAGGTTTTATTAATTGGCAGAGAAGATATTAGAATTGGAAAAATATAGGTAGGTTAGGTTAGGTTAGGTTAGATATATTATAGAAATTATATCTTTATCTATAAAATGCTTTGTCCTAACTAACTGATCTACGCTGATAGTAGAGTGCTGAAATGTAAAATGTGTCATAATTTTGTATTTCCCGGGTCTTAATCGCGTGTTTTTTTTTCGTCCCTTCGCGACCAAGACCATGGTCGATGTTGTATATATGTTCGAAACGTCGAGGTAAGAAAATTAAAAAGTTAAAAATTACGCAATTAAGACCCAGGAAATACAAAATTATAAGTTCCAATCGTGTTAAATTAAAAAGTTTATTTAAAGAGTGTGTTTTTAATATAATGTAGGTATCCGATAAGAAAGGGTTTCTCGAAATTACCACGGGATTTGAACTTACGCGGATGAAAATATGGGACACATCTAGGGTTGCCAACCGTACTATAATATATGGGTCAGAATCAGAGAGGTGAGCATTGTGCTTCTGACAAGATTTTTTTAAATAAAATAGCATGATATTACTACAATAGTTATTTAAAAATAAAGGTTTCGTGCATAATTACAGGGCACTTATAATATTTACTTTTGTATAATAATGTTTTATTCGATTGTTATCAAAAAAAGGTCTAAATAGTCACCCTGGGAACGCGTCCATAAACCATGTTTCATAGTAGGTACAGACAAGTCAAAGATGCATACAATTACGATTTAAAGATGTCGTGTCTTACTATTAGCTTTTAAAATTATTAAATTAATAATATTTCTATAAATTAAATTAATATCACTTTAATGTGTTCATATTTTGGCTATTCAAATAGTGTCTGACGTTTATCAAATCATCCCGAGAACGCGATGGACTAAGTTTGATGTAGTTAAAACAACACACATAGGTGGCGTTAGCGAGCAGGAGTGTGATGTTCACTAGTCAAAGCAACGTTGTGTGCTGTGTGCAACGGAAAAAATATTTAGATTTTGTTGGTAAGTACTTTTTTGTTTGATATATGTGCTACGTACTTTAATTCCCTGTCACTTCGGGAACTCTGCTTGTTAGTCTGTTCGTCTGTCACCAGGCTGTATCTCATGAACCGTAATAGCTAGACGGTTGAAATTTTTTAAAGTAGTGCAAGTAATTTCCCGAACAATTTGGGAAATTACTCACACACCGGAACTATTGAAGCTCGTCCGTCAGTTTGAAATGGATCACTATCAGGCGACCTTTCTCCTTCTAGTCTCTAATAGAGACCAGGTCAGTTCTATGTTAGGATAGTTTTGATTTTTAAAAAAATTTCCATCCTTGGAAAATAGTTATTTAAAAAAAAACTGCTTTTCTAAACTCTGCACCCGAAACGATCAAAATAAGTCGAAAAAACGAATAAAACAGGACAGTAGAGCTTATAAAATGACACCTGAACAAAATGGATTGAAGAGACTGAAAGATAAGATATTACCAAAGAAAAAAAGCTGAAAATAAAGTTAAGACTGTTAGTGATCTGACTGAAAGAGAGAAGTAGAAACAAAGAAAGTTGTGCAGAAAAAATCTCAGAAGTATAGACAGAAAAAGAAGGTAATTTAGCTAACAGCCCCCCAGATTCTGAAAATATCCGCTTATTGAGGAAAAAAGCAGGAAGAAAACAGGTTGATAAAGATATAATTTATGCGATTAATGTGATTAATAATTATGCATGCATAATGTTTGTAATTCCTAATGTGTGTTTATTTTGAAACAACAAAGATTAGTTTTTGATTTAGGGCATTGATGTGCAATCTTAATGATAGTGTGCGTTAGCGTTCCTGATATTTAAAGTTTGTTGATTGAAAGTACAAAGTTTAGTATTATTAGGTTTTAAGTTTAAATTTTGATACTCATGTTCCTTATCCCTTAAGTACAAATAAAACTATATTATGTACGTAAATGTGTATTATTTTCATGCATTAAATATCCAAAAAATGTGGCGTTGGTTTTATTCACGGAACTTCATTGTCATTGCGGGAACACTCTCATCATTTTCGGGAACATCACAAAAACGGCAAATAAATCGCTAATAAGTAATGCTATTAATTAAATCTTGCATATACATGATAAAATAATCTTTAAACCTTTGTATTTATGTTATTTATAAATAACGTAGTGCAACAATGTATACAATAAACTAAAAATCTAGAGCCGAATTTGCACCAATTGAAAAATTCTTGAGAGTAATTTGAAGAATAAGTGTTTGATTATAAAAATATAGAAAATAACAAGATTTTACGATATAGGAACAGTTTCATAACAATTTATTGAAGGTGATTCTTAAATGCATCGGTTATATTATTATTTAAGATATAAATAAAAGCGTTCCCGAAATGACTTATGGCCCTGGCATTATTCTTATTACTAGCTAAAACTTCTAAAATATATTTTTTTGTGCGTGCCCCTTCACAGGAAAGGCTCGTGAAAAATAACGCAACAGACTCCACTCGTTAGTTTTCTTCAAAAGGAAACTTTATTTTTCGGATATTTGAAAACCTAAAATGCTCACCTCTCTGATTTTGACCCATATAGTATTGTACTATATTTCAGCTCAGCGTACTATATACTTTTGAAAGCACATATCGATACCTTGGGGCTCAAAGGGCGTAACCGTCATTTTGGCGAAAATGACTTTTGAATGCAGTCCTACTTATTTTTTCATTCTCTATCGATCTGTATATTTAAAATCTTCCAATTCGCCAAAAAAATGGCATTTACAACCCCATTTTTTGAAGAAAATAAAACAGATTTTTTGAGATTTTGGGGCGTAAGTTACATACCTAGTAACGTAATGGTGCTTACGCCCGAACATGATCATTTTTAAAGAATCAACTTGCCCGATACGCCCGACATATCTGTTCTGTAAGATAAAATGACATCGAAACCTCGGGGATGAAAAGGCGTGAGCCTTAGAATTCGATTTTACAGTAGAGCAAAACAAAATTTTTTTTAATTTTATATTTTCCCGGGTCTTAATCGCGTGATTTTTACTTTTTAATTCTCTTACCTCGACGTTTCGACCATGTTGCAACGGTCTTGGTCGCGAGGGGACTGGAGCTGCGGCGGGTGTCGTCCTCTATTTATAGCCGTCGTGTACCGGCTATTGTTGAAACTTGTGGGTAGGTGGACTACCCACATTTTTAAAGTTCGCTATAGTCTAAGGGCGGCGACACACTACACTCACAACATCCGAAGTTTTTTGCCGAGATCTATCGCGACACATACACATTTTAATTACCGGATTCCACGTAGACGAGAGCCTGTAACCACTTTCCCGGTTGAAATTGTGATGTTTTTTAATCTCGACCGCTTCACGAACTATCCTTGGATAGTAATGACGTTCTGTGGAAAGGATTCGAGGCGCGAGCAACTCAATCCAGTGGTTTGATCCTGATAATAAAAGATGCTCAGCTATCGCCGATTTCTCCACCTGGTGATTCTTGACCGCAGCTATGTGTTCTTTCACTCGTTCCGCGATGGTCCGCTTCGTTTGTCCGATGTACGAACTACCACAGCTGCACTCCACTTTATACACCCCCGGTGTTTGATAGGGGATGTTATCCTTCGGTGTACCCAATTGCTGTGACATTTTTGTCATAGGGGAGTAAACGGTTTTAATGGAGTATGTCTCCAATACCTATCTTATCCGTTACCCCCTTGACATACGGTAAAAATGCCGGCTGTCTAGGTACATCCGGTGGTTTTTCCCTTTTACTTCGGAGAGGTCGTATACCCCTAGCGTCGTATCCATTCTTCTGGAGCACCTCCCGCACAGTTATGAGTTCCAATCGTGTTAGTTTAAAAAGTTTATTAAAATTTTTTTTGACGTAACAGCATACCCCAAAAATCAAAGGGTGGTGAGTGGTGACTGATGGTTGTAACCGTCAATTTGCCTACTAGTTCTATCAATTTCTCTACAGTTTCTTTGTTTTTCTTAGTTGATGTTTTCTTTTCTCTCTTCTTTCATACTTATTGCAATTTTATACGCCAATATCTTAAATAAAAATACTTTGGATACAATCACTTACCCACTACAGGCATACAATATTTTAAGTTATGTACTTAATCTAAGGTAATTTAAGATCTCATACAAATATATAGTTACTCAATAACTATATATTTATGTAAAATAAGTTAATGAATAGTAAGACAGGAAATGAGGAAAAATAAATAATTATTTGTTTAATTAGTTATCTGAGTTGACAAATAATTTATGGTACGTTAATTAATGCCTTAAAAAATTGCCATTAAAAAGGAAATAAAAAAGAATAGAAGACATCAACTGATAAAAACAAAATACTGTTAAAAAAATGATCAAATTAGTAGGCAAATTGTCGCTTACAACCATCAATCATCACACATCCATTGATTTTTGGGGTATAAACCCCTCTAATATTCAATTTTCCGGGGCGTATAGCCAAGCTATTTTCTTAGCCTTAAATGTTTTTGAAATTATTATTCTACCGTGTTCTGCATCTAATAAAACTTAAGACTTTTGGTCGTCGAATGGTTTATTTAGGCCAAAAATTAAAAAAGTTATGTTCAAAATAAAAAAGTATTTTTTGTTTTTTGGCTCTCCTGAAAAGTCGAGTTTTGGGGCTTACGCCCTTTGAGCCCCGAGGTATCGATATAGTACGCAACAATACTATATTTCTGGCATCATTTGTAAAAAGTTGTTTCTTTTATAAAATCTGCATTTACAGACTGTTTTCTATGTGGAGGGAAAAAAAAAGAAACGTCATAAAAACGGTGCTCATAATTTAGAGATTGAATTTCGGGAAACATTTTTTTTTAATCAATTTTTAATCAAATGAGTGGTTGAAAGTGTGAATAATGAATATGCGGTTTTGCAAAAAAAAATAGGTTATGCGCAAAAAGTACGGGTTTTTTTTTCGAAATATTCTACAAAACACCGCTCAAATTTTCGTACTATATTTTTTTGGATCGTACTAAGTTTTTTAGCCACGAATACTATATTTTTCGAAAAAACTGTTGGCAACCCTAGACACATCTTATGTAAAAGAAAGGACAATATACAAAATGCACAATATCCACACAATAGGGAAAGTGGTACCATATATCAGACCAGTGCAGTGGTGGTATAAAAACGTACCTGGTTTTTGGTTGTATGCCACACAGTACCTAAACTATACTGTACATAAGACGTACATATAGGTATAAAAGTGCCTATACAAGAAATAATTTTTAACACCTATTTCAAATGGAAATCACTCGAATCGGTTCAAATAAAAATCTTCTCTTGTAACTGATTAGAAAAGAAAATTTACAAATTGGAATAATAATTTTTCACTCACAACTAGTTACCATACAGCGAAAATAAATTCTTCTCTTGTAAGTTGTTACTAGTAACGAGATGTCAGTTGGACGAACACGGATGATGGCATAAACTCAGATAAAAACAAAGATAGTAGATACGGTATATTCTAACATTGCGTATTCGAAAAATGAGCTAGAAACACCTACATGCATTTTCATAAAATTATTGTATTTAAAAATATTTGTCTTTAAAAATAATTCAAGCTTTGTAAATAAGCAAAAAGGCATTCTTATGGATGTCAAGCAGATAATCGCAGTGTGACAACACGTGCTGTCGCGGCAACGGTTCGACATACGACTGAGGCTAGTGCGTTTTTACGTCTCATTTTCCGAGACTAGGTACCGTATCTTTAGTTTTTGTGTTTTAATCTAAGGGCATTAATTGATATATTTTACATTTATAAATTGATTCGTCTTGGATGAGCAATGGGTACCTAATACACATTGCTCATTCACACTTCACTAGTCAAGTATCATTACGATGCGCGGAAAACGAACCTGTCCTCACGCCAGCCGACAATTTTTCCACGTCTCCGAATTAGATCCGATCATAACTTAGAAATCTGTTAGGCATGACACCTAATTTGTGTTCAATTTGAAAACTTAATAAGCCGTCAAAGCGTTCCAGAAATATCCGGGTAACTAATTACGTCCCGTTATAAAGGGAACAGCGACAATTGACAAATGCGTTCGGTGCTCAGCCAGATACATACAATTAACTGAGGAATGTGTATCCGATCGCGCAGATTTCGTTGACAGCACAGTTACAGGCGAGAGGCGAGCTCTGTGGATCGACCTGAACACCCGCCTTGAACGTATTCCTACTTCGTTTTTTAATTGAAGACTATTTTTTGACACATCTTCCTGAAGAATAAACGTCAAATACAAAGGATCGGAACGTCAGATCGTAGTCTGAAGTTAAATAGAAGAAATAGTTTTAGAGGTACCTAAACCAAGCTTATAATTTGGATGTCGGACAACGTATGGAAGATCAAATACTTGTTAAACATGAAGAAAGAACCTTTACGAAAAAACCCAGGCTGTAATGTAAACTCCCGTGCATCGATGTTGTTAAAGACTACTAAGGAGACTAGCGGACCGGTATTTTTTCTACGCGGAGACGGATAAACAGCTTGATGGTTGATGTCAGGCAGGCGGCGGCCGTAAGGTATAGTCAATAACACTTATCTACTGTGTTAAGCAGACCACGGGCTCGCGAAAGGAACGCAACCGAGAACTTCGTGAAGATGAGGAATGAAGAAACAACCAGGACCCGAAAAAAATACCTACCTAACTTCGGACTGCATAGCAAACTAATATTTCTTCCCTTGTGGAAAACGAACTTTTGATGAGTCTGGACACACAGAAGATTAATGTTATAATATCATTGAGGATTTTAAACTTATGATTCAATATAAGGTAGCACTTAGATCTTAACGCCATCTAACGAGAGAATTAAAACGAGCGATTTGAAATGATTGTGCCTCATTACGCGCACAAATTGAGTGTTTGTTCCCATTCATCGAGGGGAGATTTTTAGCTCTTTGTACTAGAGTGATAAATCATTGCGGCTGTCACGCGTCTAGTTGGGTACGGGTGACAAATTATATCTCATACGCCACCCCGCGGTCGACAAACACCTATTTCGAACGGTAATTGGCTGTAATTATGACGTGAATCAGATACGTGCACGACATAATTACGAAGGCTTGAGTAATCGGTTCAAATAATGGTTAATTATAATTATTATCGACGAGTTTTTGCAAATTGGTAACGTTAAAAGTAATAGTGAGACCTTTTATATTATAAGCTGTTATAGGTCATTGTTTTATATATCACATCTGATGATGATGCATACCTAATAGTTACAAGGTCTAAAGTGGAGCACATTCACCCTAGAACACCTAAAAAATACCTGTTTGCTTGCAAAATGCTTCTGCTACTACTTAATTCCTTGTGTAATTCTAAGGCATAAGGTATCATTCATTAGTCTAGACCTCTAATACCTACCTTTTCTCCTGTTCAAATACTCCACCGCATTCATCTTTTTCGTTTCTTGTCCATCCAAAGGTTGCCTGGAATAGATCTATTTAAACGAGAAGGCCGCCCATTGTGCCACCTAGATATAAGTAGTTTATGTTTTTAAGCTATTGCATAGCTTTTATCGCGGGCTTTGAGCTTTGAATGAAGAAATTTCACCCCCCACTCCGCCTACCATGTTGCCACGGTAACGTTGTACAAAATAAAAAAATAATTATAATTGCCTAAGTTGATAAAAAAGCTATGCAATAGCTTTACTGCGGCAGTCCCCGAGTGCCACACGTTTTTTTTTATTGTATTTTTTTTAAATTAATCTATCTATCTCTATAACGCATTAATACAAAATTTAAACACGGAACCCTAAAAAACATAGTCTATTAAAAATGTATAGATAGATAGTTGTAATGACGCCACGACCTCTCGGGAGAGATGTTAACTCACTCAAATCTAATTAAACGACACAAAAGATTGTAAACACCCTCAACACATGTGCAAACATCATTTGGAACGAATCATACACGTCAGCGATCGATTCAATTCTCAAGCAGTGGCATCTGTGAACAGCCGGGATAGATCGACAGAATCGATACTCGACAACCGAATAATCGATTCGATACATCGTGTTTTTTAATCGATATCACTACACGAGCGCACCGTATCGAATTCGGATACCGAAATACCAAACCATCAATTAGTGAATACTCTCTCTAGCAGTCAGCGTTCCTTTTTGAAAACACTTAGTTAGAGTAACTTCGGAAAAGATGCTCCGCAGACGTCGAGCTGTGATTGTTACGAGACGCAAAGAAAGCCACGACTCAGCGAAGTATATTGCCATTCTCGGGCAGTATTTCTTATATTTGTACACACTAGTTATACAAATACATTACAAAATGTTTGTACAAATAGTTAACAAACGTGAATTTGACAAAATGCAATACTAAAACTTAAAACTTTATTGAGTTTATGTGGCGTCTTTTATTATTGTATATTGTAATGTATATGTATGTAAATTGTAACACAAACTGTTTATTCAATAAATAAATAAATAACCAGTAATGCGTTGTTTTGCGTTGATATGGTATATACGCGTTCGAATACGGTTCCTCTACCATATCAATTGTAATTTATTATTGTATATTAGATGTTGTTAAGACAATGAATAAATAAAACATTTATTATGTGAATAAAAACTGGATAAATGTTGCAAAAAAATATAAACAAGCCGCGGAACTCTTTTGGGAGTTAAGCTATAAAAGCCAGAGTTCCTTTTTCAAAAAACATACAGCATTGAAACCATTTTGAAACAGATCGAGATCGCTTCGAGGTGGCAAAAAAGTAACGTCCGGAAATCGTACACCGTTTTGATTGCCAACGTTTTTTTTTAATTAAAAAAAATAGAGATGTTAACTTTTAAGCGTGGCTTACAATACGTAACTGGTGGCATGCGTTTTAGAGGAATTTTCACATAAAAGTTACGCAAACACAGCGGTACTGTTTACCTATTTTATAAGGGCTGTTTCCAGTAGGTTACTGCTGCGAGACCGCTTTTGTGAAATTTAATGCATGCCACTCATTTCGTAATGTAAAGCTCGCTTTAAGGTTTTTAGGGTTCCAAAGGGTAAAAACCCTATGTGACCCTATTACTGAGAATTTGCTGTCTGTCCGTCTGTCACGGCTGTATCTTGTAAACCGTGATAGATAGATTGTTGAAATTTTCACAGAAGATGTATTTCTGTTGCCGTTATACAACAAACAACATATACTAAAAACAATAAAAACAAATATTCAAGGGGGGCTCCCATGGAGCGTGATTAAGCGCGATTTATTTTTACCACCTCGTCACCACATCGAATTTTACTTGATCCGGTGTTTTTTTAGGGTTCGTAGACCCTTTTAAGAGGATAGTCTCCGTTCTCTTTCTCCATACAAACGTAGTTTAAATTTTCCTCCCTGGATATAGACATTAGTGCAAATATGTTTAAGCCATAAAACCTATATTTGTCATGACAATGCATCTACCTTTTTATTTTTTTTTATTTTCTAATTAAAATAATAATAAAAAATAAAAAAATTAAAAGGTAGATGCATAGTCATGCATGACAGATATAAGTTTTATGGCAGAAACATATTTGCTCTAATGTCTTTATCCAGGGAGGAAAAATTAAACTACATTTGTATGGAGAAAAAGAATGGAGACTATCCTCTTAAATAATCTCAGTCAGACTCGCGCTTGACCGGTTTTTTCTTCACCGATAGGCCCCGTTATTTGTATCAGAAGCTAAAATTGAATAGATAGGTAGGTAGAGGTACCTATAAAGTTAAATAATGCTTTACTAAAATATAGTAATGATAAGATAATGCTTAACAATGTTATCTATTACTTACGTTTATTTTTACGTTTTATTGTACTTTATTGCTCAGAAAAACTTAACCGATTGGTAAATTCCTACTCTTAATTTGTAAAACAGTACAAGTAGCGCCATCTCTGGACATTTTCCGAAACTATCGACGCCTGTTGGACAAAGTAGAGCAAAACCCAACGAACTCTGAACCACGCAATATGTAGAGATTGCAGCAAGAAGCAAAATATTTAAACCACAGTTTGAACTAAAGTAACATAAGTACATTATTAAAGATGTAAACTAAACCTTAAGTTAAAAATGCTTGGCTAAGAATCTAAATAAACTAATATTATAAGGAAAAGTTTGGATTATTATTTGTATGAGATAATCTCCGGAACTAATAATGAAACTTGGAATCACTTTATGTAACATGACCTTACTTACTTATTTTCTTGGGATTATGCGCGTGAAACGGCAGGGCGATGATAGTCTACATGTACAGTTTGTACAGTGTACACTAATATTATAAAGAGAAAATTTAAGATTTGTATTTTTGTGTGTGTGTGTGTGTGTATAACTGAAATGTGTATGTTTGTCTTGATTAAACTCTAAAACTACTATACTGATTTCAAAAAATCTTTCACCAATAATAGTAAGCTACATTATCGAGGAGTAACATAGGCTACTTTTGATCTCAATATTCCCACGGGATCGGAACTTACGCGGGTGAAACCGCGGGACGTAGCTAGTATAGTATTAAATGTGGATGCACGTCGATGGTTCGAATATTAACTTCGAACTTAAAACCTAGTTTAAACTGAGGCTAAACAAATTGAACTTCTCAGTGTGTTAGTATTTAATTGGCTTAATAATAACAATCTAGGTGATACACCTCATAAATCGTAACAAGCACGATCTTGAGAGCCGGTTTGTTTAATATTCATTGATTCTATCGGTTTTACTAATGTTTATTAATAAATTAATCAACTCCGTATACATTACACAGTGCCATCCAGTTTCATGGCTACAAAGCTTGTGTTATGGTGACTAGACAGCGGATAAAATACTTTGGTTAATTTATTTTGTCCATAAATTCTTTGATCAACACAGAGCGCCATCTAACCCCGCTACTTGGCTTGTGTTTCGGTGACTAGAACACCGATATAGGTAATACTTACATATTATACAATCATGAATCAGTTATAGCTATCAAGTGGAAAAGAGGTTTTTTCTTTTGTGAGAAAAAGAAAAGTGAAAAATTCACACTTGCCGTGCTGACTTTTTTTCATAAAAAAACGCGAACATGACAGTTAAGTTTTGTATGGAAACTCAAATAGCGCCCCTAGCGGACGACAGCGAAGTTACCTACTCGAGTGCGAGTTTTTAACGCTACGAAAAAAGTAACGTTTTGAAACGCAACTGCAAAGTAAAACGTTTTTTGTACTGATGAATTAAATTAAATCTTCAAATTCTGAGACGACCTCTCGTGGAGCTTGGGGCAAATATCCGGCTGCAATGCAAAGATTGCGGGGTTGGCGCATAAAATAAAAAAATAATTTAATATTTGGTCTGGGTGTCTAGATGTGTATACCTACTTTGTTTTAAATTATAGTCTACGATTTGAAATATCTTTCTAAATTTTTATAGTCTGAAATTAAAAACGTAAGTACCTCCTATAAAGGTATACTAAAGTTTACAAAAGATTAAAACGACCTATAAGTATTATATCAGTTGTCATGTTACCATAACACAGGCTTACCATGGGGCTAGATGGCGCTGTTCACAAAAACACCATTGTCATCGGCAGCTAAATGGATTTGCGGTAGACGCGCGTCCTCTGCCAATAAAAAAGCCACCCTCGCTTTACAAACTTCGAAGGAAAAATGAAAAAGAAAACGGATAAAAAACTTCGAAATTTGTTTTTATTTTGCTGTTATTCGAAGACATAAGTAGGAGTGTGTGGTAGGAATATATTACAGGAAATTTTGTATATCTGTAGGTATGTAACTTTTGAATAAGAATTAGAATAAGTAATTTATTGTTATTTATCTTAAATGTGTTTTCTATGTATTATATGTAGGTATGGATTTACAAAAAAAAGTATAATATGTAGTATATCCGTTGTCTAGTACCCAAAGTACAAGCCTATTGCTTGGTTTGGGACTAGATTGCGCTGTTTGTAACGTTGGGCAAAAAAAAAACAAAGATAATATATAGGACTATATTAGTGCACTGCACAGTCTACTCGTTTCACGCATACACAATAACGTAGTATTAAATTATATTATTAGTTAACGGCCTCTGTGGCGCGTTAAGCCACACACGGCTTCGACAAAGAAGGTAGCGGGTTCGATTTCCGCAGGTGACGTATGTATGCTATGCTGACCATTATTAATGTTTGTTTCTGATTCTGGGGGTTTTCTATATGTATCATTGTGTAGAGTCAAACAAAGTATATCCTTTGTCTAGTACCCATAGTACAAGCCTTAGTTGCTTAGTTTGAATTTAGATAGCGCTGAATTGCTTGCAGAATATCCTTAACTACCTTTTTAACCAAAGAGAGGTGCGTTTTATTAATACACAATAACAGCTATGCCTACTAGCTGTACCTAACCTACGTAGCTTAGGTAACCTACCGCTGTTAATACTTGCAACTTTCTAAAATAATTAAGATAAACCTACAGTGTATCTATTAATACTTGTATGAAAACCATTTTCCTGCAAAAACTGACGTGCGAAAAAAACGAATCAAAATCGTCTAATCGGGCAGGTAATTACGACCTTCGACTTAAAAATAACATTTTCCTACAATTGTCACTGTTTAGATCAATAATTAGTTACTTAGAAAATTACTTCTATTTTTTGCTCAAGTTCTTCAATGGCTTCGTAAGTTATGCTAAAAAATGTGAAGGGAATTGTAACTAGTTGGTTAAATCATTTAACTAAGTTATTATTTACCGGCTGTATGCCGGATAGAACACAAGTCTCACGACTAAATTAAAAAAAATAGTTCGCGCAGTTTGAATTTCGAATTCAAAGGCCCTAAGAATAAAATCATGCTAATAAACGAAATAAATTAACTAATAAAATTTAAGCGTGGTTTATTAAAAATTGATAAATAAAATATTATATTAATTATTGTTTTTAAATAATAATTCGTTATAAAATAAAATATCAAAGTGGTAGACGTAGTAAGTTATTTATTCGTGATCATGATATCGTTTGAGAATTATATGGGACCGTTCAGAAAACAATGGCGACAGTACTTAGCAGCATCGTTGGGTAAGACTTCGAAAGCTTATTAACCAATAATACATGTAATCTACACACTTTTGAATATAACTTAACTATACCACAATACTATACCGAAAGTATAGAGCGGTGTTGGTCTAGTGGTAGATACCCCGACTTTCAATTCCGAGGGTCGTGGATTCATATCCCAGCGGACCGGACACCAATGTATTTTTCTTTAAGAAAAAAATACATCCGCTAATAACATCGCTCTTACGGTGAAGGAAAACATCGTGAGGAAACCGACATGTCCTAAGACTCACTACGGTCCTAAGGCATGGGATATTCGCCAATCCGGAGTAGGCTCCAGTGACACCCTTCTAAGAGGGTTTAGTACCGTTCTTAGGACCTTCCTTTTTTTGTAACAGACTTCAAACAAAAGGAGAAATAAGGAGGAGGAAACAAAAGGTTTTATCTTATTTAAAAAGAAATATGGATGTGGGTATTTTTAAACTTGATAGGAACTGTTTTAGAGACACCTAAGTAAATTACATTTTTAGTACCTAATATTTTTAGTAAAACTTTTTTTATAAATATCTAATAGTTAACAAACTATTAGGTCCCATTTCCTTTAGACAACTTGTATGGAAATATTACGTCATACGCTGAAATAACCTCAATTTCTACCTACCTTATTATCTCAACGTATGACATTACAATTGCGAACTTGCGTGACCGATAATTTCTGTAACAAAAAATGTTTTACTCGAGGTCCTCCAATTGGTTCCGTTTAATAAATTTGATAGCAGTCGTGAGGTCAAGTTAGAGACCTTCAGGTGACCTGAAAACTATAACACATGGAGCCTTATTTTTAAATCGCTTGCCACTTCGAGGAATTTTAAAAAACTCGATTTCGGCTTCAGGGTTCCCAACTTAGCACTTTCGGTGCTAGATTTGGCACTATTTTCGCAATTCTAGCAGTGTAATTTAACATTCAGCACCTAGCACTTAATCTAGCACTATACAGCCATCATTCTGATTGTTTTCTGGTCACTGTAGAAGCGAACTGCGAATGTTTTTAGTTGTGAATTTATCAATTTAGTGTTTCGTGAACTATAAAATCTACTAAAATGGATATTCCTCTATGCAAAAAAGTGAGTTAAGTTCAAAATTACAGAAAAGAGTGGGAGAACGATCCAAAATACAAAAAGTAGCTTAGACCTGTGCTTGGAGATAGTTTGAAAGCAATGTGTGTATTTTGCAAAACAGAATTTAATGCGAGAATATTTGAAATTTAGCGGCATTCGGAATCAAAAAAACACATAGAAAAAAATTATGTCTAAAAAATAGCACTATTTTTTATTTTTTTTATCAATATAGCACTATTTGAGATGTCATTTAGCACCTATCTAGGATAATGAGTTGGCAACCCTGTTCGGCTTATCCGTCCGATGTCGGAGTGGTTTAGAGTGCGACCACTCGTTGCGGTCGTGTGGTTCACAATTAACAGACATCGAACGAAAATAAACAGAAATCGCACTATTTGAATCACTTGTCAAATAAATAAAAAATAGCTATTCAAAAATAGAGGAGCCCTAGGCGAGAAACACCACTACACGAAAATAAGGAGAGAACTCTAAAATTCCCGAGTCCGTAACGCTTCCGGTGGTTCCCAGTATGTGTTTCCATCGTATCAAACGGTACGCTATCCCTCTTATTAGGTACATAACAAACTTTATCCGTAACCACAGTTTACAGTCGTGTCTAAAATGTATGGAATTAATCTAATCGCTTTTCATAACGTTACGCAACTATTGGACTAATATTAAGATTTGTCTTGAAGAAAATAGCTACTGCTATCGCGTGGTCTGTCTGAGAAATCCTTGTAGGTAATGAATGACCAACAAGGATTTCTCAAACGGACCACGCGTCTCGGACAGATCCATGGTGTCCATGGTTACTAATCCCATTTTCATTTGGTCATTGCCTGTAGCGAGTTACGGCAGCCTCTGCACCGGCATGGCGATGGGATGGACATCGCCCGTCCTGCCACAACTCCGGGCCGGGGAACACTCTCCGCTCTCCACTCCGCCCACTGATCAGGAGGAGTCTTGGATCGGCTCTCTCTTAGTTCTTGGAGGGCTCATCGGTATGTATGGAGGGATGTATGTATTGGAGGGCTCACCTACTAACTTGGTAACCATTAAAAGAAAAGAACATCATTTAGTAATATCTATAACTAGCTGACCCGACAGACGTTGTCCTACCCGTTAAATAAAACAAAACCTTGAACCCATATACAATACTACTACCCTACCCAACCTTACTACTACCCTACCCTACTACAACCCTACCTTACTACTACCCTACCCTACCCTTTAACTACCCTACCACCAATTTTCAACCAAATCGGTTCAGCAGTTCTTGAGATAAATAAATAGTGTAACTTACACGACTTTCTTTTATTTATAAAAGGACTCTCTGTAAAATAACAGATTGTCACAATTAGTTTGTTCTCATTTTTTTCACGAAACTAACCTAACCTAACTACTTGCACAAAAGTCACCACAAACCGAGCGATTTTATGTTTATCTAGATGCAAATGTTGCAACCTCTACTTAGGTATTTTGTGGCTCTGTCTATTTGTTGCTTCTATAATACTAACTTGAAAGTCTTTGCTTATTTGCTTTTTTTGCTTACTTTGCTTATGGCGAATACTTTTTAATTTTTTTTTTGTATAGTATTTATTTTTTAAAGATACGCTGTGTGCGATGTCGAAAATTATCATGTATCTGCTAAAGGGCTATTAACTTTGCATTTCACCCTATATCTAGGTATATAAACGATGTACAGAGTACGACGAAGTCTAAAGCTATATGTCCGTTGATAAGTCACGTCGCCGTAGCGTCGCGAATTTCTTTGACTTAAACACAGAATAGGCGATAGTCAAACAAATATTTGTTTTATTTTGTTGTTATACCGGCTTCAAAAATACATTATCTGTAAAAAAAATCAACTGTCTATGCGAACACGGTTTATGAGATACAGCCTGGTAACAGACGGACAGACAGACAGCTGAAATCTCAGTGATAGGGTTCCGTTTTTACCCTTGGAGTACGGAACCCTAAAAAGGAATTCGCGACGCTTAGGTGATGCGTTCTTCGTCACGACTTATCACTGCGCGTGTAGCTTAAGATAGTCAGGTTTTATTATTTTGCTGACGACAGACAAAAAGAGGAAAAATGTGGTTACGAAGTTAACCATTAGGGTTTTCCACATCATAACATATTTCTCGTCAACCGGATGCTTATAACGCATCATCATCATCATCCGAGCGTTGTTCCCGGTTGCATCTTTCTCGAGAGCCCGGGGTCCGCTTTCCTACTTTTACGTCTCCACTTCGCACGATCTTCGGCATCCCGTGTAGTGAGGCCATTTGCACGCATATCCGACAACGTCAAGCCAGCACTTCTTGGGTCTTCCCAATCTGCCGCGGCCGGGCGGGGGCTCCATAGCAAGACATTAGTTTCCCACGTAACTAGCCGGTTTCCGTAGAACGTGGCCGTACCACCGTAAGCGGCATTCTTGCAGTTTGTCTGCAATGTCTCGGACATGAAGGCTGCCCCTGATGCGGATGCTTATAACGCTTAGCTCCCGTAAATTGCCTTAGACTTCAGTTTTAAACTAAGGGCCTTTGGTTTAATTCATTTTTACACGCAATGTAAGGAAAAACGTAGCCCTGGCGTAGAATAGGATGACCCCATCTCTTCTGTGAGTGTCGTAAAAGACGACTAAGAAATCTATGAGAGACTAGCAAACCTTCAGTTGTTCCAGCCCAGTGGCGGATATACAGCTTGGTCCCTAGGAGGGTTGGTGTCAGGCAGGCGGCTAGCCGTAAACATATTTGCGGAAGGAATGGTCAATAATGGATGACTTACCTACTGCATTGACCCCAAATAAAAAACAATTTAGGGTTTAGCGGACCCCGGGCTTCCGAGAGGGATGCAACCGGGAACATCGGATGAGAAGGAGAACAATACACTTTTTCAACTTACACGATTTCCGTCTATAAAAATATTTAGAACTTCGTGGTCGCGAGAACCGTGTAACCCGTTTCCCGAAACGTCGAAGTAATTAATATCCATAGTTATCTAAAACGCGATCTAGACCAGGAGTTTTTAAAATTAATAAGGAGAACAATGTAAGGAAAAACCATTGAACACATTAACGGAGAGTTTTCGAACATCTCGACCTAGAACTGAATTGAAGTGAATTTGGCATTGAATTCAGCATTCAGCAGCATCATTCCATGGGTAGAAGTAAATTGTTGTAAATACGTGGAATTATCAGGTAATTACCGAGCTCAGTTTAGATCAAGGTTGAATTGATTCGTATTGTTTTGTAGGTACCTAACTAACTAGTAACTACCTAACTAGATAGACAATTGAGCCGTGACTTTTACTTACTTTGAAATAATAGAGATTGCCGCCGCACTGAGAGACGTTTAATGGTAATTAAACTATCACTAAGTAAAGGTTTCACTAAGAAAATCTTTGCTTAGTGATAGGTAGTTTAATTAAAACTTAAACGGCTTTGAGTGCGGTGGTTTGTCTATTTTAAGATGATCATTCTACTAAGGCTTATTGGATTGGAACAGGATGGTAGAAATTTAAATAAATTTAAATTAGAAAATAGAAAAAGGAATAAGGAATAAGGATTATTTCCCATTTCGAAGACAAACGTGCACTACTTATAAACAAACTAGCAGCTCCCCGCGGTTTCACCCGCATAAGTCCCGATCCCGTTGGAATATCGGGATCAAAAATAGCCTATAGCCTTCCTCAATAAATGGACTATCCAACACCGAAAGAATTTTTCAAATCGGACCAGTGGTTCCTGAGATTAGCGCGTTCAAACAAACAAACTCTTCCGCTTTCTTATATTGGTATATAGAGTATAGATAGAAATAGATGTAGGTAGGCGCGAGAGCTAGCGACGCGGGTACTCCGCTTGAATGTCACGGCGCGACTGAATCTGTTCGGCGAATGTGGCGGCCGCGAGGCCACTGGACCTTTACCTTATATTTCAGAACTAACGAAATTAAAAACTGTATTTTGTAATTCAAATCATGACTGCACTGTATTGAGCTAAGTTCAGTTCTTATACAAAGTTTTATTAGTTTACGTAAAATATTGACTGAGTAAAATCACTTATTTGTATAATTTAGAGGAAAGTTTGGGATTTTTTTCTATCGAGAAAATTTTCAGGAATCGTGTTTTCACGTCATGACTGCATTAGTAAGTATCCTCGACTTTAATAAATATGGTTTCAATAACTTTCGTTTCTAATAATTTTTGTAGTTATTCATCCTAGAAACATCAGTTCTGACCTACTACGAGGCCTTAAAACAAAAAACTAAAGATACGGTACCTAGTCTCGGAAAATGAGACGATTAAACTGCGTCTAGCTGACGCACTAGCCTCAGTCGTAGTCGAGCCGTTGCCGCGTGAGCACGTGCTGTCACACTGCGATCATCTTTTTGACATCCATAAGACTGACTTTTTGCTTATTTACAAATGCCTGAATCATTCTTGAAGAAAAATGTTTTTAAATACAATAATTTTATGAAAATGCATGTAGGTGTTTCTAGCTCATTTTTCGAATACACAATGGTATAATATACCGTAAATATAAAAATGCTACTTTTATACAGATAATTCAAAAGTAAAACTGAAGTCACATTGACAAGATTACCATAGGCATTAGGCATACCAACACAGTTATGCTGTGAGAGTAAAAGTGGAGTGCATTTTTTGACTAAAAAATCTCTAACTGGATAGAACCTATGTGCATATGGGGGTGGTACCCTAAAAAATGTAATTTTAATTATTTTAAGCTGTTGCCGCGGGCTTTGCCGTAACGCAAATAAAGCCTAGCACCCCCCACTCTATTGCACTATTGCTATGCAATAGCTTTACCGCGGCAGCCCCCGAGTGCCACACGTTTTTATATAGCACTTTGTTAGCATGATCAATATGTATACTCATGCAACGTTACAGCTTCGTAATAAAAGGCGTCTCTGAGCTAAGCCGCGGACGGACGGACAGACAGACAGACGGATATGACGAAACTATACGGGTTTCTTGTTGACTACGAAACCCTACAACTCGAAAATTTGTTTGTATTTTAGTTTGTTAGAAGTGGTTAAAAAGTAGAATAACAATGTTATTGTCGTGCGTATGAAACTACGGAGCGTAACTAGTATACCTACCTAATCAAAATGTATTTTGAAATTAATTAACGAATCAAAATTTTGCAACTCAGTGTTAGGTAATTTAAAAGCGTCACTAAGTTCTCGTCAAACCGACACGGTTATCTACCCAAGTCAGAATAAATACGAGAATAAAAAAAAAAGTTATAAAAACACATTTTATTGAGCTTCAAACCTTAAGGACCCCATCATGCCCCCCTCTCCCCTACTAGCTGTATTCTTTCTTGTAAGAATAATAAATAAATTCTGTGAACAACGCACAGCGTCATCTAGCCCAGACAAATAAATACAAACAAACAAATATTTATTTTTAAGCATAAATACGTCCACTCGGCGGGAATCGAACCCTCAACCTTCTGCATTGCAGTCGAGCATTCGCCCGACGCACCACAGGGGTCGTCAACAATATTTGTTCTCATTACATTCTCCAATATAGTATAATATAAATTTAATAAAATGTTTTTATACTTCGTTTTTTTTTTAATTTCAGACTACGATTTGACGTATTGATTCTTTGTTTTTTTTTTCTATCTGACAAAAAATGTCAAATCAACTAAACATAGTCTACAATTAAAAAAGAAGAATAGGTAGCCTATTTTGCCTGTGCTATTTTATGAATCTAGTGACACCTCATTAAAATCGGTTTAGTAGTTTAGGCGCTACGGTGGAACATACAAACATACATACAAAAACATAACCCTTTCTTTTGGCTTCGCCTTAGTCGGGCAAAAACGAAAGACAAAGCAATAAATATCTTTCCATACCAAAATCTACCTTAGTCAATTATTTAATTTTAGTATTTAATAATATAGTCACGTTGATTTGTAAAGAGCTTTAAAGTTAAAAATGCTACGTTTTTACGACCTACCAAAGGTCGGTATTTAATTGAGTGCCAAACATGACGTAGCACATTTGCCTCTAACCATACATAACACGTGGCCCAAGACGTAGGTGACCTACCTAACTTAAGTATAACAAAAACGGAAGTCAGCATAGTAAAAAACCGGCCAAGTGCGAGTCGGACTCGCCCACGAAGGGTTCCGTACCTTTTTGAATTGAATGGAAGGTAAATTGCGGTTAACGATTTATGACGTATTAAAAAAAACTACTGACTAGATCTCGTTCAAACCAATTTTCGGTGGAAGTTTACATGGTAATGTACATCAAATATTTTTTTTAATTTTATCATTCTCTTAGTTTAGAAGTTACAAGGGCGGGGGACACATTTTACTACTTTGGAAGTCTCTCGCGCAAACTATTCTGTTTTGAAAAAAATGTTATGAGAAACCTCAACATCACTTTTGAAGACCTATCTATAAATACCCCACACGAATAGGCTTGATGAAAATTTTTTGAGGTTCAGTTATTTATTAGTATGGGGAACCCCAATTTTTTTTTTGTTTTTTCTATTTTTGTCTGTGAAATCTTAATGCGGTTCACCGAATACATTTACTTACCAAGTTTCAACAGTATATAGCTCTTATAGTTTCGGAAAAAAGTGGCTGTGACATACGGACGGACAGACAGACATGACGAATCTATAAGGGTTCCGTTTTTTGCCATTTAGCTACTTGGTAAGTAGATGTATTCGGTCAACCGCATTAAGATTTTCACACAAAAATAGAAAAAAAGTACTAAATTTTTGGGGTTCCCCATACTTAGAACAGAACCTCAAAAAAAAAATTCATCTAACCTATACATGTGGAGTATTTATGGATAGGTCTTCAAAAATGATATTAAGGTTTCTAATATCATTTTTTTCTAAACTGAATAGTTTGCGCGAGAGACGCTCCCAAAGTGGTAAAATGTGTGTCCCCCCCCCCCCCTGTAACTTCTAAAATAATGGAATGATAAATCTAAAAAAAATATATGATGTACATTACCATGTAAACTTCCAACGAAAATTGGTTCGAACGAGATCTAGTAAGTAGTTCTTTTTAATACGTCTTAAATCGTAAACCGCAATTTAGCTTTTATTCAATTCAAAAAGGTACGGAACCCATCGTGCGCGAGTCCGACTCGCACTTGGCCGGTTTTTTTTCTATGGAGTTTTTATAGGAATCGTATTTTTACATCTAAAAGGAAATTTGTAAATCAACATAATTATCCTCGAAATTAAAATAAATAATTATTGTTATTTGTTATGCTTAAAAATAAATATTTGTTTCTGGTCTGACCTCTTTTATGTACTTTTAATAATAATATTGTTATTTCGAAAATTTTGAGTTTAAAGTTTACGTGAAAATCAGCTGTTTGTTGTTTGAAAGTTTGAGGTCATTGGCTCTAGGGTGCCCTTTAATTTAGTTTCGACCACTACAATCTAAACATTAATTGGCTTTATTTCAAATTGCCGTGTAGCCCCGGCATAGAATAGGGTTACCCCATCTATTCTCATGTGTCGTAAAAGGCGACTAAGGGATCTGAGGGAGGCTAGCAAACCTTAAGTTCTCCCCTCGCGGTGGCGGATAAACTGCATGATTCCTAAGAGGGTTGGTCTCAGGCAGGCGGCCGGCCGTAAAAAGATTGCCAAATCTAATTACGGAATGTGAAATAAAAAAAAAACTATTTGGGGTTTAGCGAACCCCGGGCTCCCGAGAAGAATGCAACCGGGAACATCGTTCGGATGAGAAGATTCACAATTTCATGACAATTTCAGACTTTTTTTTTTTTCAAAAATAGTTGTGAATTTCTAAAAGTTGTTCTTCTAGACCTCTAGAACAACCCCGTTTCGGCTTAATATCCCCTCTTTGAACGATTGCTACCCAAAAGGTAGTAGGTAGGTACGTACTAATACAATTAATTCGACATAGTCGAATTTACAAAAACTATTATACTTCTATGATTCTTCTAGGATGTAACCCCTTATAGCTTAAACATACCTTAACGATAATCTCTTATCTAGTATCTAGACCAGCGGTCGTCACACTTTTCTGGCCAAGGGCCACACAGGACAATGTGGGTATTAGCACCGGGCCGCAGAGTAAGGGCGTTTGCCTACCATTACGTATTCGGTTAATTCTGTTATTAATTTAGCCTTAGTTGAAAATTGAAAACAAAATCATACATATTTTAACCGCCTTAAAAAAAAAGAGGAGGTTCTTAATTCGTCGCGTTTGTTTTTTTTTTTGAATGTTGTGTTCATCCCAAAAAAAAAACTTTTAGCCAGCTTGACTTGATTATTTTTTTTAATTGCAAGTTGGGAAGCTCCGAAATGGATCTGATCTTCGGAGATCGAACCGAACGAGATTGGTCCTCAAAATCCAGTAAATATTTCACTTTCGATCAAAGGGCTTTAATTTTAGCAGATATGCGCTAGAACTGAAATTCAAATACGAAGAAAAATAAAGAAATTCTTAAAAAAACCCCGTAAAGTCTGAAGTCGGGCAGATTAATTATAAACAAATCCTACATAAAACTGCACGGCTTCAAACTTCAGGCGTTATTTTACGATTTTTTAGAATAATGTTAGAAAAAGAAAATTGTAACATTTTTTTAAACAAAATAATGTATTTATAATTTAAGAATTATGTTGTTGAACTTTTTAATTATTGCTCGTAAATACTAGGCATGCCTTTTAAGTTCTGTCGTTTGTATATTTGCCGCCAATTTTAAAATTAGAACTTTTCAAAATTTAAATTTGTTAGAATTTCGAATATCAAAACAATTGAAAGCATTAGGATTAATGCAATTGTTTAGTCACAGCGTTGGTTTGAATCTGTCAGGTCACGTACGAAAATGAATCTTACTAAGGAAAATGTTCGTGCAATAATTTTCTATAACTTTCGAAGAGGCCTCACGCAACTTCAGTGTTTCGAAGAGTTAACATCTGTACTCCATGATGAAGTCCCATGTCTGCGGACCATCGAACACTGGTATTTGGAATTTGAGCGTGGACATACCACACTTAGTGACAAATTTCGTGAAGGACGTCCAAAATCCGCCTTCACTGAAGATGACATCGTTGCTGTGAGACAACTAATCGTCAAAGATCGTCATGTGACATATCGAGAGATAGAGGCGTTATTAGGCATCTCAGGGACAACCATTCAAAAGATATTGCATGAGGCGCTTGGTGTGAGAAAACTAGTTTGCCGTTGGATCCCGCATTTGCTTTCCGACGATCATAAGGCGGCCAGCGTCAGATGGTGTAAGAAAACTCTTCAGAGGTTCAACCGAGGAGAGTCAAATCATGTCTACGACATCATCAGTGGTGACAAATCTTGGATCTATGCCTACGATCCTGATTCCAAACAACAATCTACAGTCTGGGTTTTCCAAAACGAGCCAAAGCCGACTAAAGTTGTTCGCTCTCGAAGCACTTCAAAGAAGATGGTGGCTACGTTCGTGGCGAAAACCGGTCATGTTGCGACGATTCCACTTGAAGATCGTAGAACGGCTAATGCAGAGTGGTATACCACAGTTTGTTTACCACAAGTCATCGCCGAACTTCGGAAATCTAGCCCAAAGCGACGCATCATCCTGCACCATGACAACGCAAGCTCACATACCGCTCGTCAAACGATTGAGTATTTGAAGCAAGAAAACGTAGAAATTCTTGACCATCCTCCATACAGTCCTGACCTAAGCCCTAACGATTTCTTTACATTTCCTAAAATTAAGAAAACTCTTCGTGGTCAAAGGTTCCAGTGCAGTGAAGAAGCGGTCGACGCTTTCAAGTCAGCCATTTTGAACACCCCCACTTTGGAGTGGAATAAATGTTATAATAACTGGTTCGAGCGAATGGAAAAGTGTATTAAACTTCGTGGTGAATACTTTGAAAAACAATAAAAGGTACTATAAGGTTATATAGTTTTTTTTTTCTTCAAACGAAAGAACTTAAAAGGCATGCCTCGATCGACATCTTTGGGACTACGTGCAATCCTTATTGTGTCTTCCAAATTGGTTGAAAGACGATTGCGGTATTTGTTTTTCAAGTATTTATTTATAATTATTATTGTTTGTAACGTCTCCGTTTCACGGGGCTATGGAGCCCCGGACCTTTGGAAGGCGTGCGTGGGGCCGAAGCCAACACGTAGAGGCCCGTTTCAGTCACAATTTTAATCGCAAAGTATGAAATGGACACCAAACCGGCGGTTATCGCTATAACAACACTATAAAATGCAGCCAAGGACAACCCCCGGTTTGGATAGTACTATTGTGTAAACTACGGATGAAAACTTCTTGGGCTATGAAAATGGGTTGGTAGTGGATTGGCTACTGGGGGGGGAACTATGGGGACTGTGGCGCCTGCCGTAACAATGTAAAAATACACGTAAAAATGGCAGACGGAGTCTCGCCAACTCACAAACTGGGCCACCCTAAATGAAGCCGAGCAAATTACAGCCAGGGGGCAACCGGGGCGTGAGTGGATGAAGGACGGAGAGGCCTCCCTGGATTTTATGCTCAGGTCACGGGCTCCCTGAGGGGACCCTCAGCCTACCTGGCCCACTCACCACTTACGATTGGCATCCATCCTACGAGCAGAGTGGGAGCTCTGCTCTCGCGACTCCACTCTGGCCGGCCGGTGAAGGCAAACCAGAGGTGGGGGACCGCTTCCTCATCAGTGTTCACTCCGACCAGCCAACTAAGGCAAGCCGGAGGTGAGGAACGGTGATTTCCCCCTGGAGCACTCGGGAAGCCGCATTAATTTATTATTATTATTATATTTATTCAGGTATTTATTTTCGAAAATGAAGTCTTACAGAGATTAGCCCAAGAAAATAAAGTTAAAACAAATTGTGTGCAGTCTTGTAGGTAAACGTTTTTAGTTGCTAGGTACTTTTTCCTAAATCAAATCTGTTTTGATATTTTTTATGGAGCGTAACTACAGCCCTTTATCTCACGAGCGCGGGTTTAGTTTAATTATATGTAAGTAGCTTTATTGTCCTTGTATCAAGTATGTTGTTAAAGCAAGCTCGCCTTGCCTTCAGCATACACATACAAATTCGCGTCAAAATCCGAAAACTTTACTTAGTTGACTATTGATATAATTTGTTTTGTCGCGGGCCGCACAAAAACCGGCCGCGGGCCGCAGTTTGACGACCACGGATCTAGACTAAATAAGGCACTATTGAGGTAGGTTTTACAAATTTAATATCAATATTCTGTTCGAGCTGACTAGTCTCGTGAGATAGAACGCAACGATATCGCGATTCAACGTCGCCACTAACGCCATCTGTTATCCTTAGCACTCTCTCTCTCTTCCGAGCGATGTTCTCGGTTGCATCCCTCTCGGGAGCCCGGGGTTAGCACCTAGTAGTGATAAGTTATCCTTAGCACTACTAATAATAAAAAACCGTCCAAGTGCGAGTCGGACTCGCGCACGAAGGGTTTCGTACCATTATCTATACAACAGATTTTGTTTTGAAAGGTAAATTGTGGTTTACGATTTATGACGTTTTAAAAAAAAACTATTAAATAGATCTCGTTCAAACCAATTTTCGTTGGAAGTTTGCATAGTAATGTACATCATACCTATATAATTTTTACTTTTATCATTCCATTATTTTAGAAGTTACAGGGGGGGACACACATTTTACCACTTTGGGAGCGTCTCTCGCGGAAACTATTCAGTTTAGAAAAAAATGATATTAGAAACCTTAACATCATTTTTGAAGACCTATCCATAGATACTCCACATGTATAAATTAGATGTATTTTTTTTATGAGGTTCAGTTCTAAGTATGGGGAACCCCAAAAAATTTGTACTTTTTTTCTATTTTTGTGTGAAAATTGTTACCTCTACTTACATCTACTTACCAAGTTTCAACAGTATAGCTCTTGTAGTTTCGGAAAAAAGTGGCTGTGACATACGGACGGACGGACAGACGGACAGACAGACATGACGAATCTATAAGGGTTCCGTTTTTTGCCATTTGGCTACGGAACCCTAAAAAGGTTGTCGCTAAACAACATATCTAAAGGCTATTGTTACCCTGATTATTCCCAATAAAAAGTAATTTATACGCTGTAAAAATGAAAAAAAAATGTTTCTCCGTTTTATTTCATTTCAAATTAATATTTTGGAAAACCTTGTGGTGGGGACCCAAAAAAAGTAAAATCTTAATCCGAATAACATATCGATATTAAGGTAGAAAAAAAAAATTATAATTTATTTTGGTATTAAGTTTGTATGGAAATGGTAACAGTCGCCGCGTTCTTAAGTACTACTTTTAAATCTGTATCTAACACCTACAAGTATACCTAGTTAGAGATCCAGAGTCAGATAATCTACATCATACCTCTATCTATAGCAGGGGTTCCCTAACTTATTTGAGTCGCGCCCCCCTTTCGACCATAAAAAAAATCCGCGCCCCCCCGTCCTCCAGTCCAGTTTGTCAGGTCAGGATAAAAAAGTGTTCAAAATAAGGATTTTTATTGCTCATTAAATTTTTTCAGTCTTACAAAAGTTATTTGGTAAGTTGTACCAAATACCTTTAAAAGCGCCCGTGAGGGTCACCTCACGAGCGCTATCAAAGGTATTTGGTCACTGCCAGCCTAGAGGATGATATTGGCCGACTGAGGAAACAATATTATGTTCTTCACAGGCGTCAATTTCAATTAATTTCATTGGTCGTACCGAGCCGTCTGGAATGCATTCTCTCAGCGATCGCAGGTATTAACTGCACAGGTGGCCCACGCCCCCCCTGGGGGGCGCGCCCCCCAGTTAGGGAACCCCTGATCTATAGGCTAACTTAAGATAGTTAATCGACATTTAAACAAATCTGAAAGGTTATTCAGAGAGATTCGGCCCGATACTGAAGCTTTTTTTTACATTGCCAGCACTTTCATTCAGGTACAGTCGACCGAAAAAAATCATGCATAAAATGACAATTATCCGGGTCTTTCGGCAAGATCGGGAATGGAAGACTTGATTTTTGAGAAATGATTTTAAGTGTCGGTTAACGATCTAAAGATAGCCTGTAGAAGTACTCGATGAGGTAGATGATCCGTCACTGTGATCTCATACTATTGAATAAATAAAGCTACGAGAATGGCTAATATTCAACTAATCGACGCTGTCCTTGATTATTGCATTGGTGACTGAGATATTATCTAACAAACTAAGGTCTGAAGTTATTGTAGGTTTAGATACAACAATTAAACACAACTGTGGATACAATAAACGAGTATTAATCACCGAAGAATCAAGGAAGTGATTAACTATTGGTACATAATTTAATAAATAATGTCAGTCTAGATAGACCTAGACACAGGTGATAAAGTAGGTAGGTAGGTACATTGATTTCCGTAACGTAATGTTCCTAGGTAGTTAAATAGAAGTACATACATAATAATTATAATAAGTTCTTACTGTTAAAGCTTTTGAGTATAACTGCAAGGGTCTTTGAGGTATTTTAAGGTTGAAGGCAGATTTGTGTAAATAAAAACGGCCTATTTAGCCGTATTTATGTAATGTATAGGTATCTGTTTAGTACAGTAATAGCCTAAAACCGGCGATTACTCTACTAAACAGAAGTTGGATTCAGCAGGGTTATATTTCGCGTATATATATAAAAAGCTAGCGCTGTTCGAAATAGGTTTGCAATTGACAACGTCACTTGATGGGAATCGACAGTCGAGGCTTGCCTAAAAGATACCTTTTCAATTAAAAGTTGTAGTACTTGTACATGAAAGAGTAATTTTTTTTGATTGTAAGTCGAGCTTTACAATAACTACCGGGGCCTTACTATCAGCTCGAAATTGCAGGAGCTTATTCGTGCAGTTCTTAAGTAAGACTGATTAGGGCTTTGAACTGTTTAACTTGGTAAAATTGATCATGGTACAATTACATAGGATACATGAGTTAGGTATGAACAGCATGGTAAAGGCCCTGTATGCAAAGTAAATTTTAATTTCACAGGTCCATTTATAACGGTCCCCCTATCGAAACACATCGGTCGTCGCTGGCTTATCATGGGCTCAAACCTTCCACTCCTACTGGGTTGGCTTTTGGCCGGCGTAGCCACAAACCTGCCTACTCTATACGCGGCTCGAATGTTGTGGGGTTGTGCTACGGCTATGCAGTTTGCGACTGTACCTATATATATTGGAGAGATTGCCGAGGTTAGTAAATATACAATATAGTAGGTAAGCTCTTTGGCAACTTTCTAAACTACTTATAAGTGTCTGCCAAAGAAGGGATCATATTGTAAACTACCTGAGTCCCGCTGTTTTACCCGTGTATCGTGTATCTGTGTGACTATCGTGGGAATATCGGGGTAAAAGTCTCCAGCTATCTGCGTATTAAGTTTCATCGTAATCGGCTCAGTAGTTTTAGCGTGAAAAAGTAACAAACGCATACTCATTTACTTACTTACTTTACACATATTTTTAATTTGATAAAATTGTTGGATTGATACATGTGCTAAGCAAGCGTATGACTATCTAATCAGATGGTGTGTAAAGGTGCGTGGGGTTAGGATGTAGCATCCCTGTTCACTACTGACTGACTAAGTCAGGAGTCACACGAATGAAGTTGGCAATCAAACCAAGTTCGTCTGTCTGACCTGTCTTCCTTTACTTACGTTTTATCCATTACTGAGGTACACACGGTGGGCGAACGTCTGACTAGTAATTTACAAACAATCTTGTACTCTCGATTGTCTGCCACTTATTTCCCAGCCTACTTACTAACTTTGGAGCTTACTTACTTAAATGATTTTAATGACCATTTCACCTTACAGGACAAAATACGCGGCTCACTAAGCGCTCTGTTCCTGCTGTTCATCAACGTGGGTTTCCTGTTAGCCTACGCTATAGGTCCGTTCACCAGCTACTGGGGTCTGACCGGCGTGGGCGGAGTGCTGTCGCTGTTGTATGTGCCCTTCTCTTATAGCCTGCCGGAGACACCGTTCTTCTTGGTTTTTAAAGGTAAGTCGTCTTTTGAAGCGCGATTAATATCACTTAGCCTCACTTGCGCTACCGCGAGTCCGTTTTTAAGTTTAGGTTTAGATTTAGTTTAACAAAATGAAATAATGTCCAAAATACGTATGGTACCTACAAGACAAGACAAGGGCGTAAGTCTTGCGATCATGTTACGCTTTGTCTCACCGAAGGCATGATATTATATCATGCGCTAGCCAATTGCGTCAAAGGTGCCCGTTCCGTCGTGAAGAAATTCTTTGGTGATTTCTATTGCACATAAAAATATAAAATAAAAAGACAGATTTAGAAAAAACAATAATTCCATAAAATGAAGTTTCCTAAAAACTTCATAAATGGAGAGCCCATTTAGCAGTCAAGAGTAAATTCAGTACAATTTCACCAGGTCGCTACGAAGAGGCCTCATCAGTACTCCAAACTCTGCGAGGATCGTCCAAAGAGGGTGTGAAGACAGAATTAGAGGACCTAAAGGCAGTTGTGGCGCGGGAATTCAAAGTCGAACCCAGGATACAGGATCTATGGGCCACTAGAGGCAGTGTTAAGGCTTTGGGTAAGTACCACCCCTGATACAACTGAACTAACAATACCTTTATGTTATAATTAGTCTCTACTTGGCGGCTAACAGTAGGTACAGTAGATACTACGAAAACTGTGATTAGACGTGTAGTCTAATCACAGTTTTCATTATCAATCTCAGATGCAATTTCTCCGAATAGGGGTTGTACTCCTATCCAGAGAAATTGCAGTTTAGACCTCCTGTTTATGACGAAGACCAGCTATAGACCATTAGATGTGTTTTTTATGAGACAAGCATTTGACCGTTCCTCACCTGTTAGGAAGCGATGATGAGGTGAACGATGTAGCTTGCCTAGCAGAACCCTTTATTCACTTTAAGCTTGCATACTTCTGTAGTTTATGGGGAATATCGACGCGGGAAGTGAGTTCCACTACTTGGTAGCATGGGTGATCTTCGTTAGTATCTCTCGTTGTCTTGTCGTAAAATGGGCAAGAGAGAACAAGATCGTGGATGCATTTCCCAAAGTGGATACAATTAAAGATGAGTACTACAAGACTACCTGAGTTTGCGACATTTGATCCTAATTCCTTGATAGTAAAAAGCCTGTTTTCTTTAAATTAAATATTCACATTGTTTCACATTCGCATTTTTTATATAAAACGAATTAGTTACCCGAGCTTGTATAGCTGTATTTAGATACGCAGGCGTCCATTTTTGTATGGAAAACACATCATTTCTATGTGCCCACGTAAGTTAATAAGATCTTTGTGTACATAACTTAATTAATGTGGTAAATTCTAGGTATCTGCATATTCCTAGCCATGTTGCTTCAGCTGTCTGGTATAGATGTGTTACTGTTCTACATGGAAGAGCTGTTAGCGAAGGTCGGAACTAAGATATCGCCCTCAGACGGCACCATTATCATGGGTTGTGTTCAGGTAATTTGCATTAGCTAGGACTGCATTATTTTTAGACTTTACAGTACAGTGGTAAAAGTGTTTCGGTGAGAAAGGTGATCCGAAAGGGGTTTTGAGACGTGAATGGTCTGTTTTCACATCAGTAACGTAGTACATTACGTACCTACAATACTTTATACTTAATATATAATGTTTTATAACGTTACATAACTGCTGTATGCAACATTAGACGTACAACTGCGGCTCCTTTTTTATGAAAAAAAATCAAGCTTCTTTCTCGAAAATCAGCAATTTCTGGGAGATGCCTTAATTCATTGTTAGCTTTGCCTAGTATTTGAGAAAACAATAGCCAGCCAACCTCAATTATGCTTTTTATTTTAGGTGGTAACAAGTTGTATCACGCCTTTGGTAGTGGACCGGCTCGGAAGAAAACTGCTAATGTGGACCACTTCTTTAGGACTTACTATATTCCTGGTAAGTTAAAAACAATTATTTGTGGTATCAGAGTGTGGTATTGTAGTTATGTACCCAATATTAAAAAACAAATCGGTTGGGCATACGCACCGCAAAACTAAATATTTAAAAAAAAATTGCTCTTATAAGATCTTTATACACAGCGCAATCTAGCCCCAAGCTAAGCACAAGGTTTGTACTATGGGTACTAGACAACGGATATACTACATAAAACACTTTTTTTTAGTAAATACCTACATATGATACATAGAAAACACTCAAACCAGAAACACATATTTATTTTTAAGCATAAATACTTGCACCCAGCGGGAATCAAACCGGCGGCATTCTGCGCCCGACGCGCTACAGAGGCCGTCAAACCTATTTTATTTTATTTATTCATATCACTGACCTCAATGGTACAAGTCGCTGGACAGGTCATGGCGCACTGAATTTTGTGCCTATTTGATCTGCGCCATGTTGCGCTGTTGTCGCGCATTTCTTTTTGAAAGTGATGGTGACCGTCCACGGAACTATTAGTACCACGGGCGGTCAACAGCGCAACATGGCGCTAATCAAATCGGCACAAAGATCTAATGTCATTTTGTATGGTATACCAATTCCAGCGTACTTGTATAGTTTCATTTCAGTGATTCATATAATTTCGCAGACACTGATCGGCGTGTACGCTTTACTGGACAGTTACTACAAAGTAGACGTGGCCCCAGTCGCGTTCATACCACTCCTTTGTCTTATTGTCTACATGATTATGTTTACACTTGGTATGTAGAATAACATCCTATCTTCACTCATCTACTTGCTTACGCACGTACGTAGTAAGGGAACATGGTGTACTTGGGATTGTTTTTTTGTTTTTTACTAAAAAAAAACAAATACTTTTCGCGTCACAAAGTCGTTTTCCGTCTTCTATGGTCAAACGCGAGAAACTGTTTTTTGAAAGTTAGTTGTAAGTTACAGTTCGTAGATGAAACAGCGTTATTGGTAGGTTGAAAAATACTATTGAAAAAATAAATGCGAAGTATGATTTTTTTTCTTTGGGTTCAAAGTACAACAGGTTCCCTTAAATATAATGCAAAATCGCTATTCGCCAAGTGCCTATATAGATTTACTGAGGGTAGCTTAGCGTTGTTAGATTTTTTTTATAAACTGTTCATTTTTTAGGGTTCCGTACCTAAAGGTAAAAACGGGACCCTATTACTGAGACTTTTTATATTGCAAAGTTTCGCTAAAGCTTTTAAAGTATTAAGTATCTAGTAATTTCTTGCAAAGTTACCAACAGTAGCTGAACCGTTTTCGAAAAAAAATTAACAATGTTGATGCAACATTTTAGTTAAAGAATACGCTATAGTTACAAGGAAAATACATTCGCTTATTATTTTTACATTCGCAAACCGACACAATTCATAAAAGTACAAACTGGATAAAATTTCGCATACTTTACATTTGCAAAGTCCTCTCATGTGCAAATGGAAACAATTTACAAAAGTGTGACTGGCATCACAACAGCCATGTCCCACGGTTTCGCCCGCGTAAGTCCCGATCCCCTGGAAATTACGAAAAACCCGAATTTATTTGTGTTTCTTTCCTGTATTACTCAGGCGTGGGTCCAGTGCCTTGGATATTGGTAGCAGAAATGTTCCCATTAAAAACGAAATGCCTCGCAAGTGGCATCTGCTCGTTTATGTGTTGGCTTGCTGGATTTATATGGACAAGGTGAGCAGTTCATTTATATTGGAAGAGACTTACAGTCGAATACAGGAACGCTACTTAAATTATGAAACAGCTTTTAAATTTAAAATAAGTATGGGAATTTTAGAGTTTGAGAGCTGCTTTACTGTTTAGGTAGAACTCAAATTTTGAGTAGCGTTTCTGTATTCGGCCATTATACCCGTATTTACAAACGACCCTACGAATGGACTCAGCTTTTGTCACATTTTCTCTGGACGTTGATTATCACTCACAAGAGCAAGACAAAGCATTAAGCCACGCATAGGGTCATTTGTGAATACGGCTGTTAGTCCGTTGATTCACCCGCCCGTAAGTCGTGATCCCACTGGGATTTCCATAAACCCCTTCTTAGCGAATATCTACACTTCACAAAGAAAACTCCCTTCTTTCAAATATCCAGGACCAGTGGCTTAGACTGACTGAACTGACTATATACTTTCGCGGCGTCTTCCGTACACATCTTGAATACCTGGGAATATCGATAAATAATAAGTATTAGAGATTCGATGTCTTTCGCACTAAGTTAATGAAACTTAGTGCGAAAGACATCGAATCGAAAGTTAAGTCGCTTCAGAGCCTATCCATTACAAACAAAAAAACATTCAAATAACTTGTGTTTCCTTATTTTTGTAACGCCTAATTGAATTTCACTAAACACATATTGTATTTTAGATTTTTCCGCGACGTATCATCT
This sequence comes from Idaea biselata, assembly GCA_958496205.1. Classification (NCBI taxonomy): domain Eukaryota; kingdom Metazoa; phylum Arthropoda; class Insecta; order Lepidoptera; family Geometridae; genus Idaea; species Idaea biselata. Next base: position 8,406,090 of record OY292394.1, read on the forward strand.
TCGTATGGAATTTATACGGCGTTTTGGATACTAGCTGCGTGCTGCGGAATCGGTTTCATATTCTCCATCACTTTACTACCAGAAACCAAGGGGAAAACCTTCGACGAAATTCAGGATATGTTGAATAATAAGTAAGAATGCACCATTGAGGTATAATGTACTAGTAATAGAGGTGAAGTCTTAAGAGGATAGTCTCCATACAAACGTAGTTTAAATTTTCCTCCCTGGATACATTAGAGCAAATATGTTTATGCCATAAAACTTATATCTGTCATGACTATGCATCTTAATTTTTTTCATTTTATTATTTTTTATTATTATTTTAATTGGAAAAAAAAGGTAGATGCATTGTCATGACAGATATAAGTTTTATGACATAAACATATTTGCTCTAATGTATCCAGGGAGGAAAATTTAAACTACGTTTGTATGGAGAAAGAGAATGGAGACTACCCTCTTAAACATATTCCATGATATCTTTTACGTGAGATAAATATAAAAAGCCGCTGCAGCGATGACAATATTGTTACGCTAAGATCACTGACCTCAATTATTTGGGCAGGACAAAGCGCACTGAATTTTGTGCCTATTAGATCTGCGCCATGTTGCGCTGTTTTCTGTTGAAAGTGATGGAGACCGTCCACGGAACTATTAGTTCCACGGACGGCCACCATCACGCGCGACAACAGCGCAACATGGCGCAAATTAAATCGGCAGATCTCATGTAATTTTGTATGGTATACCAATTCCAGCGTACTTGTATAGATAGAGTTCAGTGACTAAGATGAAGTCCATAACGTCAAAAGCATAATTGAATTTGTGGTAGCGTTACCGCAGCGACTGTTTATAACTGTCTTCCTTCTGATGCCATATCTACTGTTCAGGTTGAGATCAATGGAATGCACAATAAAAGAAAAAAATAATGTCTTAGTTTATACTAGATCTGAAATATAATGTTTACACTATTATAATAATACAATATTATTCATTTCAATTCAACAATATAAAAAATATGTAGGTTTAATAATTATTTTTTGTTGCAGGACAAACGTAAGCAAAACGGACGACGTGTAACAAAACATAGATTACTTTAAACTTTAGTTTGCGTTTAGTTTATTATACTTGTCACTGTAAAAATAATATTTCTTATTTCTATTGCTCAAGGCGTTCTACTCGAAATATTATCAAGAAAAATTGCATCGTTAACAATTCTCCTCCAGGGAAAGATGCATGATCGTAAGTTTACCGTGTAGTGGTGGCTTAGTTATTAGAGCACTCGCTCGGCTACCGAGGGGTATGGGTACGAACCTCGCTACAGAAGGATTTGACAATGCATTTTTCCTTGATAATAATTCGTTTGCAAAAATTATTAACAAATCGGCACGTAAACTTTATAAGTAAGACAGTCGATATAAACAAAACTTTATCGTGTAAGCAATCGAATGATTACGCTGCAATATTAAACTTATTTACTAAACTAATACATAGTTTTTTATTTAATTTAAATTAAGGGCCCTATGGAGGTTTTTTTCTATACAAACGTAATACCAAAAACATTGATAACATGTGATGTTTTAACAATCGAAAATGGGGCTTATTCATAGTAAGATAGTGTAGTAAAATAGTATTTATCTATCTTGTCGTGTCTTTTTCGACAAAATATTCACCAGCAACGAAGATAAACGATAATACATATATCTATTTCAGCACAAGTATTTTATTGTCATCTAATAATTGTATTGTCGTGAACACCACTTACGGCTAAGGTGTTACGATAACTAATTAATTAAAAAGTTGTAAATTTCAAGCATAAAGTCACTGCACAAAGAATATCCTGAATCGCGGAAGATTTAAATACAATTATGATATTATGATTACATGTATACTAAAGAAGACTCTGGATATTTTACATTAGTCCCGATCCCGTGGGAATATCGGGATCTAAAATAGCCTATAGCCATCCTCAATAAATGGACTATCTAACACCGAAAGAATTTTTCAAATCGGACCAGTGGTTCCTGAGATTAGCGCGTTCAAACAAACAAACTCTTCCGCTTTATAATATTATACTAGCAGCTCCCCGCGGTTTCACCCGCATAAGTCCCGATCCCGTGGGAATATCGGGATCCAAAATAGCCTATAGCCTTCCTCAATAAATGGACTATCTAACACCGAAAGAATTTTTCAAATCGGACCAGTGGTTCCTGAGATTAGCGCGTTCAAACAAACAAACTCTTCCGCTTTATAATATTAGTATAGATTCGCCAAGCAGTCTTGTGACAACCGGGATGACCTCATCTTATTCCAATAATCGGCAACATGCGTAGATTATTTGGTAGATTATATTATAGAGAAAAAGAAACGACATTTTTTTTGGTCGATCACTTGTGCTAGTGGTACATGTGAATTAAAACCTAATTATAAAATTTAACGTTGATTTTATTTCAAAGTGTTTCCCACATTTGCGATATTTAGTTTTTTGAAAAAAAAAAGCTTACCAAAATTCTACTCTTTCTATATGATTTGAACTTGCAACCATTACAAATTTGTTGGAATGCCCTTATCCGCTTGCGACACAAGAGGCCATCGCATCGAGACGAAATTAAGAACTGCATCTTTTCCTGTTTTCAAATGAGGCACGTAGCCTTTAGTAATCCTATTGGGTGCAGAACTTTGGATATCATTTTTTTCAAAAACTAAATAATGTCCCTATTTTTTAGCGCACGACCATTTATTATTTTAAATACTTCACTCACCATCTGGTAAGATACTGACTTTCACCTACAGTCCCTGGATAATATAGATGCAATATGAGATATTTGTTAATAATTGAAATAATTTAGCGATTTCTGCTATAATTTGATGCCAATTTTTCGTAAAATTCATACAATATATTATTAATTAAGGTCACTTATTAAAACCTAAGAGCGATAGTTTCCATTTTAAATGCTCTAAATTAATACTTTATTAATTTTTTATGCTATGAAAAAGGTATCCGAATGAGCAAGTAACAAAGAGCTGCATTCTAAAGCCTCATTTTAGATCCCATCTGCTCTGCTCGTTCGGCCAAAATGTTATGTAACATAGCCAAAAAAAGAATACAAAATTCAATAATTTATTAACGTGTCCTTAATAAATTGTATAACATTCATTATTTAATTAATATAAATCACACTAAGACAAACAAAATCGCCAGGGACTGTATGTGTATGATCTACATGTAGATTATGTATAAGTAATAACAAAAAAAAGATATTTCATTTCGTGAATTTGGTAGTAACATTACTTACGTTTGTAAGGAAAATCCAACCACCGTAGACAACCCAAGTGTTTCTTCGGACTGAAGACGCGATTTGATCGTTTCTAAACCACCGTACCCGCGTGTTCAGTCTGAACAATCACTCATTCCTTAAGTATCTACCTTAGGTCTATCTCTGGAACTGTAGGGGACAGATTCTCAGGCCCAGGACGTCTTTACCGATTTCAGCGACCCCACAAACAGGGCATAACTTCCCTTTATGTTCTGGTAAGAAACTGGCTCCGCAAAGTGAACATTTCTCTTCTGGTTTCCCTCTGTACGAAGATATAAACAATTAAATAATTATACTTACTATACAAGAGTATTCGAGTCATGTGATTCCACCCGCGTACGTCCGGTGGGGGTTTCCAAAACCCACTTTTAGTGGATACACTTAATGCACATGCTTTCCAAATCTCATGGCTTCAGGAACAGCAGTTGAAGCTGTGCGTTATTACATCAGTCAGTGAATCAGTCAGGACTTTGAATTTTACATGTATACTAGCTGACCCGGCAAACGTTGTTTTGCCTTATAAATTATAGATAGTAGCCGATTCTCAGACCTACTGAATACGCATATAAAATTTGGAAAAAATCGGTGAAGCCGTTTCGGAGGAGTACGGTAACTAACATTGTGACATGGAAATTTTATATATTAGAAGATTAGAAGAAGAAGATGAAGATAAACACTTGGTACTTTGGCTTTGAACTCATTCAGTCGATTGGTTGGAGCTGTCTGTTGAATAACAGTCGCAGGACAAACTACAAGCATTACTTAGTTACATTTTCCCGAGTCTATATCGCGTATTATTATTTATTTTCATACCTCGACGTTTTAACCATGTTGCAATGGTGTTGGTCGCGAGAGGACTGAGCATTACATGCATTACTTACCGGTATATAGGTTTATAGGATATTCCGCAGATGTTGAATGGATTGTGCTCATCGTAGAGAAGTTGATGTTCGTCAGTCGGCGTCTTCTCACACGCTTGGAGGATTTTACGGGCTTGTTGGGCTACTTCTGGTCTGTAAATGAAATAAATATTAAATTTTGATGTCCATACAATTTCAGATCTCCCTCATATTCCGTCAGATCCCTTAGTCTGAAGCCTCGCGTTTTACGACACTCACGGGTAGAGATATTGGTAACCCTATTCTATACCGGGGCTACACTGAGGCATGCAAATTAAGAACGTGGCGACTGTTACCATTTCCATACAAACTTAATACCTTCACATTCAAATTCCTTTTTCCATTTCGAATGAATATTTTGGAAAACCTTGCGGTGGAGACCCTTTAAAAGTAAAATCTTAATCCGAATAATATCGATATTAAGGTAGAAAACTAAATTTTTCATAATTTATTTTGGTATTAAGTTTGTATGGAAATGGTAACAGTCGCCACGTTCTTAAATGCACAATTTAATTATAATCTTTATACGTAATGAAACAGACGTGTTTTGAAACGGACACTATCGAAAATATTTAGTTTTTAGGGTTCCGTACCCAAAGGGTAAAAACGGGACCCTATTACTGAGACTTCGCTGTCTGTCTGTCTGTCTGTCTGTCCGTCCGTCCGTCTGTCACCAGGCTGTATCTCATGAACCGTAATAGCTAGACAGTTGAAATTTTCACAGAAGATGTATTTCGGTTGCCGCTACAACAACAAATACTAAAAACAAAATAAAATAAATATTTAAGAGGGGCTCCCATACAACAAACGTGTTTCAAAAACTACAAGAGAATCGAGTAGGTCGTGGAATTCAAAATGGCCGCCCTGTCTGTCTTCTCTTACCAAAGAGTTTCTTATAAGTTTCAGATTTTCTTTGTGCCAAAGTTTTTTTTTTCTTTTTTTTTTGAGTAGTGTGGTCGTATGAAGGGAGTAAGGATCGAAGCTAAATATTTCACATTTTGCTATCAAATTTAAAAATTGGATGTAAATCATTTTAGGGTTCCGTACCCAAATGTCATAGTGGTACGGAACCCTTCGTGCGCGAGTGTCGCACTTGCCCGGTTTTTTAGGTGTTGGCACCATTGATGACCATAGACATCAAAGAATTCCCGTATACAGCTGCCGGCAAACATTTTGAAAAAATGGCGTATGCGCAGAATTCGTAGAATTTTTCATAGATGTCGCACGTAAATCTACTGCGCGAACTTACCCCTTCCACGTCAATATTTTTAACGACGTTTGCCGACACCTGTTCATATACTGGAAGTAGGTATGGTAAACAACAGTTACCTCGGTCCGAGCTCCAGTAATCTCCGAGCGAACGACGCGGCCGTTCTGTAGTTCTTCAACTTGAAGAACATGTTCAGGGCCGTCCTCAGCGTCAGGATCTGATGTACGGGCTGCAGTTTGCAGTGGGTGAAGTAGGCGGCCATTTCGCAAGTACGTTTCTGTTCGTCTAGCGTGTTCTTTGGCATGCCTGGAACGAATTAGGAGATAATGAATCAACTCTATCTTGTATTATTGTGAGAATACCACATTCCGTGCGCATAATAAAACTTCAGTGCATTTTAGTAATGTACGGAGTTATTTAAATAAATAACATTTTGCAGGATGTTGGCACACAGCGTAACCTTGCCCCTAATTAAGCAACTCGCCTTGCACTATGGGTGCTAGACAACAGATATAAAAAATGTTTGTACTATAATGCTTTTTGTACATGGAATTCACCCAGAAACAATAACAAGCATTCATGGTCAGCATTAATACTTGTCCCCAGCGGGATTCAAACCTGCAACTTTTGCGTCGCAGTCGGGTGTTCGCCAAATAGCAACAAAACACTCAATTTTGTAAATCAAAAGGAGCTATGACCCCAAATTAATTTTTGTTGGTATGTGACTGTACTTTATGCCCTTACAAAACAATAAAAATAAAGGAATAAAAAAAAATACGATAAATCTTGAAATTAAACTCATTTTTCGGTTTTAATCGCGTGGTGTTTAATACTTTTAGCATTGTTTCAACGCTCAATGTTTCGAGTCAATAGTGTGTTATCAATATGACTTTATTTTCAAACCACATCGAGAAAAACCGAAGAAAAATTAAGGATAAATCTTTGTTTCCTTAATAAATATTGTCTTTACTTAGTGACATCTGAAAAGTCAAGTAATACTGAATTAATATTTATTTGTTTAATGACTAGAAACATGATAGAAAGTTAATCATTTTACTAGGTATGAATAGGTATATATCTGAGTAAACACAGGCCCCATAAGGCTACCACGGCGGTCAGTCTATATGTGATATAGTGCATAGAAACTAGAACATTACAAGAATCCCGCCTCGGAACGCTCCCGGTTTTTATAAGTATATCTTTAGTATTTTAAATAACTAAGTTGCTTTTGCATTTGTTCTCGAGCAGATATGAACCGATTTTTATTATTGTAGGATTATGAATTACCAACAGGTCAAATAGTTAACAAAATGGGCACGTCAAGCATGGCCGGTTGTTATGGCTGATAGCAATCGTTAGGTTAAGTTAGAGTTATGTCTTGAGAGTAAAACTCTTAACACTAGGTGAGCCACACCTCTACACGAAAAGAAGACAAAAGGTCAAATAATGACTAATCGCTCGCCTATCTATGCATATATTAAATAGCCTGAAAGACCATGCTTTATCTTTTTCCTTGACAAGACGTTTCAAAGTTGCCTGACAGAAACAGAAAGTGGTAAAATTACTCCAATCTTACTCTACGTTTATTGATGAGGCTTATAAAGGTGTAACGTTGGTAGCTGCTTTTTTGAGAAAATACTTTAACAATTTTAGTACCCGGCGGGATTTTGAAAGCATTTTTTCAAAAAAGCAGTACTTCCTAAATGTGGTTAACACTAAGAAATAATGTTAACATGTATGTATGTATGTTGGAGGTAATCTCCGCAACTACTGGACCGATTTTGATGAAATTTTATATAAAGATACATTGCATTTTTAGAAGTAAATGGGCCAAATTTTATCGCAATACTTTCACGGGATCGGGACATGTTAGGGTGAAACCACGGAGTACTAGTTAAAAAGAAATATCTCACCTTTTCGTTGACTTTCCATTTGCAACCCGAGTAGATATTCCCTACAGATATTGAGCAGCTGTTGCGCTTCTGTCAATTCCGCTTTCCCGTCTACATGAAGTAGAGGCACGTTTTGGACCACACGACGCAGTTTGTCTACCGCCTCATTGAACTTCCCAGCCGTTGTGAGCTGGTAACACTGCTGCAGCTGGGTTACCAGGTCGTTTAGTTTTAGTGCTGAAAAAAATAGTAAAAAAAAACTTGAGAGGTGTCAAGGGACACCCGGATGGAACGAAGCTATCTATGAGAGAGAGAGAGAGAGAGAAACACGCGCACGCCGCACGTCTTATAACTATACCAAAAAGTGTCGTTACAAGTTTTGGTCTTAATTTTTCCCGTCTAGCCCCTTTTCGCAACGCGCGATAAGGAACTTTGTTTCAATTATATTCTACACTTCTTTATTATTATTTATTTTTCGTTTGGCTAAATTAAGACGTACATGGTAGCTGAACGTGGTAGTAGAGTATAGATATAGTGTACCAGTTACCAGTCGTGAGGTCTGTAGACAGTACGACAGCCAGATATTGTTTCACTGTTAGCACCACCCGGGGGCCCCGTGAAGGGTAACTAAGGGTAAACTCCTACGGACATCGGCCCCACTTCATCATCATCATCATTTCAGCTGTAAGAAGTCCACTGCTGGACATAAGCCTCCCTCATAGATTTCCAGATGCTTCGGTCATAAGTGGCCTGCATCCATCGTGAACCCGCGGCCTTAACTAGGTCGTCCGTCCATCTCGTTGGTGGACGTCCAACGCTGCGCTTTCCGATCCGCGGTCTCCATTCGAGAACTTTTCGGCCCCAACGACCATCTGTTCGTTGTTGTTCGTTGTTGTTGTTGTTAGGTAGGTTCAACTTCGAGAAAGAGGTCAATCGTCGAATCCAGCTCGGATGGGCAGCGTTCGGGAAGCTCCGCAACGTCTTTTCGTCTAAAATACCTCAGTGCCTTAAGACGAAAGTCTTCAATCAGTGTGTGTTGCCAGTGATGACATACGGATCCGAAACGTGGTGCTTCACTATAGGCCTTATGAATAAGCTTAGAGTTGCTCAAAGAGCTATGGAGAGAGCTATGCTCGGGGTTTCTCTACGGGATCGAATCAGAAATGAGGAGATACGTAGAAGAACGAGGGTCACCGACATAGCCAAACGGATTAGCTCCTTGAAGTGGCAGTGGGCAGGACATATAGCACGGAGAACGGCCCCACTTAATAATGGAAAAAAACAACGCTTGGCGCGATCATTACATGGATGAAGGACCGATAATTTGTGTGGCGAAAATCACTTTCTCTGTCTCCTCCATGCTATGGAAGGAATATTCAGCGGTTGGTCCGGGTTGTTATCTGTGATAGCAGTCGTTGGGTCAAGTTAGGGGCCATAGGGCGACCTGAAAACTCTAACACTAGGTGAACCACACCACTATACAATAAGAAACATTCGCGCAAAAGTCACCTATCAACCAAAAAAAACTACATTGAAATCGGTTTTATCCGTTCGTGAGCTACGATGCCACAGACAGATACACAGACAGACAGACAGACACGTCAAACTTATAACACCCCTCTTTTTCCGTCGGGGGTTAAAAATAGAAATAAAGGAAAAACAGCTTAAAATTACTACAAATTACAGCTTCTTAGTACTAACCAAGCATCTCTAAGCTAACCCACAGACAGACAATACAACAACAACAAAAGTATACTAACTGACTATAGGAAGCAGATCCTTCCCGCTGGCTTCCTTCCAGTTCCGATGCAGGTATGCCGATAGAGGCGGCAGTGACGTGAGAGCCGCGAACGTCATCATAGTTCCGCTATACATCGCTGTGAACGTCTCGAGGTAAGGCTCGAAGTTAACCACGCCGACTTGCTCGTTCAGTAATCTGTTGAAGATATAATGAGGTTCTTTATTTACTTATATACTAACTGTGCCCGCGACTTCGTCAGGGTTGTGCGAACACCTACCTATTGCTGTGCAAAAATCCACGCATTATTTATTTTATGGACATCTATATTTATATAATGTAGATCATTTAGTAAACAGTAGCTCTTGTTGTAAATTGTAGCCCAAGTAATGCTCGAAAATATAAAAATGCCATATAAAGAATTTCCGTATGTCCAGACGGATCCGGATATATTGCGAGACATCTACGGTATTTTAGAAATTTCCGAATATCCGGGTTTTTTTTTCAAATTACCGGTTATCCGGAAATCATGTGTAGATTCCACACAACATACTTCGTCAATACAACATTAAAATTTCAATTATTTTTTGTTTTAAAAATGTTATGTGATATTTCACAATGTTTTAAATAAATAAAGCTAATGGGTGGTGTAATCAGTATTGGTCGCCAGCTAAATATATTAATTAGGAAGCTAGTAATGAGCAGAAATAAGTTAGAACATACCGGAAAGCGAGCTCGAACTGTCCCGTTGCTATGTGGTCGTGGGCGGTCCTCAATTTGTTGGTTAGAGCGACGCTGGCGCCGCGTGTTGGTGCCACGAAGTATTGACTGGCTTCATCGCCGCCGTCTATGTCCGCTGAACAAGTTACAATCAATGTTTTATAATTTAAAAATATTGTAATAAGTTCGATACTCTACACTAATATTATAAAGAGGAAAGATTTGTATTTTTGTGTACGTGCGTCTGTATGTTTATAATTAATAAACTCAAAAACGAGACCGATTCAATAAATTCTTTCACCATTGGAAAGCTACATTCACCCTGAGTAACATAGGCTACTTTTAATCCCGATATTCCCGCGAGATCGGGACTTACGCGGGTGAAACCGCGGGACGCAGCTGGTATCCTATATAACTTCTCACCAGAGACAGGCACAAGTTCCTCAGGTAAGTCGAGATCCTCATCGCCAACGTCCCAGCCGCCGTCATCGCAGGCGTCTTCCACTGCGTCCTCGCCGTCACCTCCAGCCTCCTCCTAAACATTAAAAGCTATAAATATTCTGCAAGTCATAGAACTGGACTGGACTATTAGAGACTGGAAGGAGAAAGGTCGCCTGATGTGATCCATTTCGGTATCGTGAGTGTCACACCGAAACTCCAGTTCTTTACATTCCATTGTTAAATTGTTTTTCGTGAAGTAACCATTCTCACTCTCGCATTCATAACATTAGTACGAGTAGGTTTACTACAAATCTGGGGGCACGGTAGTGCACCCGCCAAGACGAGCCAGCGAAGCGTACGGGCACTACCTACCTTTTCTCGAAAGGTTTCGTCGGTTTTTTGATCCCTCATAACTTGGGTTTGGAATATACCAGATGAATGTTATTCACGGGGTATAATGTCAATAGGGGACTAAATAAACATACACATTTTCAATTACATAGCTCCTATAGTTTAGATTTAATTGATATCTAAAAACTTCCAATTTCGTCACTGACTCACTCACTCACTCAGTCACTCACTCACTGATGATCATCAAAATTCAAATGGTACTTCCCGAAGTCCTAGAAAGCTAAAATTTGGTATGTAAGTTGGTATTAGTACACAAACAACTAGAAAATTCTAAAAGTTGAAACTTTCACCCCCCAACCCCTAAAATTAAGGGATGGCTATTTGTATGAACTTTCGCAAATTTTGATGCTATAGGTACTATAACTTCTTATTATAAATAATAAAATACAGAAAATCAGGATTTTTAGTAATTCACCCTCTAGCCCTCTACCCTTTAAATTAGGGGATGGAGTAAAGCGCGCGCACAGCACCTAATGTGTATTAGAGGTGCTAAAGGTATGAAAATTGATTGATAATTAGAAAGGTTTACCGCTGTCGTACAGACAACAAGAATATTTTTAAAAGTTTTTTCGCTATCTGCCAGTGGCCAAACAAGTGGTGAACATTGGAAACATCAGCCTAAACGCCGTACCTACAGCGTGACGCGTAAGTCGTTAATTCACGACATTGAAAATAAAAAAATAAAAAATATTATATATTTACTGATAAATAAATACATCCTACTTTACCTACTAATATTATGAAGCTGAAAGTTTGTTTGATTGGAAAAAAATATGTAATAATTAGGTAAACTACAAAAATGTAAAAATGTAAACACACAGCGACGAGGCGGCCGTGTCACCAGGCGTCGAATTACGCGTACCGACACACCAGCTGACAAACAGGTTATTGACCGACCCTTAGATGTGCCGCAAAAGTCAATACCTAAGGAGACAAGCTCGGTTCCGAAGAAAACCTTTGCCCAGGTCGTTAACGTTCCGAAGCAAGCTCCTGTACATCAGGCGGTAGACGATAACGGCTTCACTCTCGTGGAGAAAAAGAAACGGCGTTCGATACTTCGAAATCATCGAGGCACCGCTACTTCGTCCACACTGAAGGCTGCAGAACCAGTGATATCGATGTATCTGTCGCGGTTCTGCAAGAACACATCTAGCAAGGATGTTCAAGATTATATCAAGACCAACAACAAGCTTGCTCCGGTCTCGGGTGTTTTTGAGCTAGAAGTACTGGAATCGCAAAGGAAAACCAACTTTAAATCCTTCGTGCTCCGGTTCCCAGCGTCGGTGAAAGATGTTTTGTTTTCTCCCGACTTCTGGCCGGCTGGCATTGTGTACCGCCGCTTTAGGGAAGCGCGTCCGATTTTAGAAAACCCTAAACTTTAATTTTAGTTTATATTATCTGTATGTATGTTAGTCTATAAGGTATATATTTATATGAAAAATTATTAAATGTCATCTTCATTTTTATATTGGTATCTCGGTTACTGCGATACAAGCTGTGCTTAGTGTGGAACTGATTTATAATGTAATTTGGGAAATGTTTAATAAGTTTCATAATAATAAATAAATATTGTATTGTTTGTATTGTTGTAAAAAGAGATGAAATCCCCTCAAAAACATTTTCATGTAAAATGTAGCCAAGACGAGAGCGAGATCATATTATGGGCACTCTCAAAAAGTTATAAGATGTCCTGTACCTAAAGCCAAGCTTATAACTCTACACGCCCCAACTCCACAAGCACCTTACTTCACAAACTCAACATCTTAGCCAAAATATATGGGCTTGGCCGTTTCATTACCGCAAGAACAATAAAATTGTACAAACAACAAAAACCCCATGCGAAACGTGCCCATCATATGATCTCGCTCTCGTCTTGGCTACATTTTACATGAAAATGTTTTTGAGGGGTTACATAATACAAGTTAATGGCTGGTTTATATAGGGTCAGTGACATACAGGGTGTTTGGTGGAGGGTTAGACAAACCTGGTGGGCGTGTAGCTGGACCTATTTGTAAAAAACAATTTGAAGGAAAAGACCCTAACTCTTCACATTTTTTTTTTATGATAATTTTTGAGATTTTTTATTTTTTTCCCAAATTTTACCTCTTTACCCTTACAACTTTTTTTTGCACATGTTTTCGCTTAAACTTTTTATTCGATTTTGGTCCCAGATGTATCCTTGATCTATCGAAGGCATTGTTAATCCAAAATAATGAGAAAATAATTAGTTATGGGCTCTCAAAGTAAAGAAAATAAAAAAATGTTGTCCGAAAGGTCAACTAAACATCATTCTAAAAACAAAACTAATAGTGATCGAGGAGTTCAAATACTCTTAAAAACTGCTCTTGACATCCCTTATTACAACGGTGTATTCCATGTAGCATAAAAATCTACCAACTTGTCAAAAATAAGGCTTATGGGGAAAATGGAGTGAAAATTCAAAGGAAAAATACACATTTTTTTTTTTTTTATTACGAATTTTGTTCCGCAACATCTCCCATAGTTCCAATACATAATGTGCGCGACAGGTGGAGCCCATGAAACGGGGCCAAGTCACCTAATCTACGAGTTTGTGAACTCTCTAGTTGGGAACGCTCTGTCTAGGAATTCTCTTACTGTGAGATTTTTAAGGTCGAAAGGGTTTTTTTTTCATTTTAATGAAATTCTGAGTATTTGACTACCATCTCAAAGTGGTCTAGAATGTAGCAAGCTTATCTCAAAGATACTCAGACGGTAGAAGAACAATTTCCGACCTGTTTTCCTTAGTATCTGCACTGACCAGAAACTTATACATAACCTTTCTTTCTGCCCTTATCCCAATTATTTGGAGTCGGAACAGTAGGTGCGCCTTCTTTTCATCCCTGACCATTACTACAAATAGTTTTGTCAACATAACCACCTGCTAGGACGTAATTTATCTGACCTTATTATCGTTGAGGACATCTTCGTCGTCACCCCAAGCGCCTGCCGCCTCCAAAGGTTCGTTGCCAACATCGGCGGCAACGATGGCTGCACTCTCGCCCGCGGCACGTGCATTGCCCGCTACTTCGAAGAAACTCCTGAGAAACAAGGCAAGATGTGAGTATTGAAAATCATGTTCGCAGTTGAAAGGAGGGCTAGTGATCCGGAGATTGTGGGTTCGAATCTCAGTGAAATTAAATGGGGAGCCACACGCAAAGCTGTAAGTAGATGGCGCTGGCATCAGATGATCTTTTTTTTTTCGATGATGGTCCTCCACCAATGGAAACGCAGAGTTTTTTTTTATTCTTGCGGTCTCAGACCGATATGGCCAATTTGGCGCCGAGAGTTTTTTTTTATTTATTTCGGTCTGAGACCGATATGGCCAATTTGGAATAGCCAGGGTCAAGTTTTAGAATATTTCAAGTTTCTTCTTATTTTAGTTTTGGCGTCGTACATCTTGTACATCTTGCCAGTATCAAGTATTTTGCATGAAATTAGCCCGATCGAGCCTCTAGTTCAAGTCAGGGGCTATGGTAAAGCGGTGGCAACTTTACTATAACCTTCAAGGATCTTCGGCGCAAACGACGGAAAGTTCATGTTTAACACTCAATTTTGTTTTCACTACACTTGTGCACATTCACGGAACTAAATTGAATAAGATTCCACCAAAATTACACAATTTAACCGAGTTTACAACATAGTTTAACGAAAATAAAATTGGAGCACGACATGTTGTCTCCGCTTTCCCGCCGAAAGTCCCGCCGAGAGTTGTAAAAATCACCTGTTTGACAGTTCTTAATTCAAACCTAAGATTAGTCGATAAACGCCCTCTGCCGGGATAAAAAGTTAGTGTTCCTCCTAATTGTGATGAGTAAATTGTCTAGTTGCATAATGTCTCCATTGCATTTAACGAGTGGCTAGAACTAAGATTGCAACGCGACGCTTGGAAGGAAATAGGGATGAGGTTTTCCAAGACGCGGGACACAACAGGTTAGTTTAAACTTGTTTTAAAGAATAAAATGACCGTACTATTAAATTGAACTATCCAATAGTGTTATGGTCAGTATTTTTAAATTTACGGATGGATATTAATGTTTGCTCTATTATTAAATATGCTCCTAAGCACAAACCTTCTATTCTATCTCTCTTATAAACATGAATATCTTATTTTACTACTCTTTTAAGAATGATATTTATTTTAATTTGTTAATCTGTTGTTATCTCTGATAGCAGTCGTTAGGTCAAATTAGAAGCCTTAGCGCGACCCAAAAACTCTAACACCAGGTCAGCCCACACCACTACCTATACAAAAAACGGGGCAAGTGCGACACTCGCGCACAAAGGGTTCCGTACCACTATCACAATTGGATACGGAACCCTAAAATGGTTTACAACAACCAATTTTTAAATTTTATAGGAAAATATGAAATATTTATCTTCGATTCTACTCCCATCAAACGACCGAATCACTCAATAAAAAAAAAAAAACCTTGGCACAAAGAAAATCTGAAACTTATAAGAAACTCTTTGGTAAGTAAGGCAGACTGGTATATTTGATAGATAGGGCAGCCATTTTGAATTCCATGACCAACTCGATTTGTCCTGACCAATCAGAAGCGACCTCACATTGAACTAAACTCCTTGTTATTTTTGAAACACGTTTGTTGTATGGGAGACCCTTTTAAATAATTGTTTTATTTTGTTTTTAGTATTTGTTGTTGTAGCGGCAACCGAAATACATCTTCTGTGAAAATTTCAACCTTCTAGCTATTACGGTTCATGAGATACAGCCTGGTGACAGACGGACGGACGGACGGACGGACGGACGGACAGACAGACAGACAGACAGACAGACAGACAGACAGACAGACAGACAGCGAAGTCTCAGTAATAGGGTCCCGTTTTTACCTTAAGGTACGGAACCCTAAAAAGAAAGAAAGAATTTAGAAAATTTATTTTCAAAAAAAAATAGCATTCGAAAATTTTCACCTGCGGCGAGGCTTGAACTCGCGTCTTTGGGTCAGTACCCCAACGTCTATACCAACTAGACTACGCAAGTTCAGTTCAGTTCGTAGTTGGTATAGACGTTGGGGTACTGACCCAAAGACGCGAGTTCAAGCCTCGCCGCAAGTAAAAATTTTTGAATGCTATTTTTCCTTGAAAATAGCTTGAGCCTTGAGCTACATACAAAAACTAATAGAAATTTATAAGAAAGAATTTGTTTGTGATAAATACTAACTTGGACACAGCAAGCAGAGGCCAGTTGGGTTGTGCCTTGAACACGGGTAATGGAGGTCGGAGGAAGACTGCAGAAGCCGACGGCGCCGGCGCAGGATGTGAACTTGCTTCAAGCGCTGCCTTCAAGTCTCGAGCCTCATCGTCTTGCTTGTGGTTTATAGCCGTCAGGTAGGCTAGAGATAGCTGGAAAAGAACGTAGATAACATGAATTAAAGCTTAAAATACAAGATGACACTTCACCTAAAGTAGACCACACCTACAGCACACATGTGAAGAAATTCGTACACGTGTGCTAGAAGTAAAGTGTCATCGTGTATTTTGAGCTTAAGACAAGAACACTTATTAATTGGAATGTTCCCAGGATCTCCACCAACTTGTTCCCTTCTGCCCCTTTATTAGCAAGACAATTTATAATAACTACAAATATATATAAAGATAAAGTATATTGTCCCAAAATGACAACCTCGAAGTCTTCACGTTCAGTCAATTAACTCTATACTATCACCTTCCCATTTGGCCAAGTGAGTTGAAGTCCAAGCCTGTCTCGTATTTCAAAAAAATACTTTCATATTCAGAAGCTTCTGAAAAATCCTGACGTTTAAAGGTTTAAATAATCATACTTAATAAAACGCAAGTGTAACTCACTGACTGAGGACAACGTACAGGCTAAACGGCTAGAACCTTGAAATTTGGAACATAGGTTCTTTAGGGGTTGAAAGTGAGCACTAAGAACGGATTTTTGGAAATTCCACCCCTAAGGGGGTAAAAATGGGGAAAAACGTTTGTATGTAACTTCGTAACGGCTTGACCTAGAATCTTGAAATTTGACATAGAGATTGATATGGGGTATTAAGTGAATCTCTAAAAAGTTTTTTTCCAAAATTCAACCCCTAAGAGTGTTTAATTGGGGATGAAAGTTTCTATGGGAATTGATTCAAAGAGATTTTGTTACTGTTTTCGGGGGTACTATCCGAAGCCCGACGGGTTTCGGGTTCCCATCTTGTTAAATAGAAGCGTCTATTTACCTGACCAGCATTCTTCAAAAGCCTGATCCTCTCGGTAACGTCACCGAGTAACAAAGCGCCCTGGAACTGCGCGGAGACATCCTTCCTTATTTCAGCAATCTTGGTCATCTTCTTCAACTTGTCCAAGTTACCCGTTATGAGGTACAGGAAGGACAGTTTGTCGAAGTTCTTCGTGCGTTGGTAGCACATTTCTACTATCTGGAGGGAGGAAATGTAAAGTAGGTAACGGTCCATTCACAGTCACAGATGCTGTTTGCCGAGCATTTGTTTGGTAGTTGGTTAGGTTAGGTTAGGCATTGGTTTCAAGCCAGTAGAATGGTTCAAAATCATGCCAATAAAAAAGTTCAAGTAGTACAAAGATGGGTATACAAATACACTTCAGATTCATCATAAGAATCATAACACCCGTTTGGGCTTGGCAATGCGTTTAGATTCATAATAAGAATCATAACACTATGCAATATATACCTGATGATTTCCAGTGGTCAGTGCAGCCTCGGCCAGTTTGTCCCACGCATCAGTCTCGTCCAAAGTCTTGGCGGCTTCCAGCGCCACCTCGATGTTGCCACATTGTAGCGCCAGGGACAAACGCGTCCGCGGCTCCTTCACGAAGTGCAAAGCCACTTCCGGGTAACCTAGGGATTTTACCACAGATATATAAAAATTGATGACGAAGTTTCATTTACAAATATGATGAAGAAAGATTCATTTTACATTTTTAGACTGTTAGTTGCGAAGAGATATAACGACAAGTTCATTCATTATCAGTAAAAATAACAGCTAAAGTCAAGTCCCAAAGAAATAGTTGCCTAAAAAAAGCACTGGCTGTGACCCTAGTTTGGGGTCATAAAATCTTTGCTAGAGGTATAACAAACAAACACACACAAGCTTTCACATACTACCTCCTTTCTATTAATATTGTTGCGTTTATATGTTTTTCTTTTTCGCGCAAAAACGATTACCGTTTGCGATGAATCTGATTCCATTTTTTATAAGCGTGCCAAAATAGGGGCGATATTAGTTGGTTAAACAGAAGGGCCGAAGCTCTAACTGCTAGGTAAACTGTAATTTAACTAAAATGACTATTTAGAATCAATTCTCACCTTTCTCCTGTAAATATGATATGATGCTTTGGCCGACGAGTTTGGCTGTCCGTACCATGTGCAACACTTGATCATATTGACGCGTCACCAGAGCCAACTTGAATCTGAAAAGTGAGTATAATATTAACGACGTCGGTTGACAACTTCACACTACCACTCAATCTCACTACACATCACTACACACTCCTCTGCACTTCACTTCTAATTCTTCTATGCACTCCACACCGCCTACCCCCTCAAAGAAAACGCTTTTAGCGGTAAGGCCGCCCAATTGTGCAACTTACATTTCAAGCA
This sequence comes from Idaea biselata, assembly GCA_958496205.1. Classification (NCBI taxonomy): domain Eukaryota; kingdom Metazoa; phylum Arthropoda; class Insecta; order Lepidoptera; family Geometridae; genus Idaea; species Idaea biselata. The sequence goes on from OY292394.1 coordinate 8,424,333, forward strand.
AAACTTAAAAACCTCAAGTCAATAAAGTTATCCATCTATCTATCCCACTGTATCACCACTATTATTTCACTAGTCTACTCTACTCTACATTACTCTCTTCTTTCTTCTCACTAAACCTTAATAGCCTTATTAATAAACGTGGAGTAGGGTCGGAAAAGGAATAACATGCTTTGTCTTTTTCCGTGACAAGAGCTTTCAAAGTTGACAGACAGAGACAAAACGTAGTAAACCTCCTCCAACGTTATTCCACTTTTATTAATAAGGCTATAAGAGGATAGTCTCCATTCTCTTTCTCCATACAAACGTAGTTTAAATTTTCCTCCCTGGATAAAGACATTAGAGCAAATATGTTTATGCCATAAAACCTATATCTGTCATGACAATGCATCCACCTTTTTATTTTTTTCATTTAATTATTTTTTTATTTTTTATTATTATTTTAATTAGAAAATAAAAAAAAGGTAGATGCATTGTCATGACAGATATAGGTTTTATGGCATAAACATATTTGCTCTAATGTCTTTATCCAGGGAGGAAAATGTAAACTACGTTTGTATGGAGAAAGAGAATGGAGACTATCCTCTTAACATAAAATCTATGATTTGTGCCCTATCGAAAACACAACGAGTGATCCGACAGTTTCTTATTAAAGCGGTGTTGGTTTAGTGGTAGATACCGCGACTTTCATGGCGAAAGTCGTGGTTTCTAATCCTGACTGACCGCATACCAATGTCCTTTTTTTAAGAAATTTATGTGCCCTATTAACATCGCTATTAGGGTGAAGGAAAACATCGTGAGGAAACCCACGGCTTAAAGTCACGCAAAACGTTAAAGTTAAACAAAAATAGTCTAACAACTTACCTATATTCAGTAGGGTCAATGTTGAGTACTTTAGGCTTGCACTCCCGATCCAAACATACAACCCTCGCCCCGGCTTCGTTCGATATCACCTTCACAGCATATACGGGCACGTCCAATGTACGAATAATACCGTAGTCACTGAAACGAAAGCGTATTATAGTTAGCCAGTAGTCACTGCGAGCGCTCAGTTTTGAATTCGTAACATCTTGAATTATCTGAAGTTGTTACTGAATTCGATATATTTACGTATAGCTGGAACTTAGAAATAAGAAATGGGCAACTTTTGGTCTCGAATTTCCGTTTAATTGTAATTTAAACTGCCGCAAATAAAACACTTGACGTAGCTAGTTTTCTAATAAATAACCGCCGCACTCAAAGACATTTAATGCTTCCTTGAACTATACTAAGTAAAGATTTCTTTTTGAAATCGTTACTTAGTACTTATAGTTTAAGTAACCATTAAATGTCTCTGAGTGCGGCGGTAACTTTTGTATTTATAATGATAAATTAATTAAATGATTTAAGGTAGAGCATAACTTGAAAATGTCTCAGTATTCTACAAACCAAAAGTCGTCGAATAAATGTTAGAAAGAAAGAAAGAAAGAAAATTGATTTATTCAGACAAGCACACAACTACATAACAGGAAAAAAAATATAAAAGTAAATTACAAAATGGACACAATAAAGATAAAAACAAAATATACGTAGAGAGTAGTGCGCTGCCCGAATAGGCGCAGCCTCAGCATAATGCTGCTGCTAGTGAAAAATACATAGCAGCAGCGCTGTTATTTGATAAGATGTACAGAGATAAAGTAATAATCAAAAACCTACATACCCATCTTTACAGCAATATTTGATATGATTGGCCGTGGTATAAATGAAGACTGGCTGCGCAGGCGAGTCGTCAAAGGCCCCAGACTTGACGCGTGCGCTCTCCGTCACTTGACACAGCTGTTCTAACTTCTTGGTGCAGAGCGTGACTGTGTGTTTCCCGAGCAAAGCCACCAGAGACATGTCCGAGTTCCAGATAGCGTAGCGGCATTTTGCTATCTTTACCTGCATTGATTAGAGACATTATAAGTTAGAACTATTGCTGGTTGTACGATACGGTGCGTGGGGCACTAGCTTCAAACTATGCAATTATGTTTGTACTCACAACCCCTGCAACAATTGGACTATTATATGTTTTAGGGTCCCCGACTATTTCCAACGTTTGGGCATAAATGGAGGAGTCCGCTGTACGTCAAGCCACTCACAGGAGCAACCATCCGGGATCAGTTATAGACAGATTGTGTCCCCGAACGCTAGTGTGTTCGGTTCTCTATAACTATAAATTATCTTTATACTGTGATAAACAGATACACCTAGATAGAATACATATTATATTGTCGGGTTTATTAGTTTTTCCATACTAAATTAAGAAGTCCGATGCGCCAACAACTAGCTAAACTGTGTTACAGCTTTCAAGTACAAAGTCTCTCTGAAGCCACTGACAAAGAAATACAGGTAGAGGCGAAACTATTCAAGGGATATTATATTAGCTAAAGAACTCTTAAAATCTTGCGACGCCAGAAGACGCTGTGTTTAATATTGTAATTATAGTGCCACCGACTTATATATTCAGACGGACAAATTAGTAACTAAAGATCTACTTACAGAAAATCGTAGAGTCGGAGTAAACTAGCGCCTTCGCTACCTGCACATAAAACTAAATCGGAGTGTACTCACCGAAGCAATGGTCCTCTTTTGCTGTACGTCTAGAAGTTGGACACACTCCGGTTCTCTCAGCAACAACATGCCAGTTCCCGCATACATAATCTCCTCGCAATTTGGTGTTGATATCTTCTTTGACACTTCGTTTTTGAGGTTCTTTATCACGAGCTGTGGGAGGGCAGAGATTAAATTCAAACATCCTATTAACTGTGCTATTAATCTATATTATGTAGTACTAATATTGCAAAGAGGTAAGGTTTATATGGGTGTTTGAATGGCGTAATTTTCGGAAGTAATTATTGTATAATTTAAGCATATTTGAATAGTAGTTGTTTCCTGGTGTTTTTTTAAGCCTTACGTCCAAACATAAACAGTCAGAAAGATCTGATATAAAAAATAAATAGAATACGTATCGAAATAATACACTATTATTGATGAACATCGACAAATGCGTAGTAGGAAAGCCAGCGGAAAGAATATTAGATAGGGTACGCGAAGCAGGAACAACCGAACACTCAATATTTACGATACTTGTTGCTTAATAGTTAAGCATTTACTATATTTAGTTTTATAAAATAAGACCACCAATGTTGCTGGATAGGAAGATATCCCTTGGAAAGCCACCAGTGACTTATACAAGTGAAGTACAGGACTAGGAAAATAACACGTATCTAGCTAGTTTCTTTCAAGTAAGTCCTGACTCCCGCCGGAAGGTCGTCACCCAAAACTTCGAATTCGCTACAGATAATCGCAAAAACCAAATTCGCAAAACATCAAAACATCATCACTCGCTTCTTCAAGATGTCATTTAACATTTTAATGGAGAGGCCTTCGTTGTAATTTTATTAAGTTTTATCACAACAATTCAGAAATTTCTGCGTAATTTCTCACAAAATGGCCGTAATAGAGCGTATCAATAATACATGATTTATCATACAAAAATAAAGTGAAATTTTAATCTTAGAAGAATTTTAACAATAGGTATCAATTTGTACCACCGTATGGTACAACTGAATACAACAACATTTTTTTTAATAAATACAGTCAGCACATAAGTTGGTACTTCAAGAATACAGACCTCCATTTGTAGGAGAAATACCTAACAAATCAAAAAAAACCCATAACAAAAAATGTACTCATAGACCCGTACACCAAGTTAAATCAGAATCGGTTGAAAAATGCAAACTTTAGAGTAGAAGTAACAAACAAACATGTAATACATACTGTTCGGCAAAAGCAATTTTTGTCAGACTTGAAACAAAAACAGTTCGATCGCTTAGTCAACTACTGTAGTAAATAAAAAAATAATAATTAAAAATTTTAAAAACCCCCGACTTAAAAAATCTTCCAAGTTAAAACAAAACTAAACTTTAAAAAGGTAAAAATAATAAGCCGAAAACAAATTTCATGTCTCTGGAGTAGGTATGTGGTACCTTCCCGCGTCGGGGGACGCGGGAATGAAATTTGTTTTCGGCTTATTATTTTTTTTACCTTTTTAAAGTTTAGTTTTGTTTTAACTTGGAAGATTTTTGAAGTCGGGGGTTTTTTTAATTTTTAAATTATTATTTTTATTTTACTCTTTTTGTAAGAGCGATTTTGATTAAACATGAATATTGTTGTCACAAACGTTACGTCCATTCATTTGATACCCCGGTACCCAATTGATAACTCGGGTATATTTGAAAAGATTCGGTTTTTATTGCCGAGCTTCAACCCACATATATTATGAACGGCTAAGCCGATTTTGATCAAACATAGCTAAGAACACTCGCGCAAAAGTCACCTATCAACCAAAAAAAACCGGGCAAGTGCGACACTCGCGCACGAAGGGTTCCGTACCACTATGACATTTGGGTACGGAACTCTAAAATGATTTACATACAATTTTAAAATTTGATTGGAAAATGTGAAATATTTAGCTTCGATCCTTACTCCCTTCATACAACCACACCACTCAAAAAAAAAGAAAAAAAAACTTTGGCACAAAGAAAATCTGAAACTTATAGGAAACTCTTTGGTAAGTGAAGGCAGACTGGTATATTTGACAGACAGGGCGGCCATTTTGAATTCCACGACCTACTCGATTTGCCTCTGACCAATTAGAAGCGACCGCAGATTGCAATAGAAACACGTTTGTTGTATGGGAGCCCCTCTTAAATATTTGTTTTATTTTGTTTTTAGTATTTGTTGTTGTAGCGGCACCCGAAATACATCTTCTGTGAAAATTTCAACCGTCTAGCTATTACGGTTCATGTGATACAGCCTAGTGACTGACGGACGGACAGACAGACAGCGAAGTTTCAGTAATAGGGTCCCGTTTTTACCCTTTGGGTACGGAACCCTAAAAAACTACACTGAAATCGGTTCATCCGTTCGTAAACTACGTGCCACAGACAGACACACACACACACACAGACAGACAGACAGACACGTCAAACTTGAGCTACACCCCTCTTTAGAGCGGTGTTGGTCTAGTGATAGATACCGCGACTTTCATTCCGAAGATCGTGGTTTCGAATCCAAGCCGACCGCGCACCAATGTCTTTTTCATTAAGAAAAATTTAAGTGCGCTATTAACATCGCTCTTACGGTGAAGGAAAACATCGTGAGGAAACCGACATGTCCTAGGATGAACCACGCGGTCCCCGAAGGCATGGGATATTCGCCAATGCGGGGTAGGCTCCCGTGGCGTCTTAAGCCCTCTAAGAAATCACGTACAATGGCCCAATTGTGGGGCTAAGTGCGGAAAAGGCTCAGCGAAACTAACTAACACCCCTCATTTTCCGTCGGGGGTTAAAAATAAGTTCGCGCAAGCTTTATACTCCATACACTACCTGGTTATTCTTCTCCAAGGCCGCGAATCTGTTCCTGGCGACCCAGACGGTGGTGGTGGCCAGACCCCGCAGCGGCTCGGCGGCGGCGCTCTCCGAGCCTCCGCCCTCGCGCGGCGCCGCATACAGCTCGTACGCAAACGAGTCGTTCACGCGCCAGTTCACGAGCACACACCACTCGGCGTGATTCAGTGACATGCTGTTGGGGACAGATTACTTAAACTTTATGTCAAAATATTTATATAGACAACAAATCCTTACGTTCATATATTTACTAGCTGACCCGGCAAACGTTGTTTTGCCTAATAAATTATAGATAGTAGCCGATTCTCAGACCTACTGAATACGCATATAAAATTTGGTAAAAATCGGTAAAGCCGTTTCGGAGGAGTACGGTAACTAACATTGTGACATGGAAATTTTATATATAAGATGTTTTGCCTATTAAATTATAGATAGTAGCCGATTCTCAGACCTACTGAATACGCATATAAAATTTGGTAAAAATCGGTAAAGCCGTTTCGGAGGAGTACGGTAACTAACATTGTGACATGGAAATTTTATATACGTATAAGACTAGCTGGCCCGGAAAACGTTGTTTTGCCTTAAAAAATTATAGATAGTAGCCGATTCTCAGACCTACTGAATACGTATACAAAATCTCATAAAAATCGGTCAAGCCGTTTCGGAGGAGTACGGTAACTAACACTGTGACATGGAAATTTTATATATCAGATGTTTTGCCTAATAAATTATAGATAGCCGAATCTCAGACCTACTGAATACGCATATTCGGTCTTGCCGTTTCGGAGGAGTACAGTAACTAACATTGTGACATGGAAATTTTATATATAAGATTTCTGCTTCTAGCTGTTACTGTACATCTAATATGTATGAAAATATATTTACAATAACTGCGTCCCGCGGTTTTACACGCGTAAGTTCCGATCCCGTGGGAATATCGGGACCAAAAGTAGCCTATGTTACTCAGGGTGAATGTAGCTTTCTAATGATGAAAGATTTTTGAAATAGGCATAGTAGTTTTTGAGTTTATTCATTACAAACATACACACACTCACAAACATAAATATTCCCTCTGTATAATATTAGTGTAGACAAAAGTGAGGCGCAAAAGAACAAATTGTGTTCATCAAAGTCTCATAATTTATATGCATAAATGCTGTCCTGACTGACTGATGGATCAAAGCACAGCCTAAACGGCTGATAGTAGAGAGCTGAAATTCGGAGAGTGTTGTCTTTACGATATAGCCATCCGATAAAAAAAAGCGTAATTCGAAAGTCTCGCGGGATCATGCCTTAAGGTCATAGCCCACTTACACGACTCTGCTCCCACCCGGCAAAAATAATATAATTCAAATATGGGCTTTATATATTGCTCTTTAGATATATTTTACATTGGCATCATAAATTAGCAGACAGCTCGCTTTCAGCGAGCCTACCGCCGCGCCGTCAGAGTGTTGGATGGGAGTGGTGTTGGAGCAGAGTCGTTTAAGTGGGGTCTAGTTCATAATATCGACGGTCACTACATCGACGGTCGTTGTATCGAAAACGTTCCATCGACGGATTAATGTATCGACAGTACCCCAAATCGATGGGAAGCTACATCGACAGTACACCAAATCGATGGGTGTGCTATGACCTTTATGCCGAAGAAACCGCAGGACACAACTATAGTAGTTACTTTACCTGTAAGGTTGATGACGGCCGCTTCCTTTGATCTGCATAACAGGTGCATCGCGATTTGTCTGCATATCCAGTTTGCGAAGTTGACTGGAAATATATCATGTGTAACTAAGTGATGTAAGTCGAAAACACGAAAAGATGAAGTCACGAAGAAGAAGTGGGCATGGGCACTATTGGGCACCTGTGGCGCAAGCGGTAAAACGTTTTAAAACGGATTTGTAAGAGTTGCAGGTTCAAATCCTGCTAGGTGCAGAATTTTAGAAAGGTTTGTGTTTTTAAATAGTTAATTTTCCAAGTGTGAGAGAGATACCTTAAATAACTTACGACGCAAAAACGGAATTTAAAGTAATATTTGAGACACAAAATCCCTCCAAAATGAAGGTTTAATATTTATATTGAAGTAATCAGCTCATTAAATCGTTCATTCTAAGATAGTCGCTTTTATTTTGCTAAAATGATTGGGCTAATTAACCAGCCCCAGATATGTATATCCAGTTCAGGATAAAGAAACAGTAGAAAAACTTACCGATCTTTGATATAAAAGAGCATGTTGTTATGAACGGCCATTGCAGGTCGTTCTCGCTGCAACTTGAACAGAACCATGCCGGCATCGTGTCCGGCCGCGAAAAGGTTCAGAGTCGGGTGGGAAGCCAGCACCCAGTACCTGTAGGAGAAACACGCGGCATATTCATTAGAAGAGGATATGACTTAGGTCAACTATTCGCATAGGAACAAACTAAACTGTGATATCGTGCAAAGTCATTGCCAGTAATTGATCTCAATCTTAAGTTGAAGCCAGAAAGATAAACCAGAAAGTCATAGCCCCGCGGTAGCTAGGTCGAGTTGCGACGTAAGCGCCAAAAAAGTATTTCTCGTTTATTGTTAATTATATTGCTAATTAGGTAAAACTTTATTGGCAATATGAAATGCAGATTACCACTAATCAATACAGGAAAAAGCAATGTTCAAATATATCCCGTTTCGTTGTAAAATGAAAATCTCTGTTTTTAAAAAGTAGTTTTAATTATTTTATTTTGTGTTGTAAAAGTAAACTAATTGCGTAAACAATACTACCAAAATTAAGACAAAAGAATAAATGAAATACCAAAATATTGTTTCCGTATGTATGTAATTAGAATTACTGAGATATATCAATTCTACAAATTCTTCAAGCCATTCTCTTAACGCTTTTACCAAAGTGTTTGCTAAATGTACATGTGTGTGGAACATACCTTTCAATTCTCTCATGTTCCCTGCGGAATGTGTGCAAGCATGTCCGCTTGGTCATGTCCCAGACACGGATGGACCTGTCCTCGCTGTTCGACAGGATAAGCTCGTGACGCGCGTGGAATAGCACGCACGACACGTTGTTGTAGTGGCCGCGACACGTGTCCACTTCCCATGCCTAGATAGACAATTAAATTGGCTCACATTTTTGAAATTTACACAATTTCCGTTGATCATAATTCTTCATTCGTTTTCTTGCGACCACGGCCCGTGTGACCCGTTTGCCGAAACTTTGAGGTAATTAATAACAGTGATTATCTATAACGCGATCTAGACCCGTGTTTATATGATGGAACTAAATTGTTTTTTAAGACTAATTATTTATTTTGGATTTCTATTCTACCATTTCTAATCGGATGCCTATGTCATATAAAGAACATACTCTTTAAATTTCACCCTTCTATTATCAGCGGTTCAAGATAGAATAGATGTCAGTAGAGCTGATGTTAAGCTATGGAAATTAAATGTATCATTGTTTTTTGTCCAGAAGAGACAATTCCGGCTGCTACATTATTGTGTAGTAAAGATTATAACACGAACCTTAGCATCATTCATCCTCCATAACTTGACCTGCCTGTCGTCAGCCCCAGAGACAATGAGCGGCAACGTAGGGTGGAACGAAGCCCAGTTCACACCGCGATCATGGCCTTCCAACACGTGTTTCACCACCGCATCAGCCTGTAATGAAAATAGTGTTGGATGACAACATTATACTGAAATTACAATAAAGTACAGTACGTAGATTTGTTATTTTGAACTGTAGCCATTAGCTGTTTTTAAATTAAACATAAACCAAATTAAAGTGTATGAATTTCAAGTGAAGTAGTTAAATTATAGGAGATTTGTTTACATAGAGAAATACATCATCAAAAAATCTCCCATGAGCCTGTGCCACTCAATTGCCGGGCGCTCGCAGTGGTTAGCGCCCTCGCTGGCAAGGCACAGGTTCGAATACACAGGTCACAGGAGAATTTTTGATGACGAATTTCTCCTTGTAATATATTTCTAGTCAACTCAGATACAGCTAGCCGTAGCCGCCATCTGAAACTCAAACTCAAACTCAAAATTTTTTATTCATTTAGAACGTATATTATACACACATACGTACGTTTTGAAACGTCGAGATTTTAATTTACCGAGGTTTCGGAACGCGCCCTCCGATGAGAAGAAACCACAAGAAACTCATGGGGTTTTTTTTTCCAATTATTTTTTTTATCATGTTTTATATTACAATCGTCATAATACAGATCTTAATCTGAACAGGAGCAGTTAACAATCACGTCCATGGATTCTTCTCATCAAAATATTTTGACGTGCTATAGTACACAATTTAAGTTTAATATATTTTTTGAATCTTGTAATGGACATGTCAAATACGTCTTCAGGTAGTTTATTATAATAAAGTACACTAGTGCTACAGAACGACTTACTTATTTTCTGGAGCCTACTATAGGGCACAGTCAGATCATCCTTGTGTCTCAAATTAACCTGACGGACATCACTGTATTTGTGAAATTTACTTGATTTATTCTTATGTACGTATAGCAGATTTTCATAAATGTATTGAGAGTAAACAGTTAAAATGTTTATCTCTTTAAACTTTTCTTCAAGCGATTCCCTGGGGCCCATTTTGTAGATAGCTCGCACCGCTCTCTTTTGCAAAACAAAAATGGTTTCTATGTCAGCAGCACACCCCCACAGCAGGATACCATATGACATGATGCTGTGAAAGTAACTGAAGTAGACTAGGCGGATACCATCAATTTAATGCCGGAGTATCTGAGTTAAACACCTTGAGCAATTAATATAAAAAATATTAATAGAAGATTGCCTGTCATAATTATATTTCTATTATTGTTAATGGTTTGATTGAAAGGTTGTTAAACTCACGTCCATCACGGACACAAAGTTTGACAATCTTTTAGAAGTGGAGTGGAAAAACACAGTTGTGATGCATAATGATATTCCCATTGTGATAGAAATACATAAATCCGGGCTTCTACTTTATTTCTACGAACGAAAATCGAAACGAAAGAAAATCTGTCATCCGACCTTCAAAACCGTCAGAATATAAAATTTTCCAACGCATAGACGACAGATTTTCTTCCGGAATTTTCGTTTTTCATTCGTAGTAATAAAGTAGGGGCCCAGTTTCTGATCATCATGTACACATGATAAGTATTTACAAAAGTATACAGATGAGTCTTGTATATTTATACACCAACCAATAGGTCCAAATAGACCAATTGGATAGACCAAATGGTCTATCTCCCATTTATATTTCCCATATCCCATACCCATTGTACAACCCTAGTGCTTAGTTTGGGGCTAGATTGCACTGTGTGTAACATTTTGCAATGGTTATTTATTTATATTTATGAGTCTAGTTGCTTTATAGGTACAGTTAGTATGCTGTGTCCAAGGTCTTCAGTTAAAACAATAATTGTAAATTATCTATACATATAATAAAATCGTAACTAAGCGGTGTCTGTTTTTGGAAGATATAAAAAAAATATAAATTGTATGGGTATCTATTAACGCAGTAGAACCTATTTTTCTGTTTTTCTGGTTGTCTGTTTGTCTGTTTGTCTGTTTGTCTGTTTGTGTGTGCCTTTGTGCCCGCTAATCTCAGAAACGGCTTATCCGATTTTAACCAAATTTGGTATGCAGATAGCTTTATACCCCGATTAACATATAGGCTACTTTTTATCCGGCTATTTAGTCCGGTTATCCGGATAAAGCGTTATTTCTACTTTTACCTAATTAGTTTGAATGTTGTATTGAAGAAGTGTGTTATGTGGAATCATCACATGATTAACCGGATATCCGGTAGGTAATTAAAAAGCCGGATATCCGGCACGTAATTAAAAAAGCCGGATATCCGATAATTCCTAAAATACCGTATACATATGTCTCTCCATATATTCGGATCCTTCGGACATACGGAAATTTATAATGGTTGTTTTTAACCGACTTTTAAAAAAGAGGAGCTTCTCAATTCGACCCGCATATTGTTTGTATGGGGATATGTTCACGCCGGACTCCAGCATATGAATATTCTTTTTAGATTTGGAAAGGAGAGTCTCGAATTGGTCTCACAAATCGTTGGTGAAGATCTGATGAGAACCTTTAGAATGATGAGCAGAATAGCATCCCACAATGCAGTAAATTACTAATTTTTGGACTTCCATCAATATAATCAGCTTATAAAGAACTCGATACGAATTGATGGACCACCTGAAACTACCTTCTCATCAGAAAACTCCTCAATGATTAAAGTTACGGTTACAATTTTGATATTTTTAGTGGCAGTCGAAAATGCACGAAAAAGAGAAAAAAATATAGCTGAAATCGGGCAGATTTACTGGGTAGATGCAGATTGCATGTAGTTTACAAGCACGATGGCAGCTGCGGCAAAGTGTGGATTCCGAGTCGAGGGTACCGCGTTCGAGTCCCGAGTCCCGGGCACGACGTTACGTTTTACCCTCCAGATGTCCCGTAAACCCGCGTCAGCGGGCTCGGAGGTCCTTTTCGCAAGAAAAGGGCCGCGTGGATGACAACCACTGTAAAAAATCGCTTAGCCTCTGGTGGTGGCGGTGGACTCGGGGGGGTTTATCACCGGTTTTGGGGGCCACGAGACGGTAGTGTGACCGTGCCGAGGGAGGGGGACGGAGAGGGATTGTCTTTCGGGCAGAGATGAGGCTTGGAAAGGCCGCCGTTGTCGGGGTTGACGGATGTAGTCCATGAGGAATTCCCACTGGCCTCGACACTTGTGGAGCGATGGACGCCTTTGGGGTTTAGTTGACAAACTGTTGTAGTGAGCCCAACAAACCGAGTCATTTGCCCCGAGAGTAGCCTGACGGTACACAAGGGGCATCACCCACGTAAAAAAATATTGCATTCAGTAAAGCTGCCAGACTTTAGATCATATAACAAATAAGTCGGTTGCTTTGTACAAGCTTATTATTATTATTTTATCCTTTTTTTCAAAGTCGGGTTTTAACTTTTATAGATTTTCGACACTTCTTTTTATAATAATGTGAATAAGCATGCAACAAGTTACATACCGATGTGCAAAAATCACACTTAAACAAACTCTGCCATGATTCTCTTCTGCTCAGTACTTTCCTGGTCGTTCGTTTAAGTGTAGACCTATGCACAGCGATGGCTAGATGTTCGAAAAACGCTGACGAAGTCGCGGGCACAGCTAGTTTAATAATATATCTGATTACTTTCACCTGCATTGAAACTTTGTAGTTGCACATGAAAGATATATCAAAATTGGTAGAGGAAACTCTAATTAAACATTCAAAATGTGGCCAGACTTTGTATGGTAACTGATATAGATGATAAGATCATTCTGTCAGGATGATAAAATCATTTAGATGATAGGAACATGATAATGATAACACCATCCTGTATGGATATTGGATAATGAGATTTCATTCTATAGAGACAATAAGATTCCAATTACTTTACCAAACTTAGACTAACTAAAAAGAAGAGATGTTACCTGTATCAGATGAAAACTATAGTGATGATTAAATAATAAAAAAAATAGAGTGATATTTACAGATGAGAACCAGATGCCAAAAGCGCCACAACTGCAAAAAAAGAAAATAAAAATGCAACATTACCAATACCTGTCCAAACAGATCTGTTGCCTGGGGATTCCTTAGATGCTCAGCTAGTCCTGTAGGTCCTGGAGCTACACTCTTCTTTCTGAGCCCTGAGAAGTCCCATACACGGACAGACTGGTCAAGTGATGCAGAGACAAGTAGGTCCTCGGTAGGGTGGAATTGGGCACACATTACATAGTGATTGTGCCCCGTTAGAACACTGATGCATTGACGAGATTGCCAGTTCCATATTCTGATAGTCTGTGGAATTGAGAATTGTCATAGAAAAAATTGAAAACTGGTGTTCTACATTCCTTTCCAATTACAGGACATTATATTTATAAAATAGGCTTTGTTTTACCTTTTACATCAATAAGAAAGAACAATGTTAAACTAGAACTTTACTTTATTTGCAGTAAAAATTGCATATTTTTATTATATTATAAAGTCCTCAATGTACAAGGGCACTGACCTGATCATCTGAAGCACTCAATATCCACGGATATTCATGGTGGAAGAATGTTGTTCTGATGTAATCTAGATGGCCAAGTAGAGTGAACAAGCATCTTCGCAACTTGTAGTTCCAAACCTGTAGAACAGAAGGGATACAATATGTCACATCATATGATGAAATCCACTTACAATCAAAATAGTAAATGAAAAGGTTTTATAATAGTTTTACAAGTACAATACCTCTAGGGTACATTTTTACTAATTAAATAAGTAAATGTAACTCTTTATCGATAATACGTGTCAGAAACATGGAGAATGACTACTATGAAGTGAGGTAACAGAAATGTGGTTATTTCACAACTTACCTTGATCTTATAGTCATCACCACCAGACACAAACAAGGGTTGTTGAATGTGGAAGCATATTCCACGAACTGGACCATCGTGCTCGTCGAATTTCTCAAGTAAAGTGCACATTCGGTAGTCCCACAGTTGGATCACTCCATTGTGCAAACTCGCCAAAACCCATGGTCTTTTGGCATGAAAGGATATACCTTTAACTCTTGCCGACTTTGTTTCGAACTTTGTTAACATTTTCACCAAGTTTTGGGTGAAAAATTATGAAAACACACTGAAAATGGTAGGAATCCAAGCCCAAAATGATGACAGACAACCGGCTGACGTGACACGTTACAACAAAACATGTGTTGCCAGGGCTGTAACAAGTTTAAGATCAAAGCATTGTTAATTACTAATTAGCTACCATTACATACTAAGTTTTGGGTCTGATTGTCGCAGTCTGACCGTATTGTTTTAGAAGTATTACGTAAAATGAGCTCTGTACATTCACGTGAAATGTAAAAGTCTTATTATCCACGAACGGTACACTAAATTATTTCTGGCATCGAGAGTCATACTCTCTCAAGATGTGGATCAAAGGTTTAGAAATTGTAATTTATAACTTTTTGGCAACACTACCAAATCAGTAAGCTGTTTTTTTTTTTTATAGAATCGCCCATTCATAGACAACATATGCGCCCATATAATTAATAACTTGCGGATTTTACCGGTTTTGTGAAGAGGATATAGATACACCACTCGCTACATACATACGTTTATTTATTTGTGAAAAAAAAAGTTGTCTTGTTTACAAATAAGTTTCCTTTCCACGTTGAAAAAATTCATAGAATTACTTAACTAATGAAACAAAATAGAAAACTTGAATTGGCAAAGAGATCTGTACAGGTTTGAGATAAGTATTTGTGCTTAAATTCTATAAAAATAAAATATAACCTTCAAATATGAACCCAGAAAAGCTGAAGGAAATTGGTAAAATTTGTATCCCTGGAATGCGGTTAAGTCCAGCAAACAAAGATCATATAGCAGGTCCAGGGACGTACGAACTTCGTGGGTATATCTACGCGTCTTTATCAGGAGTGTTACGAATGGAAAAAGATGAAAAATCTAAGGTATGTAGTACCTCTATTATAACCTCAATTAAATGAAGTCATTTTGAATGTATTTAGATTAAAAATAAATTACATTACTACACCATAACCTTACGTACCTGACAACCTATAAGCATATTCTGCACAAAAATACATTATTTTTCACTCAGTAGCAGATTTAAACATTGTAAAATAGATTGTAACAGGCCTCCATTAACTCTTTGATTTCTGAAAACACAACGTGTGTGTTTTTCTACCATATCGCCAGTGCGGTAGGCACACAACCGGTATGTTTATTTCCCTGACATGAGGCTATTTGTTGTTTCGAGCCCCACAGCCAAAGTGTAAAACATGCAAACTTATTGTAGCAGCCAACTCTGTATTTTACGTCTTATAGTTTCCCTCACAAATACAAGTAACAATATCAGTAGGATGCCTCCTATCTGGCATATCAATTAAATTCTTGTTTTAGGTCACACATGTAGCAGTAGAAAGTCTACGAACCCCCAGTATTCTACCCAAACCAGGAGACATAGTAACCGCTAAAGTGACTGTGGTCAATCCAAGAATGGTCAATTGTGTTATACTCTGTGTGGGGCCCTCAGTTTTAGCACGGACTTACAGAGGAGTGTTGAAGAAAGAGGACATCAGAGCTACAGACAGGGATAGAATTGATCCTTATAAGTGTTATCGCCCCGGAGATGTTATATTGGCTAGGGTGGTATCCTTTTAAAAATAATATTCTAAACTTCATGACAACATTTTTCATCTAATCTTCAAGTGAATAATGTATACTACACTAATATTGTAAAGAGGAAAGATTTGTTTGTAATGAATATAGGCTCTGGAACTTCTATTTCAAAACTTCTTTTACCAATAGAAAGTTTAATTATTGAGGAATAACATAGGCAATAATTTATTTTCAATAAAATTAGGGTGCCATAAGATAATTGCAAAATTATGAACCACGGCACAAAATACCATCTCTCATTGCATGCGCTGTCACAGAATACATAAATAGTACAAATACAGAAGCTACATTGTTAAATGTCATTTAAATATTAATTTAAATAAAATTTAAATAATAGTTATCCTTGCAAAGACACAATAAAGCGCAATTCGGATTACCAAGCAATACCTGTGTTCTGAAAAAGGGCATTTAATAAATATAATTTCAAATAAGTGTCAAATTTTGCGATAGGGTTGTCTATTTAAAGTTTTTGACTCGCACTTGGCCGGTTTTTCATAAGCGACATGACACACGAATATTTTATATACATGAGACACAGCCACAGACACAGTTTGCGAGACAATATGTTATCCAACTATTATAGTTAGGTCACAATTACAGCTTTCTGTTCTAAAATTAAAGTTTGCCATTGAGAACAACAAAGTTTTGTGGACTGATGAATGAAGTGTGGTCGTAAGAGCTCCAGATAGCCGGAAACGTGTGTGGAGAAGACAGGGAGAAAGCTTTCTGCCGATCACCAGCAGGCAAACTGTCAGTTTACATGGTGAATCCGTAATGATTTGAGGAGTGACCGAAATTATTTGGTGAGGGATTACTTCCGACGCACGTACAGAGTTGTTGGTGGTTGATGGTCATCTATCGGGAGTTCGATATGTTGAAGAGATCCTTCAGGAACATGTTGAACCTTACTCGGGGTTTATCGGTTACAAATAATTTGTGATAATGCTCGTCCTCACACTTCACATAACGATTTCTCAAAATTGCAAAATAACTAATCGGTCTTCTGGCTCTGTCTTACACTTAATTCCGCCACTTCCTGGTCTCCTCGTCTACAGGCCGGTCTAGTCGTCGGTTTTGAGGCATACTAAAGAGTTTTAGGCACTACATTTAAAAATTCAGCCTTTTCCCGCTTTGTTCGCCTTTGACTTCGAAGGACCACGACTTGAGCAACTTGAACTGCAGTTTCCAAAATCGAAATACAGTGTTTCGATTTTGGAAACCGAAAATGATGTCAGTTAATAAAAAATAATCAAAAAATAACGATTAGTTGCATGGCATTTAGAATATCGACTTTTTACCTCATGCGTTTTTTGAGAGTTCTCACGAAAATTTTACTAACAAACTTTGAACCAGCCTAATCTTTAAATTAAAAAAAAAGGAAACGATTAATGTCGCAAAACATAGCCAGTATATTAATTGAAATTAAAGACATTTTTCGGTTTGAATAGCGTGGTGTTTATTACTTTTAGCATTGTTACAACGCTCAACGTCTAAGTCTATCCAAGCATATCAAAGTCTATCCTGAAGAAGGTCTCTTTTTCAGGATAGAGTCTATCCTGAAGAAGGGACCTGGAAAGGTCTCGAAAAGTTGAGCGTTGTAACAATGCTAAAAGTAATAAACACCACGCGATTCAAACCGAAAAATGTCTTTAATTTCAATACAACATCGCGAAAACAGAAGAAAAATCTATAGTATATTAATTTACAAATTTCCCAAACATTTATACGATCTGCTCCCGAAAAAAATCGATAATATGGCCAAAGTCGCAAACTCTCATCTTTGGGCCACTTTCCGAGCCGGTGAGTGTATGTGCATGGTAATGAATTATTTAGATTAGATTTAAATGCGTAGCTTAACTATGTTAAAGCATTTAAGCATAGGATGTATATCTGAGAAAAAGGCCTAGGGGTAAATGCTGTGATTCTATTGGTTCCCACAACACATCCATAGTTACGCATCTTCGCTTAGCTGTGGTGGTAGGTAACACAGCCTTAGAATAATTAAAACAAAAATCGTTTTATTATGATAGCAGGTATTTATTTTAAATGCTACATATGTAAGCTCTACAAATCATCTACTACTAAAATCACTAATTCTAATCACTGTCATATCAATCATCACAATCACAATCAGTTTGGTCATTTCTTTTTGTTGATTTCTGATGTTTTTTTCTTCCGTCATCAACAGACTCCAACTTTCTCCGGATATAAATCTTCCTTTACTCTGCTCCTCTACACTTCCTGTTTTGAACAGCACTAGCTTCCCTAGAGTATATGATTATTTTATTTATTATTATTTTATAAATGTAATGATTATTTACCAATAAACGAGTATATGAGTATAAAACACATTTATAATAATGTAGAGATTATAGTAAAAAAAAGTGTTTAATGTGTTTGCTATTGCATCCCAATCTGGGTGGTATTGAATAGCAATTTCTTTACACATTCGGTGTTTTACTTTCCTCTAGCCACTTTTAGTGATACTTGGGTGGAAAAAGTTTTTCCATAGTTTACGATAGTCTGCAGCAGGGCGCCTGTTGCGTAGAGCAGTGGCAACTTTTTTCCAATCGTATTCCTGATCAATTGGTAAAGCCAATTCTGCAAGAGATTTCTTCATCACATTAGCAAGTGCTCTTTTCTTCTCGTTGAGTAGCTTATTAATCCCTTTTACTTTATCAGCTTTTTGTTTACGCAGTTCTGAGATTTCAGACTTCAACTGTGCCTTTCGGCGTTCTTGCGACATTTTGTGCAATATTTTCATCAATATTTTTTTGTCTTTCCTACCCCAACCAGGGGGTCCAGTGTTATTTTGAGCAGTTGGCGCTGGTTCTCTGTACTCGGCAAGTCTTGTGTTGCATTCATATAAACGTATTGTCAGTAGCTCTTGCAACTTTTTGTACCCAACTAGCAATTTGTTGTTTAGGGATAAAGCATTATCAAAGTCCTCCAGTTTAGGCTGGTAACTCGAATCATCTTCATCGGCCAAAGCCAGCGGTTCATTCTCTGGAGCCGCCGGTTCATTTTCTGGAGTCGCCGGTTCATTTTCTGGAGCCGCCGGTTCATTTTCTTGAGTCGCCGGTAGTATTTTCAAATCCGGCATTTGCACTTCATAAGCTTTACTGGGGCCTGGATTAGATTCCATTGACGCTGGATTGATATTCCTTTATTCTGCTAAATCCAAGATGTATTTGCGCGCAAACACGAAAATTCCCAAGAAAATCAATAAACATGCAAGCTGCGCACTACGTTGAGAAAACGGTCCCGCTTGCGACTATAGAAAAGAGAGCCTCTGGCCTCTTTGCACTTTCGTTGTCTTCGGTTAGTTAGACAAGGACATAGGTTGAGCGTGTATGTTCTACCGGACCGTGACAAATCAAAGCAAAAACGACCTTAACATTTAGGGCACATGGTTTAAATTTATTTTTCAAAATTGTCGAGTGTACGGTCATCCAGTAGCCGAAGGCGTGACCTCAGAAATTAGCCAATTGCAATGTCAAGTATTTTATCCCACTAATCATAAGTACACAGGTCCCGGCAGACAAATTGGAAAATTCTGACGTGGAAGGGTTAAGTTCGCGCAGTACATTTCTATGAAAACTTCTCTGAAAAATCGACTTCTGCGCATCTGCCATTTTTTCAATACCCTATTTCAGAAACTTGGGTCAAAAATGTGAACAAAAACATTTACATTTATTTGAAAGCAAAAGCCCTTTGTTTACTTTTCCTTTAAAATTGACAGCTCTTTGTTAATATTTTTGATCTGAAAAAAAGTACTTATACCTAGATGTTTGCCGGCACCTGTATATTAGTGCGTGCTAGCACAGTACACCTAAGGAATGTGTACTTATGTGAATGAATGAATTATTTTGAATTCCTTATGTGTACTGTGGTGCTAGTATTAGCGAATGTTTCCGATGAAACAGGAAAGATGGTATGCTGTAGCTGGAGATCCCGGTATTCCCGCGGGATCGATACTTAAGCCGGTGAAACCGCGGAGCTCAGCTAGTAACCAATATTATGTAGTTATTTTATAAATAGGCTCTTAATACAATAATTTTCCTATACCCATTCCCCAGTTTCCAATGACAGAAATCCACTGGTACCACCTCTCAACGGCTGAAAATGAACTCGGTGTAGTCATAGCAACAGCCGAGGGATCCCCTCAAGGAGTCAGCATGGTGCCCATCAGCTGGTCCGAGATGCAGTGTCCACAGACCATGGTCAAGGAACCTAGGAAAGTAGCCAGGGTTATTCCGGACAATATAAATTCAAAGACTTTGTTGTCCGACAGTAAAGAGGTGAAGGGGGAAAGAAGCAACACAAAACAGGAGATGGAGGAATAAATTATTTTTTCTTAATTACAAATTTGTTATTATTTTGAGATCCCACATTTTGAGAATTCAACATTTTAGTCAAATAGCATTTTGTTGCAAAAAGTTTTTGACCTGGCCTACTGTCAGAACTTATTAATTAGGTTGAAAACTGCCATTTGCTCACTTCAGATGGCGCTACTGTTCCATGATTCCTACTATTTGTCAAACTTTATAGTTTTTTTATAGGTAGTTTTTTCAAACTTTACTGTTTTTTTCATTTAGCATCTTTGGGGAATACATAATTTGTTATGTTTTTGCAATCCACAGATATACAAAGCTTCATTTTGTAAAATTATCTTAAAATGACTTAGTTTGTGTACGAAAACACTATAGAGTTCGTCAAAAGTACGGATCATCGATTAGTAGCGCCATCTGAAGTGAGCAAGTGGCAGTTTTCAACCTCAACTTGCAAATCACGTATTAAATAACAATAGGGAGGAGCACTAACTTTTTATCCCGGCAGAGGGCGATGTTCGACTAATCTTTTGAAATAAGAACTGTCAAATAGTAGGTATTTTCACAACTCTCGGCGGTTTCATTTATGTTTACGTTTATATTTAAATAAAATGCCTCAATGAAGTAGGAGTATTTTTCCTACGATATTTTTTTATGAGACTAAACAAGACACCGACATAAATGGATTATTTTTAGATAATTTTAACACTAAAACAGAAAGACTCCAACTTGACTTAAAAATATTAGTCGACTAGAGCGCCATCTGCTCACAGCTTTGCGTGTTCCACCTTATTAGAATACTTGACACTGGCCACTTTCCAAATGGCCATAATTGATAAGAGATAAAAAAATGACGCTAATGACAATGACACTAGCAATGTCAACAAATACCGTCGTTTTCTACTTCCTTTTATTTTCACAAAACGAGAAATTCTCTAAAAAAGTTTAAGATACAGTTATTTAGCCTTTTAGTAATATCTTAGTCATTCCAGTGTTTATTCGTAAATGTTTTTAGTGTCTAATGAGGTCATCTTTGACCAGTTATCATTAAGTAAACTTTGTTGCTCTTATAAAGATAGTTTTGTCCTCCAACAGTGTAAAAGATTAGTTCTAGCCGTGAAGACGTGTTCTTGGTGTCCTCAAGATGAAGTTCGCTGAGCACCTGAGTGCCCATATAACGCCGGAATGGCGTAAACAATACATAAATTACGAAGTAAGTGTAACTACTTTTCATTAACTTCTTAACCTTATCTTGATGAAATTAACGGAATATTTTACAGTCTTTGGCAAAATGATAACTGGTATGTCGTGACTGGTTCCTTATATTACAATGGGGACATTTATCTCGTCGTATTTCATATTGACTTTATAGGTTTTCTACTTAAATGCTGTAATTTGAAGGTCAGATGTTTGTGGTAATGTAATTTATGGTTTTAACCTGAATTTGAAAATTACTCCTGTCATGAATTTGTATATTACACTGTAGATATTTTATTTTACATATTAAGTATTAAGCTTCATATTGAAATAAGTAGGTAAGCGAAAGTTGAAGTTATCAACATGCAGTTACATTATGTGCATTTTAAGTTGGCCGACCTCAAATTGTTGCCAAGAGAATACTTACAAGGTACAATGAACAATTCTGACCTGTAACTTTGGGTCACTTAGCTATCTACCAAATTTACATGAATTAGGACAGTATTTTTTAGGTGAGGATGATAATTTGTATGTATGGTACCTAAAATGTCAACTGCTGATTGATATTTTATTTCAAAGTTTCTTACTTATAAATAATGAACCCAGATACGGCTGCATGTACTTTAACCTGTGGCCGCTATGCCTGGATTTATCCAAGTATAGCGGGGTTGATGGTGACATTATAAAAACCACAAGCTGTATCTGGTTTATTTAATTATGTCTGTCTGTACCTGCTTAATCAATGTTTATTGTCAAAATCATCACATCTGTGAAATACCTATAATTTATAGGTATTTAAATTATTATTAAATGTAAAATAAATATTGCATGATGTTACACACAGCACAATCAAGCCCCAAACTAAGCACTGGGCTTGTACTATGGATACTAGACAATGGATATACTACATAATATTATACCTACTTTTTTTTAAATACATACGTGACAATGATACAATGACATGGAAAACACCCAGACCAGAAACAAATACTTATTTTTATGTATTAATACTTGCACCTGCAACCTTCTGCATTATAATCAGGCCTTCGCCTGACGCGCCACAGACACTGTCTTATATTACTGGTTAAATTCCGAATTCTAATAACCACAGTACTGCCAAATAAATGTTATATGTCCGAAACACTTGTTTTAGGAAATGAAAGCAATGCTTTACACAGCAGTTGAGGAGGCACCATCTGCAGAGAATGTAGAGCCAGAAGTGCTTTCACGACATTTTGCTAATTTTGATGAGACCTTCTTCCATTACTGTGATCAAGAGCTAAAGAAAATAAATACATTTTATTCAGGTTAGTAAATGATCATGAAAGGGCTCCAAAACATGCTGTTTTTAAATACATAGGTAACTTGCGAGATTCCATAAATATATTGATATTCCCATTCCAATTGGTAGACAAATTATTTCCTTAAAAATAATGTATCTACTAATCGAATATACCTATAGACAGCATACAGGATGAATAATTTAGAACGGCCTGTAGGGGAATTTCCTACTAAACTATAAGTGATAGTTGGAAAATGTTGAAAGATCTTGAGGACCCAAATCCTTTCAAATTTTGACAAAAACTATAAAAGCATTATGCATAATAGCACTATTGATTAACACAATAATAATAGGTGTTTGTTTTTTTTGCTAAGTTTTGATTCTTGGATAAAGAATGAAATTTTCAACAGTCTTTAAATGTACCTAATTTTAGTTTTTGTCAAAAAATGTGTGGTTTGTTCTCCTTTCAGCATTTTTGCTATCTCATGTAGTTTAGAAAATCCCCTTGATGGCCGGGCTAAATGAGTCACCCTGTGTCTATATAGCATAGTTGTCTAGGTAAGTTTTACATAATTTAAAGAATTATAGGTTCACCTGTTATTTTTCTAATTACCAAGTCACCTTGACATTGTGAAGGAAGGCATGAAATGGTATTGATCTACTAAGATTTAAATAGTAGTTTCTATAATATTATTAATAGCCTTGGGAGTAGGTCAGGGTTACTGATTTAAAAAAATGGTTTTTGGTTATGTACTTTGTTTCTCATTTATATAATACATAATTTAATAACATTCCTATGATTTTACTTTAAATCTATGCTTAAAATCATCAATATAAACTACCGACACGATAAAAATCTACAGTGTCTATGTAAATGATCAAGAGACTTGGAAACAGCAAATTTATATGAGCATGCACACCAGCCGTAAGGATCTTCAAATCTACTTTAGTCCCTTATTAAGTGCAAAATACATAAATCGAAGATACCTTTAGGGTAGGCATTGAGACCGGCGAAGTTTTTGTGTTGTTCGTATTTCTATGCACCATGTAATGTAACACAAAGACCGGCCACCACCCTTACTGGTCCGGTCAGCTGTTCTGTAAAATTAAAAAAACCTGTATATCTTTTAGAAAAACTAGCAGAAGCTACCCGTAAATACGCCACATTACAAAGCGAACTGAAATCACATTTCGACACTATCAAGCCCAAAGGTGGAGGAGATACCAAAAAATCCATTCCGAGAAGAAAAGTGCAAGAATTAAAATTAGCCTTCAGTGAATTCTATTTAAGTTTAATTCTCCTGCAAAATTACCAAAATTTAAACTATACTGGCTTTAGGAAAATATTGAAGAAACATGATAAGGTATGTATTGATTAGATTACATAAATTGATCTGCTTATATTTGCTCATGTTTATTGTGATCGATTAACATAATAATAATAAACGTTCAATACAATGTCGTTATCAGTATGCCGTTTACCCTTTGCAAATAACATCTTTACTCCCAAACAAGTTCATTAAATCGATCTATATAATATATAGATCTATTTAATTAACTTGTTATATAAATGAACTTAAATATATTATATTTATAACACTTACTTAATGAAAAATCTGTTAAAACATAAGCATTCAACTTATCATTTAAAAAAGTTGAAGTTACAGAACTCTACTCTCTAAGGGCGTTTTTAGTGACCATGCCTGATTTCAATGCAAATTCCCTCGCGTGCGTGAGGAATGTGTATCGAAATCCCAAACGCGTGAGTTAACACGTATGACACTAAAAACGCCCAAAGTAATTTAAGAGGAGTATATACGCCAACGACCTTGAAACTGAAAATCCCTGTCGGGCTCATCGAAAATTGTTGATTAATTAATGACGGAATGTCGTAGAACTTTTTTTTGTGCACAGATTTTGCACTCTTTTGTATGTAGAAATTGACACGGGACTTGTCAATTTCTACATACAAAAATCCCGTGCCATCCCCCCCATCGTTGCCGCGACGGGATTTTTGTATGTAGAAATTGGCACGTCCCATCCGGGAAACGTTACATATGCAGAGACCTTAATTTCATAACAAACTTAGTTCCCACGAGACGAGATAGAAAATCTCTAAATCCCATTCTAAAAAATATTTTTTCATGTTTATCTTTATCCATGCGGTGCTGTTTAATCGGTCAAGTAAATACTCAACTCTTCCTATTTTACTTTTCTATAAAAGGGATTGGAAATATTGCGGTTGTTCGATTTGCTCATTCCACTTATTTGCTTTGCTTTCTACTCAATCACATTTATATAGATGCATTATCGCAATAATATGCATCCGACTGAATAATGCAATGCTTTGACCGATAATAACGCGCCTTTATAATGCGACAAGATAATTCGTGGTCTTTACTAGGTAACGGGGGGCGGGCGCGATTACCACGAGTTATCGTCGGCAGGTCGCTGTCACGACCAAGTCCTCACTCCACCCCCTTCCTTTCTTAAGAAAAGCCACGAGTTATCTTGGACTAGTTTTAATTTTATCCGCCTGAATTTATCTATCTATATCAATAAAATGCTTTATCCTGAGTGACTGACTGACTGATTGATCTAACAACGCGCAACCTAAACGGCTGATAGTAAAGAGCTGAAATTTGGTGAGCGTGTTCTTTATATGATGTAGGGTTTTTGAAAATTCCCACTGGATCGGGACTTACGTGGGTGAAACTTCCAAACTCAACTAGTAAATAAATAAGTTGGTAGCATTCCGTTCAAAAGATTTCTAGGACGCTCTGGCGCGGTGGTCGAAAATCCACCTCCGACGCAGAAAGTCGGAAGCAGTTATTCGGCAGATATTCAAATTTTCATTCAGATATTTACCTTTTCATTTCCCAGTTGTTAAACGTATGCAATGGGGCACAATGGCGAGCGGAACACGTCGAACCATCACATTTTTACACAAATAAAGACATAGACAGGCTAATCAGCGATACTGAAGCGACAGTCACGAACGACCTAGAAGGTGGTGACAGACAGAAGGCCATGAAGAAGCTAAGGGTACCACCACTAGGGGAACAACAGAGTCCGTGGACTACCTTCAAAGTTGGGTTGTTCTCTGGATCGTTTGTAGTATTATTGATTACTGTCGTATTGTCTGGTAAGTAAACTTTTTAAATTCACACGATTTGTTATCATAGTTACATTTTGCCGGGTCTTTATCGCGTATTATTATTTATTTTATTACCTCGACGTTTCAACCATGTTACAACGGTCTTGGTCGCGAGGGGACTGTCTGGTAAGCGATTTTTTTTATACATAGATTTTTCTTCTGTTTTCGCGCTGAAATAAAACACATATCTCGGTTTTAATCGCTTGGTGTTTATCCTGAAGATGCGACCTGTAAAAGTCTCGAAACGTTGACCATTGCAACAATGCTAAAAGTAATAAACACCATGATTAGCAGTAGTATCCCAAAATGCAGTAAATTACTAATTTTTGGACTGCTCTAATAAAATCGGCCCTAAAGAACTAGGTATATATTAATGACACTAGTAACCACGTTCTCATCAGAAAACTCCATAGTGATTAAAGTTATGGTTACCATTTTGATGATTTGATACCATAGGTGGGTGGAATGTGAAAGTGCACAAAAAGATCATTTAATAAGCAAACGGACAGACAAGCGAATGATCTGATCATATAAAGATTCCTTTTTATTACCTTTTGAGGTACAGAACCTAAAAACTGCTTCAAAATGAACAAAAAATCTCACATACTTACTGTGCCACCGACTTATCTGTAATGTAATCTAAAATCGGGCAGCGAAACTTCAATCTGAATATACCACCTAAAACTGCCCGACTAAAGAATTACTCGAACTCACAGAACGTAGATAGGTAGTTCAGAATTACAAATGGTAGTCTGAGTGGTTTATTCCACTTTGATCACCTGGGTGATATCACCCAGGTGATCAAAGTGGAATAAACCGTCTGAGTTAGCGATAAGTATTTTTACACAGGTATTTTCCATTAGTCATTCTAAATTTAATCTTATTAGTATTCTATGTAGATACAATACAAAAACATATTACATTAGGTATTTTTTGATTAAAAAATTTGAATTTTATTATGTTAAGAAGGAGGAAATTAAGTGATGATAAAATATATTTTTTATTTGTCGAGATTTCTTAGAACCATTTTACGTTACGATATTTCCTTGTATATAAATAGGTAGGTAAGTAGTAATTTTGGATTATCTTGAATTCTTGTGATTTAAATAATTATAAGGAAACCCCGAAATCCTGATCACCAACGTCTTGATTAGTGCGATAGTCACATGTCCATATTTTAGAATATAGGCTTACGTTTATGTTTCTATAATACTAGCTGACCCGGCAAACATTGTTTTGCCTTATAAATTATAGATAGTAGCCGATTCTCAGACCTACTGAATGCGCATGTGGAGTTTGGTGGAGATTGGTGAAGCCGTTTCGGAGGAGTACGGTAACTAACACTGTGACATGGAAATTTTATATATTAGATAATGTAAACTTACTGCACACTGATACCACAGAATGCATAAATAGTACAAGTACTGTTACTTACATACTAATTGCTCGTTTTCCGCAAATAGACCTCCTCAAATTGGGTTGTTTTTGCGGTATTCCTTTTTTACTTAAATACCTAATTAAAGACAAAAAAAACGTATCGAAATTCCAGAAAATCTGCGTTAAAAAATATGTACTTATCTGTTTTAACCGATTATATTCCAAAGGTTATCGATTTTGAGATTTCTCAATTCTCGCTCGTTCAAAGAAGATAATTAATAAATTAAGTTATTAAATAAATACTGTCTATTTATAGAATTTAAAGGGTCAAACCCTGGTCCGAAATTCTTTTCGTGTCAAATTACCAGTTTTTTGAATTTTTAATATTGAACGAATATGGAAATTCAATACATTGACCTCGGCTGTGGCGCCAAAATCGTAATCCAAAAATGCAGCCTTCATTCTCAAAAACAGGTATTATGATAATAAAACAAGACGAACTACCAAACTTGTAAATCAGGCTTTTTCCTTGAATAAAGTATTAAATTTGAAAAGAAAAAGACGACATTGATTTTAAAAATTAAGTTCGTTAATTAGCGCCTAGTGGTCTGCGATACTGATCCCACGGGAATATAAAAATTAAATAAAGCCTATATGTTAATCTAAATTCCGAGTTTCATAGTGCTCGGCTTTTAAAATAATTGTGGGATTTTTAAAACTACTTTTTATTTTAGGGTTCCGTTTTGGGAATATTTGGCGATCAAATCGAACAGCCAAATTCACCATAGTAGTACAATAATTAAGTAAGGATAATTATCACAGATGAGTAGTCTTTTCGAATTTATGAGCATCTAATTAAGAGAAAGGTGTTGGTTGTACTAGTAACGACTTTTCCAAATTATAGTCCCTGTTATTTAATGGAAACTACGAAACCTACATTGCACGTGGCCCGACAAGGCTCGCTCTTCATAATTTTGTTATTATATTAAGAAAAATTAAAGTAAACACACAAAAGGCGAACCATAATGTTTACTAATTTACAGCTACCTGTAATCTTGTCTCGATGCTCGTAAAAAATCCATACATACATTTAATACCATAAAATATACATTAAGGTAATCATGGTCAACCATAAAATAGAGTTTACAACCAACAAACTAATCTGTTAAATATTTAAGAAAACTTAGTTTACGAAGATAAATTATAATAAGTAGGTAAACAGTTTGTAGAAGATTTAGTATTAGCCATTGTAAATTACAATAATGTTAGGTTTATTTGTTCTCGAGTGAGTAATCTTGATTTTATGATAAGAAAGATAATGCTCACCTATTTGCTCATTTATTTTTAGAACTATTTTGTGCCATATATGGACGACAATGGTTCTATTATGCTTCTATAGTCGATCTAGCGTCTTCGAAGCGTTGCTATAGAAACGGGCCAATGAGTACAATGATGGTACAATGTCCCGTCTAGTCGATATCACGTTTTTTAGGGCTTCTTACCCAAAGGGTAAAAACCCTATTACTGAGACTGCGCTGTCTATCTGTCCGTCTGTCACCAGGCTGTATCTCATCAACTGTGATAGCTAGACAGTTGCAAATTTCACAGAAGATGTAATTCCGTAGCCGCTATAACAACAAATACTAACAATAAATATTTAAAGGTAGCTCCTATACTTACAACAAACGTGATTTTTCACAATAAAACGCAACGACCGCGCAATTTATTTTTACCACTAGCGCCGTCTAGTAATAAGGTGGCGTCAGTGGTAAAGATAAATGCACATGTCGTCGTTGTGTACTCTTTTTTCGCTTGGTCCAGTGTTTATTTTACGTACCTTTATCTTGGGTATGGTACCCAATTGAGGAGATCAAGGTACGGAACCCTTCAACGCGCGAGTCCGGCTTGCTCTTGGCCAGTTTTTTACAATAGTTCGTATTAAAGGTTCTAATAATTTTCGTTTGTCCACAGCGCTCTTCCATGAAGGTGGCTCAGAAAATATAAAAACCGCCTTCCGCTTATATCGAGGCCCATTTCTACTAGTTGAATTTATATTTTTAATTGGCATAAACGTATATGGATGGCGATCCTCGGGTGTAAATCATGTATTAATATTCGAGTTGGATCCAAGAAATCACCTTTCAGAACAACATCTTATGGAGGTAAATCGCATTTGCTCACCCACCGGCTTAAGTCGTAGCGCTCAGTGAATTCACCCGTGTTCCGATACTAAGGACAGGGCAGCCACTAACGAAGATGGGTCGAAATATTGATTCTATAGTCTGGGTGTTCTATGTATGTACAATAGAAAAATAAGTATAACTAAGTATTATATCTGGTGTTTTATCACCATAACATAAGCTTAGTAGCTAACCATGGGGTTAGATGGCGCTGTGTGATGTTCACAGAAATTATTATTATACATCTTAGATGACATCGTGATTTACTACCTAACTAAAGTAAAGAAAACAGGTTGCAAGCGCCCGCGCGTATAAAGTTGTCACTATAATATAATTTTAAAAAGTTAGAATATGAAAAAAAAACAATACGTTTTCTGTAATAAATCTGGAAACTGCACTAAAATGTCGGAAACAATGTCGATTACAATCCATACACAAAAAAAAGTTCAACAACATTCCGTCATGAAATAATCATCAATTTTCGATGAACCCGACATGTATTTTGAGTTCGGCGGGTATAGGGCTCTTAATAAATAAAATATGTTTTCATTTTCAGCTAGCGGCGATATTTGGTGTAGTTTGGGCCTTAAGTATTTTAAGTTTTATATACAGCGCTAGCTTGAGTATACCGCCTTTTGTAAATCCTCTAGCTCTAGTTGTCATTATGGTGGCCTTTCTTATCAATCCGGTGAAAGTGTTCAGACACGAAGCGAGATTCTGGTTTTTGAGGATATGTGTAAGTATTATTAAGTTTCCATGTAAAATACTTACCTCTGTATTTATAGACAAATCGAGTAATCTGGCTAAGTAAAATCTCTATCACATTTGCGCAGACGTTGACGCGGGCGCAAACCAAATGACAAATGCGTTACCTACTTAGCGAAAGTTATTCTTCGACTTGTCTATAAATACGGGGGTGACGGCCGAATACAGAAACGCTACTCAAAATTTGAGGCCTACTTAAACTAGTTCCTTAACTCAAAAATTCCCATAGTAATTTTGAATTTAGAAGCTGCTCAATTATTTAAGTACCTCTCAATTTTTATGTGGCGTTTCTGTATTCGGCCGTAGGACTTTGTTTTTTTTTTAATACTACAATTGGATGACTGTTTTTCGAAGAAGTGCTGTTCAAAAAGCATTTCAACCTGCGACCTTTACATTCCGCTAGCAAGGCACCTTTTAGTGTAGGATTTTTTTTTAATATAGATAAATCAGTTCGCCTGAACTGGTTTAGCTTGATCTGGCACTGTACTTATAAATTAAATTATATATACTAGCAGTATAAACATTTAGTACAAATAATTTATAAGTCATACGCCCCGAAGTTTCCCATAAGTCCCGATCGCGCAGGAATATCGGAATAAATCCAGCTATCTGCATACCAAGTTTCATTAAGCATCAGTATGTGGCGGACGCCCACAGAACCAACTAGATGGCGTTACTAGTATAATCCTGAATCGCACTATCAACATTCTTTCCGAGATAAGCTCATATACCACTTTCGACATAATATCGTCGGACCGCGGCCTACCGGGCCGCGTAAAACCACCTGCTACCGGGCCGCGTAAAACCACCTGCTACCGGGCCGCGTAAAACCACCTGCTTATCTTATCTTTGGAGGTACACACCAACTCGTACCTCCAAAATAAGTTTTTTTGCGTGATTGGAACACAAACGAACAAACATCTTTATTTATATGTATCATTATGTTTCCAGGGTCGTATTATGGCTGCTCCTTTCATGCCAGTCCTGTTCGCGGACTTTTGGCTCGCCGATCAGTGGAACTCGTTCGTAACTGCCTTCCTGGATTTCCATTATTTAGTAGCTTTTTATATCATGGGCGGAAACTGGTTCCAAGTTAATGGTAAGGTTTTAGACGTGATCGAGGACTAAAAGTAGTTTTATTAACCCGCCATTTTGACAAAATAATAAAATGGACAACCTCGGTATGCAAGGTAGAATACCACTTAATTTTCGCGTCTTAAAAGTTGTCTCAAAAGTTAAATGAAATCGTAATCGTAAAAGTCGTCTGCATCGTAAATTATTCAAAGTCAAATGTTGTGGATGATTATTATCTCTGATTCTCTTGACGACCTCTGTGGCGCGTCGTGCGGAAGCACGCTGCAATGGAGAAGGTTGCGGGTTCGATTCCCGCCGGGTGCAAGTATTTATGCTATAAAAAAAAATGTGTCTGGTCTGGTGTTTTTATATGTATCATATTTATGTATTTACAACAAAAAAGTAGTATATCCGTTGTCTAGTACCCATAGGACGCACCTAGTGCCTAGTTTGGGGCCAGATTGCGCTGTGTGTAACGTCGTGCAATATTTATTTATTTAAAACATTTATTGATATCCACAGATAAATTCGAACACACAATCTGGTTCATAATAACCCGCGCAATAGTGAACGTGATTCCCGCTTGGACGCGGTTCTGGCAGTGCCTCCGTCGGTACCGCGACAGTCGGGAGGCGTTCCCTCATTTAGTGAACGCGGGGAAATATTCCACGACATTCTTCGTCGTCATTTTTGCTACATTAAGATCTATGTACAGTGGTAAGTGATGTTATCTACAGTTGACTATGTAGTTGTGTTAGTTGGTGAGATACTGATGCAAGGATACGGCGTATGAGTCACCGATGCTGGTAGACTAGTTGGTAAAGTAATTGCGGATTGAGTAAAGATGCGTTGTTGGTTCGAATCCCGCCCTGCGTTAATCGAACGCAAGATTAACGCAGGGCGGGATTTTTGCAGAAGTGTTTTAGGCTATTGCATAGCTTTTATCGCGGGCTTTGAGCGCGGCCACCGAATCAAGAAATTCCGTAACTAAAATAAAACCACACCCCCACACTCCGCCTACCATGTTACCTACAAAATAAAACAAATATTCGCATCGGGGGCGAAAATACATACGTATATTGTACTCCGCCAATATTCGAGCATTTTATTGTTAAAAGTGATTAAAATTAGAGTAGTCTTCACTAACGTCAAATACAAAGAACTAAAACGTCAGATTATAGTCTGAAATTAAAAAACGTACTTAGATGCAATACGGGTGCAAAACGCACGAATCAGCCGATTCCCTCGAACAAACTGAACAACTAACAGTAACTAATTCTTTCCTTACCCAGAAAACTACACCGACCCATACGACAATCCGTTCCTGTACGTATGGTTCGTGTGTCAGATGGTATCCTCTATGTACACCTACACATGGGACGTCAAGATGGATTGGGGCCTGTTCAGTTGCGGGCCAAACGCCGAGAATAAGTTCCTTAGAGACGAGATTGTTTACAGCGTCGGGGTAACGTATTATATTGAACTTTACATGTAATCTTGATGATTTATACAACGCAAGATATTTTTAATCCAAGTTATTTAAGGCGCTGTAATATATAAGATGGTTTGTCCAGCACCTATACAGCCTGACTTAAAATTTTATTATAACACTGGCTGTGTTCCGCGGTATCACCCGCATTAAGACGACAGTCTACCTACTCTTTCTCAATTTTTTTTCTAATATCTTTATCCAGGGAGGAAACAGTCTACGTTTGTAAAGTTTATATGGAAAAAAGAGTAGGTAGACTGTCCTCTTAATCTCGATGAGAATGTTCAAGTATTCTTTCTTATGGGATGCTTAAATCTAATAACTAGCAGATTCCCGCGGTTTCACCCGCGTAAGTCCCGATCCCGTAGGAATATCGGGATCAAAAGTAGCCTATGTTACTCAGGGTAAATGTAGCTTTCTAATGGTGAATTGCATTTTTGAAATCGGTCCAGTAGTTTCGGAGATTACCCCCAATATACATACATACATACATACATGTTACCAACGTTACCTCTTTATAATATTAGTATAGATATACGTAACATAGGAAATTTATTTATTTCAGATATACTATACATTATACTTTTATTTTAAAATAATTTAAATTAATAATCCAAAAATGAGTACTATACCTAGGGAGGTATAGTACCCAAAAGGCTGGCTGCATTGCCCCTTTGGATAGCAATACCTATTTGTAAATATAATATAATATATGTAGATATACGTATAACATATTATTATTATTCTCCAAATCTCAGCCCTCTACTATTAGCGGTGTAGACTGTGCGATGATCAGTCACTTCAGTCAGTCAGTCAAGACAAAACGTTTTATAAATATAGATGAAAATACATAGTAGATTTTTATTAAGAGGGTTCATTCCATTCTCTTTCTCCATACAAACGTAGTTTACGTTTTCCTCCCTGGATAAAGACATTAGAGCAAATATGTTTATGCCATAAAACCTATATCTGTCATGTCTTGTCAATGTACGAACCTTTTTTTTTCTAATTAAAATAATAATAAAAAATAAAAAAAATAAAAAATGAAAAAAATAATTCGGAAGATGAAAAGTCATGCCAGATATAAGTTTTATGGCATAAACATATTTGCTCTAATGTCTTTATCCAGGGAGGAAAACGTAAACTACGTTTGTATGGAGAAAGAGAATGGAATAAACGCCCTTAATTAACTTAAAAAAGGGGAGTTTCTCAATTCGGTTGTGACTTTTTTGTGGATATTCGCTGATGACTTCGTATTGTGATGATTATTTTTTGTTTGAAATAGCTTTAGGGTGATCACATAAATTTGATGAGGATCTGACGTGATCTGATCTGATGTTAACATACTTTATTTATTTATTTTGCAGTTCTACTATTTCGCGATAGTAGAAGATTTCGTGCTGCGTTTCATTTGGATCGTGTCGTTCCTTTTGACGGAGAATAACATCGTCCATATGGAAACTATGGTCTCAATCTTAGCGCCGATGGAAGTTTTCAGGTGATTCTTACATACTTTTTTAGGGTCCCGTACTCAACGCTACCGTAAAATGTTCCTACTTTGCTCCCCTATGGGTAACAATGCTCCTATTAAATTAATGGTTTGATCGCCTAATATGTTCAAATATTTGTAACATTTCATTTTATTATCAACGTATCCGAAACATCCGTTGTTTAAATCTTAACCGAGGTTAAGCTTAGGCGATCAAACATTTAATTTAATAGGAGCATAATTTTAATTACCCATAGTAGTAGGAACATTTTATGGTACCCTTTTACTAAGACTCCACTGTTCGTCTGTCTGGATGTCAGTCACCAAGCTGTATCTCAGGAACGGTGATAGCTAGATAAATACAACTTTACCAGAAGATGTGTTTATGTTGCCGCTTTAACATTCTAAAACAGAACAATATAAATAATTAATTAAGTTGGGCTCCTCAATAATTGTTTTGTGATAATGGTACGGAATCCTTTGTGCCCAAGTCTGACTTACACTTGCCTTTAACAGACACCATATCCATCTACTGATTGCCTTCTCAAATATAAGTTATTGCTAGAGAACACTTGGCACTATTTCATCCTAAACCTCTGTGGCGCATCGGGCGAACCCCTGGCTGCAAATCAGAAGGTTGCGGATCGATTCCCGCCAGCGACAAGTATTTATGCTGACCACAAATATGTTTCCGGTTTAAGGTGTGTCTGTACAATGTATGTAGGTATTTACAAAATTGAAGGTATAATATGTTGTACCTATACTTCCTTTTTTAATTTTAGACTACGATCTGACATTTTGGTTCTCTGTATTTGGCGTTTTTTCTTCAGAGAGATGTGTCAAATCATAGTCTACAATTAAAAAACGAAGTATAGTAGTATATTGTCTAGTACCCATAATAGTCAGATTACCATTATTACAAGCCTAGCTCCGGGACTAGATGGCGACGTGTGCGCCGTCCTGCAATATTTATATTTATTTATTTACATTGAACGTTGCAGACGTTTCATCTGGAACTTCTTCCGGCTGGAGAACGAGCACCTGAACAACTGCGGCAAGTTCCGCGCCGTCCGCGACATATCGGTGGCGCCACTGGACTCTTCCGACCAGGCAGATATTATCCGCATGATGGACCATTCCGACGGAGTTATCAATAGGTTAGTAACCACACGATTTCGGTCCATGATAATGCCGGGTGAACTTTGATACGTCCGAATTTAAATCGTGTGCTAACGTATACGGAAACTTACGAACAATTCCATCCTTCTTAACCCTATGAAAGCGCGCTGATTGCATACGAATTTGTCATACGTATTTATACGAGCGATGTAAGATAAGTACCCGTGTTTACCGACTGAGGGCACCACCGACGCAAAATAAAAATGCGACCATGTAGCGCCATCTTTATAACGATTGCAGTCAAAATCTCAGATAGATTTGTCAAGTAGTTTTGTTTCCACAGCTGTTGAAAGCCATCAAGTGGGTTTTTATTTACAATCATGGAGAAAGAACAATATCGATCAGTGATTGCTAATAAACACGCACTTGATGACTTTCAACATCTGTGAAAGCAAAACTATTCGACAAATCTGTCTGGAATTTTGATTGTAATTGTTGTAAAGATGGCACTACATGATGGCATTTTTATTTTGCATTAGTGGTGCTCTCAGCCGGTAAACACGGGTACTTATCATACAGCCCTCGTATATTAATTCGTATGCAATCTGCGCGTTTCCATAGTACTTGGTAGGATGGAATTGTTCGTACGTTAGCGAACGAATAATTTTGAATTTTGTATCCAAAGTGTGGCCGGCCTTATTATTAGCAATAAGGGTCTAGATCGCGTTGTAGATAATCATTTACATTCAATTACTCGACGATTACTCCTCGATAATGTAGCTTTACATTATCGAGGAGTAACATTGGTGAAAGAATCTTTGAAATCGGTTCAGTGGTTTCATAGATTACACGGAAAATACATACATAATATGTACATGTTACCAACGTTACCTCTTTATAATATTAGTAATATAAATGATTTGTTCTGACTGACTGACTGAAGGATCAACGCTCAGCCGAAACCGCTGATAGTGCAAAGATGAATTTTAGAGTGTTCTTTATATGATGTAGGCATCCAATAATAAAGGACTTGTGAGTGAAACCGCTGCGTAAAATATGTGGGTATTCTAAAATATCTCTTGTTACAGGTTAACAAAGAAAAAAAATGCAAAAAAGACAAAGGAGATAGATAGAAAACCGCTTTTACAGAAAGAATCGATACAGGATCTTCCGTTAGAACTAGAATTGTCATCCAAGATGTTGTAACAAACTGTGATATTTATAAGTACATTGTTATATTGTAATTGATAGCCATGTTCAAGTATTATTCGAATTATATTTATAGAGAAATCATTGATTATAATTACGCTGTTTCATTGAATTCCCAATATTGGAAGATATGATGAACAGGCGATAATATAAGTATCCCATGTTCATTATCTCTTCCCGTGGGCGTCTTAAAAGGGGACTGAGGGTCAATTTATACTAAAGCAAAGTCGAAGCGTCAAATTCTTCGCAACTAAAGCGAAGCTGTACGAATGCGCGCGTAACAAGACACCCAAACCGCTGGTCCTAATGACATGAAATTTGGAGAGTGTGTTCTTTGTACTGTGTAGGCATTCACTAAGAAAGGGTTTAGGAAAATCCCGCGGGATCGGGACTTACGCGGGTGAAACCGCGGGGCGCAGCTAGTCTGTAATATGTCTCAACCATTATTATTGTTATTTGTGTCTGAAGTTAAACACATCTATGTCCCGCAGGTAATAGGACTATGAAATGAAACACAAATAAACAGTGCATATTATTATTAAAAAGTTATTAGTAAAATATTACAGCGCAACTAAACATTAATTTTATTATAAATATTTTAATAAAAACAAAACGGATCCCAGAGATTTCTGTTTGGGGGAGGGAAGGGGTAAATTGACGAGTTGACGGTTTACCAACTCAATCGACAAGTCGCACTTTTCTATTTGCTTTGTTAATATTTTGAGAGTTTTCCATTTAAATTAAACTACTTTTTACGGAAATAATTGCGTTTATTATATTAAGCATAAAATAAAGGTCGCCCGATAGTGACCCATTCCAAACTCGTCTCTGACGGACGAGCTTCACCAGTTCCAAAGTCAAACTGTTCGGGAAATTACTCACACACCTTTTAAAAAGATGGATCAAAATTCGAACTTCGTTGTTAGAATACCCACCATCTAGGTAATCTAAAATATTAAGCATATTTTAACGCCCAACGTTCGTTTTCAACCTCTTGCTCACGAGCAGTTTTCCCATTCTCACATTATCAGACAACTATATTGAAAGGACTTAAACCCCCCTCTCTCCCCTGATTAAAAACTACTCAACTTTGAACTTTAGTTATTGTTGTATAGTATTACACGGCTTTTATAAAATTCTACAACATAATATATGTATCTAAAATAGCATTTTTATTAAAAGTTAGTCCCTTAAATGGTTTGTACAACATTTAAGGCGTTACAATTACATTATTAAACTCTGAAGCCAACATCTAAACTGCACTCGATAACATCAAGTAATACTTAAATTATTATATTATGTACAATATCGAATATAAGGCATTATTGGAGTCGATGCCATAATCACAAGATTCTGAAACAATAAAAAGGACCGATTAATTGGTTATATATCCATCTTATAAAGTTTTCCTTTTCATCTTTTGAGGTACGGAATTATAAAAAAACACTGTTACATCTCACATTATTTTGTGCTGGTTTCATCCTCCTGAGTCATGCATGGTCTTGAGATAACAGATAATGATTTATTAATTACAGAACTAAGTTGAGTAGGTAGTTAAATATGGAGGTAGGTAAAGGTTGATCAACTCGAGTGGTGTGAGATTGCATTAAGCTCAAAATACACGAGGACACTTTACCTAAAAACCCACACCTAGTGCACACATACTTTTGAAACTTACACGATTTCCGTCAATCATTATTATTAGACACGGGTCTAGATCGCCCTATAGATAATTATAATAATCTTTGTTATATTGTTAATAATTACCTCGACGTTTTGGCAAACGGGTCACGCCGGCCGTAGTCGCGAGAAGACTTAAGGTCATAGCCCACTTACACGACTCCGCTCCCACCCGGCAAAAATAATATTATTCAAATATGGGCTTTAAATATTGCTCTTTAGATATATTTTACATTGGCATCATAAATTAGCAGACAGCTCGCTTTAAGCGAGCTTACCGCCGTCAGACTGCTCGTGAGTCAGTGTAAAATATATCTAAAGAGCAATATTTAAAGCCCATATTATTTTTGCCGGGTGGGAGTAGTCGTGTAAGTGGGCTATGACCTTTACCCGATCAAGACCCGTGTCTAATAACATGATGGTTCAGCACACATATAAAGAAATTCGTGCATCTGTGCTGTAGGTGTGATCTGTTTTAGGTAAAGTGTCACTGAGTAGTTTGACTTTAATATATCAGCCAAAGGTTGTTAATCCTTTAGTGGCACCCGGGGGATATGTGGAGAGGAACAAATGGACTGATACATTCAGTACTGACCTGGTTGATTCAAGACCGGAGCGCCTGCAGCCTGGTCTGCATATCGTCGAGCTCGTTCTCGGTCGGCTCGGTGGTGGTTTCCTCGGCCTGGTGGCTCGTGGAGGGGACGCCGACGGCGGTCGGAGGCGCCGGGGCCTCACCCAGCTTGCCCTGAGTCAGTTCCCAGAGCACCTGGGACAATGGTTGTACAGGAGTATGGGTTAGTCTTTCAAGTTTTCTTATTCTTACTAGTAGGAGATAGGGGGAATTTTAATTGATTAATTATGATGCACAGGCGATGAATTTAATGGAACCTTGTCAAAATAAATATTGCAAGACAGCGCAATCACTCCCCAAACTTTGCAACTAGGTTTGTACTGTGGGTACTAGACAAAGTATATAAGTACTCTATATATATGTATATCATACTATTTTTTTGTAAATACATACATATGATACATATAGAAAATACAGCACCACAAACAAACATTTTGGTCAGCATAAATACTTGTTCCCGGCGGGAATCGAACCTGCAACCTTCTGCGTTGCAGTCGAGCATTTGCCCGGCGCGCCACACAAAGGTCTTCCTTAAGTCAAAAATAACAAAAGCTTAAGCAAGCTTTAACGCAAACTTGTTATAATCCCATTCTCATCACACGCGGATAATAACGATGAATTACACACCATATGAATCCCTAGACCAGCGGTTCTCAAACTTTATCGGTGACGGAACCCTTTTGAAAAGCCAAAAATTTGCCGGAGCCCTAAAATGTACCTAGTAGGTATCAAAAACTTCGCAAATCACACAAAACTATGCCTATACATTCTGCACTATAATAAAGTTAAACAAGCCATTTTTACCAGAACGCGCGACACTAAGGATGTATTTTCTATGTTGGTTTTTTCTATTGATTTATTTTAAAAGTACTTTCGCGCAGCCTCAATATACGGGAGCCCCAGGGTTCCGCGGAGCACACTTTGAGTATGGCTGGCCTAGACAGTGCGTTCGGAAACCGTGATTATTTGGCGCCTAACAGTTAGCGTTCTGGTTTCCTTACCTTATCAACCTCGTGCTGCGCCGCTTCCTCCATTTCGTCTTCGTCTTCGACACTGGACATAGTCTCATCCAGCATCTCCTCAATGATGCCGGCTCGCATCATCTCCTTGCTCAGCTCTTGCATGACTGCTGCTATCTCCGGGAGACGGATCAGGGCTTGCATCGCTTGCATTACCTGAAAGATGTACGTATACATGTTATTTCTTTTTTTATTGCTCATGGAATATAAAGGATTTTTTTTATTGCTTCTACAATTCTACAATATAAACTTCTATGGTTAACGAATAGCGAGATGCACGGTTCTAATCCTGTCACGGGAGAATTTTTGATGACACACTTTTCCTTGTAAAATTAGAAATATTTTACAAGGAAAAGTGTGTCATCAAAAATTCTCCCGTGACAGGATTAGAACCGTGCATCTCGCTATTCGTTAACCATTGCACTTTTTGCTAAACACGGTTCGGATCTTAGCACGAAAGGATTTCTGTTGATGCATTTCGACTTGTAGAATATTTAACGTGATGTTTATTTAAAAAGTTATAGTCTTGAGAATGATGGTCCTGTGTAATTGTTGATTTGTTCAACAAGTGCTAAGGAAACAAACATTTTAGAAACGATTTCCATAATCAAAAACTATATAAACTACCTACAATTAACCTTAATAAAATGGTATAGTTTTCTTGCACAGATTTAAGTGCTATTCCAATGAAGATCGGCGTTTTTCCTTAGGGATTTTACCTGGGGGTTAGAGGTACCTTAATTTTATTTTATGTGCCATCGCAAATTACGAGACATGGATTATTCAATTGATTTATGCGAGCTAAAGCCATGGTGTTAGTATTTTCGTCCTATTCTTAATTTGTTAAAAAATAATTGGGTGTTAAAGTTTCACATTTGGGAGTTTCACACAAAACACCACTAGATGTCGTTATTTGTCTTGAATATCCATAAATCTGAATTGGTATACCAATATGGCAGTTAATCAAGTCATCTTTCAGTCAATAAATCTTATTAGTTAAAAATAATTCTTTTCTTTATAAATTCTGGGCCGATACGTGGAATTCTGTAGTCATTTATTGGTTTTACAAATTCAGATTTATTCGAGACAAGTAACGACATCTGGTGGTGTTTTGTGTGAAAACTCCCAAATGTGAAACTTTAACACCCAATATCTTTTAACTTATTAAGAATAGGACGAAAATACTAACACCTTGGCTTTAAGTTTACGTAATCAATCGAATAATCCATATTTCATAACTTGCGATTGAAACAATTTGTTACAACAAATTGTTTGAAGTGTCGAATATGATATCTGTGGAACAAAGCTGGTCCATTTTGAACGGTCTTCTTTATGACCTAAACCTTATCGGTTTGTTC
The DNA here is from genome assembly GCA_958496205.1 of Idaea biselata. Classification (NCBI taxonomy): domain Eukaryota; kingdom Metazoa; phylum Arthropoda; class Insecta; order Lepidoptera; family Geometridae; genus Idaea; species Idaea biselata. The sequence goes on from OY292394.1 coordinate 8,465,356, forward strand.
CAATAAATCGGTCTGTTAATTTAGGACCCTTTAATATCGTAGTGAAGGTAAAAATAGAAAACGTAAGTACCTCAGTTGATTTTTGCAGGGAACCCGCCACTCTTAAGGTTGCTGAAAAAAAAGTAATCAAAATCAAATAATATACATTTAACATATTCCCAGAAATGCACGTGATGTTTGTGTGTTTATTACTTAGTTTTTTAACGCAACTCACTTAGATCGTCATTCAACGTAGGGTGAGAAGATAGGGGAAAGCTAGAGATTTAATCTTTTACACGTTTGTTTTTCGCACAGCTCATATTTAAACCAACTAACAGATTGTTTCCCAATAATTCCGCACGGAAAGGCATGGTGCATGGCTATTTAACCAAATAACTGTTTTATGACGATAGTTATTGTTGTATCCGTCTAAATTGAAGCAAGCTGATTTAGAAGGTCGCTCGCGATTTGAAGACAAAATTACGCCCGGGAGGAAAAAGTCTCTCGCAGTGCCAATGAGAAATGACAAAGCAAAACTTGCACAACAAAATCGATAGAGCATAAAAATCTATTGTGTTTTTGTTAGAAAGCGGCAATAACTAAGTAGGTACCTAGTATGTTCTCTTATTGACGTCAAAAGGCAATTGGTTTTTATAATCACATTCCACTAACTATACTAATAGACATTTGCAAAAATTTTGGAATAAAAATCGAAATTGCAAAATACATTTATTATACGGATGTAAAAGTTTGTAAGTAAAATCACGATAGAATAGATTATACAGTGAGCTGGTAATGTACAAGGATAAGGTTACCTTGTATTCCTTACATTTCCTTACATAGCATCACATCGGGTCATTGTACGTGATTTTAAGATATTCTTTTATTATGATGAAGGAAAACATCGCAAGGACACCTTTCGCAATGTTTTCCTTCATCGAAAACTAGAGCGATGTTAAGCACACATAAACTTTTCAAAGAAAAAGGTCAGCCGGGATTCCAAACCACTATCTTATGGCCAGGGCACAGGGGTATTTGGTAATGTATAATATTAGTTATGTTTTTACCTAATTGGTTTTTCATCTGCATCTGCACAGAGTTTAAATGTGCCTTGCTGGTGTAGATCTTGCTAACTGCCCTCCGGGACCTTATTATTTCTTTAGCCAGTATGTTGCACACTTGTTTGTCATTCTTGCCAGCAGCTTCTTTTAAGGATTTTTTGATTTTCTCTTCTTCTCTTTGTATACCTAATAAATATTGTTAATAACAATAAACTCATTTATTCATATAACAAACACAGACAGATAGACGGACGGACAAGTAAATGATCATAGATCTAGTTTTTGTGATAAAATGTGTATGAACCTTTGCAATGTTTTTAACCCCCGACGGAAAAAGAGGGGTGTTATAAGTTTGACGTGTCTGTGTGTCTGTCTGTCTGTCTGTCTGTGTATCTGTCTGTGGCATCGTAGCTCACGAACGGATGAACCGATTTGAATGTAGTTTTTTTTTGTTTAATTGGTGTCTTTTGCGCGAGTGTTCTTAGCTATGTTTGATCAAAATCGGTTCAGCCGTTCATAATATACAGTGGTGGTCATATAATTAAGAACGCTGATATAAAGGGAAGATTTTTTTAACTAAGACGCAAAACTTACTCGCATGCATTATTTTTTATTGTTCTCGGTATCGTAAAACTTTTCCATAATACCACTGTATTCATTGATACACATGATTAGCTAAAAATAAATACACAAACTGTTTACACTACTTTTAAACATAGTACTCCTATTTACTGGCTGGCCACGTAATTAAGAACGCTCAATAATTTATACGTTTATTCAAATTTAATTAGAGAAAAATCAGTCGATTTGGTACTGTTTGTATAATTTTGTAGCCATTTAGTGCTGTAAAAGGTAAAAGTGATTGCTTCTTATGAAAAAACAATGGAAAAAATAAAAGTTGTGATAAATCTACAAGGGAAGTAATAATAAAAGTTCGCCAGAAGTATTTGGTCCAACAAAAAGATAGCCGACCATCGACTATGTGCAAAAACGATGATTTTCCACACTGTAAAGCATTTTGCTACGTATCAAACTACTTCGAAGGTTTCGCGTGTACCTAAACAGTGAAAATCAACTCTTCGAGATGACCGAAACATCGTTCGTATGGCAAAACAAAATCCTTCTAAAGGGTCCAATGACAAGAAATTAATATTTAGGTGAAAACAACCCTACAGCAATCTCAGCATGCACTATTAGAAGACTTTTGGTAGAAGAAATATTGCACGGAAGGATAGCAAGAAAGGTGCCCATGTTGAAACTTTGCCACAGGCAAGTCCAGCTGACATTAGCGAGAAAGTATGAAACCTGGACTGTGCGACATTGGTAAAATGTACTTTTTTTCTGACGAGTCGAAAATAAACAGAGTATGTTTCGATGGAAAATGATATGTACGACGTCCCACGAATACAGCATTCGACCCTGAAGTACACGAAAGTTACATTAAAGCACGGTGGTGGAATGTGAAAATTTGGGGATGGTTTTTTGGACATGGTGTTGGACCTGTAAAGTTGATAGAAGCTAACATGGATCAGTTCCAATACAAAAATATACTGGAAGAAACAATGTTATCTTACGCTGAAGACGTTCTACCGGTTATTTGAACATTCCAGCATCACCATGATCCAAAGGACACTGCACGCACCGTAAAGGAATTTCTTACAGCGCAGCCCAGATCTAAATCCAATAGAGAATCTGTGGCTCAAAGTAAAGAAAAAGGTTTCCAATACAAAGTGTAAAATTTATGAGAGCTATCGAGCTGTACGACGTTTTCGTAGAAGAATGGAACTCTATTTCGTTTGCGAAATATCAAAAATTAATATAGTTAATGGCTCGCCGGTGTAAAGCAGTAATTAAAAGCTGTGGACATGCTATTAACTATAAATTTTAGTCAAAAACGTATTAAATTGATTTTTAAATTTTCTGCGCTACATATTATATTGTAATTTTTTAAATGTAAGTGTCATACAAAACATTTCCCGAGCAGTTTAATAAATCGTTCTTAATTATTTATCCAGCTTCAGTACTGTTTGAATATGTTACTTTGGTAAAATCAATATAATGTGAAAAAAATAGTTAGCGATTTCATTATAATATTCCTAAGCCACGTTGCTCTATTAATGTGGCTATTTTATAACATAACTAGATGCTTCTCAAAAGGTACACATCTCTGTGTGTGGCACGATTTATATAAAAAACTTCTAGAACTTCAAATCATTCTTAATTATATGACCACAACTGTATGTTGGTTGAAGCTTGGAAATAAAAACCGAATGTTTTCAAATATGCCCAAGTGGGGTATCAAATAAAAGAGCATGACTGTTGTGACAACAATATGTAAGTTTCATCAAAATCGGTTCAGCCGTTCAAAGTATATGTAGGGTCAAACTCGGAAATAAAAACCGAATGTTTTCAAATATACCCGAGTGGGGTATCAAATAAAAGGACGTGACTTTTGTGACAACAATAAGCATGTTTCATCAAAATCGCTTTTACAAAAAGGGTGAAATAAAAAATTTTAAATTAAAAATTTAAAAAACCCCCGCCTTAAAAAATCTTCAAAGTTAAAACAAAACTAAACTTTAAAAAGGCAAAAACAATAACCCGAAAACAAATTTCATGTCTCTGAGTAGGTATGTGGTACCTTATGTTCCCGCGTCGGGGGACGCGGTACTATAAGCACGGGTCGGTTACCATCAACTTCTGTGACACATTCCCGCGTCCCCCGACGCGGGAACATAAGGTACCACATACCTACTCAGAGACATGAAATTTGTTTTCGGGTTATTGTTTTTGCCTTTTAGTTTTGTTTTAACTTTGAAGATTTTTTAAGTCGGGGGTTTTTTTATGTACTTTAGATGTCTGCTGAATTGAAAATATCAATGTCGTAAAAATCTCAATTATGTTACACTTGGACATACAGAAACTAATATGTAGGTATTAGGGAATGCAACCTGGTTTTTTCAGGTTTTTCGGTTTTTGTATTCTTCATACGGCAACACTGAATATTGGCTTAAATGTTTGTTTTTGAGAAAAAATCTAAAAACAAAAAACCGGGTCTTTCGGGTTTTTTCTTCCAAGTTTGCATTCCCTATTATAACTGGATTTCGAAAAATATTAATTCATTTCAAAATCATCAGTATTGTAGACAGATGCCTATTCATTCTGCCCATTGCACCATAAAGGATGTTACGGTTGACCTATGCTTGAGTTTTTCAAAAGATGTTGAAATTTGCTTATAAAACTGTCTACTATGGTATAATGTCTTTGTTTTTTAGGGTTCTGTAGCCAAATGGCAAAAAACGGGACCCTCATAGATTCGTCATGTCTGTCTGTCCGTCCGTCCGTATATCACTGCCACTTTTTTCATGTCCAACAATCAATATTTAAGTTAATATTTGCTTTTAAAACTACTGAACTCATGGCGATGAACCTAATGGACTGGTACGTAAATGCTATTCTACATAGGTACCTACGCAGAAGGTAAAAAGCCTAATATAACCAGTTGAATTAACACTCTCCTAAAGTTAGTAGAACTACCTGTGCGCCAGATGATTCATTTAAACCTAGCATTTAGTCAATTAACCTTATCAAGGTTTATTAAAGCCTTAATACAAGGTAATTAAGTTAGATAGTACAAAATTCAAAGGTACACTTACTTCTGATTTGTCTTTCCAAATTGTAGCCTTCTTTTCGTAATTTGTGAGACCATTCATTTACCTGAAACATGATCAGAGAAACTTGTTACTAAATAGCCCAAAATTCTTGCGATTTTCTACAGTTCGTAAACAAAGTATTACCATTTCCTTTGGGTTTCGTTCTGGAGATTTTCCGAATAAGCCCATTTTGTCGATAAATTACAAATTTACGAATAAAATTAAATAAAACCCGATTTGTTGTGATCACCTTTTGAGAAATAATTGAAATTGTTTGACATTTCGAAAACGTCATACTCTTTGATGATCTCATGGTAAATTTTTCGTAAATAGGAACGTAATAATTTAAAAAAAAATATGTAACTCGCTCGGAACTCGGTTAGGAAGGCTTCGGTTACTGTATTTATTAATTAATCTTAATTTACTTCAAAGTACAGTGAAATAAAAAATTATAACGCCCAAAAAGACTATATTGATAATATTTCGACGTGGACCATAAAATATTTGTGCGTAACGGAGTTGCATAGAGCGTTAATTTACTGTCAATATTTTTGACTTTGACAACAACATTACATCTGTCTCACGCACGGACGGACAAAAAAGTTTTCGCCCGATGCCCGTCATGTGGGGTTCTCTTTCGATTTAGAAATTTTCGAAATTGTTTTTCCCGTTACATTCATCTTTTCATTTATTAAATTTATGTGTTCACATGTGTTAAATAACATTACTGAACTCCACCACTGCATTTTGAAGCTCCAACTGTTGTGAACTTGAAAGGTAAGATTTAATTCATTCTTTCGAAATAACCGGTTGTTCGGTAGGTACATTTGTTGACGATTCTATATTTATAACTTCACCTTATATTCACTGTTGTCTTCCTTCAATACTAAAAATTATCTCAGTAGTCTCTTAATTTAAGGATTCTGTACCGTCTCTGTCTACATAATAAATAACATATATTTACACAATAGATATGACTGAGAAAAGTTTTCAAAGCTTAGAAAACAAAAATTTCAAGGTTATAAGTGGCGCAAGCCTAAGGTTACCAGATCTCCGGATTTGTCCTGAGATCTCAGGACAAAGACAAATTTGGACATTTCACAAGATTGCGGCCGGATTTCGCAAATCTCTTAAAATCTTCAACAAAAGACCAACAACAAAGACAATTACAGATTTTTCAATTAAAAAATTAAACAAACTAAAAATAATTATCCTTTGGTAATAAATAATAATTGCACGATTATAATTATCACTTATTTATCTAATTAGGTAGGTACTTAATAAGTTTTGTCTTACTTTTGCTTAGTACCTATTTGGTATCTTCTAATAATCATCCTTTGGTAATAATTGCACAATGCAACGTGTAAAATAGATCTGCAGTGTACAAACACGATATTTTTATGAGTGGGTATTAAAATTGTACATAAGTTTATGAAAAAAATCCAAGTGTAAAAAATCTCAGGATTATTATGTGGAAATCAGGACTTTTGTTTTTTTCATCTGGTAACCCTAGGCAAGCTTCTCATTCATCCAATGTGAAAGTTTGACTTTTATAACCATAATCTATAAATTATTTGGGTGCACTTTGCATTCCTCCACTACGAATTTTTATAAACAAAGATGGGAAATAAAGGAGAAAGAGGACTAGTTTTATGTCTGTTTTTTTTTCGGTTCGGAGTATGTAAAGTATTGAATAAAACCAACCCAGAAAGCTTTTCAGTCACAGAAAGAACATTGGGGTGATAGGTGCTAGAAGGTTAGAGTGAGCGAAGCAAGCTCTTGGTTTAACCTTTTTGAGGTTCTTGTTTACCACCTATAAAAATGATGTGTCCGTGGGGGTTGGAAAAGTATTAGTGATCTTGTACATGTACTACCTCTAGCCTCTTTCACACATACCAAAAAGGAAATTATTAGAATAAACAGCAATCCAACTGCTCTTCTTAGGCAGATTATTTGTACAGTTGTAGTCCATAACTTTGAGAAGGACATACCTTTTATACTTTTTGCAGGTTGTGTTATTTATCATCATCATACTTAATAAAACGCAAGTGTAACTAACTCACTGAATGACTGACTGACTGACTGACTGAATGATGGACAATGTACAGGCTAAACGGCTGGGTGTAGAGACTTGAAATTTGGAACATGGGTTCTTTAGGGGTTGAAAGTGAGCACTAAGAAAGGATTTTTGGAAATTCCACCCCTAAGGGGGTAAAAATGGGGAAAAACGTTTGTATGTAACTTTGTAACGGCTTGACCTAGAATCTTGAAATTTGACATAGAGATTGATATGGGGTAGTAAGTGAATCTCTAAAAAGTTTTTTCCAAAATTCAACCCCTAAGAATGTTTAATTGGGGATGAAAGTTTCTATGGGAATTGATTCAAAGAGATTTTGTTACTGTTTTCGGGGGTACTATCCGAAGCCCGACGGGTTCCGGGTTCCCATCTTGTTTAAATATAAAAGTTATGCCAACTCTTTCATTACAAATTCAATACCATGCAGAGATGGGACACTCAAAACATATCCCGCGGTTTCCCCCGCGTAACTCCCGATCCCGTAGGAATATCGGGATCAAAAGCCTATGTTACTCAGGGTGAATGTAGCTTTCTAATGGTGAAAGAATTTTTGAAATCGGTCCAGTAGTTTTTGAGTTTATTCATAACAAACATACAGACATAAACACAAAAATACAAATCTTTCCACTTTATAATATTAGTGTAGAAAAATAGAAAATTTAGTTTGGGTTCTAAATTGTTGAATCCATTAATGTAATCAATTTGAAACTACTATCTCTCAAATAAAAAAAAGAATCATTGATTTTTTTGTTAAATGGTAGAGATATTAATTAGCCCGCCTTTGTGGGGGAAATACCCCACCAATCAAAAATATCCCACTACAAAACAAATATATTATTCATAGAACCTGTATACCTACATGGTTGAGAAATACAACCTGTAGAAACCAATAGAAAGCTTTGATCCCAATTTTCCCACAGGATCGTGACTAACATTGGTCAAACCGTAGGATGCAGCTAGTAATCTATAATAAAAATGAATTGACTATTTAATGAACCAAAGAAAACCTTGAAATATTTATGATGAATCCAAAAGCCTATTTTATATTAGGCATAAATACACTATACTTACATATTAGATACTTATAATATATCCTACTTGTGACCCCCGAACGGCACTATGCGAAATATGACTTCAGTGATTGCTTTTTATTAAAGTTAAAACATATACTTAACCTATAACCACCTACACAAAACAGATAACCACAGATTCAAAATTCATCAACTGACTATCGACCGAATACTGAAACACAATTTAAAATGTAAAGACAACCTTAATAATTGTGCTGCTTCATAATTAAAAATAATATAGGTGTTTAGATGAGTTTAGAAACTGTATAATTGTCTAAGTCATCATTATTTCAGCTGTAAGAAGTCCACTGCTGGACATAAGCCTCCCTCATAGATTTCCAGATTGTCTAAGTAGCCCTCTAATTTTAAAAGTGTTTCAGTATCCGCCTGAATGTTTGTCAACATGTAGTACCATGTTATCAGTTTAGACAGACCTGTCCATGTTCTGATGTGTGTGTCAGTGCAGCCACTATGAATCATGGGTTAGTTAGACCACGCGTTATCCCATCAGTAGGACACTGATGTTTATGTTGACAAAGTATGTTTGTATACTTTAGACAACATTGTTACTTACATCTCTAGAATGCATAAAAAATATTAAACCTAAATCTAATTGTGGAACATCAGGACTTACGTAAATAAAGCTGTGGGACGCAGCTAGTCAATGCCATATATCTTAATAATATTTATTGATAAACTGATAACAGTCACTTTGATCCTTTCAACCTCATTAGTTTACATTATTATCAGTGCACATTGCAATTATTATCACTATGCCCGAGATTGACGCAAGTGTTATCAGTGCATGTCTTAGGTCTTTGATGACGTTTGATTGATCACATGCTGGTACTTTCCGTAGCAATTTGTTGATTATTATTGGATGACGCCATGTACCACAATCACTGGATCTAAGGAATAATAAGATTTTAAAAAAATCCCTCGAACCATTCAGGCTACAGAGAGTGGCAAACGAAAATTGGATACATACATACATACCCATTCGCTCAAACATATGTACTTACGCTCGAAAAACATAACCCTCCTTCCGCAGTAGGGTAAATACTAGGTATCTTGATCCAATGAGATACCTACCCGATTAAAAAAAGTTTATTGTGGGTATAACTGTTGAATTTTATTATTTAAGGTGCTTACCTTAAATAATAAAATTCAAGTTATAATAATAAGCTTTAATAAGCAGTTAATAAGCTTTTATTAATAAACCTTAAATAATCAAATAAATTATTAAATTAAAAATAAATAAAAAGAAATTATTATTTCATAGGTAGTTTAGTAGGTATTATATTTCAAAGCTAGTTTTAATTCTCCATAGATTTCGAATCATTAGTTTTATGCTGGATTGTTCGAAAAGATCAGATAAAAAACTTTTGTATAAGGATATGATTAGGAATAAATATCACCTGGTTTTTCCGCACGTGACTTTCTCATGTAGTGCGATTTTTATCATAATTAATTATATATTCTTTAAAATAGGATCCCAATATTAATCTCCAAGTGGTGATTAGATATACCTTTATTGCAAAGTCTATTTAGTATCAGAATAGTATAGGTGTATGTAGATAGGTTAACTTTCTTAATATTTCAGAGAGTAAAAAGAAATAAGAATAAATTCCTACATTATAAATTCAAAAGCAACTCTCTGTGTGTTGCCTTGTACGCCTAAACCGATGAACTAATTTAGCCGAATTACTTGTTAAATAGTATTCATTTAGGTACCTTTTTGCTTTTACACGCATGTCAAGCATATTTGCCTATTATATATTTTGTATATAGGTACCTGGAGGGGCTCTTTTAACAGGACCTAAACAACTCTGCAAAAAAAAATACTTTTGAATTTTTGCCAAATGACAATCAAAATATTGAACCGTCTTTGAAAAAAGTTAAACATAGACGAGAGATATTTAATACTTTGTAGCTGTAGAATTCGGATCAGGACTACTCGTTTTTATAAATATTAATAGTATGACAACTGAAATGTTTGAAAAATATTTTATCTTTTGGCCATGGAGAATAACCCCTGCCCAGAAAATTATAATTTTAAATTGATCATAGTCGTTCGAAGACGGTACCTACTCCATTGCCAATATGACTCACCGAAAACATTGTCGATTGCACATGGCATTAGCGACACGTGCCTTGCTATTATTCTTATTATACTGTGTTGCAAGTGGGCACCGACTGTGGTATCAACACGCATATTCTTACCGGAGTTGTAGGTTTACGAAACTGTTACAGTTAGCGCCCGCGCAGTTGCGTCTACGTACGACCCGCCACGAATTTCAGTTCGATACCGGCCTTTCTTTTGTACTGGTGCGTGTTTGACTGACTTCCTCCTAAGTACATTTTGTTAAGAGTCATGGTGGTGTTAGATACTAGCTGGTAGGTAGATTTTGCTATTGTTTTTGTTATGTAAACCCATAATACAAGATTTGCTGTTTAGTTTAGGGATAGATGGTGCTGTGCCTCGTACAATGTATTTTATTTTCAGTTCAGTTCTTTTTGCGGTTGTATTTGTTCGCTGACGATGAAAGTACCTATTAAGAGGGAGACAAAGCATTCTTTAAAAATTAGGAATGTTTCTAAATGCAGCCATCCCGATGATGATACTAAATTATAAATGTGAATATGATTTGTATGAAAGGAAGGAAGTAAGTAAACAAGTATATCTGTTACTCCTTCACTTAAAAACTACTGAACTGATTACGATGAAACTTGGTATGAAGATAGCTGAAGATCTGGATTAACACGTAGGCTACTTTTTATCCCGATATTCCCGCGGAATCGGGACTTACGCGGGGGGCAGCTAGATTGATATATGTACATACATACTTTCTACGACGTCGGACGTCACTGTTTTAGTGCAGTCGCACTTATAGTAAACACACCAACGTGTCGTGTCGTTATTGTAACACGTTAGTACTGACTGTGGCTCGCGGGAATCGTTTTGTTAACTCAGAAGAACTGCTTTTTTAAGTCGGCTAATAAGCAGGGTTCCCAACTTAGCACTTTCGATGCTAGATTTGGCACTATTTTCGCAATTCCAGCACTGTAATTTAATTTTGCATTTAGCACCTAGCACTTAATCTAGCACTATTCAGCCATCATTCTGATTTTTTTCTGGTCACTGTAGAAGCGAACTGCGAATGTTTTTAGTTGTGAATTTATCAATTTAGTGTTTCGTGAACTATAAAACCTACTAAAATGGATATTCCTTTATGCAAAAAAGTGAGTTAAGTTCATCATTACAGAAAAGAGTGGGAGAACGATCCAAAATACAAAAAGTAGCTAGACCTGTGCTTGGAGATAGTTTGAAAGCAATGTGTGTATTTTGCAAAACAGAATTTAATACGAGAATATTTGAAATTTAGCGGCATTCGGAATCAAAAAAACACAGAAAAAAATTATGTCTAAAAAATAGCACTATTTTTTATTTTTTTTATCAATCTAGCACTATTTTTTTTATCAATCTAGCACTATTTGAGATGTCATTTAGCACCTATCTAGGATAATGAGTTGGCAACCCTGCTAATAAGTGTGCAAGCCCTTCTCTTACCCTATAGTACCCCTCATGCAGAATCTCATCTAAATCAGGTGACCTGTTTGACCGTGAAATGTATACAAGCATAGATTTTCACATTTATTGTATTAGGATACCTACTCTCATTTTTTTGTCTGCCGTACCAAAATCGGTTTGACACGAATGGTACGAGGCATGCCTTTTAAGTTCTGTCGTTTGAAGAAAAAAAAAACTATATAACCTTATAGTACCTTTTATTGTTTTTCAAAGTATTCACCACAAAGTTTAATACACTTTTCCATTCGCTCGAACCAGTTATTATAACATTTATTCCACTCCAAGGTGGGGGTGTTCAAAATGGCTGACTTGAGAGCGTCGACCGCTTCTTCACTGCACTGGAACCTTTGACCACGAAGAGTTTTCTTAATTTTAGGAAATGTAAAGAAATCGTTAGGGCTTAGGTCAGGACTGTATGGAGGATGGTCAAGAATTTCTACGTTTTCCTGCTTCAAATACTCAATCGTTTGACGAGCGGTGTGTGAGCTTGCGTTGTCATGGTGCAGGATGATGCGTCGCTTTGGGCTAGATTTCCGAAGTTCGGCGATGACTTGTGGTAAACAAACTGTGGTATACCACTCCGCATTAACCGTTCTACGATCTTCAAGTGCAATCGTCGCAACATGACCGGTTTTCGCCACGAACGTAGCCACCATCTTCTTTGAAGTGCTTCGAGAGCGAACAACTTTAGTCGGCTTTGGCTCGTTTTGGAAAACCCAGACTGTAGATTGTTGTTTGGAATCAGGATCGTAGGCATAGATCCAAGATTCGTCACCACTGATGATGTCGTAGACGTGATTTGACTCTCCTCGGTTGAACCTCTGAAGAGTTTTCTTACACCATCTGACGCGGGCCGCCTTATGATCGTCGGAAAGCAAATGCGGGATCCAACGGCAAACTAGTTTTCTCACACCAAGCGCCTCATGCAATATCTTTTGAATGGTTGTCCCTGAGATGCCTAATAACGCCTCTATCTCTCGATATGTCACATGACGATCTTCGACGATTAGTTGTCTCACAGCAACGATGTTATCTTCAGTGAAGGCGGATTTTGGACGTCCTTCACGGGATTTGTCACTAAGTGTGGTATGTCCACGCTCAAATTCCAAATACCAGCGTTCGATGGTCCGCAGACATGGGACTTCATCATGGAATACAGATGTTAACTCTTCGAAACACTGAAGTCGCGTGAGGCCTCTTCGAAAGTTATAGAAAATTATTGCACGAACATTTTCCTTAGTAAGATTCATTTTCGTACGTGACCTGACAGATTCAAACCAACGCTGTGACTAAACAATTGCATTAATCCTAATGCTTTCAATTGTTTTGATATTCGAAATTCTAACAAATTTGAATTTTGAAAAGTTCTAATTTTAAAATTGGCGGCAAATATACAAACGACAGAACTTAAAAGGCATGCCTAGTATATGAAGTATGAAAATATTTTCATATTTAAATTACCACCTAGTATTGTTTTGACCCGATCGGAACTCTAGTATAGAAGCAAATTTTACAATGGATTTCATATTTTTTGGCACGTTCGGGCATAAGCCGTACATTTCAATAATCAATCTTTTTGTTTATAATAATAATAGGATTAGGGAGACCATTGATTGTCGAGTAATTAATTATTCGAGTAATGTCGAATAATTATGTAATAATAATAATAATAAGCCCGCAGGGCACCTTGAGGCGAGGTGTCGGGGAGTAGCGACCCCGCGGCTTCCCGAGTGCTCCAGGGGGAAATCACCGTTCCTCACCTCCGGCTTGCCTTAGTTGGCTGGTCGGAGTGAACACTGACGAGGAAGCGGTCCCCCGCCTCTGGCTTGCCTTCACCGGCTGGTCGGAGTGGAGTCGCGAGAGCAGAAATGCTCGGAGGATGGACACCTCAGTTCACCTCACGTCAGTGATGAGTTGGCCCGCTCCACAGGATTACCTAGGATGGTTTAAAATCCGGTGAGGTTGCTCCATCCTTCAGCCACTCACGCCCCTGTTGCGCCCTGGCTGTAATTTGCTCGGCTTAATTAGGGAGTCTCCGCCTGCCATTTTTGTACATGTATTTTTACATTGTTACGGCAGGCGCCATAGTCCCCATAGTTCCCCCCAGTATCCAATCCACTACCAACCCATTTTCATAGCCCAAGTAGTTTTCATCCGTAGTTTACACAATAGTACTATCCAAACCGGGGGTTGTCCTTGGCTGCATTTTATAGTGTTTTATAGTGTTGTTATAGGGATAACCGCCGGTTTGGTGTCCATTTCATACTTTGCGATTAAAATTGTGACTGAAACGGGCCTCTACGTGTTGGCTTCGGCCCCACGCACGCCTTCCAAATGTCCGGGGCTCCATAGCCCCGTGAAACGGAGACGTTTGAAAATACTTTACATAGCTATGGGAATTTCATTGAAAATATTTCGTTATTTCATGAACCCAGGAACTTATCTCAAGTTCAATATTTACGTCAAAGATTCTATGTTATTATTATATTCTAAATCTTTATTATAAGTATCTTCTAAGAAATCAAATAACAGCCGATTTAAACAATTTACAAGGTTCATTGCATGTTTTAAAGATAAAATTATTTATGGATCTATTAAAAACAGGCTCTTAATTGCACCTGAGAGTCTCTCGTAATGTGTATTTCCTCTGCAGAGATCAAATTGATAAATACACCTTTTGATCGATTCACTTCCGTAAATGGCAAACTACTATTATGAATTGGCAAAAATCGTCAATATAACTTATTTTTAGTCCATTAAATTATTACACTCGTAGTCTCTTAAACCCGTATTTCTTTGGACGTCATAGGGAAATTTGTTATTTCAATATAATTAATAGTTTTTCTAAAAATAAATACCTATGGTTTTATAGTCTAAACACTTATTTCTTTAATAAATTATAATAATCCTCTATACCTACGTACAAAAATAAACTAAGTCCAGATAAACTAAATGGACTTTTGTACTTTGACTGTGAACATTTAAACTGATATGTAGTTCAAATAACATACCTACCTACCAATAATTAAAATTCTTCATAGGTACCTACTCAGTCACTGACTAACAGACAATGCATAATAAACTTTTTTAACTCACATAATTTGTATTCATAGTAGGTATTATTTTCACAAGTCATCGCGTTTTTCTTACGCCCACGTCTTATTATGGTCACTAGAGACTTGGAAGACCGCAAAGAGGGAACATCTGAAATCCTGTAAAATATTTCTACGAAAGCAGAGCAACATCCTAAACCATTTGAAAATATGATTTGAGTTTCTATAATCGTCGATGTCGTGTCATGAGTTAGAACTGCGAGTATGAAGACATTTGAATAAAAGAATAACTGATTTATTTACAAATTATAAATAATTTATTAAAACTATATTTAAATCAGCTAATTAAATATTCTATTAGTAATTATTATAGTCGCGGGGTTACCCCGGAAGATCGCCAAACGTCCCCGTAATAGTCCTGACATTACGGGCGCGGTGATACTGAAATAATATAAAATAGATTCTTTACAGGCACTTAATTAGAGAATAGGTACTTAATTATAATATGAATATTGATGATTTATTTATCAATATTCATGTTATTTGTCTTTTCGAGTCCTGTTATTTATTATTCATTCCGTTATTGTGTGAACCACAAAGTACTTAGTATCTTCCCAGTTAATAAAAATTCAGCTCTCTATTAGGTTTAATACCTTACCAGCGTGATTAAAACCTTAATATTAATATTACATAATAAGTAATAACTAACAGCCATGAAACTCAAAACTTGTAAATTGTTGTTCTACTGATCTACACTAATATTGTAAAGAGGAAAGATTTGTATTTTTGTGTCTATGTGTGTCCGTATGTTTGTAATGAATAAACTCAAAAACTACTGAAGCGATTTCAAAAATTCTTTAGATTATTAGATAGCTACATTCACCTTGAGTAACATAGGCTACTTTTGATCCCGATATTCCAACGGGAACGGAACTTACGCGGGTGAAACCGCGGGACACAGCTAGTACTCTATAATATTGTTTTATAGACTTTTTTAGACTTATTTTTTTGTGTTAAAAGTACCTAGGTACTTATAAAAAAAAAAAACTGATAAATTCAGTAGGTACCTAGAGTACCTACTAAATTTATCATCTTTTCCTTCATTATTTGCGGTTAGCCTTTTAAGTTATTTAGCTAGGTTCACGGCTAAGTAACGACCGTGGAAGTATCATTTTATTTTATATTTATTATCAAAAATCAATCGAAAACAAATTACGTACAAGAATCCGGTTACCAACATCGGCAAGGCGATTAAAATCGAACTTTTTAGATTAGGGGATTAGAAATTATCGTGCTATCGTTTGTTGGCCACGCGCCTTCGCGAACGTCCTAATCTTAATAATCCTTCCGATTTATTACAAATTAAATCATTTAAGTTCCTTGTCTTTGATAAATTGATAATAGATAATAATTTATTACTATATTTACGAAATTTCTCTTTGTTATTTTATATTGGACTACCTATTTAGTATGTTCTAAATTTATTTATTTCTACCGTGTTATATGTTTGCGATAAGGTTGTTCTGCGATAACTTTTTGAGGTTTCTAATACAATAGATACTTTATAAAGACGCAGTTTATTTACATACCTACCTATTATTAAATATAAATGAGGTAATTAGGTATCTTTTTAATTAAGTTTTTTTTGCGGTCTTTATACATTTTTAAAATATACTTCCGTTTTCCTAAAGCGTATAAAAGTAAAGAAAAACAAAGTTCTAGAATAGAACACGTTTTGTCCTGAAAAACTTAGGAATGAATAAAACAGCGGGGCAAAGCTTTACCTCGTTATTTGATTGCAAACTATGATTTGACACATCTTCTTAAAGAAAAAACGTCAATTCAGAACCAAAACGTCCGATCGTAATCTGAAATTAAAAAACGAAGTATAGTTAATGATTGAACAGCCTAGTGTTAACCATGCATCTTCGAAGCATGAGTTAACAAGGCATCTGCGATTACTATGGACCGGTACCCGCTTGTCACGGTCGACGTTCGGATGGAGCTTGTAAACCTGTTCGCGATATTTCTGACGGTCTTCATTATACTAGTAGTGGTAGCCATTTTTATATGTAAAATAGAACCTTTTTAACCGACTTCAAAAAAAGTAGGTAGTTCTTTTTTTTAATGATGTATAGGCCAACGTTTGACCACTATCACACCTGTTGGTAAGTGTAAATGCAGTCTAAGATGAAGCACGCTGACCTAGTAGGTACCTATTCACACGCCACTTGAAGACCCCCAAATTGTAATTGGAGGTTCTCAATTCGTCTGGTTTCTTTTTAATACGTTTTTTATCCATGTTCCTCGGTTACTCGAAGATGCCTGGACCGACTTGAATAATACTTTATTTGTTTGAAAATACTTATCCTATCTGCAGTCCAATTCTCTTATTCGTTCCCAGTCACCCCTCAGTCGCTTATCAATAACAAAACATTCATGCAAAATCGTAAACGAAAACATCAACTTACTATATCCTTACTATTAACCATGAGTTTCTTGTGGTTTCTTTTCATCGAAGAGCGCGTTCCGTACCACACTAAAATCATAGTCTTGTAAATTAGACAGCTTTAGCTAAAATTGTAAATCTTAAACATGGAAAGAGGTTCTTTTTCAAGTTCACAAAACACGACGAAACAGCACATTACCTTAACCATAGGTCATCATTATACATCGCAATGATATCTCTTACTAATTTTAAAAATTGAAATGTTTTCTACCAAAACGTCCACGGTTTCATTGCAGTATGAGCAGTTTGAGGCAAAGTTCAAAGCCTGCTTGCTGCTTGGTGGTTCATTAAATGAAAAATATCATGTAGGTACGTATTCAGATAAATTATTCAGATAATTTCATAAACGGAAGTCTAAAATGTTAGATTAGCCCATAGAAGTTGGGAAACCATATAATTAGTTACTATAGGTACCTATTTAAATAATTCCAGACTCAAATTCCAGTTCAGTCTAACGTCAAGTTTTATTGCACTATCAACAAAATCCTACGCATATCAATTTTGATAATTTATCGTCATTATACTTACCGCAGGCCGTGAATACGTACTCGCACAAAAAATTAACTGCGACAAGAAGTAACATTCAAATTATATAATATAAAACCCAGTAATATTTTGTAAGTTCCTAAATGTGTATAATAAAATTTGTGGTCAATCACGCGCAATGCGCTCTTTAGAGCTGGAGAGTAGACCCCTTACTATATTAATATAGAATTTTTCTCAGGATTTTAATTCAGTTTTAATCCTAACCTAACAGGGCAATTTGTGACGATCAGTCTTGTCGAAATGCATAGAAAAGCTCGCCTGAAGTTAGGTAAGGTTGGAGTTCTGACAGATTTACTTAAAAAAAAAAACGGGGCAAGTGCGACACTCGCGCATAAAGGGTTCCGTACCACTATCACAATTGGATATGGAACCCTAAAATGGTTTACAACAACCAATTTTTAAATTTTATAGGAAAATATGAAATATTTATCTTCGATTCTTACTCCCATCAAACGACCGAATCACTGAAAAAAAAAAACCTTGGCACAAAGAAAATCTGAAACATAAAATAAACTCTTTGGTAAGTAAGGCAGACTAGTATATTTGACAGATAGGGCAGCCATTTTGAATTCCATGACCAACTCGATTTGTCCTCCTGTCCTTCTTCCTGTCCTGACTCGACTCCTTGTTATTTTTGAAACACGTTTGTTGTATGGGAGCCCCTTTTAAATAATTGTTTTATTTCGTTTTTAGTATTTGTTGTTGTAGCGGCAACCGAAATACATCTTCTGTGAAAATTTCAACCTTCTAGCTATTACGGTTCATGAGATACAGCCTGGTGACAGACGGACAGACGGACGGACGGACGGACAGACAGACAGACAGACAGCGAAGTCTCAGTAATAGGGTCCCGTTTTTACCTTTAGGTACGGAACCCTAAAAATGAGTTTCATTTTTAGCCAACATCGCGAAAACAGAAGAAAAATCCAGATTTACTTTTTCAGAATATACCTAATAGGATCTTGGACTTAACTAATTTGGACCTCGATCGCAAATCTTGAGCTTATGCAGGTGAAAATGCGGGGCGCTTCTAGTATTTAAATTAGTACCTATTTCTAAGCTAGGTTTGAGCTGCGTACGCGACGGCGCGGGCGCGGCGGGCGGCGCAGTGTAGGTAAATTAAAGACCTTATACAATGTACAATTTATTGTTGGACGTCATTAAAAGTCGTGAGAACAAGTTTAGTTCTTCAGTAGAACCATTTAGCAAACTAGGCAAAAAAATAATTGTTTTCAACAAAATAATTTAATTATGAAATAATATTTTTTGTCTATTTTGTCCCGTTGTTGTGGGGCAAAGATCTCGTCTTTTCTTTCGTTCGGCTTCGAGGACATGAGATGCGAATGTGGTTTTTGTCTACATACATATACTACCTATAATATTTAAAAAAAAATACTTTCCCCTTTGTGAAATAAAACCGCGCCAAGTGCGAGTCTGTGGGGTACTCTAGTTCTTTCAAATGTTATGAATGAAAATAGATTATTTTCAATACACCCGTATAACTTGGATCGGATTAACCCCGATTGATACCGATCTGTAGGTACAGTGTCCGAACGTTCGAGACCGATCAATTACAGTACGGTAGGTCAACCAATTTGTAGCTCGAGGACTGGACACACAATTGTCATTCGTTTATATCCACTTGACATATATCCCTAACTTGAATACTGTCTGCACGCGATGTTGTGTAGATTTCCCTTTTGACTCAATTGTCTTAAGTGTATCATGCGATAGGTAGCCATATTCTGGTAATAATCAAACGGCCTGGGAGGCGTTCCTACTTAACTGCAGTTGCTGTAAGACAGAAGTCCCTCCTAATTATCTGAGTGCACCCATGACCTCTTTTCTGTCTGTAATAAGATCAGAATTGCACGAACCGCATGCGGTATTTTGCTTGATTCTTTTTTAACGAATATTCTTGGAAAACTATTTTCTCAGTTTTTAAAAAATATTCTGGTTTCTCTTAATTCAGATCAAACTAATATTTTAGGGCAAATTTTATTTGATTAATTCATCCGTTTTCTGAACTAATAATGTCCAACAAAAAACACCGTATTGCTATTAGTAATCCTGGCTAAAAAACATAAAATACGGCCGTTCGCTTCCTACCAAAAAACGATTGGTCCTTACCATTAACTTCTTTTAGTATTAAATAAAAAACCGGGTTAAAATATCGAAATTAATATAGTTAGGGCTTTTTATTGAACTAACGCGCATATAATGACGCATGTTCGGTGCGCGTGCGTCAGTTTCGTCAATTTTGTATCGTATGCATAAATTTAAAGCACACATACTATATTAGAGAGTACATTAAGAGGCAAACAAGACCTAAAGTAAAAATCCCTGTCGGAATCATTGAAAATTTCTTAATTATTTTCTGACGCGTTTTTGAATATTTTTGTTTAAACCGTTTGTAGATGAAATTGTTTCCTACATTTTGGTGTAGTTTCAAGACGAAACTTCTCATTGTTCCAAATCCTTACCACATTTTTAGACAAAAAGACATTTGTTTTACTCAAAACATTAATTATTAATAAGTATTATGCACAAATCACATGTTAGGTACTACGACATGTATACAAAATTAGGATTTGTGGCTTCGGAAAGCGCCATCTCATGAGAAGGTGTGCGACTTCTTATAAAAGTTATTGCAAATCAGAATCTAGCAATATTTTTATTATATCTCTATATCTGTAGACAAACCAGTCCTTATTTGTGAGACTATTATTTCTTTTCATTGGCCATAGACAAGTTTTTTTCCCTGAATTTTCGCTACTTGATGTTAATTAATTGTGTTCTATCGACTAAATTAATATTTTTGCATCGCTATTGCGCAGTTTCTTCTACTTCTCGTCTGAGCGATGTTCCCGGTTGCATCCCTCTCGGGAGATGGCCGTTCGCCTGCCTGAGACCAACCCTCTTAGGGACCAAGCAGTTTACCCGCCATAGCGCGGGGTAACTCAAGTTTTGCTAGTCACCCCCAGATCCCTTAGTCGCCCACGGACGAAACCTTGGGCTAACCCTATTCTATGCCGGGGATACATACCCTGTAAATCTTAGTAATGATTAATAAAATTCAATAGGTAACTGAATCTTATTATTTACTATTTATTTACTCATTCACATAAAGGAAAATATACATATAGTCCGGTCAAATTAGACCAAATTAGAAATTCAAGGTTACATAAATTCCCACCAAGCTGAAAATCGGTGAGATTGTTTAAAATATCATTAAAAATAAAATTTGAAAGTTCCCCATCTTTCCCCTGTGAGGAGAAAAATTTATTAAAGGTCAAAGAGTTTTTCGCGATTTTCAGCAAAACGGTAAGTTTTATCATAAAAATACCACAGACAAAAGTTGTAGATCATAAAATTATCTACAACTTTTTTAATTAATTTATATAACTTAATTACAACTTTACAATTTTTTAAAACGTTATATCTCAAAAACGGTGGCTCGTAGAAAAAAAGTATTAATATTTTTTTGTAGATAATTTTATGATCTACAACTTTTGACGACCTCTGTGGCGCGTCGTGCGAGAGCGCGACTGCAATGCAGGAGGTTGCGGGTTCGATTCCCGCCGGGTGCAAGTATTTATGCTTAAAAAATAAATATTTGTGTCTGGTCTGGATGTCCTTCTATGTATAATATGTATGTATTTACAAAAGAAAAATAAATATAAGTATTATATCCGTTGTCTAGTCACCGTAACACAAGCTTAGTCGCTTACCACGGGGCTAGATGGCGCTGTGTGTTGTTCGCAGAATTTATTTATTTATTTATTTGTCTGAGGTATTTTTATGATAAAACTTACCGTTTTGCTGAAAATCGCGAAAAACTCTTTGACCTTTAATACAATTTTTTCTTCACAGGAGGAAAGATGGGGAACTTTCAAATTTTATTTTTAATGATATTGAAACAATCTCACCGATTTTCAGCTTGGTGGGAATTTATGTAACCTTGAAAGTCTAATTTGACCGGACTAATACAATTTATTTCAAAAGGTGGAACAAAAACTCTTACGATTTTTTCCGTGCACCAGTGAACCGTTATTATACAAAAACATTATTCTAATATAAGTAAGCTAACGACACGTCAAACAGTACCTACGTTAGGGTCGTATTTCGATGGTACCTACATTACCTTTCCTTGCAGTTGACGTGTCTCACTGGTGGGCAAAGGCCTCCCCATTTATCTCCATTTTGTATCCCGAACTCCAGGTATAGCTGTCAAAACAGAAGATTGCGGTTTCGATTCCCGCCGGATGCTAGTATTTATTCTTAACAATACATATTTTTTTCTGGTCTGGGCGAAAAAAAAAAGGTATAATTATGTAGTATTTTCGTTGTCTAGAGGCCATAGTACAAGCCTAGTGCTTAGTTTGAGGCTAGATTGCGCTGCGCAATTTATTATATTTATTATTTATTAATCCTGCGTTGGCCGTAATCACATACCGCCCGCCATGGCCATCATTTCCTTTTGCATCGAAATAAAACTCCCGTTATCGAATTCAATTAAAAAATCTCTTGTTACTAACCGGAATCAATCAAACGAAACAATTATCATACTTAATAAAACGCAAGTGTAACTGACTGACTGACTGAATGATGGACAACGTACAGGCTAAACGGCTGGGTGTAGAGACTTGAAATTTGGAACATAGGTTCTTTAGGGGTTGAAAGTGAGCACTAAGAACCGATTTTCAGAAATTCCACCCCTAAGGGGGTAAAAATGGGAAAAAACGTTTGTATGCAACTTCGTAACGGCTTGACATAGAAACTTGAAATTTGACATAGATATTGATATGGAGTAGTAAATGAATCTCTAAAATTTATTTTTTCAAAATTCAACCCCTAAGAGTGTTTAATTGGGGATGAAAGTTTCTATGGGAATTGATTCAAAGAGATTTTGTTACTGTTTTCGGGGGTACTATCCGAAGCCCGACGGGTTTCGGGTTCCCATCTTGTCTTTGATAAAGAACAAAACAGTTTTGTCTTGGATTTTGTACTAAGTCACCTTTATTTTGATATCATACCAAAAATCACTTGGAAACAACTGCTGATTGAATATGTATGCACTCGTAATTCACGTTGTCTATAGGTACCTATCGACAGAGATGTGATACGTACGTGTTGATAGATATACATTTATAGATCGTACAATATATGTATATTATGTACATTTTATATAGTAGCGGAAATTATGCTATTGAAGTTTGTCTCTTAAGAATCTTAATGATAAATTGGTAAGGATCTTCGGAATTATGACCACAAAAGCCCCTCAGAATATAGTAAATGGCTTATTTTTTATTGTTTACCAGTAGGTATTCAAAATACGCCGCCTCTTTTCACCTTATTATTAATTTAATAATAATTAATTTAAGTTATTAGTAGTAGTTATTTATTTGTGCCGGTGGCCGTGGAGACATTGGGGAGTTGGGGGAGTGAGGCTGTCACCTTTGTGAGGGAGATCGGTCGTCGGCTTAGAGATCGGGGCTTGGACTGCCGCTCGGGTTCTTTTCTGGTGCAGAGGATGGCCGTTGCTATCCAACGAGGAAATGCTGCGTGCGTTTTAGGGTCCTTTGCGCCAGCAACGAATTTGGGGGGCCTGTTCGACTGACTTTGTTGTTTTGGTAAATTTGTAGTTTTTAAGTTTAATTGTAATTAGGTTTTAATTTGGGTTTTTTAGTTTTTATTTTTAAGTATATGTATTTAAAAAAATATGTAATTGTATTGCATTGCTCTTTGTGAATAAATTATATCGTTTGACGATTTAATAAATAATTTAATTTAATAATTTAAATTAAATTAATTAATAATAATAATAATAATTTACATCAAAATTATTTTATTATTACAAATTATTATATTAGAGAGCGGACATATCGCTCTCTAATATAATAATTTAAATAAAGTAGGGTGCTGGTATACCCTACTGGTAATGTTATGTAAAAATACTATGCAAGGTTATTTAAAGACTACTATAAACAACTGAATGGGGATTGATGAAGCACTTGAAATCACCTTCCCATCACAAAACTCTATAATGGGTTCCGATACTGGTAGCAATTTTGTATGTTAATACCGACAGGCCTTAGAACTAGGTGGGGTTAGATGGAGCCCCTGGAACTTCTTACAACAAAACTCCTGAATCGGTACGATACAGGGGTCTTGAACAATTTGTAGAATTTGGTATTTACTTACTAACCTTTTGTTTGAGGCAGGGGAAAATGCACTGTTTTTTTTTTTTTTTTGACATTTTTTTTTTTTTGAAAAATGAAACGAAAACCTAATAATGACATCAGAGTTGGGCAGGCAAATTACAAACGGGACCTACCTACGTTTAACTGCACGACTTCAGACTTTAGAGGTCCCTAAGAAGCTCTATTAGGCTAATTAAAAAAAACTTTTTTTTTAATTACAAAAGTTGTAATGTAACCAATCACTCACCTAGAGTAACTTGTTACATATAATAAAGACACAAAATAAGAAAACTAGAAATAATATTATGTGCCTACATCATACTTAGATGCTAACACATATGAGCTACATTCATTCGTCAATTGGCCGGGTAATCTTCTCATCGGTGGGGGTCGAAAAAGTTATTTATCCAATAGGCGCTCCCGTTTACGGCAGACATGGCCGGCCCAATTTAAATTCAATACCATTGGGTCACATCGACTATACTTTAGTTAAATAAATTCACTTCTAACACAAAACAATGCTTGGCAAAAGCTAAGTAAAAAGGTAAAATAAAGATTGTAGAGCAGGCACTCATACGCATGACATGCATGACTGACGCGTGGCTTCGTAACTCTTGTTCATAGACTCAGTACCTTGCCGCTTCTGCGCTAGTGCAAACGTACCGCGTCTCTCGCGCAACTATACTATCGTGTGTTACATAAATTCGATTCCAATACAATCTAATAAAAAAGTCGAATTGTATATAAATCGATTAGTTTTCTAATATTATACTCAGTGTCTTCGTTAAAGTCTGAACGTATATGGTAAGAATACACCTGTCGAAAGGTCGACTTGTAATCGCAAAAAGTCTTGCATTTTCAATTATGTATGATCGATTTCACTTTCTGCGCTGTTTTTTCAATGAATGATTTTTAGATGTGTGACGTTGAAATAATAATTTTACCCTCTGATAATATTGGCACTTTTGCTATTTTTATGTAGTTTTAATTTTTATTTTTGTTGTGGCTTGTTTATTTTTCATATTAATTACGTCGAATATATCATTTCGTGTTGATTAATGTGCTTCGCAAATATCTCTATTTTACAAGAGAATAATTTTATTTAACACTAGCTGACCCGGCAAACGTTGTTTTGCCTTATAAATTCCTGAATTTTCTTTGCTATAAACCTCACGGAGCCCGAGACCTTTCCAACGAATGCAAAACCGTGGAAATCGGTTCGTGCGTTCTGGAGTTATAGCGTCAGGAAGGAAAACCCGACTTATTTTTATATAGTAGATAACATAAAATAACTTTATTAAATAGTCCGCAATTAAAGATGCTTAACTATGATATCTACACTAGGCTAAGTGTGTAGACATCAGTGATTTATTTAATTAAACATATCGGACAGTTTGATCAAAATTCAATAATAAATTTATAAATTATAGTAGGGGTATGTTTTCTATCCATTGCCAGGCACCCCAGACAAGAGAATCTATATAAGATGTTGACAGAGAAATGGGGTGTCTTTTTTTTATTTTTTTTTGTACAGTTGTACAACGTTTTGTGAACCAGACATTTCTTTTGGCAGGATTGTTACTTAGAACGCTTAGAACCCAAGAAAGAACCAGCTAAATTATTGACAAAAAAAATGTCTCTCATACATTATAAAAATCTACTCAAGAAATATTTTTTTAAAGAAATAAGTAAATATTTATTTTGTTATTTCATGCTATGTTTGTTTTTAGTAATGTAAGATGCTTTGTTTTTGCAACAAATAAAAAAGGTCATACCTAGCTAGACACTCTAACTAAATAATGATACTAATCGATAGTGTTGCTGATCAATAACAAATCCTGGACACAAACCTAGTATAAAAAACCATATTTTTCATAAAAAACACGAAATATTCTTAACAAACGCTTAATAACGTATCCTATAACATATACGTATCAAAAAGTCGGCCATATCCGCCACCTACATCAAAAGTCCAAGTCCCTTAATAAAAAAAACCCGGCCAAGTGCGAAACTCGCGCACGAAGGGTTCCGTACCACTATCACAATTGGGTACGGAACCCTAAAATGGTTTACAACAACTTTGATTCAAAGAAAACTGAAACTTATAAAAAACTCTTTGGACAGTGAAGGCAGACTAGTATATTTGACAGATAGGGCAGCTACCACCAATAATTGCAGATCGTTACACAAAGCGCCATCATGTTTGGAACAACAAAGCCTTAAGGGCCCTATTCTAAAACTGAAAATCCATGTAGGGCGCATCGAAAATTGTTGATTATTTCATGACGGAATGTCGTAGAACTTTTTTTTGTGTACAGATTGTAGGCGACATTGTTTCCGATATTTTAGTGCAGTTTCCATACAAATATGTCGAAACGTATTGAAGCCTTTAGACATTTTAGCCAAATCAGACATTTTTTATCTAAAATTTGGATAGGCTTTGCACCAATAGGAGGTTCTTGTCTTAAAACTACACCAAAATGTAGGAAACAATGTCACCTACAATCTGTGCACAAAAAAAAGTTCTACGACATTCCGTCATGAAATAATCAACAATTTTCGATGAGCCCGACAGGGATTTTCAGTTTCAAGGTCGTTGGCGTATATACTCCTCTTAAAATATGGGCCTTAGACTTTACATAAAAAAACTTATTTCGTAATTACAAAAAAGTATTAACATACAGAAATGGTCACAATCAAAGACTAATACTTGTAGATCATACTAACATTTGTTTCACGGCGGAAATCGAACTCGCAACCTTCTGAGTGTTCACCCGCTGCGCCACAGAGGTTGTCGAATAATAATATATATTTAAATTTGGTAAATTCTAATAAGGTTTCTTAATTAATTAATAAATTATTCGAGGTGACCTGAAAACTTTATCACACTGTCTACAACAGACTATTATTGTTTCGCAGGTACCTATCTAATTGAATACCCAATGTTAATTTAATTTGATAGAAATTTGCAAGTCTTTCACAAAGAGTAGGTACTTACTAACCTATACGTCTACAAGCTGCGCCCCGTGTTTTCACTCGCGTAAATTGTGATCCCGCGGGAAAATAGTTTATGCTACTTCCTATCCCTATGCAAATTTTCTTCCAAATCGGTCGAGTCGTTTGACCATGAGGAGGGAACAAACAAACTTTCGTTGTTTTTAAATAATATTAATGTGATGTAAAAACGGTAATATAATTATGGGTAGTTCATTTAAAATGCGTAGGAGTAGGTAGGTCAATTGGTTTGTGTTCTAAGGCCAAGTCCCCGTCTTGCCCGCAACCCCGTCTTGCCCCTCTCTCCCCTACCTACCTAGTGGGTAAAATTATTGAATTTTAAAATTAGATAACACTGTAATGAATTTTTAAACTATATCTTAGTAGCTAAGCCGTTTCCAAGATATCGTTTTTCTACACTCAATGATGATTGAAATTAAACTCATTTTTCGGTTTTAATCGCGTGGTTAATCCTAAAATCAAATCTGCCAATCCTGAAGAAGAGACATGTAAAGGCCTCGAAACGTTGAGCATTGAAACAATGCTAAAAGCAAACACCACGCGATTAAAACCGAAAAATGAGTTTAATTTCAATCCAACATCATCGAGAAAACAGAAGAAAAATCTATCTCAATGATGATTATCGTCAAAGTCACCTTCCCTATTTTTAGATAAATATAAATAAAATGTAATTTTATTAGTATATGATTGATTATAGTTCGTTATCAATACAAAACTCGGAACAATACTCAATCCAAACTTAATATTATAAATATGTTAGATCTTAAGTCTTTTGGTGGTCGATTATTCTTAGTCCAAGTAAGTCTCAGTCTTTTTGAGTAAGATTACTTGATTATTCAGTTAGATAATTATTAATTTAGGTCAAGATGGTTCTTTAATTAGTTGTATTTAATTTCTTTCTTGTGGTTGGGTACTTCTTATTTGTAAGGATCTACCAAATTAAACTTCAAGTTGATGTTGACTCGTCGACGATAATTTTCACACTGCCCTCCAGTCTTGTTCACACCCCTTTTTATACCGGGGCGTAAACAACTTGGCAAAGTGACGTAAAATTAACTTCAACAACTTTTTATTTTTAAATATTCAAATCTCAATTATTATTATTATTTTTAAATGATTAAAAAAACGAGTTACAGCTAGTTATGAAGTGTAGTTTCGGAACGCGCCCTCTGATGAGAAGAAACTACAAGAAACTCATGAGGGTTTACTTTTTTGTGATTATGTTTTGTATTCAACTGATAAATTACAAATAGTCACATCAAACATTAGTTTAAGAAATTAGAAGTTGTCTAAACATAAAACAATATTTAAAACAATTAATTTAAAACAATATTACAATAAAGAAAGTTAATTTACCATCATTCGATCATCCGATCATGTTTTGATTTTGAAGGTAGTATTCAAAATCAAAACATGCCACTGAGTTTGTCTTTAAAACGTTTTACGTAATCTGTTAATTGTTGAAGTGAACATTTCAGTGCTAAGTGGAATAATTCGACATGGTGATTAACAACACAGACGATATTCTGAGATCAATAAATCAATCTAGTGAGTTTCCTCTCCAATTGAAATATGGATCCAACACGGCCATTCTGCGTATACGCACGTGCTCTGGGCGTATATTTTTTTTTTTTTTACCTGAAAAAAAATTTTTTTTGGTGCTTTAACTACACTCTTTTCTTTGATGCTTCAACTACACTCTTTTCTTTGGTGCTTCAACTACACTCTTTTCTTTGGTGCTTCAACTACACTCTTTTCTTTGGTGCTTTAACTACACTCTTTTCTTTGGTGCTTCAACTACACTCTTTTCTTTGGTGCTTTAACTACACTCTTTTCTTTGGTGCTTCAACTACACTCTTTTCTTTGGTGCTTTATATATTATTTATGACATTGTTTATATTCATTTATATTTGATTTTCCTTTTTTTTGTATATGTTTTTTTTTTTTATTGGTATATAAATTATTTATATGATGTTAGATACCATATTATTTGTGAAATATATAGATAAATAAATAAATATATAATATATAAATATTATAATATGATGAAGAAGCACCTGGACCACCCTGAGGAGGCCACGGTATTGGCTTTCATACTCTCCGTTGATTGAGCCTAATGGGGCGGTCGGGTCGGCTACCACTGCAGCCCGTGACTGCAGCTAATGATTTTGTTTTCTTCTTTTGTCTCTGCACAAAACAAAAAAAACAGCACAGAATCACGTCCAAATTTAAAAAAACAGAGTCTTAGAAATTTCAAAGCCAAGATTGTTGTGTATGCATCGTGTAGACAGAAAAAAATTGTTTAGTTGAATTGGATTATGGAGTATATATTTTAAAATCATATAGTTTTTTTTTTAATATTTATTTATTTATTTTAAGCTCGCTCGGCTATTCTGACGATAGTCTCGTCTCAGAGTTCATCTTAAGAGCCCATATAACTCCAATTGCGTGACAGTAATATCGCTAGCAAATTTTAGATGTGGTAATGAAGGACGTAGGATGCTTGTACGCAAAATTTTAGAGCGTAAAATCAAACATTTGGGAATTACAAGTTAAAAAAACATTAATTTTGAATTTCAAATCATGGATGTCCTGCACAGAACTAAGATCAGTTCATCTACAACGTTATATTAGTATTAGTATAAGTAATGTATTGACTAACTAAACTGATATTTCAAATAAATTTTATAGTTAACTGTCCGAGAAAAATCAGTTCTGGCCCACTACAGAGGCTTAATCTGTTAAAAAAAAAATATCAGTGTCATTTGTTCAGTTGTTGACTTTACTAACTAGTTTTCGGCCCACTTCAAATGATGGACTTCAATTGAAAAGTATGGGTGGCTAACAGTTAATTTCGGAATTTTGTTTCATTTCAATCACCATAAATCGAAACCACAAAATTAGGGAAAAAAAAATTCAATTGTACCGTCAGGAAAGTAAGAAATTGTTTTACATTACCATTATTGTTGTCTCGAGGAAGATAGTCAAAGAATTTTGGTCCGATGTCAGGGTCGGGTTCGACAATGGGCTTCGTCTCCAGCACTTCTGATGTTAGATCTTAAGTCTTTTGGTGGTCGATTATTCTTAGTCCAAGTAAGTCTCAGTCTTTTTGAGTAAGATTACTTGATTATTCAGTTAGATAATTATTAATTTAGGTCAAGATGGTTCTTTAATTAGTTGTATTTAATTTCTTTCTTGTGGTTGGGTACTTCTTATTTGTAAGGATCTACCAAATTAAACTTCAAGTTGATGTTGACTCGTCGACGATAATTTTCACACTGCCCTCCAGTCTTGTTCACACCCCTTTTTATACCGGGGCGTAAACAACTTGGCAAAGTGACGTAAAATTAACTTCAACAACTTTTTATTTTTAAATATTCAAATCTCAATTATTATTATTATTTTTAAATGATTAAAAAAACGAGTTACAGCTAGTTATGAAGTGTAGTTTCGGAACGCGCCCTCTGATGAGAAGAAACTACAAGAAACTCATGAGGGTTTACTTTTTTGTGATTATGTTTTGTATTCAACTGATAAATTACAAATAGTCACATCAAACATTAGTTTAAGAAATTAGAAGTTGTCTAAACATAAAACAATATTTAAAACAATTAATTTAAAACAATATTACAATAAAGAAAGTTAATTTACCATCATTCGATCATCCGATCATGTTTTGATTTTGAAGGTAGTATTCAAAATCAAAACATGCCACTGAGTTTGTCTTTAAAACGTTTTACGTAATCTGTTAATTGTTGAAGTGAACATTTCAGTGCTAAGTGGAATAATTCGACATGGTGATTAACAACACAGACGATATTCTGAGATCAATAAATCAATCTAGTGAGTTTCCTCTCCAATTGAAATATGGATCCAACAAATATGAAAGTTAGTTTGTATATTTGTTTGGTAGTTCCCTCTTCACGGTCAAACGGTCGGGACCTATTTGGAAGAAAATTAGCATATGGAGTGATGGATTATAACGTAGCAACCGATAATCCCGCGGGATCAGGATTTACGCGCAGCTAGTATGAAGCTAGTAGCGGGTCGCCAGTTATGTATAAAAAAAATACTACAAATATTGTACTCGTACCTATACATAAAATATCCCGATCCCGTGGGAATATCGGGATCAAAAGTAGCCTATGTTACTCAGGGTGAATGTAGCTTTCTAATGGTGAAAGAATTTTTGAAATCGGTTCAGTAGTTTCGGAGATTACCCCCAATATACATACATACATACATATTACCAAGCAACGTTACCTCTTTAAAATATTAGTATAGATAACCTCAAACGGATAGCAATTATAATTTTTAGATACGCGTATAACCTAAAGTTAAAACATATTATCTATTAAAAATGGGTGTGTGTATGTTAAATAAACAAACAATGAGAAGATCGTATGATCGCCACGTGTCGAAGTTCAACAGCAAATGTTTTAGTACCTGATGACCTGTGATAACAAACGTGACAATACTTACTGTTCGCGTCTTCGTCACTTGTTTTTAATTAACTGGAGAAAACTACATTACCTCTATATGAAATAAGACTTTGAGGTGAAACATCTATAGGCGAGGGGTAAACCTAAAAAAATTCGTGGCGATACAGGCCATGGCTCTCACATAGTTCTAGAAGTGTTAGTTAATTTCGAGTGACTTTCTAATGGCTCGTTAGCCGGGTACCATAGAGACTCGAATTTCTGTTCCGAAGAAGACGGGCGGCGTTCAAATCTCGGGAGGATGAAATCTTTTTGTTGGCTTAAGAGGACAGTCTCCATACTCTTTCTCCATACAAACGAAGTTGACTGGTTCCTCCCTGGATAAAGACATTAGAGCAAATATGTTTATGCCATAAAACGTATATCTGTCATGACTATGCCTACCTTTTTAGTCCGGTCAAATTAGACATTCAAAGTTACCTAAATTCCTACCAAGCTGAAAATCGGTGAGATTGTTTAAAATATCATTACAAATAAAATTTGAAAGTTCCCCATCTTTCCCCTGTAAGGAAAAAAAAATATTAAAAGTCAAAGAGTTTTTCGCGATTTTCAGCAAAACGGTAAGTTTTATCATAAAAATACCTCAGACAAAAGTTGTAGATCATAAAATTATTAATACTTTTTTTCTACGAGCCACCGTTTTTGAGATATTACGATTCAAAAAGTTGTAAAAGTTTTATAAATAAATAAATAAGTAAATATTTTAACATATATTACAACTATAGAAATGTATATATACGTGGCGTACTCATGCATATTATGACGATTACAACTTTTACAACTTTTTGAATCGTTATATCTCAAAAACGGTGGCTTGTGGAAAAAAAGTATTAATAAATTTTTGTGGATAATTTTATGATCTACAACTTTTGTCTGAGGTATTTTTATGATAAAAATTACCGTTTTGCTGAAAATCGCGAAAAACTTTTTGACCTTTAATATTTTTTTTTCCTTACAGGGGAAAGATGGGGAACTTTCAAATTTTATTTTATATGATATTTTAAACAATCTTACCGATTTTCAGCTTGGTGGGAATTTAAGTAACTTTACTTTTATTTTTTGGTCTAATTTGACTGGACTATTTGATTTTTTTTTCATTTTTTAATTAGTAGTAATAAAAAAAATAGAAAATGAAAAAATCAAGAGGTATAGTCATGCATGACAGATATAGGTTTTACGGCATAAACATTTTTCGCTTTTATATTATATAGCTTAGCTAAAACATATTTGCTCTAATGTCTTTATCCAGGGAGGAAACAGTCAACTACGTTTGTATGGAGAAAGAGTATATGGAGACTGTCCTCTTAAATATTTAAATCTTGATTTTGATGTTTCACATCTGGCCAGGCGTCCCGTGACGGCTCACATTTTTTAATCCGTTTTCGCGATGTTTATTGAAATTGACTCATTTTTCCGGTTTTGATCGCGTTGTTTTTATTATTTTTAGCATTATAGCAATGCCCGACGTTTCAAGATCTTTACTGATCGCTCTGAAGGTTGCGTTTCCTTCCACTGAAGCGGAGCTAGGCGGAGCGGGCCGTAAAAAGGCCCTATCACAATGCTCAAAATCTCTACTCCGCATCAGCGGAAAGAGGGGCTCTATTTTTGACGCGCTTGTGCCAATTCAACCGATTTAAATAATTCGATTTTTTCTTTTTTTTTTTTACGATATCGGTATTTTTTCTATGTGAATCGCACGACTGCAACTAGTGGTCACTATCACTCGCCGCAGGAGTCCGACCTCAAATGAAAATCAGTAGAAATCTGGCTATTTAAATTGCCAAAAATGGCACGAGTGAATAATAAAATATGGCTCCAGTGTGATAAGGATAACCTAATTTACGGTCTGCTCCGCCTAGCTCCGCTTCAGTGGAAACGCACCCTTATGGGCCCGTTCACAGATCTAACAAAAAAACGTAAATTTCCTTAACCGACTTAAATAATAAGAGGTTCTCAAATCTGTTCTGGCTATTTTTATAATAATTAAAATAATGAAGTTAATTGTTCTCCCAAATAATTAAGATGGTCTATTCAGTAAATATTCTAATTAATCTATTAATAATAATCCTACGTAATTAATAAGCGATGACGTCGTTTTTCTTTTAAAAAAAATATAAGAATAGGCTCACAACACGCACTTTGCCTGGTGCGAGTAGAACCTATATCCTTTACCTATAAATATAGTTAAATAAAAATATATGGATGAATAGATTGCGAATACGCTTGCTAAACTTAAGTTATTTTTGCTTAAAAAATAGAACTTTGATTTTCCAATATATAACTTAGGTAAATACTACCAAACAAGTTTTATTTAAACTTGGCGTGCTTGTACACAGTAAAACGACTAAGGATTGATAATTCGGTTAGTGTCCTAATTAAAGTTAATTATTGAAATTTGTTTAAATATATAAAAAAAACGTTATTTATATTTTATAAATGTTTCTTTTTTTTGTCAACACCTAGAGTTACTTCGGCTGTGATTACGAGTATGTTGCATTCTTTAATTAACTAATTACCCGACTGCGCGATGCATAGAAGGGTTATTATGCCAGGGTCATTATCTACCTGAATCATAAAATAAATATAATAGAGGTACCTTTTAGTGCCGATTCATCTAAAACTTATCCATATATACGAGTATGTAAAATGAAGTCGTGTTAGTTACACTATTTATGACTGAACCGATTTGGCTGAAAATTGGTGGGGAACTAAGAGACGGACTTTTTTATTGCCTCTAATTCGGCTAGTTATTAATAAAAATGACCTTTTGAAGTACAAGTAGAACCTTAATCTAATAAGTATGTTTTATCAAACAGGTGTCCTCCTAATTTGTCCTTTATGATTGGATACTACCGTAATTTTCCTTCTTGACAAACTATAAGTATTGATATTCGATATACTTAATCTGTTTCTTGGACTCTGATCGATGCAGGGTTATTGGTTTATCATTAACCAATTAGGTCGTTATTAATATAATTGTTTTCACTTCTGTATCAGTTCGTGAACTGTTCCCGGTGTTATCTATCACGCACCGCTACCACGCGATGCAAATGTTGTCACCTCATGCGATATTGAACAAACGAACCGTCTTTACGATACCCAATTCGCAACTCGTCTCATTACTCTTCCGACCTCTGTCATACTCGAACGTCTTACTTTAGTTTAATTTTTTTTAATCAGTGATCGGAGTTGAATTAAATTGAGTTTTGACTGATGGCGATTCTGCGCACAGTGTGTTGCAATTTCGCCAATGTCCTTTGAACAGCGCAGAATTTGATATCGTTTTATGTTTTTGAAATTGATTATCGTCTTAAATTTTCAGAGACTTAACAAACCAAAAAAAAATCGTATATATTTATTTTTACTATAAGTGTAGTGACTTTTTCAAAATTCCGCGGATAAGTGAACACTTGAACTGTACCTTTGGTGATGTCTTAGCTGTAAATTGTACGGAGATGGATACGATGATCAACGTGTGGACGATGGTGGAGAACGTTCGGGTGGCCAGCGGTGCTGCTGAACTGGCCATTTTCACCGCCATACTGTACTGGTTCTTCACTTCGAGGTTAGTTTTGGGAGACTATATTATAAGAGTTTTTCCGGATAAACACCAAAATTACAAGCATGTTTACAATTGTGAATGGTAAAACAAACAAAAGATTGCTTACGAAACATTTGTATCGTGCAAGCTTAGTCGTTTACCATGGGGCTAGATGGCGCTGTGTGTTGTTTAGAGATTTTATTTATTTTTATTTTTTTATTCTATATGTATAGAAATAAAAAGGATTTTTTTTTATTCAATGTAGATAGATAGAAGCGTAGTAAGTAGGTACAATCAAGCAACAAAAGAACAGCTTTATAAAAAGCACTTAAGTTCCAATATTA
Source organism: Idaea biselata (assembly GCA_958496205.1). NCBI lineage: Eukaryota > Metazoa > Arthropoda > Insecta > Lepidoptera > Geometridae > Idaea > Idaea biselata. The sequence continues at coordinate 8,500,498 of OY292394.1, forward strand.
TTTTTAATATAAACTTAAGTAAATGTATTTTTATCATAAGTATGTAATATTTATTATTTTAATACTTGTGTGTATTTTGTATATTTTCAAAAACGAATTATTTATTAATTCTGACGGACATATTATCGTCAAAAATGATTTATATTTTGATTAAAAATAATTAATGTATAAATTGCCAAACAGACAATCTACAAAACATAGCTTACGGCGTTTTATTTTAATTCGTAAATCTTAGTGCCAAGATTTATTTGGGAATGTACTTCTAAATATTTTTTTATCTCCCATTCTTCTTTGATGAAATTGCAAATTGATTCGGCATCACTTTACTGAAGATTTAGGTGTTACTTCTACTACTCTACATCTAGGTTACTCTTTATAGGGTTACCTGCTCAGATATTCAGCAAGTATAACCCTATTAAGTAATACTGTTTATGTATAAACCTATGCTTTATTTAAGTAACACTGTTTATGTATAAACCTATGCTTTATTTAAGTAATACTGTTTATGTATAAACCTATGCTTTATAAATAAATATATAATATTAATATTTTTGATTTATCATTAAAATGGTCCCGCCTAGGTGCCATAATCATATCACAAAGTTGTCTCCACGGGATGTGACAACCTAGGTGACAATATTGTGTGCAAAAGTTTTGAATCTATACTAATCCTACTCCTACTAATATTATAAACGCAAAAGTTTGTATGTATGCATGTATGTGACTTTGTTACTCTTTCACGCAAAAACTACTCAACCGATTGCCATGCAACTTAGAATATAAATAGATGGAGACCTAGAATAACACAGGCTACTTTTTATCGCGGGTGAAACCGCGGGGCGCAGCTAGTAATATTATAAAGCTGAAAGTTTGTGAGTATGTATATCTGTGTGTGTGTTTGTTAATCAATCACGTAGAAACCGCTGAACCAATGACCATGAAACTCGGTATGTAGATAGCTGGAGACCTGGAATAACACATATGCTACTTTTTATCCCGATATTCCCGCGGGATCGGGACTTACGCGGGTGAAACCGCGGGACGCAGCTTGTACATTATACAGCTGACGAGTTTGTTTGAACGCGCTAATCTCAGGAACCGCGGGTCTGATTGTAATACTATAAAATGCGCTTATACAACGAGAGAATATAAGTTTACGAAAATGACAAATATGCATATTGTCAAACAAATAATTAATTAAGCAAATCAAACACAGGAAAAACGTTTATCCTTACTTATTAAACGTTGACCTTAATGTTATCTCTTCTGGACATGCGCCTACCAAGTCAAAAGACGTCATACTAACCCATCATCTCAGGAAACATTTTATGGTGTTAAGTTTATTTTGTATCCACAGTTGTTCAAACAATACGTGTGTAGTAATATTTACATATTTTTAAAGTAAAATATTGTTTTTTTCTTCAGTTTTAGTTGTTTCTACAGTTTTAGTTGTGTTTTTCCTAATATCAATTGAAAAACTATTGACTTGATCAACAACAGTGTCGAAATTACTTAAAATTGTAGGTTACATTTTGTGTATTTAGTTTGTGGAATTGGTTATGTGTTTTACATTATGTACACAAGCTTAGTCGCTTACCACAGGGGTAGATGGCGCTGTGTGTTGTTCAGATAATGTATTTATTTTTATGTTAAGAGGATAGTCTCCATTCTCTTTCTCCATACAAACGTAGTTTACATTTTCCTCCCTGGATAAAGACATTAGAGCAAATATGTTTATGCCATAAAACTTATATCTCTCATGACTATATGCATCTCTTTTTATTTTTTTCATTTTGACAGATATAGGTTTTATGGCATAAACATATTTGCTCTAATGTCTTTATCCAGGGAGGAAAATGTAAACTACGTTTGTATGGAGAAAGAGAATGGAGACTATCCTCTTAAGCTGTTTTTTTCTTCATATATTTTTACTTTAATCGTTTTATTCAAGTTCCATTTCGAACCGCATAATATTAACTGTAATAATTTCAATTGTTAAACTGATCTTTATTAACCCCTAAAGGATCATCGGATGATCGTCACTTATCCATTGTATAAATTGAACAACAGTATCATTGAAGTGAGCGTTTCAAGCAATTTTATGTGATATCATCTACAATGCTTCTTTGATAATAAACAATAACAAGGTTTGACTAATCAGAATACGTAAAATCGTACGATGTTTCTATTTTGCCTTGTCAGTGTCGTTTCATTAGAATTTCCTTAAAATATGGGGTAATATTGGTTAGATAAGATTATAAGATACACTACACAAGTTAATATTTTTCATTCTTCCTATTATAACTTGAATAGCAATTGAAGTAATGATATGATTTAAATTTAAAGACATTTTTCGGTTTTAATCGCGTGGTGTTCATTCAACGTTTCGAGACCTTTACAAGAAGAATCCTGAATTGTCAATCCTGAAGAAGGGACTCGAAACGTTGAGTGTTGAAACAATCCTTAAAGTAATAAACACCACGCGATTAAAACCGAAAAATGATTTTTAATTTCAATACAACATCGCAAAAACTGAAGAAAAAGCAATATAATTTAAACTAATTCCTAATTTCCTGAATAATTTATTTTACTTTTTGTAACATTTAATATTGTAAACATTATTTCTTAGTGTTAATCCACACTTAGGAAATACTGCTTTTGAAAAACCCCGCCGGGTACTAAAGTTTTTGAAAGCATTTTTTCAAAAGCAGCACATTTAATATTTATTCATTTATATATTACGAGGTTGCTACTCTACTATCTATCACATATCGTATGATCTGTGCGTTGATCGTTAATACCATAACTCTCAATGTAGGGAAAGTTCTCGTTTCACAAGCATTCTACTTGACCATATGCATTTACATTATGATTGGTATCTTGCCCTATTCTGTTTGTACGTTTCGTTTTTATTTCTGTACCTATTTAGAGTTTATGTCAAATTCTTTTTAACCCCCGACGGAAAAAGAGGGGTGTTATAAGTTTGACGTGTCTGTGTGTCTGTCTGTCTGTCTGTGTATCTGTCTGTGGCATCGTAGCTCAAGAACGGATGAACCGATTTCAATGTAGTTTTTTTTGGTTGATAGGTGACTTTTGCGCGAGTGTTCTTAGCTATGTTTGATCAAAATCGGTTCAGCCGTTCATAATATATGTTGGTTGAAGCTCGGAAATAAAAACCGATGTTTTTTACTTGTTGATAAACAGCCGAGTTGCCGACATGCTGGAGGTGGTTGGCGAACGTGTGGGCGGGTGGTGCGGCCGGGATTCCACCACGTCGCTCCGGCAGGCGGTGCGGGCGCGGCGCAGGCATCACCACGCCGATATCTACTCTAAACTGGACCATGATATTTCGGTAAGTATCCTTTTAAGCCGAGACTTAGCCGGTAAGCATAGCACAGGGAGAAAGCAGAATCGTTAATTCATCGTGTCACATGGTTTGGTTAGCGCACCCGCCCGGCAAGCGAGAGGCACGAATCCTGTCGTGAGATTTTTTGATCAAGCATTTCTCCTTGTTAAATATTTCTAATAAAATACAATGATCATATGGTCTCATTTCATTTGAAGAGTGAGTAGTTCTAGGGTACTAAGGCCCATGTAATAAAAACATACTCAAACAAAATCTATTCCTAAAAGTATAAAATTTATTGATACTTCAGAACAGATTTTGTTTATAACAGTTTTTTGTTTGGTGACTTTGTCAAAAGTTATACTCAAGAAAAGATTTTCTCATTAACTTTTGGTACTTAATATGGGCCTGGTACCTTTAAAAGTATTTAAAATACTTTTTTTATATTACAGTTCAATAAGTATATGATAGTACTTATTCATTATGTTATTAGGTTTGTTAAGTATATTGAATTCAAGGTTCAAAAGTAGGTACGTACGTCATTGTACTTACCACTTCAGAACTTTGATAAAAAAAAAACAAGGTATATAAACAGGTTTCTCATAAAATCACAGAAAAAGTTCGTTAGAACGCCTAAAAGTTACACGCAACTTCCGAATTAAAAAACTTCTTTTGATAAAATTCTTAATTGGTACTTTTTTTGTAGTTGACGGAAACAGTTATATGTCGTTTTAGGAAGCGTTTATATATATATGTGTGATATCGATTGTTGATTTGCGATCTAATTTAAAGGTTTGATTCAAAAATTAAATGTCTTACTTTGTATTCTTCCTGTGAAGTTCAGAATCTGGCGACATCAACCAACGATATTTCAATTTACAATTTAAGCACATTTTCTGCGAATTCACCCTTTGAAATCTATGTACTGTAATATATTAATTGCCTTTGCGAATTTTAACTGTTTAATTGACAATGCGAGTCAAAGTTTAATCTTTTCAAATCTAATTCCGTCTGTTCAAAAGTAGGACAGCGGAAACGAGTAGCCTACCTAAATTTTTCGATTGTTTAAATAAGTCAAATAAGCAAGTCATTCTTATTCCAATTTCTTTCGTCACTGAAAATTCAATTCGATGTAAAAGGAGTACCTACAAAATTCTCCAAATTTATCCAACTTTAACAACTTTTTTACCCGACTGCCGAAGGAGTTATGTTTTTTTTACCACTCAGGTTTCAGTGATGAATGTGTCTAAAGGTATAACCATAACCCATTTATATCAAACTAGCTGCGCCCGCGGTTTCTCCTGCGTAAGTCCCGATCCCGCGGGATTAACGGGTTAAAAAGTAGCCTATGTCCTTCTCCAAGGTCCTATTTATCTCTATACCAATATTCATCAATGTCGGCTCAGCGGTTTAGGCGTAAAAGCGTAACACACAGACAGAAAGACATTTATAATATTAGTAAGGATAAGGATATTTATCAACCAACTCAACGAAAATACGATAAATTAGAACACCTCTTCTGTTTATTTGATTCGATTAGAAATGTGACACAATTCAAGTTTCAAATAAACAATGCTGCCCGTACAGGTATAGAGAATCATTAGTGTAAGTGTTACATAACAAACAATACATATTGGCCTGGTTGTGCGAAACGACCCTGTCATTCAGCGTATCACTTGCACTTACCTATAGGAATGCAAGTGGGGACTATAAAACGGGCTCCGTACGTTTTGCTCAATGTTTCATTGAAGATACTCCATGGAAGATGCAGTTTTATGTACAACAGCACTTACGGCCGAAAACAAAAACGCAACTCAAAATTTGCGTTCTACTTAAACAACTACCGCCGGGTGCAAGTATTTATGCTTAAAAAATAAATATTTGTGTCTGGTCTGGGTGTCCTTCTATGTATAATATGTATGTATTTACAAAAGAAAAATAAATATAAGTATTATATCCGTTGTCTAGTCACCGTAACACAAGCTTAGTCGCTTACCACGGGGCTAGATGGCGCTGTGTGTTGTTCGCAGAATTTATTTATTTATTTATTTTACAACTAAGCATCTCTCAAATTGAAAAATTCCCATGCTATTTTTATATTTAGAAGCTGCTTAATTATTAAAGTACGCCTCAAATTTTAGGTGGCGTTTCTGTATTCGGTTGTTAGTCAAAGATAGATGAGAGGCTAATAACGATCTCTTACCTGGTAGGTAGGTAGTAGGTACTACATACCTACGAGTACTTACACTGGGAATACTGTACTCATTTCCAATTACCAACCGATTTCAGCTTTAGCGACTAGCTTTTTACTTTGTTTCAATAAGCGAATTATTGTACTTTGAAATGACAACTTCCACTTTTTAACAAAGACCCTCGAATCGTCTTTGTGGATGGCATTCAATAAGGATGCAGATTTCATTATTACAACGGCCGTGTCCTCGCCGGGCGGCGTCGCAATGCTGGAATGACATTAACAATGACGCAGACTACGCGGTTATTCTGCACGACTTTCTTGTGTTTTAAACCAAATCAGTTACTAAGAACTTGTTAGGTACCGACTGATAATCGCATAGTTTGCTAGTCTGTACCAAAGGACAGTCGTAAATTATGAATCTTTGTTTTGGCGCTGCCAGTAATTCGGGTTCTGAGAAGTCGACTCAATAATCTGCGAGTAATTCGTTGACTTGTTTCATCAACCTGTCAGTTGTTACTACGTAACTTTTGTAATGATAATGACCTCGTTCTCTTGCGCGAGGTGACTTTCGTACATAATTCCTAGTCCTTGACCCTTGGAATTTTTAAGTTTATTTATGATGAAAACTTTAGTCACTTCCACAAGTAACTTGTGTGAATATTTACGATCTTGTTGTGAATTAGTAGTTATCGTGTGAAGGGCACGATGTATTTATGGTCTTTGTTAAGCGCAAAAAGCTGTTTCCGATCATGATTCATGACGCAAACATCTGTTGTGATTGTGGACACTGCTCTAAGTTCAAAGTTTATCTACGATGCGTGTTCTACAATACAATATACGCATTACTATGTGTATTCTGATGTGCTATAAAGGGATATAGCATAGCTATATAGGGACTGCCTTGAAAAATGAAAAAAAAAATGAACTCTTCAAATAGGTCCATCAACGTACTTTTAGTTAGAATAAAAAGCTAAGTTTTATAAGGAAAGGTTCAGAAACGTTCCAATCCAATGAAATTTTGTTTGTCTGTCTAACACTAATAACCATGTTCTATTATAGACACGGACGACTTCACTCTATAGAGTCAAAGAAGGACCTGTTGTACCTCCTCCTCAAGAAGAAACAAGACCTCCTGTGGGCCTAGCGTGTGGCAGATGTGCTCCATTATCAAGGGTAAGTCATTGATGACTATTAAGAAAATTGAAGGGCTAATAGATGAGCCCTGAGGGACACCTTGCAATACAATTGTTCTTATCTCTAAATATTATTTCGCTTTATTTATTTATTATGAGTTTGAATGAAAATCAACCTTTTGAACGGGTACAAGTCATCTTCAAAGACTGAAAAATCCGTATGCGGCAATATCACATAGCCTTATTAAGTACCTAAGTATTCAATGATAAATTTGCGCCGGAACTATCTTAGTCGTTTAATTTTATATTCATGGTATGCTTTGCATTTCGAGGTTAGTTAGTGGAAATTTTGCAAGGCTAGTTTGATTAACTTTAGAAAATAGTAATGAGGCTAACCCTTCTAGGTATTCATCCGTTATCCTTAAACAGAATTAATTATACCAACATAAAACTAAGTTACTTTTAAAACTTCTAAAATCTTTTACTGTCGGCTTCCTGATATTTTAATGGGAAACAAAATTAATTCCACGATTTTCGTCGAAATTCAACGTTTTTCACATTACCTACTTATGAAGTTAAATAACTAATATCGAAGTTAAAACAATAATTTATTGTAAGTATACTTGAAAACCATCAAGTAGGTACCATAATTTATTACATACATTATTTATTTATTTCGTATATAATTTATTAATTATTTCAAGCAACCGCTTGAAAGAGACCGCTTTCAGCGATAAAGCCGCCTATTATATCTTAATCTATTATTGTGATAACTTTGTTTTATATTTTTGTTTTAAATTATGTATTTTTATAGTACAATACAATCAAACTTACATATATTTATCTCTACACTGTATAAAAGAGTCCGACGAAAGCAACTGCAACGAAAGTAACTCTAATAATAACACGGTGGCATACCTTTTCGCTACCGACAGCTAAGCCGAGCATGACAGCATCGTAAATAGCATCGAATGTCCCATTTTCAGAAAGACTAACAAAGTAAATGAGTTTGATATCAGAAAACGTTTATTCCTACATTGTTCTTACCTTACGAAGCCGACGCTATTGTCCCCTGTTTGATTGTGAAATCTGTACTTTGTTGTCTTCATACTTTTGACCTTAGACTTAGTAATATAGTACGTATTCGTAAATGTAGCACAAAAGGATGACAGAATTACAATGACAATTACATTTTAAAAGAATTCAGTCCAATTTAAGTAATTAAAAAGTTTAAATCATCGCCTTTGTTTGATACGTGTCATCAACTTATAACCCATAATAAAAATCTCTTACAAACTATTAAACTATGGTTCCGGCATTTAATTTGTCGTAAAAACGTCTATATTATGTTTTTATCGGTTTAAATTGCCTCAAAATTATCATTAAATTGCTCGTGAAGATTAAAATTGAATGTTAGCATTTTTGCAAATCATAGGGACAGTAATTTTTACTAATCTGAGAATCTTTATTACCTATTTATTTCGACTTTATTCTAGTGGCTACTTAAAATCACATCATTATTATATATTTTTAACACACAATTGGTACCTACGTAATTTTATTACTTACCTCATTACGTACCTTAATAATGAATTAATTATAACGATTTATTTCCACAATTTTTATTTTTTACACTTGATCTAACTTTGCATTTCGCATAATGAATCCATGGAGAGCTCATAAATTAACTTAGAAGATAGTCCAACGGGCAATTGCTGTTGATTATTTTAATCATGTACTAGCAGATTACCTCGTTTTCACCCGCGTAAGTCCCGATCTTGTAGAATTATTGGAATCAAAAGTAGCCTGTGTTACTCCTCGATCATGTAGCTTTCTATTGGAGAAAGAATTTTTGGCTCTGGCCACGTGGTTCGACTGTCTAGTTCAATCGAATAGTTGGAATCGGTTCAGAGGTTTCAGAGATTACCCGGATAATACATACATGTTATCAACGCTACATCTTAATAATATTATTCATTATAGTATAGTATACATCTTAATAATAAAGTTTAGATTAGTTTAGAGGAATGATAACTTTTTAAATATAGTTGTATATAAATCTGTAATGATTATTTATAGTATTCATTGTGGACTTTGATTTATACGCTATTGTTGTTATCATTGTCCGTGGCATTATCAATGTAATAAAACGATGCTTTGTTATGAAATATTAACTTATTATCTGTCACGGTTACACGGTTCACCTTAATACCTACAATTAAAATCCAATTTGGTTCGATCACGCCAGAATTAGGTGACACGTGGTTAATCTATATTAAACGACGGACGGAAATGTTTCGAAATTAACAGATCAGTAAGGTTAAGAGAGTCGCATATTTACCTACACTAACTGCGCCCTGTGGTTTCACCCGAGGGATTATCGGGATCAAAAGTATCCCATGTTACCATCACTTAAACTTTTGGTTTTGCATCGTTTGACCATGAAGAGGGAATAAACAAACAAACTTTCGGATTTATAATATTAGAGCAATACTGTATTTTATTACAAAACCGTTAGTTTGAATTTTTCACCAATCCAGTGACTAAATTATGTGACACTGTCTTCTGTCACTGATCCCGTGTAAACAAAACCAGCCCTAAGTAAACATTTTGAATATAAAGTGTAGAAGTAAAATACATAGGATTTGATATTATAAATTCCTAAGTTGTATAGACCGGAAATAAAATTAATGTCCATTTTCCTACTAATAAATCCACCCGTTTTGTTTTGATGTGGAAGCAATCGACATTTTGACCTAGAGCTGTTAAAAACATCGACTTGACTGGTTGAATTTTAAGTACCTACCTCCTATATCTAAATACCGTTCAGTTAAAATTACTTTACCTGGTTTAGCTTGACTTTGACTGGTGGTATTTTAAGAACGCGATAGATTCTTACATGCCTACTTAAATATTGACCTCTAATAGCAACATTTCGTGGTTTTACTCGCATAAAATAGTTATTCAGAAGGCATTAATGTATCCACATAAGTACTAAGTTTAATGAAATTGATGAAAGCACACAAAAAAAGATTTTTCTGGTGCTGATACTGAGACTACTTCAGATGTTTTAATACAATAGAAAGCCAAATCACATATCAATTAATCCTGAGGAAGGGAAATGCAAAGGTCTCGATACTAAAAGTAATAAACACCACGCGATAAAAACCGAAAAATGAATTAAATTTATACTCCAGATGTATTGATCATTTCTATTCTATAAATGAGACGGACTAAAATCGAATACATGGTAGTATTTGTAGTCGTTGGCCAAGGCAATCTATATCTGTAAAATGCTTAGTCCTGAGTGACTGATTCATCAACGCACAGCCTTAATCGATGATAGTAAAGAGCTGGCATTTGGAGAGTGTGTTCCTTAGATGATCTTTATATGAAAGGGTTTTTCAAACATCTCACAGGGTCGGGTCGGGTCGGGTCGGGTTGGTGTCAATATAAAACGACGTATGACATAAAACATCTATGTAATGTATATACCTATTAGTGATTTATATAATAGAATTCCCTTCATTCCGTTGACATTACTAAAATAAATTATTATTATGGCAATATAGTTTCCTTCACAATGGAGCTTAACACTAATATTATATTCTGTATAGCCACATTATGTACCTGCTTTAGGTAAATACACGCTTGTTTAAAATAAACAATAATTACCTACGTATGTAATGTAACTTCACTGTCTACATTGGTGATATTTGCTTTACCATGACTAATTGACTATGAGTATAAGATTAGCCTGTTACAATGAGGGGAAAAGGAGATTCCCCCGTTTATACCTACTAGTAAATATCGAGTCGAATAGAATGTTACATTTACTATGTAACTTTAGTTCGTTAACATTAACTTTTTATCTTGCTTACGGAACCGTTCGTGCGCGAGTCTGACTCGGACTTGGCCAGTTGTTATTTTTACAAGTTTAATAGGGACATTAATCTCTGAAATCTTTTAATATCACTGATAACTTATTATTTGGACTCTTCGACGTCTAACTTTACATAATCAATTAATCACACAATCCGTGTTTTTTTTCCTTGTTTGGTCTTTCTCATCTCCCTCCATCATTCTAAGAGGTAAGTACCTCCGATCTATCTCGTAACCTCGTCGAGGTTACTAACGCTTCCGTGGTCGACCTCGACTTCTTGCCGACGCCATCCTGTTATAGGAGGTGTCCGTCTAGAGAGGTAACTACTGCCTTTCGTAGCAAGACCTAAACTGCGCTGCTTAGATTACCTAGATAGTCAATATTCTAACAACGTCGTTCGAATTTTGATCCATCTTCTTTAAAGGTGTGTGAGTAATTTCCCGAACGGTTTGACTTTGGAACTTGTAAAACTCGTCATTCAGAGACGAGTTTAAAATGGGTCACTATCAGGCGACCTTTCTCCTTCTAGTCTTAAATAGAAACCAGTCCAGTTCTATTCTGCTCTGCTTAAACACTGTCCAGATTCGTATTAAGAAAAGTACCGCCACGAGGCGCACTAACTATTAGGTAAACTGTGGTATTGTAGACAAAATTTAACAGACCTTATGAACTACGCGGAATTTATTAGTCTTCTAACAGCTTCGATAACAGTTTTACGGCAGCTGTTATCGGATCGGATTGTTGGTATTTCAGCTCATTTCTTTCCATTGATTACTTGAATATTATTTAATTACCAGCTTTCTTATGTGTTCAACTTTAGAAACTTGTCTGTTGATATGTTGTTCCACATAAAAACGATCATATTTTCTCCCCTCTTCGATTCTTTAAAACAATTTCACTGCTAGGCTGCTGAGGTTGGATAAACTACGTGTACGACTGGAGGTCGTCGAACGTTTGCTGTCGTTTGCCAGCCCACATATCTCAGGTCTAACGGGATTCTTAATACCTAATAATTTATAGTCTTAAGGCCGTTTCTAAATGAAACCTTAGGAATGCCTTGTCTCCAATTCATTAGTTTCTTTACCAATTCATTCGTCCGTCCGTCCGTCCGTCCGTCCGTCCGTCCGTCCGTCTGTCCGTCTGTCACCAGGCTGTATCTCATGAACCGTAATAGCTAGACGGTTGAAATTTTCATTTATACCTATACTGTCAAACTACTTTAAATACAGTTAAATCAGATACCTATACAATTCCTTCTTGTCAAATCTAAAAAAACTTAATTTACTTAATAGTTTGTTATAGTTTCAGATAAAGTTAGGAAATATTGAAACCTATTATTAGATTCGAGAAAAAAAAAATATAGGTACTTACTTATTAGGTCAATTCATACTAGGAATACTAGATGGGTAATGTGGTTTAATACCACAACTACTATTGCTCCAAAGATTTCTTAATCAATATGTAATTATAAACAATGGATTTGGTTATGTAACATGGAAATAACGTTATATGTAGGTAACCTACTTGAAAAATTGTGGTAATCGGGATCTTGCAGATAGACAACCTTAACCCTAGGACCCATATAAGGTTTTCTATTACCCATATCACAATGGGAAAACCACGTCCCAACCCTAAAAACTAAAGATCGATTAAAACAAACCGAAATTATTTGTTATACATGATATCCAACTACTAAATTTTAATGTTATGATCATAACTTGATGTTATTTAGCTAGCTGCGAATTTTTGAGGCATCTCCCCAAATCAACTAAGTTTGAGTTTTAACAAATTAAATTACATAGATGACAGACCTCTTCTAAACATTTAGTATAGATAGATGCAACAATTGAATCAATCTCGTATCATTATAATTTATTTGAACTACGATCTCGATGCGTTGATACTTACGTTCGATGTAGGCTAGGTCAGGTACACCGCACGCTTCACAGCTCAAGTATCAGATTAATTCAATTTGTATCTGACTGTAAAAACACAATCTCCATCTACTTATATGCTTAATACTTTGAAGATTATTGAACGGAACCCAAACTAGGGATTTGACCGTCTTAGAGAAATATAACTACATATTATATTATTACTTTGCTTTTTAACCGACCTCAACAAACGGAGGAGCCAAAAATATCTCCGAAAAATAGAGTAAATTGCTCACTTTTGTATTTCCATTATTAGGTAAATTATTAACACTAAAATAAATTAAAAAACACGAGGTTTTGCAAAGTTACTCGTTTATTGTGTGTAAGGCCATTAATATAACAATTGTAAGTCCGGTAAATTGATGTTTGTCGCATTTGCCCCATAGACGCATTTCCCCCGGTTGACCTTAATTATTTTCATACGTATTTTTATATATATATTTTATTCAAGTATAAAAATATCGTCATTGGCCGTCAGTACCTACATGTCTCCCAAAAGCAAGCCTCTTTTTCTTTTCTGTTTATTTTGAGCACACGTACCTAAATCTAATATATAAAATTTCCATGTCACAGTGTTAGTTACCGTACTCCTCCGAAACGGCTTGACCGTTTTTTATGAGATTTTGTATACGTATTCAGTAGGTCTGAGAATCGGCTACTATCTATAATGTATAAGGCAAAACAACGTTTGCCGGGTCAGCTAGTATTTCTATATTAAAATAACTACCGATCATTCAACTCAACAAAGAACTTCGTTTAATGAATACGTTTGACCGTGGCCCTACAGCAATATTCAAGGTCAAACCTTGAATAAGTTCGTCAATAACTTAAATGATAGGTAGTGGATAACAGCCGATCATTCATTATACAAGGAAATTAATATATAGGTACAATAATAAACATTACATAAGATTAATGTTATTTATTTTTGTACAAAATTAATCTGTTCACATCTTGTAAATACTTAAATCAATAAACAAAAATCAACAGGTTTTATTTACAAAAGTATGAATATTACGCGGTAGGAAATAACTGTTTAAACAACAATAAATATTATATAATCGACAAATTTAAAGAATGTAGTAATCATTATGTCATTTATTTATGTCTCAAATTAGTCTGTATACCTTCTTGTAAATTCTTGATAAACAAAGCTGATCATGTTTTATTTATAAAGGTCTCGAATCATTTCCGCGAATCTTTGATTGGTTAATTTTATTCTAGAAGAGTCAAAAATTGCATTATTTTTTTTTAATCGGCGTATACTTGTAAATCCTGTTTATTCTAAAAGTTCTGGGCGAGAGAGGAACATAATAAAGTGAAACTCTCTCTCACAGTATAGACTGTAACTGATAAATGAAATTACAATGAATCTATTCATAAAATTAACTTAAACATCCGAATAATATGAATAGTTGAATATGTCCGAATACGTTCTCTTTGAATCCCATCCGATCTCATTGAAATAATAGAATAAAACATTACGTTTGTATTCAGGCAAACAGAGTAAGTAAATTTCAACTACAGCGATTATTTTTTACGTGAAGAAGAATAAGAAATCCTATCGATACTGTGTTATTCATAAACTCATTGCGGTTACTATTATACTAATAGGGGAAAGTCTAGCTACTCTTATCTCAATACCAACTTCCATACATACATGGAAACGACCATTCCCCTGAGTTTTTTTTAATAATCTATATTTTTTAAATTTTATTTCTATTCTAATTAGAAAATGATTTAAAAAACAAAACGTAGAGGCATGGTCATGGAAGATATAGGTTTTATGGCTTAAACATATTTTCTCTTCAATGTCTTTATCCAGGGAGGAAACAGTCGACTACGTTTGTATGGAGAAGGGGTGGACATTTCGTGTAACTTCTCAACGATTGTATCATAAATAATTATAATACAATTATACTATACACATTGCCAAACCGTTGATTCTTTCTCGCTTCGAAATCCAGGGCAGTGTCAGTATACTTATTAAGAGAATGGTTCTTAGACGTGGGTAGAACTTGTGCCGTTACCTACTCTATTATGGGCATGCAAAAATTATATGCGAAAACTTATTGCACATGGTAGCTCGCCTTTCGTATGGTTTGATTCATATTGTTTGTTACCGTTTTTATTCGGTTATGATGATTGCTTGCGTTGCTTAAATTTTGACTAATAATGGCCCCTAAAATGTTACATTCAGTTCAGCAAAATCTAATATATAAAATTTCCATGTCACAGTGTTAGTTACCGTACTCCTCCGAAACGACTTGACCGATTTTTATGAGATTTTGTATACGTATTCAGTAGGTCTGAGAATCGGCTACTATCTATAATTTATAAGGCAAAACAACGTTTGCCGGGTCAGCTAGTATCATTATAAACTTAAGCACAGAATACAATACAAAATAAATAGTACAAGACTTAAGGGAATATACGCTGTTATTGATTACTGTGATTCGCTGTTTTTCTGACAATTTTCTAAATTCAATTCTGCTGGTTCATTTAACTTTTTTGTAATTAAATGCCATATTGAAACACAATATTCTGAAAAGTAGTATATAGAGAACTAGCACCGTTCCGCGGTTTCACCCGCATATTATAAAATCCCGATCCCGTGGGAATTTTCAAACATCATTTCATATCCGATGCCTACATCACATACTGAACACACTCTCAAAATTTCAGCTCTCTACTATCAGCATTTTAGGCTGCGCGTGATTAGTCAGTCAGTCAGGAACTAAGTACAAAGCATTTTATAGATTTAGATAGATAGATGTTATAAATGTTAACATGTTTTCATCTGATGTCGAACTGAATTCATTCTAAATAGTTGAAGTTACTATCGGTGTCAGTGGCTTAATATCAAAGCCTCAGCACTCATTACGTCGCCATCAAGTAAATTTTCTGATTACAGATTACAATTAAACTATCCCGACTATTATTATGAACTCGCAATGCAAAATTAGTTTGCACAATGTCCCGTCCTTCACGACATAAAAACGTATCGCCTCGATGCATCGTTGATAGCAATCGTGGTATGTAATGCAATGGGGATATCGCAATAGGCCGTGTGCAATTTTACCTGTAAATGTATATATGATTTCCGGATACTGTGTGAGATATGTCGGTGGCTTAAATATTGATGGGCTAGTGTAGTGTTGATTACAATATTATACTTACCTAGCTGCACCCCGCGGTTTCACCAGTTTCAGTTTTTTTATTTGCATAAAATTTGGTACAATTGACATAGGTACGAAGGTGTTATTAAATAGAAAGTTTCTCAACTTCTCAAACGCTAAGTTCCCGATCCCGCGGAAATATCGGGATGAAAAGGTCTATGTGTTATTCCAGGTCTCCAACTATCTACATACCGAGTTTCATGGTTATTGGTTCAGCGGTTTTTACGTGATTGAGTAACAAACACACACACACAAACTCACAAACTTTCAGCTTTATAATATTAGTATCTTATTACTATCTTTGTATCTTATAGCTTTTCTGGATTAACCTTTCTAGTCTATACAATACTGGCTTTGTATCCCGCGGTTTCACCCACGTGAGTTCCGATCCTGTGGTTATTTTTAAAAACCGTTTCTTTTTGGATGCCTACATCATTTAAAGAACACACTCTCCAAAAGTTCAGCTCTCAAATATCAGCGGTTTAAACTGTGCGTTGATCAGTCAGTCAGGAAAAGGCATTTTATAAATATAGATAGATTATCCTTAGAAAAATGAAAAATAGACAACAAGATCTTGCCAATCAGAGCACATACTAGAAATCAGAGGAGTTCCTTTAATGTGGTCTATGATGGATGAAGCACGCTGACGTAAATAGAAGATACCTATTCACTCACGATTTGAAAACCCCTGAATTGTACTCGCCAGGAAATCCAGTCTCAGGCAGCTGATTCCAATCTCAGAATGCGAATGGGGAATGACTAATCGCAGTTTGGATCTCGGGAAACTCTACCATAATACGGCGTCGTATTTTAAAATAAATATAAATAACTAGCCGTGCTCTATCTCTAGTCTCTACTACTATAGTCTAGGGTTAAGTTCCAGGTGCATTTATCTGAAGAACATTAATTACAAAACACAGCAGATGTACAGTGCACACGTTTTGTTCACGTTCATTCCAACAACCGGAATTGTAAAAAATAAAAACACGACATTTGCCTTAAAACTGCAGTAAAATATCCTGCATTATTTTACTAGACGGTAGAGGTACGGTAGAGTTAGATCTATCTCATTTTTACCCGTCTGCGCGACGCAAAGAAGGGTTATGTGTTTATCAGTCTATGTATGTATGTTTGTTCCTATGTGGCGCTCCAGAGGCCAAACGGATGAACCGATTTTGATGACTCTTATTACACATTTAGATAAAACTAATGGAAAGTTGTTTAAATTGCTCTCATGGAAAATAAACTTTTACGAAGCCACAGACAGACCTACACACAAATACCTTAAACTGATAACCGTTATTTTTCCGTAGGGTGTTAAAAATTAAAGGATTTGATCATCCACACAAACTATTCATACATTTATTATTCGTTTATCGGACTATTGTGTGCCAACAATGCTTATCGTATAAACTTTGTTTGAATATCACACATCGCTGTATTTCATAAATTGTTACGTTTATTACAGAAAGGCATATTAACAATAACATTTCAAAGGTGCCTTCTGTCTGTGTGAATGACAATATTTAAATCAAACAAAGGACATTTCCTTTGTAAAATAAAGTATCATTAGCATGCTGCATGACCAATAATATAAGTATTAATTTTATATCAATTTACACCTGGTTATTGAGGCGTTTTCCATTGCATTGTTTCTTTTTATTATCTTTATTTTGTTTTTATTTATGATATCGCACGGTTAGTGATATTGATGATACAGCCAACTGCAAGGGTCTTGAACATCATTGAAACCTTTCTGATCATTTTATTTTTATCCTTCACGTCATTGGCCAAAGATCACGTCATCTTCGTGAAATCTATACTAATATTATAAAGATAAATATGAAACATTTTTTTATGTTTGTTTGTTACGAATAGGCTCCGGAAGTATGTTTTATGTAAGTATACCTGTAGTTTTGGCCGCGTCAGTCATTATCCCGTTGGTATTTCGAAAAAAAAATCTTACGGATGCCTTTATCATATAAAGAACTTACTCTACAAATTTCAGATCTCTACTATCAGCGGTTTAGGCTGTGCTTTGACCCATCAGTCAGTGAGTCAGGACAAAGCATTTTATAAATTTAGATAGATATTGTTTAACGAAAACTTAGAAATTAATGATTTCTTTGTTTGATTGAAAAAATGATTAAGGGTAACATTAAATACCCACTATTGTTGTTGGAAATATTTTCCATTTAATCAAATATTCATTTGTTTACAGGAATTGTGGTATCGTTTGATACCGTACATTTCCTTTACACGGAACCGTTGCAAAATTCGCAATACTTTTTGCAATGCAAACCGATCAGTCTACAACTACAATAAAATAGTTATTGTAACTTCTTCTTCTTCTTCGTCATGTAGATTTCTCAAATTTCGTTTTAGATGAGGTCATGATAACTATTCAATATTCAGAAAGCGCACAGCACGCACCAAGGGTAAGATGGACTATTGAAGATGGCCATCGTATCGTATTTGCAGTTTTCCTTAATAATAATTAATGTAATTCAATCATGCAAGGTTATGTATTAGAATACTAAAAAATGTTTAAATCCAAAACTAATACCAAAAGTGTTTAATGTATCTAATCAATTGCATTAGAATTCAGAAATTCATTAACACAGGTTTCACTTATCATATCAACGACAATAGCTCTATCTTTAGTATTAAAGATCCGTGTTTGCGCAGACGCAAGTATGCTGTATCGTTCATTCATTGGTTCCATTCGCGAATAGGTAGCATTATATTCCAAATTTAAACACAAAGCGACGTGGATGCGCGGTGGCGTGACACCGACAGCCAACCAGCGAGAGCCGTGCTATAGATCGACGACCTCGGTATAGTCCAGTGAAATGTATAGCGTAATACGTTAGAACCCATTTCACCGAAGTAAAAATACGATATTTTGATAGATTACCCATATTGTTTGTAGAACGAAAGATGATGCCAGAAACGGTTAATCTATGAAACTTTTTGTATGAAATTAACACTGACTGATAACGTTAAGACGAAATCATAGACCTTAATTTCGTCATTCTTAGATATTTACCTAAATCGGGTGATTTGTTTCTACCCGTCACGAGGGTGGCACGTGTCGAAGGAAAATTTTCGTTGTTCTAGTTTGGACTTTAAACTTACTAAAGTAGAGCTGCCATTACTGATATAATTGTGATGAGAATTAGATGTCTTATATAATTAATTTACTAACATAAGAGTATTAAGTACACCAACAGTCTATAAAATTTAAATGATATTATGCATTTATTTACATGCCCCAGGAAGTGGACCAAATAAAAGCAGATTCTTATTTGAAATGTGGGTCAATAACAACGCCTTGAATTAAAATATTTTTTTTTGCAAATTGGGTCATTCAGATAAGTTTGATTTAATCATCTCAAATTTCAAGAGATCAAGCTCTTGCCTTGTCAAGTCATTGACCTCAACAACAATACCATTGTTGTTATTGTAAGAGTTATCATCATTGATTACTCAGCGCCGTCAGAATTCTATCTAGGTTTCATTGTTTTTTTGTTAAATTACGTGCTATCTACGTCCTGAAGATTCTTTGTTGTCTTCAGGGCCTAAGACATCTATCTCTGCCTATCTATCTATTTATCTTTGTCTATCTAAATCTACGATCATTAAACTTTTATTCGACAGGTATAAAAGTAATTATGAAAGTAAAGATATGATCATGTGCTTGTGTTCTATTAACTTGGTACTAGCTAGAACAAAGTCACTTAGCTTGTGTGACGTTTGTATTAAAGCAAATAAAAAACTGACTAACGAACTTTTGTATTATTTATAATTGACATTTCGTTTATTGATACACCTGCATATACTTATGTAAGGTAATTATATGTTCGCAGTGTAGAACATGATTTTACTCCCCCGCTAAAGACCTCCAAATACACAGACTCATGTGTACAAGAAACGTCATGAAGCGTGAATTATCTCTAACGGAAATGTTCCAACTCAATAACCATTGGTTATTGTTCTTTACTCTTTAAACGTTTTAGTTATTTCATTAAATGGATATTCTTGATAACGTCTCTATCAATGATTTCATCTATAACGTCGTACGGAACCATTTTATTTTGACTGTGTTCGTAAATAACATATTATCTTCCGTATCTATTTATAAGTATGTCATCTGTTTTAACCTCGTATGTCTTTACGTCAACGTTTTTAGTGAATATAGTGGATCATATAATATCAATAATAGCGTTCGCTCTCTTGATTTTGCCCGCATTGGTTTTGGTATTGTCATATAATTCTTAAATAACTGAAATTTATTAATATGTTTCAACAGTTTTATTTTTTCAACAATACGCTAGCAAAGAAATGCTAACATTTGTATTTGTATGGCTATGTGTTTATTTGACAAACAAAGTGCCTAAAGTCTTCAATTTAATTATCTTGCAAACTGTCTATCTCTGAAAAGAGAAAACGTTCGAGTGAATATCTTTTACAAATTATTATACCTACAGCAGACTTCATTTGCTTGTTACTCTCGCTCGCGTCTCCGTCTTTATTCACTTCCTATTTTATTTGTCTTCGCAATAACTTAATTTAAAAAAAAAACCGGCCACGAATGGTCCCGTACCATTATCACAAATGGGTTTTTCGTGAATATCTTTTAAATTAAAGAGGTACTAATTTTTTTAACTGAGGTTCCAATTTGTTAGTAAATCTGACTATATAAAGTTTTAGTATAGGAGAGTTGGTCACGCCATCATGACGCTAATGATATAACTGATGATATTTGCTAAAGTAGGTAGGCCGTCGACGGTCGATTGTGTGTTTCCTAAATCTACTATATAAAAATAAGTCGGGTTTTCCTTCCTGACGCTATAACTCCAGAACGCACGAACCGATTTCCACGGTTTTGCATTCGTTGGAAAGGTCTCGGGCTCCGTGAGGTTTATAGCAAAGAAAATTCAGGAAAAATTTAATTATCTATAATTTATAAGGCAAAACAACGTTTGCTGGGTCAGCTAGTCGTCAATAATTATCGTTTGATAAGCAAACGATTTCAAAAATACTGAATGTTTTCTATGTGTCGATAATATAACTCCTAACCTAATATAAAAATAAGGCACGTGAACATCACGTTAACCTTAAAACTACTTAGGGCTAAGTTGACAATATCACTGATTCAGTCCGATTGGCCAGACCCAGACCGCTTCATTAAAACGCAACGATAGCGCGATCTAACTTCCACAGTTACGCCATCTGTCTGTATGCAAACTCGCCTGTTCTTTGTAAAACGGGCTTCGACATGTATCAAAGAAATGTTGAATTTCACTACAGTAATTACCATTTTAAAAATGTTATAGAAAAGTAAGAAATTAGTAAGATTAGTAAAAAAAAATCCAATATACCTACTCAAATTTTATTTTTTACGGGATTACGTTTTTACCTAATGTTTTAAATAATTCCCTAAAGATATTACATTACACAAAACGGTACAGAAAAACCGGCCAAGTGCAGATCGGACTCGCGCACGAAGGGTTCCGTACCATTTTCTATACAACATGTTTAGTTTTGGAAGGTAAATTGCGGTTTACGATTTATGACGTATTAAAAAAAACTAATAGATTTCGTTCAAACTAATTTTCGTTGGAAGTTTACGTGGTAATGTACATCATATATTTTTTTTAGTTTCATCATTTTCTTATTTTAGAAGTTACGGGGGGGGGGGGGGGGGGTACACACACATTTTACCACTTTGGAAGAGTCTCTCGCGCAAACTATTCAGTTTAGAAAAAAATAATATTAGAAACCTCAATATCATTTTAAAGACCTATCCATAGATACCCCGCACGTATAGGTTTGATGAGAATTTTTTTTTTTAGTTTCAGTTCAAAGTATGGGGAACCCCAAAATTTTATAGATACATAGGTACATAGGTAGGTATACCAGTACGTAGTATTACCATGGTAATTGCTTGGTTTTACCTTTTATATTAGACCTAGTACATATGCGGTATACCTACATAGGTCCTATTTATATTATGTTTGAGACTACAATATTATTTGTATTTCATTAACAAATTACCTACAAACACATTTACCTACAATAACGTGCTAAAATTCCACACAAAAAATGGCACGTGTTGTGTTTGTGTAGGGTTGAAACACTTCTGCAGACTTCTTGTCTCCCGATCGCTTGCCGAATATACCAGACGATCGGTTTTTTTTAAGTTTCTTACCTCTGGAATAAAACACAAAAAGCTTATATTACATATCAATATTGTGTGACCAGTACAAAGCATGTACAACTCGTAATGTATGTATTTACAAAAGAAACATTAATGAGTAGGTATTATATCCGTTGTCTAGTCACCGTAACACTTGTTTAGTGTCTTCCCATGGGGCTAAATGGCGTTGTATGATGTTCCAATAATTTATTTATTTATACATA
This sequence comes from Idaea biselata, assembly GCA_958496205.1. Classification (NCBI taxonomy): domain Eukaryota; kingdom Metazoa; phylum Arthropoda; class Insecta; order Lepidoptera; family Geometridae; genus Idaea; species Idaea biselata. The sequence goes on from OY292394.1 coordinate 8,522,593, forward strand.
TCAAATACTATTGTAAACTCTATTAGTACTTCCGAGTTCGTTGATTTAGTATACGCAAATCAGTAAATTTTAATAAACATAGGCACCTATGTTTTTTATTGTAAAACTATGACCATGAAAACTGTGACAGAGAATTTAATTAACAACTTTTTTATTTTTTGGATTTTTCCTTATCCAAGACCTTAATTTTCGCAAATTACTATTTCTAGGTCAACGGCAATTAAAATATTTGACCCAAAATCTTAAAGAAACCTAAAACAGTGGAAGCAAACAGTTCTATGTTTGTTTTCAGATTAGTCAGTAGACTGAGTTTGCGTTCAACCTTAGAAGCTGAAAACAGTTTCGTATCGTCTCAACGACATCTAAAAATATACTTGTTACTATTTTGTTTTGAATAGTCGTCTCTATCTTACTTATTAAAACGTACTTATATCTATCTTACTTCTTTTCTGTCGTTTGAAATTTATGTAACAAGTAGAAGTTTAGTGAATTCTTTATCGTTTATTATGTAACTTTCTATTTTGATTTTCTCTCTGTACCGACCTACCTTCTTTTTGTACGATTTTAAGTAAAATTGTTTTTACTTAATTTCGTTAGTAATTTCAACTGGCTTGTTCACGTGACAAGAACTGAACGGTTTCGTAAACAAGCCAGTTGAAATTAATAGTGAAATATCGTACACAACAAATAAAAACATGGTAAACACCTACCTTGTTTTTAAATAATATATAGGTACCTTCTTTTGTAATTTAAATTTTATTTTCAGTTTTCTTTCCGTATAAATTATAATCAATAACCTTTCTACTAGCTGTTTTTTGATTGCTTACTCAATATTTTGTACATACTAACAAATAACTGATTAAGATTTAATCGTGAAGTTATTGACTATTGTGCTATTGTGTTATGATGAGAATAAACACGCTAGTTAAAATTACAAGCAACTGGTGTTTTCTTCAAATAATATTTATTTATTTCAATAGGTAGAATTGTCTTCGATTTTTGCGATGCTTATATGAAATCAAACAGCACCTCCTCTTCAAGGGTAGACGGTCACGGGTTATTGTAAACGATTTTTTGCCACACAAATTATCGGTCACCCATCCAATTAATGACCGTGCCTAGCGTTCCTTAACCCGCACGACCGTTCAAGATCGGCAGGTACAGCTAGGCCAATGAGCTCCTCAATTAGTGTATTATTATTAGTGTCCTGCCTGTTCTTTCCTTTTGAGATAAGAAATGTTAAAAATGCCAACGTTTTCAATTCGTATGTTACATTTTGTTTTGTTCTTGTCCATAGGAATCATGGCAGGATCCGAAAACAGCGGAATCAGACTCCGTGATCAACGTTCTCGACATTGGCAGACAGAAGTACGCAAACGGCGGTGTTGTCTCGCGATACCTCTGCGACTTGGCCCAGTGTTTGAATCTCATTCGGTTCGAATATAAAGATGTAGTACCTAAGGTTGGTAGTGGTTCTTTGTTTACACACTTTTAACAGCCATATTTACGTCAGAACATCCGACTGCGACGCAGAAGGTTCCGGTTTCGGTTCTGGGTGTTTTTTATATACCTACCTACTTACTTCTGCGACGCTACAACCCTTTGTGGGTCTTGGTATCCTCTACATTTTTGCGCCAATCGGTTCGGTTCTTTCTGTAGAGGTTTGCGTAACTATGCTGGATTTCCCATGCCGGGTGGTTAGGCCTGCGATGAACTCTCCTCCTTTATTCGGCCTTGGGACCGGCAGTGTAGAAAGTTCCCTTACTACCCAGACAGTGTTTTCTATATGTATGATTTACAAAAAAAAACCGTTGTCTAATGAATGTAGCTAGATTGCGCTGTGTGCAACGTGCACACAGCGCAATCTAGCTACATGCAATGCATTTATTTACGATTTTAGACGATTCTAAGTACTTGGGCAAGTATTGCTTCATACATAACCAAGTTTTCGTGACTTTGAATGTCACTAACAAAAACAGAATAAAGCTTTACTTAGCCAGCTTATAGCGTGATGGATAATTGCACGACATACCAGAAAAAACAGCATAGTTTTTACAGTCTTCTATAATTATGGTTGTAAGACCAGTTCTGAGACTGTCGAAATCTATCGGTACTATGTCTACTGAACGAAATTACGTAGGCACGAAGCACCGCATCTAGAATATACTGGAATAGCAGTTTAGGATGGGTTAAGTAAAATAACACTTAAAAAAAACTGTATTTTGACTCTCACTTGCATATGCAAATTTTGTCCTTGATTCGCCCGACATTGCGCACATAAGCACAGCAACTTAGTAATGCAAATTACATTGTATTCTACATCTAATTACGTCGATTGCTATGTTGAAGACGTGCTGCTGTACTCTTAAAATAGCAAAATCTTGTTTTTCTAAGTAAATAGAATACTAAAACATAACTCTGTCGCAGTCGGGCACTGTCTGCAGACTATTTTCCGCAATCGAGCCTCGTGTCGTAATATAATTTTCCGAAATCCCACGTAAACGTACTGCGCGAACTTACCCCTTCCACGTCAGTATTTTTCAAGATATTTGCTGGCACCTGTACCTATTTTTAAATTCGACGTCTATCAAATAACATTTGACATTTTTCTATCAAATTTTCTTTGGAAAATATTATTTTCCATATATTTTTGTTTCGATTGCAGTCCAGTTGAAAGATTTAGTTACATATTATAAGTGTATTGTTTGCAATTGCAATAATGTTGAAATGGCATTTTGGACAATATTATTACCCAGAACTCACCAAGAGCCTTACATTCGAATCGCTCGTGCTATTTCGGGCAATTTAAAAGCTCGTTAGCTCGATTTTCGTTCGTTGTCGGGACTCCAGTGGCCAGTGGTGGAAATCACTCGTTGCGGTCGTATATATCAAACGAAAATCAATATAAATCGAGCTATTCAAATCGCTCGAAATGACACAAGCGATTCAACAATAGAGCCCCAGTTAGATAATTTTCGCTAAAAGTCCCATTTCTAAGTTGTATAAATATCAAATAATCTAATCTAAGAATTAACATTAAAAAATTTCAGGTAGAAAACGACAGGAGTTTCCTTCACGCGATAGGGGAGTCCACTCAAGATGAAATCTACAAAGCGAATAAAGACAAGAAGACAGATAAGAAACAAAACGAATCTATTAGGAAGAAAGTCGAAGCGAAGGCTAAGAAGATTCTCAGAGATATTAGCTCGGCTATGTCGACTAATGTGTTACAGTAAGTTATTCTGAACTTTGTTCTATGAACCAATGTCTTTTTCTTTAAGAAAAGGTTATGAGCGCTAATAACATCACTCTTAAGCTCAAAATACTATAGGACATGTCGGTTTCCTCACGATGTTTTACATCACCGTAAAGCTCAAAATACACGATGACACTTACAGTGAAACTATACCTAAAACAGATTACACCTACAGCACATTATAAAGAAATTTCTGCATGTGTGCCGTAGCTGTGGTCATGTACGTTGATGTCAAGTGTCATCATGTATTTTGAGCTTTACGGTGAAGGAAAACATGGTGAGGAAACCGTCATGTCCTAGAACTCACCATGGTCCGGAGTACGTTCCCGTGGTGTCTTTCTGCCTAACTAACCCCTGTAAGAGGAGGTTCTTGCCCGCTCGTGAGACAAATTAACGCGCTATTTATTTATTTATTTATTATTACGTGTTGTTAAGACTTACCCCTTTATTTATAAACGATGATTAGCAGATGACTGACTTATGTAACTTTTGTTTCTCTCTGTCGACTTTGAAACTTCGTGTCACAGTAAAAGACAAACGATACATAGTTTATGTATATGTTAGTTAACGTTTATAAATAAGGGGGTTAGTTTCGAGAAACAAAAGTAGGTCTCTATTAGATAAAAGCCCGACAGAAAAATCTTATTTTTATTTATATTTGAAGCAGAACTTTTAAGCTTTAAATTGTCATAATAAAACAGCAGTAAACTTGAAGGACTGATTCACTTTTGAAGTGTTTGTTATTACTTTTCATGCATTTACTTAATCAGTAACTAGTTTTACGAAGATCGAGACGAAAAGCGACTAAAGTAAACAGTCAAGTTTCTGAGGAAAAAATACAGATTTAGTTTTATTTGTCAAGTGACCCATGCGAATGTAGGCATTAGAAATAAAATAATTAATATTTTGCAACGCGTGACCTAGTTACTTGGTAGGGAAAATTTTAAGACTGATATGTTTATGACCTTTTTATTCTTTATCTATGTATGTATTGCGATTTCACTACGTTTTGCCTATTAAATATATCTACTTACTAAATAATCTAAATAATTCGACCTAAAAATATTTTTATCTCGAGACTTTGACTTGGTCTAGAAATGATTTGTTTAAGTACGAGTATATTTACATTGTGATTTTTTTATCTAATGTTATTGTGATTATTTCCTTCATAATGATTAATAATTTTACTCGTATAATTTGCGTGTTATTTTTTTTATTGCGTTTCGTGATTTCATGTAACAATATAACAAACCTATATAATTATTTATGGCATACTAGTTGCAGACAGTGGTTTATGTGTTACACTTTTTGTATTTTCTGATTCGTATCAGCATAAATTCTTATACATACACTGTTTTAGAGTTCCGTACCCAAAGGGTAAAAACGGGACCCTATTACTGAGGCTCCGCTGTCCGTCTGTCACCATTCTGTATCTCATGAACCATAATAGCTAGGCAGTTGGAGTTTTCACAGAAGATGTATTTCTGTAGCCGCTACAACAACAAATACTAAAATCAATAAAAGACAAGTCGTGGCATTAAGACTAGACCTATGTGTGTGTGTTTTTATTATAAAAAAAATAGACATTAAGTACTACTCTTGTTTTATATACTTAGATATGTATATGGACTGTTATACAATCACATTACTTAGTTGAATTTTATCTATATACCGTGAGTTGTTCTAGATTCATGTTCAGATTGTAGTAAATAACATACTCCCATTATTACACATTATCATTTGTATCAGACAGAACATGTATCTACTTACCTATTCAGAATTTGATTCGTGGATGCCTGTGTGTTTCTAACTATGAAATTAAAAACCGGCCAAGTGCGACAGCCTCGCGCACGAAGGGTCCCGTACCACTATCACAATTGGGCACGGAACCCCAAAATGAACACTGGACCAACCAATCCGTGAATGAAACGCGAACTTTTTAAAATTTATTTTACTACTGGCGCCAGTTTAGTGGTTAAACTACATCGCGGTATCGTTGCGTTTTTATGTCATTATCGCGTTTGTTGTTAGGACCCAATTAAATATTTGATTTATTTTGTTTTTAGTATTTGTTGTTATAGCGGCTACAGAAATACAGCCTGGTGACAGACGGACGGTCAGACAGACAGACAGTGGAGTCTCAGTAATAGGGTTCCGTTTTTACCCTTTGGTACGGGACCCGAACACCGAAAACAGTTCTATCTGATTATCACTATTTTCTTACCTTCTGGTCCACCTAAAAGTAGCTTGGTAGATGTCACTTTAAACCGATAAAGTCGCCGTTTTTGGCATTTAGATCTTAGATGTTTTTTTTTGGATATCCTAATTAAACGGCCGCAATTACCAGCTAATATAAACCTAAAAAAACTTTTACATTATCTATTTGTACTAATATTATGAAGAGGAAAGATTTATTTGTATGTTCGTATAGGCTCCGAAACTACTGGGCCGATTACAAAAATTCTTACACCAATAGTAAGCTACATTATTAAGGAGTAATATAAGTTACTTTTGATCCCAATATACGCACGGGGTCGGGACTTACACGGATGACAAGTAGTCTATCATATGTTTTTCTTCTGTTTTCGCGATGTTGTATTGAAATTTAAGACATTTTTCGGTTTGAATCGCGTGGTGTTTATTACTTTTAGCATTGTTACAACGCTCAACGTTTCGAGACCTTTCCACGTCCCTTCTTCAGGATTTTTAAATGATTGTTTATTAATAAATAAATAAATAATGCACGACGTTACACACAGCGCAATCTAGCCCCAAACTAAGCACTAGGCTTGTACTATGGGTACTAGACAACGGATATACTACATATTATACTTTTTTTTTGTAAATACATACATATGTTACATATAAAACACTGAATATCCCATGTTTTCGGACCGTGGTGAGTCCTAGGACATGTTGGTTTCCTCACGATGTTTTCCTTCACCGTAAGAGCGATGTTATTAGCGCACATACTTTTTTCTTAAAGAAAAAGACATTGGTGCGCGGTCGGCCTGGATTCGAACCCGCGACTCTCAGAATGCAAGCCGGGGTATCTATTACTAGACCAACACCGCTCTTAATAATAGATTAATAATAGATTGACAATCCTGAAGAAGGGACGTGGAAAGGTCTTGAAACGTTGAGCGTTGTAACACTGCTAAAAGTAATAAACACCACGCGATTCGAACCGAAAAATGTCTTTAGTCTATCATATATCGAGTTCATTTCTAGTCGTATTCCCCAGGTTCGTAGCATGGTGCTGCCATAAGGGCATCCGTCGTATAGCCATGGGAGGTTGCGGCACACGCGGCGCATCAGCCGAGCGTCTACGGCGCGCCAACGCGGCCGGGTTACCTCTCATCTTCGTGCCTCTACACCGATCTCACTTTGACTACATCCTGGTCACTTTCGCGCTGTACTTGTCCGGTGTGCGCCCGCCCTTAGTCGCCGCTGGGGACAATATGAGGATACCTTTCTTTGGGTGAGTTACTAGATAGATAGATAGATTAACGCTTCATTTGCACAACAAACAATATACAAAACAACATACATATGTAAGACAAATACACATAAAGCTTCAAACTAAAACGTTGCACAAATGGGCGGCCTTATCGCTAAAAGCGATTTCTTCCAGGCAACATTTGGATGGAGAAGGTCATTACAGCATGCGCAGTAGGCAAAGTGAAATTAAGTCAGATTGGCTTCGATATAATGAATGTTATTACTACCTTATTGGCGACTTACACCCTTGCTTATAAACAATGGCTAAGTTTATGTAATGTTTGTCTCTGTCAGTTACCTTTGAAACCTGATGAACAGTTAACCTAGCACACCTGAACCTAGCACAGTTAATGCAGCTGTTTATAAGTAATAGCCGGTTTACATTATATCAGTCCAGCAATCCAGTAGCGCTAGACTGAAATGAACTTGGACTGGTGATTCCAGTCCAGTGCATTCCAGTGGGGTTTTACATCTTTCCAGTAGGGTTTTGCAGCTGTTTATAAGTAATAGCCGGTTTACATTATATCAGTCCAGCAATCCAGTAGCGCTGGACTGAAATGAACTTGGACTGGTGATTCCAGTCCAGTGCATTCCAGTGGGGTTTTACATCTTTCCAGTAGGGTTTTAAATCTTTCCAGTAGCAATCTAGCGCTGGATTAATCGATGGACTAGAATAATGTAAACCGGCTATAATAGGGTTAAGCGCTTAACACATAATACTGGGAACAGGCGCGGTATTTTTGTAATTTCTTTAAGCTACATAACGCAAATAGGACTTGCCGCGATATATTTGACAGGTTTTCTTCAAGACAAATTAGCAGTAAATGTGTTCTGTGCTTTAAGAACGTGGCGACTGTTACCATTTCCATACAAACTGAATACCAAAATAAATTATGTAAAATTTAGATTTCTACCTTAATATCGATATTATTTGGATTAAGATTTTACTTTTAAAGGGTCCCCACCAACAAGGTTTTCCAAAATATTCATTCGAAATGAAATAAATAATTTAATAAATAAATAATTTCTCCGAACAACACACAGCGCCATCTAGCCCCGTGGTAAGCGACTAAGCTTGTGTTACGGTGACTAGACAACGGATATAATACTTATATTTATTTTTCTTTTGTAAATACATACATATTATACATAGAGGGACACCCAGACCAGACACAAATATTTATTTTTTAAGCATAAATACTTGCACCCGGCGGGAATCGAACCCGCAACCTCCTGCATTGCAGTCGCGCTTTCGCACGACGTGCCACCGAGGTCGTCAGTCGTCGTCGAAATAAAACGGAAAAACATTTTTTTTTTTTCATTTTTACAGCGTAAATTACATTTATTGGGAATAATGTAAAACAAATGAGATGTAAACTAGTAATTTACGCTGGAAAAGGAAAAAATGTTTCTCTGTTTTATTTCATTTCGAATGAATATTTTGGAAAACCTTGTGGCGGGGACCCTTTAAAAGTAAAATCTTAATCCGAATAATATCGATATTAAGGTAGAAATCTAAATTTTTCACAATTTATTATGGTATTAAGTTTGTATGGAAATGGTAACAGTCGCCACGTTCTTAATAAGTGTATCTTTATTTTTCGTGTAGTGGTGTGGCTCACATTGTGTTAGAGTTTCAAGTTAAAGGCTTATTAGAGGCTTCTCACTTGACGTCACGAATGCTAACAGAGATACGAACCAGGGTTCCAAGTCTGCTGTCACAATAGTGTCTCAATAAAGTGTCGGTAGATAATTGTCATATTTGGCGTGCATTTGACACATTTGATAGAGAAAAATCGGGAAAGCTACCGCGGTTGTTCCGTCGGAATCGGGATCGGATTCATTTGACAGTTGACAGCCGAATTTCGTACCGCGAAAATTTCAAATCGGCGCGTACTTTACTCATATCGATGCCGAAGCCAAATTGAATGAATGCAACACAGACAGAATTGAAGATTTTGACAGAAAATCTTCAAATCGACGGCTGACGGCCATGGATGGACGGCCGCGGTTTTAAAATTGAAAACTCTGCTGTCAGAGACGTCAAACTACCGCGTGGGCATCGATTGCTGTCAACGACACAACTGCGGTAGCCTCGCTGGTCATATATGTCAAATACACGTCAATTATGACAATAACTATTCCATCGACATTCAATTGACACACGATTGGGGGAGCAGACTTGGGATCCAGAATATAGCATATATTCTGGATCCCAAGTCTGCTCTGTCTGTCTGCGCACAGCGAACAATATTTTTTTGCTTGCTATATTTCGTAGCCACGCTACGGCCACTTCATTCAGTCAAATGCTTTCTGATTATTGTGAGGAAAATGCTGAATATATCCTACTAATATTATAAATGTGAAAGTTTGTATGGATGTTTGTTACTCTTTCACGCAAAAACTACTGAACCGATTGCGATGAAATATAGTTCGCTGGACACCTAGAATAACACATATGCTACTTTTAATCCCGTAATTCCTGCGGAATCGGGATTTACGCGGGTGAAACCGCGGGGCGCAGCTAGTGTATCATAAATGTAAATTATTTTGTGTACTTTGCAGATGGATCCTCCGCGGTTGCGGCGCGTTCTACATCAAGAGAAGGACGGAGGGTTCGGACAGTAACAGCGACCAAGTTTACAAAGCTGCACTAAGGTAAGTTGACGGAAATCATTATATTTATTTTGTTTTCGTGACCTTAGTGGCGCGTCGGGGGAAGGCCCGACTGCAATGCAGGAGGTTGCGGGTTCAATTCCCGTCGGGTGCAAGTATTTATGCTTAAAAATAAATATTTGTACCTGGTCTGGGTGTATTCTATGTATCATATGTATGTATTTACAAAAAAAAGTATGATATGTAGTATATCCGTTGTCTAGTACCCATAGTACAAGCCTAGTGCTTAGTTTGGGGCTAGATTGCGCTGTGTGTAACGTCGTGCAATATTTATATTTATTTTATTTCTCAAGGCATTTCCCGGGTTCCCGTGTGGCCTAGTGGTACTTCTCTTAATTATAATACCCTTTCATATGATTAAATATCTTATTTAATGAGCCTACATTAATTGTTATAAAATTAATGACTGAGACACATCTCAGTCAATCCTGAAGAAGTGACCTGTATAGGTCTCGAAACGTTGAGCGTTGAAACAATCTTAAAAGTAATGAACACCACGCGATTGAAACCGAAAAATGTCTTTAATTTCAATCCTATATCGCGAAAATAGAAGAAAAATGTATAATAATGGTTATTACAATATTTATTTCAGATCGTACATCATCAACAGTTTAGCGGAACACAATAACCTAGAATTCTTCATCGAAGGCGGACGGACAAGAACTGGGAAACCACAGCCTCCTAAAGGTAAACAGTACAATTGTGTTTCTTTTAACAATGGCCTCGGAACGGCCTATTATATTCTTATAACATAGACTATAGCCAGTGTTTTATAAATTAAATTCGTAGTATTTTGTCTCCCATGGGATTTAAATTAAAACATAGGAAGTCAATATTATGTCTATTAATAACATTTTTCATTATATTCATGCACTCTTTGGATTGGTACACGGTAAGTACTTAATTTATAAGAGGATTATGGTGGAATACCGTGTCCGTATATATAAATCTATATAATATTATACAGAGTGTCCCAGTAAGTAGTGTCAAGCGAAAGTCCAGAGGCAGAGGACCTTATGGGGCACTAGAACCCCCATGTATGTACTGTATGTTTCGCAATTTTACGTTGTTTAGGAGTTAATTGGAGTAACGGCCTTTTCCTTTATAGCATTTACGCTCACTTATCAAAATATTTTTTGTAACAATTTGATTAGTGTTACGTCTTTTTTTTTTTGTAACAGGTCACACGACCCTATTTTTCAACTCTACATAATAATGAGCCAATTATCTCAATTATTGCAGTCAGTATGAGCAAATAGGTCTTGAGGTCGCATTTTAGTAGCAAAATGAGACTTTAACTTGATATTACTTCCTAGGACACCCTAATTTAAAACGAAAATAATAATGAAAAGGCCCATCATTTTGAATTCTGATGACCTCTGTGGCGCGTCGTGCGAAAACGCGACTGCAATGCAGAAGGTTGTGGGTTCTATTCCCGCCGGGTGCAAGTATTTGTGCTTAAAAAAATAATATTTGTGTCTGGTCTGGGTGTCCCTCTATGTATAATATGTATGTATTTACAAAAGAAAAATAAATACCTATATGTATTATATCCGTTATCTAGTCACCGTAACACAAGCTTGGTCGCTTACCACGGGGCAGATGACGCTGTGTGTTGTTCACAGAATTTATTTATTTAATTCTTTACCATTCAGCTGGAATCCTCTCTGTAATAATGGACGCATACTTGGACGGTACGATCAACGACGCGTTACTTGTGCCCGTAACTCTGAACTACGATCGGTTGGTCGATGGTAACTTTGTTCGGGAACAACTGGGCATGCCGAAACAGATGGAAACCTTCTGGTCCGCGCTCACAGGCATTTGGAGGACTGTCAATACGAACCATGGGACTATTCGAGTCGACTTCAATCAGCCCATGTCTTTGAAGGTAAGATAATGTAAAATGTAGGACTATCTAAACAAATTACTGAAATGCCCGACAAATCTATACTGATACTAGCTGACCCGGCAAACGTTGTTTTGCCTTATAAATTATAGATAGTAGCCGATTCTCAGACCTACTGAATGCGTATGTGAAGTTTAGTGGAGATCGGTCAAGCCGTTTCGGAGGAGTACGGTAACTAACACCGTGACATGGAAATTTTATATATAAGATTATAAAGAGGTAACGTTAGTGACGTGTATGTTTGTATGTATATTGGAGGTAATCTCCGAAACCATTGGACCGATTTCAAAAAATCTTTTATCCAATAGAAAGCTACATTATCAGGGAGTAACATAGGCTTCTTTTGGTCCCGATATTAACACGGGAGCGGGACTTACGCGGGTGAACCCGCGGAACGTAGTAACACATAGATATATATTATATATGGCTCACTTGCAGCGCTAGCTGGTCCGAGAATTTACTAACTATGCTCTATTTCAGAAACGTAGATAAAAATGTAAGCAAAGAACTGTCAATTTTAAAGGAAAAAGTAAACAAAGAGCTGTCACTTTCAAATAAATGTATAAGTTTTTTGTTTACATTTTTGATCTGAGATTCTGAAATAGAATGTAGTCGCGTGCTGACTATGCAAATTTTATGCAAAATATAGTTTTAGCAATTCTGCTAGCAATATTGCTTTTTGATTAATTCACAATAACCAGGGGCTCTATTTTTGAATCGCTTGTGCTACTTTAAGCGATTTAAAATGCTCGATTTCTTCTGATTTTCGTTCAATATCGGTTATTTTTCTATTTGAATCGCATGACCGCAGCGAGTGGTCTTAATCACTCACCGCAGGAGTCTGACATCGAATGAAAATTGACAGAAATCGAGCTATTTAAATTGCCCGCGCGACTAAATATAATAAATATATAATCACTACCCTACTCTCATTTTAGCCGACTGCACGTTGCAAAGAAAGGTTATTGTAATAAGATAACCATCTTAGCGCTCCCATAAACTTAGCTACCAGATTATAGTTTTAAGCAAAGTTGAAGACTTTACGTCACCAACCGTTCCATGACTTATTTTCTCTTCATTTATCGTTCCAGGAGCTAGTAACATCTTTCCAAATGTACCAGCACTTCAAGTCTCCGATAGAATCTCAGCTGTCGCTGCCCCTCAACAATAACAATCTCGCCGTGAACTTGGACAAGCAGATATTGTACAACCACAGCCATTCTAGTCTGTATGGAGCCGATGTCAGTTCGGAGTACAAGATTATGGTCGAGGCCATTGGGAGGCATTTAGTTTATGGTAAGTTTTAAAGATTGATGTAGATAACTTAGTTTAGTTTAGTTTCGCCGGGCTTTTCCGCACTTAGCCTCACGATTGGGCCATTGTACGTCAATTTTGTATTCCCAAAACTTCACTCCAACCGTCCCAGATTTTCCCAGAAGGCCAGTAGTCCGCCTAGACTGCTGAAGGCTTCGGAAAAAGATTTTTCTATTTTTAGATAGCGTGCTCGTTGGTCTGCCACGCTACTGCATTCCATCAGCATGTGGTGGGGTGTTTCTTCAGCCATCATGCACCCCCTGCATAGAAGGCTGTCGGTTATACCTATTTAAAAAAACCCGGCCAAGTGCGAAACTCGTGCACGAAGGGTTCCGTACCACTATCACAATTGGGTACGGAACCCTAAAATGGTTTACAACAACTTTGATTCAAAGAAAATCTGAAACTTATAAGAAACTCTTTGGACAGTGAAGGCAGACTAGTATATTTGACAGATAGGGCAGCCATTTTGAATTCCATGACCAACTCGATTTGACTCGACCAATCAGAAGCGACCTCACATCGTACTTACTAGAATTCCCTTGTAGTTTTTGAAACTCGTTTGTTGTATGGGAGCCCCTTTTAAATAATTGTTTTATTTTGTTTTTAGTATTTGTTGTTGTAGCGGCAACCGAAATACATCTTCTGTGAAAATTTCAACCTTCTAGCTATTACGGTTCATGAGATACAGCCTGGTGACAGACGGACAGACGGACAGACGGACGGACGGACGGACAGACAGCGAAGTCTCAGTAATAGGGTCCCGTATTTACCTTTAGGTACGGAACCCTAAAAAGTGTTTATTTAGGGGGCAGTGCCCTGTTAAAATGCCTATGATTTTATGGAGCTTGTCCCTATTTAATTTAATCAGACTGCGAGCAAACTTTTTTGATGCTACCGGAACAGCATCCTTTGTATGTTTGTCTTTCCAACGTTTTGAGGAGGAAAGACGAGAGGTTTAATGGTCTGAAGAATTTAGGTTGGGTGTAGTCATCTTTGCTTCTCTCCATGCTTTTGGTATATATTAATGTGCTATACATACAGGCCCTATATATTGGTTCTAGGTGTTTTGTTATTAATTTTGATTGCCATTGTAGCATGGCCGGAAAGATACCGTCCAGCCCTGCGGATTTATTGGGTTTAAAACTTCTCAGAGCCCATTCTATTTTGTCCGCAGTTACTACCCTGTTTGCAACTTCCCATTCTTGTGTTGTTGGTGTTACGTAGTGTTCGTCTTCCCGCTCTTGGTCAGATGTGATAAGACATCCCGGGAAGTGGGTTTCCAACAGTAAAGCGTTTGTTTCATTGTCAGTGTTTGTATAGGTCTTTTTTAAACTGCCCAGAAGATTGGATGTATCTTTCGCCAGGATGGTTCTGAGTCTTGCAGCCTGGTTTGTTGAATTTATGTTACTACCGAAATTGCGCCAGGTCTCAGTTCTGCGGTACCTGGTTTGCCGGGTTGAAACCGGGTTGCATTCCCTAGTACAACATAAGAAAAGAGAACAAACACAAATATATGTGTCGGGTGCATTTGTGTTTGTTCGGGTGGTGTTAGGTGGGTTGTGTGTTTGTGGATGTGATAGTGTTTTTTTTTACGTAAAACGTATATACGTGAGCGTCAGCTTGCCCCGGCTTGGCACGGCACACGCGAAAAAAAACTTTCTTTCTTTCAATATTTTTAGAATACAATCTTTAGTTCTGCTTGGTATTGTCTTTATTTCAATTTTTTTGGCCGTTAAGTCTAAAAAAAACACGACAGATATCCGATATAATTACACGCAAATTAGGTATAAAAATACGCAAACAACTGTTGTCTCTAACCTATCATTATGATTAGAAACACGGGTCTAGATCGCGTTGTAGATAATCATTGTTATTAATTACCTCGACGTTTCGGCAAACGGGTCACACCGGCAGCCGTAGTCGCGAGAAGAGCTCGAGAAGGTAATTAATAACAATGATTATCTACAACGCGATCTAGACTCGTATTTCTAATAATAAAGATTAAGTAACGGAAATTGTGTAAGTTTAAAAAGTCTAAAGAAACTATTCCTTTACTCCAGACGCAGCCCAAGCAACGGCGCTGATGTCCACGAACGTGGTATCATACGTGCTACTGACGGAGGCGCGCGGAGGTTGCAGCGCGAAGGCTCTTGTGTCGGCCGTGGACAAGCGCGCCGCCGCCCTCACCAGGGAAGGACGGGACCTCGGCTACTCGGGGTCCAGTGCGCAGGCTGTGAGGCAAGCGGTGAGTTGAACCATCCCTCTGTTAGGGCGGCTTACATTAGACTATTTAAAAATATATTTTGATTTCAATTCAAAAATAATAATTCAGAAAGTCATTGGACTCTATGTTCTTAAGTAGGAGATTGCTATTATATTGTCACACTTTGTCAATTTCTCATATTTTGATACATTATAAAAATAATAAAATTATAATAAATAAAATAAATAATAAATAAATAAAGAAAAATGCAAACGTGTGTCTCGTTGTTGAGTTCACGTTTCGCGTTCATTTAGCTTGTTCCAGTGTTTATTTATTTAAGCGAAAATTTTGAATTTAACGATTCTTTGTATCATACAAGATGAAGAAGTGAAGATGGCAACTTCAGGCAATTTTGGAGGCCTTGACAATACATTTCAAGGGTATAAATAAGCTCTATGAACGATGTGAAAAGTGTATTAGGCTTAACGGAGAATACATTGAAAGAGAATAATAACAACTTTCTTAATTTCATCCCGCTTCTGCTGAATTCCGCGAATTTTGACCTCCTCTCGTACAATAATTGGACATACGATGTGTTTATCTGTCTATACTTATACAGTGGTGGTCATATAATTAAGAACGCTGATATAAAGGAAAGATTTTTTTTGAACTAAGACGCAAAACTAATTGCATGCATTATTTTTTATTGTTCTCGGTATCGTAAAACTTTTCCATAATACCACTGTATTCATTGATACACATGATTAGCTAAAAATAAATACACGAACTTTTTACACTACTTCTAAACATAGTGGCTGGCCACGTAATTAAGAACGCTCAATAGTATTATACCTTTATTCAAATTTAATTAGAGAAAAATCAGTCGATTTGTTACTGTTTGTATAATTTTGGCGCCATTTAGTGCTGTAAAAGGTAAAAGTGATTGCTTCTTATGAAAAAACAATGGAAAAAATAAAAGTTGTGATAAATCTACAAGGGAAGTAATAATAAAAGTTCGCCAGAAGAATTATAATTTGGTCATACAAAAAGATAGCCGACCATCTGCAATGTGCAAAAACGACAGTTTTCCATACTGTAAAGCATTTCGCTACGTATCAAACTATAATAATAAATAATTATAATAAATAATTTCTCCGAACAACACACAGCGCCATCTAGCCCCGTGGTAAGCGACTAAGCTTGTGTTACGGTGACTAGACAACGGATATAATACTTATATTTATTTTTCTTTTGTAAATACATACATATTATACATAGAGGGACACCCAGACCAGACACAAATATTTATTTTTTAAGCATAAATACTTGCACCCGGCGGGAATCGAACCCGCAACCTCCTGCATTGCAGTCGCGCTTTCGCACGACGCGCCACCGAGGTCGTCAAAACTACTTCGAAGGTTCCGCGTGTACCTAAACAGTGAAAAACAACTCCTCGAGATGACCGAAACATCGTTCGTATGGCAAAACAAAATCCTTCTAAAGGGTCCAATGAGCTGAGAAAATAATATTTAGGTGAAAACAACCCTTCAGCAATCTCAGCACGCACTATTAGAAGACGTTTGATAAAAGAAATATTGCACGGAAGGATAGCAAGAATTGTACCCATGTTGAAACTTTGCCACAGGCAAGTCCAGCTGACATTAGCGAGAAAGTATGAAAACTGGACTGTGCGACATTGATAAAATGTACTTTTTTTCTGACGAGACGAAAATAAACAGAGTATGTTCCGATGGAAAATGATATGTACGACGTCCCGCGAATACAGCATTCGACCCTAAGTACACGAAAGTTACATTAAAGCAAGGTGGTGGAATGTGAAAATTTGGGGATGGTTTTTTGGACATGGTGTTGGACCTGTAAAGTTGATAGAGGTAACATGGATCAGTTCCAGTACAAAAATATACTGGAAGAAACAATGTTATCTTACGCTTAAGACGTTCTACCGGTTATTTGAACATTCCAGCATCACAATGATCCAAAGGACACTGCACGCACCGTAAAGGAATTTCTTACAGCGCAATCAGTTTCTGACTTAAATTGGCCAGCCAACAGCCCAGATCTAAATTCAATAGAGAATCTGTAGCTCGAAGTAAAGAAAAAGGTTTCCAATACAAAGTGTGGAAATTTATGAGAGCTATCGAGCTGTACGACGTTTTCGTAAAAGAATGAAACTCTATTTCTCTTGCGATATATCAAAAAATAATATAGTTAATGCCTCGCCAGTGTAAAACAGTAATTAAAAGCTGTGGATATGCTATTAACTATTAATTTTAGTCAAAAATATATTAAATTGATTTTTAAATTTTCTGCGCTACATATTATATTGTAATTTTTTAAATGTAAGTGTCATACAAAACATTTCCCGAGCAGTTTAATAAATCGTTCTTAATTATTTGTCCAGCTTCAGTACTGTTTGAATGTGTTACTTTGGTAAAATCAATATAATGTGAAAAAAATAGTTAGCGATTTCATTATTTATTCCTAAGCCACGTTGCTCTATTAATGTGGCTATTTTATAACATAACTAGATGCTTCTCAGAAGGTACACATCTCTGTGTGTGGCACGATTTATATAAAAAAAACTCCTAGAACTTCAAATCGTTCTTAATTATATGACCACAACTGTATAATAAAGAGATAACGTTGGTTTGTATGTATGTATGTACATGGGGGTAAGGGTAATCTTTGAAACTACTGAACCGGTTTCAAAAATAAAATTCTTATCAGTAGATTACCAATCGAACATAAGTTACTTTTGATCCCGATATTTCCACGCGATCAGGACTTACGTGGGTGAAACCACGGTACCGCTGCTAGTTTAACATTAAGCTAGACAACTATTAGTAACATTGTCTTATTGTGTCTGTTGAGCAGTTGGAGATGTTGGGTCGCGGGCTGGTCCGGCGCGAGGGTTCCGGCGACAAGGCGTGGATCCGTCCGCAGCTGGGCATCGCGCCCGCGCTGGAGTTGGAATACTACGCCAATGCGGTCGTCACGCATTACAGCGCGCCTGCCATTATAGGTACTACTACAACTATACAGGGTGAACCATTTAAATGGGCCTTCAGGAGGATATCCTAAACTATAAGCCCCGCAAGTTGATATTGCGGTTGGCGGCCATCTTGGTGACGTAGTCGACGTGCACCGTCAGTACCGTTCGCAAGGTCAACCCGCGCTTACGACGACGAAATAAAATTACGACTAATAATAATAATTCAGTTAATTAATTAATTATTTATTATAATCAAATTTTGCTTAAATTACGACGAGAGCATGAGTCAGCAACAGCAAGTGGCAACAAAATGAGAACTCCTACCATAGCAAAAAGGCAAAGGAAGGAATATTTCGACATACAAAACTAATCTTTTATGGTCCCGAAATTTCTTAGAAATATACCTATGGTCATAAACAGCCGTCTCGCTACTACAAATAAACCCATAACCCAGCTAGGGTTATGGGTTTATTTGTAGTAGCGAGACTATTTACTTTTTATTTAAAAAAATTTGCTATCTGTACTTTTGTGCAACGGATGACGTCACGCAGCTGTTATTGTGACAAGGTTCCATCGCAATATTAACTTGCGGGGCTTATATAAGAGATAGCGAAAAATGCTGAAAGGAGTTGCGTCCCCGATTTTGACAAAAACTAAAATGGCATAATAAGATTTTTGAAAAATTAATGACTAGCCAAGAATCGAAACTTGTCTTTTTGCGAAAAAAAAACACCCTATATTATTGTATTGATCGATAGTGTTGCTGATCAAATTCTAGCAACAAACAAAGTGTGGTAGATTGAGAGAAATGTCTATTCTAGTTCATCCTGTATAGAGTTTTCTTCTGTCTTCGCGATGTTGGTTAGAAATTAAACTCATCCAAAGAAAATCAAGACGAAGAAGAGACATGTAACTGTGAATCCTGAAGAAGGGACCTGTAAAGGTCTCGAAACGTTGAGCATTAAAACAATGCTAAGAATTACTCTTCACCACCACGCGATTAAAACCGAAAGATGAGTTTAATTTTTACAACTAATACCTATATAAATAAATTCAGTGAAACCATACACGGTGCCAGCTAGCCCTGTGGTAAGCTACTAAGCTTGTGTTATGGTGATTAGACAACGGATATAAAGCATATATTTTTTTTTCTTTTGTAAATACATTTATAATATACATTGACTCCCAGACCAAAAACAAATATTTATTTTTAAGCATAAATACTTGCATCTTGCAGGAATGGAACCCGCAACCTTCTGCATTGCAGTTGAGCATTAACTGTAAATATTTTTAGACACAGTGTTTTTTTAACTGGGACAAAAACTACAATTACACCCCTACTTAATTTCATGTATCCTAAACCGTATACCTGAAATACTAATCCAACAAGTAGAACCCATGTAATCAACTATAGACAGCTAGATATAAAGTAGAAACCCACCTAACCAAAATTGTTTTTTTCTCTACACAGCTACAGCAATAGAAAGCGTGATCCGTCAACCGAAAGCGAATCAAGAGATGGTGTACCAAAGTGACATAATGGTGGCCGCGTTACAGCTAGCAAGCATACTGAGCTCCGAGTTTATACTGTGCGCACCGTGCACCAGGATCGAGGAGAAACTGTTAGACGCACTCGACAAACATGTCGATGATAATATTATTTCCAAAAATGAGGTAAATATATGTACTTCGTTTTTTAATGGTAGACTACGATTTGACACATCTTTCTTAAGAAAAAAAAATTCGACTACAGGAAACCAAACTTCTGATTATAGTCTGAAATAAAAAAAAACTTTCTATGAGAGATGTCTATTCTAATATTATTTTAACTGTGTATCCCCGGCATTGAATAGGGTTACCCATCTCTTCCCGTGGGTGTCGTATAGGCGACTAAGGGAAGACTAGCAAACCTTGAGTGGCGTGTAAACCGCTTGGTCCCGAGGAGTGGTGTCTGCCAAATCTATTTGCAGTAGGTATGGTCAATGATGACTTACCTACTGCGCGCACCCTAAATAATTTGGGGTTTTAGCGGACCCCGGGCTCCCAAAGGGATGCAACTGGAAACATAGGTCGGATGAGGATGTATTCAAATGTTAAGAGGAAAGATTTGTTTGCTCCGAAACTATTGAACCTATTTAAAACTATCTTTCACCAATAGAAAGTTTCGTTATCGAAGAGTAACATTGGCTACTTTTGATCCCGATATTCCCGCGGAATCGAGACTCACGCGGGTGAATAAATAATACTGATTTCTATTTGTTATTTCAGATGAAAGGAATAGAAGAACAGTTTTGGGCGCTTCGTTTCGCGGCGCGACTTGAGGAAGACGAAGTGATTGAAGCGCATGATCCGGCCCGACGGACCAAATACACTCTGGTGAACACAGAACAAGCGTTACAAGAAAGGTGACCAAAATTGTTTTTGTTTGTTCGCTAATTTTCCCACTGTAGTACAAAGGCGTCCTCTTACACTCGTATTAATAGTCAATTCTAAGTAATTACTTGTCTAAGTAATGTGTCTGTCACATTTTCGTTGACGTTAATAATCACTTATAAGAGCCAGACAGGGCATTCCTTAGCCAAAGTTATCACTCAGATTAGTCTATAAATACGGGTGTTAGAGACGTTAGGCAGTAAGACGCCACGGGAGCTTACTCCGGAATGGCGAATGTCCCATTCTTTGGGAGTTGTAAGAAAGGTCATAGTTGTAGGAAAATGTAGGACATTTTGCACATGACCTGTCAAACTCTTGACAGGTCATGTGCTTGCATACTATTGCTTCTGTTTGCTACGATGAGTCTGACTGTATTTATTTGAATCAGACGGCGGCTAGTGCAAACGCTGCGCCCTCTGACGGAGTCGTACGCGGCGAGTTGCCGCGCTCTCACCGCCGTGGTCCGCGGGGGCAGCACTTGTCTCCCGGAGAAACACCTCACTAAGCTGACACTCGACGCGTTGACAGACAGCTTCACACAAAACAAGATGCTCTATGGTAAGTTGAATCGTTGAAAGTCGACGATATTTAGTACTTATTCATGCTAAACCTGCTGAACGCATGGTGATGTAATTTGAAATATAGACAGTCTGGAATTTTAAATCAATTTTCCCTCCAGGGTGGTACCTACATAGATTAAATCTTAATCCTTTAGGAACACTGTTGAATTTTCAAAGTTGAATTCGCAAGATGTTGAATCCCAAATTATGAAACTCGTAAAAAGTTGAATTTTTTGACGATATCTGTTAATTAATTGTAAAATGATAAATTAGCAAGATATTATATCCCAAAATATTGAATTCGTTAATACGTTGAATCCTGATGATATCTATTGATTTTTTCAGGTGAAGCAGTATCGTTGGACGCGATAAGAAACTGCCATCGACTGCTCCGCCAATGGGGCGTATTAGAAATGTATTCGGAGAATAAACAGCGTCTCTTGCGCATCCTACCGCCGTACGATAACGAACGATCATTGGACGATGTATGCAATAACATCTACAAATTCAACATGGACACGCCATTGTTAAACTAAACGAATGATAAGTGAACGAGAGTGAACAAGTTCGACAACCAAAAAGATTAATCTTCTCTTAAATCGGCAATTACACTTGGCAATTTGCTGAGGCTACCCGCAATGACTATTTCGTATTCTGTGACTCTTCTTTCTCTGTCTCGGTTGATCTTAAGTGTCTGCAGATCTCTGAAGTCCAGTTAGTTTGTCTTCAAATTGGATAGTGTGATCGAACCTTAAGTGGGACTTACATAAGGAATCAGTGACTTAAGTACTGAGTAAATTTCATAAACGAAGTTGATGGAACATGATAGAAGCCACGGCAGGCGCGAATCTTTTGTGAAACTGGATCGAAGGCACTGCATGCCACTAATTTCGTAATATAATTCTCGTTGTAGAGAAGATAACAAAACAAGCGTAATTATCTACTATCGATCGGCCGATCGATCGGATACGGTCGATCGGCTTTTGTGTATTTTGTCCCTTCTTTTTTGAAGTTGAATCTTTTTGATATGAATGAACATCAAGTGCTTTTATTTGCTCGGAACCAATGATAAGTGAACGAGAACGAATGATAAGACAATCTTTTTTCTAAATGTAGCGAACGGGTGAACGACAAGTGAAGCCTTAATAAACTTAGTTAATTTAAAAGGTGATATTTAGGCCTTTTTATTTGAATCGATAATAGCGATAAATGAATCCGAATAAATGTATGTAAGTGAATGAATGAGTGTATGTGATATTTAAGTGACATTGCGGTGAATTTGTTGTTTTTTTTCTTTATTACAAGAACTTGATTCTTTAATTTCCTGTATTATGTTTTCTGACAAACCAAGACCACGACAACGACGAGTCAACGTTGCTGACTATTTTCAAGGGATATTTTGTTCCTTTTTTTTGTTTTGACAGAAAATGTTTTCTATAATCACATTTGTTATTGCACAATAAAAATGTTACCTTTTTCTCTTTAGCTCAAAGACTAGAGCCAAATACTACAATTGTTTATACAAGGTGTAACGGCAAAAGTAAATTTTGTCTTGATTTATTACTCTTTCTGTTACAAATTGTATAAAAAAGTAATTCTTTAATTTAAGGAATTATAAAAAACTATAGAGTTTAACTAAAATTTCAATTCATATTATTGGAATTTTATTTATTAAACGTTAACTTACTGATTCAAATATATTTATTCATTGTAAATGTTGTTATAATTAAAATAAACACAAACAAATAAAAAAATAAAGTCAATTAAATAAACCGCCCTTGATCGTACCCGGCGCAAAGGAGCCGAGGATGCTAGCAGCATTGCCTCTCTGTATGGCATGTTCATACCAACCAAAACTAGACATTTCATTGAAAATTTAATTAAAATTGAAATGTAATTTCAAAAAAATAATTAGTTATTGATCTGTGATTGACAGGTTAGTTAGATATTATGTGGTTTACTTGTATAAATAACTGTATAAGTTAAGGCTGACCAAAAGTACCAATTGAAATCTGAGAAAAAACATTCGTTAGTAGAATTGTAGCAACAGAATTAACAAAAACAGAAGAGCTTCAATTTTCATAAAAAATGTTGTTTTTTGTGATTGACACTAATATAAAGTTGGGCCGAGCTGTTTTGTTATTTTTGTTGGAGTTTCTACTTTTTCATGCTCAAATGACTGTGATCTCAAGATTGCAAATGTGTTTGATATAATCACGTTTTTTGTCTAGCGGATTTGTTTTATGTCATTGTAGAAATAGGTAAAAGAATATTTTCCGTTACAAAATGGGTGTTTTTTTAAGTGGTTTACATACTTTGCCGGCAGCACTGCCCAACGGACATGCAATCAATATTTCGATTGTATACCCAGAGAGTATTTGGCGGCACAAATAATAATAAAAAAAAACTGCACTCCGGGAGTGCCGACAGAAGTGAAAACTTATCGCAGCTATAGTGTGTGCATATATGCTATATGTGCATGCATATATGCACACACTATAGCTGCGTCTCGGTAACGGTGTCGCGAGATTTTATCTCATCTCAAAATATGCGTACCGCGCTAAAAGAAGTCAAAAAAACCCGGCCAAGTGCGAAACTCGCGCACGAAGGGTTCCGTACCACTATCACAATTGGGAACGGAACCCTAAAATGGTTTACAACAACTTTGATTCAAAGAAAATATGAAACTTATAAGAAACTCTTTGGACAGTGAAGGCAGACTAGTATATTTGACAGATGGGGCAGCCATTTTGAATTCCATGACCAACTCGATTTGACTTGACCAATCAGAAGCGACCTCACATCGTATTAAAATTCCTTTGTAGTTTTTGAAACACGTTTGTTGTATGGGAGCCCCTTTTAAATAATTGTTATATTTTGTTTTTAGTATTTGTTGTTGTAGCGGCAACCGAAATACATCTTCTGTGAAAATTTCAATCTTCTAGCTATTACGGTTCATGAGATACAGCCTGGTGACTGACGGACAGACGGACGGACGGACGGACGGACAGACAGACAGACAGACAGACAGACAGACAGCGAAGTCTCAGTAATAGGGTCCCGTTTTTACCTTTAGGTACGGAACCCTAAAAACCGCCGGCATAGTCTAACTACGTGTGCCTTTGAACGAGAGACAATCAAAACGTGATTATTGTATACCAGGACGCGGACGTTAAAAAGCATTTCTTAACGTATGGCTGGCCATGCTCTCATCTTTATAAGTTAAATACCTTTTATATTACTTATTATAATTTAGATAAAATATTATTAAGTTTAAAAGTCACTCCTTTGTACCCTGAAATGGAGTTAGATTGATTAAAACAATTTGTAACATTTCTTTGCTTTTTCTTTTAAATATTACTTTCTACGACTAGCTGTAATACGCGGTTACACCCGCGTTAGTAGCAATCCCGTGGAAATTTTCAAAAATCCCTTAGTGACGGCTACATCTATTCTAATATGAACACACCAACATGCTTCTAGAACGCTGGTCCAAGCTAGAACGAGCTCTATTTCCGTTTTATTTCATTTCGAATGAATATTTCGGAAAACCTAGTGGTGGGGGAATTATTCCTAGCTGTCCCCCCGCTTTATCCCCATGGGGTGACAGATCGGACAAAAAAGATTGATCTGTCCCCCTGTTACTGATGAGGGGACAGTTCAAACTTTTTTCACCTCCTTAATGTTTTATCTGTCCCCCTATCAGTATTCTTTTACAAATCTAACTTTTTAATTTTTGTTTGTCCATTAAAGAATTAAATATACCTATGTACCTACCTATATTCTTAAAATCATAAAAAAAATTTATTATTATTTGTATTTTATTATTTTAATTTCTGTTCTTAAAAGTAATGCAACCTTTTTAAAAATAAAAGATAAAATGATTTTGGTTTATAATCGCCTTTATTTATATAAGTTATAAATATTTCTATTATGTCTCTAAATGATTATTATCAGTCTCATAAATCAGGAAAGGTACCTACATATTACAAAATCAGTCTTATTAAGATACAAATATCTCCATACTTAAACTTACTAACATCACGAATATTTATCTAAAACTTGCTAAAAATATAAATCACAGTAGATATTGTACATATTACAATCAGTCCTCTGATTTGACTTCTTACCTAGTTACTACAAATGAAACCTGGACTAATAAACTAAAAGTAAATAATGTAAATAATCTCAGAACTTAAATAAACGAAATCAATAGTCTAACGAATTATAAAACATTTTTAACGATCTGTCACCCCATGGGGACAAAGCGGGGGGACAGCTAGGAATAATTCTGGTGGGGGCCCTATAAAAATAAAATCTTAATCCGGATAATACCGATATTAGGGTAGAAAACTAATTTTTTCATAATTTATTTTGGTATTATGTTTGTATGGAAATGGTAACAGTACCCACCCTCTTAATCACTCTGTTTTGGGCAATTTGTACAGCTTCAAGATTTGTACTAGCTGCGGATCCCCATACTTCTAGCTTATATTAGGTACTGCAGAAGTGACCTCGCTAATGAATTGTAAATTGTCATATATAGCCTTATTAATAAACGGAGGATGGTTGGAGTAGTGAGAACATGCTTTGTCTTTTTCCGTTACAAGAACTTTCAAAGTTGACAGACAGGAACCAAAAGTGGAAATAATATTCCGACCTTAATCCACGTTTATTAATAAGGCTAAGAGTTTACGCGGTATGCAGTCTGCTGCCCTACGCAAAGATCCAGAAAGGGATGACAATTTAGATTTTACATGCTCAATATGTGTGGTTGCCAGATCAACTTATCATCTAACAGCAGTCCCAAATACTTTTCTTGGTGTGATTGATGTATTACTGTACCATTTACTGATAAAGGTGATTAGGGTGGTCACTTGTTTTCCTTGGTGCAGTTGGGTAGTACAGTTGACCGGACCACGTTTAAAAAAAATTAACAGTCGTACAGTTAGCCGGACTTGGTATTTGTTTGCACAGAAAATCATGTATATCTTTTTTGTGTTTATTGTTAGTAAATTGCTTTGACGCCAGATGTTAAAACTAACCAGATCAGTCTGAGCCTGCTTAAAAACAACTGACGATCATTACTTCAAGGAAAAAGAAATCGCAACTGATAAAACTGAACGTGTGTAGGCACTAGGGGCGTTAGATATAACTGTGCAGTTTTATCGCAACGATAAATCGTATAGACAAATCTAAACGTGTGAAGCGTCCTTAATACGGATCCTTGTGGTATTCCACAGGTCACATTTTGAGGGTTAGTCACATTTTGGCCAATTTTCACGGTTACTCTTTCTCCATACAAACTTCTCAAACTTAGTAGACTGTTTCTTCCCTGTATAAAGACAAGAGAAAATATGTTTGTGCCATAAAATCTTTATCAGCCATGACTAGGGCATGCAATATCGGAAGGTTTTCAATCTCGGGACGATATCGATATTAAGAGCTCAATCCCGGGATCCCGGGATTGATACTGAGATTTTAGATATCGTTAAAAAAAGCGAATTTAATACAATAAAAATGTGTTAAAACTAAAATATTTAAGACTGTAGTGGTTTCATTACGTAAATAAGTTACCCCGATCATCATTTTGAAAATATGGCGGACAAATAGCCTAAACCCGAAAGTGTCTAAACTTTCGGGCCAAATTCTAGGCGTACCACTAAAATGTTTTTAGCAGAAAAAAATTGCATGCGAGCTTGTATAAAAAATAATTGTCTTAAAAATTGCAATGAATCACGTTACTTTTATTGTTTTAAACATTTCACCAATTCCCTACGCTTCTAAATCTTTACAGATCTCTTCCTCAGGGGTAGACTAATTTGGGTTTAATTTTAATAGTTCTATTCAATCATTCCATGAGGAAAAATATAGCTAAAAACCTTAATTTATACCCAAATAGTAAATTGCTCAAATCTCGATATCGGATCACTCAATCCCGGGATTATAATATCGAACTTTTGCGTCCGAGATCCCGGGATTACGATATCCCGGGATCCCGGGATTCATGCCCTAGCCATGACCCTACGTTTTGATTTTTTTCATATTCTATTTTTTCTACATTTTATATATGGGTCATGCGTGGGAGATATAGGTTTTATGGCATAAACATATTTGCCCTAATGTCTTTATCCAAGGAAATTGCATGGAAAAAGAGTAGGCAGACTTTCCTCCTCTCGTATTGAACTATATTATAGAAATATTATTTGCCTAAGAAGAAGAAAAATAAAACACTAAAAATAAAATCTAGAAATTTAATTAACATTAAAATACAGAGTAGCTGGGTATGCAAATACAAAGTTTTTAAAATCTAGAAACAAAGTTTGCATTACTATAGAAGGTTCAACCTTAACAAAATGAAATTTCTAAATAAATTGTTACTTACTTATATCAAATTAATAACTGAATATAGTTTAATTAATCAAAGTCTGTACCTACTGTATATGTTTGTACTTAGGAGACTAAATAAATCTACGAAAGGTACCAAGTATTTAAGCGCTAAACTTGGTACCTTTGGCTTAAGCTCGAAATACACGGGCGACACTGACGCTGCAACTTTACCCATAGAGCCCACACATACAGCACACATGCACAAATGTATTTATTATTATCATAGATCGGATTTTTGGGTGCCGTTTCAAAAATGCGACATCAAAAGTATGGATACGACCAAAAAAAATTCCTAGAAAAATTCCGCGTCTTGGAATTTCGAATAAGGATAGGTGTCGAAATCACGAGTACTATCACTATCTAAAGTATCATCATCATCATCATCATTTGTTTTTATTGCTGAAGGCATATTTACTAGAAATATTTTAAAGAAAAAAATAATCTTCAAAATTTAAAATGAGATTCTGTTTACAGGTTAGAGTTATCCGTCAGAAATAAATAAAACACACATATAAATTAAAAGGGTTTAATGTTTATATTTCTTTATTTAATATACAAACAATGGATAAAATCTGTTCTAAGTATAAATAATTATCACAATTAAGAGAAAACACACCCAAAGCATGTTTGTGGAACAAACATTTTCAAATACTTGTTTAAAAACATTTATTTTTCAGCCAGTATTTCCTTACAACGGTAGGGTAGAGACAATCCAGCAAAGCTTAAAATATAACAATTTATGTATTACTAAAACCAAAAATGTTCCCTCGACATGGAATTATTGTTGAGAAAATATTACAAAAATACAACTTTCCTTACAAATTGACCGAGTTGGTTAAAATGGGAAGTAGATTTTTGTACCTCTGTACATTTAAATTGTTCTATTTCAAGCTTTGCTAAGTGCACTACGCACCATCTACCTCGGTGTGCGAGCTGAATAGTTGACATTGCGGAATTTAACAACTATGTAATTACTTGGAAGCTAATTTTGTAATTTGACCCTTACCATGATCTACTTATTGCAGGATTTAATTCGTCAGCTAATCAAAAATAAATAAATAAAATTAAAAAAAAAACAAATAATAAAAAAATCACAGAAAAAGTTTTTTTTGTTTTCTGTGTTTTTTCTTAATAGTCTAAGAAAAAAATACTCTATTTTTTGCGCAACAAACCAACAAATTAAACAACGAGAAAAGATCATGGTAACACCCAATATCCAGTTTTACTTAAGAATTACCAAGTTGAAAATAGAAATCTGATGATCATTTTTTTTTTCATTCCGGGTCTAGATAGTGTTGTAGCTACTTTTAGATTTAAATTATCTCGATATTTCGGAACGGAATCAGCCTAATCCATAATATCTATAAGTTGTAAATTTGTAGGAATGAAGAAAAAAAATTCTACACTCTTTTTAACAACAAATTAAAGGCAAGAAACTTACAGTTATTCGTGTAAGTTTCTTGATTATAGGCTATGTTATTTATTCTATTACAATATATAAAAAATCTACTCACCCAAAGTTCGACAAATGTCAAAGATATCCAATCCAGTTGCAATAATCGTAGTCCGTTTAGTAGCCAAAATGTCAAGTTTTGCAGTGAAATCCAAAATCCAAGTAACGAGCAGGGGTCAATAAACAATAGCATAAAACACACGGATAGACTGCACTCAACAAACCGAAGTAAGCGAATGAGCTTAACTTGCAGTTTTACTTTTCCCATAGGAATAACGGAATAATAAATAGGTATAAATAAATATATATAAAAATAGGTATTTAGTATAAACAACTTCCAATAATTGTTCGAAGAAAAATAAACAAACATACCTTGGCGCCGCCTTTGTAATATTGCCGACAATAGCGACAATAGGTATTGCAAAAGATAAACAATGTTTATGGCCGCTGTCTTCAAAAGATTTTTTTGTTCAATTTTGGGTCTCTACTTATGGATATTGTTAACTTAAAATTGCGAAATTGCTGTACGAAAATGACTCAGTAAGTTTTATGCATTCAATTAAAAAAATCCTGTTTTTTTTTAATTAATAGTACAATTTCTACGATACATTTACAATACATTACATTACATACATACATACAATACATTTAATATTTTTGTAAAGTTTAAAAAGAAATATCGGAATTACGGAATTTAGAATTCCGGAAAGTCATATCCATGTTAGTGACAACGTCTAAAACAGCACCCAAAATCCGATCTATGATTATTATGTATGATGTAGGTGTAGGCTCTATAGGTAAAGTTGCAGTGTCAGTGTCGCCAGTGTATTTTAAGCTTTAGTGTCATGAAGAATTACCCTAAGAGTCGAAGCGTCAATCTGTAAACCATGGTGGAAAGTCAAGCGTCGAGGCGCTAACTACTAGGTAATCTGTGGTTTAACTAACTTGGTTAATTCACCCTTAAAAGGTAAGGATACTCGTTCTCCATACAAACGAAGTCGACTGTTTCCTCCTTGGATTAAGACATCAGGGCAAATATGTTTATGCTATAAAAAAATTATCAGCCATGGCCATACATGCCCCTAGGTTCTTTTTCTTTTTCTAATTATAATATGAAAAAAATCTAAACGTTAGAGCATGGTCACGGCTGATATAGGTTTTATGGCATAAACATTTATAATATCTAATGTCTTTATTAAGGGAGGAAATAGTCGACTACGTTTGTAAAGTTTGTAAGGAGAAAAGAGAAGGTATTCTTTCGTCTTTACTACGTTAAATACTAGTCGCACGAATACGCATGTCGCTCGCTCGGGTTTTACGCTGAGGAGATAAGTGTGGATTTGCCATGTTGAATTTTAGATTTTCGCTTCGATTCTTCGCTCGTATTCGACCCTTTAAATTCTAATCATAATAAAATTATAATCAATAATGTCGTTATTCTAATTATAATCAATAAACGTCGTTATGTCGTTATATTATTAATTATTAGCTGTGTTCAGAAATGTTTTAAGGTTATTCTTTACGTTTGTCTCAACCTTAAGAGCTGTTACACACTGCCTGAAATCTTCGAAGTAAACAGCACTGTGTAGAGACGAATTTTTTGACGATTTCTTTTATAAATAAGGTCACTGTGGGGAAGTGCCGCGAACATCAATTTACCGGACTTGCAATTGTCGTATTGATAAATTCGCCAATCATGATAGTAAAAAATATCTACCTATTATCGTGACTAGATGGCGATTTTATCAATATAACAATTGAAATCCGGTAAATTGATAATCGCCGCACTTTCCCTCTAGTGACCTTATATCAAAATATGGAAAGTTGCAAATCGGTTTTTTCCAGCAGTGTGGCAGCTCTTAAGAATGTTTTGTCTCGTATTTATCCGTGAGATTGTCAGTTTCAGCACTCGTTAGACGTTGAAATCAAATCCGGCCAGACAATCCACACCTACAGCACACATGTGAAGAAATTCGTGACCACATCGACATTTTGTTTCGAGTAGTCGAGAGTAGCGTGTAGGTGTCGTATGTACAAATCGTCGTGTAACGATAGCCTTAAAAGTGACAATACATTGCCTAGCTAAAGCTCAAAATACATTATGACACTTACTCTTACACTTTACCTAAAACAGACCACACTACAGCACACATGCACGAATTTCTTTATATGTATGCTGTAGGTTTGGGCTGTTTTAAGTGTAAGTGTAATCGTGTATTTTAAGCTTAAAGTAACATTTAGGAACATTCCTGGATACAGCAATATAAGAATATTATCATAAAAATATATGTCTTAAATCTACCTACCTACAGTCAACATAAAGGATTATAAAAATAAAACTTAAATTCTTCAAAAAAGTTGGTTAGACCTTATTTTACAATCTACGAAGACAAATAAAATAAAAAATCAACTCGTAACAATTTCGAAAAAGGATAAAGTGTTTTTTTTTAATTTTTGCGATTATACTTTTTTTTTAACAATTTCGTGTTCAGACATCTTACCTCGAGGTGCCCTATTATATGCCATTGAACTTTCCAATGTCGGTCATAATAATGAACAAACCAAAAATAAACTATTCTAATATTATTTCAATCAAAAAATACAAGAAAACAAAAGCTGGTTACAAAATTAAACAAAAGACATAGAAAAATGTATTGATTAAGAAAGCAAGAAAATAAAACAATGTTTTACGAGAAGGATACAGTGCAGTCATGAGTCGTAGATATAGGTGGTATCGGGGCGATTAAATAATAATTATAATGGTCAAAAGTCAATTGTGAAATTATAATGGTTCTTCGACTTATATTTTCATTATAATTATGGGTCTTGTCTTGAATTTTGATCCTACGACCCCGGGGAGAAACAACTACACCGAACCGGACATCAATTCTATTACTAAAATACTCAACTATGCCCCAGCCCTGGTCAATTTGTTTGGAAAACGGTTCAAACATTACAACCACATGAAAAGCATTAAGATAAAAAAAATTGAATTTTCGAGAATGTTTGAACAGAGCTGATGGATATTTGAGACATCTCAGCTGTAGAATAGGTGCCCTGACTGCTGATAGGTCTTGTAACTTACATGAATTGGCCATGCAACATCCTTAGGAAATGTTCCAGTTTCTGCCTATCCTCATGTTCTCTTATATCAGGTGAAAGCTGTCTGAGTCTGGACTGAAATGACGCTTTCTTCATCTTGTGCTCTTTAGTGTCCAAGTGGTTAATAACCTCCTCCCATTTCAGGATGATTACGTTGCAATAACCGCAGTGGAATGTCTCCAGACGTATCTAATAATAAACAGAATTAATCAAAGTTGTTAGTATTAGCTTTGCCTTGGTAAACTCTTGTCAAACTCTAGGGTAAACTCTTGTCAAACTATAGGGTAAACTCTTGTCAAACTCTAGGGTAAACTCTTGTCAAACTATAGGGTAAACTCTTGTCAAACTATAGGGTAAACTCTTGTCAAACTCTAGGGTAAACTCTTGTCAAACTATAGGGTAAACTCTTGTCAAACTCTAGGGTAAACTCTTGTCAAACTCTAGGGTAAACTCTTGTCAAACTATAGGGTAAACTCTTGTCAAACTATAGGGTAATCTCTTGTCAAACTCTAGGGTAAACTCTTGTCAAACTCTAGGGTAAACTCTTGTCAAACTATAGGGTAAACTCTTGTCAAACTCTAGGGTAAACTCTTGTCAAACTCTAGGGTAAACTCTTATCAAACTATAGGGTACTCTTGTCAAACTATAGGGTAAACTCTTGTCAAACTCTAGGGTAAACTCTTCAAACTATAGGGTACTCTTGTCAAACTATAGGGTAAACTCTTGTCAAACTTTTGAGTAAACTCTTATCAAACTATAGGGTACTCTTGTCAAACTATAGGGTAAAATCTTGTCAAACAATAGGGTAAACTCTTGTCAAACTATAGGGTAAACTCTTGTCAAACTCTAGGGTAAACTCTTGTCAAACTATAGGGTAAACTTTTGTCAAACTTTAGGGTAAACTCTTATCAAACTATAGGGTACTCCATTCAAACTATAGGGTAAAACTCTTGTCAAACTCTAGGGTAAACTCTTATCAAACTACAGGGTACTCTTGTCAAACTATTGGGTAAACTCGTGTCAAACTCTAGGGTAAACTCTTGTCAAACTATAGGGTAAAATCTTGTCAAACTATAGGGTAAACTCTTGTCAAACTATAGGGTAAACTCTTATCAAACTATAGGGTACTCTTGTCAAACTTTAGAGTAAACTCTTGTCAAACTTTAGAGTAAACTCTTATCAAACTATAGGGTACTCCATTCAAACTATAGGTTAAACTCTTGTCAAACTCTAGGGTAAACTCTTATCAAACTACAGGGTACTCTTGTCAAACTATAGGGTAAACTCTTGTCAAACTATTGGGTAAACTCTTGTCAAACTATAGGGTAAACTCTTATCAAACTATAGGGTACTCCATTCAAACTTTAGGGTAAACTCTTGTAAAACTTTAGGGTAAACTCTTATCAAACTATAGGGTACTCCATTCAAACTATAGGGTAAACTCTTGTCAAACTCTTATCAAACTACAGGGTACTCTTGTCAAACTATAGGGTAAACTCTTGTCAAACTTTAAGGTAAACTCTTATCAAACTATAGGGTACTCTTGACAAACTATAGGGTAAAGTATTATCAAACTATAAGGTACTCTTGTCAAACTATAGGGTAAACTCTTGTCAAACTCTAGGGTAAACTCTTATCAAACTATAGGGTAAACTCTTGTCAAACTTTAGAGTAAACTCTTATCAAACTAGAAGGTACTCTTGTCAAACTATAGGGTAAACTCTTGTCAAACTCTAGGGTAAACTCTTATCAAACTATAGGGTACTCTTGTCAAACTATAGGGTAAACTCTTGTCAAACTCTAGGGTAAACTCTTCAAACTATAGGGTACTCTTGTCAAACTATAGGGTAAACTCTTGTCAAACTCTAGGGTAAACTCTTCAAACTATAGGGTACTCTTGTCAAACTATAGGGTAAACTCTTGTCAAACTTTTGAGTAAACTCTTATCAAACTATAGGGTACTCTTGTCAAACTATAGGGTAAAATCTTGTCAAACAATAGGGTAAACTCTTGTCAAACTATAGGGTAAACTCTTGTCAAACTCTAGGGTAAACTCTTGTCAAACTATAGGGTAAACTTTTGTCAAACTTTAGGGTAAACTCTTATCAAACTATAGGGTACTCCATTCAAACTATAGGGTAAAACTCTTGTCAAACTCTAGGGTAAACTCTTATCAAACTACAGGGTACTCTTGTCAAACTATTGGGTAAACTCGTGTCAAACTCTAGGGTAAACTCTTGTCAAACTATAGGGTAAAATCTTGTCAAACTATAGGGTAAACTCTTGTCAAACTATAGGGTAAACTCTTATCAAACTATAGGGTACTCTTGTCAAACTTTAGAGTAAACTCTTGTCAAACTTTAGAGTAAACTCTTATCAAACTATAGGGTACTCCATTCAAACTATAGGTTAAACTCTTGTCAAACTCTAGGGTAAACTCTTATCAAACTACAGGGTACTCTTGTCAAACTATAGGGTAAACTCTTGTCAAACTATTGGGTAAACTCTTGTCAAACTATAGGGTAAACTCTTATCAAACTATAGGGTACTCCATTCAAACTTTAGGGTAAACTCTTGTAAAACTTTAGGGTAAACTCTTATCAAACTATAGGGTACTCCATTCAAACTATAGGGTAAACTCTTGTCAAACTCTTATCAAACTACAGGGTACTCTTGTCAAACTATAGGGTAAACTCTTGTCAAACTTTAAGGTAAACTCTTATCAAACTATAGGGTACTCTTGACAAACTATAGGGTAAAGTATTATCAAACTATAAGGTACTCTTGTCAAACTATAGGGTAAACTCTTGTCAAACTCTAGGGTAAACTCTTATCAAACTATAGGGTAAACTCTTGTCAAACTTTAGAGTAAACTCTTATCAAACTAGAAGGTACTCTTGTCAAACTATAGGGTAAACTCTTGTCAAACTCTAGGGTAAACTCTTATCAAACTATAGGGTACTCTTGTCAAACTATAGGGTAAACTCTTGTCAAACTCTAGGGTAAACTCTTCAAACTATAGGGTACTCTTGTCAAACTATAGGGTAAACTCTTGTCAAACTTTTGAGTAAACTCTTATCAAACTATAGGGTACTCTTGTCAAACTATAGGGAAAACTCTTGTCAAACTCTAGGGTAAACTCCTATTCTCTACTCATCTATTCTCTACTCTACTATTCTCTACTCATCTATTCTCTACTCTCCTATTCTCTACTCTCCTATTCTCTACTCTCTACTCATCTATTCTCTACTCTCCTATTCTCTACTCATCTATTTTCCACTCATCTATTTACTACTCATCTATTCTCTACTCATCTATTCTCTACTCTCCTATTCTCTACTCATCTATCCTCTACTCATCTATTCTCTACTCTCCTATTCTCTACTCTCCTATTCTCTACTCATCTATTCTCTACTCTCCTATTATCTCCTCATCTATTTTCCACTCATCTATTCTCTACTCATCTATTCTCTACTCTCCTATTCTCTACTCTCCTATTCTCTACTCATCTATTCTCTACTCTCCTATTCTCTACTCATCTATTTTCCACTCATCTATACACATCTATTCTCTACTCTCCTATTCTCTACTCATCTATTTTCCACTCATCTATTCTCTACTCATCTATTCTCTACTCTCCTGCTCTCTACTCATCTATTTTCCACTCCTATTCTCTACTCCTCTATTCTCTACTCTCCTGCTCTCTACTCATCTATTTTCCACTAATCTATTCTCTACTCTCCTATTCTCTACTCTTCTATTCTCTACTCATCTATTCTCTACTCATCTTTTCTCTACTCTCCTATTCTCTACCCTCCTATTGTTTACTCTCCTATTCTCTACTCTCCTATTCTCTACTCATCTATTTTCCACTCATCTATTTTCCACTCATCTATTCTCTACTCTCCTATTCTCTACTCATCTATTCTCTACTCTCCTATTCTCTACTCTCCTATTCTCTACTCATCTATTCTCTACCCTCCTATTCTCTACTCTCCTATTCTCTACTCATCTACGCTTCTCATCTATTCTCTACTCTCCTATTCTCTACTCATCTATTTTCCACTCATCTATTCTCTACTCATCTATTCTCTACTCTCCTGCTCTCTACTCATCTATTTTCCACTCATCTATTCTCTACTCTCCTATTCTCTACTCATCTATTCTCTACTCTCCTATTCTCTACTCTCCTATTCTCTACTCATCTATTCTCTACTCATCTATTCTCTACTCATCTATTCTCTATGCCTTGGTAAGCTCTTGTCAAGCTCTTGTCAAACTCTAGGGTAAACTCTTATTAAACTATAGGGTACTCTTGTCAAACTATAGGGTAAACTCTTGTCAATTTCTAGGGTAAACTCTTATTAAACTATAGGGTAAATCCTTGTCAAACTCTAGGGTAAACTCTTATTAACTATAGGGTAAACTCTTGTTAAACTATAGGGTAAACTCTTGTCAAACTATAGGGTAAACTCATGTCAAACTATAGGGTAAGCTCTTGTTAAACTATAGGGTAAACTCTTATTAAACTATAGGGTAAACTCTTTTTAAACTATAGGGTAAAATCTTGTCAAACTATAGGGTAAACTCTTGCAAACTATAGGGTAAAATCTTGTCAAACTATAGAGTAAACTCTTGCAAACTATAGGGTAAAATCTTGTCAAACTATAGGGTAAACTCTTGCAAACTATAGGGTAAAATCTTGTCAAACTATAGGGAAACTCTTGTCAATCTCGAGAGTAAACTCTTATTCCAGATGTCGGCTAGTCAACAGTGTCCAGTTACTAACTTTTGTCGCCTATCGTTCTTGATGATGGCTTTTTAAAGCCGAAACGCCTTGATGCAGGGTTAATGATTGGTGTCACTAACACTAAAGCAAAGCGCTGCACACTAGTCGAGTGTCGGAACTAAAAACGAACCATTATTCTTTAACATAATCTACAGGTAAAATAAAGCTCACCTCGCGCAGAAACTCGTCATCAAATGTAGTAACAACAAAAGATCCGTTTAATGCCCGGCAATGTCTTGTCATTTTTATATGGTCCTGCATGTATTCTTCATTCACATTCATATCACACACCTGAAAATTAAAACGGGGGCTTTAATTACGGACCGTGTATAAACCACTCGCCAGTTGAAATAAATAAGAGAAAATGGCGGCTCTTTGGCGATTGGATCCAGGTATTTTAACTAGGTACCAGTAGACTAAAAGTGCTATTAATATTTTTTTTTAATTTTTAATTGGAATATCTGTAACCGACTTATGATCAATATTTTTGCCAATGGCCTTACTTGGCCTTAACTTTTTGTAATACTAACAAAAAGTTATATGTGAAAAACTTATGAATTTATATAAATTTACAAAGAAAAATTAACTTACACAGCATCGTAGATGGTCAGAATGCATAGCCATAAACATAAAACTGAGAGATGACACGCAGATACGATGGTTGATCACCAGTTCTTGACGAAATAGACCCTGAATAGTAACGAGGTCATGGATATAAATGTTCACCGGTTGCTTGGTCAATCGAGGCCTCTGGACTCTCAATTTATTGACATGCTTGCTGCCACTGACATGTTCTTTCAAAGAATTGAATGTTGCAGGCATCCTTATGTCACAAACTCGACAGTATGCATTCAACTGGTCAGTGTTGTATGTAATTTTGTTATCTTTAGCATACTGCTTTATTTCATTTTTACCATCAGCAGGTTTATCTTTTGGTCGAGCACCAGTTTCTGTTTCATTTATGACAATTTCGATAACTTTGTTAGAGTCATCTTCATCATTTTTAATATTATTTGCATTGTTGTCAAGTTTGCTGTTGATAAAGACTTCCTTATGTGCGTTTGATTCGAAATGATCGTTGAGTGTGTTGTTGTCGTACTCACGATCGCAAGTCAGGCATTGGAAAATATTTTCATCAATCTGTAATAACAATAAGAATTGTGATTTAGTTTTAAGTTTATTCTGCATGTTACGGTCGCGGTGTGTTACTTAGGATCTTAGTCGGAGCGCGGAGTCGGATTAGAAAGGTGTTCCGGTACATAGGATGATGCAGCCACTAAGAAAGATAGATCGAATTTAACTTTTAAACGAGCATGCTACATCTTTTGAAAGCTCTCACCTATCTTCTTTACTTATCTATAAGATGCTGTCCTGACTGACTGACTAGCTGATCAGCCCACAGCCTTACCCGCTTTTTGTAGAAAGTTGATAAGTTGTAGAGAGTCCAATAAGAAATTCCCAAGAGATCAGGACTTACGCGGGACCAAGCTAGTCAATTATAAAAAAACTGCTAGGTTCTCCTGCAATTCTGGCTTTGCCCAGGACATATTAGGTAAGTACAAAAAACGTTTGTGTCATTTCAGAATGGTACACATATATACCTGCTACTACTTTTCAACAGTATTTAAGAGGACAGTCTACCTACTCTTTCTCCATACAAACGTAGTCGACTGTTTCCTCTCTGGATAAAGACATTTGAAAAAATATGTTTATGCCATAAGTTCTATATTAGCCATGACCATGCCCATTTTTTCATTTTCTAATTAGAATAGAAATAAAATTCAGAAAAATTAGTTTGTCAGTTTGTATGGCGAAAACAGTAGGTAGACTGTCCCCTTAAGTGAACTCTAGGCACCCAAGAGAACTGAGGACATCGCTTGGATGATAATGAGTATGATGACCTAGACCTTGATCTTCTAACAAGGTTAGGCCTAGAGATAGGGTCTTTACACACTGCATCTTTTTTTTTTGACGAATCC
The DNA here is from genome assembly GCA_958496205.1 of Idaea biselata. Lineage (NCBI taxonomy): Eukaryota > Metazoa > Arthropoda > Insecta > Lepidoptera > Geometridae > Idaea > Idaea biselata. Next base: position 8,561,174 of record OY292394.1, read on the forward strand.
ATCACGCATAGAGCGACACTGAGCTGAGCCGGCAGATAAGTTGAAAAATTTTGTTGTGGAAGGGGAAAGTTCGCGCAGTACATTTTACATGCGCCTTCTATGAAAAATCGACTTCTGCGCTTTCGCCATATTTTTCAACTAATCTGCCGCCCACTGTATCAATCAGAAGGATACGGATTTGGAAGGGATACGTGTCCTTGCGCGGATAACTCCACGGGTAGTACTCCACAGATAGTAGTACTTATAAATTAGAAGAGTAATGAAAACCACTCACTTTTCTATGCAATCCATTTTCAACAAACTCCACTTTGACTTGCGCCAATTTTAACAGATGACTCGGCTCCATCTTATGTTTGGCCATTTGATTCAACTCCACACCGCAAATTGAGCAGCCATCATCTTTGATGCTGTGCCATGCGTTCTCCGTAATAAACACACCGTCGAAGGCTAGAACGCCGTTGTTAGGGCCCGGGCGAAGTTTGTGGGAACCCTGGAAAATATACAAAGTTATGTTAGCAGCTAACTGCCTCTCTCATTCGAGCGATGTTCCCGGTTGTATCGCTCTCGGGAGCCCGGGGTCTGCCAAACCCCAATATTTATAGACCAAGCAGTCTATCCGCCACCGCGCGGGGAGAACTTTATTTTTGCTAGTCCTCCCTAAATCCCTTAGTCGCATTTTACGACACCCACGGGAATAGATAGGGTAACCTTATTCTATGCCGTTGCTACACGGCGGTTTTCGCAACCAGCTGGAATTCTAGAATAACGCATGCTACATTTATACCTATATTTCTGCGTGTACGGGACAGCGAGTAGAATCGTAGGAGAATTTGAAACCGCTGGTCATAGAGACATGTTTGGAGAGTGTATTCTTTAAGAAAGGATTTTTTAAATTCCCGGAAACGGGAATTATGAGGGTGAAACCGCGGGGTGCTGCTACTAGTTCTTGTATATCATCTATCTTCTATTATTATAAAGCGGAAGAGTTTGTTTGTTTGTTTGAACGCGCTAATCTCAGGAACCGCTGGTCCGATTTGAAAAATTCTTTCAGTGTAGGATAGTCCATTTATTGAGGAAGGCTATACTTTTGATCCCGATATTCTCACGGGATCGAGACTTACGCGGGTGAAACCGCGGGACGCAGCTAGTATTAAATAAATAAATATTGCACGACACGTTCCACACAGCGCAATCTAGCCCCAGACTAAGCACTAGGCTTGTACTATGTGTACTAGAGAACACAACGGATATACCACTTAATATACTTTTTTTGTAAATACATACATAATATGATACATCTAAAACACCCAAACATATACCTAAGTGTATTAAAAATATTTGAAGCTTGAAGAAAGAAACAACTTATATAGCGGCATTTGCGAGCCCACACGGCCACGATAGCATGAAACATATGCAGCATGAAACGATAGCGTATACAAGAACGCTGGAATTGCTATACCATACAAAATTACATAAGATCTTTGCCGATTTGATTTGCGCCATGTTGCGCTGTTGTCGCGTTTTCTATTGAAAAGGAAGGTGACCGTCCATGGAACTAATAGTTCCGGATGTAATAGAGGTCAGTGCTCTCATGCATTATTTTGCATCATTTTTTTTAAATGTTTGTTACTATCAATATTATTGTGAAATTTGATTTACCTTTGACATCATTGTTATTTAAGGTGAATAAAGATTTATGATTATGATTAATTTCTATGATGGTAACTTACCTTCCTGTCCCGATGTTCCTTAGTTGTGACGTGGACGTTAACTTTGGTGGTAGTATGGAGTATAACGCTGCAAAACTCGCAGAAGTATATCGACTTGATCTGGAACGACGAATTTCAAGTTCAGTCAGACACCCACATACCGACCGCGACTGGGGCCGTTTCGGTAGCGGACCCGAGAAGCTCACCGCGGGATATACAGCTGCTTTACATTTACAGCTATTATTCAGCACATATTAATAGTAGGCTGATACTTAAGTAACTTTTATTAAGGCAACGAAAAAAAAAATTTTAGAAAAGAGGTTTTACACATGACTCTTCATGCAAAAAGAAAGCATGGCGAGGCACGTGTGAAAGACTCTCCTTCACTCTTTGGCTGCTAGGCCCGAAACAACAAATAGCTTCGTGTGCTGTAGGTATACGCGTGCCGGAGAAAAACACCTGTTGTCCGCCGACCGCACTGGCGAATATGGTAGAAAAACACACACGTTGTGTTGGGTCAAAGTGTAATACCTATTACACCCGGGAGACCACAAAACAAAGCGACTCAACGAGCACCCTGAACATCGATTCTCGTAAATAATTACTATACATACTAGTTCGACGGCAGAGACAGTGCAGACCGATGGCAGACACAGTGCAGACCGATGGCAGACACAGTGCAGACCGATGGCAGACACAGTGCAGACGCAACGCTGACACAACACAATTGAAAAGAAAACTCACAATACGCTCTCATTTTGAGTTTTCTTTGTAATTGTGTTGTGTCTAAGTTGCGGTCTGCACGGTCTCTGTCATCGAACTGAAGCCGTATTTTTGAACCACTGGATTTAAATTCGTATTAGAGATGGGCCGACTATGACTTTTGCCGACTAGCAGACTAGCTGACTAGTCGGCAATGGAAATCGTCATAATTCAGAGATAAATATCTCCCAAATGACAACTCGCCAATTGTTTGTAATTTTGCAAGAATTCGCACTTCGAAAGCTGTGGCGAAACCTTACCAAACTTCGAAAAATGGTTGAACTGTTTTAGAAAAAAAAAACGAAATACGAACTGAAGCATGGTTGAAACATTTTAAGGACCCTGGTTTTACTGACTAACAACCTTCTAAATGTACTACTAATTAATTAATGGCAGTTTTATTGCATAATTTTCACTAGTGGGCACAATTTGCCGACTAGTCGGCCTATCACTAATTCCCTTTCAGCCGCGTATACGAAAGTTCTAATTCCGCATGCTTACTTCTCGCTCATTGTGTATGTGCTTGCGCGAGCAATTCACATGCGAATTGGTTTCGGACGGTTCAAAAACTCCTGCTGTATGTAATTATTTACGAGAATAATCGCGTTAATCGCTAATCCCGAGTGGTGCTAGAAGAGCAAAAATGTCCATTGGCTAGAGATACTACCAATGCAGCTACTAAATTGGGTCCTTCTTTCTATATCAAAGACCCCATTGGCACTAATCGTATGGGGAAATGGTGACGATACATGCACATTTTTTACATAAAAAAAAAACATAAAACTGGGAAGCGCACCATCAGGCTAACGAAGTTTATTAAGTTGCATGACTCAAGCAACTGAATTTTTATATTTACTCACTACATCAATATTAAACTAAATATTTATTCGAGACCCCGGCTGAAGCAACTCAGCCGAAACGAACGGGTAATTTACAAAATCACTATGCATGCATAACGCTACCGCTAACAGGACCACTGTTCATAAATAAATAAACATAGGCAGTAAAACTAGCTAGTATCTAGCTAGGTAGGTAAACTAAGTACTAATTTTAGCTAGCGGCGAGGAAAAATAATAGTAAACGAATTGTGATATTAAAATAGTATTAATTTATTTATAATAAATACATCAATCAATAAAAATACACACGGCTTAGCATCGATTACATTTTTCAAATTGCAGTAAGACCAACTAGACTAGACTCCCCAGAAAAAAGAAAGATAGTGAAAACGAGGCGGAAAGTCCTACAAAATAGTCAATTAGGCTATTTTTTTGTTACATATTAATCGTAAATAAAAAACTGTTTTTTTTTTAATTTTAGATAAGTATTAATCAGTTACTCATTTTATCTGTTGCTTAATTTTGTGTCGACTAGGTATGTGACCATAAGAATTGTAATATTCCTGCAGTCAGAATAAATGACCATAATATCAGTAATGGTCTAATTTTCATACAACTAGGTATATAATAAATATAAGACTAATTTGAGTAGTCCCTGCAAATTGCAAAATGTAATCGCTGCTTTAGAAAAACTAAATAAGATTTAATCTTCATTATTCTGAAGCCAAACATTATTTCCTTGTTGTAATTGGTTAAATTCTAACGTCTCCTTTTCTAATTTAATTTTTTGCCTCATTATTTTTATTTGTTCCTTTTCTTTTTTCAATTTAATTAATTTCAGTTGTTCATTTAACACAGTCTTCTGTAATTCCATGTTTGAAAATCCCGCCGGCGCGGGCGAGACCGCTTCGTCGTTGACAGTTGGTTTATTATTACCGCGGAGCTTCTTATCGTGTTTTTTGTAGCTATCTTTCGTTGTGTTATTTGTATTTCGTTTGGAAGGTATTTCTGGTGAATAATCATCGTCGTCATCGTCGTAATTGCAACCGAAACTGCTGTCGTTTTCCCCTTTAACTTCGGGCTTCGATTCTTTACTTTGGCTTTGAGCGAGACGCGCTTCAAACTCAGCAGTGGTTTGTTGTTTATTTTTCTCGACCTCCTGTAGTAAAGTATAGAATTCAGTTTCCCATTCTAGTAGCAACGATCCAGACGTGTTATTCTCCATTCGTTTCTTTAAATCAGTCTTCATATTGTTTAATAATTTCTTTAGTTTGGTGACAGACGTTTGTTTACCAATAAGCGAATCGAATTCTTTTTGTATTTCCTTCCAAGCTTGTTCCTTAGCCGCTACAGTTTTCGATCTCATAGATCTGTTAAGTACAACGCTATAGTTTCGTATGACTCGAACGAATATTTTTCTTTCGTAGGCGTTTAGAACTGTCCGTTCCCTTTCGTCTGGTATTTGGTTCATTGTGCAAAATCAATAATGCTTGGCTAGAGCGCGTCGCGATGCGGGCGGCCGCGTCGCAAGTATTGACTTTACTAGCGCGAGTATTCGCAGCTGACTTAAGACTTTACTAGGTATTCGCGGCGATGTTCACTTCGATAAGTATTTACTTTACTATAGGTAGGTAGGTAGAAATTTGTACCGTTACGGTTGGCGTTTATTGCTGCGTATATTTATCACGTCTCATGATGTTCTTTATGCCAGAGTATACTTATTTTTATTCACTTCGGTTAAGTAGTTAAAAGTATTATAATTATTGTTTAGAATAATTTACATAATTATTTGTTTCTGTTAACTTTGCATCTGCTCTTGTTTGACATGTTTTGTTTTTAATTTAAGTAAGGAGGTTAGTAATAAATAACTAATTAATTACATAAAATTTAACCAACAAGCGAGGCCACGACTTAATTGTCGTGGCTTCGCTTAACGTAAAAGTAGTAAAACTTAATGGTCGACTTTGGTTTTACCAGTTATTTCGACATTATTTTTTTAATTCTTTAATTCTAATACTTTAATTCCAAAATCATTACCCTTCCTTTTGGCTTTGCCATAATCGGGTAAAAAGTATTAAGTTAATTGCCTGATTAACTCTTAATTACATTAATTAATTATATAATAAATCAACTTCATTTAAATGTAATGTAAATGTAATATAAAATATTATAAAGAGATAGGTAACGTTGGTAACATGTATGTATGTACATTGGGGGTAATCTCCGAAACTACTGGACCCATTTCAAAAATTCTTTCACCATTAGTAAGCTACATTCACCCTGAGTAACATAGGCTACTTTTGATGTAATTTTAATAATTTTTAGTTTTAAAATTTTTAATAATAATTTTGATATAGGCGGTGAAAAAAATGTTTTTAACGAATGGGAAGAAAATGGCACAATCGGGAATAGGCCTAGGTACCTGTAATAAATGACGCATTTTTTAAAACCAATTAGGTAACATTAAACCTACTTGTAATTGATTTCCTAAAACTAAAATGTTCACAGGGTAGGGATAGTGACCTTTTTGGGGTTCCACAGCTAAAGGGTAAGACTCCGTTGTCCGTCTGTCACCCACCTAACAGGGTCTATCCCATGAACTGTGATTAGATAGCTAGTCAGAAGACAATTCGCAGATGATATAGGTACCTATTTCTGTTGCCGCTATAACAATAAACACTAAAAACAGAATAAAATAAATATTTCAGTGGGGCTCATATATAACATATACTCATATATCAAAGGTACTCATATAACAAAAATGTTATTGTTTTAGGTAAAACATGACTACTAACTGTATTGCTGTGTAGATTTCAAACTCATTGTTTCTTAGTATTCAAAATTATTCCCCCTTCCCAAGATATTTATGGAATTCAGGATATTGATATCCCTGTTAAGAGGAAAGGATACCTACTCGTTCTCCATACAAACGTAGTCGACCGTTTCCTCCCTGGATTTACAACAAATATGTTTATGCCATAAAACGTATATTTGCCGTGGCCATGCCCCTATTGATTTTTGTAATTTTCCAAATAGAATAGAAATAGGGTTGCCAACAGTATTTTCAAAAAATATAGTATTTGTGGCTAAAAACATACGAACCTACGACCCAAAAAATATAGTAGGTACAAAAATTTGAGCGGTGTTTTGTATAATATTTCGAAAAAAAAACAGGTATTTTTTGGACTTTTACCTTTTTTTTTTACAAAACCGCAAAACCATTTTTACGCATTCATCACACTTTCAACCACTCTTTCTTTCTTGAATTTAAAAAAATGTTTCCCGACATTCAATCTTTAAATTATGAGCACCGTTTTTATGGCTTTTCTTTATTCCCTCTGCATAGAAAACACTCCTCTGTAAATGCAGAGGAGGGTGGAATTTATAAAAGAAACATTTTTTTACAAATTATGCCAGAAATATAGTATATTTGCGTACTTTATGTGCTTTCAAAAGTATATAGTAACGCTGAGCTGAAATATAGTACAATACTATATATTATAGTACGGTTGGAAACCCTAAATAGAAATCCAAAATAGCATTTGTGATGCTAATTTAGCAAAAATTAGCATCACAAATTCTCACAAGACAGGATTCGAACCTGTGCCTCTAGCTTGCCGTTCGAGTGTGTTTGTAAGGTTTGTATGGTGAAAAGAGTAGGTACCCATTCCCCTTATCTAAAAATAATCAACGGAAATTCAAACGACCATCAACTTCTAGGAACTTACGAAACATTCAACAAACCAACCTATTATTACAATACAATATTGCTAAACTTTGTTTACAATGTAAAATGTGTTTGGTCAGGGTACCTAGACTTAGCAACTAAGTAGTACCTAATTATTGACCAGGAGGGTTACTTCAGTTCGTTAGGATACAACAACGATACTGTCATAATGATGGTACTTATGTTATGTTAGAAAAATAATAACACCAGCGAGAAACATAGGTCTTATCAACAATACTTAGGAAGTCTGGGGTCAATTTTCGATCTTTACTTATTTTCTTGTGGCTGCAACGGCTTACATAGGAGTCCACTTGCTGGGAGTTTGCTGACAGATATCAGCCTTACTAACAAAACTTGCTAATAAGTAAAGAATTTATAGTGGAGGTCCCTGAGACCCACCACTAATTAAGCATTTTGCTGTATTTCCTGGCAAGTACAATTTGGCCCAAGTCTTCAAATCGTGAGTACACAGCATCACTTAAGCCTAGTTCGCATTAAGCTAGTATTTTAGTCTAGTAGTGAGTAATTTAGTATATAGCTAAATGTGTCAGAACACCAAAAAAATGAGTTGATTAGATAAGTAAGTGATTAAGTCGAGTCAATCCATTTTATTCTATTTTTACCCAACTATCAGAATGTGACAGTAGAATCATCGTATGACAGTATCGATGTCGTATCTAAACGAACCGCAGTAACCCTCCAGGGCGTGTATTCTTTGTCTAACTAAATCGTCTCTACATTGCCTCAGCATCGTTAGATTTTCTAGAAATCGCTTTAATATTTTTTGGAAAAACTTACTGAAACTTCAGAAGCTGTAGTGAACTGAAAAATTTCGTTTTCTAGAAAAATCTAATGATGTTGAGACAGTTTAGATAAAGAATACAGGAACTGGAATTTAGTTATTATGTATTTACTAGCTGACCCAGCAAACGTTTTGCCTTATAAATTATGGATAGTAGCCGATTCTCAGACCTAATGAATACGCATATAAAATTTGGTAAAAATCGGTCGCGCCGTTTCGGAGGAGTACGGTAACTAACATTGTGACATGGAAATTTTATATATTAGAAGATTATCTTTTTCTTAATAAAATATGTTAAAAAAAAAGTTTGCATATGTATGCAAGTTAGTAAGTCTTCTTCTTGGTGTCCAAGACTCGCTTTTAGATATACTTTGCCTCAACTTACTAAGTATGTGTGTTACTTGAATACGCATAAACTTCCGAACCGATTGCAATGAAACTGGGTAGGCAGATAGCTGAAGATCTAGAAATACATATAGGTAGGCTTTTTATCCCAATATTCCCATGGAATAGGGATTTACGCGGGTGAAACCACGGAGCGCAGCTAGTCCAAATAATAATTACATTGTTCAATTTACTATCTAGCTCAGTGGTTCCCTAAGTGGGGGGCGCAGAGACCTTTGCAGGGGGGCGCGGGCCACACGGGATCGCTGAGAGAATGCTAACTTACTTACCAAATACCTTTTGTATGACTTTGTAAAACTTCAATAAGCAATAAGAATACTTATTTTGTTATTAAATTTTTTTTATTCAGACCTGATAATCTGGACTGGAGGACGGGGGGGGGCGCGGATTTTTTAAATAAGTTAGGGAACCCCTGATCTAGCTAGATACTTCTTCTTGCATTTGTGACTTTTCATGGTAAGGCACTTTGACCACGGCCTGTCACTACTCCGGCCAAAATTGCAAGACTTACAACTAGGCTTGTCCTATGGGCACTAGACAACGGATAGTGTATAGGTCAACATTTGACCACTATCACACTGGATAGTAAGTGTAAAGTCTAGTTCACATTGAGCTAGTACCCATTTTAGTTTGGTAGCTAAAATGGTGTCTACTCTTCAAAACTCGCACTTGGCTCCAGTAGCTACAGGTTACAAGTTATATTTCTTCGCTTTTTGGCAAACAACACTTTGGTGGCAACTAATGAACTCTACTAACTTAACAGGTTCGTACTGCTTTGGCCGGTGAACCAGTATGCTCGGAAGCGTGTTGGGGGTGATACTCGCCCCATAAAAATAGAATCAAATGGATTGACTCGACTTAATCACTTACTTATTTAATCAACTCATTTTTCGGAGTTCTGACACATTTAGCTATACTAAATTACTCACTACTTATTAATGCGAACTAAGCTTAAGTGATGCTGTGTACTCACGATTTGAAGACTTGGGCCAAATTGTACTTGCCAGGAAATACAGCAAAATGCTTAATTAGTGGTGGGTCTCAGGGACCTCCACTATAAATTCTTTACTTATTAGCAAGTTTTATTAGTAAGGCTGATATCTGTCAGCAAACTCCCAGCAAGTGGAGTCCTATGTAAGCCGTTGCAGCCACAAGAAAATAAGTAAAGATCGAAAATTGACCCCAGACTTCCTAAGTATATTGTTGATAAGACCTATGTTTCTTGCTGGTGTAGGTATTTTTCTAACTTAACGCCGCGCGCGTCAGTCAAAGTATAAGTTACTATATGTTACTACCTACCTATCCTACCGTTTTAATTTAGAACGTTTTTGGAAACGAAAAATTTTTGGGAAACAAATATGGCTACCGGCTTCTCACCAAGAAAGAACTTCAATAACTTATCGCTTACCTTTCTTATGTGATCACCGTCATATTTCTGCAGATGAGGATATGACGCTAGCTTCTTGCCATGGGATTCGTCTTCTAAATGCGCGTGGATCTTCTCGCAGATGTCCAAACGACATTCGCAAACGACGCAAAAACTTTCCAGGGGTCCCCTGATGATCGCATTTCTCGCTAATTTCGATAGCATTTTTTCAAACTTTTTGCCTTCAAAATCTGAAACTAGTAATTACAAACAAAACAATCAAAGTCAAACCAATAAAATAAGTGAAATTATTGTAATATTGTAATTAATTACCTATACTGACTTTTGCCGGGTCAATTGTTTCTTCTTCAATTTCCAGCACTCGAATGAAAGATTAAACAGTGGAATCAAGGAAAGAAATCTAGACTCTAGACTTTGAAACCGGAAGTTATGATTGCAGTTGCATACAAATGTTCGCGGGAATTTTGCAAAAGAGAGAAGCCATTAGTTCAGGAATGCCCGTACCACAGCCCGTACCATGATTAGTGTTGTGTCGTACCTGCCGTTCGATAGTTCACTATTGATGGTGACACAATCGGTAGACGATCGATAGTTGTGGCAGAGCAATGGTATCGGTAGGTTTACAAATACTATCGTAAAAGTCTATACTACCTATCGACAGTATAGATAGCTTCATTAGTATCACTCATTATTTATTATTATCGACATTCGACACCCAGCAAAACCATCGATAGCATCAAAGTCGAATACTATCGATAGTAGTGCAGTGATACAGGCTACTATTTTTTAATTCCCGACAAACATCTAAAAAAAAAATGGCGGATGCGCAAAGTCGATTTTTATGCGCAAGAAATTATAATATTATGTAGTATTTATATCCGTTGTCTAGTACCACTCGTACAAGCCTAGTCACTTTTTTTAGGGCTAGATTGAACTGTGTATAACGTCCTGCAGTAACATAATAATATTAATCAATGTATGTATATAAATAAATGTTTTCAATCTTATATCCATTGTTTAATATTATTACTTTTTGCAAAGTCTCACCAGTCTCTCATCCAAAATCGGAATAATAATGAATTATCCGCACAAGTACGAACTATCAAATTGTATTATAGAAACAACCAAAACCAGAAACAAACATGTATGGTCAGCATAAATATTTGTCGCGTCACAGAGGCCTTCAAATGTTACCTAGTAGTTACTATTCAACTTGCTTTAGTTTATTCACTTACCTAAGTTTTTATCTCGATCCCGTACTGAATAATCGAATCTATATTTATTAAGCTAAAAAAAAAAATACCGTCGAGTTAAGAAACCTCCTACTTTTGTGAAGTCGTTTAAAAATACTATACCTAAATTAAGAGGACAGTCTCCATTCTCTTTCTCCATACAAACATAGTCGACTGTTTCCTTTAGGGATAAAGACATTATAGCAAATATGTATGTTTGTGCCATAAAATCTATATCAGTCATGCATGACTATGCCCCTACCTTTTTAATTTTTAGGGTTCCGTACCTAAAGGTAAAAACGGGACCCTATTACTGAGACTTCGCTGTCTGTCTGTCTGTCTGTTTTTCATTACCAAGAGTAGGACGAAAATACTAACACCATGGCTTTTAGTTTACGTAATCAATCGAATCCATATTTCATAACTTGCGATTGAAATAAGTTCGTGTAACAAGTTGATTGAAGTTCCGATTATGATATCTGTGAAACATAGCCTGGTCCATTTTGAACTGTCTTGTCTTGTATTGAAAAAAAAACGTGTGGCACTCGGGGACTGCCGCGGTAAAGCTATTGCAATTTCTTGATTCAGTCGCCGCGCTCTAAGCCCGCGATAAAAGCTATGCAAGAGCTTAAAACGTACTTTTAAAAACAATGCAACAAGTTGACTAGAATCGGTATAATCGGTAATATACAAATCGATAAAAACTGTAAATAAAGGAAGCAACACTAAATTTACTTTTTAGAAGTGTGGCCACATTGGAAGAACCATCTCCATGGTGTTGTGGCACTTTTGGAGCACTTCCTACTTTCCGTCCTGATCGTTTATTTACTTTTTATATCAAAAAAGTACAATTAGATAAAAAAAGGGCCGGAATTATAGGGCCGGAATAATAGATTTTGAATTCTTGATCTATTTTAGTACCGCATTGTAACAGTTTTCTGAAAAGTACCGGAATATATAAATTATTAACTTGAATTCCAAGTTTGAAACAGGAAGGCGGGCAGTGAGGCCGGCACCAAAGATAAATTCAAATCGTTTAGTCTATAAGTACCTAAACCGCAGACTGTCAATTTCGCGTTGTGCCTAGACCTATCTAACGAGAAATGGGCATATTGATGTATAGACTTATTGCGTATTAGTTCATGAGCGAAGTAGGTAAATTGAGGTTTAGTCATAATGCGCATTAGCCTTAGAGCGAAGTAGGTTTAGTTATTGGCGAGTCAGGTCTAAAGTTTAGACCTAAGTCGCCATTATAACTAAACTCGTTTTGACTCTATACCGAAGCAGGCATATTGGGATTTAGTTTGTAAGGTCTTGAATATCCATAATAATAACAATATGGCAGATAGTCAAGTCATCTTTCAGTCAATAAATCTTATTAATTAAAAATAATTCTTTTCTTTATAAATTCTGGACCGATACGTGGAATTCTGTAGCCATTTATTGGTTTTACAAATTTAGATTAAAACAAATAAATATTTTTAATATTCCTTATGTTTTTATTGCTCAAGGCATTTTTACTTGAAATATTTTACAAGTAGAAATACATCATCAAAAATCCTCCCATGACAGGATTCGAACCTGTGCTCGCTTGCCGGGCGAGTGCGCTACCACTGCGCCACACGGGAACCCACGTGTCATGGCGAATTTATGATTATGATATCTCACTTGTTTTGTTTACCGACTAAGGCTCGGTTTGGACGCCATCTACCAGAACAGTTTTACAACTATTGACTGGTTCGGATGGTTAACTTTACAGTTAACGCATCCGACATGAGATATCGTTCTTTCTCTTATTTAATATTCCTTATGTTTTTATTTCTAAATATTTTAAGTTAATTTTAACATTATAACACTTATACTCTCCAACTTGACTTTAAAGTACAGGTGAGACCACAAAATTTAAAAAAAAAAAGCTCAATCGACTAGAGCGCCATCAGCTTACAGCTTTGCGTGTTCCACCTCATTCGTTTTACATTTTTGACAATGAATCGAATTGATTTTATTTAACATCGAACCCGCGCGCGCGCCGCGACTAGAGTGCGTTTCATCTTTAAATTCCTATGCCGTCATGTTGGTAGCAAAACAAAAAAGTGCAAAATACAAGAAATTTAATGTGCTACCTTGAATTATGGGAGATTTTTAGATTATGAATGAATGGACGAATCTTCCTGTATTCAAGGTTTAGGGTATATCACATTCAAGATATTATGGCAAGACTTTTTTGTTTTGCTACCAACATAACGGCATAGGAATCTATAGATGAAACGCACTAAATTTGGTTTTGATAGGATGAAAAATATTCTTTAAAACTTGACACTGGGTAATGGCTAACTTCCAAAAGGAATCGAATCAAGACCGAAAAAAAAAGTATAGTTTGTTTGTCAGTGTCAATATTTACAACATCACGGTGTTCTCGGGTTTTGGTTAAGGTGACAACTGACGCCGCGACCAAGCAAGACCGAACGGTTAAAGTTCTCTTTAAAATAAAACTTTAAGAAGATCGGCGTTTTTCCTTAGGGATTTTACCTGGGGGTTAGAGGTACCTTAATTTTATTTTATGTGCCATTGCAAATTACGAGACATGGATTATTCAATTGATTTATGCGAGCTAAAGCCATGGTGTTAGTATTTTCGTCCTATTCTTATTATGTAAAAAGATATTGGGTGCTAAAGTTTCATATTTGGGAGTTTCACACAAAACACCACTAGATGTCGTTATTTGTCTTGAATATCCATAAATCTGAATATACCAATATGGCAGTTAATCAAGTCATTTTTCAATCAATAAATCTTATTATTTAAAAATAATTCTTTCCTTTATAAATTCTGGACCGATACGTGGAATTCTGTAGTCATTTAATGGTTTTACAAATTCAGATTTATGGACATTCGAGACAAGTAACGACATCTGGTGGTGTTTTGTGTGAAACTCCCAAAAATGTGAAACTTTAACACCCAATATCTTTTAACTTATTAAGAATATGACGAAAATACTAACACCATGGCTTTATGTTGACGTAATCAATCGAATAATCCATATTTCATAACTTGCGATTGAAACAATTTGTTACAACAAATTGTTTGAAGTGTCGAATATGAAATCTGTGGAACAAAGCTGGTCCATTTTGAACGGTCTTCTTTCTGCAACACGTTTATTTTTAACTAAAACGGAAAGGAGCTATATGCATTTAGGGTCAGAGGTTGTTTGTTTGTATGTCCGTGCGTAATCAAATGTTCCCATTTATCTCCAAAATGGCTCTACCAATTTAGATGCGGTTTTCAGTAAAATGTTTATGATTAATTGGAGATGGTTTATTATTACTAGTTGTTATTTGTTCATTGTAAACCACATCTGCAATCTCGATCGGTCGGCAGTTGCAAATGTTCGCGTGCATTAAGTGTAGGATTGTCGTCGAGATGTAATTTGTTCATATGGTTCGAAAGCTAAGTAAAACGTCCATACTACCTCGACGAAGTAATAGCATGGACGACATGAAAGATGAGTGAAATAGCACTCACCTGAGTCCTCTAATCTGGTACCTTCAGTCAGCCTCCCTCCTTTTATCGCCTTAATTCTTGTTTTGGAGAATGATCTGCTTCGCAAGAGTCTGTAATTTTAAAAGACACTAATGACATCACTGTTGTGATTAGGGCATGAATCCCGGGATCCCGGGATATCGTAATCCCGGGATCTCGGACGCAAAAGTTCGATATTATAATCCCGGGATTGAGTGATCCGATATCGAGATTTGAACAATTTACTAGTTGGGTATAAATTAAGGTTTTTAGCTATATTTTTTCTCATGGAATGATTGAATAGAACTATTAAAATTAAACCCAAATTAGTCTACCCCTGAGGAAGAGATCTGTAAAGATTTAGAAGCGTAGGGAATTGGTAAAATGTTTAAAACAATAAAAGTAACGTGATTCATTGCAATTTTTAAGACAATTATTTTTTATACAAGCTCGCATGCATTTTTTTTCTGCTAACATCATTTTAGTGGTGCGCCTAGAATTTGGCGCGAAAGTTTAGACACTTTCGGGTTTAGGGTATTTTTCCGCCATATTTCCAAAATGATAGGGTGGACGGCCCTCGGGGTAACTTATTTACGTAATGAAACCATTAGAGTCTTAAATATATTAAATACTAGCTGACCCGACAGACGTTGTCCTGTCGTTTAGTATAAAAAAATAAAATTCATCAAAATCGGTTTAGCATTTTTTCTTTCATAAGAACCTTCTCCTGACAATAGCGCTCACAACAAAAAAAGAATTATCGAAATATGTGTAAAAGTTTAAGTGTGATGCCGTGACCAAGGGAAATAGGGATTGATTTTTATATAATAGAGATAGGGATTGATTTTTATATAATAGATTTTAAATTTAACACATTTTTATTGTATTAAATTCGCCTTTTTAACGATATCTAAAATCTCAGTATCAATCCCGGGATCCCGGGATTGAGCTCTTAATATCGATATCGTCCCGAGATTGAAAACCTTCCGATATTGCATGCCCTAGTTGTGATGCCACTAGTGTTAGAATAGATTTTAAAGTGGATGTTTTATGAAACTGATTCTTGGTTAGCTGTAAATAATCACTGTATGTTGCTATCTCTTCTTGCAACATACTTGAATGTACTCTGTAGCGACGTACATACCAACTTATTTTCTTTTAAGTAAGCCACGAAATACAAACTAGTTGTCCTTCTATGGACCCTGCAACATTCGTGTAAACTGAATCTCCTTTTGAGACTACGAAATGCAGACTAGTTTAGGGAGGCAACGAAATGCATACTAGCTGTCCTTCTATGGACCCTGCAGCTTTCGTATAAACAAAATCTCCTTTTAGGGAGACACGAGATGCAGACTAGTCGTCCTTCTAACTATCTATGGAACCTGCACCATTCGTTTACTAGGCGTCCTTTTATGGAACCTGCAACAATACTTGCAAACTAGTTCTCCCTCTCTCAGTGCCCTGTGGCACTGACCTAGCGAGCTAGACACTGAGGTTCTCGACACACGTCTGAGCAACCATGCTTACAACCGTGCTCCACGGTTAGTGCGGCTGAGCACTTTTATATCTCTGGGAGGTCCTCGACACACGTCTGAGCGACCTTGCTTACAACCGTGCTCCACGGTTAGTGCGGCTGAGCACTTCTATATCTCTGGGAGGTCCTCGACACACGTCTGAGCGACCTTGCTTATAGTTTATCTACAGACAACCAAGACATAAAGAAATATCATAGTAGATGTTTGTCGGTAATTGTTATTTTAATTATACACTAAGATACTTTTATACTTAGCTTTTGAGGCTTGAAATATTCTAGATTTCTGTTTAGACTTTCATTTCACGCCATTTATGTAAAAACTCAAATTCAAATGTTTTAGGAAAAAAAGAAAATGTCAATCACTTACAATGTCAATTTAGAGTTGCCAGTTCTCAACCTGGCGAAGTATCGCGTATCGACGCGACAAGGATCGAGGGTGTGTCGGATAGTGTTTGACACCGGGTCGCTCAATAAATCTATAATGTGGGGTCAAAGGGACGACACACAGATAAGTCTTTACAAGAACTACTGTTTTAACTTTCCGACTAATATAAAAGACACGCTAGAATGTATGTATTGTGATAATAAGAAACCCTGCACTTATCTTACAGAACATCGTAAATTTATAAACGGTTTATACGATGATTTATAGACGCGTTACAAAAAGCGTCTATAATGAGTAGTGTTTCACGTTCCGGTGAGCGAAAAGGTGGTCGTAGGCACATAGTAGGCTGGAACGAACACATTAGAAAAAGTCATAATGTAGCGAGGGTTCACTTTTCTTGCTGGGATCTTGCTGGTAAACCTACCTTTGAAGACACGGCATATACTAAAATGAAATCAAGTAGAAGTAACTTTAAAAACAAAATCAAATGGTGTCAAAAAAATGAAGAAATGATTAAAATGAAAATTTTAGCTAAACATAAAAAAGACAAGAACTTCTCAAAATTTTGGAACGCGAATAAACTTTTAAACTTAATTATAAAAAGAATCTACCTACCAGCCACTGTAAATGGAGTCAGGGAGCCCGACAGGATAGCTGAGCTGTTCGCAAATTATTTTAAAATAAAGCCTGAAGAGTTGGATGTGTTCGTATCGCGACCGTCGGACACTGGGGACTCTTTTAATACATACTTCACACCGAAAGATATAATGAAGGCAATCAAAGAGACAAAGAAGGGGAAGTCCCCGGGTCACGATGGCTTGAGTGTCGAGCACATCCAATTCGCAACCGACATAATTTATAGTAAATTATGTAATTTATTTAACTTATGTCTTACATTTACTTTCCTGCCGAAGAATCTTATGAAAACTATAGTAGTGGCAATATTTAAAAATAAAACTGAAGACCTAGGGAATGTTACAAATTACAGAGCTATTTCATTGGGAACCATAGTAGGAAAATTACTGGAAAGATTGTTGCGGCCTTCGCTGGTGAATAACATAGATATTAGTGACGCGCAGTTCGGTTTCCGTGCTGGACTCTCGACAGACGCAGCGATATTTAGTCTCAAACAGGCAGTTCACTATTATGTAGACAGAGACACGTCAGTTTACGCCTGTTTCCTGTATCTGAGCCGGGCATTTGACCTAGTGAATTATGAAATTCTCTGGGACAAATTGTCTGGCTCGGATATACCCAGAGATATTGTTCGTCTGCTGGGGTTCTGGTATGGAAACCAAACAAACGCAGTGAGATGGGGCTACTCGACTTCCAGTGATTATAGACTGGAGTGCGGTGTGCGCCAAGGTGCGTTGACTTCTCTGGACCTATTTAATTTCTACATTAACGACCTGATAGAGGAACTGAGAGGCACTAGAATTGGATGCCACGTAGGTGGTACATGTGTTAACAACTTAAGCTATGCTGATGACATGGTGCTTCTTAGTCCCTCTATCAGTGGTCTACGTAAGCTGTTGGCGATTTGCGAGAAATATGCTAAAACTCACGGCCTCAATAAAATGTTAGTATAATAAGATTAGGAATATTTACTAACATTATAATGTTATGATTTGCAAAGAGATTATACCTTTATAATTAAGTTACAAAAGTAGCATAAGTTACTCCTTGATAATGTAGCTTTCTTTTGGTGAAAGATTTTTGAAATCGGTGCAGTAGGTAGTTTTTGAGTTTATTCATATCAAATATACGACAGACAAACACACACACACAAACAAATACAATTTTTTCCTCTCTTTATTATTTTTATATAACACTACGTTTAAATTGTTTGCTCGATCCGTGGATACCGGGCTTAATGTTCCATTGTCTGTCCCCTCGCCTCTCGTCCGCGGTGCGTATGTTCGTTCGTTCGGTCATTTTGTTTCGATTTTTTAGTTTGTTGTTCCCATAATTCGAGTGTGGTTGTGGCGAACAATTTCTCTGAAAGATGTGTATTGTGCAGTGCCTGTAAAAGAAATGTAATATTATTTATAAACATGTAACAACCCAATGACTTTTCGTAGTCGTAGTAACTAAATAAAGCTTTTGTGAAAATGTTTCGAATAACTTTTAGCAGTAGAATGTGTGGTGTATTTGTGTGGCTTGTGTACTTGTTATTATTTGCTTTGACAAGGGACAGCGTTGGAGCCCAAGAACTGAGTAAGTACTAACTATATTAACTAAGTAATTAATGAACTTAGAAATTCTTCACAAAAACTATATATGAGTTGTTCTAACTAAGTTCAATCAAAGCTAAACTTTTCCTATTTCTGCTTTGATTGAACATTTGATTTCTATTTCAAACCCCCGCAACGTCTACTGAGAGACCTTCCCAAAATGTTATATTAGCCAAAGCTGCTAATTATAGCATTTACAGTAAAAATATACAAATTGAACAACTTGGTAACTTATAGATTAAAGCTGTATTTTTGCTGTTACAACCAAAGATTTAAATTAAATAGATACAACACTCTGTCAAAAAAAACATTAAACTTTTGGCCAGTTAGGACAGATTAGTTGTCCACTGCCAGGTCATTATATGTAGTTCAAACTGAAGATGTAAAAGCATACATTGACTAGGAGAATAGATAACTCTATCTGAGTTTTAAATTACTTGAAGAAGTCTTAGTACACTATTTATAGAGAAGAAGCCTGAAACATATTACATGTTCCTTTTATGCAGAATAAACATAAAATTTGCTGCAGCGCTGACTATATTGTTAGGTACGTCTATTGAAAAAACCGGTCAAGTGCGAGTCGGACTCGCGCACGAAGGGTTCCGTACCATTATCTATATAACAAATTTTGTTTTGAAAGGTAAAGTGCGGTTTACGATTTATGACGTTTTTAAAAAACTACTTACTAGATCTCGTTCAAACCAATTTTCGTTGGAAGTTTGCATAATAATGTACATCATGTATTTTTTTTAGCCTTATCATTCCATTATTTTAGAAGTTACAGGGGGGGGGGACCAACATTTTACTACTTTGGAAGTGTCTCTCGCGCAAACTATTCAGTTTAGAAAAAAATGATATCAGAAACCTTAATATCATTTTTGAAGACCTATCCATAGATACCCCACATGTATAGGTTTGATGAAAAAAAATATTTTGTGTTTCAGTTCTTAGTATGGGGAACCCCAAAAATTAATTATTTTTTTCTATTTTTGTGTAAAAATCTTAATGCGGCTCACAGTATACATCTACTTACCAAGTTTCAACAGTATAGCTCTTATAGTTTCGGAGAAAAGTGGCTGTGACATACGGACAGACGGACAGACGGACAGACAGACAGACATGACGAATCTATAAGGGTTCCGTTTTTTGCCATTTGGCTACGGAACCCTAAAAATCGGCATCTATAAGACCCCAGTTTAGGCAGACCCCAGTTTTTAAAGGAAATCTTCTCATTTAGACGCCAGCATCCACCGTTTATATCATGCTCTTTGGGGGCATCCTCACTTTTTTCAAACAATAATTACTGAATTTCAGCTTGGCAGGACACTTACCGATATCGTAGTTGCTATAGCTCTGGATCGAAATACCAGCAGTTGCGGGTTTGAGTCCCGGCAGGTGCTACATTTTTTTTCATAATATCAAGCCCTCTCATGAGAAGAAGCCACAAGATACTTATATGGTTATTTTTTTTTTGTGAGTTGTGCTCGCAATCTAACTGTGCTTGTGCTCTAGGGGTGTGTAAATACCTCAAAATCTTAGGCGTTGAAAATGCTTACCTGATATATAAAAGCATAGAAACCGAAAAATGAGTTCAATTTTTAAAATAAACTTAGATGGGGGACTATTAGAAGACTTGTTTAACTTCCAATTTCAAGTTGTAAAACATAAGTATTATGAAGACACATTATTACAAATAACTAAATAAATATAAAAAGCTGATTTAGATGTAAAGTGTTAAATACAGGGTAATCAAGTCTTTATGGATTTTAGACTATTAAAAGGAAAATGGTATGGTGAATAATTAATGGTTACAATGATTAATTAATAACTATAATAACAGGAAATTAATTATGACACATATAAGTAAACAGATTTGTGATAAATTGTGACTAAAGAAAGTACAATGGTATTGTGTAGTAGGTACCTATCAGTCAGACAGAATGACCCTGGATTTTTTTTATAACAAATATTGAAACAAACAAACAACAATTTGTTAATGTGTTACTGTTAAATATTTTTTTATAATGAATATGGTATCACACATTTAGGTCCAGTTCTGTGAAATTCTTCGAAATATCGAAGAATTTCACCTTGTGCAAGCCAGGTCATCGGTGTTGTAGGTATTAAGTGCTATCAAGCAGGAACACTTAAAGATAAACACAATAGGCACAGTAGAAATCACAATTGCAGAACAGTCACATAAAAACCAACTAGCACACTGCACACCTCCCTAATCAGTTGGCCAAAGATCTGCTGATCCCAAGTGCACATAAGCGACTTAAACATGAAAGAGGAAAAATAGCTCAACATGCCATTGCATACATACAGCATATTTGCCTATAGCCTTATGGCTGATTGCAAATGATACACAAAAGAAAAAACAATATACATACAGAAATCACTGAGCGAAACTTTGAATATCCATGTTATATAAGTACATTGAAAACAGTATAACTATTTTGGTGACAGAGCCCTTATGGAAAGTCAGAAACATGACGGAGCCCTAAGATCAGAAACTTCGTAAAAAACTATCCTTGGTTTTTTACGAAGTTTCTGATCTCATGATCTTTGATCACTAAATTAAAGTTTGTTTTTTAGGGTTCCATACTCAAAGGAATGGGAACAAAAACGGTACCCTATTACTGAGACTTGAAGTCTCAGTAATAGGGTAATAATAACAGTAATAGGACAGTCTGTCCAACTGTCACCTGGTTGTATCTCATGAAAGGTAATAGCTAGACCAGGGGTTCCCTAACTGGGGGGCGCGGGCCACCTGTGCAGTTAATACCTACAATCGCTGAGAGAGACGGTCGATACTACCAATAAAATTATTTGAAATTGACGCCTGTGAAGAACATAATATTGTTTCCTCAGTCGGCTAATATCAGCCTCTAGACTGGCCCCACGGTCACCTCACGGGCGCTATCAAAAGTATTTGGTACTACTTACCAAATACCTTTTGTACCTATGACTGAAATTTATTTTATATTTATTTTGAACACATTTTTATCCTGACCTGATAATCTGGACTGGAGGACGGGGGGGCGCGGGATTTTTTTTATGGTCGAAAGGGGGCGCGACTCAAATAAGTTAGGGAACCCCTGAGCTAGACGGCTTAAATTTTTACAGATAATGTATTTCCGTTGCCGTTATAACAAAAAATACTAAAATCGAAATAAAACAAATGTGTATGGGAGCCCCCTCCCATACAAAAAAAAGAAAATTCTTGACATAAAAACTCAACTATACCGCGATGTATTTTAACTGCTAGCGCCATCTAGTGATGGAGTGATAGATTGGCGTTAGTGGTAAAATAAATTTTAACTTCGCGTTGCGTTCACCGACTGGTTGGAGTGGTCGATCCAGTGTTCATTTTTTTGGGTTTCGTACCCAATTGTGATAGTAGTACGGAACCCTCCGCGCGCGAGTCCAACTCGCACTTTGCCGGTTTATTTTTCACAAATGCGTTACGCAAAGGAGGATATTACATTGTATTTTTTTCTATTGGTTCATGTGTCTCGTACTATCGAGGAGCCTCAATATAGGCTTTGCAGAAATTTGCAGAGGCCCAGGGTTCCGTGGAGCACAATTTGAGTATGGCTGGCCTAAAGCAACAATTATGTAGTTAATGAGACCATGTCAGTAAAAGCGGGAAATGGCACGAAATATCAGCGGACATCCGTCGCGTCGTCACAATACCTAACCATTAACTAACTGAAAGACTACTCAACTGATAATAATTCATTAAAATTTGCGCCCGATTATTAGTTAAATTAAATGAAAGGGCTTTAATGAGCATATTTAAAATATATATTTATTTACTAGCAGTTGCTCGCTGCTTTACTTACATTCACTCGTTATTTTATTATGTTTCTTACCTCAAAACTCCGCCATTTGAGATACGATCGCGATGTTTTTTTTTTATTTGATTTGTCTAATCGTCATCCTCATCTACCTAAGTCTGCACGACTTCAGTTTACGTAGGTGACTTTCGTTTTCCCTCTTTTTCGTAGCTTTTCAAGCACAATTTAACATTGGTACTTTACTTACCTACTAACATTATAAAAATTAATTGCATATCCGTTCAATATGGGTATGACGGAAACGGTATCCTTATTGACTAATGAATGATTGACAAGTGTTCCGCTAAGAAACAATAACTGACCAATGATAAGCAGCCACGTCACAGGATGGTCCTTCAAACCAAGCCTATAAAAGTCTGGAGGATTTATGTTTAATTTCATCAAGGGAATCGCATGTCGGAAAGGCCTTATAATGAATGGAAGACTACGTTTGATAAGGGAACTGTCATAGGTTTCACTACATAGATTCAGACTACATGTGAGAGAAAGGTTCCTTGTTTTTAGGGTTACGTACATCAAAAGATAAATAAGAACCATTGGAGGGAGGAGACAAATCTAACGATATACTTTTTTTATTAACCTATATTGTCTCACTGCTGGGCAAAGGTCTCCCTAACATCCTTCCAAGCAGTCCGGTCCTGGGCCAGGTTTAGCCAATCTCCGTCAAATGCATCAAGATCGTCACGCCACCGTTTTCGGGGTCTGCCTCGATTCCGACGTCCGTCTTCTGGCACCCATTGCGTGACGATCCTAGCCCATCGGTCGGGATGCAACGATATCCTAATTAAAGAAATCCGTTGAGTGGTTTGGAAGATACGAGGGAATAAAGAATATTACAAACATACAAGATAGCCGCGAAAAACATAACCCTTTCCTTGCAGCCGGGTAAAAAGGAACACTGTTATTTATAAGATCACGCGCTTGGCCGTTTGTGTGTCACCACACCACCGATTTTCTTAGGTACGAGTAGAGATAGGAAGTTGAAATTTATACGAGATACGAAACTCGCACCGCCGAGGAAGGTTCCGTATCCATTTACAGTCGTATATGATGATAATTGACAACGGAACCCTTGGCGCGCGAGTCCGTCTTGCAGTTGACCGGTTTTTTACCCGATTGCCGAAGGAGGGTTACCTACAAACATTCGTCTTATTTCAAGTAATGTAACACAACATCTTTGTGCGCACAAAATTATAAACTTCAATTTAAAAAAGAAGTAAGTGCAAAGTCACTAAACATTTAATTTAAATAAAATAGCGGTTACAGTGGCCCGTATTTCCGGATGCAATTTTATATTCAGTATGTAGCTTCTGTTTGTTGGTGAATCACCACGATTTCCGACTGTAAGGCGCCGTGAATCATTGGCCATCGGATTTTATGCTAATTGGTACTCTAAAGCCAGCTACCTATTCTTTGTAAGATTTTGATTTTAAGTAATTTCGTAAAAATAAAATATACCTGCATATTTACCCCTTTACTTATAAACGATGATTATCTATGATGGGGTCCGTAATTTTTATGCGAAAAACATATGCTCGATTCATGGATGATCGACTAAACGATTGTTCGAATGGACTTTAGTGCGAAACAACTTCTTGCCGAAAATCGCCACATCGAATAAACAATTTATCGAAAATTTATTGATCGAGGGACTGCTTTTTCGAAAGTTGATACAAATGTTGTCATTAAGACCAAAATGTTGCCTATCTAAAACGTTCAACAACTGTGAAGCTGAAATTGTGAAATTTACATTAATAGGTAGTTTTAGGAATGTAACTAATACGTCCACAAACACTGCCATATCCTTAAAAGTGTCTCCTCCCTAAGGGTCCGTTCACACAGACCGGTTTGAAGAGGAGAGTCGATTTTTTATGCTTTTTAAACAGAGTTTTGAACTATTGTAATAATGTTTATTTTTACATGTCACTTCTTTTATTATTGAGATTGCTTGAGAGCAAACCTTTACAATAATACAAAACTCTGTTTAAAATGTCATAAAAATCTGCCCTCCTCTCCGAGCCGGTCTATGTGAACGGACCATAACTCGCCTACGGCGTTACGTTATTGTACATCGCAATAACGAACGCAATAGACGAGTAATCTGTGTAATTCTGGTAAAATATTAAACAAGATAAATATCCCGTTATTAAATACTATTTGCAGTTATTTGTATTAAATACTTTATAATTTATTTTAACTGGTTTTTTTTTTATAGATTTTAGACAACATATAAATAAATAGGTGTACATGTTTGTAACTTGTTATTAATTATTTTAAATATGGATGAGGTCAATGGTTTCCAATACATCGAGATATAAGACTTCACAGTTGTTGAACGTTTTAGATAGGCAACACTTTGGTCTTAATGACAACATTTGTATCAACTTTCGAAATAGCAGTCCTCGATCAATAAATTTTCGATAAATTGTTCATTCGATGTAGCGATTTTCGGCAAAAAGTTGTTTCGCACTAAAGTCCATTCGAACAATCGTTCAGTCGATCATCCATGAATCGAGCATATGTTTTTCGCATAAAAATTACGGACCCCATAGTTTATGCAGATGTTATCCATCGTTTATAAGGAAAAGGGTTAGTGCACAAGTGCATTATTCAATGTCTTAAATCTAGGTACCGTTGGATGGACAAGAAGTTAAAGGAGGTGAAAGGTACCATCTGTCAAGTAACCTTCGAAAAATCAACAGATATAATTCCCGGCAAACATCTAGAAAAAAAATGGCGGATGCGCAAACTCGATTTTACGAAGTCGTATGTAAAATGTATTGCGTGAACTTTTCCCTTCCACGCCAAAATTTTCCAACTTGTTTGCTGGGCACTGTAGGTACTTTGTTGTTGTAAAGTTGTAGAAATTTGGTCGATTACGGCTTTGATCCAATTTTCTTTAGAGTCATCTCGTCACCCTCTTTCGCCATAATCGTATGCTATCATTTTTACGTCAGGTCATAAAGCGCATATTGGTGTTGCTATCCCTTGTTTATTTTTTAAGTCATATTTTATAGTTATCGCTTGTCAGGGACCGTTTTATGGGCGTAGTTCGGTGACTGATGCGTCTTGTAGCGCATACCATGTGGTGGGTTCTCTCATCTGTTTTTTTTTGTTGTGTTGAAGGTACAAACATTGTTATTTTATGTATTTTTAGGGTTCGGTATCCAAAGGGTAAAAACTTTTACTAAGACACAGACTGTCCGTCTGTCTGTTCTCGTGAACAAGTCATCGACCATCCATCGGTAATTAAATAAAACACATAAATATCTCGTTTCAAAATAATATTTGCTCTTAGGTACTACTCTTATTTTTTCAAATTTAGTTTATGGGTTTTTGACCATAGCATAATGTGGCTACAGGTAGACCGTCTGCCATGGGTATGGACAATAATTTACTCAAAAACACAACTTAGCCCGTCCAGGAAAACTGTTTTTTTTTGTCGATCAGCACAGTGACCGAATAACTGGTCGGTCTTCTTTCTGCTAGTGTAAAAGTTTATTTTGTCTTGTAAGTATTTTGTTTGGTATTTCTTCTTGCAGATTTATCTTTGAGAATCCATTTTAGATAAATAAATGCTTTATAGTAGGTACCAAAACTTAAATTACACAAAAATATTACACACTGACAATGAGCGGCATTAACGCCTAAGGGCGATCTCTTCCAGTCAACCTTTTAAGCAAGACGTAGTTGAGTTTAGTTCACTGAAACTTTATTTCTGTAGACAGGAACTGACTGATAATGATCGTGCTAAAACCAGTTGTCACTTGCAATCACTTTATTAATGGATTGGATATGCAATTTCTAAATGGCTTACTTAACGAACCTGTTCACTGGAAAAGTTACTTTTGGAAAGTAGGTTTCAGATTTTAAGTATAACTAGTAAGTGCCTACTTTACAAGTTATGCAGAAGAGAGTAAAATATATTGTCTGTCTCATAGGTTCAATTACTCAACCTGCAGGGTTTTCTTAGTTATATTCTGAGGTTTTCTCTGATTTTAAATCGACACTTTCTCTCAATAAAACCCAGTCTCGTAAATAATGTCAATAAACAATAATGCTGAAATAGCATCAGCCATAAAATAGGTACTAAAAACCTACTTAATAATAACATATCAATAAATTACTTATATTATCCTTCTAATATTGTAAAGCTGTAAGTTTATGTATGATAGATAATTAATTACTTATATAATTATTCAAATAATTCATGAGTTATTTTTACAAGGAAAACGAATAATATATGTACACCAAAACAAACTTTATCCCTAAGAATACATCTGTCAATCTGTTTATTAAAAGTAACTTAAAAAACTTATTCATTGCGTGCAATAAAAATATAAAAAACTATTTGGGAAGCATAGCACTCTCCGTCAACAGCTGTTTATAGAATTGACAAAATTATCAAGACCCATGACGCTTAGATCTCTTCGAAGGATATTGTAAAGTTTCGGTTAATGAAGGAGCTCGTGTTAAGCTGGTTGTCGTTGTTCGTTATTTCTGGATGTAACTGCGCTGGAGAAGATATGGGAATGGTGACTTCCATGCAGGGACACGGCGACGCGCTTCCTCGCCTTGACGTCACATCCTATTCGACTTTTGAGGGACAATAAAACTTAATTTATATTGATGACGTCCTAATATTTGTTAGTTGTTCATTAGACCTGTCCTTTTGTATGGTAGTGAGGCGTGGCCGTTGCTTGAGCGACATAAGCAGGAACTGCGTGTCACGGAGATGAAGATGCTGCACTGGATGTGTGGAGTGACGCGAAAAGATCGCGTCAGAAACTCCCGCATCAGGGGCAGCCTTCATGTCCGAGACATTGCAGACAAACTGCAAGAATGCCGCTTACGGTGGTACGGCCACGTTCTACGAAAACCGGCTAGTTACGTGGGAAACAAATGTCTTGCTATGGCGCCTCCGCCCGGCCGCGGCAGATTGGGAAGACCCAAGAAGTGCTGGCTTGACGTTGTAGGATCGGATATGCGTGCAAATAGCCTAACTACACGGGATCCCGAAGATCGTTCGAAGTGGAGACGTAAAAGTAGGAAAGCGGACCCCGGGCTCTCGAGAGAGATGCAACCGGGAACCACGCTCAGATGATGATGACGTATTTCAATATTTTCTGGTTTACATATTCTTGCTCTCTCTCTCTGGGTGTGTGTGTGTGTTTCTAAAGTTCAATACTCGGTGCAAAAGCTAGAACAGCTAAGAAAACAAACTCGTTTGTGAAACAAAATTATTTCGATTTCTTTGTTCAATGATATTATACCTACATACATTATGATGTGAAACACAAACAATGTAAAAGGAACAACATGTCGATTAGCCTATTGCTGCCCTAAATATTTCGCCATTGAAACGATCGTTAAATGTCGGTCGTTCACACTTCTTCGTGAACCTAACTGTAAAATTTCATGTCAAATGATTGTCGACGGACTTCGCATTTTACATATTTTGTGATAATGATCTTAGTTTTTCGGGAGTAGCGAGTTTAAATTCGGAAATCCAAAAGGCATTTATGGTAACAACGAGGTAGCATAATCAACTGAGATCACCCCTTTTTAGGGTTTCACAGTCAACAATAAACCCTTTTAGTTTCGTCATGTCTTTGTCATGGTTCGTCTGTCTGTCCGCGGCTTAGCTAAGTGACGCTTAGTATTAAGAAGCTGTATTTGCATTCGTTTTTTTTATCATTAAATGTATTATGTAATACCTACATATGCCAATATCGTTTCAAGCAAGTAGTGCTAGAACATCACTTTGCTTAAAAAAATTACCAAAAAAAGTTTTACATTAATAAATGATACTGTAAAGACATTTTTCGGTTTTAATCGCGTGATGTTTATTACTTTTAGCATTGTTTCAACGCTCAGCGTTTCGGGCGATTAATACCGAAAAAAATGTCTTTAATTTCAACATCGTCAAAACAGTAGAAAAATCAATGATTAGGTACTTATAATAGGTACTTAAGTATACTAAGAAAGTGTTTATAACAAGT
The DNA here is from genome assembly GCA_958496205.1 of Idaea biselata. Taxonomy (NCBI): domain Eukaryota; kingdom Metazoa; phylum Arthropoda; class Insecta; order Lepidoptera; family Geometridae; genus Idaea; species Idaea biselata. The sequence goes on from OY292394.1 coordinate 8,589,574, forward strand.
TTATGCACTCGTATTATTCATCATGAAATCATTGGAATTACCTTTAACAAAAACAATAAATTACAAAAGAGTCAATGAGTCACCCGCATCTTGACAAAACTGCAACATGACTAAAAGTATGAAGTTTACATAGCACATACATGTGGATAATTATATATAGGAAAAAGAATAGTACCTAATCGAACATGCTATTTACACGGTCTACATAATAATAACCAAATCAATTTCTTGCACGAGTTAGTCATTTCAATACGAATAAATGCACAAAGAATACTTTTTACATTTTCTATAAGTAAATTGGATTCTGAGCTGATTTGTTTTTTTAGTTGATCGGTTGACAGCGGAACAGGACGGAACCTAGTAAGACCTCGTAAACGGTGATAAGCTAAATGGGTCATTTATCATGGGGTTACGATATGAACCACTAAACAAAAAACTCTCTACAAAAAAAACGTAAAAAACCCTAAAATCGCCTTTCGGAAATCACACTAAAATTGCGAAATACAAATCTTATTTGTAAATTTTGTATCGAAATAAGGTCCCCTGAAATAACAGGAATATTTGCATGTTTACATTCTCAAACGTTAGAGGTATTACGCAGGTGAACCGCGAAGTTCAGCAAGTTATCTTTATAACTTGCTGAACTTCGTGTCTTAGAACTTCAAGTCTTTGTTTTTGTGGTTTTAACTAAGTAAGTAAACGACTTACCTAGTTACAAAGACTTGTTTCTGTTTTGTATATGGTTTCCTCATCAGGTGCCATATTAGAATTCCGATTTCGCAGTTCTTGCTCACAAACAAACAGTAACATCTTCATAATTATATCTCAAAGAAACAAATATGTACCTAAATTAACAGTGATCGGCACTCTGAAATGTTATTTAACTAAAGGTATATTAAAGAATGCAAATTAATATATTATCGGACCATCATGCTTAAAGTTGTCTGGTTGATTCTGTAACCATTTTAGTCGTATTACAAGAAATTTTAATATTTCATTTTGTTGTGCGACGATAGGACTCACAAAATGACGTTCGCAATGGGATGTGGTGCGCCCAATATTCATATTGGAATCTTAGATTAAAACAAAAAACTAAAGATACGGTACCTAGTCTCGGAAAATGAGACAATAAAACTGCGTCTAGCTGACGCACTAGGCTCAGTCGTATGTCGAACCGTTGCCGCGTGAGCACGTGCTGTGTCACACTGCGATTATCATTTTGACATCCATCAGAATGCCATCTTGCTTATTGACAAAGCCTGAATCATTCTTAAAGACAAATGTTTTTAAATACAAAAAAAATATGAAAATGCATGTAGGTGTTTCTAGCTCATTTTTCGAATACGCAATGTTAGAATATACCGTATCTACCTATTTTTGTTTTCATCTAAGATTGGAATGGCGAAAATTCCTACCGTTTAACCTAACTGAAGCTTCATAGTGACTTTTCCTTTACGATAATAGGAAGTAAACTTATCTACAGTTGGTCCATTATGTAGGTAAGTATTATTACATATATTGTAAAAGGATTTAAACTCAATCATAAACCCGATACTCTAATAATCAAATAACTTTGGTCCTCTTATCAGCATTGTTAATCGATTCCGCATTCTGTCAATCATAATACATATCACAAAACCAGATAAGTATCGGAAATACCTACTTCGATCCTAGTTATAGTATTGTATTTGTTTGTATTTCAATATTTATATCTTTCTTCTTCTAATATATAAAATTTCCATGTCACAATGTTAGTTACCGTACTCCTCCGAAACGGCTTTACCGATTTTTACCAAATTTTACATGCGTATTCAGTAGGTCTGAGAATCGGCTACTATCTATAATTTATAAGGCACACAACGATTGCCGGGTCAGCTAGTATAATATAAATGTATGTCTGTTTCTACTTTCACTTAAAACTGCTACCCTGATTGCGATAAAACTTGATTAGTTCAGAAAGCTGGAATTCGCCCACTATATTGGTAAACTAATCATGGGCTAAAAGCCGGACTACTCAGAATAACTTATATTATGTCTTTTAACTTCTAACCCTATCTCGTCCTTATGCAAGTAAAACCCCGGGACGCAGTTAGTAAAAATTAAAAACAGTAATTGGGTTATTTCTTAGTTAAAATATTGACCTTGTTGTGCAGTTATAATCCGGTTCAAGTGTTTCTGTTTTATAGGTATTATTAAATCAAATAGACGTGTAACCTTGACAAGAGAGCGGTTTGCATAAATGCCTTGTGACAACTCTGTTAAAGTATGTTAGCAAATTTTGAAACTAAACCTAATCATCAAAGAATCAACCCCTGATCGCAAAGGAATCGAGAACACTAGCTGCTTTGCCTTTTTGTATGAGAATGGTCATACCAATCCTTTTCCTATTCCGTTTTAATATTCAGTGCCACGGGCGTGACGGGCGGGTTCATTGTGGGTTTCCTACGCGCTTACCTAACCTAACCTACCCTAGTTTTTCCTTATACTTGTGGCTAGGTATAGTAGTCCTACCAAACCTACTCTCCAAACTACAGAATTCGCAGATATTTTATTTACATTCTACAATTATGTAGTGAGTTACTCTGTTACCTAGGAAGTATAAGCGCACGTGCTCATAACATAACTAAGTAAGTAGGTAATTGCAATTGCTCAAGAATTCAGAACAATAGACACTGGAACTTAAAACATTTCATAATCTTAGCAGTCACCGATATGAATCACATTGTTTAGTTAAAAGCTATTTTTTTTATTAATTACTGTGAGTGTTTGACCACTATCTCATCAGATGGTGGTCAAACACTATCTGATTCATCACACAGAAGTCAAGATGTGTTCTTAGAGGCAACTTGAGTTTTCGACCCGTTCTTGCTTAGTAGCTTTAGTGGCCAACCTAACGGCATACGGACGAATCCGCTTGGAGATTTGGGCCGGTGTCTGGTAACAAGCTGAGGCCGAAGAGATATTGCAGATATTTCCATTCATGGGCCATGATGGCGTGCGGTTCATGTCTTCGTTTAGTCTGTGACCATAGCCTTTGTTTTATATGTAGGTATAGTATTCTAACTTCAAAATAAAAGCTTTATTTAACACAGAAAGCCAGCTAGGCGTAGCCGCTAGCCACCAATTAGATAATTGTTCCTAATTGGTTTCGACACTAAAACATTTTGCTATAGATGTTAGGTGGAAATGGAAAGCAAAGCATCTGTAATTTAGTTCAGGACGACCATTTATTCAGGCAGAGTGGTCACTTAGCACGCGATTCGTGTTGGTAAGGAGTGTTGTTTATAGGCACCTACAGCAGAATATGGTAGGTATGTGTTATCTTTCAATCTCAAAATCAAATTTTACTTCAAGATTTACCCGGGTCAATTCAGGTGACGATTCTAGTGTAGCAATAAAAACAAACACGAAGATGCACCCACTAATCAAGCACCAAAGATCTAAAACCGATAAACTGTATTACACCAATAAAATAACAATAAAAGTGATGGTCTGGTCGTACAGTCATCAAAACAAGACAATACATCCAGTGATAAATGTAGAGAAATGTACGTGTCTATTGCAGACTTACGGCGATGGTGGTGCACCAATTGGCTAACGTCCAGCGGTTGCGGATTCCTGTCCCAACTAATAAACAAGATCCATTACATTGTTACTGAAATACTCGAGTGCAATGCTCTGGCAATGGCTACTGCTGGAGTACTATTATGTTCACTACTTTGCTATTAAGTAGTTTACCAGTTTCACATGAGTGGCTAATAATGCGACTCGGTCTAATTTGATGTCTTTAATTTTACCGAACCACTGTTTGTTTATCGACTACAGCTAGACCAACGCAACGCGGCGACATGGTTTAGTAATTTCGTAAAATAAAAAATAAACTTTCATAACTTGACTAACTAGTGATTCGAAATTGTAATGGACTTATAGATATTTCTAGAAAAGGTTCGCAAACTCAAGATCGACTGCATAAAAAGTTTAGAACACAATTTAGAGGCCACACTAATTACTATTATCCATATATACCTTTTGTATATTATGTTGAACCATTGATGGCTAGTTGCCTGATCGATATAGCAGCAGGAAATGAACTGGCTTAAATGGTAGCAACTTCCTTAATCGAGATATATCGGACACAAAATCTATTAATCGATTTATACCGTAAGCGTAAGTAATTGATCTTAAACCGGGATACTTGACAGGTCAAATTAAAGATAATAATAGAGCAGTTAAACAATCTATTTTAATATAAATGTTATTAGATTTGTTTATATATCCAGTATCGATTAGTGTTTAAGCTCATGGATTTATAAATAAATCATTTTAAATCATTGTCTGAGTTTTAGAGATGTTTAGTTTACCGGTGTGAACTTGGCAGCCAAAGTTAGCAGCCTATAACCCGACCAAATTAAGATGATCATTTTTGTGAAGTTAGCAGCCACCGTAATAACAGCTTGTATATACATAAATAAATAGTATATTAATATGACAATAGGTTACATATAGACAAAAGATGCCCATAAAATTATAAAACTTATAATAACTGACACACAAGCATTCCTAGGATACAAAGATGTATTAAAGAGCTGCAACTAAAATTCTACTATTCGGACTGCTCCAATCGCAACAAATTTGGCCTAGGATTATAGGTAACAGTCCATAATACCTAAACAGTGCCTAGGTACTATGATAGACTAGATATCGTGAAAAAGGCTACAGAATATGTTTGAATAAATTAAAATGTGTTTGGCTGCTGGTAAATTGCAACTAGTTAGACCGGGATAATCGCGTCAAAAACGGCTCAGCCACTTAGTAAAATGTCCAAACTACCTAAGCTATGCCGAAAGAATGTGGCTAAAATAGTTTTACACCCTTCTCTGGAATCTTGAAAAAAAACAAACAAACGTCTTCAAATAATTCGCTACGTCTTCCGCTGCTAGTGAATAGCGACTAGTTAGACCGGGATAATCGCATCAAAAATAGCTCAGCCACTTAGTAAAATGTCCAAACTACCTAAGCTATGCCAAAAGAATGTGGCTAAAATAGTTCTACACCCTTCTCTGGCATCTTGAAAAAAAAACAAACAAACGTCTTCAAATAATTTGCTACGTCTTCCGCTGCTAGTGAATAGCGACTAGTTAGACCGGGATAATCGCATTAAAAATGGCTCAGCCACTTAGTAAAATGTCCAAACTACCTAAGCTATGCCGAAAGAATGTGGCTAAAATAGTTCTACACCCTTCTCTGGCATCTTGAAAAAGGTAAATAAATGTCTTCAAATAATTCGTTACGTCTTCCGCTGCTAGTGAATAGCGACTAGTTAGACCGGGAAAATCGCATCAAAAACGGCTCAGCCACTTAGTAAAATGTCCAAACTACCTAAGTTATGCCAAAAGAATGTGGCTAAAATAGTTCTACACCCTTCTCTGGCATCTTGAAAAAAAAACGAACATACGTCTTCTAAATAATTCGCTACGTCTTCCGCTGCTAGTGAATAGCGACTAGTTAGACCGGGATAATCGCATCAAAAATGGCTCAGCCACTTAGTAAAATGTCCAAACTACCTAAGCTATGCCAAAAGAATGTGGCTAAAATAGTTCTACACCCTTCTCTGGCATCTTGAAAAAGGCAAATAAATGTCTTCAAATAATTCGCTATGTCTTCCGCTGCTAGTGAATAGCGACTAGTTAGACCGGGAAAATCGCATCATAAATGGCTCAGCCACTTAGTAAAATGTCCAAACTACCTAAGCTATGCCGAAAAAATGTGGCTAAAATAGTTCTATACCCATTCCCGATGTCGTGAAAAAGGCTACAGAATTTGTTTGAAAAAATTAAAATGTGTTTGGCTGCTGGTAAATTGCAACTAGTTAGACCGGGATAATCGCATCAAAAACGGCTCAGCCACTTAGTAAAATGTCCAAACTACCTAAACTATGCCAAAAGAATGTGGCTAAAATAGTTCTACACCCTTCTCTGGCATCTTGAAAAAGGCAAATAAATGTCTTCAAATAATTCGCTACGTCTTCCGCTGCTAGTGAAAAGCGACTAGTTAGACCGCGATAATCGCATCAAAAATGGCTCAGCCACTTAGTAAAATGTCCAAACTACCTAAGCTATGCCGAAAGAATGTGGCTAAAATAGTTCTACACCCTTCTCTGGCATCTTGAAAAAAAACGAACATACGTCTTCAAATAATTCGCTACCTCTTCCGCTGCTAGTGAATAGCGACTAGTTAGACCGGGATAATCGCATCAAAAATGGCTCAGCCACTTAGTAAAATGTCCAAACTACCTAAGCTATGCCAAAAGAATGTGGCTAAAATAGTTCTACATCCTTCTCTGGCATCTTGAAAAAGGCAAATAAATGTCTTCAAATAATTCGCTATGTCTTCCGCTGCTAGTGAATAGCGACTAGTTAGACCGGGATAATCGCATCAAAAATGGCTCAGCCACTTAGTAAAATGTCCAAACTACCTAAGCTATGCCGAAAGAATCTGGCTAAAATAGTTCTACACCCTTCTCTGGCATCTTGAAAAAAAACGAACATACGTCTTCAAATAATTCGCTACGTCTTCCGCTGCTAGTGAATAGCCACTAGTTAGACCGGGATAATCGCATCAAAAATGGCTCAGCCACTTAGTAAAATGTCCAAACTACCTAAGCTATGCCAAAAGAATGTGGCTAAAATAGTTCTACACCCTTCTCTGGCATCTTGAAAAAGGCAAATAAATGTCTTCAAATAATTCGCTATGTCTTCCGCTGCTAGTGAATAGAGACTAGTTAGACCGGGATAATCGCATCAAAAACGGCTCAGCCACTTAGTAAAATGTCCAAACCACCTAAGCTATGCCAAAAGAATGTGGCTAAAATAGTTCTACACCCTTCTCTGGCATCTTGAATAAGGCAAATAAATGTCTTCAAATAATTCGCTATGTCTTCCGAAGCTAGTGAATAGCGACTAGTTAGACCGGGATAATCGCATCAAAAACGGCTCAGCCACTTAGTAAAATGTCCAAACTACCTAAGCTTTGCCAAAAGAATGTGGCTAAAATAGTTCTACACCCTTCTCTGGCATCTTGAAAAAAAACGAACATACGTCTTCAAATAATTCGCTACCTCTTCCGCTGCTAGTGAATAGCGACTAGTTAGACCGGGATAATCGCATCAAAAACGGCTCAGCCACTTAGAAAAATGTCCAAACTACCTAAGCTATGCCAAAAGAATGTGGCTAAAATAGTTCTACACCCTTCTCTGGCATCTTGAAAAGGCAAATAAATGTCTTCAAATAATTCGCTATGTCTTCCGCTGCTAGTGAATAGCGACTAGTTAGACCGGGAAAATCGCATCAAAAATGGCTCAGCCACTTAGTTAAATGTCCAAACTACCTAAGCTATGCCGAAAAAATGTGGCTAAAATAGTTCTATACCCATTCCCGATGTCGTGAAAAAGGCTACAGAATTTGTTTGAAAAAATTAAAATGTGTTTGGCTGCTGGTAAATTGCAACTAGTTAGACCGGGATAATCGCATCAAAAACGGCTCAGCCACTTATTAAAATGTCCAAACTACCTAAACTATGCCAAAAGAATGTGGCTAAAATAATTCTATACCAATTCCCGATGTCGTGAAAAAGGCTACAGAATTTGTTTGAAAAAATTAAAATGTGTTTGGCTGCTGGTAAATTGCAACTAATTAGACCGGGATAATCGCATCAAAAACGGCTCAGCAACTTAGTAAAATGTCCAAACTACTTAAGCTATGCCGAAAGAATGTGGCTAAAATAGTTCTACACCCTTCTCTGGCATCTTGAAAAAAAAACGAACATACGTCTTCAAATAATTCGCTACCTCTTCCGCTGCTAGTGAATAGCGACTAGTTAGACCGGGATAATCGCATCAAAAATGGCTCAGCCACTTAGTAAAATGTCCAAACTACCTAAGCTATGCCGAAAGAATGTGGCTAAAATAGTTCTACACCCTTCTCTGGCATCTTGAAAAATAACGAACATACGTCTTCAAATAATTCGCTACCTCTTCCGCTGCTAGTGAATAGCGACTAGTTAAACCGGGATAATCGCATCAAAAACGGCTCAGCCACTTAGTAAAATGTCCAAACTACCTAAACTATGCCAAAAGAATGTGGCTAAAATAGTTCTACACCCTTCTCTGGCATCTTGAAAAAGGCAAATAAATGTCTTCAAATAATTCGCTATGTCTTCCGCTGCTAGTGAATAGCGACTAGTTAGACCGGGATAATCGCATCAAAAACGGCTCAGCCACTTAGTAAAATGTCCAAACTACCTAAGCTATGCCGAAAGAATGTGGCTAAAATAGTTCTACACCCTTCTCTGGCATCTTGAAAAATAACGAACATACGTCTTCAAATAATTCGCTACCTCTTCCGCTGCTAGTGAATAGCGACTAGTTAGACCGGGATAATCGCATCAAAAACGGCTCAGCCACTTAGTAAAATGTCCAAACTACCTAAGCTATGCCAAAAGAATGTGGCTAAAATAGTTCTACACCCTTCTCTGGCATCTTGAAAAAGGCAAATAAATGTCTTCAAATAATTCGCTATGTCTTCCGCTGCTAGTGAATAGCGACTAGTTAGACCGGGATAATCGCATCAAAAACGGCTCAGCTACTTAGTAAAATGTCCAAACTACCTAAGCTATGCCGAAAGAATGTGGCTAAAATAGTTCTACACCCTTCTCTGGCATCTTGAAAAAGGTAAATAAATGTCTTCAAATAATTCGTTACGTCTTCCGCTGCTAGTGAATAGCAACTAGTTAGACCGAGATAATCGCATCAGAAACGGCTTAGCCACTTAGTAAAATGTCCAAACTACCTAAGCTATGCCGAAAGAATGTGGCTAAAATAGTTCTACACCCTTCTCTGGCATCTTGAAAAAGGTAAATAAATGTCTTCAAATAATTCGTTACGTCTTCCGCTGCTAGTGAATAGCGACTAGTTAGACCGGGAAAATCGCATCAAAAACGGCTCAGCCACTTAGTAAAATGTCCAAACTACCTAAGCTATGCCAAAAGAATGTGGCTAAAATAGTTCTACACCCTTCTCTGGCATCTTGAAAAAAAAACGAACATACGTCTTCTAAATAATTCGCTACGTCTTCCGCTGCTAGTGAATAGCGACTAGTTAGACCGGGATAATCGCATCAAAAACGGCTCAGCCACTTAGTAAAATGTCCAAACTACCTAAGCTATGCCAAAAGAATGTGGCTAAAATAGTTCTACACCCTTCTCTGGCATCTTGAAAACGGCAAATAAATGTCTTCAAATAATTCGCTATGTCTTCCGCTGCTAGTGAATAGCGACTAGTTAGACCGGGAAAATCGCATCAAAAATGGCTCAGCCACTTAGTTAAATGTCCAAACTACCTAAGCTATGCCGAAAGAATGTGGCTAAAATAGTTCTACACCCTTCTCTGGCATCTTGAAAAAGGCAAATAAATGTCTTCAAATAATTCGCTATGTCTTCCGCTGCTAGTGAATAGCGACTAGTTAGACCGGGATAATCGCATCAAAAACGGCTCAGCCACTTAGTAAAATGTCCAAACTACCTAAGCTATGCCGAAAGAATGTGGCTAAAATAGTTCTACACCCTTCTCTGGCATCTTGAAAAAGTTAAATAAATGTCTTCAAATAATTCGTTACGTCTTCCGCTGCTAGTGAATAGCGACTAGTTAGACCGGGAAAATCGCATCAAAAACAGCTCAGCCACTTAGTAAAATGTCCAAACTACCTAAGCTATGCCAAAAGAATGTGGCTAAAATAGTTCTACACCCTTCTCTGGCATTTTGAAAAAGGCAAATAAATGTCTTCAAATAATTCGCTATGTCTTCCGCTGCTAGTGAATAGCGACTAGTTAGACCGGGAAAATCGCATCAAAAATGGCTCAGCCACTTAGTTAAATGTCCAAACTACCTAAGCTATGCCGAAAAAATGTGGCTAAAATAGTTCTATACCCATTCCCGATGTCGTGAAAAAGGCTACAGAATTTGTTTGAAAAAATTAAAATGTGTTTGGCTGCTGGTAAATTGCAACTAGTTAGACCGGGATAATCGCATTAAAAACGGCTCAGGCACTTAGTAAAATGTCCAAACTACCTAAACTATGCCAAAAGAATGTGGCTAAAATAGTTCTACACCCTTCTCTGGCATCTTGAAAAAGGCAAATAAATGTCTTCAAATAATTCGCTACGTCTTCCGCTGCTAGTGAATAGCGACTAGTTAGACCGAGATAATCGCATCAAAAATGGCTCAGCCACTTAGTAAAATGTCCAAACTACCTAAGCTATGCCGAAAAAATGTGGCTAAAATAGTTCTACACCCTTCTCTGGCATCTTGAAAAAAAACGAACATACGTCTTCAAATAATTCGCTACGTCTTCCGCTGCTAGTGAATAGCGACTAGTTAGACCGGGATAATCGCATCAAAAACGGCTCAGCCACTTAGCAAAATGTCCAAACTACCTAAGCTATGCCAAAAGAATGTGGCTAAAATAGTTCTACACCCTTCTCTGGCATCTTGAAAAAGGCAAATAAATGTCTTCAAATAATTCGCTATGTCTTCCGCTGCTAGTGAATAGCGACTAGTTAGACCGGGATAATCGCATCAAAAACGGCTCAGCCACTTAGTAAAATGTCCAAACTACCTAAGCCATGCCAAAAGAATGTGGCTAAAATAGTTCTACACCCTTCTCTGGCATCTTGAAAAAAAACGAACATACGTCTTCAAATAATTCGCTACCTCTTCCGCTGCTAGTGAATAGCGACTAGTTAGACCGCGATAATCGCATCAAAGACGGCTCAGCCACTTAGAAAAATGTCCAAACTACCTAAGCTATGCCAAAAGAATGTGGCTAAAATAGTTCTACACCCTTCTCTGGCATCTTGAAAAAAAACGAACATACGTCTTCAAATAATTCGCTACCTCTTCCGCTGCTAGTGAATAGCGACTAGTTAGACCGGGATAATCGCATCAAAAACGGCTCAGCCACTTAGTAAAATGTCCAAACTACCTAAGCTATGCCAAAAAAATGTGGCTAAAATAGTTCTACACCCTTCTCTGGCATCTTGAAAAAAAACGAACATACGTCTTCAAATAATTCGCTACCTCTTCCGCTGCTAGTGAATAGCGACTAGTTAGACCGGGATAATCGCATCAAAAACGGCTCAGCCACTTAGAAAAATGTCCAAACTACCTAAGCTATGCCAAAAGAATGTGGCTAAAATAGTTCTACACCCTTCTCTGGCATCTTGAAAAAGGCAAATAAATGTCTTCAAATAATTCGCTATGTCTTCCGCTGCTAGTGAATAGCGACTAGTTAGACCGGGAAAATCGCATCAAAAATGGCTCAGCCACTTAGTTAAATGTCCAAACTACCTAAGCTATGCCGAAAAAATGTGGCTAAAATAGTTCTATACCCATTCCCGATGTCGTGAAAAAGGCTACAGAATTTGTTTGAAAAAATTAAAATGTGTTTGGCTGCTGGTAAATTGCAACTAGTTAGACCGGGATAATCGCATCAAAAACGGCTCAGCCACTTATTAAAATGTCCAAACGACCTAAACTATGCCAAAAGAATGTGGCTAAAATAATTCTATACCAATTCCCGATGTCGTGAAAAAGGCTACAGAATTTGTTTGAAAAAATTAAAATGTGTTTGGCTGCTGGTAAATTGCAACTAATTAGACCGGGATAATCGCATCAAAAACGGCTCAGCAACTTAGTAAAATGTCCAAACTACTTAAGCTATGCCGAAAGAATGTGGCTAAAATAGTTCTACACCCTTCTCTGGCATCTTGAAAAAAAAACGAACATACGTCTT